>BRXU01000005.1:2917500-4117500 GCA_030267565.1 Pleodorina starrii | reverse complement strand
GTACAGACAGACGCGCACCTTGTGCGCACCTTGCATACCATGTCACGATAACTCCACATTCGAGGACTACCTGTGCGTGTAAGGCTTGAGCGCCTTGGGATCATTAGTCATAGCAACCGCCCTGGCCACCCACCTGCTGGTTGCGCGTCGCAGCCAGAGGCGCGGCACAGTGAGGCGCCTAGGATAGCTAGCTAGCTAATGGGTAATCAACGGTGATTGTAGGACGGCAAGGGTGTGCGTGGGAGATACCGTTTTTTTATGCTCGCTGCCGCAGTTCAAGTGAATAGGTGCCGGGTTTGACGAATATGATGTTCAGCTTCGCTGTAGCCAGCACGCGCGGCGCCTGGCCACGTGGCCAGAGACCATCGGGCTTCTTCGTATCCCTTTCTGGCGCGTCAGCCTGAGTGTAACAAATGCATGCATGGCGGTTACACGTCCTTTCGTCGCCAAATGCACGCATATCACCACTCGAATCACGGTGCCGTAAAAGCATTTGCATCATCTATCTATCTGTATGTTGCACGCGCTCAATCGATGGGGAGCATTCCAACGATCAGCGAACTAATCGTGCGTGTCCAGCACCGACCAATAGATAGCGAGTGACGCTGATGATGATCCGACCATAGCTGCGACGGGCCAGACCTTCCCTGCACGTTGATTGTATACTATGCCTGTGTACCTATATATGTGCCGCGCGCCGCCATGCATCCTGACTGACTGCGGCAGGTCTCACGTCTCAGCGCCGGTCCTTGCCCACCCACGCGCTCCCAACCTCGCACACTACTTGTATTACTTGCCGCGCTGCCCAGCAGGGACCCCTCACCATTACTTATCGCTCGCGATCAACCAAAAACGAATGAATGAAGAACCAGTAAGCCATCCGCGCGCGTGCAACGCATGCACCCACCAACCGTGTGCATGCGGGAGCTTCACCGATGCCAGCCAGACACGTGTTTTATGTAGGCCTGGTGAGGGCCGGCTACCGCAAAAGCTATCGCTAGAGACTTCAAGCTCACAGCCTCACGGAAACCACCCTATGTAACTGCAAAACCCGAAATTCACTCCTCCACACCTTCGCGGACTCCGTAACTGGCACCATGTGCCGTACCAGTGCCCTTATAAGGGCACAACTCCTCTGAGTTCACAGAAAACCTTGGTTTTCTAGCGTTGCACTCAGAAAACCTTCAGTTCATTGCTGCCGCCGAAGGACCATCAATGCACGCATGCATGTGCGTACCGGTATGGCTGCGCCATTGGATGGATGGCGAACATCACCGCGCGCATGTAAGCAGTAAAGGCTTATCCCGCGGATGCTCAGGAGCCAGGCTTACAGCGCACCGCGGCCGCTCTCATGCATCCGGCCTTCTCATCTATCGGCGTTTACAAAGCCTGCCAGAATGTCTTCTAGCGCGCCCGAAATCTCATCGAAGCTGGGCCGTGCTCGCGGCTGTAGCGTCAGGCACCTTCCCGCGAGCTCCGCGTACCGCCGGTCCGAAATTGCCCCCAGAAGAGCACGATTGCCCTGCGATGCGTCGAATAGACGTATAAAAGCGGCCGGAGGGGGCGTCACGTGCATGTTTAAACTAATGTGCATGCCGGTCCTTCAGGTCCGTCGTGCGGTATGGTACGTGATCGATGTATGTAAGGACCTGCAAGAGTGGATCACACTTGCTCTTGTGATACGGGTATATTACACCTACCTACCCTGCCTCTTGCCACTCCAGCTGTATGTACTGAACATCCTCGTGCAACAAGGTCTCAAACCCAGGTGGTCTCACCAGGGGGGGGCAGGAAATCAAAAAAACTACCCCACGCTCGAAATCGAAAGCTTTTTGCATAAGGAGTCCAAATATGCTTTCAGAAGTGAATTTGGACCTGGGTATAAAACGTTATGGCCTGTCAAAGTTGGTTGTACGGCAGGGGGGTGGGTGGGTGGGTATGGGTCTCGGAGACTTTCTTCCATACCCTTTCAAACTTTTTCTATAATGCTCAAAATGTAAAACTAACTTCATAAAGCAAGTCCTTGATGTCATACCTATCATTTCCGCATATCAGAGGCAGTATAGCGTACTGGGTTAAGTCGGAACTTTGTGCATGCACATGTCGAGTGACGGCTATGGACGATAACGACAAACCTACATCTTCTCAGTAAATAAGAAGCCCCGAAAGGACGAGGATACTTTGGGTGCGGGTGGTGGTGCTTACGGGAACCCGGCTAGAGTGTCGCATCTGAAGGTGCCATGCCTCCGTGGGTGCGGAGCCCTCCTTCCGGAGAACATAAACGACGCAAACTTGGAGAGGCACCACGCTAGCGCAGCGTGCAAGCAAGGGCGCGCAGACAGGAAGGCATGGAGCGATGCCGCCAAGTACTTCCCGAGCTCGCTTTCCTGACTACTGTCGACTGAAATGCATTTGACATGTTGAGACATTATTTTCGTGCAGTTGACTTTGGGATAAAACGGTTTGGTCGTTTGTTTGGAAGTGGACAAACAAATACATTACACCTCTCGGTAGGCACTCTTGACTTGCATTCGCGTACGTTAGTAAATATTCATGACCGAAATGACAGGATTTCGCTAGTTGCGATGGCGGTTTGCGAAAAACGCGTTAATTTGTCTTTTTTACGACATCCGTACAGCGTCGTACGGTACGGCAGGGGTGGGTGGGTGGTCTGCAGGATTTCGCTAGTTGCGATGGCGGTTTGCGAAAAACGCGTTAATTTGTCTTTTTTACGACATCCGTACAGCGTCGTACGGTACGGCAGGGGTGGGTGGGTGGTCTGGGGGGGGGGGGTCCGCCAACATTTTTAGCGTGGGGTCTGAAACAAAATTTCTTACCCCCCCTGGTCTCACTGTAGTATCCTGCTTATATCATGAAGATGCACCGACCTGGCACCGCCGGCCGGTCCTTTCCAAATGGCATGGTATCACATTCACGGGTCCTGCCCAACAGAGCATTCCGCTACACGTGGGAAGCTCTGGATGTCCCGTCTTCGGTGACAGTGTTATCTCTTGGGGCCTAAATGGGCACACACGGCAAATATACCAGTATCCCAGCTTTTGGTATTTACCCCTAATACAATTATATCATCTCACATCGATCCCGACTTCCTTTGACGACGCGGCCCTGCTCCATGCCTTATATATTGCGTACCTTCAGGAGCAGAGTGTCGGGAGGTTGCTGGGACCCTGCTGCCTCGCACCCCCCCGCCGCAGCAGGACCCACGACGTCAGCGCAGATGTCGAGCACCTCCTTGAGTGAGCAGCCGAAATACACCTCGATGAGCATCAGTCCAAACGACCATACGTCGGCGCGGGGCGACAGCTGGCCCGCACTCGATACCTAGGTAGAGCGAGGCATGGGTCATTAGTGCTACGTTCAGAAGGCCTCACTGGGGTAATAATAATAATAATAATAATAATAATAATAATAATTATTATTATTATTATTATTATTATTATTATTATTATTATTATTATTATTATTATTATTATTATTATAATAATAATTATTATTATTATTATTATTATTATTATTATTATTATTATTATTATTATTATTATTATTATTATTATTATTATTATTATTATTATTATTATTATTATTATTATTATTATTATTATTATGGCGATCGAGTGGGATCACGGACGAGTACATAATAACGTGAAGAGGGATGAAGTAGGCGAAGTCTGGCCAAGTGAGCGATTACGAGCAAATAAAGCACGCGTGGAGTGCAGACATCTTCCCATGTACCTCGGGCGCCCGGTAGGCGGGGGTGCCGTTGTAGCATCGTGACGCGTGTGTGGCGCCCTCCGTCAGCGGCAAGCTTAGGCCGAAGTCCGCAACCTTTGCCACCAGCTCTCGGGGCTGCTGCGCTGACGAACTGCCCAGGTGCGTGGGCGGCAGCAGGTGCGTCTTGCCAGGGTTACTGGCAGCTATCGCTGTTGGTGATGATTCAGCTCGCTCTCCCTGCGGCCTCCAAACCAGTAGCACGTTCTCTGTTTAAGGGATGAGTTGAGGGGCCGGAAATTCATTGCCACATTATGATTTATTGTCTAATACTTTAATATCAGGACTGAAATTAGTGCGGACTCCAAGCCACGCACCGTTCCACGCAGCATAGTCACGCAGCCCCGCCCTTATCCTCATTCATACCGCGAACGACCCGTTGATGTCTTGATTGCATCTGTAGTGTATGCGTTCACGGCATCGCACGGCATCTATGAAACTCATACGGCATCTTTGCTGTACGAATATTGCGCATGTTTAGGTCGTTTTCAGGCGCAACTGCTGCGATGCCTCGTATATATAGTAGTGACGAACTACAAACGCCCTCCCGTGGAGCCACGCACCACCCACCCGGCTTGAGGTCTCCATGCACGATGCGGCAGCTGTGGATGTGCTGCATGCCCCGGGCCACGTCCAGAGCCAGGTGCAGAGCCAGCAGGCGGTGCGCGCCCCCTCTCAGGATGCACCCGGCCATCCCCTGGTCTAGGGGTAGAAGTCAACGGAGGTCGTCGATGTGGAAACGTAGATGAGTGCCGTGATCAAATCATTGGCTGGTCGAAACCAAGCATGGCGACTACCGCGGGAAAAGTTTCATAATCTGATTATTACGAATATAACCGGGGAAGTAAGTTGTGCCAACTAAAAGCGAGGGCAGGCACAGATAGAGCAACTATGGACTGTAACGAGGGAGCGAGTAACGTTACCTACAAGCTATTATAAACCTCGCATGTTTGGGTACTTGCCCATATCTTTGGGACTATTGCCTCCACGTATTTAAAATCGGGTTAGAATCCCGGAGAAGTCCGGCCTCTCGTCAACAAGCAACGCATCAACGTGTAATAACATGTAAGATAAGCACGCATACATCCCATCCTATGGTATGGTACACACATTATTATCAACACCGCCGCCGGAGCTCACCCAGAGCATCCCGGAGGGTGCGGCCGTTGCAGTACTCCTGTACGATATACAGCTTGATGGCATCATTAGCATCTTCCGTAGGGGCGCCGTGTATCCGAGCACACCTAGTGCCCTGCTGTGTATCGTAGTCATTCAATGCCGCCGTCTCCGGTACGTGAACGAGTGACTTGACTTGGTACGAGTATGTCACTACACAGGAGAAGCCAATCCAATGGGGGATGGATCCAGGGGGGTCAGCGTTTTAGGAAAGATATTTACTGTACCCTACGCCACACGTTTCCCAGGGGGAACCCCGAACCCGCCCATCTCCCCACATGCCGTAAAAGGGTTTTGCACATTGTCAAAAATAAACCTCCGAGCTATTTCCACATGACTATCGAAAGTGTTATGTTTCCTAACACCAAGACACCCCGTATCTTGAGGAAGGCGACGATCTGATGCCCCTAGTTTCAGGTCGCCGTATCGTGTACGACATTCATGCATACATACTCTAAAGCAGATAACTTCCCACAGGAAGTTTGTAAACCCTGAGCGCAAGTAATGACATTTACACGAAGGCCGTTGTTTAGCACGATTTCGATACGTAAAGGGGTCGGACCCCTTCACACCCCGATGTACGGGTCCCCGGGACCCCGATCAGGACGAGCCATCGGGGGCTTAAGGGCGGGATCCCGGGCCTGATATATACAGGCCACTAACCAAATCAAAGGGGTGGGACCGCTTGGGACGCCGTCCGAGACCCCCATCCTAACGGTCGGAAATTATCCTAATCAAAAGGTAATGATTACCAGTATTATTGTGCTGCAAATGAGACGCGTAGTTCCTGGCAGGAATTGGCAAGCCTGGCAAGCTTTGCACATCGTTAGTTACTCCAACCCTGATGAACACCCATCGTCGACGGCAAAGCTTATTAAGTTATGGTGTTAATTTATCGTATAGATTAAACTAAACATCAACACATTGAGTCGCGACAAAGCGAGGAGCTCAATGACGACCGTCTCACCGCGGACATACGCTCGCCGAGCCCGTGCCCTAACCCAAACTTCTCAGCATATGACTTTACAATAAGAAACATTTCTTTCAATTCAACAAAATAAATTTAAGAACTGTGTAAACACAAATTTTACTTTCGGATATATATATATATACATATATATAGGGTATATATATACATATATAAGGGTATATATATATACATATATACATATATACATATACATATATATACATATATATAAGAAAGTATATATATATACTTAAGAAAGTAAAATTTGTGTTTACACAGTTCTTAAATTTATTTTGTTGAGTTGAAAGAAATGTTTCTTATTGTAAAGTCATATGCTGAGAAGTTTGGGTTAGGGCACGGGCTCGGCGAGCGTATGTCCGCGGTGAGACGGTCGTCATTGAGCTCCTCGCTTTGTCGCGACTCAATGTGTTGATGTTTAGTTTAATCTATACGATAAATTAACACCATAACTTAATAAGCTTTGCCGTCGACGATGGGTGTTCATCAGGGTTGGAGTAACTAACGATGTGCAAAGCTTGCCAGGCTTGCCAATTCCTGCCAGGAACTACGCGTCTCATTTGCAGCACAATAATACTGGCAATCATTACCTTTTGATTAGGATAATTTCCGACCGTTAGGATGGGGGTCTCGGACGGCGTCCCAAGCGGTCCCACCCCTTTAGATAAACACCACCTAGCTGATGTCCGCCGTACAGCCAATCAACTTCAAGAGCCCATAACATTTGCCCTACAGCTCCGAATCATATTCTTCAAATATGAATACTAAATATTGAAATACCCAAGATATGGTCATGAACGCTGTCGTCAAGCTCTTAGGGTAGTATGCCTCCCCCGATGGATGCATGCAGCCAGCAATGGGGTTCGGGATGGATGGACTTGGCAATGGGGCTGGTCGCCGAGTACCTCTAACGACTTCTAACTACTGCAAGGCGGCCAGCGCAAATCGACTTGTTGGCGGTTCAGTTTACGGTGAGTTTGGGTTGGGGTTCTCCGTAATATGCGGTTTATATTCCGTAACTTTCCTCCGTAGCGAGACTCTCCGTAAATCCAGTGTTGGGATTGCCGACTCCCGCCTCCGTAAAATGCGGTTGTATTTATTCCGTAAAATACTCTCCGTAGAGTCTCCGTATACCAGGTGACGATATTATGGAGTCACTTTACGAAGAATTATCCTCCGTAACGAAAGTCCGGTTACTGCTGTAGGGAGTATATATCGATAGCCACCCCATATAACGGAGTCTTAGGGTTCCCAGCATGGGATCCCTATCCATTGAGGCCATTTCGCCGGTGATTTGGTTAGTGGCCTGGCCTAGATGTTCTATCGAACATAAGACCCACAGAGTCGTGCGATCGCACTTTGTAGCTGTTATCCAGCTCCTCTGTAATTAATTAATTAGGGTTGGGTTTGGGTTTTAGGTTTTACGATTTTAGGGTAGTTTTAGGGGTTTCTTAGGGTTTTTAGGGTTTTTCGGCCCCCCCCCCTTTTTCCCAGAGTGTGGTCCAGGAGACCAGGACCCTAGTGGTCCCTCATTGTAACTCACACCCGCCCTGCCGGCTCAGGGATAGACGGTCACACACATATATATGCGACGGAAAGGCCGACCGGTCAGTCCCCCATGGACGACCAAACCTATGTTGTTGTACCTTGCATTTGACTGAGTGTCACAGCACACACCTGCAGCCAGCCCATACAGAAACCTCCCACGCACTCACCCACAACGTTGGGATGCGCCATGCTCATGGAGATTGCGGCCTCCAGCGCCGCCCGCTGCCGCGCCGTGCCCTCCTTGCTCGCAAGCTCCTGGGATACCACCAGGATCTTAACGGCAACCGGCAGGCCGCGCCACTGCCCGCGATATACCACGCCGAATGCGCCGCGGCTGATCACGTCCTTCAAGTGAAGGTCGGCGTCACTTATCTCCGCCTATACAAAGCACGGATAGGGAGGATGTATGTACATCTGACCGTCCATCTTTCTCTTGGGTGCAAGACAAAAACGGGCAGGGCCCGTCGACTTCTCACCTGAACAGCCTTAATTGCCTCCATCATGGCGCGAGGGCCCAGCGTGCCCATTGGGGCCTCAGCATCCTCTTCGTCCGGCGCTTCGGACTCTTGTAGTTCGTCACGACTGGCCGCTGCAAAATAGTCCTGCGTGCGTAATGAGGCAGCCACGTTGAATGCATCCAAGATTAATGGAACGGTCGATCGTCTGAGAGCCGCTTTGCAGGAGTAAGCGTGGTTGGGTAAATTTGGTGGGCAGAGGTGGAGTGAAAACTGGGGTGGAGGTATCATCACGATTTATTGGGGAGGCGACACGTCCCTGTGCGCACTACCACTGCCAGCCCTCCGTCTGTGATGGCTCCAAGTAAACACGCACGCACATCCATCATCTTTTGAAAGGCCTCGTCGTCTGGGAGCGTGTCCTTGGCCTGGGAGCTGTAGTCCACTGCAGCTTGGCTGCGGCTTCCATCGTTGGTGCCCCCACTTCCTGCCAACGTCATCTCCGGCTTTAGCATCCCATCCGTTACCAGCTTGTCCGTGTAGGATGCCGAATCGGAGCGGCTGCGCAACAGCGCGTGCATCAGAGCGTGGCGATTGGCCTGCGATCAGGATGGATAGCCAGCATGCAGGCGGCGCCAAGCGTTTGAGTGGACGGATGTTGGTCAAGTCAAGGGCAGGACTTTATTGGACGTTGGTAAGAAAATAGTACCGAGGTAAGAGACGAGTGTGACATAAAAGTGCGAGCTTTACGCACCCGCCACCAACCGGCAGCTTATAGTCATCACCTCCGTCGCAATCCATCAGCGGGGCCACACACCTTGGCAGTGCTGTAGTTGCTGAGCGGAAGCCGTGGAGCCAGAGCGTTGCCCAAACCGGGACTGCTAGAAGTTGTGGCCGGATCTGCCGAACTGTCTTTGTAATCGGAGGACAACCCGCCAGAGATTGCGGGCGCCCCAAGCGTAGACCTAGTTCCGATCACTGCTGCACCACCGGCAGTAGTCGTAGTGTTTGCACCAGCAGGCACATCAGCTGCCTCTTCATCGCGTTGTCCACAAACGATTGTAATACTCGGTGACCCGCCGTCAATGACACCCCAGAAAGCGCCATTTTGCAGCCCGGTTGTAAAAGCCGACGACTTCTCATGGCGGCTGTTCATCTGCAGCATGTTGCCCAGAAGGCCACGGCCTTTCTTCCGCCTCTTATGGCGCGCAGACACGACAATGACGATGAGGCCCACTACGACAACCAACGTCGCAGGGGCCCCAACTGCCACCATAATTGATGCCACCCAAGGCAATGTCGAGGGGCGGGGGCGGCTGCCCGGGCTGCTGCTGGCGAAGGATCCGGAGGACTTCAACGGGGCTTGCGAGGCAGGGCTTGCCAAGGGGTTGACCTGTGGGTCGCCGCCGGTATTGTCGCTAGTTGGTTTTGTCGGTATTATCATTGGCGCCGAGGGCATGCCTGCGAACGCTTCTGATGAGGCCCACCCTTGACCGGGCCCGCGGAGGTCGAAGTCAATCTCGAGGTCAAGGAAGAGGTCTGGACGGCAGCACAATAATAATGGGGGATAGAGGGGTGTCGTCAGCGAGGCGAATCAGCAGCACAGAGTAGATATGTACCGGTAAGTAGATACGTAGTATTTGGTTAGTTATGTGACGGAAACAGTCAGAATCTGTGCAGATAGGGCAAGTAACCACACCATACGAAGGTAAAGGGGGCGACCGAAGATCACGCACTGCGCTGATGAGGACGGACCTGATTGTCGGTGGAGCTTGCAAACTTTGGACGAACAAAATGATGTGCGTGGTATCTGTCTGCAGACGAATACAAGCAATGAGCAGCTGCGTGCCTACTGTGGGCTTGGATGCTCAGGGCGCATGCGTGTGATGTCCGTTTTGCAGACAGCACCGCTTAGGCAGGTGCCATGCGCACTCGTACCAGCAGCACGGACATTTTTTTACGTTTTCGGTGAGTAGCATACACCTAACACGAAGAGCTGTGAAAGATGCCTACGTAGGCGGCCTCCGCACCTGCTAGCTCGTCGTATGGCAGAGCCAGATCAGAGTACGACAGGAGTTTGGCGCCTTCAGGCGCATCCGGTGGCATCTTATACGTGATCATCACGTTGGTGCCGTGCCATCCGTAGTGCCGGGCATAACCCAGCAGCAACTCACCCGTGTCGTAATTACACGACACGACCTGCAAGTAGAGCAATGGTGATGGTGTGCAGAGGGGGGGTTCGAACAAAGGTATGTGAAGTGGCTGCGGTGTGCATTTGGCCGGGGTTCGAACATATGTGCGCTCTGTCGCTCGGAAGAATGAAAGAGGCCGCACACAGACGCAAGCGGACCCTGTGGTATCAACCGAGGACCTTGCACCGGTCATTCTGCAAAGGCCAGCTCTCTCTCAACACGATTACATATTAAAGACGCTATTTTACCGGTGTTTAGTAAACGAAGTGCTGCAGGGCAGTGCGTGGGGTATTTGGGTCTACGGACGTTTTTGTTAACGCGGCGTATGTTGAGATAGATGCATGTGCTGGGGGGTTGAGTGGGTCGGTCCAACAGACATAGCCGACACGCACGTACAGCTTGCCACACGCATGCAATCCACACACTCACTTGTGCCGTCGCTGCAAACTCTGACAGAAGGGAGCGGGTCGTGGTGGCGTATGGTGGCGGTGGTGGCGGCCCTGGGGGAGCGGGTGGTTCTGGGGGTGGAGCGAGTGGTGCAGAGGGTGAAAGAGGAGCAGGCAATGATGGCGGTAATGATTCCAGCTGCCATGTTGGCGGGGGTGGGGGCGGCGGTGGCGGCGGTGGCGGTGGCGGCGGGTACGGTGGTGGGGGTGGGGGTGGGGGTGCGGGCGGTGGCGGCGGGTACGGTGGTGGGGTTGGGGGTGATGATGCGATGAACGTATTTGCAGGTTGATTGGGAGTTATTAATGGTGGTTGTGGTAGTGGGTGATTCGTCGGCTGCGGCGGGTAGTCAGGCTGCTGCTGCTGCTGCCACACTTCGGGCGGGTCGCGTGGCTCCTGGTGTGGTGGCGTCGGCGATGGCTGTCTCCGCTTCTGCGCCTCCCTCAGTGCCCCGGGTGCTTGCTCCAGCAGGATTGCGGCCACCAATGCCCTCCACTCGCGCTCCGGAACCACCAGGGTGACGTTGTCCAGCACAAGACGAGGGGGCAGCAGCTGTGGCTGCTGCTGAAGGGGGGAGGGGCCGCTGGGGAGATCAAGGCTGCTGCCACTGCTGCCCCAAGAAGCTGCAGAGGACGATGACGTTTCGTCTTCTGCTGCTCCTGGCTGGTACCGGAGGTCAGTGTCCGACCTGGAGGGAATAGGAGTGTCAAGATTAAGTGTACTATATATGCTGTACTGTGCCGCACAGACGTCGCGGCCTGCCGACCAGGCATATTGTGCGATAGGTGCTTATAATCGAACAGACCAAATCAGGCGCAAATGATGCAGAGCGGCGACAGCTGTGCTTACCAAGATTGGCGACTGCTGATAGATTTATTTCTCCTTCGATGATTGACAGCGAATGAGGTAGGTGCACTGTTTAAATGTCACTACTGTGTATGTGAACCCCCTAGATTTGGATGGCCCACGCATGCCAGTCTCTTTTAGGACAAAGGCCGCACCCAGATATCCGCGCGAGTAGCATACCTGGCGCAGTCAAAGAACCACAGGGGCAGGGAGCTGTTCGCCCATGCACCGTCAGAGGGACGCATCTGGGGTGGTAACAAGTGCAGGCCCCAAGGGGCCCAAATGTCAACAGCCGCAGTATTCAGGTTGCTTGGGTACGTGCCCCTGGGTGCCAAATTGTACAACACCAGGTTGCGGAGGGTGATGGGTCGGACAAGGGTGAACCGGCCGATGGCACCCTGCGGCGGGGGTGAGGGACCAGGCCAATAAACGCGGTATATGTATATCCCCATGACAGCAGCAGGCCGTTCCAGGGTGCATGATAAGCGTGCGCGTTCGTTCGGCCATATAAAACGGAAGCCTCACAAAAAATATCCAGCCCCAGCAGCAGGGGGGATGAAGCACGTACCCACGCAGGAACGGACTCACGCCCGAGTTGTGTCTGTGATCTCCCCCTTATTAAATCACCCACACGATACCCAGACCGCCCTGGCAAAGAAGGGGCGCGTGCGCGTGTTAGCGGTAACTCTGCGATCACGCACGCGCTGATCTGTGCCTACGTGTCGTTAGTTGACACCGCGGCGTGCTGTCCGCCGGGCGTGCATGGCATGGGTGACGTTGAGTGACAACACGCTCTGCACACGCCCCTAGCCTGTTGCTTCTCCAAGGACAAGTGCGTATACTTGCTCATTAATTATGGTACATCTATGTAATTACTCGAACACGTACCTGAAGATTCGAAAACACGCGTCGCCTTTCTCCTCCTACACCACCAGATGGGGAGCCATCCACGGTGCAGGTGCTGGCGGAGGCCAGGGGACCCCCGCCGGAAATGGTGATGGCGGCTAATAGGGTGGGGTAGGGAAGGAGCTCGTTGAACACGAGGTAGTCTATAGGGGGGACGCTGTGGTCGTCCCTGGGACTACTGCAAAAAGGGACGAATGAAGGGAATGTTCCTTGCTTGCTTGTAGTGCTCAGTGTATGGTACCTGCGTGCGATGGATGTGGTGCGGGGACTGGGACCGTCACTCCCACCCCCTCTGCTCCCATAACCCACGCCTCGGCCCCCGGCCGGGCGTGTCATTATTATCCGGTTCTTTATCGGTGAACCTGCTGCGTGGAATTCCAGACAGCGGAGAGGACTGCATATGCGGAGAGCATATAATTTCGAAATGCTCTGTAAGACGAAATGTATGTACAAATGACAGCCAGCTTTTTGCCCATGTTTTAGGCGACAGGAGAGGCGAAATGCGCACATCGACTGAAGGGCAGGCAGGATTTCTGTCAATGCACGGGGAAAATGCATGTGTCCATCGTTCAAGGCCGAGATGAACTGCCATTGAAGGATGGACAACATCAATCTTAGCGCGTACTTCCGGGCCATATAAATAGTTGCCGCCGACAGCCATTCACCCCTCAAGCAGGCTGTCATGAAGACCAATACTGCTAGCACGCACGCAGTGAAATAAAACGCTACACAGGTAGCTGCGTTACTCTCACCCCCAGATGAGCCTTGTCGGGTTGTAGTCTGGCCGGGCATCACAGGAGGTCAGTGAAGCGAGGGCCTGCTGCAGACCTGAGGCCACTGCCAGACCTCCGATGCCCTGCTGAGCGAAGCAACAGGAAGAGCAATGCCAGCAACACACGTCTCTGGAATGATCTTTTCGCTTGCATCTATATATACGCGGGACTGCTGCAGACCACGCACCGACTTGGGTACGTACGTGTGTCAGACACGCCGCGTTGTAAGCGCCCGCGGCCTGGCGGTAAATAGGATTACGACCCAATCCCACCCGCGCCGATCAGCACCACCATACCAATCAGTACCACCGATTTTACTCAAACAAGCAATGCGCGTGCATGAGGCATCGACACGCACGTACATATGGTGACGCCGCTTTAAAGGGTTCTGCTCGCTCATACGTATCAGGGGAATTATCAACCGGCGTCAACGCCCTTCGTAATCTCACCCATTGCGTCAGAGCGCTTTGGTTCCATGCTGCCAGCAGTTGCTGTGGCAGCCACATCCGCGATTGGTTGACCAGTGATGCGGCTCCCGGCAGCTGCTCGTAGCTGTCCACTGACAGCAGGGCGCAGTTGGACATCAAGACCTGCGTGGGCACGGAACCAACCAAGTTGCAAGCATGAGCGCGAGCAGGAAAGCAGGGACACTGCTGCTGTGTATGTCTTGCGAGGCTGGCATGTATATATGTTTAGGCATGACTTGGCGCATTTGTGCGGCAGGGTTTTTGTGGCGCCTGCTTCATTCAGTAATGGAGCTAACAAGGGGTTGGTGTCGGCTTCATTCCTTGAAGCCGGAAAAAGGGCGGGGCCCCGTTCAATCCGTACGGGTGGAGTTGAAGGGCTAGGGCGGCGAGCGACCGGTGTGACAACCGGTCCCCCTTGTAATCACCGAATCCTAGGGCGGCGAGGGCGTGAAGTGTGAGAGTGTCAACATTCCTGCTGATAGACAGCCAGAGCTTTCAGCAATCCGCCCCATGTTTAGCATCGCGCGCCGTCTCAGCACTGTGCAACTCTTCCGGCCAGCGCATTGGCTGAAGTAACTTGACAGTAGACATGCAGTGTATCATTTACACATCACGCAGGCTGACTTGCCAATAGAAGGACAGCGGAACTGTTTGAAAGGGTCGCGATGACGTGCAGTTGCCGACGAGAGTGCACAGGCTTCGCTACCGAGGTATTCGCCGTAGAGGAGGCTTGACAACTTGAACATTATGACAGGGAATGTAGAAGTCCCCTAGGTTGCCGACTGGACTTGTTGGGCGGCCCGCAGGTGTGGTCGCGGGAAGAATGTTCGCAATGTTCGCAACTATGTTTGCAAACATAGTTTGTTTCCAAAACGACGATTCATTTCACGCCGTCATGTCAGAATTCCACTTTAAGGAACGATGAATCTTCTGGAATTAATTATAGGCCGAGAGGTGTTGGTTTGACCTCGGCCTCGGTCCATGGAGACTGCCAAACTGGTTTGTACTCATGCGATGTTGGGTTCCAATAATAAATTTACCGTGCAATAAAGAATGTAATCTTTTACTTATGCAGACTTTCCGTTGACCGAAAGTCTACACTTGTCCAATTACTTCCCACACACGTCCCACGGACATGGGCAATCCTACAGGGCGGGGCCCCCCTGGGCGCTTCGCGCTGGGGCCCCGCCCAAAAATCCGGGTCTTCCGATTTCAACCTAGAAGAAATCCTGCCCACTCCGGTGTACGCAGCACTGCTGGCAGTTCATTGCCGCATACAAACTTCAGAAGCAGCACACGTTACTCTTCCAGGATCAAAGCCCACCAGCCACCACCTACAAATAACATCACCAGCTCCACCACCTGCCCCCATATATCCGCCACCACCACCGCCACCACCCCCACCCCCCACCACCGCCACCACCACCCACCACCACCGCCACCACCACCCACCCCCACCACCCCCCACCACCCACCGCCACCCACCACCACCGCCACCACCACCCACCACCACCGCCACCACCACCCACCACCACCGCCACCACCACCCACCCCCACCACCCACCACCACCCACCACCACCGCCACCACCAACGGAACCAATGAATTAACGTTACTACGGTATTCATGTCCATCATACACCGCTGTGCGGCAATTACTGCAGTACAGTAGTAACGTCCAGTGTTCTCATGCATGAATCAAAAATCCGCAGCAACGCATTCGAGCGATCGATGTGGCCTAAGATAGATTAACCACGCACCCATGTACAACTACCCGCAGTCCCCTTGTTGCTTGCAGCATAGCAGGTGCACATACGCTCGCTCACCTCTGATAACAACCTCAGCTCCCCAATTTCTAACCTGCTGTAAACGTTGCCACTTGGCGGCCCCTGGCAGTGCGCGCGGCAGTCACACACGCACAGGAGCGGTCGTTGCCAATAGCAAGTGAGGTGAAGTTTCACCCCTCGGCACCCGCCGTTCGTCGCGAGCGCCAGCAGCAGCGGGGCAGCCGTGCGTAGGGGCACACAAAAAATATTCGTGACCGTTACAGTAAGCAGGATCTGTCGATTGTTGTAGGGACGCTAATTACTTGCGACGCTAATTCTTGTGAGACCAGAAACTAATGAAATTCAAATACGACACCGCTATAATTTTGCGTGACGCCTATCGGAGTGTAATAAAATAATTGAGTTTTGCGAGCTCATAAGCCGTACATAAAAAGTTGCGGAATCGCATTTTTTTGTCAGCAATCGGGGGGGAGGGGATGACAGGAAACAAAATGAATTACCCTACGCTTAAAATCGACGGAAAGCTCTTTGCATAAGGAGTCCAAATATGCTTTCTGACATGATTTGGGACCTGGGTATGGCCTGCCGAAGTGAATTGTACGGCAGGGGCGGGGTGGGTGGGTGGGTATGGGTCTCGGAGCGAGACTTTCTTCCGTATCCTTTCAAACATTTCTTACAATGCTCAAAATAAAGAAGAAGCCCCGCAAGGACGAGGATCCTTTGGATGCGGGGACGAGGATCCTTTGCGTGGATGCGGGTTGTGGTGCTTAAGGAACCCCGGCTAGAAAGTTGCATCTGAAGGGCCTCCGCGGGGACGGATCCAAGTCATGGCTGTCGAGCGAGATCCGCTGTCAAGATAACTAGAGCTACTGAAGAGCCCCCTTTTGGGTCTCCCGCGCAAGTAGATAGACGACATGACCCTTAACTTAGTCTCTTCCGACTTGCACGCCTGCCTTACGCTCCCAAGTCCCTAGCCCTCAACTCCACCCGTACGGGTTTCCATGGGGTCCCGCCCTTTTTCCGGCTTCAAGCAAGTAATAAGCTGACACCCCCTGTCTAAGAAACTAGTATTTGCGATGTGACCTTTGGGGTTTTTCTTACACTTTTACCTATTTTCGCTTATAATTAGCGTCAATACGGTAGGTGACTGTCTGCAAGCTTGTCCTTGCGCCCACCTCCTGTGTCGTTATTACTTTGATGGCGAACCCCTCTGGCGGGCTTCCCGGCCACACGTCGCTGCTATTGCGGCCCACAGTGCCCGCTAAAAACGCCAGCTCCGGATGCGGTACGACAACCGTACTGCGGACGAGACGAAGTTGTGGAAAGCTGCCCCGCATGATACCCCTGCATTACATTATTGGGGAATTAACGGCGTAACAAAGAACAGGTATGCGTCCATACAAATAAACGGAAACACCGAGGAATGAAAATGCCCGCGCCAAGAGTGTTGTTATTTTTTCAAATGCAGCGGCGATGAAGGGATTTAATGAAACCTCAATCACCTGTAAACCCCGAAACTGGGCAGTGATGCGGCCAGCAGGCTCATCGGTCCATTTGGGCGAGAGGGATACGGCAGATTGACGAGCAGGAGGTCGTACAACAACACCACTGGATGAGCATCCCGTTCGGATGTGTCGCTGCTAATTTTCATGTAGTCTAGCCCCGCCAGGGCCCAAGCGTCTGCGATTCCTGACAGGTCCAGGGTGGTGGTCCGGGCGGGGTCGCCAAGAAGCACCAGCTGCTGGAATGGCTGTTGGTCGGGCCGTAAGGGCACCTGAACGCATTGAGGATAAGGCAAGCTAAATGTCAAGCTAAAAATGCTAAAGGGATACAGCATACAGGCCACACCACGCACGGCTGCTGGCGGCAATAAACGGCGCCTGCATGCACGCAGTCGTCTTTCCCTATCATCATTGTCCTTTCCGGAATGTGCAACATACACAAACAGCACAATATCCGTCATTTTGCGTCGCGCTGCCGGTCTACGTACGCAAGATCGCCATATGGCGATCTGGGTGCATCCCAGGGTGGCTATCTTATTTTGCTGAGTATCTACGGCCAGAGATACTCCTGGCTCAGAAGCGCGGAGAGTATCTGTCAGGATCTGTCTAGGAGGGGATTTTCCCGGCTAAACACGGCCCCGGGAGATATCATGCCCACCTGTGAGGCCGGATAGATTATGTAAACCTTCAGCTTTTTGCACGGCAAAATTATCTTCATATTTATAACATTTTCTCCCGAATATATATTCATATCTTGTGATCGATAGCCACCCTGGTGCATCCACATCCGCTCAAACTAAAACATCAACGAGCACGACACCCAGCTCCCGCCCTTTGGTGAGACCCCGCCTCGCTCCTCATCGTCCATACATTCTAACCTGCTTCCAGTCAGTCGGCAGCGCCACATCGGCGGTGATGGACAAGTACACCGTAGCGGCCATTTCCTCCACAAGAGCCTTCCTGACTGCCGAGTTAAGCTCCTGCCCGTCCGCCACCGACCGCGCCGCGCAGGGCAGCGGCGGCTCCAGGCCCGGCCTCTCAATGCCTGGGCACGTCAGCGTTACGTTGATCCACTGCACCTGCCCGCCTGTTCCCGGGGTGCCATCCGGCCCCGGCGCCCGGGACGTCAGGTTGGTGATGTGCATGACGCCATCCGCAATCACCACGCTGGGGTTGTACGGCCAGGAGTCGGGGCTGGTGGCACACAGGTTCTTCAAAAGGGACTTGAAATCGACTACCATAAGGACGATGGTCACATCCTCCAGCCGTAGTGAGGAATTGGGGTTCAGCTGTATGGGTGCGAATGCAAGCTGCGACAGTGTCGGGCCAGTCATCGTGTCCTGCGGCCATCCCGCATAGAAGGCCAGCGACCGCATCGTGAGGCTCTGGCCTGCGTGCATGCACCCGGACGTACGGAGGGTTAGGTACCGGCGGCCAGCAGATGGACAATGTAGGCACGTTGATGACGACAGCGACAAAAGCCCCATAGCTGCGTGCACAACGGACTGGGAAGGGCAGAGGCTCACCAGGCAGCGACCGACGACGAGCGAGCGAGGACGCAAGGCTCATCGAAACGAAGTAGCTTAGCTCGGCTATCTAAATGCGCCGCTGAGCAGCAATCGACAATCGACACGTGTAAGCAGCAAAGGCTTATCCCGCGGATGCTCAGGAGCCAGGCTTACACATACACATGTGTTCATCGCGGATTATTTCCGGTCCAGTTAAACCACATACCCTACCGACGCGCCTCTGCTGCGAGGCAAGGGCTGCGGCGGGCATGGAGCACAAATCTACCGCGAGCACAACCTACCGCCGCTTCACCATTGCGCCTATACGTATTTGCAATTATTGTGCACCAAATGATCTACCCAAGCAAAGCCGAACAAGCCGGGCAGTGGGGCGAATGCACCCTACGCACCTCCACCAAGGCGGATCGTGGGTCTCGGGACGTCACTCCAATCTATAATTGTGTACGGCAGCCCATTGAAATGGCGGCGGCGTGGTGGTCTTGGCGGGGGAGGAAGTGGACTGGGCGGCAGCGGTGAAGGGGGCAAGGGCACTGGTGGCGCCTCCCAAGCATCGGGCATCGACGGCTGTGGGGGCATGGGTGACTCAAATATCCAGTCGTTCCCTTCAAAGCCCTCCCATGGCCCTGTAAGGAGATTCGCCGGCACGGTGCTTCCTGCACCCGTCAGTACGACAGTCGCCGGTCCACCGTGGGCCCCCGGTAGCTCAGCTACGGCGCCACGTTGGCTTTCAGAAGTCCCCACGAGTCTTAGGACGCCCCACGGTAGCTCAGCCTGGCTTGCCAGAAGATCTGAGATAGGTGTGGGGTTGTAGGGCACCTGCACTGGGGGCAAGAGCGTGGTCCGTTGCACGACCAGTGCATCCTTTTGTAAGCCGTTGTCAGCTGGCACTCCCCCCCCCCATGGTAAGGAAGCCCCACACATCATCTAAGAGGACGGCCGTTACAAGGGTTGAGGAGAGGAAAGGTCCTGCTCACACAGCAGCTGGTTTGTTGCTCGGCTTGCGCTGTTCCGGGCCCCGC
This sequence comes from Pleodorina starrii, assembly GCA_030267565.1. Taxonomy (NCBI): domain Eukaryota; kingdom Viridiplantae; phylum Chlorophyta; class Chlorophyceae; order Chlamydomonadales; family Volvocaceae; genus Pleodorina; species Pleodorina starrii. The sequence continues at coordinate 4,098,081 of BRXU01000005.1, read as the reverse complement.
CCCTCCTGGGCCACGCGCCTACCTGCAATGCCCCACACATGTAAGCCGTGACAGCGACGACGGCGAACACCAATGGGCAGCACGTCAAGCGCGCCGTCGCCGTTCCTGCTTGCAGGTACGGCAAAGTGTCAGTTCCGGTAGTTCCGGCGAGTTTGATCGACTGATGCGGATGCGAGAAACGTTTAGCGCATAACAGCCTACATAAAATGATTTCAGCATGGACACGACCGGCGAAAGATCCATTGCTTCAGAATGACGATTCGTACCGTCTCTTATTGCCATGCGTCACCACGTCTCTCGTGCTCGCCGTCTCTGGAGCCCAAATACGATCCAACGCAGACGCACGCCAAACGAAAGGGCAAGTGCGTGCAAAACACAGCCAGGGGCAGACTCCGTGACCACCTGGCCGACTTTGTAACGAGCAATAGGATGTAAGCCTTTCTTGTTATCGCAAATTTGCTTTAAATTACGTATTTATCCTTGAGGAAAGTTTGAAGTTCGTTGTGTAGGTTGCGTTCATTCCATGTTCGCGAGCGTACGTAGTAATCTCTTAAAGCAGCATGTTCTGACGTGTGATAGTGATACTGACATCGCCGATACATTGAGTGTTGTATGGCGTACTGCTTTTCATGATCAAACCTTTCCGACGTTCTGATGCGGGAAAAAATCCGTACACGGGATTAATTCCCTCGACGGCATCCAGACAGAGTGACAGACGTGTGCACGATGACCGTACGGAGCAGGGAATTTACGATCTGCGCAGGGGGCATTGATTATTAGATGCGTAAGTTACAAGGGGAACCATTGTTAACCAAATCCTTACCTTCGGTGTCGTACTCCTTACCCGTGCATTTGACTTCTCTGGCCCAATAACGCGTACGCACGTCTTCGAAACGAAACAATAATAAAGTTGACTACTATGGTATTCAAATATAGTAATAAATTAATTGATTAAATACAGAGGATAACAGCAACATGTTGCGATCGCACGACTCTGTGGGTCTAATGTTCAATAGAACATCTAGACCGGGCCACTAATCAATTAACCACTACCATACTCGCAAAACGTGTCCGCGGGCGAAAATCGCGGTTAAAATAACTTTGGCGACATTTGATAACGCGTTCTGTTTCTCAGGCCCTTTAAATGCCTACGCATATGCGCGATGTGATGATGCTCAGCACGTTTGGTGCAACTCGTGGTGGTAGTCCGGAAATGCGGGGTGGTGACGCGCCTCGAGGCAGGTTGACATGCATGGCCATGCTGCACGTGAACGAAGCTGTCTCAAGCTAGCCCCGTCATTGATATGAGCTCCAAGGTACTCAGCGGGAGTTCCGTGGGAGGACATATATTGAGTAGGAAATGGCACTCGCCGGTTTGCGGTGCAGGCGTCTGTCGCTTCCTAGCGCCGTGGACTGCATTGGTCAACGCACCGAAAAAATGCCTATCGAGCTGACATCATTGCAATGAATTTACACGAGGTCGAAAGATTATTACATGGTCGGGAGTATGTACTAGCTAAGAATATTTTAGCGAGGGATAAGGAAAAGTTACGGAAATTCACTTTCCAGTGTTTAAGCTTCAATGCTCGTCGCTCCGTACCGGACTAACATGGTTTGGCGTCCTGCGACCCGCCGTGGTTCTGGAGCTAGTATACCACCCAACGACACCGCTCGGCGGAAACACGGTCATGCCCCGTGCCCAGTGCAGGCTTCAGCCCGCTGCCCTATAAGCCTGGTGTGGACCTAGTCTTGCCGTACCCTACTGTCTCCACGCCGCGACTGCCAGTTACCCTCCCTAGCTCCAGCCCCGAGGGGACCTGCTACCGCTCCTGCCTCTTGTCGGCCGTCCTGCAGTGCCGGTCCGCCGAGCCCGCCTCCAGCTATATCTTGGGCTCCCGTAACCCGTGCCATTGCGCCCTCTAGGACCCCCGCCACTTCGCCTACCGCTCCTGCTTCCGGGGGTGCCGGCTCAGGGGCAAGGCTACCCGAGAACACCATGTGATGCATGACCTTGCTAAAGGCAATGCGGCAGGGCAGCTGATGACGGCATAGACGAGTTGGACACTTAGGGACAGGGAAGGACCTATCGCCCACCGTAAGTGCACACTGAGGGTCTTCACATGCAAGATGAAGCTCTGCAGGCGGCGCCCCGCCGGGGATCGCCAAGGCAGCGGCAGCACCCGTCACAACCGCGGGGCGACCTCAGCTGCACAGACATCCGGAAAGCCGAGGGCGCCCATAGCGCCGGCCCGGCAGCAATGGCGGCGGCTACAGCCGGCGGCGGCTAGCTGCGTCTTGGAGCAGATGCCCGCCCCAAAGTCGGTGATAAAGCGCGGGAGGACGTGAGCGAGGGGCAGTCACGATGCCACCACGCACCCGGCTGCCGGAGGGCGGAGATGCGGTAGCCGGCGTGACGCGCCCGGGAGGCGGGCCGGGCGCGTGAGGGCGGGCGTGGGCTGCTCAATGGACTGCAACCAGGTATGACGGGTGTGGTGGCGGGTGGCACCGGCCGCAGCCGCGGTAGCGGCGGCGTGCAGCCTGAGACCGAGCAAGGACGGCCCGGGGACCGGCTGCAACACCGCCGGCCGCGGCCGCAGCCAGAGCGGCATCGGCAGGTAGCTGCGTGCGGGGGCCGATGCTTCCTCGATCGGCCTACGCCAGCAGCACGCGCGGCAGGCGGGCCGCCAAGATGCGGACAGAGGGACACCACTCCGGTCACCACTGGTATAGGAGTGCCCGCGCGCCGGGGGTTCCTCCGGGGTGGCATCCCCGGCACGAGGTGCCCTACACGTCGCGCGTGGAGCTGATCGCAGGGGTCGGGGAAGTCCAGGAGGTGGAGGCGAGCGTGAAGCAGCCCCGGCCCGGGGGCCTGGAGCGGGAGCGAAGGTGGCAAGCAACAGCAAGCCGGTAGCGCTGAATTGATTGCGAAATTTACCGACGATAGATGCCGCGCATGGTTCCGAGACCACAACCAAAATCGCATGTCACATGCTAAGATACAAGACACATGTCCGCTGATGAAGATATAAGTTTGTATGTGTAGTCTACGTAGGATTCCAGAGTTTCGTGGCCATTGAATGTCCGATTGAGAAGAAAACGTACGCCAGTGTCCCATGACACACGGTGTCCCATAATATGCGAACCCCCCCTGTACTCCTTATCCCCGACATCCCCCTCCATGAAGCGCAAACGCCAGGGTACATGGGAACACCGGACCCCAGCCAGCACACCGTATGTACACATTGTTGAGGTCGGCTAAACCGCCGACACAAACCACACACAGAAACAACACGACAAGGCCATACAACACGCAGAACTGACCAAGCTCCTCGCGGAAGCCGGATGGAGGGTCCGTTACACAGGAAGCCATCAGCCTCGGCTTTGCAGGTACCACCAGAAAGCCCTCCTCTCCGCACCCTAGGCACGGGCAGCGAGGAAGCCCGAGCATGCTGCAACGACCTCCACGACCATGCAGTCAGGACACTCAACCCTATCGATATATTCCGTAGGTCAATGGAACGTAACCCACATGCGGAAGTGCAACCGGCTGGCACGTCACCAACGATGGACACGTCTGAAGTGCCTTGCTTGCGGTGGTTAGGGGGGACTGGGACCAGGGAACCACGTCTCCCCACCCCCTCTGCTCCCATAACCCACGCCTCGGCTACCGGCCGGGCGTATCATTGTCATTATTATTATAAACCCACGCCACGGCCCCCAGCTGGGCTTATCATCATAATGTGTCTTATCTTATTTGTATCCTTTATTGTTATTCTTATCTTTCTTGGCATGCAACCAACACGCACCCCGAGACAGTTACGAGCGTTAACACCATGAAACGAACCACGCACAATGATGACACACACGCACTACCCTTTCGGTGCTGCCCAGGACGGGACTCCTCGCCCAGTGCTTATCGCTCGCAATCAATTTACAACGAATGAACGGAGAACTAGTAAGCCATCCGCGCGCGTGCAATGCATGCGCCCACCAACCGTGTGCATGCGGGAGCTTCAACGCATGCATGTGCGTGCGTATGGCCGCGCAAATGGATGGATTTCGAACATCACCGCGCGCAGCGCGGCCGCTCTCATGCATCAGGCCTTCTCATCTATCGGCTTTTACAAAGCCTGCCAGAATGTCTTCAAGCGCGCCAGCAATCTCATCGAAGCTGGGCCGCGCTCGCGGCTGTAGCATCAGGCACCTTCCCGCGAGCTCCGCGTACCGCCGGTCCGAAATGGCCCCCAGAAGAGCAAGAATGTCCTGTGATGCGTCGAATAGACATATACAAGCGGCCGGAGGGGGCGTCACGCGCATGCAGGGCCTTCGTGCGGAACGTGCTGGATGTCAGTCAGGGCCTGCATGCAATGGATTGCACTTGTTCTTCTGATACGGGTACACGCACCTATCTACCCTGCCTCTTGAATAATAATAATAATAATAATAATAATAATAATAATAATAATAATAATAATAATAATAATAATAATAATAATAATAATAATAATAATAATAATAATAATAATAATAATAATAATAATACGCCCGACGGAAGGCCGAGGCGTGGGTTAAGGGAGCAGAGGAGGTGGGGTGACGCGTTTCCCCGGTCCCAGTCCTCCCCCGCCACCACGGTGGGGGTTGAGGGCGATTATGCGTTAGTTACCGTATGTGCCCGTCGGCTGTTGCGTCTCGTATGGGGCGCGTTCCATTTGCCGCCGGGTTACCACAATCTTGTTGAGCGCCCGGACAGCGTTATCGTGGAGTTAATTGCAGCATGTTTTGGCCGCTTCACTGCCCGCCCCTAGGGTGCGGAGAAGGGGACGTAGGTCCTTTCGGACGGTACCGGCGAAGCCTAGGCTGATGGCCTCCCGTGCTGTGTAACAGACTTTCCACCCCTCCATCGTGAGGAGCTGGGTTAGCTCGGAGTGTTGGATGGTTTTGTCGTGTTGTTTCGGCTTGTGGTTGGTGACTGCTGTGTATCATATTTCGATGATGTGCACGGTGTGTTGACTAGGGTCCGGAGGTCCCATGTCTCCGATCGCTTTTGCCTCGTCGAGAGGGATGCTAGGGATTAGGATTAGGTCGGTGCGCATTTTGAGCCTTGTTTCCTTTGGGGTGTTTGGGAGCAGCCATTGAGGTAGTCTTGTGCCTGCTACATAGTCTGGCCGGTCATCTGCGGGGCCGGCATCCATCACCGTGTAGCAGCCCCCGTTGATTCCCCGGGCGAGCGTACTTGCGATGGTTTGGACCGCCTGGTTGTGCCGTAGGATGTACAGAGCGCGAATCCTTGGGTGGCGGCAGCCGCCCAGGACATGCGACCCAGAGTGGGATTGTGGCACAGGGGGTAGCTTCCGGACGCAACTGAGCCTCCTGGGGCCAATGATTTCTTGAAGCGGTTCGCGAGTTTGGCGTTCCACCCTGCCTCTTTTCTACTTCGGCTGATGTGAACATCCTCGTGATCTATCCTTGTCGACTGGTCCGTTTTAAAGGCATGAAATATCATTTATGGGTTCCGGCTAACGGAGCATTCCGCTTCACGTGGGAAGCCCCGTAAGTCCCGTCTTGGGGCCCGAATGGGCAAACACGGCAAACCAGTATCGCACCGCGTAGCATTTACCCCTAATAATACAATATTATCATCTCCCATTGATCCCTGCTTAATCTGACGCGGCCTTGCTCCATGCCTTATATATTGCGCACCTTCAGGAGCAGAATGTCGGGAGACTGCTGGGACCCTGCTGCCTCGCATCCCCCCGCAGCAGGACCCACGACGTCAGCGCAGATGTCGAGCACTTCCTTGAGCGAGCAGCCGAAATACACCTCAATGAGCATCAGTCCAAACGACCATACGTCGGCGCGGGGCGACAGCTGGCCCGCACTCAATACCTAGGTAGAGCGAGGCATGGGTCATTAGCGCTACGTTCAGAAGGCCGCACTGGGGATGCGTGGGGCATTGGGCAGAGATTCGATCGGACGCGGCGACAGAAGACGAGGGAGATCACAGACGAGTACAACGTGATGCGGGATGAAGTAAGCTATGTATGGCCAAAGTGATGAGCGATCGCGAGCAAAGCATGCAGCGATTTGTTGAATTAATAATGGCATGATGGACAGCGTTACAGACGGGTTGAGGAACGACTCATGCAAAGGCTGTATGCAAGCGGCGGCAGGCGACAACCGTCCTTCGTATAAGCAGACAGAGGCCGACCCAGACAACCATGGAGCTAGCGCCGTCGGACGGATACGTGGATGGAGTAACGGTATCTTCCCATGTATATATGTAGTACCTCGGGCGCCCGGTAGGCAGGGGTGCCGTGGAAGCATCGTGACGCGTGTGTGGCGCCCTCCGTCAGCGGCAAACTTAGACCGAAGTCCGCGACCTTCGCCACCAGCTCTCGGGGCTGCTGCGCCAACGAACTGCCCAGGTGCGTGGGCGGCAGCAGGTGCGCCTGGCCAGGGTTACTGGCAGCTATCGCTGTTGGTGATTCAACTAACTCTCTCTGCGGCCTCCATATCAGTAGGACGTTCTCTGTTAAGGAGTGAGTTGAGGGTATGTTCTTGATTAGGTCGTTTTCAAGCGCAAATGCCGTACGTGGTGCCTCGTAATCGTGTGGTAGTGGCTAACTACATACGTACAAACGCCCTCCCGTGGAGCCACGCACCACCCACCCGGCTTGAGGTCTCCATGCACGATGCGGCAGCTGTGGATGTGCTGCATGCCCCGGGCCACGTCCAGAGCCAGGTGCAGAGCCAGCAGGCGGTGCGCGCCCCCTCTCAGGATGCACCCGGCCATGCCCCGGTCTGCGGTTGAAGTCAACGGAGGTCGACGTGGAAAAAGGATATGAGTGCGTGCCGGCCGTGACGCACATCAGTGCTGAACCAAGCATGGCGACCACCGCCGAAAAATATTAGATTCTGGTTATTACGATTATGACCGACGAAAGGTTGTGCAAGTGAAAGCGAGGGCAGGTACAGATTGTAAGATTACCATGCATACATCCTATGGTATGGTACACACATTATCAACACCGCCGCTGGAACTCACCCAGAGCATCCCGGAGGGTACGGCAGTTGCAGTACTCCTGTACGATGTACAGCTTGATGACATCATTAACATCTACCGTAGGGGCGCCGTGTATCCGAGGACACATAGTGCCCTGCTGTGCATCGTAGTCACTCAATGCCGCCGTCTCCGGTTCAAGAGCGTGGATGAGTGTCTTGACCTGGTACGAGTATGTCACTACACATACAGGAGAAGCCAATCCAATGGGGGATGGATTCAGGGGGTATACCAGGGCCCCCACCGTTCACCCAGCCCTCTGTGAAGGCCGGGATGGAACTGGTGACCTTGCGGTCACGAATTCAGTGCCCTAACTCTCCTAGGGGCACTTCCTAGGGGAGCATGGGTATCAGGTGGCGCATGCTCGCTCCGCGCGTTCCAGGCCGTCCCTGCACCTTCCGTGCGATCGACCTTAAGCACCTAGAGAGTGCCCATCAGGTATATCGACTAGGAAATCAGTGTTTTGCAATTCAAGAAATGAAACTATGCTGTCAGATTTGCACTCCGACGTCTGCATGGGGACAAAGTTCTAAGGGTCCATGCCGATTTTGTTCAGGGTCGCCCACCCACCCACCCATGCCGAACAGCCAACTTTGGGAGCTCATAACGTTTACCCTACAGCTCCGAATACTAAAAAAATATTAAAAATTAAACTCGGGGCAACCCGACACCCCACCCCTCCTGCTCCCATAACCCACACCTCCGCTACGTCAGGCGTATTATTAATTATTAATTAATATTATATTATTATTATATTATTTTTTTATTTTTTCCGGGACAGATGGACTTAACAATGGGGCTGGCCGCCGAGTACCTCAATCTAGTGCAACGCAGCCAGCGCAAGTTACCATGTATATAACCTGGCTGCCCATGGCCGACGTTCCTGACTTCGACGCGTTGGATGCGCGCGGGTGCCCCCTCTCGACAATGTGCATGCAAGTGCTACCGACCGGCTCAGGGATAGATGGTCCCATACATAAGCGATCGATCCCTCCCCCATAAATTAGACCCACGCCGTTGTCCCTTGCGTTGGACTGAGTGTCGCAGCCCAGACCTGCAGCCAGCCCATCCGGAAACCTCCCACGCACTCACCCACAACGTTGGGATGCGCCATGCTCATGGAGATTGCGGCCTCCAGCGCCGCCCGCTGCCGCGCCGTGCCCTCCCTGCCCGCAAGCTCCTGGGATACCACCAGGATTTTAACGGCAACCGGCAGGCCGCGCCACTGCCCGCGATACACCACCCCGGATGCGCCGCGGCTGATCTTGTCCTCCAACTGAAGGTCGGCGTCACTTATCTCCGCCTATACATAGCACGGATAGGGAGGATGTATGTACATCTGACCGTTCACCTTTCTCTTGGGTGCAAGATAAAAACGGGCAGGGCCCGTCGACTCCTCACCTGAACTGCCTTTATTGCATCCATCATGGCGCGAGGGCCCAGCGTGCCCATTGGGGCCTCGGCATCCTCTTCGCCCGGCGCCTCGGACTCTTGTAGTTCGCCACGACTGGCCGCTGCAAAATAGTCCTGCGTCCGTGATGAGGCAACCATGTTGAATGCATCCAAGATTATTAAAACGGTGGACTGAGAACCGCTTTGCATGAGTCAGGTTAGGTAAATGGGTCGGGTTGAGGTGGAGTAGAAATTGGGGTGCAGGTGTCATCACGATTTATTTGTTGGGGAGGCGACACGTCCCTGTGCGCACTGCCACTACCAGCCCTCTGTGATGGCCCCAAGTAAACACGCACGCACATTCATCTCCCTTTGAAAGGCCACGTCGTCTTGGAGCGTGTCCTTGGCCTCTGAGCTGTTGTCCACTGCAGCTTGGCTGCGGCTTCCATCGTTGGTGCCCCCACTTCCTGCCAACGTCCTCTCCGGCTTTAGCATCCCATCTGTTACCAGCTTGTCCGTGTAGGATGCCGAATGGGAGCGGCTGCACAATAAAGCGTATACCAGAGCGTGGCGATTGGCCTGCGACCAGGATGGGTTGCCAGCATGCAGGCGGCGTAAGTAAAGCCGGAAGTGTTTGAGTAAATCGCAGGGCGGGACTGAGAAGAGTGTGACAACAAGGGGTTGGTGTCGGCTTCCTTGAAGCCGGAAAAAGGGCGGGGCCCCACTAAATCCGTACGGGTTAAGTTGAGTGCTAGGGCGGCGAGGGCGTGAAATGTGAGAGTGTCGACATTCCTGCTGATAGACAGCCAGAGCTTTTTCCCGAAATGCCTGCTAGCCGAGTCGTTATCAAGGCCTGCCGGCGCCGCGCGAAGCGCGTCATCCCGTCGGGTGCATGAGCGCATGTGCGCATCGACCGAAATACGGCATTTCCAAAGCGAGCGGCGAGGGCGTCAACTGTGAGAGTGACGCATCGACATTCCTGCTGATAGGCAGCCAGAGCTTTATATCTGAAATGCCTTCGGCTTCAGCAATCCGACCCATGTTTAGCATCGCGCGCCGTCTCGGCACTACTGTGCAACTCTTCCGGCCAGCGCATTGGCTGAAGTTACTTGACAGTAGACATGGAGTGTATCATTTACACATCACGCAGGCTGACTTGCCAATAGAAGGACAGCGGAACTGTTTGCGAGGGTAGCGACGACGTGCAGTTGCCGACGAGAGTGCACAGGCTTCGCTACTGAGGTATTCGCCGTAGAGGAGGCTTGACTGCTATAACATTAGGACAGGGAATGTAGAAGTCCATCCCCTAGGTTGCCGACTGGACTTGTTGGGCGGCCCGCAGAAGACCGCTGCTTAGGGCTGCATCGTGCGTGCAATTTGCGGCTTGGCGTCCAACAACCAGCAGTTTGCCCCTCATGGTTTGCTCCTTGCAACCTTTGTAATAGTAATATGCGTCAAGACGATCGGACCGGCTAGCAGAGCTGCTGTGGTGTGGTCGCGGGAAGAATGTTCGCAATGCAAACATAGTTTGTTTCCGAAACGAAGATTCATTTCACGCCGTCATGTCAGAATTCCACCTTAAGGAACGATGACTCTTCTGGAATTAATTATAGGCCGAGAGGTGATGGTTTGACCTCGGCCTCGGTCCATGGAGACTGCCAAACTGGTTTGTACTCATGCGATGTTGGGTTCCAATAATAAATTTACCGTGCAATAAAGAATGTAATCTTTTACTTATGCAGACTTTCCGTTGACCGAAAGTCTACACTTGTCCAATTACTTCCCAGAACCCAGATCCCACGTCCCACACACGCACGCACGGACATGGGCAATCCTACAGGGCGGGGCCCCCCTGGGCGCTTCGCGCTGGGGCCCCGCCCAAAAAGAGCGAGGTTTACGCACCCGCCAGCAACCAGCGGCTAATAGTCATCAACGGGGCCACACACCTACCTTGACAGTGCTGGAATTGCTGAGCGGAAGCCGTGGAGCCTGAGCGCTGACCAAACCGGGACTGCGAGAAGTTGTGGCCGGATCTGCCGACCTGTCTTTGTAATCGGAGGACAACCCGCCAGAGATTGCGGACGCCCCAAGCGTAGACCTAGTTCCGATCACTGCACAACCGGCAGCAGTCGTAGTGTTTGCACCAGCAGGCACATCAGCTGCCTCTTCACCGCGTTGTCCACATATGATTTTGGTAGTCGGTGACCCGCCGTCAATGACACCCCAGAAAGCGCCATTATGCGGCCCGGTTGTAAAAGCCGACGACTTCTCATGGCGGCTGTTCATCTGCAGCTTGTTGCCCAGAAGGCCACGGCCTTGCTTCCTCCTCTTATGGCGCGCAGACACGACGATGACAATGAGGCCCACTACGACAACCAACATCGCAGCGGCCCCAACTGCCACCATAACTGATGCCACCAACGGTAATGTCGAGGAATGGTGGCGAGTGCCCGGGCTGCTGCTGGGGAAGGAGGAGTTCAAGGGGGCTTGCGAGGCAGGGCTTGCCAAGGGGTCGACCTGTGGATTGCTGCCGGTATTGTCGCTGCTGGCTGGTTTTGTCGGTATTATCATTGGCGCCGAGGGCATGTCTGCAAACGCTTTTGAAGCCCACTCTTGACCGGGCCCGCGGATGTCGAAGTCAATCTCGAGGTCAAGGAAGAGGTCTGGACGGCAGCACAATAATAATAGGGGACAGATAGAGGGGGTGTCAGCGAGGTGACCCAGCAGCACAGGGTAGATCTGTAGGTAGGTACGAGGTATTTGGTTAGTTATGTGACGGAAACAGTCAGAACCTGTGCAGGTAGGTGCGCTGGGCAAGTAACCACACCACAAATAATAAGTAGGGGGGACAGCAGACCACGCACTGCGACTCCATTTGTCGGTGGAGCTTGCAAACTTTGGACGGACACAATGGTGTGCGTGGTAGCTGTCTGTAGCTAGAAGCATCCAAAGAGCAGCTGCCTACTGTGGGCTTGGATGCGCGCGCAGGGCGCATGCATGTGTGTCCACTAGAGGGCGACCCGACGGCAACGAACGGGCCATGCGACCCAGAGGATAGGGGCACGAAGGGTAAGACTAGGGGACTAGGGGCCCCGTTCTGAGCCAGGACTGGTGGTTGCAGTGTACATACAGGTGTTGTGTATTGGTTCGTGGGTGCTGCCGTCGGACTGTTTGTTCAAGGCGAATGGACTGGTTGAATCTTGATCACGTGCCGGCCGGGGCGCCTACAACTGCCGACAGCTGCATGCCATGTTTCGGACGGTATATGGGTCTAACGCTCAGGAGTCCGTGGCCCTCCGTCTCTTCCGACTTGCACACGCCTACCTCTCATGACCCTGGCCCTCAACTCCGCCCGTACGGGTTTAGTGTGGCCCCGCCCTTTTTACGGCTTCAAGCAAGGAAGCCGACACCACCTTTTTACGATTTCGGCGGGTAACATACACCTAACACGAAGAGCTGTGAAAGATGCCTACGTAGGCGGCCGCCGCACCTGCTAGCTCGTCGTATGGCAGAGCCAGATCAGAGTACGACAGGAGTTTGGCGCCTTCAGGCGCATCCGGTGGCATCTTATACGTGATCATCACGTTGGTGCCGTACCATCCGTAGTGCCGGGCATAACCCAACAACAACTCACCCGTGCCGTAATTGTACGACACGACCTGCAAGTAGAGCAATGGTGATGGTGTGCAGAGGGGGGGTTTCGAACGAATGTATGTGAAGCGACTGCGGTGTGCATTGGCTGGGGTTCGAACAATGTGCGCTCTGTCGCTCGGAAGAAAGAGGCCGCACACAGACGCAAGTGGACCCTGCGGTATCAACCGAGGGCCTTGTACCGGTCATTTTTGTTTGGTTGTGTGTGTTGAGATGTGTTTGGAGGTGGGGTTGAGTGGGCCGGTCCAACAGACATAGCCGACACGCACGTACAGCTTGCCACACGCACGCAATCCAGACACTCACCGACCTGTGCGGTCGCTGCAAACTCTGACAGAAGGGAGCGGGTCGTGATGGCGTATGGTGGCGGTGGTGGCGGCCCAGGGGGAGCGGGTGGTGCTGGGGGTGGAGCGAGTGGTGCAGAGGGTGAAAGAGGAGCAGGCAGTGATGGCGGTAATGATTCCAGCTGCCGTGTTGGTGGGGGTGGGGGTGGGGGTGGGGGCGGTGGCGGCGGGTACGGTGGTGGTGGTGATGATGACGCAAAAAGCGTATGTGGAGGTTGCTCGGGAGTTATTAAAGGTGCTGATGGTGGTGGGTGATTCGTCGGCTGCGGCGGGTAGTCTGGCTGCTCCTGCTGCTGCTGCTGCCAGCCTTCGGGCGGGCCGCTTGGCTCCTGGTGTGGTGGCGCCGGCGATGGCTGTCTCCGCTTCTGCGCCTCCCTCAGTGCCCCGGGTGCTTGCTCCAGCAGGATTGCGGCCACCAATGCCCTCCACTCGCGCTTCGGAACCACCAGGGTAACGTTATCCAGCACAAGACGAGGGGGCAGCAGCTGTGGCTGCTGCTGCCGAGGGGACGGTCCGCTGCTGGGGAGATCAAGGCTGCTGCCACTGCTGCCCCACGAAGCTGCAGAGGACGATGATGTTTCGTCTTCTGCTGCTCCTGGCTGGTACCGGAGGTCCTGGTCCGACCTGGAGGGAATAAGAGTGTCAGATTAAGCGCACTATGCTGTACCATGCCGCACAGACGTCGCGGCCTACTGACCAGGCATATCGTGTGATGCTTATAATCGAACAGGCGCAAATGATGCAGAGCGGAAAGAGCTTTGCGTAATGCGTAAATATGCGTAATGCGTAAAATGCGTGATAATAATAATACTAATAATATTAATACTAATACTAATACTAATAATAATAATACTAATAATAATAATAATAATAATAATAATAATACTAATAATAATAATACTAATACTAATACTAATACTAATACTAATACTAATACTAATACTAATACTACTAATAATAATAATAATAATAATAATAATAATAATAATAATAATAATAATAATACTACTACTACTACTACTACTAATAATAATAATAATAATAATAATAATACTAATAATAATACTAATACTAATAATAATACTAATAATAATAATAATAATACTAATAATAATAATAATAATAATAATAATAATAATAATAATAATAATAATAATAATACTACTACTACTACTACTAATAATAATAATAATAATAATAATAATAATAATACTAATACTAATACTAATAATAATAATAATAATACTAATAATAATAATAATAATAATAATACTAATAATAATAATACTAATAATAATAATAATAATAATAATATAGCTTTGCGTACCAAGATTGGCGAGTGCTGATAGATATATGACTGACAACGAATGAGGTGCACTGTTCGAATGTCACTCTGTACTGCGCAGATGTATGTGAACCCACTAGGTAGATTCCGATGGCCCACGCATGCCACTACTATCTTTAAGGAAAAGGGCCGCCGCACCCAGATGTCCGCGCGACAAGCATACCTGGCACAGTCAAAGAACCATAGGGGCAGGGAGCTGTTAGCCCATGCACCGTCAGAAGGACGCATCTGAGGTGGTAACACTTGCAGGCCCCAACGATTCCAAATATCATCAGCCGCAGTAGTCAAGTTGCTCGGGTACACGCCCCCGGGCGCCAAATTGTACAGCACCAGGTTTCGGAGGGTGATGGGTCGGACAAGGGCGAACCGGCCGATGGCACCCTGCGGGGTGAGGGACCAGGCCAATAAACGCGGAATATCTCCATGGCAGCCGCAGGCAGTTCCAGGACGCATGATAAGCGCGCGCGTTTGGTCATATAATACGGTACGGAAGCCTTGCATAAAACTCATTACATACCCACGGGGGCCATCAAGTACCCACGCAGCAGGAAGGGCCTACCTCCGGTGACCCCTAACTTAATCGTTCACACGCGTACGACACCCAAACCGCCCTGGCAAAGAATGGGCGCGTGCACGTGTTGGTGATGACTCTATCTGCTGCAATCGCGCGCTGCTCTGTGCCTACGTGTCATAAGTTGACACCGCGGCGTGCTGTCCGTCGGTCGGGCGTACATGGGTGACGTTGAGTGAAGGCACGATCTGCACACGCCCCTGTAGTATCAGCGTATGGTAAGATACTCTTCCCATAACTTCACACCAAAAGGGCGTGGCACGTGCAATGACACACGCAAGACGTTCGTGTGTGTGACCGGGCCGGCCCGTGCACATACAGGCCGCCACAGCTGCGTGCTGCATGCAGCATGCATCGGTAGCTGCTGGAACACGAGTGCCCCAACCCTTACTCCCCCCTCGCTTCTCCTAGCTTGTTATGCAGGACACGTACGTATACTTGCTCATCAATCCTCATGGTTGATCAGATGAATACGTACCTGAAGATCCGAAAACACACGTCGCCTTTCTCCTCCGGTTTCGCCTGGAAATAATGGCGCTACACCACCAGATGGGAAGCCATCTACGGTGCAGGTGCTGGCGGAAGCCAGGGGTCCCCCGCCGGAAATGGTGATGGCGGCTAATAGGGTGGGGAAGAAAAGGAACTCGTGGAACACGAGGTACTCTATAGGGGGGACGCTGTGATCATCCCTGGGACTACAAAAAAGGACGAGTGTAGGGCGGCATGCTCCTTGTTGGTTGTACTCAGTGTGCCTGCTGCGTGGAATTACTGCTATTGCGGAGCGGAATTGAGAATTTAATTTCGGAATGCTCTGTATATACGTATGTCCAAGTGACAGCTAGTTTTTTGCCAATGTTTTAGACGTCAGAAGGCGTTTGGGTACGTATCTATCTGGAGAGGCGAGTTGCGCACATTTACTGAAGGGCAGGCATGCAGGGTTTCCTGTCGATGCATGGGGAAAATGCATGTTGCGCCGCCTTGTGTCCATCGTTCATGCAAGGCCGAGATGAAGTGGGCCTTGAATGATGGGCATTATCTTAGCTCGTACTCTCGCGCCATATTAATAGTAGTTGCCGGCAGCCATTCACGCCTCAAACTGGCTGTATGTCATGAAGACCAGCACGCACCAAGTGAGAAACGCTACAAAGGCAGCCGCGTTACCGTACTCTCACCCCCAGATGAGCCTTGGCGGGTTGTAGTCAGGCCGGGCATCACAGGAGGTCAGAGAAGCGAGGGCCTGCTGCAGACCTGAGGCCACTGCCAGACCTCCGATGCCCTGCTGGGCAAAGCAACAGGAAGAGCAATACCAGCAACACACGTCAAAGCAATGCGCGTGCATGAGGCATCGGCACACACGTACATATGGTGCCGCCGCTTTGAAGCGTTCTGCTCGCTCATACGTATCAGGGGAATTATCAACCGGCGTCAACGCCCTTCGTAATCTCACCCAGTGCGTCGTCAGAGCGGTTTGGTCCCCTGCTGCCAGCAGTTGCTGTGGCAGCCACATCCGCGATTGGTTGACCAGTGATACGGCTCCCGGCAGCTGCCCATAGCTGTCCACTGACAGCAGGGCGCAGTTGGACATCAGGACCTGCGTGGGCACGGAACCAACGAAGTTGCAATCATGAGCGCCGGCATTCGGCCGGTGTTTTGTTCGTCCGGCCGGTCGAACGGGCCTTCGGCCGTTCGTCCTTAATGGCCCTTCGGGCCATCGGATCGTCCAGACGACGAAGATACAAGCACTGCCATGTACAACTTCCCGCAGTTCTCCGTCTTGCTGCTTGCAGCAGCGAGGTGCACACGTACTCACCTCTGATAACAACTTCAACTCGCCGACTTCTAACTTGGAAACGTTGCCACTTGGCGGCCCCTGACAGTGCGGCAGTCACACACGCACAGCGGTCGTTGCCAATAGCAAGTGAGGTGACGTTCATCTAACGTTCGTTCCCGTTCGTTGCGAGCGCCAGCGACGGGGCAGCCGTGCGTGGGGGCACACGAAAATTACTAGTGACAGTTAAGCAGCAGGTAGGATCTGTCGATTGCCGTATGGTCGCTAATCTTTGGGGACGCGAATTTTTGTGAGGCCAGAAAAGTTTTAAAATTTCAATGTGAAAACGCTGCTATTTTTGGAGGCGCTGGTCGGAGTTTGTTTCGAAGCTGACAAATTTGCGAGCTCGTGAGCCGCATATAAAAGTGTGCGAAATCGCATCTTTTCGTCAGCAATCCCAACGAAGCAGCACCGCATTTTTTACCGATTTTGGTTCTAAGAACCAAAAGAGGTTTATGTCCCTAGGTACAGCGTGGGACCCAGTACATGGGACCCAATACAGCAGTAAAAAGCAGTA
This sequence comes from Pleodorina starrii, assembly GCA_030267565.1. Classification (NCBI taxonomy): domain Eukaryota; kingdom Viridiplantae; phylum Chlorophyta; class Chlorophyceae; order Chlamydomonadales; family Volvocaceae; genus Pleodorina; species Pleodorina starrii. Next base: position 4,081,373 of record BRXU01000005.1, on the reverse strand, counting down.
CCAGGAAGGTACGCGCAACGCGAAAGTGGTTCTGGCGTGCTCACTGCACACTTCGGACGGCCGTAGAGGAGATGGAACAAAATGAGGAACGGAAAGCACAAAACAGTCCGGCCATGGCTGGGCTGGGCGACATAATCGCCCTCGTGACGACGTGAAATGAAACGGCCACCAACGACCACCAGAACGCAACCCCGTCTGAGGAAATAACACACATAAATAAATGGACATGTTGCCATGCGTTGCGATTGCCATGTTCACGAGAGCAGACCTTGGACGAAGGCAATGTGAGCCGGGGTCGAGCGGGACAGCGAAACGGGTAATACTTGAATGTAACGTGTATGCATACAATAACGGTAACAGAGGGCACAAAAACGGCCGGGCAGGGCTACCAAAACGGCAACGGCCGCCAACGACCATCACAACAGCACAGCACTTGCCAGGGCGAGACACCACGTTCCAGTATCGCAACAACACATACGTGCGTCCGCGGACTGCCACTGGCCGACCTCTTCGGCCGCGGCAAACGCGAAATTTCGACCGTAATGCAAAATACCTAGATAGGATAGGTCATCATGGCTGAAAACGGACGGGCGCGGACCTCCGTGCCCCAACGACGTTCAAATGGACAGGCGACAGTTCAGCAACTCGCTCACAGCCACATCGGCCCCAGCCTGAGAGATAATATATTGACAACGAGGAGTTGAAGGGATGGCTTCCGGCGGGCTCCCAGCTCTTCCTCGACGGAGCAGGACTTCGTCACTCATTTAGCCGCCCGGCTCCGGCCCCGCGGACATACACTCGCGATGTCCTACTCCACCCCGCGGCGCACATGGGACAAGACGGGGTTCCATAAGCCGGCGCCTCACCTGGACATACAGGATCACGCCCAAAGATCGGGGGGGACCATTCACCATGCCTTGCAAACCGCCGCCACGGAAGGAGCTGGCGCGCCAGATGCAGCAGCTGCAGCAGTTGCCATAGCAACGCCAAGCCGCCCAGACCGCAGCTGCCCCGGCCCAGCCAGGCCCCTCGAGCGGGGTGCCGCCACCGTACGCAGCGGTCGTACAGCGGACCAGATGGCGCCCGGAGCCCGAGGTGGGAGCAAGAATACAGCACGCACCCACGGGGGTGGGCATCACGCCTGGCATATGACCCCACGCATTCCACCCCCACCCACGCCTCTGGCATCAGCCAACATCACTGCCACTGCAGCCGGAGCAGACACATGGGCCGCCATGGCGGCCGCGGCCCCCAGGCTCCCCGACTCCATGTGGGCAAGCCAGGCAGCTGCTGCAGCCAGGGCCCCACCGGTCACCGTGACCGTAAGTAGTACAACGACTTAACCCCAGCAGGCCCCGCCGCCGCAGCAGGCCCCACCGCCACCGCGGACACAGCCGCCACTGCGGGCGCCATCCCTGCCTCGGGCCCCGCCATCGAGGCAGGCCCCACCGCCGCCGTGGGCGCCGCCGCCGCCACCGGCCCCGCAGCTGCAGGCCCAGCCACCGGTACAGGCCCAGATGCAACAGCTGCCGACCCCGCCGCCGCCACAGGTCCAGCCACGGATACAGGCCCCACCACCGCCACCGACTTTACAGCCGCAGCTGCCATCGGCCCCACAGCCGGACCCCAGGACGGCGGCAACCCAACCAGGGTTGCAGGCACAGGCGACTCCATGGCGACGAAACAACCACGTCCACAGCAGCGGTGGCAACAGTGCCGCAGGAGCGCGAAGCATCGGCCGCCGCAACCGCTACAGCCCCCGCTTTCTGGTTCACGGCAGGTCTTACGGGGGCAGGCAGCAGGCGAACGGCTACCGGGGGCAAAGTAAGCCAGGCAGCGGCCGCAGCAGGAGCGCACACAGCCCGACCAGGGCCCAGCAGGCCCCGAGGCCCCAAAGCGGAAGCGGCAACGTCTCGAGCATCTGTCCGAAGAGGAGCGAGCCGAGCGGAACAAGGTGCAAAAAAAGGCCCTGGACCCCCGCAAGAGGAACATGAAGGAGCGGAAGGCAGCAGAGGAGGCCACGGCGCACTTAACCGCAATGCTGGCGACCGGCAGCCAGGCCCAGCCTTCGGACGGAGCACAGATCCCCAGCCTGCAGCTGCAGATGACGGCTGGAGACCCCTCCACCGTCGAACCCCACACCCAGCACGAAGTTGCCCAACGAGGCCGGCAGCAGCTGAGCGCCCACGGACCAGCATCAAGGCAGGTGGGCGAGGAAGAGGAAGAACACACACCCACCGCCATGGAGGCGGAGCACTCAAATTAGATGCCAATCAGGGGGACGGAGAGAATGCAGCGGCGAAACGCTGTGCAAGGCCATCCACTCCGGATCGCCACGCACAACATGCATGGGCTGCTGGCGTCGCATGGGAGCCGTCTGCAGGCAGCAGGCAGCAGTATGGCAGTGCGCAGAGCTGCGTCTGGATGTGGTGTGTCTACAGGAGACCCATCATATCAACATCCAGCACCAGTGCCTCTTTAAGCGGGACCTATGTCATGCAGCAATGCAGGCGCAGCCCAAGGTTCGCGCGTAGCGGCGCACTCGTGGTCTGGCTCGACCCACACGGCGTGGGTTCTCATCCTCGTACGTCAGAGGGGCTCGCGGCCGCCCTGCCTGGAGCCGCCACCGGCCGCAAGCCTGCAACCCTCCCAGCATGCGTGCGGGGATGGTTCACCGAGTGTGTGCTCCGTTTGGGGGGCCACCTCCTGCATATCTGCAACGTCTACCTCCCCACGGGCTCTATCACAGCGGCAGCGGATACACGGCGCCTTTTGTTCGGCAACATCCTGGCTGCCACAGCGACGCGTGCTGCAGCTGCAGACAACGACACCACCCTCATCTGGGCGGGCGACTTTAACTTTGTAGAGGACCCGGAGCGGGAATCGTCAGGGGGCCCAGGGGGTCGTCGAGGGGACGGGCCGATAGCGAACATGAGACGGCAGGCGGGCCCCGCCATGGTTGACACCCACCGACACCTCCACCCCCAGCACCACGTCTTCACCCACCTGTACCGCGCCCACCCCGGGGGGCTCCCGCCTCGACCGCATCTACATCATCCAACCCATGCTGCCGTACATATGCCACACCGCCATCACCTTCCACACACCGTCAGACCACAGGGTCGCGGCGGCACTGCACCTGCAGTCACGCTGAAGTGAGGAGCGGGGCCCAGGCATGCATCAGCCGTACCCGCCTGGCCTTCACGGTACACGAAAACCTCGCGGCCAGCATGGACGCCTGGATCCGCAGCCAGTGCGCGGTGGGAGACCTGGTACGGGTGTGGGCGGCGCTGGACGGCGGCCCAGCCACCTGGCCTGGCATGCGTGGGCCCGTGAGCACCTCGACCCAGCCACGACCCCAGCCCAACTGCAGGACACGGACGCCACCCTTGCAGCTCTGGGGGCCCTGCATAACGATATCAGCCCGGCCTGGCTGGCTGGAGACTGGCTGGCTGGCTGGCTGGCTGGAGACAGCCCGGCCTGGCTGGCTGGAGACTGGCTGGCTGGCTGGAGACAGCCTATATGGTGGAGACCAGGCTACGGCAGCAGCGGCGGCCGCAGGCGGAGGCGGAAGGCCCCCAGCAGCAGCAGCAACCGCCGGCACTGCCACCGCCAGACTGCGTGCAGGTGATGGCCATGGTCGTCGGGCGACTGGGGCCGTCGCGCCTTCCCGGGGGAACGGACGCAACGCCACTTCGCGGCCTGACGGTCAGCCAGGCGACACAACTAAAGGACGGGCCCGCCAGCGAGCGGTGGAGTAGGTCTGATCACCGAGTTTGTGCGGGAGGCCCTGAGGACGCCGGAGAACCTGGCGTTGCCGGACCTCGCCGCCGAGCTCAGCCGCTTACGGGCAACCCAGCAGGCACGCCTGTGGTTTGGAGTGCGCTGGGAGAACGACATCAAGGAGACCATGTGGCGCCTTGCGGTGGACGGTGTGCCCCTGCCCGGCAACACGCACCTGGCCCGGGTTCCCACTGAGCCGTGCGGGTGCGGGTGCATAATGAGGACAGTGAGTGTTATATTTATATGCTGCGTGAGGACGGAGTTTGGGGCGTCACCTTTCTGATCTGGGAAAGGGGTCGGCGCTGGGAGAGGGCGTTCACACCTGTGCATGGGCACTGGGTGAATACGGCTTTCCTTGGGGCGTGGTGCTGGGCGGCAGTGTACAGCTGTGGGTCGCGCTTGCTAGCGCACCGACGCACGCCAGTCATGCAACACCCCAACGGAATGTACAAGACACTTGCAAGCACTGTGCTTCCTTCGCCTGCCTCTCCTACTTCCGACTGCCGCTCACCGACCCTGATGGAGCCCGCTTCTTAGCTGCACGTTGTCGTGCGGACGTGGCGAATGTGTTGGGCCTTGCAAGCTTGCATCCGTGTAAAGGACGTGTCTTTGGAGCCATGCCCTGACCGCACATGAACCTCCTGAATAAAGGGCAACTGACTACCCAGGACTACCTACCTCTCCCTATTTCCGATGCCTCGGCTACGTAGTGCGTTGGTTCCGCTGGTCCGCTACACACGGCCTGCTTACACCAAAAGCGGGACTGCCGGAGGCCCTTACTTGTATGATAATAGATGGACATTAGAAACCATAGACGCGCCTTGTGAGGTACGGAGCGCGTACGACTCTATCTCGGCCTTGCGGTGCGTGGATACTTCACGGTTTTCCCGGCATGACGTCCATCCATTAACAATCTTCCTTACGCGCGTTCTACAACGACTTTGCTTTTTCTCTCGTGTCGCCTGCCAGCGCGCATTGGTCAAAGCAGGTCTGAGAGTCGCAAAGCGGCGACCGATAAAAATGGCGAGAACATTTTGCGAGGTGCTTTGGGAATGTTCTGAAAAGTATTTGCGAGGTATCGCCTCGATTTTGTTCACTTGCGAGGTCCCAAACAGTTGATTATCTAATTGCAAATGATGAGCGTCAAGCTTAAGAGTCCTTGCGCCCACCTCCTGTGTCGTTACTTTGATGGCGAACCCCCCTGGAGGGCTTCCCGGCCACACGTCGCTGATATTGCGGCCCACAGCGCCCGCTAGAAACGCCAGCTCCGGATCCGGTACGACAACCGTACTGCGGACGAGACGAAGTTGAGGAGTGCTGTCCCACATGATACCCCTGCATTAAAATGGAGGATTTAACGGCTTAAAAATGAACAGGTATAGATGCGTCCATACGAACGGAAGCACCGAGGAAAATGCCCGCGCCAAGTTCGATGTTATTTTTTCAAACGAAGCGGCGATGAAGGGATTCAGTGATACCGTAATCACCTGTAAACCCCAAAACTGGGCAGTGATGCGGCCAGCAGGCTCATCGGCCCATTGGGACGAGAGGGGTACGGCAGATTGACTAGCAGGAGGTCGTACAATAAAACCATTGGACGAGCACCCCGTTCGGATGTGTCGTCGCTGCTCATTTTCACATAGTCTAGCCTGGCCAGGGCCCAAGCGTCAGCGATTCCTGACAGGTCCAGGGTGGTGGTCCGGGCGGGGTCGCCAAGAAGCACCAGCTGCTGAGATAGATGATATATATGTTGGTCGGGTCGTAAGGGCACCTGTACGCATTGAGGTCAAGGCAAGCTCGGTCAAGCTAGGAAAATGCTCAAGGGATACCGGCCACACCTCTGCTGGCGGCAATCAACGGCGCCTGCATGCACGCAGTCTTTACCTTTTTTTCATTGTGCTTTCTGAAATGTGCAACACAACCAGCGCAATATCCGTCGCGTTGCGTCGCGTTGCCCGTCTACGTACTCTGGCGATCTGGATGCATCCACATCCGCTCTAATCAACCAACAACGAGCACGACATACAGCCCCCGCCCTTTGGTGAGACACCGCCTCCGTCGCTCATCATCATCCCAACATTCTGACCTGCTTCCAGTCAGTCGGCAGCGCCACATCGGCGGTGATGGACAAGTACACCGTATCGGCCATTTCCTCCACTAGAGCCTTCCTGACTGCCGAGTAAAGCTCCTGCCCGTCCGCCACCGACCGGGCCGCGCAGGGCAGCGGGGGCTCCAGGCCCGGCCGAGGGCTTGGGCACGTCAGCGTTACGTTGATCCACTGCACCTGCCCGCCTGTTCCCGGGGTGCCATCCAGCCCGGGCGCCCGGGACGTCAGGTTGGTGATGTGCATGACGCCATCCCCAATCACCACGCTGGGGTTGTACGGCCAGGAGTCGGGGCTGGTGGCACACAGGGTCTTCAAAAGGCGTTCGAAATGGTACATCATTAGGACGATGGTCACATCCTCCAGCCGAAGTGAGGAATTGGGGTTCAGCTGTATGTGTGAGAATGCAAGCTGCGACAGTGTCGGGCCGGTCATCGTGTCCTGCGGCCATCCCGAATAGAAGGCCAGCGACCGCATCGTGAGGCTCTGGCCTGCGCGCATGCACCCGGACGTAAAGAGGATGAGATGGCGGCGGCCAGCAGATGGACCATGTACGCACGTTGATGAAGACAGCTTTTAGCGATCGATACTTATGACGACAGCGACAAAAGCCCCATAGTTGCGTGCACAACGGACTGGGAAGGGCAGAGGCTCACCAGGCAGCGACCGACGACGAGCGTGGACGCAAGGCTCATCGCAAAAGCTTAGCTCGGCTATCTAAATGCGCCGCTGAGCAGCAATCGACAATCGACACGTGTAAGCAGCAAAGGCTTATCCCGCGGATGCTCAGGAGCCAGGCTTCTGCACATGTGTTCATCGCGGATTATTTCCGGTCCACATACCCTACCGACGCGCCTCTGCTGCGAGGCAAGGGCTGCGACGGGCATGGAGCACAAATCTACCGCGAGCACACCCTACCGCCGCTTCACCATTGCGCCTATACGTATTTGCAATTAATGTGCACCAAATGATCTACCCAAGCAAAGCCGAACAAGCCGGGCAGTCGGGCGAATGCACTCTACGCACGTACCTCCACGAAGGCGGATCGCGGGTCTCGGGACGTCACTCCAGTCCATTATTGTGTACGACAGCCCATTGAAGGGGCCGCGGGGTGGTCTGGGCGGGGGAGGATGTGGACTGGGCGGCAGCGGTGAAGGGGGCAAGGGCATTGGTGGCGCCTCGGGCATCGACGGCTGTGGGGGCGGGGGTGACTTCAATACCCAGCCGCCGCCCACATCTAAATTCTCCCATGGCTCTGTAAGGAGATTCGCCGGCACGGTGCTTCCTGCACCCGTCAGTACGACAGTCGCCGGTCCACCGTGGGCCCCCGCCGGTAGCTCAGCTACGGCGCCACGTTGACTTTCAGAAGTCCCCACGAGTCTTAGGACGCCCCACGGTAGCTCAGCCTGGCTTGCCAGAAGATCTGAGATAGGTGTGGGGTCGTATGGCACCTGCAAAAGGGGCAAGAGCGTGGTCCGTTGCACGACCAGTGCATCCTTTAGTAAGCCTATGGCTGTACACATCTGTGTACGGCTAATATAAGCGTAGAGTGGTCTATCTTTCGTATTATGGAAAAGGCCATTTGTGCTTGCTTGCGTACGCCTTGGAGCGAGTTTTTCCGCCGGTTTGAGGGGCTTGTGTGTATAGATTGGTGCGTGCGTGGTTGTCACCTGCCTCCCTCCGCAGGCAACTGCAGCAGGCAGTACATGTCAGCTGACACTACCTCCCCCATGGTAAGGAATGGAATCCCCACACATTGTTTAAGAGGATGGCCGTTACAAGGGTTGAGGAGAGGAAAGGTCCTGGTTCGTTGCTCGGCTTGCGCTGTTCCGGGCCCCCTTCTGGGCCACGCGCCTACCTGCAATGCCCCACACATGTAAGCTGTGACAGCGACGACGGCGAGCAGTCGCACCAATATTGGGGAGCACGACAAGCGCGCCGTCGCAGTTCCTGCTTGCAGATACGGCAATCAAATAATGTGTCAGGGAAGGTAGTTATAGCGAGTTGATCGATCGACTGCTGCGGGTACGAGGAACGCAAGGCACAAAACAGCCAGCATAAAATGTTCTCAGCATGAACATGCACAACCGGCGAAAAATCCATAATTGCTTCAGAAGTACGAGTCGTACCGTCTCTTATTGTCATGCGTCACCACGTCAATCCTGATCGACGTTTTTGGAGCCCAAAGACGGTCCAACGCAGATGCACGTAAAACGAAAGGGCGCCTGCGTGCACAACGCAGCAAGGGGCAGACTCCGTGACCACCTGGCCGATTATCAATAGATGTTCGCCTTTCTTGGTGTTTCAATATGCACGAAGCTCCATATCTTTGAAAAATCCAAAGTTCGTTGAGTAGGTTGTAATCACTCCATTTTCGTGAGCCGCGTTGTAATCTCTTACAGCATCATGTTCCGACATGTGATACTGATACTGACATCGCCGATACGTCGATATAGTGTTGTATGTAGTACTGCTTGACATGTTCAAATTTGTCAGACTTACATATGCGCGATGCCCATACGGAGGAGGGAAACTGACGCTTTGCGCAGTGGACATTCAGAAGATGCGCAAGTTACAAGGGGAACCATTGCTTAGCCAAATCCTTACCATTGGTGTCGTACTCGTACGTCTCCGGTGCATTTCACTTCTCTGGCCCATAAAATGCGAACGCACCTCTTCGGAACGGTACTATTCTTGATGATCATGCTTGCAGAAAGCGTTGGCAGGAGAAACTCGCGGTATATAAAACTTTGGCGACACCTATTAACGCGTTCTGCTACTCCGGTCCTCTAAACGTGTACGCGCATGCGCGATGTGATCCTGCATAAGCTGTTGGGCCTGAAAGGGTCTGTTGGCGGGCTGGTGAAAACGTTTGGATAGTTTTTAAAAATTCACTTGGAGCAGCCATTTCGCAGTTTTCATGTACGCACCGCACTTGACTTATATATCGTTTGTGGTGGATGGTAATGAGAAAGCTCGGCTTGCGAAATACCGAAAACAGAATAAGCTGGTTGTACCGGACAGCAGAGCCGGACAGTTGAGTCGCCAATGCCTGCCTGGTGCCTGCCTCAATGTACGCAGCCGCCAAAGTTACAATCGTGTAGATGGAAATTCAGCCAGTAGCAGATATCTTAGGTCACTGCACCTCAAGGGTTCCTTGTCGAGCGCGGGGGGAAACAGCACGTGCAGTACAGTCCAGTATAGTCCAGCAATCACTTGGCACGTCGCGTGTGAATCGCTAAGGACAGCTTCGGTGATCAATCCTTGTAATGCGCACATGTCTTGCCACAGGCCCATATCCCACCTCTCCATAACTTATAGATCTCTCTCGAGCCGGCAACCACAACTAACCGCAACAACCGAACCACCCCTGCCTGTCGCCTCCACGTGTACATGGTGCAAAACCCACGCTTCAGCACATTACAACGAACATTCATACCCAAACAAGCACCCCCTACAAAACAGACGCAGCAAGGCCTACGCCAAAAACCTGTCTCAATTGCTAGTTCTAGGGAAAAAGGAAGACCAAAGCGCTCTGCTGCCACGGGAGCACTACAGCCCTGTGATTTAAACGGGGAAACGTTTCCATGTGTTTCCACTGGATGGCCGCAGCGTGTTTCCGCAGCGTGTTTCCATTGGCCGCAGTTCGAACTCCTAACTTTCGGAAATGTTACGGCTCGTCTCGCCCAACGATACTGGAGGCGTGGAAGAGGCAGTGACCCCAGACTTTCGCCAACCCGCGGGGAGCTAGGGTATCGAGCTATCGACGATCGACCGGCAGCATGCGCATGCATACCTCCTCCGGAGCCGCAGTCGCTGGGGCCGTGCTCGTCCCTAAGGGAACAGTCCCAACAAGGGGTTGGTGTCGGCTTCCTTGAAGCCGGAAAAAGGGCGGGGCCCCGTTCAATCCGTACGGGTTAAGTTGAGTGCTAGGGCGGCGAGGGCGTCAAGTGTGAGAGTGTCGGCATTCCTGCTGATAGACAGCCAGAGGTTTATATCTGAAATGCCTGCGGCTTCAGCAATCCGCCCCATATTTAGCATCGCGCGCCGTCTCGGCACTGTGCAACTCTTCCCGCGAGCGCATTGCTTGGCTTAAGTAGCTTGACAATAGACATGGAGTGTATCATTTACACATCACGCAGGCTGACTTGCAAATGGAACTGTTAGTTTGCGAGGGTCGCGACGACGTGCACTTGACGCCGACGAGAGTGCACAGGCTTCGCTACCGAGGTATTCGCCGTAGGGGAGGCTTCACAACGTTAACATTAGGACAGGGAATGCAGAAGTCCCCTAGGTTGCCGACTGGACTTGTTTGGCGGCCCGCAGCAGAAGACCGCCGCATCGTGCGTGCAATTTGCCGCTTGGCGTCCGACAACCAGCAGTTTGTCCCTCATGGTTTGTCCCTTGCAACCTTTGTAATAGTATTATGCGTCAAGTCGATCGGATTGGGTAGCAGAGCTGCTGTGGTGTGTTCGCGGGAAGAATGTTCGCAATGCAAACATAGTTGGTTGCCGAAATGAAGATTCATTTCACGCCGTCATGTCAGAATTCCAGTTCGAGAAACGATGGATCTTTTGGAATTAATTACAGGCCGAGAGGCGTATGTTTGACCTCGGCCTCGGTCCATGGAGACTGCCAAACTGGTTTTTACTCATGCGATGTTGGAATCCTATAATAAATTTACCATGCAATAAAGAACGTAATATTTTACTTATGGAGTCTTTCCGTTGGCCGAAATTCTGCACTTGCCCTTTTACATTAGACAGTGCAGGCACGGACATGGGCAATCCTAGAGGGCGGGGCCCCCCTGGGCGCTTCGCGCTGGGGCCCCGCCCAAAAATGATGCACGGGGGCACATACACGCACAAGAGGGGCAACCCAGCCAGGGCCTTGCTGACCAGAAAACGGGGAGCCATCAGCCGCGAGGCGCCCTTGTGGATGGTTTCCCAACGCAACCACCAATAATGTCGCCGCGAGCAGTCACGGAAGCCCGCCAGCGCAACAGCCGGGGTGGCCGCAGCGCAAGACGCCTCTAACAAAATGGCGGCATGATGTCGGAGAGGGCTTCCAACGAAGGGTACGGTGGAGCTGCAGAAGCGTGCGGTGGCCACCTTGACCTTCGTGTCCGGAATGAAGTGCCACATATAGGCGCTGCGTGCAACACATACAGCCCAGGGCTCTGTTGAGCATACGTCAAGCCTCCGCCACTGGGGGACCGGAAGCGGCACCATTGGGGGCCGCCAGGGTAGTGCGGGCAACTAACCCAGCAGGCGAGAAGGACATCGATCCGGGCCATCCAGGGTGGAGGCGCCAGCATGGACTGGCTACGTGGACAGGTGCACGTCATGCAGCCCTGGGATAGACGCCGCGGAGGACAGCCGCACAGGAGCTACTGCGGATCCCTTGTCGAGCCGCACGAGGCAGCGGACGGAGCCATCCCCACGGGGAGAGCGCCAGCTGCAGTGCGAATCGTTGCCATGCCATCGATCCACGCAGCGTACGGTCACGTCTACCTCGCTGAAGCCTGGGCGGGACGGAAGCGCGGGATGTATGGCTCCCGAGGTGCACACTGAGGGTCTACACATGCGAGATGAAGCTCTGCAGGCGATGCCGCGTCGATCGGGGATCGCTAAGACAGCAGCAGCACCCCTCACAACCGCGGGGCGACTTCAGCTGCTGAGACATCCGGAGAGCCGAGGGCATCCATAGCTAGCGCCTGCCCGGCAGCAATGGCTTTCGGCCAGCAGGGCCGTCAGGACGGCGGCACGGGCGGCAGGCGGCGGCGGCGGCGGCTCAGAGCAGATGCCCGCCCCAAATAAAGTCGGTGATAATGTGGTAGCGGCGGCGGCAGCCTGAGACCGAGCAAGGACGGACCGGGGACCGGCTGCAACACCGCCGGCCGCGATCGCAGCCAGAGCGGCAATCGGCAGGCAGCTGCGTGCGGGTGCCGATGTCTCCTCGATCGGCCTACGCCAGCAGCACACGCGGCAGGCGGGCCGCCAAGATGCGGACAGCGGGACAGCACTCCGGTCACCACTGGAGGTAGGAGTGCCCGCCAGGGGTTCCTCCGGGCGGGGTGGCATCCCCGGCGCGAGGTGCCCTTCACGTCACGCGTGGAGCTGCTCGCAGGGGTCGGGGAAGTCCAGGAGGTGGAGCAGTGCTTGTATGTTCGTCGTCCGGATGATCCAACGGCCCGAGGGGCCATTTAGGACGAACCGGCCGGACGAACAAAACAACGGCCGAAGCCCGGCGTTCGTCCACCAGCCAAACGAAAGCCTTGGATCGGAATGCAACCCGTTCGTCAGGCCGGACGAATGACTCCTCTGCTAGATGGCTCGGGTCAGGACCGGGGCCCATGCCCGCGCCGAGGCGGGCCGCGGCCTGTGGCCTGCAGTTTGCTGCAACAGCATTTGCCGTACCCAGGCACTCGAAGCCGCCGGGTAGTACCTCAAAGCAATTTACAGCATTTAGATTTTTTTCGAACTTAGGGTTAGGGGCGGTGGAACGGGCGATTTTACGGCCGGTTTCAGGCGTCCGTCCGGTTCGTCCGGCCGGCCGAACGAATAACGGCCCCGGAGGGGCCGTTCCGTCGTCCGCCAGCCAACGAGCGAAGCGGGCCAAAACGGGCCCCTTTCGTCCACAGGAACGAAATCCCAAATATGAGATACGAGCACGGAGGTGGAGGCGAGTGTAAAGCAGCCCCGGCCCGGGGGGCTGGGCGCCGGACGCGGGAGCGAAGGTGGCAACAGCAAGCCGGTGATGCGAGGGGCAACCAGCCGCCACGTGCGTGCCAGGAGAGGAGGGAGGTGGCGAGGCAGGCCGAGACGGCGACACGGTCGATGCAGGAGGAGTCGGTGGGGCGGGTCAAGGTGTAGGAGCGGCAAGTGGGGTGAAGCTGACGGAACGCGTCGACCCAGCTGGGCGGGGCAAGCCACGTGGAAACGCTCTGCGGTATGGCAGTCGGCAGAGCGCTATCTAGCGCTGTCGAGGGTGGCTTACAGGATGAAGTTGTGTGAATCCGCCCCACCCCCCGCCCACCCACCCACCCGCACCTGCCCACCCACCCGAATGAGAGGTCAGTGGGGCGATCGAGGAGCTGGTCCGCGAAGGTGTGTTGCGGCGAGTCTCAGCGGAGACAAGGTAGGTAGAGGCGGGTTGAACAGCGTGTTCTTGGTCCCCTCCCCCAAGGGAATGGCGAGCAAGATGGAGCCGGCGAGGTGGAGGCGGCCCCCCTCCCGGGAGCACACAGGGGCGGGGACACCGCCGGAGATCGAAGGAGAGGTCGAGAGGACTCCAGAGCGAAAGAGGGAGGCACGCACGAATCAGGATGGCAGGCGATCGAGGCGAGGCGCGCCGGTGTGGTGAAGTTTTCGTGCGCTCCGTTCCATCCAGCAGTGCAATCGATCGCCGGCGTATGGTTGACACACTGTTACGGTGGGCTGTGCGCGAGCGAGGTAGGAAAGTCTACGTGGCCTGCGGGTTGTGCAGCGCTCCTACCGGGTCAGTGCAACACTCGATCGATCTCAAATCATCGACCTGCTGCGTGTATACATTCTCTCAGACCGTGTTCATTGATGGTGTGTATCCGTCGTCGTCAGCAGGATCCGATCGTTAGTTGGATCCGATCGTTATTAGTTGCTTCTGCTGATCGTCATTTGAATCCCACATGAGGGGTGTGTTTGCTTACGTAAGGAGTTTACATAATACCAGGAGCCAGGCAGGCTTGCGGCGGCCCCTGTTTGATAGCTCGGCCAGCCATCCTCCCGGCGAATACCTTCACAGCTAGCTAGATACACTCGCGGCGCAGCGTCACCACCGCGTCACCGTGCGTGCAAGTGCCAAGTTAGGCGCGCCGCTGTTGCCCAGAGCGACATACACATCCATCCAGGTGCCCGGAGCGGGCATGCTCACAGCGGCGTTTGCACACGCGCAGGAGCTTCAAAGGAAAAGAAAAGCAGGATCAAAGAACCCAGCCGGAGCTCTCCAGCAAACATCGAACCCATGTAACCCATACCTATCTAACAATGCATCCCTTATGAATTATGAGGTCATCACGCATGCAGCATGTATTTTGTCACCGTCGCTCTCTCCATCCTTTCTTGACGCCGCCGCGAAAGTGCACTGATGATGATGTGACGTGTCGTATGCCATCCATCGACCAGCAGATAGATGGGTGGGCGGGCAATTGACGGCGGCTCCCTCGTTTATAAATAATAATAATAATAACAACACTCTCTGAAGATGCACAAATGCCACACGGGGATGATTTGCATGATGCCGTACAGCAGATCTTCCACCACAGTGACCGACCTAGATAGCACTCCATCCCCGTACCCTCTACCAACAACTGCAACACAGCAGCAGTCTCCCGAGCCGTGCAAGCCGTGCTTTAATTCCGAGTGCCCACGCAACAAGCACCCAATCCCTGCCTTGCTATCGACTGCTCATGCAACGAACAAGCACCCCGAGACAGTTACGAGCGTTAACGAACACCAAGAAACGAACCACGCACAAGCAACGAACCCTCCGACGAAGAACACAAAGACGTGTACTGATAAAGCAACATTCAACGCGATATTTGTACCGAAACGTCAGTCTAGGATGTCCAAAAGCTAGCAGAGAGCATTACCGCGCTCTATGTATGCGATGACGCACTGTCACTCTGACGATCACCCTTGCTCGGAGCTTCTGGTGGGCCAGCCATCCACGCACCTCCCAAAATAGATATAATCCCTTTAGCCGATGCGACCACTGAAAGATCACCATCTTGTGGCATTCAGGGGCACTGGCAGGCGGCTGATCGACCGCGGCGCCGCACACCGCACGGTGAAGTTGGGGCTGGCTGGATCGAAGGCGGGGCCGTTGCACTGATTGGCGCCCGCGAAGGTCTGCACCTGTCCCAGAGTCATCATGGTGTTGTCCTGGAGCAGCGCCATGCCGCGGACCAAGTAGTTGAGCGCATCATCTGCGATGGTGGGTCAAGTTTGTGACAGGCATGAAGGAAAGGAACGCGTTAGGAATCTGGATGGCAGCAGACGTTTGGTTCGTCCCTGGAGCGAGGCGAGGCATCAGAGGTAGCAAATGCTCAGGGATTTTATGTGCATGAATGAAAATTGTACGAAAACTGGCCGCCACCGGCAACTGCTGTGCTCATCGCAGCAAGGCAGGGTTGGGTTCGTTTCAGCCAGCCTATTTGTTTTGTTTCCCTGTAGAAGCTCCACTCACCAACTTGGATAGTGCCGGTCCTGCTGGGGGTCAGCAAGGTGCGGCCCTGGCTTACATAGCTGGAAATGGTCCTGTTGTACGTCGCCCACTGGGTCTTGTTCAGGCGCGGAAGGCGCTCGGCGTCCTGTACATGAAACATACAGGACATCGTGCATGCGGGCGTGTTACTGCGTGCATTGATGGTCGAATTGCAAGCACGCAACAAGATAGCCAACTGACGGCCTTTCATGCACCCGCAAAATCGCGCCACCCGTACTACGCTATCTGCGTACACCCGCTCACTCACTCGCACACGTCTCGTTGCGGATCCATTCATGAATACCCCCGCCTACCTGCACCTACACAAGCGCGCGAGTTCCAACCACTCTCCGTCTACATACATGCTTCCGTATAATTAGGGCAGGTTGCCGGGGCCCGCAAGTAATGTTAGCCTGTCTATCTACGTACTCACACTGGCGTTCTTGAAGGCAAAGAGCGTGGAGTTGATGTCCTGCGCGATGGCCTGGCCCAGCCTGACGGTTGTGGTCTCGTACTTGGCAATAACCTTGTTGGCAGTGGCAGACGGAGTGTAGACGCCCTGCGCGAAGAGCGCGCCGGTGCCCAGGCCCACCACCGCCAGAGTGGCTGCCCACGAGATCATGGTCTTGACCAGGAACTGCCAGTTCACTCCGCGCTTGCCCTCGAGCATGCCCAGGCCCACGATGCCGCCGGTGATGCACTGTGATGAGGAGGTGGGGAGGCCGTACTGGGCGGCGATCATGATAACCAGCGCGGTGGCGAGCTCAGCGGCGAAGCCGCGCGTGGGCGACAGCTTGGCGTAGCGCGTGCCGACGGCGCGGGTGACGTTGTAGCCGTAGGTGGCGAGGCCGACGACGAGGCCGAAGGCCGAGACGAGGATGCACCAGATCGGAGCGTACACCTGCGTGGATGTGGAATGGATGGCGCGCATGCAGTGCGTGAGGGAGGTATGCGTAGACGAAGGGCTGGAGAAGCAAGCCAACTCAAGCCGGTCGCCTGCTGTCAAGCTAGACAGCACTATGGTAGGCCGCTGCTGGCCTTGTGTGGCCCAACGAAGCTTGCGCAGACAGCAGGCCCAAACATACGAGGGCATATCTCTTACCCTGGAGGGCAGGAGACCGTCCTTCACGGCGAACCAGATGGACGACAAGGGGCCCGCCATGTAGCCGACCTCGCCCGCACCGTGCGAGAAAATAACGCAGATGGCGGAGAAGACCTGCACGCATGCACGCGTCAACGATGTAGGCGCGTTGACTCAACTGCTGGTGCGGAGAGGAGGGCGGCATAGCGTAGGCTGGTGGGGCAGATAGCAAAGTAGATAAGGCTACCTAGATGAACGCGGACAAGTTCAACGACAACAGAAATCCCGCGGGCGGGTCCGTTGGGAGCCCGAACGATCCGGCGCTCGCCACGCACGTTCCGGCGCTAGGCGCATGTAGGTGCTTGCCTGGAGGTAGCTGAACGCGTACTCGGCCTTGGAGTCGAACACCTCCGCGTTCTCGTGGATGGCGGCGACGATGGGGTCATCCACGACGGCGCTGTGCACGTCCACCTCCATGCCTGATGAGCGGGGCAATTAAAACGGCCCCAGACGAGCGAGGGAGCGGGGTGTGTGTGAGCGCGCGCACGGATGTCATCAGTGAACAAACACGCACGACGGACGAAGTGAGTTACAGCTGTACCAAGCAAGCGTTGCAGGCCTGCAGCAGCAACCAACCTCCAATCAACGCAAAACCCCCAAACACCCCTTCTTCCCAGCGTACGCATTCCGTTTTTCGTGACGTAACAACTATCTTGCCTTCCCTAGCTCCCCTAGCTCCCCTCCCCTTCTTCCCCCCACATTCACACCGTGCATGACTGCCTTCCTCATGCTGGTCATGGCGCGCATCAGCTTGGAGGGCTCCCGGCCGTCACCCATCTCGGCGTCCTGCTTGGCAGCCTCCTCGGCGCGCTTCGCGGCCTTGTCCTCGTCGTCGACGGCACCAGCGAACTTCTTGTCTGCGCGCGCAAGCAAACGGCGGTGGAGAGACAACGAAGCCCAAGGCTCGGTAGGTGTCGAAGAAGGCATGCTGCCAACGACACGGCTACGATTGAGTCATGCATGGACGAACGAAGACCTAGAACGTGCGCAAGGGTCTGAGTAGCAACACTTGGAGATGCCAAACAGGCAGGCACACACACACGGATGGATGGCAGGTGCATGCAGTTGAGCATCGCACGCACGACGGCCCGAGTATTGGCGCCTACTCAGTAGACAACCAAGCAAAACTGCTCACCGGCCTTCCACTTCAGCAACGGAAGCACGATGATAATTGTCAGCACTGAAAGGCCCGCGGCGCAGACTGCAGCAATCCAAGCGGCCTTGCCATCTGCAAGTAAGCCAGAGGACAGCCGGATTTACACGCGTGCGCCCCCTGGTTACAGCAGTTGGGTGTAGTGGAGCCTAGAGGGGGCAGCAACAGCAGATGTGCACCCTACCAGGTTGGCATACATGAATGCATGGGCAGATATCAATACATGTTCACATGTTCACAAGTATGTCCACTATTTATGTGCAGTGGCAGGCACCAACCTACCAATTCAACGCACGTACGTACCTGACCAGTTGTCGCTGTTCTCACTCAGCATCCTCTTGGCACCCCGAGTGAACACGAAGTAGATACTGCGGGTCATCCGAGGCAGGCAGGCGCAAGCAATCAGGCGCGGGGACGGCACGCACGTGGGTTCCAGCGATGCAGTGATGCAGCAGGGCGCGATCGGGGGGATTCGCGCTGCATAGGCAGCAGCAGGGCGGTTGCTTGGCAAGCGATTCACAGAAGATGCCCGCCGAAGTACTCTTGCGCCCGACATACATCTCCACTCTCGCTCCCGCTTGCTGCGACTCATGACCCGCTGCTGCCCGCATATTCGGAGCCTGCACGCATACGCGCCCGCCACCCGCACGTCCGCCCGCACGAATGCACGCCCGCGGCCAGTAGAGAACCACGCATGTCGCAACTTACTTGATCCAGCTGGTGAGCAGCACCATCACGGGCAGCACCCAGAAAGACAGGATGTACGAGTTCTCGCGGCGAAGCACCAGCGTGCGAACGAGGAGGAAGATGAGGACCGATGCCAGACCTGTCAGGACTGGACTGACGAACCAGGACAGAATGATGGGAACCACACCCCTGCGTGCGTGCAGCGAGAGCAGCAGGAGGCGGATGGAGGAAAACATACACACCAGACATGCATGCCGTCAGTCGGGTAGACAGAGCGGCGATAGGCAGCGCAGCACGCCGCAGAAGAATGCCGCGGGGTACGGCAGGGTGCGTGCTGTGAGCAGGCCCTTGGGCGAAAGCCGATCAGCAAGCAAAATGGCGAGCTGCGTGCGTGCGTGCGTGGCATGTCAGCCTAACTTTTGCCGCGTTTGCGATGGTGCGTGAATGCGGATAATTGCGTGGCGGGAATGCAGGACTTCGTTGCAGTTAGCACAAATGGATGGGGCGCATGCGTGCGTGGTCTTCGCCTGGCAAAAAGCTGGGCGGGGCTTTGTTTCGCCCTCATACCCAACCTTCACCCACTGACCTGTACGGCGGGAAGGACTGCGTCACATGATGAACAGCGTTGACCGTTGGCGAGGCGCAGAGTTGTTGGCCGACAGGGGCAGGGACCGGAGTGAGTATAAAGCAAGGGGTGGAGCGAGAGAGGCTGCTGGTTAGGGCACAGCATCATCGGATATCAAGCACTACATACGCATGCAATTTCGCAACAGGAGGAAGGCCAACTCGTTCTAAATAAACACACAGGCACACACTCACATTAGCGGCGCAGGACCTTTACTCATGCATACTCCTCGTCATCACTTGCAACGAACAACCAGGAACACCCTCGGGACTGAGGAATCTCATTAGCCGAACACTTCGGTTCGATCCGCACGTCGCCCGGCCCCAGGTTCCATGCGAGTACTTACGGCTTTGTCAGGGGTGGCCCAGTTGACAGCATCGGCGCCACCGAAGACCAGCGAGAACCCAATAATAGCGCCGACAATCGAATGAGTGGCGGACACGTTGTACTCCTGTGCGCCGAAAACGATGGTACGCAGAGCGGGAGCTGCTTGATGCGACACGTCGTACATGCGATGTATGCACAGCGATTCGTTCCGGGTACGACAGTCACCGTCCCTCGCGCTCCCTGTATGACACTCTCCAACTCCATTGGAGCACACCATGTTAAGGGAAGATGACCTGCTGCCGCCCGCGCGCCCGTCCGCCCGCCCGCTCCGGCTGTCGGCTCCCATCCACTCACCCAGTAACTCGCGAGCGCCTGCCAAGCGAAACCAACCGTCAGAGCGCAGATCATGCCGTACGCATAGATCTCAGGCTCAGAACGGTAAAAGTCAATCTTTGCGATGCCACCAGCGATTGTACTTGAAGACACACGGCCGAGTACGACACCACCGACGAAGTTGAAGACGGCCGCGATAATGACAGCTGAGGGCGGGGACAGCGGCGCAAAGAGCGGCGGCAGGGAGCACATACATGTGCGTGCGTGCGTTTCATGTCAGCGTGCGGCGGGGATGTCTCAAGAACAAGGGGCACGGAGGTTTGCTCGAATGGGGAAGCGGGCTTGGGCATTCCCGCGCGGCGCCGCAACGAGCGATACGACACATGACGATACGACACACCACAACGATGCATGGTGGCAGACAGCCTCGGCTCAGAGCAACGAAGGTCCAGCAGCAAGCAGGCGGGCAGCCAGCAGCTCGCTCGCTGATGTGCACCGACCGCAGCACGCCGAAACGAGTAGGGTGCAACAAACTAAGGCGCAAGGCCAGCAGACAGACGGACAGCATGACGACTCGCCAAAGACTAATGGAGCAAGGCCTGCTTACGTCCAGCAGGTGACATCAAGCTCAAAGACCCGCGCGCGGCACCCATCGTCAGCACTATGCATGCCAAATAAAGTGGCAGCCCTGACGAACCTTGTTTGAGTGTCAGGGTCTTGGCTCCGACGGAAGTACCGAAGGCATTGGCCACATCGTTGGCACCTGAGGGTGAGGGCAGGCGGCGGCGGCAGAGGGAGGCGGTGAGCGAGTGCGTGCCAATCAAGCACGCCCACAGCAGCGCGCGGGGAGGAGCTGCCGCCAAGCAAGACAGAGCCGTTGGCACAGAACAAGGCGGCACATCGGGCAGTAGTGAAGCAAAATGACGCATATATAATCCGAATAGTGAGGGGCGTCTGCAGCAACTAAGGTCGGATGAGCAAGGATTTGGTACGTACGCCCAACCGCGCGCGACACCGCTGTAGGGAGGCTGCCGCAAGAGTCTGACTTGGCAAATCCACATGATAACATATGTCAAGCCAAAGCATTAAAATAAACATTTAATAATGTATGTTCCGTAGATACAGGAAATAGACATGAAGGTGCACTGCGGGAGCAGCAGCGAGGACCCGCTCAAGCGCCCAGTCCTTCGCGCGCTGCCTCGACGAACTGCTGGCTGGCCCGGAGGTATTCACTACGTCCATGAACCAAATATTACTGCACAATACAATGTGAAACGTTTTCCTCGAAATGCGGTTCCAGATATCAACCAGCTTGTGGCGCACACGTGCTTGTCAGCCAGACGGAACGCCGACAACGGTCGCAACGGCCCCCCCCCGTGTTCTACCCTGATCGCGAGCGAGTATTTATTTGAAACTCACCTGTACCCCATCCGAAAGCGAACGCCGCGAAGGCGCCCGCGACAACAAGCCACAAGTAGGCAGGTTGGGCCAACTCGGTCATTTTCTATGCCGCGACGCCTTGCTTGGCGGTTGGCTTCTGACGTGAACGGAACCAGTAAGCGGCGGAAGGCAGGCTCCCGCTGTATGTATTGTGAATAATATGTAATATTATGCAGTCATATTGACACAGAAGCATTTTTTGTAGGCGCGGCTCGTACGCAAGCACGAAATATTCGCCCTCAGACGGTGGCAAGGATTCCCTCGGGAAGGAATCTATCGCACGCAACTGCCCCATTTGCCTCGATGGACAAACTTAAAAACCAAACCGTTGTGCAATTAACTGCGAAATGATGTTTTACTGTCTGCCCAGCTGCCCTGCCACAAATCTACTACACACCAGTCTGTCGCTGATGAACAACCACCTATCACGAAACCTCCGTCGCCTTTGCCTCGGTTAACATGAGTTATGAACTTGTTATGCAATGTATTTTTCGTCTCATTTCAGTTTTATGCGGTTCCACCGAAAGGAGGTGTGCAATGGAAGCCGTCGGAAAAAAGCCCTTGAAAAAGCGTAACCGCGTTTACTCACGTCGAAAGCTGGTTCATCGAGACTGATTGCGAAATACGTCAGATTTATAATAACATTTTTGTGCATAATATTGCCCAATATTTCCTCAGCGTTTCTACGCAATATCTAAAAGATGATCAGAAATCCATTTTGCGCCATGTTCTGCCAAAGCTAGTCCAACGGCTTGACATATGATTACTGCAAATACAATTCAGCCACATTGGAGATACGTATGAGCGCGCCATGCGTGTGTTGCCAAATGTCTGTTGTCGCAACGAACACGCTGCAACCATCACAACCAGGGCTGATCACAACCGCCAATGATCTCACGAAAGGAATTACCGTCAAATTTCACCATAAGTCTCATACTTTAGGAGCAAAATTTGCTTAGAGAGTTGCAAAGCAGTAGGCACATGTACCGAGCACCAGAGCCAAACCTAGGAAATCCACCCGCTGTCCACATAGCACAGCGCAGCGTAGGCAGCTCTGCTGGAAGTGAAACATCTATTCTCACGTTTATCTCACAAACGGCTGTAGCGGACCGCCGGGTCGTTCATTGCGGCTCGGATCTCACCCGATATTTGCTTTGGCCGATAAACGTTACGAAGTAAGCTGCGGGTGCTGGCCAGTATTCCTACCCTACGACGGCATAGCTGACCGCACAGCGTAAGCAACGGTGCGTCGTCTCGCTTGCGTGACAGGGCAACGGAACGTCGTCTCGCTTGCGTGACAGGGCGTGACAAGTAAGGAAGGATCCCGCGGGTTTTGCGCGCGCGGGCTTCCCGCCCACTTAATCGCAAGCAGTGGAGCATTGCGGATGATCAAGCAGGCGGCGAAGCTATCGAATGTTCGCATGATTACGAAGTCGTCCCAGTCGTCCGATGCGTCCCCAAGGTAGCGGCGGCAGCGCACCCAAGCGCATCCGAAGGGGCTTCGCCGGCCCGTCGTCGTCACGGGTCATCACGGCTGGCGGCCACACGCCTCATGCCTCAGAGCCCCAATCGACCGCAGCCTCTATCCATCGCCTGCATCCGGAAATGAGCTTCTGAGCTGCCGCCGATAAAGCAAAGTAGTAGGAGTCGTTATCGTCGCCGTTCGCTGCCTTGCATCGATCCGCTTGATCGAGTCCGCTGGCTCCTCCGTCCCAGCACGAGCGCGTTGTCCTCCTAATCTCAGAACAGTACACACGCCAGTCAGGACAGCCCACTAGAACCCCAGGTCGATAAAAAGACGCAGACGTCTAACGAAGCGTAATGGACGTGACACCGACGACGGGAGCCACAGGCGGCCCACAGCAGCCTCCGCCGGCAGGCATCGGCGGCGCCCTACCCGGACAGGCCGCAGCTGACGGAACCTCCCTGCCGCTGCTGCCTACGGCGGCCTCTCCCCCGGCGGAGCCTGATTGGTGCACCTGCGGCCGCTTCCGCCGCGAGCCGTCGGCGCACTCCCGCGGGTCGTCCTCACCGTCACCGTCACCGTCGCGGACTCAGCTCACCGCAGCGGGATCCACGCGCCTGGATCCAGCTGGATCCAGCGGCTCCCCCTGCATCTGCACGGCGTACTTGTTGTGTGACGGTGGTCGCACCATCGGCACCAGCCTGCACCTCTTGTGCGTGGCCTCGCGCGTCATCCGTGACATGGTGGTCCTGGAGACGGAGCAGCTGCGACCGGCGGGCGACGATCCTACCGAAGCCGCAGTGGCGGACATAGCCGCCGCAGGCACAGCCGCCGCCGCCGTCGCCGCCGGCGGCGTCAGCACGGCTTCCCCAGACATCGGAAACGAGTGCGGCAGCAGGGGCAGCAGCGCCGGCGGCGGAGGGTTTGTGCCGGGGGACGGTCGCCGCTTCGTGCTGGAGACGGGTGGGGACTCGGCGACGGTGTGGTGCACGGCGCTGCAGGTGCTGCTGCCGCTGGCCGCTGGTCCACCGCTGGACGGCGCCAGGGCGCGGGAGGAGGATCTGGTGCGGCGCTGCTGCAGCTGGGTGCGTTGGAAAGGGCGGTAGCGATGATCCGTCGCTGCGTGAATTGCGGGAATTACGGGAGACTGTTTGGATGTGGGCGTGTGGATCGATCGGTGCAAAGGGCGGGAGGGCGACGGATAGGTGGCACATGTAGGCGGTGCAAGCGCACGTGCGTGCATGGATGCGCGAGCAGATAGGTATGGCCCAGTGCTTGCGGGGTAGGCATCGCGCCCTTCGCGCGCTTTTGACGGAACCGGACACCGAATGTATGTGTTCCGTCCTGCGCATGTGTGTGTTACATGATCCAGCGCGTCCACCCAGCGCAAATCCCTGCTTCCAGGAACGCGTGCGCACTCACTAACCGCTGATGACTCCCACCGTGTCCCCGCTCGTTCCGTGCCACCCCACCGGCTGCCACCTCGCTCGTGCGTGGGACCAGGACCACGTCGTCAGCGTGTTGCGGCTGGCGACCAAGTGGGACATCCCCTTCCTGTCGGATGCGTGCGTGCGCATCCTGAACGACGTGCTCCTGCTGCCGCCGCCGGCGGGGCCCGCCGCCGCCGCTGCACTCGCCGCACCCGCCACACCCGGCCTTGCTGCCTCCGCTGCAACCGCGGCGCGACAGCAGCTCCTGCCTTTCGAGCTTCTGGAGACGGCGATGCAGTTGGACGATGG
The DNA here is from genome assembly GCA_030267565.1 of Pleodorina starrii. Lineage (NCBI taxonomy): Eukaryota > Viridiplantae > Chlorophyta > Chlorophyceae > Chlamydomonadales > Volvocaceae > Pleodorina > Pleodorina starrii. The sequence continues at coordinate 4,057,333 of BRXU01000005.1, read as the reverse complement.
ACGGCTACGGAACACCTGTCTGACGCGCATCGGCGCGCGTTTGGGTCTGGTGAGTGCGTGTACCTATCTACCCGAATGCATCTCCCTCCACAAGTCACATCGCCCCCTCATGGGCCTGGTCCTCCCCCATCTTGATCCTGCCCTGCGCACTCTGCCACACACCGCATGCGTCCAAGGCCACGTCCAAGGACGTCGAGGCGAGCAACGCCGGCCGGACCTACCTTGCAAAGCTGAGCGAGCTGTGGCCTGCGGCCGCCACCGCCGCCGCCGCCGCCACCGCCGCCACCGCCGCCGCCGCCGCCACCGCCGCCGCCACCAGCACCGCCGCCACCCATGCCGCTGGCGTACACAACTGGGGACAGAAGGGCCCGATGGAGGACTGGGCAGCCGGGCAGCTTCTGGGGCCCTTGCTGGCGGCGATGCAGCAGGCATGCACCCAACTGGACCTGGCGCGCCAGGCGGAGGCAGACGCGGAGGCCCGCGTGGCCGAGGCCACGCTGCACCTGCGGCGCCTTCAGGAGGTCGTGGAGGACGCGCAGCAGGGCCGGGGGATCAGGTGCGCGGATTGCGACCCGCCCAAGCGCTTTCAGACAGTCAGGGGGCTGGCGCAACACAAGCGCGTGGTGCACTGAGGCGGTGGTGGTGCACTGGGACGGTGGTGGTGCACTGGGACGGTGGTGCACTAGGACGGTGGTGGTGCACTGGGACGGTGGTGGATCGCAGCGGCGACGCGCGTCGATACCAGTCACCAGAGGCAGAGGGGCGGGTCGCGGGTGGGCGCTGCGCCCCGGTGGCCGGAATGACCTGCGTTACTATGTGCTGGAGGGACCCGGCGGGTAGCCAAGGGTTCCATCCGTCCGCGGTGGGCTGGGGACCTCCGGAAGGGTCATTCGGGGGGTGGAGCCAGCAGCGGGCCCAGCGGGCCGTGTGCGGCACCGGGGCAGGGGGAAAGGGGAGTGCGGTAAATGGCGGGGAACGCGGCGGCGGCAGTACCGCGGTGTGCTTTGAAGACGCGGCTCCCTGCCGCCACTTCTATTTGCGTAGATGGGCCAATGCCATGTTGGGAGTACAAAGTGCCCACTTGAAAGGGACGACGTACGTCGAGTCGTCGACTGAGTGAGTTTCGGTTGGCGCTGCCAGCGCTGTTCCCTGCAGTCCGGCCTGTTCAGGCTTGTGGGATCCAAGCCCGTGCCGGCACGGGGGTGTTGCTGTTGAGAGGGGGGTTTGTCGATAACATGTTCTGTCGGCATACGGTAATACATATTTAAGCCGCCAGAAGGCAAGGATGGGGACAGGCATCGACGGTGGGCCTTAGATTTGGCGCACCACGCACAGTCGCACACCCCTCCTGCTGGGAGGCTGCAGGTTGACGCAGCCGCAGAGGTGCGATGCAGGCGGATGGATGTACGGGCACGCCCGGGGAAAAATGAAACAACAGACAGAACTTGTCAGGGGGTATTGACATGGCGGGAACTAACGCGAAATCGGGACTGGGACCCGCCCAAGGGTCAGGATTCGAGGAAGGCTTTCCTTACCGAACGATGTTGAGAGATGCGAGAACTATGATTTTGGCTGCCTTGACTCACGTTGCGGCCTACCCAGGTTGACTAATAAAGAGCAGTAGCAACGTTGGTAGGGACGGATGTACGGCGACTCGGCCCCCGCCTGGCCTCGTTTGCTTTGAACTTGCAAATTAATTCTTTCAGCCGGGAAAGCCGTTGGCACTCTCAAGCAACATGAACAATACAAGAGTTTAATATCGTGAGCCAACTTCCGTCAACGTTGCGTTCGGTTAAACTGCATTGCCAGTCCAGCTCTTGTTGACTCGCATCGGAGTCGTGAACTGCAGGTCGGCCCCTTTGTGTTTCTATGGACTCTTCGCAAGATGTACAGCTGCCCGCCTTGGACGCTTCTCGCGTTTGGTTGCCGGGCATCGTCGATCGCTTAGCGAGCTTTTTGTCAGCCAACGAAATAGCCTGCACGCTTCGTCTTGTTAACAAGGCCGCGGCGCTACAATTTCCCGTTTACAAAACCGTCCATCTCTCGCTTACGTCACCTCAGCACGCTTTCAAGCAGCGCTGGGGCTCCGCCTTGGCATACCGCGGGTTGTCCAGGAAGCAGCGCCTGGAATTCCTCAAGCTCACAGCCATCAGCGGCAACGTTGCCAACATGGAGGTCGCCCTGGATAGCGCCGGCCTCCCCATCACGACCCAGCTGCAAGAGGCCGCAGCGGCTGCGGGCCATCTGCACATCAACACGTTACTGCACTCCCGCGGCTGCCCCTGGGACAGCTCGCTGGGCGCGGCGGCGCGGGGCGGGCACCAACAGTCCTGCGAAAAGATGCTGGCCAGCGGCTGCCCGTTCCGCCAGGATGCCGTGTACGAAGCGGCCAGCGGCGGCCACGAAGTCCTCATGTATTGGCTGCTGTGGCGCTTTGGAAACGGCCCCGCGAAGAGCTCCGTCGACGCGGGAAGCCTGCTGATGGCGGCGGCCGAGGGCCTGCGGCTGGCGTCGCTGCAGCGGCTGCACCAGCGGACCATGGCGGGCTGGGATGCCGCGATTGAGCAACCGGCAGCGCTCGACCGCGAGCAGAAGGGCCGTGTGCTGTCGGCCGCCACCGCCAGCCTCACGCCCGACTGGCAGGCCAAGGTGGAGTGGCTGGAGGGCCTGGGCTACCCGCGAACGGGCTTTGCGTGCGAGTTTGCCGCCGCGCGTCTGTTGGACGACGACGCAGTGGACCGCCTGCAGTGGCTGTGCGGCCGGGGATACCCGCCGAGCTCATTGGCCGCCGATTGTGCGGTCGTGACCGGCAACCTGGCCGCGCTGAGCTTCTTGATGCAGCAGCGGCCGGGTCTGTGGCCGCGAGAGTTCGCCTGCAACACCGCAGCCGAGAAAGGTCACCTCCCCATTCTGCAGCACCTGCACACCAGCGGCTTTCCGGTGTCACCACAGCAGGTGGCGCGCAGCGCAGCCGGGGAGGGCCACCTGCACGTGGTGGCCTGGGCGGTGGAGGCCCTGAACGTCACTCCGAACAACGCCCCAGACCTGTTTGACATGGCCGCGAAGGGTGCCAACATCGCCCTGTTGACCTGGCTGCGGGAGCGGGGCTGGACCTGGGGCCCGGAGGCTGTCTCCAGCGCGGCGGAGGGCGGCTGCGAGGAGGCGCTGGAGTGGCTGGTGCTGGAGCAGGGCTGCCCCCTGCCGGTGGGTACGGTGCACAGGGTGTGTGGTTATGTAGGTGCGCATATGTACGGGAAAGACGGCTGCTAGTGAAACTGCTGGTACTGTGTGAAGGGTGGTTGGGCGCTCAGTGGGGCCGTTGATTTGTCGGGGCGAGGGCGGGTCGGGTCGATCCAGTCGAATCAACTGTGCTTCAAGCAAGGGGTTGCGACTGCGGGTGTCTCCTTTTCGCCTATCTACTGACACACAGGCCGACGGCCGTCCCTACCGACATGCCGCTCGCCATGGGGACCTGGCCACGGTCCGCTGCCTGCACCGGCTGGGCTGCCCCTGGGGCCCGCACCAAATTGCAGACTGCATCGCCCACAGCGCCCCCATCCCCGTCCTGCGGTGTCTGGTGGAGCTGGGCTGCCCCGTGGACTGGGAGGAGGACGTGCGGGCGGCGAAGGCGCACGACTCGGTTGAGTACCACACGGCGCTGATGGAGTGGCTGCAGCAATGAGCGGTAAGCGGCCGTCGCCGTCCACAGCCACAGCGCAGCGCCGGCAGCAGTACGTGTGGGCTCCGTCGGGGCGCTGTCTGCCGTACTGGGAACGGGGTCATGTCACGGCCGATGGAGAACCCCTACCGTAGCCGCCGGTTGGTATGCATGGAGGGCGGATTTGACAGCGATCTGCCGGACATGCTGCGACAAGTTACCGGTAAGTCGACGAAAGCAGCCCGCGCCAGGACTGCAGGAGCTGCGGGTCGGGCGTGTGGAGCAGTCGGCTGCAAGTCGCGCTTTCCGCGGGGCCGGCGCCGCGGCGGGTCGGGTCGGGCTTTTGTGCTGGGCGGGCAGACGACCACGAGCGCGATCAGGTGTGTGGGTGATTGTTGTGGTCGGCGTAGGTTGAAGGCCGCGTGAATGGCTCGCATGCGTGGGGGCTCGACTCGCAGGAGTCGCGTGTGTCGGGTGTGCACCATAACGAGTAAAACGGGCGCTTGTGGCAACCAAAACGTATGCTGGTGAAACTGGAAGGTAAAGTATCGTATACGAAGGTACTAAACGCCATGCAAGTGTGTATTCGGTAAACTACGTACGCTATTTTTTCGCGTGGGAATGGTGGTGTCATGCTTCCTTCGTATGTGCATTTCGTAATTTGATTACAGCGCGTAGCTTGTTTACGGTGGATCACGTGCGCAGCGGGAAGGCGGGTGGTGGCAGGCAGCGCGCGGCGGCGATGTCGGGTGCGGAGGGGCTGCGGGGGAGCATGCCCGCCCGGGAGCCCTGACTCCCGCTCACTGCCTTCCCTATCTGGTCATGACCTGTTTGGGCCACCGAATGCGTCAGGGCCGAATGCGTCAGGGCCGAATGCGTATGGGCCGAATGTGTATGGGCCGAATGCGTATGGGCCGAATGCGTCAGGGCCGAATGCGTCTGGGCCGAATGCGTCAGGGCCGAATGCGTCAGGGCCGAATGCGTCAGGGCCGAATGCGTCAGGGCCGAATGCGTCAGGGCCGAATGCGTCAGGGCCGAATGCGTCAGGGCCGAATGCGTCAGGGCCGAATGCGTATGGGCCGAATGCGTATGGGCCGAATGCGTCAGGGCCGAATGCGTATGGGCCGAATGCGTCAGGGCCGAATGCGCCAGGGCCGAATGCGTCAGGGCCGAATGCGTATGGGACGAATGCGGCTCTATTCGGCGGCCAGGGCAGGTCGCGGGATGCCGGAGTTGTGGCGCATCCGAAAAGAAGCGTCGTAAATTGCGTTCTTTTGAGTAGGCGCAACCGAAGTGTCACGACCGTGTGTTGCGTCGCCCCCGTGGCGTGAAGTGCATCAAGGTTGCCCGCCGCGCATCACCCTTTCTGCGATTGCGAAACGCACGCCTTAATCGCCCCCGCACGCGCCAGTTCAGCGCAGGGGTTAACGCTTGCTGCAGTGATGATGGAACGATGAAGTACTGTTAAGCACTCTTCCGAAGAACAATGCTTGCTGCACTGTTGGTATGCGCCGCCCTCGGTATTGCTGATGTTGCCGCTGGCATTGCCATGCATGTTTTGATGTTTTGTCGTTTCGTTCCGTCGTTTTACGCATCCGCGCGGCCTGACGTGCCTGCAAATAAAGGCGAACGCCGTGCATGTCATGGCTCACTGCCGGCGAGATAAGGATGGACTGGGATACGCGGTCCCTGTTGCTTTCTGCAATCCGTGCGAGATACCGGTGCGTAATGGAACGGTGCCGGGCAGCGACGCGCGGGATTAGGAGGGCCTGAGTCAGGCTGTTGGTCAGGAACGAGACGGAACGAGCAACTGGTCAGGAACGCCGACGTTCAGTTCTATGTCCTGGATTGTGCGGGAGAGCTTTGCGAAGCATTTGTGTTGTGACAGCCGCATCCGGCCGTAGTAGCGATAGTTGTAGTTGTTGACGCATAATTGACTTGCGGTTGACTTGCGGTTGCCGACGTTGTGGTTGCCGGAGATTCAGAAGGTTTGCAATGGCGGTCTTGACGTGGCTGCTTGTCTCTTTCTCTAAATGGTCATACGGCAGACCTGAGGGTTTGTAGGAAGAGGTTGGAGCCTGCGGCGTGCCCTATCCGAGCAACCGTTGGGGGGTTGGAAACTCTCTTTACGGCTCCCAAATGAGCTGTCAGCGTCTCCAGCTTTGGCTTGTATCTGCTGATACTGCTTACGGCTTTTTAGGGGACGTTGTAGTTCTCTGCAGCGACCGCTTTTAAGAGCTGTCAAGTTTGAAACGCAGGGCTGCCCTGGTACCGCAATGCAGAACGTTTCCACGAACACTGACCATGTCTCCTCATAAATGATAGGCGTCGTTGCAGCTACCGCCACAGGCTTGACTCGCACTGGCCTGCTCGTGGGTAAGTGCGAGTTTCGTGCAAAGACTCCAAAAACGCATGTTGCCTGGCAGCGCCTTCAGCTTACCTGGAAACATTCATACTCGGCATGGTAATTGAATGTGTGCTAAACGTAGGAAAAGATAAAACGTATGCTGGTATGCACGGTACAAACGGATTGCAGTACTGTACGGTCATTCGTTTGGACAAGGCAACACTATAGCGACACACATCTACACTTTTATTGAATTATGCGCATAACGCTTGATCACATAACACTGTAGTCGATGTAGCGTCCTTGAACTGTTGCAAGCCACAACCTGATCGTCGTCACAACTTACCAGACGGCAAAGCGTAAACCGATATGCCATCATCTCGATCAATTTTAAATCACTTTTAGGATTAACGTGTCAGAGATCTGGCGGCTTTGAACAGTCCACAGTAGTAGCACGGAAAATGACAGTCGCTCGTCGGAGCTCGTTTCGGATAGAGCCCCGCTATGTGATCGTGTTGGCGACATTCTTGGCCACCTTTACAGCCTACGTGGAGCGCGTGGGCTTTTCAATTGCGTTTACGGACCTCGCCAAGGAGGCGGGAATCGATGAGTCGGTCAAGGGCACCGTGCTGTCGGCCTTCTACTGGGGCTACGCGCTCTCCCAAATACCCGGGGGCTGGGCCGCGCAACAGTACGGCGGCCGGGTGATGCTGCTGCTGTGTTTCGCCAGCTGGTCGGCGGCATCGATTCTTACCCCCACCAACGCGCGCCACGCCTGGGCCATCGTCTTCGCGCGCGTCGCCGTCGGCGTGGCTCAGGGCTTCCTCATTCCCGCCGTGCACACGGTGCTGTCGCAGTGGATCCCGCCCCACGAGCGCGCCCGCGCCGTGTCCCTCACCACATCCGGCATGTACCTCGGATCCGCCAGCGCCATGCTCGTGTTGCCCTGGCTCGCCACCCTCTTCGGCTCCGCCTCCCTGCTCAAAGTCGTGGGCGGCCTAGGCCTCGCCTGGCTCGTCCTCTGGCTCGTGGTCGGCCGCGACATCCCGCACCGCGAGACGGTCATCCCGCTATCCACGCTGGACCGCCCCGGCGGCGGCGGAGGTGGCGGCGGAGGCGGCTACAAGGGCCGCCCCGGCCCCACACCCTACCGTCGCATGATGTCCAGCCCCGCCGTCTGGGCCATCGTCGTCAACAACTTCTCCTTCCACTACGCCTTTTACGTCATCATGAACTGGCTGCCCACCTACTTCAACCACGTCCTCAAGGTGGAACTCAACTCCCTCGGCGGCGCCAAAACCGTGCCGTACCTCGTCATGTTCCTCATGTCCAACGTCGGCGGCTGGGCCGGCGACTGGCTCATTCTCAAGCGCCGAAACAGCACCGCCACCGCCCGCAAGACCGTCAACAGCCTGGGCTTCATCGCCTCAGCGGTTGCGCTCATGCTCATGCCCGGCGCCGGGTCGTACGGCGTGTCGTACGGCGTCGTCGTGACAACGCTGACGCTGGGCTGCCTGGGCTTCAGCCGCGGCGGCTTCTCCGTGAACCACATGGACATTGCGCCCAAGTACGCGGGCATGGTCATGGGCATCTCCAACACTGCCGGTACCGTGTCTGGCGTCATTGGCGTGGCGGTGACTGGCTACATTCTGGACTTGCACGGCGGCGCGGACAATGTGGCGGGCTGGTACACCGCGAGTGCGGTATCGGCGGCCATCTGCGTGCAGGCGATGCTGGTGTTTAACGTCTTTGCGCGCGGCGAGCGGCTGTTCGATTGATTGATTACTGAGGACTCACTGGGGGGAAGGAGGAGGAGGAGCGGGGGAGGAAGGAGGGCGGGGTTAGGAGGCAGGGACGGCGGAGAGGCGAGAGGGGAAGGGGAGAGCTGCTGGGGCGGACTGGGAAGGGGTTCCGGCGGCTGCAGGAGCACCGGGGAAGGAGTACCGCTGCGTTGTGCGGAAGATTGCGCCGGGTGGGTGCGGGGCAGGACGCGATCGGGGGGGAAAAGGAGGACGGCGAGGCATGTGAGAACCCTGGCAGCCACGCCAACCTTATCCGAGTGCGCCGCCGACGATGTCATGACCGTACGGCGGTACCGCAGCCCGCAGTCCTGGGCTTGGGCTTGGCGGTAGGCAGGGACTATGCCCTAGCCCTGGAACGGTTCGGGGGCGGCGTGGCGTGTTGCGGCGTGTTGCTGTACGAATGGTGAGCCTGATGGGGATCCTTTCCTTTCACTTGGGTCGCCGCGATCGGGGGCGCGCGGGCGGCAGGCCTTCGGTGGCCCGGGGCGGCTGTGCTTCTCAAGGTTTGAACCGCGGGCTGTTTGTGGGACCGGATTTTCGCATCGCCTGGTGCGCCTAATTCGAAGCATAGACATTGACCCAACCAGTCGGACCCTTGAAGGGATAGGCGCCGGCGGGGGCGCAAGATGAACCCACGGCGGGGCCTCGCGGCGCCGAGATCGGGAGACAGGGCCTGGCGGCGCAGTTTCCACCGCACTCGTGAATGGGGAGGCTGGGAGCCAGCCGCCGACCTGAACGGCTGGTGGCGGGTTATTCGCGCAGCGCAGCTCTCACCCGACGAAGTGCTGATGGGGATGAGTGGAGCGGGAGGAAGGGAGGTGGAGTGGCCCCCTCAGTGCCGATGGGGCGCGCGGCCGTGTGGTGTGGTGTGCGCGTTCGCAACACGGATGGACGGACGGACGGGACTTGAAAGATGGAACGACAGACAGAGCTGCATCTGCGAGCACCTGAGCGCGAGTGTGCGTGTTCTGTATGTGTGTTTTTGGCTTCCTTGGTGCGTTGTTGGGTTTACGGGGGGCCCAAACGGGTGGGCACGCAGGGCTGGCGGGGAATGAGCTTGCTCCTCGGGGGAAAGGATGTGGGTACGGGTCTTGTCGGGCTGCTGCCTTGTGGGCTGGCGGCTGGGACATCCAACGACCCAAGTAGTACCGTCGCATGAGGACTGAGGACCTGTTTTCGGTGACTAATTGTGTGTATATTGGTGATCCGTCTACGTTGCCTAGAAGGGAGAGGTTGCAATTATTGCCTGTTTGGGCGACGCTTTGCTTTGCTTCGCTTTTTACACCGGGCCCGCGATGCCGCGGGTCGGAAGCGGACTGGAGCCACTGGCGGCATGGTGTTCCGCTTGATCTGCGAGGGGGCTGCTTTGCTCTATCTGCGTACGCACGTGCACGGAATGCAAGGATAGGTCGCGGCTTTCCGGACGTGGACTGGGATAACACGGTTCTTTGCAGAGCGTGCATCGCGTGTTGGGAAGGGGAGAGATGCGAACTCCTGAAGGGACAAGTTGGTCGGCTCCGGTCAACAGAGTTGGGAACGGGCGCTCGATCTGACGTCTGGTTGCTTTATTAGGACTCCGGTGGCAGAGGCGTTTCGTCAAACAGGCGTCAGTCTGCAGGGCATCCCATGACAGCAGTTCATGACGGCAAGCATTTTGCCAGGGCAGGTCAGCTCGTGAGGACAGGGCAGGTCAGGGCAGCAGAGCACAGCACATTGCTCCGAGTCGCTGGGGACGCTGGGGTGCGGATTGCTGGCGACGGCACGAGTTCACAGAAGGTCACAGAACAGAGGGTTCATCGCGCGACTGGTGAGCATGTGAAGCAGTACCGCCAACGGGCAAGGCCCCAGTGTACATCCACGGCTACATTCGGCAGTTCCCAGCTCCGCACAAAGATCTTCGATCTCCAACCCGTGTCCGTTGGCCCCCTGCCTCACCCGCCGTCCACGACCGCGGGCCCTCCTCGCAATGAAATGGCTGGGCCGCACTTGAGAGCCTCGTCAACAGCCCTCACCAAGAGATTCACCGACTGGAAAACGGACAACGCGCGACCCGACCCAACCGAACCGACCGGACCCAACCACCAAATTCAGCCCCCTGTCGCCGCTGCGCCGGCGGGTTGTGGTACAGAGAACACGCCACGTGCCAAACCGAAACAGTACCGCTTCGCAAAGGAGCGGCTCCGCCCTTGGGCGTCGCAGTTGGTTGGTTGCATCTTACACCATTGCATCGGTCGGGCCAGGGAACGTTAGGTGGGAGGGGGTCAAGCCACTGACCCATGGGAAATGGACAAAAGACGACTGCGTGCGCACAGCCGCAGTGAGTGCGCACGTGGCCAAAGGATCACCTCACAGTTTCAGGGTTTGTCGTTTCGTGACAGCGGCAGCATTGCACATGGCGCGGTCGGGCGCCCTACGGTCAGAATAAGCAGTAAAGCCCGCCGGCCCCAACACCGGGCGGTTGGTTAGGTTTCTTGGCGCCAACACAAGCCCACACCCACATCCACACCCCAGCTCACTCCCACTTCGCAAGGGGCCTTCCTCATACACACATACCCACCCACGAAACACAGCAAACAACGCAAACGCACAGTTCAAGAACCCCATCATGCCAAAGACAAAGATTGACGGTCGCCAGGCAGCCAAGGCACCGCAGAGGGGCCCGGGCCAGGACACACGAGCTGCGGGTTCGCCCAGGCGGTGCAGCCAACCACACATTCTTACCGGGCGCGATCAAGGAAGCCCGGAAAGCGGTACGCTCCGAACCCAATCCGAAGCGTGGTTCTCCGCAATCCGCGCGGCCGCCGCGCGCCCCGTCGCGCTTTCCTCTTCTTAGGCTGCATCGCCGCGCCCGTCTGCATCCGCCTTGACCCTTTGCGGCCAGCGTCGCCACCGTCTCGCCGCGCCCGGGACCAGGCAGCCAGCCTTCCGCTGGTCGCTCCCGCTCCCGCCCGGGAAGGGGCATTGCCGAGATACGGTAACCCCGTGCGCCCGACCTGCCGGCGTGCCCTGCCGCAACGGCGAGCACGGTGCGGGCGCCGTCCCCATCATCAGCTGCCCAAGCGCCCATGGGGACATCGAGGAACAACGCCGACGGAAAATACACAGCCACGCTCCCGTGGAGGTGCTTGGGAGTCAGGTCGGTTCAGTTAGGTGGGAGTGACCTGGTGGCAGTAACCTTCGCCCACCGCAACAAAGCGCCCCAACAGTGCGGTGCATATTAGAAGGCCACCCGACCCACCAGCTGTGGCAGGCACGAGGTACCGGGTAATCCCGCCAGGCCAAGGCAGGCCGGACGTGATGTGTGTGCGGCTGGTGGGTCTGCGTGGCGCGGCGCGGCGTGTGGGCATACGGTACCGAACAAACGTGGCCGGAGCCCTACCTCCGCCGCAACGGAGCGGCCTTATCATCCACACCCCCACGCCCCACCCAACCCCCTTCAAGTCAGCGCCGGCACCAGCGACTGCCCTGGGCACCAAGGCAACCACACCCCACATCGGTCACTATACAGGGGCGATGCAGGAGATGGATGCACCCGACCTGGGGAGATACAGCACCCCGACAAGGTGCACAGCGCTGCACGGCGGGCGGGGGGCGGGCGCCACCGAACAATTCAGAGCGTCAACGTTTTTAGCCAGTTTATCGCACGATTTGACGTCATTGCGTCGTCTGGGCTCCCGGCGCAGTTCTTGCCAACAACCGCGCACTGCGGCCACCAGGAAAAGCCCAGCCGCGTGCGCGGCACCGCGTGAAGCGCCGCCTAGCGGTCAAGTATGGCACCAGTACAGCTGTATCGTCGATGAAAGCAAGGTAATCTCAAGGTAACGACAAAAACGCCCGGACAAGGGACATGCGCGGAGAAGGGGGGCTCGCGCAGAGATCGGCTTGTCAGAAATGGAGAACTCACAAATGCCCAGTGAGCCTTCGCATATACCAGTGAGCCCAGGACAAACAACACACCCACCACACGCACAGAGGCCATGTGGAGCGACATGCATCTCCGCGCGTCAGCCGGCCTCTCCCCCCCATCCAGTCGTCTACTTGTGTTTCACTGTTTCACGGTGCGGCCGACCCCCCACCCCCCAGGGGCTCCAACACCTCCCCCCCCCCCCGCCACACCATTTAATAGCTGAGCCGCCTGTTGCCTTCCTCTTCCCCCCCTCCTCGTGCTGCACGGCAGCCCAACGCGCCCCCCCCCCGACCCAACAACCCGCCCCTCCCATCTCCACTCCTTCCAACTCCGGCGCCACCGCTGCGTGGTCGTGCGATGGGTTCTGCTGCTGAGCCGCCGTGAGCCCAAGCGCCCGCACCTGCCAGCTGTCAGGCCACTGGCTGGCATCCGCTGTTGCGCCAACTCGACTCCGCGGCCGCATTCAAGCACGCAACAAAAGTAAGGGTCACAAACCACATTATACACGCAGTTTCACAGGACCGCCGTTTACCCCTCCCCCCACACAGCCATCGAACCGCGCTCCCCATTCCATCAATCCCACCCTGGGCCCGACATAGGCACTGCGGCCCGACTGCACGTGCCCGCCGAATCCGTCTCCAACGCGCCCAACCGCCAGCAGCCAGCCAGGCCCCGAGCACGATTCAATTCACTTCAGAACCCTAGGGCGCAAGCCCACCTCCTGAACCGTGGCTCCTGAGAAGCTGCCGAGAAGCTGCTGGGGCCCCGGGCCCCGGGCGGCTGGCGCGCGCGCGGAGCCCGGAGGTCCTGGTGGTGATGCGGCTGCAGTGACCCATGGGTCATAAGTTTGCGGCTGCTGATGCGGACGCGGGATCCACCGCGGTCAGCAGGTGGGCCAGCTCCTCGCTGAGCCCTCGGAACAGGGTGGGGTCGGCAGCCAGCTGCTGCAGCGCGGCCTGCTGCTGCAGTGCGCCCAGCTCGCGCGCACCCACCTGAGGAGCGATTGGATTGGAGGGCGGCGTGGCGCATGGTGAGGGTCAGAGGGTGAGGCGGCGGCAATGGCAGCGGCGACGTCGTTAAGGGAAGCGGCAGGACATAAGCCAGCCAAAAGCTGGAACAAGAGCTGGAACAACAGAGGCAGCGGCGATGATGGGAACCAACTGGCGATGCGGGTTCACGGGTGGCAACGAGGCGAGCGCCGCACGCCAGGCGCCGGAAACACGGACGCAAAGTAAGGTAGTTGTTGCAGGGGTCGAGGGCCCTCAACGACCCCGGCTGGCAAACCCAAACGACGGTCGGGCTGGCCGGCGAGGCAGCTGCCCCCTCTCTGGCGCGGTGACGTGTGCATGTGCACAGCTGTCGGTTCGCCTACACCTTCCTCGACTCCCCCGCCGGCCCCCATCCCGCAATCAACTACTCACGGCACGCCACCTAAGCACGCCGACGGATGAGACAGCGTCCCTTGCCGATGTCCGGTCCTACGGACCCCGCCCGCCCTCACCTGCAGCCCACCCAAGCCTCCTCGCCCTCCGAGCCCAGAGCCGCCCATCAGCTCCCCCAGACCCACTCCCAGGCCAAGATTCCCAGCGCCGCCGCCAGCCCCTGCCGCCAGCAGCGGCTGCAGCATCCGCAGCTCGGCCGCCGATCGAGCGGCCGCCAGGCCACCGCCGCCGCCGCCACCACCGGCGGCGGAGCCGAGAAGCCTTAGGCTGTCAATGTCCAAGTTGGGCCCGCCAGCCCCTCCGAGGCCGCCGAACGCGCCACCGCCGCCGCCGACCCCATTGCCGCCAAGCCGCAAATCTCCAGGCAGGTCCAGCGGCCCAAGCGGCCCAAGCCCCAGCGTCAGCCCTCCCATCCCGCCGACCAGTGCCGACCGTCCGGTGCCGCCGCCGCTACCGAGCGCACCCAGGCCTCCGGCGCCGGCGCCGTTGCCGCTGCCAGCACCTGCGGTGCCGCCGCTGTGCGGTGGACGCGCCAGCTGTCGAAGCAGCGCCGCGGCGGCCGCATCGACGCCCCCCATGTTACCGCCGCCAAGCGCGCCTCCCAACGACTCCGCGAGCCCGAGCTGGGAGGGACCGCTGGCGCCACCGTCGCGGCGGCCTCCCGCGAACAGCGGCGCCGGCATGGCGGCCGTCTGCGGCCCCGGGTGGATGCCGCCGCCGCCGCCACCGCCCAACCGCAGTCCACCACCGCCACCACCGGCGCCAGCACCCAAGCGGCCGACAGCCGCCTGTGCCTGTTGTAGCTGCTGGAGCGACATCGAGCCGTTCAGCTCCCCCAACGCTTCGTACAGCTGCTGCTGGGCCTTCATCGCGGCGGCAGTGACGGCGTCGCCGCCGCCGCCACCGTGGGGGCCCAACAGCGCCGCAGCGCCGCCGCCGCCGACTGCGGCTGCCAGGTGCGGCGGCAGCGCTGGAAGTCCGTTGGGGTTCTTCACGGCGCCGTCGCCGCACCTCCCCAGCCCGCCTCCCAACCCCATGTCCGGCCCCAACGCGGACGGGGCGTTGCCGCCCCGCGGCGCCAGCCCGCTTAGCGGCCGGCCCCCAACGTTGCAGTGAAGCGGCAACGGCCCCGGCAACTCCCCAAACCCGGCTGGCGGCTGATGCTGGTGCTGCTGCGACTGGTGCTGCTGTGGCTCCCTCTCCCGAAAGCGCCTGGCGCCCTCGCCGTTGCCGCAGTCATCTGGCCCGCCCGCGCCGCAGCCGCCGGCTGCTGCCGCCGCTGCTGCGGCCTGCTGCAGCGCCCGGTCTCGCTCCCGCTCCCGTTCCCGTTCCAGCAGCACCGCCGGCCCCGCCAGCCGGGCCAACTCAATGAGGCACAGCCGGGTGGCCTCCGGCAGCGTGTTAAACAGCTCCAGATCAGCCGCTGACGTTACATAGCCGCCGCCTGGGCCCGCCCCGTTGGCGCTGCTGCCGCTGCCGGGTCTGAGCCCGGGCAGGCCGTTGTTGTGCTGGCTGCTGGCGCTGCTCGGGTTCGCGGCGGCACCGGCGTTAGCGCATGGGTTGTGGTGGTGGTGGTGGTTGTTGTTGGCGGCGGCGGTGGCAGCCGTTGCGCCGTTGCTGTTGTTGGTCATGCCGCCGAGGCCGCCGCCGGGCCCCAGCGGCCCGGGCCCCATCCCATGTGGCAGGCCCCCGCCGTGCGGGTATCCCCCCGCGGCCGCAGGCCCACGCAGGGAAGCCTCCGCCGCGTCGGCCGGGCCAGCGGCGGCGGCGCCGCCGTTGCCGTCGAAGCTGGCCGTTGCCGCGACGGGGCCACAGTTGGGCCCAGCAGGCCCGAGCCCCGCCAGCGCTGCCGGCGGCGGCAGCAAGTCCAACACCTGCAGCTGATGGCTGCCTCCGCTCGGAGCCAGCGGCGGCAGCACGCCCGCCGCCGCCGCGGCGGCCAGCGCAGCCGTCGCGCTGGCCGTCTGATCCAACCCGCCGCCAGGAGCCCCATTCGGAGGTCCGCCGCTCAGTGGCCCTATCCCCAGGCCAAGGCCCGCCGGCCCGAAGCCACCCGGTCCCGTGGCCAGCGTCGGCCCCGGCCCCGCTGCGGCCCCGCCCAGGTTTCCAAGACCGGGGCCCAACCCCGCAGCGTTCATTGCCAGATTGCTCGTGAGCCGCTGCAGCGCCGCCGAGGCGTTGCCCATGGAGCCCGGCCCCGGCCCCGCCGCTCCGCCATCATCGCCGTCCTCAGCTGCTTCCAAGTCGCCCTCATCCGGCTCATCCGAACCAGTGCCCGAGTCGGCAGAGCGCGAGCGGCGTGAGGCGCCGCCGCCACCGCGACGGGAGCGTGAGGCGCCGCCGCCCCCGCCACTCCCGCCGGATGCGAGTAGAGTCCCCTGCGCGCGCTTTGTGGCCTGCTAAGGCACCAACGTGGGTTAGCGGTAGACGAGGGGCGAAGCAGCGGGGGGCAACGGTGAGGGTCGAGCACCAACGGCCATGAGGACACGGTGGGAGAGCGGCAATATGGACTGGCGACTGCCTACGCGTCTCCGTTCTGACCACAGACGTGCGCAGGCAGGCGGGGAGACGGGCTCCCGCACCGGCGCCAAAGCCGGCAACGCACCTTGCCCGCCCAGTTTCCATTGATTGAGATCTCGTTCTTGCCCTGGGGGCCACAGAAAGCGAGCGAGGCGAGACAGGCATTGGTCAAGGGCGGGGCGGACCTGAGATGCATAGGAGGTCAGGGGGCCGGACGCTGGCGGGGCGGGGCGGCAAGGGGACAGGGGGTATGGGAAGAGCCGGTGGGGGCGCAGCTTCCGACTGGAAAACCGGCCGCAACGCCCCAATCGTGCAAGGAGGTGGTACAAACATCTGGCTACAACCGTGCAGGGGAAGGGCGCCAAGGCCGCAAACCCGATATGCAAATGCTTACATGGCTCCTGCTGCCTTCCAAGCGGGGGCACGGCGCGTAACAGCCCCCCCAAACCAGAACATAGCACATGTCCACAAACCGCCCAACATGTTGAGGCCCATTGGAGCGCTGCAAGCGCAGCCACTGCGTACGAGGCTCCCCGAAGCACGGACACCCCGCCGAGAAGGGCATATCCCCTCCCACTTTGCGAGCGGCCCAGACGACCCGCGGGTCCTTTACCTCCTTTTGTCGCGAGGCGTCCAGCTCCGGGTGGTCAAGCAGCCACTGCAGCGTGTAACGCTCTCGGAGGAACCGGTTCCGGAGCGTGTTGGTGCTCACCTGGCGGCGGCCAAGGGGAAAATGCACAGCGGCAGCAAGTGATGTGCGGGCAGAACGCTAGCAACCGCAGCCAGCGAAGAAGGCAAGCACATTTGTCAAGAGGACAAAGGGCTCGCAAACCGGGCGGGAAAACGCGAGCTTCACGTTGCTGCGCGATTGGCGGGCTGAGGAGGGACATTGCCTCCGAGGGGCCCGCGACGTAAACCCGTCAGACGCGCCATGAGACGCGCCATGTCGCTCCGCGCAGCGTTCCCGGCCCGGCTCAGCTGGTCACGCGGCGCTCCACAGCTGAGAGGCTCTGTGGTGGTCGCTCCCTCCTGCGCCCACCACCACCGCCCTCGAGAAACCCGGGCGCACCTTACGTTTTAACGTGGCATTCCAGTGGCTGCACGTGCAGCAGGGGCGGCAGGAGGGAGCGACGAGTGAGTTGCGGAGCGGCGCGACGGAGGTGGGAGCCGCGGCGGGACAGTTCAAAGCTGTGGACAGGGCGCCCTTGCGGCCCCGGCCTGCCAGGCCAACCCACGCGCATCGGTGCCGCCCAGTCGCAGCGCAGCGGCCGCGCTGCCCGGCCACGCACTCTCCCTTTCCGGCGCTTCTCTTGCCGCCTCCAGCCCCACACACACCCCTCCCTCCCCGGCCCCCATGAAGCGCCAACGAGTGCTAGCCGCTGCTGGACACGATGTGTGCTGGGGTTGTAGAGCACCTCCTGTTTTGTTGCCGCACACGGCTGCTGCTGTTATGTGTTATCCGTGCGATGTACCCCCGGGGGACCGCCCGCTCGCCGTGAAGCCGCCGCTGTCGCTGCTACATTGAGCGTCACCGCTGCAGCCGTGGTTGGGATGCGGGGCAAACCTGGCAGCGTGCATGCGTGCCGTGCAAACCTCCCCAAAGTATTACTGCCCAGGCGCCTGCTCGCTGCGCCAGCCAGCGGCCCAGCGGCCCTAAACAGGTCCAGCCTGTGGTTGCGTGGCTGGGGCGGTATTATGCAGCCTGCACCTACTTCTTAACGCTGTTGTCTGTGCGGCCACTGAGCAGCTTGGCAATCGCCGCCCACTTGTTGCCATGGACGTCGTGCGCCTGTATGGGGCGGGGGGGTCACCCAAGGAACGGTGGTACAGGGTCCCGTCCCTGACATGACGTCGACCCTGGCCCGCAGCACCAGCGGCCCATGCGCGATGCCAGCTTTCAACACCTCGGCTAAAGAAAGGGCATCAATGTGCTCCGACCCAGCAGTGCACATCGGCGTCGGATGCGGAACGGTCGCCAGGGGGTCCAGCGGTTGGGATGCACCTGGTTGAGTCCCCCGGCTGCAGCCCCAACGCGCGTTCTAAATTCTGTCACATAGACGTGTGGTGCCTTTTTGCAATTACGTGCAAGATCCTTCAAGTCGCATGCCTACGAGCAGTTGTTAACTGCAGGTGTGACAGTGACGGCGGTACTCACAAGGATGATCACGGCATCTTCCCACTCCGAAAAAGGCTCCTTCTTGACATCAGGGTTCAACTGATTATGCCACCTGCGAAAGAGTGCGGACACTGGTCGAGAACTTCCGAACAACCGTCCGTGCCAACATGGCTATGTGCCAAGCCTGGGCCCAACAATCCTCTTCTTACCGGAGACGACAGCTTTTTCCCGAGCGCCCCTTAATGCCCGCCGCCACGATGCTCCAGTTCTTTGTGCCATAGGTTGCTATCAATTTTGTGAGAAGAGCGTCCTCCTCCGGTGTCCATGCACCCTTTTTGATATCATCACCACCCCACTGCTCGGCATCCATGTCGATGTCATCGGATGCCATGTTGGCGGCCTGCAAAAGCGATGACGATTTCTTCGCACCCGCCCCAGTGTCCTTGCCAACTTGTGCCATTTGCATGTTAACTCATTAAATCAACTAACGGTTGTAATCGCGCGTTCCACATACCTCCGGCCGGCCGTCCAAAACAACTCAAGTCCTGGCCGGGTTGCTTGAACCCCTATTTGGGCTCCAAGTGCGTAGTGTTAACAGTACAAAAGAAGTATACGGAGCGAGGGCTGAATTTCAATGGACTTTATTTAAGGACAAGTAGGCGGAAGTCAAGACAGGACCCTTGCCGCAAGCCGTGACCATGGTTGCGGCCAAGACGGCGCGTGATCAAGAAGTAAGCTAAAACCACCAGAGCTTGTAGTTTAGAGGAGGTCTACTGTTAGGCCTGCTGACGTCTTCGCGTTTCAGCCAAACTCCGAAGCCCAACCGCAGTTTCGGTCAAAGTAACGGCGTTTGGGCTGCATACATCAGATTGTACAACTAATTTGTGTCGACAGTAAATCTTATTGTCCTTGCACTTGTCCTGCACCGTTGGTCCATTAGGGTGCGATTGTTACAAGGGGGTCAATTACCCAACCGACCCAATGACCAACCGGCGGTTTGGCTGCACCAACCGTCGCAGCCGCAGACCCACTACATTCATTGCACTTTTCTACATCTTAAGCTTGTATTACATCGCAAGTCCTCCTCGAACGGCGATCACACTGTGGTTACAAGGGCCCGTGCGCCTTCCGTTCGCAAAGAACGCGCCTCGCAAAGTTGCATTTCAGCAGGCCGTCAGCGCGTCCCGATCGCCGTCTGCCCGAGCGCTGATTATCGGCCGTACACACCGTACCAACGTGGCCTGGCCTACCCGCCACGTGCCTGATACAACCAGCTGCGAGGGAGCCGACGAGCCGCGCCTTCCGTACACACCACGCATCACACACCAACGCAAGGAACGCAAGTGAAACAGCGAACACGGTGCCTGTCGCGCTGACTCCGCTTCACTGGTTCGCCCCTCCGTGTCCGCTTTCTGCTGCAAAGGTTGTCCTTCACCCTGACGCTGCATCACGGTCCCTTACGCGCATAACAAGCATCACACCCGCAAACATCCAAACACGCATACGGTCGTGTTTGCGCCGTATGCGTTGCAGGACACCGCAGCCCCGCGACACACGGCACACGGCCCAGTGCGCAAAGTATGCATGCCAGCAACAGGCCTGACAACAGGCCATGCAGCGCCCACCGCGTGCCAGCATCGGCCTTAGTGTGGGTGCATGCGGATATGACTTGCTCCTGCTCCGAACAAGAAACTCGCCAAAGGCCCTCTCCGCCACAAGTACGGAAGATCAAATGGCGGGCTGCGGGGCCCCATGCGTAAAATGCTTCCCCCCCAAGGGCCCGCCTCTTAGCCGCAATCGAACACACGCTCTTAACTTGTAGGTTGATGTGTTTGTCGTACCGTACCTCTTGTCGCCAGTACGCTGGTGCAACACCGCGGACAATCCGGCGGTGGTCCCAGCACCTCGTCGCCCCAAACATCCATCCACCTCCTCCGGAAGTGCCCAGGTGCCGCGGTGCGATCCGTCCTCAGCGCCCCAACACACGCGAGCCGCTTTACAGCGGACCCACAGGACCCCACCTGCTTCAATTGCCCCCCGCCTCGCGCACCCCCGAATGCCGAATTCCGGTTACCGTAACTCGTCTGGACACCATCCGCCTGCTGCAGCGCACTCCGGGCAGCAGCTCCTCCAAAACGGGGCAGTTCCTCGCCCCTTCCCTCCTGCCTCGGTTCCGCGTCCAGGGCTTCCTTCCCTGGAGGTGTGCCGCTTTCCATGGAGGCTGACTTCCGAGTTTCGGCCTCCGGGGTGCACGGATGCAAGCAAGCCCCGACACGCTCCAAGCCAACCAACCAACCAACCGACCGACCTCGATGCCGCATGGCCGCTCGTAGCGCGGAGCTTTGGCATCAACGTGCTCAATGTGGTCGCCCAGGCATGAACAGGTCACCCACTCGCCGAAACGCTACGCGGTGAATGCGAAGCCGCTGCTGTCAGTTCAGTCACTTCCTGTCTGTCCGCTCCACCGCCCCATCTGCCTCAACCGCACACACTGGACGCAGCGGAGCCCTGTCCGAACCAATCAGCCGTCCGATCCAATCAACTCCCTGTCCTCAACAATCCCCCGCACGCTCTTGGAGTTTTTATTTTGCTCGGCGGTCGCGCGCCCTTACTACGGTGACATCACGCTTTGCTGGTGCCGCTTGCTCAGGCATGCTGTTGCTCCTGCTGCTGCTCCCCGTGCGCCCCCCGCCGTCGCCGCTCCTGGCCCAGCCACTCCATCAGGGCCGTGCGGTACTCCCCGGGGCGCTGTCTCCGGGCCGCTGCGTGCGCCACCTCCCAGTCAACGGGGCAGCCCAGCTCCACCAGACACCGCAGGACGGGGATGGGGGCCTGGAGGCGGATGCTTTACACCACTTGGTTGGGGCCCCAGGGGCAGCCCAGCCGGTGCAGGCAGCGGAGGACAGCCAGGTCGCTGTCCCTGGCGGCCAGGTCGTACAGCTCGCCGTTGGCCTGCGATGGGATGTGCGATGTGGGCAGGCGGTGAGCGACAAGTCAGTGAACGTTGCCCGACCCACACCACCACCCGCCCCTAGCATGCACGTCCGCCCCCTGGCCCCGGTCATGTGGGATGCCCTGCAACCACCAGGCAGGTGCCTGCCTTGCCTTGCGTCAGTAAATAATTTATAACACACCATACCATACCCGTACCTGCGCATGTCCTGCCTCTTCAGGTCCCAGGTGCACGCTCTTGCATCCCGCTACGTGGGAGGGCCCTGATGCGTGCTGCAGGCCTTGCCGCACCGCTCCTACGATACCCACCGGCAGCGGGCAGCCCTGCTCCAGCACCAGCCACTCCAGCGCCTCCTCGCAGCCGCTACGGACCGCATAGGGGACGGTATCGCATCCGCAGGTCCAGCCCCGCTCCCGCAGCCAGATCAGCATCTCCATGCTGCCGCTGCCCGCCACCGCGTCAAACAGGTCTCTCGCGTTGTCCGGAGTGACGCCCAGGGTCTCCACCGCCCAGACCACCACGTGCAGATGGCCCTCCCCGGCTGCTCTGTGCGCCACCGCGCGCGCCCTCAAGGGCCAGCCACGGGCGTGGATGAACTGCAGCACGGCCAGGCGGCCGAAAATGGCCGCAAGGATGTCGGCTCCATCTGACGGCTTCATCTCCGGCTGCTGCTGCTGCATCAAAAACTGCAGACCGGCCAGGTTGCCGCAAGCAACTGTGTCATCAACTGCTGCCGGACACACCGGATAGCCGCGGTCGCACAGCCACTGCAGGCGGCCAATCGAGTCGTCGTCGTCGCCCTCATTATTCCGGCTCGCAAAGGAAGCGCCTGACCTGACCGCGTGCTCTGTGTGGGGGTAGCCCAGGCCCTCCAGCCATTTCACCTTGGCCTGCCAGTCGGGCGTGGGGCTGCCCGCGGCGGCGCCCAGGACACGCGCCTTCTGGTGTGCGTCGAGCACTGCGGCCGACTGCACCTCGTCCTCCTCCTCCTCCTCACCATCCTGCCCCTGCCCCGGCTGCTGCTGCTGCTTATGCTGATGCCCCGCCAGAAGTTGTTGGTGCAGCCGCTGCAGCGCCGGCAGGTTCAGACCTTCCGCTGCCGCAGACAACAACTCAGCCACTACTCTGACGGCATCCGAGGCACCACCAACTGGGAGGTGCCGCAGCTGCCGCTCCATGAGCCAGTATATGAGGCTCTCGTGGCCGCCGCGGGCAGCTTCGGCAGCGGCCGACGCATCGAAGGGGCATCCGCTGGCCAGCAACCACTCGCACACGTGCCGGTGGCCGGCCCTTGCCGCTGAGGCCAGCAAACCGTCCCCCCAGGTGCAGCCGCGCTCCCGCAACAGCTTGCACGCCTCCAGCTGGCCAGCGGCTGCTGCTGCGTTGAGCAGCTCACTCGAAGCGACCAGACCGGCGTTGTCCAGGGCGATCTCTAGGTTGGCGATGCTGCCGCTGGCTGCTGTGAGACAGAGCAGCTTCTGCCGCTGCAGCCGCGACAGACCGCGAAAGGCGTTGGGGCTGCCCCAGCGGCGTTTGAAAGCGTGGGCCGGCGATGACAGCGAGAGCCTGACCGTCCTGTAGCTTTCAAACTGCTTCGAAGTTGCTTTGTTTATCAGCCGTAGCGTACATGCAATATCATTCGTGGACATGAAGCTGGAGATGTGGGCGACGACGCCTGGCAGCCAAACGCGCGAGCCTACGTCGTCTTCAGCTGAAGGCGCCACCTCTTGATCTGCTGTCGAACGCTGATCCATCTCCGAGCTGGATATAGAATGGGCCGCCTGACATTTCCCAACCGCTGGTACACTTCCGCGCGCGGTTTCGGGACGTTCCTACCCGGTTCCTATCGATAACCGTAGCGACGCTAAGAGCGCTAAGCCGCTAATCCTAGAGGTCGCCGGCTGCGCTTTGTTATGGGCGCAAACTTGTGTAAGAACTTGAGGTGCCCAGGAGCCCTGCGCCTTGCGCGAGTGTCATGTCCTAGCTGGGCGATCGCTATTAATAATACCGTAAGTACGGATTTGGTAAACGACGGCACTTCGAAGCTCGGCCGAAGCTCGGAACAATGCCGTCAGCGATTATGATTTCATTGTTTCTGCAGGTCAACCCAGCTGCGGTGATTGTTCGCATGGGTTGTTTTATGTAGGCGCGGCCTGCTGCTGAAGTTCAGGAACACCGGCGTACCTCGATGCCACCCACGCCCAAGGAATGCCCCTTTCACAAACCTATGCCTTGGCGCACACCGGCGCCGTTCAGTGTCCGGACCTGTCCGGACGAGAAGTGACGCAACCACCGTTGGGAGCGTTGTCGGGCGCAAATGCTGCCGAAGCGATACCGGCAGCTGCTGGCTCATCCGCGGCGGTTGTGCAGCGGTTGGCGGATTGGGAGCGCAGACGGATCCGAGATGTTTCATCGGAGGTATGCAGGAACGAAATGTGGTGCTCATACACACGCCACGCCAGGACGTATCTGCTTCCCCCTGGCCAACCCTCCCGACACATCCTCATCCGGTTGGCTGCTGCTGCTGGTGCTGGTGCCCGCTGCCTCTTCTCGGCGACCTCCCCCCGGGCTCTTTTGCCCCACGCAGCCCCTTCGAATGCCGGCCCGCCGCCCCCGCCTCGCCCTTCTCACTCTGCTGGTGAGCCCAGACACCCAAACGCCACCCACCTCTCGCCGCTCTGGCGCGGCAACCGCCCTGGCTGGAAGCGGCGCGCTTTCAAGTCACGCACACACAGACAGCCCACAAGCCCAAGGCTGACACGGCGGCGGGCCCCTGCTGCACGGACCGAACCGGTCGGCTGTCGCCTGTGCTCCCCCCGTCTGCTCCCCCCTAGTTACATTTTGAGCAACTGCATCAACCACGACCCAACACTTTTAGCGGGTCGGCGGGGGCTGAGACAAAAGCAACCGGTGGAACACGCGAGCCAATCTCAATTCCTGCGGGACGGAACAATCGTCAGGTCCTGCACAGTGCGCCAGACCGCCGGCCAGAGCTTGTCAGCCAGGAAGGTCCCCCCCCCTCCACGTGGATAACCCCCCCCCCAACACACACACATGACCGCGACAGACGCACCACCGACTGGGCCCCCAGACCACTGCCCGCCCTCCTGCCTGCCTCCACCTAACATCCCGCGCCTACCCGCCTACCCGCTTCCGCGCCTACCCCCCTGCCTGCCTGCATGCCTGCATGCCCGCCTGTCTGCATGCCCGCCTGTCTGCCTGCATTACAGCAACAACCAGCTCCGCAGACCACCAAACCCAGCTCAGCTCAACCCAGCTCGGCACTCGCCGGCCCCGCACCCGCCTCTCTCCCCCCTCCTGCATGCACAAACACAACTCCCGCCCTCCAAACACCCCCCGCCCACACACACACAAGCACCTTCGATAACCCCTTCGTCCTCCCTTCGCTCCTCCACCCGCACGCAGTCCCCCTCCCTCCTGCCTTCCCAAAAGCTCCAAACCAGCCCGCTGCGACACCCACCCAGCCACCCTTCCACCCTTCCATCCATCCATCCATTCATCCCGCCCTCTCCCACCCCCGCCTTGGTCCATTACGAGGTCTCCATGGGCACCGGCGCCGCCCCCACCCCGCCTGCACCCGCACCCGCACCCGCCGCCCCGCTCGCCGTCGCCACAGCCGCCGAGGTGGCCGCGCCCGCGCCTGCCTGTGCGGCCAGCCTGCAGTTGAAGAGCGCATGCTTGATGACCTGCGGAGGAACGTGCACAGGGGTTTTAGGTTTTAGGGTTTTTGGGGGTGAGGGTGGGACGCACAGTAGTGGGTTGGTGATGGGACGCACGGTACAGTAGTGGACAGGAGGATGCATGGACAGCAGCGGTTGGGGGGATGGGGCGACAGAGGGACGAAGGGGGAGAGGGAGAGAGGGAGAGAGGGAGCTAGGGGGAGAAGGTTAAGAAAGAAGGGCGGGGGTGGGTAGGTAGGGGGGCAGGGAGTGATATGCTCCATTATATACCATGAGAAAGACACTGCAGGGGGGGTTGGGCGGAAAACGGGAAAGGGAACACAGACCTGCACAGACGATCCTTCAAAACACCCAGCAGCAAACTGCACCAGTCAAACGATCCGAGCCATGAGACAACAAACCACAGGGACCGCAAACAGCGCCCGGGCGGACCCACCGACCCACGGGCCCACAGACCCCCCGCCCTCCCGAACCACGGACCCACCGACCCACCGACCCACGGGTCCACGTACCTGCGTCGACAGCCCCTTGATCTGCTCGGAAGCCAGTTTGGAGGTGTCCCGACAGATCTTGGCCAGAGCGCTGTCGTCACCCCCGGAGCCCCCACCGCCGCCGCCCCCACCGCCCTTCTTCTTATCGGAGGCAGCGGGCGGCACGTACCTGGGCGGAGGGGAGGAGGGGAGGAGGGGCGGGGGAGAAAGGGGTAACGGCAAAAGCCGGTAGGGCAAAAGCCGGACGGTCCAAGAGCCGGACGGCGCCTGTCCACATCGGTCCACCAGTTCCTTGTGTAGGCGGCACAGCACCCGCACACACACACAGGCGCACACACGCACACACGCACGCACACACACAGGCGCACGGAACGGTACACCCTCCTTCCCTTCGACGGAAGGTCCTGACGCCCCAAGAAACCTAAACTGTCCAACACACCAACGGATTAGCACCCACCAACCCACCAACCCACCAACCAACAACCCGACCGAGGGCCAGCACCCCTCCTCCTCCTCCTCCCTCTTCAAGGTACGAGCGCGCCGTCCAGCGCTGCAGCCCACCCCACCCCACCCCTCCCACCACCACCCCCCTTCATCACCCCCTCTCTTCCCCCCCTCTCTTCCGCGCGCCGCTCGCCTGCTCCCTCCCTCCCTCCCTCACCTGCTGAGCCGTCCCCCCTGCGTGAGCCCCCCCTCCGCCTGCTCCAGCTTCTCCGCTACATCCGCCGTCTGCCCCGCCGCAAAGTCCCGGTTGGCGATGAGCGGCGAGGCGGACAGTGTGTTGACCCAGTACTTGTTCCACAGCAGGTCCAGCAGGTGACTGAGGGCCGGGGGGGGGGGGAGTGGGGGGGAGGGGGGGGACAGGGTGTGGTATGCTCCATGGGGTGGGTGGTGGGGGGTGGTGGAGGTTTGAAGAGTGGATTTGCCAGAAGGGTGGGTGGGTGGGGCAAGGGCGTGTTATGTATAGGAAAGTGCAAAGTGCCAAGTTGCGGGTTGCTGGTTGGGGGAAGGAAGGGAGGGAGGGGCGGGGAAGGCTGTTTCTTGCGTGCCAGTATTAGGCGCCACTTGACGCCTTTTTTTGTCCCGAGCCGTTCCTCCTTTGCTCAGCATCTTCGGCTGCTGCCCGCGCCCCACGCTGCCCACGCCCCCCACCCTCCCCCAAACCCCACAACCCCCCCCACACACACCGGCTCAGGGACCCCACCGCATGCACCACATACCGCCACGGTCCGCACGGGTGATAGCATTGGAACTCCTCCCTCCCCGCCCCCCTGCCCCCTCCTCGCCACCCTGCCCCCTCCCCTCCCCCCGTTCTTATTACTCCCCTGCCCCCTGCCCCCCTCCCCTCCCCCCTCCCCCCTGCCCCCGTCCCCCCCCCGTCCCCGCCCCTCCCCTCTCCCCGCTGCCACTAACCGCCCGCACATCCACTCACTGCAGTCTCACCTTCCACGGCATCAACACCACGGCCAGCCTGCTCCACGCACCCGCCCACCCGCTCCCTCCAGCCCCATTTAAGCGACCCCACTAATACTAATACTACTACTACTACTACCACTACTGCGCCGCTTTCCCACCGGCCCTCGGCCCCCTTCCTTTCCAACACGAACCACAACCCACCCCCTCCCCGCCCCTCCCCGCCCTCTCCCCCTCTCTTTCCCTCCCGCACCTGTCCGTGGACGACTTGAAGAATGTGACATCCAGCGGATAGTAGCTGCGTGCATGCACCCCGAAGTCCTCGATCTTGTCCAGGGGGATGGTCTGATACTCGCTGGGGCCCTCGTCGGCGGGCTTGTAGTCCTTGGGGTAGGTCCTGGAGGGGAGGAAGGAGGGGAGAGGGGGGGAGGGGAGGGGAGAGGGAGAAAGGAGGGGAGGGGAGGGGAGAGGGAGAAAGGAGGGGAGGGGAGGGGAGGGGAGTGATAAGCTCCTTTAGAGGAGGGAGGCGGGGGGGGGGGAGGAAAGAGGGGGGAGGCCAGGGAAGGGAAGGAAACAAAAGGGTTGTTGGGAAGGCGTGCAGCTGAGCAGTCGCCGAATGCGGACCGATGTGTGCGTGTGTGCGCGTGTGTGTGTGTTTGCGTGTGGTGGCCAAGTGAAGAGCGACGACTGCCCTCCGCCCGCTCCCTCGCCGCTCGCCGCACGCCCCATCCCTTGCTGCGTGCACCCCCCCACCCCACCCCCCCACCCCAGCCCGCACCTGAACGCCCCGATCTCCACCTTCCCCGCCGCCATGGTCCTCATGGGGTCCACCACCACCGCCAACCAGGGCTCCTGGTACTGCTGGTTGGTCATCTGGGGGGGGGGTCGGGGGGGGGGGGAGACAGCAGACAGAGAGAGAGGGGGGGGAGAGAGGGGGGCGGGGGAAAGGGTTAGTTGGGGGAGGGAGGCGCAAGTTCACTTTGTCCGTCCGCCCGCGCTTTGTCCACCGTCCGCACGTTGTCCGTCCGCTTGGCGCTTGCTATCCACGACTGACCTCACAGCCGCCGAGCCGTCCCGCAGACAGCCCAAGCCGTCCCTGGCCCCCCTACAAGCCCCAGCGCCGCCCCGCCCCGCCCCGCCCCGTCCATGCCTCTCACGCGCCCACGCACGTAACCGTTCCCCCCCACCCCCACCCGCCTGCCCCCATCCGCCTGCCCCCTCCACCCCCCCCTCCTCCTCACCCTCCCCGCCCACCTGTGTGGTCACATCGATGCCCGACAGCCAGCAGCCGTATCCGGGGTGGGAGTGGTACCAGCCCACAGCGTTCTCAAGCCGGTGGACGGACTGTGAGCCAGGAAGGGGGGGGGGGTGGAGTGCAGGGGGGAGGGAGAGTGAGAGAGAGAGAGAGAGAGAGAGAGAGAGAGAGAGAGTGGCGTTGCGGGGGAGAGTGGGGGGAAGGGGGGAGGGAGAGCGAAATGCGTCGGTGGTGCTGATTGGGGCAGCAAGCAACCAGTACCAGCAGCCAGGGAGGGAGGGAGGGCGGGAGGGAGGGACCCAGGCCGGGCGAGGGAGGGCATTTACGACGCGCGCCAACAAACACATTGCCGTAAACACACGGGGGGCGGGGCCCTCCTCTCCCCACCCACCACGACGCGGTCGCAGCGCTATCGGTATTGGCAAGCTCAGCTCAGCTCAGCTCAGTTCTGCTCTACGAAGGGATCCCCGGGCCGCCCCACCGCCCCATCCCACCGCCCCCCCCCTCCCCTCCCCCTCCCCCCCCCCCCACCTTGTTTGTGTCCAGGAAGTCCACCATGTATTCGTACGCCTCCGCCTGGGCGTTGACCCGCGTCTCGGTGCCCTCCACAGGCAGAGCGAACGAGTCGATCACCACAAACGTGTCGCCCACAACCTTGCCCTGCAGGATGCCCATCACCTGAGGTGTGGTTTGTTTTTTGGGGGGGAGGAGAGGGGTTGGGTGGGGTGGGGAGGGGGGAGAAAAGGAGGGGAGGAGGGGAGGTTGTGTATATGTGCAACGTGATATTGGCAGTTTGGCGAGGGGAGGGGAGGTAAAAATGAAGATACCGCAGGACGGGGAGAGGGTGAGGGCTTATCCACGAATAGGCCGGAGCCCGGGAACGGTAACGGGGGGGTTCGGGGGATGGCCGATGGGGGTAAGGAAAGAAGAACCGCAGCGGAGTTGCCGAGGGTGTATTTTGGGCGGGGTGTTTGGGGTTTGGGCCCTTGGACGTGGGGGTCGCAGGGTACAGCCCTCGCAGTCCCAAATCCACCCCTCTGGCCCCCCCCCCTTCCTCCTCCTCCTCCTCCTCTGCCCGTCTCCGCCAAAAGCGAGGGGGCCCTGTCACCCACCGGCCGGGGCGGGCAACCCCCGCCCCCCCCGCCTCCCAAGAAAATCCACAAACACACGCATGCGCACGTGCGCAGACACGCATGCATACTTGCACATATATAGGTACTTACACAACAACACACACCTACACGTGCACACATAAGCACTCCCCCTCCACCCCCCTCCATCCCCCCCTCCCCCCTCCCCACCTCGAGGTTGCCCCCCGACCTCGCGTGCATGGCGATCTTGAGCAGTGCCAGGGCGGACATGCGGACACTGTGGAGGCGGGCGGGAGGGAAGGGGAGGGGGGCATGGGAGGGGCATGGGAGGGGCATGGGCATAGGAGGGGGAGGGAAGGGAGCACACGCAGGAAGGGAAGGGGGGAGCGGGTGAAAGAAGGGCCGCGACGGAGAAGAGGGGGCACGGGAGGCGGGGAGGGGGAAAACGAAGGCAGAGGGCGGGGGGAACGGAGGAGGGGAGAGGCGACCTCGCTGGGGAGGAGGCTTACGGCTCACGGCTCGCGGACGGGTCGGGACTTCGGACTTGGGGCTCGGGACTCGGAACTCGGGACTTGGGCGGGGGGTCGGTCCAGCAGGTCAGGGCATGAGCGCGCGGCCGAGGGGAGGTAAGAAAAGAGATGCCGCAGCGAACGGAACGGAGATGGCGTCAACGAACGGACCCTGAATCCAGGCCGACAGGAGGGCGGGCCGGGATCCGGGATCCGGGCTGCGCTGCGCGTCTGTCGCGGGCCGGGCCTGTTGTG
Source organism: Pleodorina starrii (assembly GCA_030267565.1). Classification (NCBI taxonomy): domain Eukaryota; kingdom Viridiplantae; phylum Chlorophyta; class Chlorophyceae; order Chlamydomonadales; family Volvocaceae; genus Pleodorina; species Pleodorina starrii. The sequence continues at coordinate 4,027,873 of BRXU01000005.1, read as the reverse complement.
GAGATTGCCAACGCCACATCCCGGGAGTGCGAGGCGGAAGGCGCGACCGCCGCAGCCCGGTTTGGTGACGAGTTCGGGGAACTGGTGAGGAGTTCGGGGAACTGGTGACGAGGTCGGGGGACCGGCGGGGAGCCCTGGCGGCCAGGGGCCCAGGCCCCCCTGCCTGGCGACGCACCGGGAGACGACAAGCAGCAGCTGGGGGCCGCACGGTCCCCAGCTGATGGGGAGGGGGCACCGAGGGGCGAAGAGCGGCGAATGGAGCCGAAGGGGAGTGGAGGCCGGGGAAGGGGCCGAGGCCGGCCTGCAGGCGGGGCGCAGGCCCGGCCCCGCCCCGCCCTGCCCTGCTGAACCAGGCCGAGCGGCGCTGTCAAGACCAGGCATGCCTAATTGATGCTGTTTGAGCCCCGAGCGGCCGAGCGGTGGCGGTAACTGGGTTGCGCGTGCGCGTGTGCTGCCGTGGCGTCCGCGTGCGGCAGTGGGGTTCCAGCTCGGAATGGGACGTGGGCGGTGGAACGTGGGCGGTGGGTCATCTGACGGTGACTGGGCACAGGGCCGTGCTACGATGTCCGTGGGCGCATGCGGTGGGCAGGCGGCCGCGGATGGGGCGGGACAGGGGCTGCTGCCGCCGCTGCCGTCAGCGCGATTACGCGACGCCGTTGAGGAACAGGAGGCGCCAGGCGGCTAACTCTTCAAAGCGCCACCACTTCAGCCAGCGGTTTTAGCTCCCGAACCACGTCGAGCGAGGCATCCGCTGCTGGGCGCTGGTGCGCAGCTGGGCGTGATGAGAGGGGCGCCCCCGAAACGGGAGCTCGGGCGGAAAGCCCTGATCACGCACGCGCAGCTCCGCATGTCACGCCGCAGATCTACTCACTGCTTGTAATGGTGCGGGTCCTTTGCCCAGGGCCTGTAGCTCTGCGCCAACTGCTGCTCGGCAGCGTCATACTTGAAGAGCGCATCCACGTCCTCGGAAGTTGCAGGTTGAATGTTATTTTCAAGCTCCCACCGAGCCTTAGCTGTCGACGCCTCGCCCATGTTCGGCTATGGGAAAAAAGACGTTGGGTGCAATCTAACGGTTGACAAATGCTTCCGCTCCGTTAAGCCCTGTAACCACAGCGTTTACAGCTCGTTGCATCACAATATGAATGTTCGTTAAGAGACACTGCAATGTTGCACTCGGCAAGAACAATGTCTGTACGGCATACTTGCTGCAAAAATTGTCACAGTAGAACACCGTTTGACTAGGCAAAACTTCTCATAACCTGAAGCCTATTAGGACGCCTACAGGACACACTGCACAGGAACCAACAGACGCTCTGTTTCGAAGTCGCATTTCGAGTTCGAAGGAAACGTGCGCAGCTCCAGCTGGTCTTCCCCTGAGAGCAATTATAACGGCTACTTACCGTAGCCCATAGTGTCAAATGTCAACAGACTCAGCGTCGGGCGCCCTAAAGGCGTTCGGGACTCCGTTGCTGCGGTAGCCAGCAGACGGAAGTGGCGTCCAGAATGGCGCTCACCATGGAAGGAGGCAGTCTACGGGACCCGCCAGGTCCGAATTCTGCACGCCAGGATTCGTCGCCTGGACCCCCGCCCTTCTCCCATTCGCGGCTCCGCGGCTACGCCAGCCGAGTGGAGGGCATGCTAGGTGCGTCTGACTGGTCACGCTGCAAACGGGAGTGCCAGAGGCGAGCATCTCCATCAGCGCTATGGCGCTATGGCGCTGGGAGGGGGCGCCGGCAACACCCGTCCTTGTGCGGGCGCCCAACCCCTCCTCGTGCAAACATGCCAGCACACTCCGCCGTGGCGTTGCACAAATGGGGCAGTGAATACGGACAGAGTTTGCCCATCGTCGCTGCTGACTGCTGTTTACGGGGGGGCACATTTGGGTGGCCCTTGACCGCGCCAGCGTGCGCCTGCGAAGGGGCCAGTGACAGCAGGAAAAGCCGCGGCAGAGGCTTCGGCTCGGCGGCCCCCCCAGGGCGGCTCCATGCAGATTCCCACAGCCCTCCCACAGTCCTCACGCCACTGACCGCCTTACCGTTCACCGGTTATGTCGTCGCGCCGCCCAGCCCGCCCCTCCCGGCGCCGGACCCTCCAGCCCTCCCGCACCCCTTTGCCCGCCGCGCACATTTCAACGCTGTCTGCCTGCTTGCCGGCCGGCCGGTCGGCCAGCTGCGGCCCGGCAGCCCCCCTCCGGCCCCATCTTGCACTCGTTGCTGTAACCAGTGAGATCCTTGCTGGATTCTACTGAGGGTTCACAAACCCACAGCGCTGCTCCGGCTGCGAGGCCGCCTTGGGAGGCTTGCCGGCCACACTGCCGGCCACACTGTCGGTTGTCGCCCTGGTGCAGCCACCCACAACGGCCCGGGTCGCCAGGCGCGGGCCGTCACAGGTGGCTGGCTGCTCGACCCCTAGGGAGGATGGAAAGGGGACCGCGCCGTGGTCCCCGGCGGGTGGGGGACAATCCCGAGCACCCGCCGCCTGGTCTCCACTCCTGCGCCTCACGCTTTGGCCCCCGGCCCTAACCCCAAGAACCCCACAACCCCGCCCTCCCACACCCTCAACTCCCAAGTCCAGCTTCTGAAATGCCAAATCGCAGCCCTCCCCATCCCGCACGCCCTCTCGACCAGGGCCCTAGTCCCACCTCACATCGCTCGCCTCACGCGCCCACCTTGCCATCGACTGACCGTGCTCCGCATCTATCCGCGCGCCGCCCCGTGGACTGCAGACCCCAAGATCGTGCTCGGCAGCTCCGTCGCGCTGACGGCGGCCGGCATGGCGGATCCCTTCGCGCCAGTCAGCGGCGGCGGCGGCGGCGGCGGCCCTGCCGGCAGCCTGCTGTCGCCGCGCACCCTGGCTGCGGCGCAGGAGCAGCCGCAGCAGTACTCGACGCCGTCGCCGCCCACGTCGCAGCACCACGCGCGTTTCGCGGCGGCACCGGCGTCGGTGCTCGCGGCGGCGGCGGCGCCAGGCGGCAGCGCCGGGAGCGGTGGGTTGCACCCCTCGCGCTTCTCCCCGCACAGCACGGAGCAGCTTCAGCGGCCGGCGGCGCCGACGGCGGCGTGGCCGTCGTCGCCCGGCGGCGGCGGAGCCGTCGCCGCCGCCGCCGGGGCGGCGGCGGCGGCGGCCGCCGCCAGCCCCGAGGGCCTTGCTGCGGCGCTGTCTCAGATCCAGGCGCTCAAGGCGGAGATCGCCGGGGTGGAGACGGTGCTCGGGTACCTGAAGGGCTCCGAAACCTGTACGACAACGCTGGGCCGCAAGGCCCATAAGTTGCCCTCCCAGGAGCAGCTCCGCGCCCGCGCCGACGCGCTGGCGGCCAGCCGCGCGGCGTCGCGCCTCGCCGGCGGCGGCGGCGGCGGCTCCACCGCCTCCGTCGACCCGCTACTGCTTGCGCCGCTGCGTTCCAGCGTGGGGCACGGCAGCGTCGCGGGGCTCGGCGGCGGCGGCGGCGCCTCGCCGGTGCGCGCCAAGTCCGCCGGCGACGCGCAGGCCGCCGGCGGTCCCAGCGGTACGGCAGGTACGGCGGTGTTTGACACGCTGGCGGCGGAGACAAAGCTGGGTCGCACGTGGCGCGTACCACGGGGCCCTCAGCCGGTGGGGCGGGGCGAGGCGGTGATTCTGGAGGCGGCACTGGATGAGGCGCTGCCGGCGGGCGCAATTACGGCAAAATACGGCAGCGGCGCGGCGGTGGAGCTGTCGTTCTGGAGCGGCGGCGACGTACGGCAGGACTTTGAGATGTTGGAGATGGTGCAGCGGGAGGTGGCGCGGCAGGTGTGTCTGTATGTGTGTGCGTAGGAGGAGAGGATGTTCCCTTGTTGCATGGTGCGTCATTGGTACTTAGGGTTTTTATTTCCGGAACAGCTTCGCCGCGAAATGGACAAGGGCTGGTTGTGAGGTCGGGGGGGGGGCTGTGCGATGTGGAAGACGTGGCCGGCGGAGGGAGGGGGGGCGGATGCTGGTGCTGCTGCTGGTGCTGCTGGTGCCTCAGGGCAGGGGTCCATGCGGATGGCAGGTGCGGCCAGTGGAGGAGATGAACGGCTCCTCGGCGATGAGAGAGAGAGAGCCACGGCCCCTGAGCACCCACTCACCTCTCCTCTCGGACCCAGGCCCAGCAAGCCACCCTCCAACCCCCCATCGCTTTCCCCCAGGCTGCAATCAGCACCAACGACGCATCCCACCCTCACCCTCCACCGCCCCTCCCATCCCCTCCCATCCCATCCCTCCCATCCCATCCCTCCCATCCCTCCCATCCCTCCCATCCCTCCCATCCCTCCCATCCCTCCCATCCCTCCCATCCCTCCCATCCCTCCCATCCCTCCCTCCCTCCTCCAGGTCAGCGTGTCGTGTGCGGAGCGGGGCCGGATCATTGAGAAGCTGGCGGACCGACATTCGGAGGTGCGGAGGGAGGGAGGGAGGGGGCGGGGGGGGGGCGCAGGGTGGCCGGGTGCGGGGGTGACCCCTCCAGGTGACCCCCTCCGGCTCGTTTGGACAGAGGCTTTCGAGTGAAAGCAGCCCCGGGGGTGGGGTGGGGTGGGGTACAAGGGTGGTGAAATTGAAATGCGGAGGTGAGGGCTGGCTGTCCATGCGCCCTCAGTCGGCCCACTTCTTCTAGTGTTGCGGTGGACGCCCCGACCGGGTGGGCACCGGCCCCCACTCGCCCCCGGCCCCCCTCCCTGCACCGACGGCTGCCCTCAACACCAGCCGCCAGAACCGGCCGCCCCGAACGCACCACGCAGTGCCCTAAGCCCTCCTTGAGAGCCCTCCGGCCCTCCCTCCCTCCCTCCCCCTCCCCCTCCCACCTCCTCCGCGACCCGCCCCATCTGCCGCCTTCGTCGCTCTCCTCACCCGCCGCACGCCCTCTCCCGCCCTCCTCGCCCGCACTTCTCGACCACCCTCCCCACCTGCCCTCCACACCCGCCCTCCCCCGCCCCTGCCCCTGCCCCCCTGCCGTCGTCCCCCCATTGTGATATGTGTGGTGGTTGTCAGATCTTCGTTGCGGTTGCTGCTGCTGCCAAGGCGGCTGCGGAGGCGCAGCGCAGTCTGATTGAGGAGCTGGCGGCGGTGCGGGCCAGGGCGGTGGAGCAGGTGGGGAGGGGGGGAGGGGAGGGAGGGAGGGAGAGGAGGGAGAGGAGGGAAAGGAGGGAGGTGGGCCGTGCCGGATGGGTTGGCTTGCCTGCAGCGCACGCAGGCTCGCTCGCTTTGCGGCGCCTCCCCCCTGGGTCTCGCCTTGCTGGGGTGCGCCACGGACGTTGTCCCCCCCCTCCTCTTCTGGTCGGTCATCCATGTCTCATGCCGCCAGCCCGCCGCTCCCACCCGTTAACTGTCATGACGTTCAGGCCGTCCCCCCCCACGCCGGTGTTGGACCCCTATACACGTTCCGCCGTGGCACTGCGCCAGCTGCACACAACACCACCCGACCCCGGCATGCCGCCCCTCCCCTTCCGGAACGAGTCTCATGGTTATATAAAGGAGCATATCACTCCCTGACCCCCCCCGTCTCTGCCTAAATGTGGATACCCACACCCCCATTGAGGCTGTGCTACCTTATCCCACCGCGCTGACCCTCTCGCTTCAACCCCCTCTCCGCCCCTGCCCCGCCTTCTCAGTCGCCTACGTCCCTCTCTGCTGCGGTGTCGTTTGTCTTTACCCCCCACCCCTCCCCGCCCCTTCCCGCCCCTCTCCCCGCCCCTCTCCCCCCGCCCCTCTTCCCGCCCCTCTTCCCGCCCTCCCAGGCCTCCGAGATCGCCTCCCTCCGCTCCGACGTCGCCTCCCACGGTGCCGAGTCCGAGGACCTCCGGGAGCAGTTGGCTGAGGCCACCACCGCACACGAACACTACGTGTGGGATACGGAGCAAGAGGTGGAGCAGCTGCAGGGACAGGCGGACGTGAGTTGGGGGGGGAGGGTTGAGGGGAGTGAGGGGTGGGAGGGGGAGGGGGTTGGCGGAGGGCCGTTTTGGGGGGGGGGGCTGTAAAAAGGGGGCGGGGCCATAGGGGGAGGGGGGGCAGGGGCAGCCACCGAGAGAGGGGGCCGTAGGGGGAGGAGGGGCGGCGGCGGAAAGGGTGGTTGCGGGGAGGGCAGGGCAGGGGTGGGGTGGGCTGGAGTGTGAGGCCTCCTTTCGGTTGGTTCGTTTGATGTCGATTGGTGTCGCTCTCATAACTGACGGGAAGGGGGATAGCGTGGGATAGAATGCGGGTTTGTTACAGTGGGAGCCGACCCCGCAGGGCGGCTACACGTGCTACACGTGGGGTAGGGTGCGCCGCTTGGCGAGGCGAGGCCTGAGCTGGGGTATGTCGGCACACTCAGCGCCGGTGGGGGTGTCCTCATCGCAACTCCAACCGACACGCGCTCACAAAATCGATTCGCCTACGGTACATTACGCCCCTTCCCCCACCCCCCTATACGTGGGCCCTATACGTGGATACCCCCCCACTCCCCTCTCCATTCGCTAACGCCGTCTCCGTCTCCGCTGCGGTCCCGGTATTTACTCTCCAACCCCCCTCCCTCCCCCTCCCTCCCCAGATCCTGGCTGCCGAGGTGGAGCACCTGCACGTGCGGCTGAGTGAGGCGGTGGCTGAGAAGGACGCGGCTCTGTCCCGGGGTCTGGAGCGGTTGGAGGGGGACCTGGAGGCGGTGACGGACGAGCGGGACGACCTGGCGCAGAGGATACGGTTCCTGGAGAGACAGCTGCACAAGTGAGGGGGGGGGAGGGGAGGGGGGTGTCCACGTGTAGGCCGGAGTGGGGGAGGGGAGGGGGAGAGGGAGGGGGGAGGGAGGGGAGGGGGGGAGGAGATGAGCTCTCGCGGAGCTCAGGGTGGGGGGAGGGAGGGGAGGGGAGGGCTTAGGGTTTAGGGTTGGTTCCTCCTCAAGCTCGGGTCTCGCTGTCGCTGATCTCTCATCTCACGTACACACAAAAGGTGGGGGAGAGGGCGCGGCGGGGGAGGAGGTCCGGGCGAGAGGAGGGGAGGGGCAGGGCGGACTCGGTTGTGCAGGAAGGCAATCCGGTAAGCCACCAGGCGCGGCTCCACAGCCTTCCTTTCCCCCCGCCCCCCGGACGTGCCGTACAACGGCCGGGCGGGCTCCAAGCCCCGTCCGTGAGGGCTGCCGTCCACCCCTCCCCGTGGGTGTGCTCTACAGCGGTGGTATCTGCAGTGTTGGGCGCGGTAGACCTCCTGCCCTCCCCTCCCCCTCCACTCAACCCGCCCAGACCCCCCTCCACCTCCACCCCCCCCCTCCCAAGATGCGCAAGTCCCCCCCCCCCTCCACACACACACGCCCCGCCAACCACACCCTCCACAGCCCTTCACCACCGCGGGTTGGCGTGTGGATCATTCCTCTTACACTGCCCATCCCACGCACACGCACATCCACACACCCACACACCCACACACCTCCCCCACCCCTCCCCTCCAACCCCCCCATCCCCCCCACCCCCCACCCCTACTCCCCCCACCCCCCACCCCCTCTATCCCCCTCCCCCTCCCCAGGCTCCGCACCGAGATGAATGCCAGTGTGGATACGGTGACAGCGGAGGTGCAGACGGACCCCATAGACTGGGGGCCACCGGTGGAGGAGGACGTGCCGGTGAGGAGAGGGGGGAGGGGGGGGAGGGGGGTAGAGCGAGAGAAGGAGGAGGAGGGGCAAGAGGAGGGAGGGAGGGGAAAGGAAGAGGAGGAGGGGGGGGAGGCCTTCCCGGCCTCCTCCAATCCATCTCGAGTACCGTTGACACAGCTCACCCAAACCCCCATCCCTTGATGGCTACCCCCCCTAATGGCTATCCCTCCCCTGGCTACCTACACCCACCCCTCCCTCCCTGCCTCGCTGCCCCCAGGACGACTGCAGCGACACGCCCTCCCTGGCGGAGATCCGTGCCCGCTACGCCGCCCACGGCTACGGCGCCCTCACCCCCGACGAGCGCATCCGGCTGGGGCTGCCCCCGCACATGGGGCCGGAGCCAAACAAGGAACACAAGGGCAGGAAGCGAAAGCGGGCGCTGGGGCACTTCGAGGTGTGTGTGTGTGTGTGTGTGTGTGTGTTTGTGGGAGTGTGTGGGGGAGGGGAGGAGGGGGGAGGTGGCGGGGAAGGGGCGGGGTAAAGGCGGCGCTGGTCGTGTGTGTCGTCGCGCTGGGTTCGGTTCGGTTGGGTTGGGTTGGTTTCTGTGTCGTGTCGGGTTTCGGGGCCCCTCTCTTCTCGCGTTTACAACGGGGTGATGAGATGGGGCCAGGCGCGGGGAGTGGGGCGGGGGCGGCCCTGCGCGGTGTGTGGTGGTGCGGTGATGATAGGTGGGTAGGGTGGGGGTGGGGCAGAGTGGGACAGTTCGAATGGGGTGCGGTGGGGGTAGGGTTTGGGATGGGCGAGCGGAGGGTGGTGGATAGGCGGGGCGTGTGTAGAGAGGAGGTCCCTTTTGTCGGGGAGGGAGGGAGGGAGGGAGGGAGGGAGGCGTCCAGTCCGTGTGTGTGTGTGCCTTTTTGGTGGATCCCCGGGAGCAGACTTGCAGGAAAGACCCCGCCCCGGCCTCCACGTCCCCCCCGCCCTTCGCCCGCCGTTGCGGTCATCTTTGGCCCCCTCCCTCCCCCCCTGCTCCGCCCCCTCTCTCTCGTCTCGCCACTGTCTGTCTGTCTGTCTGTCTCATACCAACCGCCTCCATTCGGTTTGCAGCCCTGCCCCCTGCAGCCGACCAATGCCCTCTTGACGGCGTTACCACGCTTTACCCCCCCCCCTTCCGAGACGGCCTTCTTCTGTTACTTTACCGTTCACGGGCTCCGGCCTATACCCCCGTGGATAACCCCCCTTTCCTGCATCCTAAACCCTCCTCGTCCCCACCCCCCGACACGCCCTCCCGCACTCTCAGGGCCTCATCTCGAGCGAGAAGCCGGGTCGCGTGCGCGGACTGCCCTGGACCATGAACGCAATATCCGCCATTTACTACGACAAGGTACGGAAAGCGTGCGGAAGGCGTACGGCAGGGGGTTGGTTACTGCGGCACCCCCAGCCCCAGCCTTAACCCCCCCGGCTCATACCACCTCGTCCTGTCCCCCGTCCCGGCCCCCCCTCCAAATCCCAACATGCCCTGGCCCGCCCGCCTTGTAGCCCGCAGCAGCTGCCTCCCTCCCCCAGCATGCCACAATGTGGCAGCAAACCCCTCCGCGCCACACCAGCAATCCTCCCCCCCTCCCGTTCACGGGCTCCGGCCTATATGTGGATACAACCCCCCAACCAACCAACCAACAAATGGTAGCAGCAGTAAGCCGCAACCTCCCACCACCACCCCCACCACCACCGCCACCCTCACAACCCCGCCAGCTACGTCTTCGGCGCCCCTGCAGCAGCACGCCTGCAGCAGCACCGACCCTGCATACTCGTCCAGCCCGGTTCGGTCTCCGGTCTCTGGCCCGGATGGGGTCTCAGGGTTCGCTTCTTCGCGAACGCCCCAACACCCCCTCCCCCCAATCCCAACAACCCCGTTTGCGGGACTGCAGCCCCATTCCCCAAACCCTTTTGGACGCCCTTCTTCTGTTACTTTACCGTTCACGGGCTCCGGCCTATACGTGGATAACTCCCTCTCCCGTCTTCCCCGCTGCGGCCTCCTCTTCATCAAACCCCCTGCTTCCCCCCCTCCCCCCCCTTGCATATACGTGGATACCCCTGAACCCCTCCCCTCCCTGACCCCCTCCCCGGCTTCTTGCTTCACTCTTGCAAATTCACTTTTCAAACCCCCCCTCCCTGAACCCCTCCCCCCTTTTTGCTGCGAACTTCTCTTTATACCCCCGCCCCCACATTCTTGCCGTACAGCTCCACGCCGACGCCGTGAGTGACCGCGAGGGCAACCCCCGCCTCCGTCTGGCGGACTTTTCTGTGGACTGGCACATGACCCGCTTCGGGCTCCGAAACCTGGCGGAGATGCACCTGCTGGATCTCATCGCCAGTGTACGGCAGCACTACCGCAGCAGCGTACGGGTGCGCTGGTTCGGACAGTTCACGGGTGAGCGCCGGGAGGGGGGGTAGGGTGCTGGATGGAGGGGGGAGGGGAGGGGGAAGGGGGAAGGGGGTAATCAAGGAGATACCATCATCGGACTGGTTCGTGTGGGTTGGGTCTGGCGGCGACGCGGTCGCTGCGCTCCTCGTCTCGGTAAGGTTCTCAGGTATGTTCGGTAAGTATTGCTGGGTTCCGGTTCCGTTCGCTAACGCCGTCGTCGTCCCTTCCCTGCGGAATCTTCATTTTTTCATCTTCTTTTTTCCCTCCCTGGCCCCTCCCTGGCCCCCCCCTGGCCCCCCCCCTCAGGTCTGGTGGAGTTGGGTGACAATGTGGACACCACCCCCCACGTCTCCTTCTACCTCACCGTCCTCTCCAATCTGGCAGCACCCAACTCACTGGTCTCGCTCTTTCCAGATTCCGGGGGCGGCGAAGCAGCCGCCGCGCCGCCGGAGGCGGCCGGAGGCGGCGGTGGCGGCGGCGGCACTCCCCCCGTTGCCCTCAAGGCCGCTGCGCTGCCCGAGGCCACTCGTGCCGTGTTTCGTTACCTGGGGGAGCCGGAGGCGGCGGCGGGGTTCATGGCTCGGGCGGTGGATCCGTTGACGGATCCGGTAAATCAGTTGGTACCGTTGGATCCGTTGGTGGCGTTGTTCATGGCGGAGTATCAGAAGCGGGTGAGGCGGCCGGGAGGGGGGGAGCGGGGGGCCCGGGGGGTACGGGAGAGGGATTTAGGGTGGGCGAGAACCGGCCAGGGGACGGGGGAAGGGGGGCGGGAGGAGGGGGAGGGGAGGGGAGGGAAGGGGGTGCTGGTTTGTACTCGCGCCCCGTTCCAGAACCCAAACCGAAACCCAAACCGAAACCCAAGCCGAAACTCAAACCGAAACTCAAACCGAAACCCAAACCGAAACCGAAACCGCCTGTCGTACCGCAGTGGGAGCGCAACGCGGCGCACCTTCAGGCCCTGTTCCGAGCGGGCGACTACGACGACGACGGGCTGGTCGGGTACGACGAGTTCGTGGCCATCGTACGACAGCTCATCCCCGATCCGTTGGGCGAGCGCATGGCGACCAAGATGTACGGCGATGCCGTACGGCGGTTGCCGGAGGGCCAGTCGCTGGTGGACTCGGACACGTTCTTGGCGGTGGCGCGGGCGTACGGGTGAGGGGGAGGGGAGGCGCCGACGGATGGGGGGGTATGTTATGTTATGTTACAGTGTGGGGGCTTTCTGGGCCCATTCTAGGTGTGAGGGTAACGCCCTCCTAATGTTTAACAGCCACGAGTTTGTTCGATTAGAGCACCATCCACCACCGTCACACTGTCTATGGGGGTATGTGTGGGTGTGGGTGTGTAAAGAAGGGAGGGGGTGTTTCTGGTTGCCGTGCAGGGCGGGGAGGGGGGAGGGGGGGGCAGGGCGCGTGGGGAGAGGGTCTCGTTACTTAAGCCTACGCCACTTCCCCGCTCCGCAGCTGCATGCGAAAGGCGATGGGTGTGTGCATCTGTTTTTGTGTTTATGTGCGTATGTGTGTGCGTATGTTTATGTGTGTGCGTTTGTGTATGTGTGTGTGTGCAGCGGACCGCATAAGCAGCAGCGGGAAGCCTGTCTGGCCGAGACGGGCGGGGGGAAGAGGGAGGTGCGGCCTTTGCCCAGTCTCCCCCACCCCCACCCCTGTGCCTCAAAACCTGCCGGCTCCTGCCGCTCCTCGTTCCGCTGGACCCTGCTTCGTATGGCCCCCCAAACCTTTCCTTTCCCTCCCCCCTTCCCCAGACGGGACGGCCTTCTTCTGTTGCTTTACCGTTTACGGGCTCCGGCCTATACGTGGATAATCCCCCCTTCCCCTGCCACCCGTCCCCACCCCTCCCCACCCCACCCCCCTCAGATGGGACCGCTGGCGCATCGACGCCGGCGCCCCCACCTCCACCTCCACCGCCACCTCCGCCCTCTCAGGCAGCGGCGGCAGCCTCCCCAAGCCCCTGCCCTCCCAATGGTCCCTCGCCTCCGCCGTCTCGGTGCCGCTGTCCACTTCCGCCGGCGGTGCTCCGCTGCCGCCAGCGTTTAGTACTGGCGGCGCTGGCGGCGGCGGCGGCGTACTTCGCAACCCGTTTGCGGTCGCCGCCAGCGCAAACTCGCTCAGGACGATGGCGGCGGCGGCCGCGGCGGCGGCGGCGCCGCCGCCGCCGCCGTCGTCGCAGTCGTACAACCGCTCGGTATCGAACCTGCGCAAGGAGGAGAGCGTGGTGGGGCTCAGCGAACACGACAGGTGGGGGTATTGGTAGTTGTGTCGGTTGCGGCGGTTGCGCCCCCCCCCTCATGCCCCCGCTTCTCCCCTCCACTCCCTCTACTTTCCCCCCACGCGGGCGACAATCGCGCACCGACCCATATCGCACCGACCGAATGTCATCTTCCTCTTACACGTGCCGTGTACGACACTGTGTGACACTGTACGACACTGTACGACACTGTGCGCAGGGCCCTGATGCGTGTTTTGGACGGCGCGCTGGAGGGTTTGGATCCCCCCCTGGAGGAGCAGGTCGCCGCTCTCCTGGAGCGGCTGCGGGCGGGGCTGGCGGCGGCGCAGACGCAGGCGGCGGCGGCGGCGGCGGCGGTGGCGGCGCTGCCGGGACTGGACCTGGGCCCCTCCCACCGGGAGCTAACACAGGCCATTGCCGCGGACAGCGCGCTGGTGGGTGCGGGCGGGGCGCTGGGGTTGGCGGGGGGGGGCGGGGCGGGGGGGGCGGGGGGGGGAGGATAAGGGAGATACCGCAGCGGAGGGGAAGGGGGGGGGGCTGCATCAGTAAGGGGCGGCGGACAGCGCGCTGGTGTGTGTGTGTGTGTGTACGTGCGTGTGTGGGGGTGCGTGTGTGCGTGTGCCGGACCATATATGGACGGCTGGATGGGGGGGTTGGATGGGGGGGTGGGCATATTTTTTGGGGGACGGGGAAAGAGGAGATGGAATGAGCCCAAAGGTGATACACTTTGGGGAGAGAGAGGGGAGGGGGAGGGGTAGCCAAGGGGGTGCCGAGGGGGGGTGGGGTTCGCGCAGGGTGCGTGTTTTGCAATGCGCTTGAGGGGCGGGGTCACCTACTATATACATTGATTAATACGGTAATATGTTTGCCTTATTGCCGCTCAACGATCGCTGACCCCCATCCCGCTACTCCCCATCTGCCATCCGCCATATTCGCGCCCATCCCCTCACCCCCTACCCCAACCACCCCCCCCCCAACCCCGCTCCTGTGCACCCCAGCTGTCGAAGCTGGAAGGGCAGTTCGAGCACTTCCGTGCAGTGTACGACGAACGTACGAACCCGGCGGCGGCGTGGCTCGCGTTCCGGATGCTGCTCGCGTCCTTGGCAGCTGCGATGCAGGGGTGAGTGCCTTATGGGCGCTGCGGCCCCCACTCCCTCTCTCCCTCTCTCTCTCTCTCTCTCTCTCCAGGGAGGGAGGGAGGAGGGGCTGGGGGTCATGGAGGGGGGAAGGGGGCTCTCAGGGACCGACTTCGGGGGGGGGGGACGGAGACGGAGAGGGGGTGTGGGGGGAGATCCGGGTCTTCCGGGGATACCGGCGGGGCGTGCAGGACCTGTACAGCAGGTTATGGGTGCCTTCAGCCCCCCCCCCACACCCCGGCTGCATTGGGTGGGCGGACCGACGGGAGGGGAGCGCGTGCAGGGGAGGGGGGTGCTCCTCGGTGCCACAATGTCGGTGGCAGGGCGGTGCGCACACGGGGCACACGGGCACCAGTACCGGGCAGGGAGCCACCCACAAGGGGAAGGGGAAGGGGGAAGGGGAAGGGTCGGCAGGGAAGTACCGGTATGGGCGGTGCCTGTTGGGGGGACAGAGGGCGCTCAAGGCCCCTCCTCACCTCGTGCGTTTGCCGGCGTGGTCTCCGGCCCTCCCCCGCGCCGTTTCGACCTCGCTCTGCCCTCCACTCCACAACTTCCCACCCCTGTCCCCCGCCCCTCCCTCCCCACCTCCCTCCCTCCCCATACTCCACCTCCCCAACCCCCCCCCCCGCAGCCCCCGCGCCCGCAACACCAGCCGCTCCCGACCCGGCAGCGCCAAGGGCAGTGTGGGCTGGGGCGTGCCCCGCTCCGTTATGCGCCTCACCGTCCCATCACTGCCCTTCCGAGCAGGCAGCGGATCGAGAGCCCTCGCAGGCACCAGCAGCAGCGGCGGCGGCGCAGCCGCCGCCGCCGCCGTCGCCCACGGCAGCCGCGGCAGCCCTGGCGCCGCCGCCGCCTCCGGCGGCGGCGGCCTGGGCTTTGGTCTGGGTCTCATCGCGGCGCCCAGCTCCGGCTCTCTGCAGCAGATCCTCGGCGGCCCGAGCGCTGGTCTGATGGGGAGTGCCGGCGGCGGCGGCGGCGGTTTTGACGGCGGCGTGGGCCTGGCGGCGGGCTCGATGGCGTCGCCGCTGCGGTCTCCGTCGCCGCTGCAGCGGAGCTCCAACAGTCGGTCGCCGCCGCCGGCGCCGCCGCCGGGGAGGGGCAGGTCGCCGGACCTGCCGGGGAGGCCCACGGGGCTGGCGCAGGTGGGTGGGTGGGGTGGGTGGGATGGGGTGGGTGCGGGGCGTTGGGGGTTGGGGTGGGTGGGTGGGCGGGGGGTAATAGAGACGAGACCACAGCGAGGGAGTGGAGATGACGTTGGCATTCACCAAACAATACCTGCCTGTTACCTCACCTAACAATACCGGAAGAGCCGCGACCCCGTGTGTGTGAGTGTGCGCATAGTGCGCGTGTGTGCGTTTTATACTTTGACGCTAACAACCAAACTGACCCTCCCGCCCACTCTGCTCTCCACCGCAGATGATTCAGGGCAGCATCGGCGGCACCCCCGCCGGCGTCGGCCCCGGCACCCCCGGCGGCGGCGGCGGCAGCTTCGCCGACCGGCAGTCCGCCAGCGCGGTCGTCATCCCCAGCCCCACCGCGCCAGTGCCCCTGCACCGAGTGCCACTGCCCGCTACCCTCGCCGGCCGCGGCTCCGCACTCGCCTCCTCAGCAGGTGCCGCCGGCGGCGGCTCCGGCGTCAGCACGCCCTCCAAGCGCGGCGTCGTCTTCTCTCTGGGGGGTCAGCCGCAGCCGGCGGCGGCGGCGCCGCCGCCGCCGCCCGGCGCCCCTGGCGCCGCCGCGCCGCAGGCGCCCTATCCCGCCGCTACACCGGCGGTGGAGGCAGCGGCAGCGCAGCCTGCTGCCATGGCGGCGGCGGCGGCGGCGGCGGCGCCGGAGATTGCGCTGTCGCCGCGGTCGCGGGGGCTCCAGGGAGGTCAGCGCGCGGCGGCGGAGGCGGCGGCGGAGGCGCCAGGAGTGCGAGGAGGCGCGGACGGAGCGCCGATGGCCGGGGCTGGAGGGGCAGGGGAAGGCGGGCCTGCGACTGCGACTGCGGCGGCGGCGGCGGTGGAACCCCAGCTGGCACTGCAACAGGCAGCGGCAGCGGAATGACGCGGGGTGGGAGGGCCAAGACCAGGGGCGCCGCTGCAACGCAGCAGTGGCGGCGCTAGCGCTGACTGCAGGGCTTCAGGGTGCTAGCGCCAGTGGGGCAGCAGCGCACCGGTGGGGTAGCAGCAGCGCACCGGTGGGGCAGCAGCAGCGCACCGGTGGGGCAGCAGCAGCGCACCGGTGGGGCAGCAGCGCCAGCGCGCGCGCGCGCGTAGGAAATGGGAAGTGGTTGGCGCTGCGGGGTGGGTGCGGGTGCGGGGTCGGTGGGGGAGGTGTCCCATTCCGATGTGGGCCTCATCGCACGCCTTCGCGGCGCCTTGGGGCGGTCCTATCTGTTGAGCAGAAGCAAATACCGTTGTCATGTCGCCGCCAGCGCTTGGAAGCGGTGGTTCGGTGGTTGGGAGGGCGGGGAGGGGGGCGGCGGTGGTGCTGACAACGACGACGACGACAGGCGCCGGCGCCGGTGGCGGCTGCGCGATCCAGACACGTTGTGGCGAGTGGCTGGGGGGTAAAACAGAAGATACCGGTACCGCAGCGAAGGGACGGAGACGGCGTTAGCGAACGGGTGGGGGACGGAGGGAGGGGGTGCATCTAACCATCTAACCATCGAATCACCAGTCGGTCGGTAGCTATCGGCACATCGGAGTAGCGACTGCGGCAATGCCTGACGTCAGAGCGTGCACACTCGTCAATGATCTTTACCGCTATCTTGCTGGGGGGGAGAGGGAGGGGGAGAGAGGGGGACGGCCGATCGGCCTTTGGCTGTTGTGGACGTACGGTAGGCGGAGTGGTGGTGCTGCTGGGGGTGGTGTTGGGGGGTTATCCACGTATAGGCCGGAGCCCGTAAACGGCCCGTAACGGCCCGTATCCAGCCCCCCCCCCCCGGTGTTGGGGGGGGGGGGGGCTGGTTCGACCCGCTGGCGTCGTTTCCCCCTCGCAGCACGCTTTGGTTGGCGACCGGCCTCTGCTGGATTGCCGCCGTCGCTGTAGCTGTTGTCCAGCTCCTCTCCTCTGTAAGCAATTAAACTCGCTGGCTCGCCCCACGACGAACGAATTGCGACTACTGGACGGGGGACTGAGCCGCAAGGGGGCAGCCCTGGGAGTTGTGCGCCTTCAGCGCTTGTGGCGCCTCCAGCACTGGTCCTGTCCGTGCACATGTGAAGGATGAGAACCAGCCCGCAGCTAGCACGACAGAACCCCACACGTGAAGAAAGGCCCAGCGAACCAAACTTTTGCCCAGATGCCATGCAACCATGGTTGCGAGGGGGGAAGGGTGGATAGGCGCGGTCACCGCCCGTAACACACTCACACCCGTGCCGTTGGGTACGATGTTGGAATTTCGGCCTTTTTGGAGAACATGTGAAAGACATTAGTCAGATCCGAAGGAGTAAAAACATTATAACTTTAGGGAGCAGGCCAACAAGGGGCTGTCGTGTGAAAAACAGGCAGAGCCCGCTGCCAGTACGGCGCGGGGCATTCCTTACTTTGGCAGCGGCTGATGCAGCAGCTGCGGGGTGTGTGGCACATGCATTTTGTGTCACGTGCACTTAGTTAAACAATTTAGAACAAGAATGGAGCAATTAAGTCGGGCGAGTTAGCCGCAAGGACGCGCGCGAATGCCGACTTCTTGGTGCGAGCATACAAGTGTCTGAGCTTTCAAGAAATGTCATGGAATGCTGAGGAAGCAATTACAATAGCATCGAGCGTTACACAGCGCAGAGCTGCCGGATTGCAAATTTAAATTGGCCGCGCTGCCAGCGGTCAACACAGCTTCTGCCGCGAACTCACTTTGCAATCCTTACAGAAGCAAACCACCATCTAAAGGAGATTAAGAGCCACAGATTGCCGCGGTTGCGGCGGCGCGGATTCGAAATCTTTGCCAACGCAGGCAGGCGGCAGGCAGACAGGATCGTACCCACGAAGCCAACGCCATGGGGGCGGGGGGAGGTCGAGCCACGAAAACCGCTCCGCGGCGGGGGCCTCCGCAAAAATACACAATTTCCGGTGTTGTGCGGTTTGGGTTTTGTACGCGCGTGTAACGTACAACGTATTATGTACATCAGGACATCGTCGTATGTAACATTCAAATAAAACCATCGGTTTCACGGTATGTACTACGACTACGATTACGACTACGACGCAATACGACATGTCGGGCCCTCAGCAATAGGAGGAAACCGGGTCCATACGCGCACTACAACATGTTGGGCCTCCCGCACCAAAAAGAAACCGCGATGGGGGCCTATCATTTGTTCCGCGACAGGAAGACGCCGCGCGCTTTGTGTCCGTCTTCTTTGCGCGCACTGGCGAGAAGCAGGGCGGCGTGGAAAGCGGCGGGGACGCGGGGCGGGGACGCCTTTCCCGCAATACGCGCATGGGACCCAAGGTGACGTCGGTGCCACGGGCACAGCGGCCGGTACCGTCACACGCGTCGACGCAAGTTCACCACGCAGCCCAATCGAGTTTCTTTTATTACGCTGGCGGCACTCTCCCGAGGAAATGTCCCAGCCGTGCTTGTGACACGTCAGAGCAAGTTGCTCGGTCGTAGCGCTTGCTCGTAACCGCACGTGTGCAGAACTGCCTGAAATGGTCACGGTGTCCAACGGGTCCGCATCCCCCCGTGCGACCTGGATGTTGCAGCACAGCATCTGGGTTTGACACGGAAATGGACAGTCGATCATGGCATGCTTGCAAGAAGCGCATGGCATGCCAACGTGGGACGCGGGGACCCGTCTGACTCGTGACAGGCAGCAAATAAACGCGGCGGTCAATGGAGGCGAATGGAGCAATGTCTGTGTATTCAAAAAGGCCGCATGAATTTTTGATTCTGACCCTTTTTAACCCGGACAAACGTCTGCGTCCTCACTCCTCAGGACAAAAGATTCTGAGACGAAACAATCGGATGCAACGGTATCATGAAAGCAGAGCCCAGAGGTACCGTAAGCAAATCCATGCAGCATGCTCTAATTTTTTATTTGTTGATAAACAAATAGAAAGCGGGGTAAGAGCGTAGAAAAATCCAGATTGGTGCTGACGGCTCCTACGGGGTACTGTACGTTGAGCGCCCGCTGAGCACCGCAAGGGGCCGCAGCCGCGTCTCCAGCATCACCGCCCCACTGCTACATCAGCAGTTAGCGCCGCCAAGCGGCCTCACAAGAATTTGCACCATCGAGGGTTTTCACGGGCACGGGCCCTACCATAACCTAGCCGCACTGTATGGCTCGGTACGGTACCGACATACGGTACCTACAAAACATGAGATTTCATTCATTTCACCCTTGTGATCACCTTTACTGGCACCTCAGTGCCTTTTTTTGCAGTCTATTGAGAGTTAGGATATAACGGAAGTCTACCTGCCCGCAGTTACCGCGAGTCCGATTGCGCCGATCAATCCGATGACGACTCCGCGTTCAAGGACACCTGGTGGGCGCCAGTCGCAAGTATGCGCACAACCTGCCTCCAACCCTCCCTGTTCCAATCCTCCTCTGCCCTGATTCAGCACCGTTGCGGTCGGCTCAGTCCTCAGGCGTATGCACAGCCAGGCCTCAGGCGTATGCACAGCGTGGGCCTAACGCATTTTCTATACTGTCGACGCACAAGGCCGTCGTGTTCGTGCCCCCGCAACCGTGCGTCCGGCAGCGAGTGTGCGGTTCGCTCAAGACGTGCACCGCTTAAAAAATCATGAATACCGCATACCACTCAAATTTCCGATTTTAACAAAAAATTCCCGAAGAAAGCGTAAAGAAAGCACGCCAGAGAACCCGTTAGGGGCTTCTCTGGCTGCTTTCTGCTTTCTCGGGCATGCCAGGGACTGCCGTTCGTTCGTTCGTTCGTTCGGAGGTACAGCTGGAAAGAGATGGTTGGCTGAGAATAAAAATGCAATATACGTGCAGTATACGGGTGTGTACGGGACAGGATCGACAATACAGTTCACCGAGCCGACGTCGCGAGATCGATCCCTGCGGGGTGCAAAATGCGCGCCGGTTGGCCTGCGCAAGTGGGCCAGATGGGATATCGGCAGGACACCTTCGGCCCGCTCAGTGGGGGCTGCAAGCACTGTGGAGAGCGGTGCATTAAAGGAACTGCAGACCATTCACAAGTCAGGTTTGCTGAGCAAGTGGAGTATACGAATCCGAAAACAGCAGTGGGACCCGTAGTGTGTCGAATGTAGAGAATGCACAAATGAACAAAAAATAACTCGGCAGGGGCTTCCGCTTCTGCGTCCTCACCCGCAGAAAGCTTAAGCAAGGCACAACAGTGAAATCGTGATGGAGGACGGCACACGTGGGGTCGTACTGGGGCAGTGCGAGGGAGTTCCGTGTGCCTGTGCAGTTAATAAGCGCCTCATTAGTTCCAGGGGAAATTAGTGTACCCCTTCAGAGTACCCGACGGAGGCTGAAAGGCTGGCTGCCATGAATGCCGTGGAGGGTTTGGTTGGTGGAGAGGAGGCGTGGGAGCTGGGAGGTCGGGGTTGTTGAGGGATAGGAAGTTGTCCAGGAAGCGGCAGGAGTGGCGGCAGCGAGTAAAGGTGCGCTTGACAGCGGGTGAGGGCGGCGGGGAGGTGCAGTTGCGCTGGTCCAGGAATTCGAATTCGAACCAGGCGAGGAAGAGATTGGCGATAAAGGGGGCGGCGGAGATGCCCATGGGGATGCCGCAGACTTGGCGGACCAGGGCGGGACCGAACGCGATGAACGTGGAGAAGAGGAGGGAGGCGAGGAGTTCGAGAGATTCTTGGACGTGGAAGACGCGGGTGGTAGTACGGCCGTCGGCGCTGCCGGAGTAGGGGGGCCCCGGGCGAAGGGTGTGGAAGGTGACACGATGGGTGGGCTTGGCACGCGGGCGGGTGGGGTTAGGGGCGGTGGTGACGACACGGATGTAGGGAGTGGAGGCAAGGCACCGGGTAAGGAGGGTGGTGAAGGTGGAGATAGATGAGGAGATGGTGGGGGAGGTTGGTGTAGAGGCGTTCGAAATCCCAGGCCTGGGGGGTGGTGGCACGGGCGTGGGAGTAGGAGCAAGCATTGTAGGCGGCGATGAGCTGAGTGGCGGCCTTGGAAGAGAGGCAGAACCAGGGCTCAAAGCCCGGCAGATGCTGGCGCCAGAGGGCGGTGAAGACGGGGACGATGGCGCGGAGGACAGCGGTAACGAGGTCGCTGATGGCGGTGGAGGGGCAGTTGTGAGAGCAGGCAAGGTAGCGCATGGAGGGTGGGGTCTTGTGCATCTTGTGGGTGCCGGCATAGTAGGCGGGGGGGAGAGCGAGGTTGTAGGAGAGCTGCCAGGAGGCGAGACGGGCATTTTCGGTGGTAAGGTGCTGGTGCATGGCGGCATGGGTGCAGGGCTGGTAGTAGACAGGGCCGGCAGGTGCGGTGGGGGCAGGGGGCGCGGGACGAGGGGGGAGGAGGGGAAGGGGTTTGGGGAGCGGGTGGAGGAGGGGCGATTGGGGAGGGCTGGGGGCGGGGGCCGGGGGTGGGGGAGGCGGGGGCGCGAAGGTGTCGTGGAGGTGCAGGTCGCGCATGCACTTCTCAGCGTAGAATTTCTTGCAGACGAGTTGAAACGTGGAGGAGCTTTTGTCGATAACGATGACGATGAAGTCGTCGGTGGCGTGGCGGAACGCGACTAGATCGGCATCAGTGAGGACGGGCCAGTGGAATTGGTGGGGGGGGTGGCTGCCTGGCTGGCTGGGGGGCTGGGTGGCTGCCTGGCTGGGTGGGTGGCTGGGTGGCGGGTGGGTGGCTGGGTGGGTGGGTGGCTGGGTGGCGGGTGGATGGATGGATGGGTGGATGGGTGGGGCGGGCGGGTGACTGGCTGGGGGGGGGCGGGTGGCTGGCTGGGCGGGCGGGTGGGTGGGTGGCTGGGCGGCCGGGTGGGTGGCTGGGAGGCCGGGTGGGTGGCTGGGAGGCCGGGTGGGTGGCTGGGAGGCCGGGTGGGTGGCTGGGAGGCCGGGTGGGTGGCTGGGAGGCCGGGTGGGTGGCTGGGAGGCCGGGTGGGTGCAGGGTGGCAACGGCCAGAGATACTTCTGGCTCAGAAGTGCTGAGAGTATCTATCAGGATCTGTCTATGAAGGGATTTTCCTGGCTAAACACGGTACCGGCCTGGTCCCGGGAGATATCATGCCCACCTATGGGGCCGAATGATCTAAACCTTCAGCTTTTTGCACGTCAAATTCATCTTCAGATTTCCAAAAGTTGCAGACCAGTTCTGACTACCACACGCGGAACTGAACCTTGACGAGTGAGCACCTTGCTTCCCTCGTGCCTCCACTCCCTCTCGCTTTCTTCGGGCAACAGATCCGTAGGATCCCTAGCTTATAAGAAGGAGTCCTAAATCGGCAGAGCGGTCTGCGACGTGGCTGCCGTAGCGCAGCTGTACAGGATCCGTTCGTAACCGTACTGTTTTACCGGTATGTACAAATGTACAAACAGTATATAAAGAATATACAGTCACAAACCCATACGATACGGGTTATTGGGACTACCACTGTGGCTGTGCAGTGCTCAGGAGTGTGACCAGCGCTCCAAGGCCCGTACACTTGCAGCCCGTACATTATACAGTAATTTGCTACTAGCTGCCGCCATCGGCGTTCGAGCTGGTTGCAAAGAAAACTTCATATTCTCAACGTGTGTATAATTTATCAGAAGCTGGCTCGTCTTATCGGTCGGCCGTACGAAAGCAAAGGCTGATATTGACCTGATGTCTGCAGTATGGGATGCCAAACAGCATCTGGAGTACTGAAGTTTATTATTTATGCCCTCGCAAGTAGCCTGTCATACTCAGGTGCCTGAAGCCCGTCCAAAGTGCCAACCTAGACTATGCAGTCCTCGTGAGATAAGCTGAACGGTATATCGTTGTCATGCCTGTGTTACAATTGGATAACCGGCGGGAGGCATTGGTGAAAGAGGTGGGTGGCGCATTGAGTTGGTCCAGCCATTATAGACCTTGTTTGGCTCATGGGCCTACGCGGCACCACATACACTAGCCGTTGTGCAGTTCATACGTGGTGATGAGGAAGGGTGAACAGGCGCCCACTAGATAGGAGTAGGAGGAAGCGATTCCTGTTTCGCGTACACCTGTTGGCTTTCGTAGAGACCCGTGCAATGCGGGGATGCTATGCTTATCTTGACTACTCGTCGTCGAGCGCATGGCGTGCCGGCCACCGTAGTCACCTGCGACGTACTCACCCTCTCAACCCCGTCGCCCTGAACCCCAAAACAGGAGACGCCGTGCCACCTCGACCTGTCGAAACTTATCCAGGCTGGAACAAAGACGTTCTTCAATAATCCGGCGCTCTCGGACCTTACACTTGTCTGTCCAGATGGCCGCAGCCTTCATTGCCACAGCGTCATCTTGGCAGCTGCTTCGCGACGTTTTGCAGCTGCCTTGAAGCAAGGTGCGTGCACTTGTCCCTTGGGTCGACCATCATATATCATGTTCCCCTACTTAGCTGGAAGTTACTCGCCCTTGTTTCCGCTGGTGCGGATACCCACCCCATCGTAGACGTGATCACGGTAGGGCAGGCCGTTTAGTCAACGGCATCGAGGCAATCCTCCGCTCGCGCACCTCCCGCCCCTCCCTGCCTCCCGTAAAGCATCCCCTCTGTCCTCCCCACAGGCAACTGGACGCCTGGTCAGCAGATGCCCGTGAAAGGCGTCGACAGCGACGCGCTCGAAACGCTCATTTGCGCCTTTTACACCGCCGAATGCCCGCTGGAACTGGTCCGGGTTCCGGCGTTGTACGATGCCGCCGTCAAGTTGGAGGTACGAGACGCGTCCAATGCATGAAGAAACGAAAACTCGGTGTTCTGATCCACGACTCACTCAAAAAAGAGCACGGCCCGCAACACGCACTATATGGATTCAAAGTTCTTTTTACCCTGTCCTTGTCTGTTGTGGGCATCGAACTGTACAGCTCCACGTGTGTGCCGCACCCCAATCAGTAAAACCCTGCAAACCCGCTGTTGCTGGCCCTGCGCCCGGGACTTTTGCATGAACAAGTTTGCAATGGAGTCAGCGGATCATATGGCATATGGCACCCTACAATACACCCGAACATGGTATTCAACGGCGCGAGATGGGTCGACGTGCAGCATGCCGCCCTACCGCGCGGGGACGAACCGCCTTCTTGCTCCTACCCCTTCCACCACCGCACCCTCCCAATTCCAAGGCCTACAACCTCTTTGCGCTGCGTTGGCCCCCCGAGCCCTGCGCCCCCCCCCTGCTGCAAGCAAGTTTGCGTCGTTGTTCTTTTGCAGACGGGAAGGATTACCTTATTCCAAAATGTTACCGTTTGTGCGCTTCGGCCTATACGTGGATAACACCCCCCCCCTCGCATACCAAACGCCGCCGTCGCCGCTGCCGGCATTTGCTGACATTCAAACCATTACGTCCTCTCTCCCCCTCTCTAGCCCTGTTTCCTGGTCCGAGTCCCCATCGCTCTCTCTCCCCATCCCGCTACGCGGGGCGCAGGTTCCCTCCCTGGCGCCCGCCCTGGAGCAGTACCTTGGCTCCGCGCTGCAGCCCCACAACTGCTGTCAGGTTCTGGAGCTGTGCCTCAACGTGGGGGTGGCTCAGCTGGCAGATCAGGCGCTGGAGTGGATACGGGGCAGGTGGGTGGGCGGCCTGCCTGCCTGTGTTGAGCTGGGTTGAGCTGGGTTGGGTCGGGGCTGGCTGGGTTGGCGCCTGGGCGGGTGGGCGCTTTGTGGCATGGTCCAGGCGGGGCTGCGCAAACGGGGGCGTTGCCTCTGCTGCCTCTGCTGCCTGCCTGCCTGTCTGTCTGCCTGTCTGCTATGACGGCGGGGAAGCCGCTGTGGGGTGAGTGACAAGGAGGGGCTGGATGGATGGATGGCCGGCTGAAGCTGCGCAGTCCGCGTGTGATGGCCGCCGCCTGGCGCTTCTGCCGCATCGCATCGCCTGCCTCATCCTTACCTTCGCGCCCGCCCTGCTTCCGGCTGGCCGCCACCTCCCCGTCCCCGTCCCCCTCCCCCTCAGGGTTGCTGACGTGGTCCCCTCGCCGGAGTTCCGCTCGTGCCGGCTGGAGACTGCTGCCTGCATCTGTAAGGACTTGGCACAGAGGAGCCAGCTGGTGGGGCTGCAGGTGGGTGGGTGGCTGGGGGCGAGCCAGGGAGGGGGCGGGGGGCGTGCGGCGGTGAGCCAGGGCGTGGGGGAGGAGTGAACTGGGTGTGAGAGGCGAGGGGAAGGGAAGCGGGTAGTGGAGGCATCCGAGGACGAGGGTGAGTGAATTTGAGAGTCCCCGGAGAGAGGGGCAGCAGCGGCGGCTCCCGTGTGCGGGAGGCGGCAGCGCTGGGTGAATGAAAGCGCGGTTCTCAATGAAAGGGAGGGAAGGAAGGGGCCCGAGGGAAAAAGGGCCAGGGGCCCTCGGGAAGGGAGGGGGAGCAGCAGCGGGGACACGGGAGCACCTCGGCCCAGCCCAATGCCAATGCCCGCTTGCCGCCCCAACCCCTCACACAGGCGGCTGTGTCCTGGCTCTCCGCGACCGCTGCCCGGGGCAGTCTGGTCGGCGTCTTTGCAGAGGCCACCGGTCTGTCAATGGACGCCATCCAGGCCGTCGCCGTCAGCGGCGCCGCGCTCGGACCCATGGGTCACAGCAATGGCGGCGGAGCGGGAGGCGGGGCGCTGCTACACCTCTCCCACGGCGCCGGCCACGGCCTAGGGCACGCCGGGGCGCTGCTGGGGCCGGGAGCCGGGGCAGGGCCAGGGGCAGGCCCCTCGCTCAACTTGCAGCAGGGCCTGGAACTGGCACCTGGCGAGCCGTCGCTGCCCGCCGCCTTGGGCCTTGGCGGCGGCGGCGGCGGTTGCTTGGGTCTGGGGCTGTCGGGCGCTGGCGGCGGCGGCGGCGGCGCCGGTGGCGCTGGCGGCGGCGGCGTGCCGGTGCTGCAGCTGCTGCCAGGTGCCAACGGCTCCCAGGCGGTGCTCGTGATGCCGCAGGGTGGACCGGGCGGCCTGTCGAACGAGAGCGGCATGGGGCCCCCCGGACACCACCTGGGGCTGCAGTCGATGCTGGCATTGCATGGAGGAGGCGGCGGCGGCGGGAAGGGCGGCGGCGGGAAGGGCGGCGGCGGGAAGGGCGGCGGCGGCGGTGCCGCCTCCCTAGCCGGCCTGGGCGGCGGCGGGCTCGGAGGCTCGGCGGCGGTGTTTGGGCTGGATGCACTGGCTGACGCGGCGGAGGGCGAGCGAGTGCAGAAGCGGCTGCGCGCCGGCGGAGGCGGTGGCGGTGGCGGCGGAGGCGGAGGCCTCGGTGGTGGCGGTGGCGGTTTCGTGGCCGCTGCCGCGGAGAGCGGCTCCGCCACATCGGTGCACAGCGGTGGGTAGCAGGGGCGGGTGGTGGGAGGGGCGGGTGATGTGAGGGTTCGCCTGGCGCCCGCCGCGCGTAGTGCTGGGGCTCTGCATCAGGCCCAAGGACACGTGGATTGCGGGTACCGTACTGGACGGCATGCAGGCAAAAGCGGTGGTACCGCAACGCATACGACATTGGCCCCACCCCCCCTGCCCCGCCCTGTCACACAGATATATCTGGCGGCGCGCAGCGGATGGCGGGACTGGACGACTCGCAGATGCCGCCCCTCAACCACCCCCGCCATCACCAGCAGCAGCGGCTGCCCCGGGATGCAGACCTCGGGCCCCATCAGCAGCAGCAGCAGCAGCGCCTGGCCGGGCCGCAGGCCCTCTCCGGCCTCCGTTCCCTGCAGATGCAGCAGGCTGCGGCGCAGCAGCAGCAGCAGCAACAGCAGCAGCAGCCACCCCGGGGCAAGCCGCCCGGTGGACGTGGCGCGGGCGGGCGCCGCCGGCGGGGCACCTCGGCCTCGGACGATGACGAGGACTATGCACCTGGCGGCGGACGAAGCGGGGTCGGTGGTGGTGGTGGTGGTGGTGGTGGTGGTGCAGCTGGCGCCGGCGCTGTCGGAGGGGGCGCAGGAGGGGTGGGGGGCAGCAGGAGCTCGCGGGCGCAGGTGTGTGTGTGCGTCAGGAAGGGAGGGAGGGAGGGCGTTGGTGGTGTGCTGTCCGCACTGGCAGGAGCTGACGCACCGGGTTGGTTGAGTGCTGGGCTGGGCTGGGCTGGGGGCGGCGAAGGTGGCGGGGCGTGCGTTGGTTTTGCATTGGGTGCATGTGCGCATGCAGCGGCGCGTGCTGCGCTGTGCTGTGCTGTGATGTGATGTGATGTGATGTGCCAGGCAGGAGGCGAACTGTCCACTTCCGCCGCGGCGCCTCTTGAGCGACCGACTGGTGGTTGCACAGAGCCCCTAGCGCTGGTGGCCACAGGCGGGGCCCGCACCTCCTTCAGCTGCGCTTTGCGGGCCCCGTCCCCCTGCCTCACTGCACCCCCGACAGTGAGGCAGGGAGACAGCGCCGCATTGCCTCTTCGGCCTCCTCTCCAAGGCCGCTCCCTTGCGCCCCCTTTGCCTGTGACTTTCCCTCCCTCCCTGCCTCCCTCCCTCCCTCCCTCCCTCCCACGGATGGGGTCGCGTTGTGCTCCGTCCCATTCGGGCTTCAACGTTTGACAACCTTGGTTACCTTGCTGTTGCCTGCTGGCTGCAACCAGCTTCAATCTCGCATTGCACATGTACAAACATCCCTCCCACCCTCCCACCCTGTCTCCCTCCCTCCCTGCCTCATGTGCATGTGCATGTGCCCACGTCGCGCGTGTGCAGGACCTCGTATACGACGCCGATGCGCTCATAGACGGCCCCTCAGCCGAAGGCGGCGGCGGGGCTGAAGGCGCCGCCGGCGGCAACGCCAGCGCAGGTAGCGGCCCCGGCGACGACGACGCCGGCGGCGGCGGCGGCGCGAGTCCCAAGGCCGGCGGGGCAGTCAGCGGCGGCAGCGCCGGCGGCGACCCCACCGGCAGCGCTGGCGGCGGCGGCGGCGGCGGCGGTCGGGCAGGCACCCCGCCGGTGCTCATGAGTGGTCGCCGCGCCCCCGCGCAGAAGGGCATGTGTCACGTGCAGGGCTGCCACCGCAGCCTGGCCGGTCTGAGGGACTACTACCAGCGCTACAAGATCTGTGAGCGCGCGGCAGCGCGGGGTTGGGGGTTGGGGAGGTGTGGGCGTGGGCGTGTTCCCTAGGGGTGGAGGTGGGGCCAGCGCTGCGGAGGGCGTGGGCGGGGCTTTGGTTGGTTGGTTGGGGGGCGGGGCTGGACTTGTTTGGGATTGGTTGGGCGGTTGGTTGGTCAGCCGTCGGGTATGTTGTCATGCGAGCGGGTGGGTTGATTACTGATGGCGGTTGGGGGCCCTGGAGGGAGGGAGGGAGGGAGGGCGTTTCGAAGCTTGATGCCGCCTCGCCCTTGCACACGTTTACGGGGGCGGGGCGGGGCGGCACACACGCGCGGCGGCGCCTCTGCTTGTCAGCTGCCACCACGGGACCTTCCACTCTGACCCTTTTCACACGGTAGGTTCGTTGCCCCTTCCGGGCGGCATTCATTCATTCCTGGAGGACCAAGCCACGCACACCCCGTCCCCCTTGCGCGCGGTCACGCCACTCCCACCGCCCCTCAAATGCCCCCCCCCCCTAATGTCCTGACCCCCTCCCAGGTGAGCACCACCTCAAGGTCAGCTCCGTGCTCAAAGACGGCATCCCGCACCGGTTCTGCCAGCAGGTACGGCACGGTATGCGAGTGCGAAAGCGAGTGCAAATGCTGCCGTGTGAACGCCGAATCTCTCATACCCTGTTGTATCCTTCCCCCCTTTGTGTTACCGCCGTCCTATCGCTGCAATTTCCTTCGATTTCATCTTCATCACCTTCCTCTTGCTGTCTGTCTGTCTGCAGTGCGGCCGCTTCCACCCGCTGTCCGAGTTCGACGGCGACCGGCGCTCCTGTCGTACCATGCTGCAGCGCCACTGCCACCGACGAGCCAAACAGAAGCAGGAGCTGGCTGAGGTGCTGGCGCAGAGGTTCGAGGAGAAGCAGGTCAGGAGGGAGGGAGGGAGGGGGGGTGGGGTGTGGTGGTGGTGTGTGTGTGTGGGTTTGTTTATTCCCTGTGGGGCCACAGGGCAAGGCCAAAGGGGATGAGGTTTCCGTGGGAAAGCGGAGCATTTGGCAAAACTCCGGCAGATGCCCGCAACCCAGCCACTCAGCGATACAAGAGCAGAAGACAGTTGGGAACAACCAGCAACTACGGTACCAGTAACTCGCCGAAACGCCGAAGGGCGCCGTCGGCCCGGCGCAGGGGCGAAATGGGCATAGGGTCCCTTTGCCCTCCACTCACATTCTCGGCCGGCCGGCCTTCGTCCCGTGCAGGTGGCTGCCAGCATGTCTGCCGTGGTGGCCGCTATGGCGCGCAACGCCCAGGCGGGCAACGTCGCCGGCCTGCCCCCCATGCTTCAGCTGCAGTACCTGGCGGGGCTGCCGGCGGCCGTGGCGGCGGCGGCGCTCGACGAAGAGCAGCTGGGCGCGGCGCTGACGGCGGCAGCGGCCGGCCGCAGCGGCGGCAGCAGCACCGCCGCCAGCGACGGCAGCGGCGGCAGCGCCAAGGCGGGCCTAGCCGCGGCTGCCGTCGCGGCCGGCGGCGGCCGCGGCCGCAGCTCGCTGCCGCCGGGTCTGCACTCCCCGCCGTCGAAGGCTCAGCTGATGGAGGCGGTGCAAAGGGCGCGAACGCAGCGAGCGGCGGCGGCGGCGCAGCAGCAGCCGCTGCTGGAGCTTGCGGCGGATGTGCCGCTGGCGGCGGCGCTGGCGGCGGCCGCGGCGGCGGCGGGCGGCGATCTGGAACGTGACGGCAGCGGTGGCGGCGGTCCAGCGGAGGGCGACACGCAGGGCGGCGGCGGCGGCGGCCGCGGCGGCAAGGGCCGGTACGGGGCGGCAATGCTGGCGGGGACCGAGCTTGGCGGCGGCGGTGACGGCGGCAGTGGCCAGGAGGCAGGCGGGCCGGAGGGTGAGGCGGCGTCCTAGGCGTGTGCCCATTGTCGCTTGGCGCAGCCGCGGCGGCGGCGGCTTCGGGCGCCGGATGCGGCCGCCTGCCTGCCTGGCTTGTGTCTCACAGCGCCGCCCGCATCTGTGCTGCGCTCGGTTGCCTTGCTGCACACGCTCCTGCGAGGGAGGGAGGTACATGCCGACATCGCGTGGACGTATTCGTACACACCTCGCGACCGGATGGCGAGTGGTTATCCGCTGTCTCTTCTGTTCTATTCTGTCCTGTTCTGTTCTGCGTATATTAATTTATTGATCGGCGGCAAGTTGTGTCGCGCGCCCTGCAGGGCGGCCGGCCGGCCGGATGGTGATTAGCTGTGTTGGGGCGGGGGTTGCGAAGGCTGCTGTCCATTCTGTTGACATGAACCACCAAATGATCTCTTTTGATCCGTGATGTGGAGGGGGCTGGAGTGTCTGCAGGGGGCTGCAGGGGGCTGGGGGTTATCTGCCGGGCTGGGCTGGGCTTGGCTGGACTGGGGGGCCTGCTTGCGGCGGCTGCGTGTTGGGGTGTCAGGTGTTGGCAGGGGGTGTCATGTGGGGCGGTGCCGAGTGTTGGGCCCTAGGGCGACGCCCACTGTCTTTCTCTTTGCCACACAGGGGACACACACAGCACTGTATGTGGGCCGCCGGGTGACGGCGCACCCGGGACACACACAGCGCCAGCGTCTGTCGGGCGGTTTCAGAAAGCCGCCGCCCGACCAAAGAGGGCAAGGTGCTACTGAACGTGTCCCGCGCGCGTGCATGCAAGCAAGCAAGCAAGCATGCAGGCTCGCGTCGCTACCCGGGAGGGCGTGTGTTGTGAGACCCAGGCAGGGGATCGCCGGGCCTGTGTGTTCCCGATGTCCCGCAGGACGTCAGTAAACGGTCGCCAGTAGACAAAATATGGAAAATGAGGGAGGGGGAAAGAGCTGGTCTTGAGCTGGCCTTGTGTGATTGTGGTTGTGGTTGTGGGGTTGCAGCGGCTGCGTGCTGCGGTGCCCGCAGGGCGCGCACCGCAGCAGCAGCACGCGGCACGTCCAACGTGCCCTTGCTCCCCAGGCAGGCAGGCAGGCTCGGGTGCCTGGGGCTGTCCTTTCCAAAGTTGAAGAGCCTCTTCTCCTCTGCTCGGCTCTGCTCTGCTCTGCTCTCCCAGGTTGGGCGGGGCGGGGCGCATGATGTCGTGAGGCCGCGCGCTTCCGGATCGGAGCGTTGCCAGCAGGGAGGGAGGGGCGGCTGGGAACGCGTTATTAATGAGATGGTGTCCTTTTCAATAGACGCATGAAGCAATCTCTGCGCGAGGGGCGGGCGTGCTGGCCGGGGGGGGTGCCGGTGAGGCGCGGCAATTATGGAGGAACGCCACGGGGGCAATGCATGGCCGCGTGGTCGCTCTGCTCTGCTCTGCTCTGCGCCTCTCTGCCTCGCTCCCTGTCTCGTGCGCACCCACCCACCCACCCACCCAGCCTCAACCGGTGCACCTGCCTGCGCGCTTCCTCGTGCGTCGCCCGATACGGTATGTCTTGTTGTGCTACGGTATGTTGTGTACACAGCTTCGTTCGTGTCTCGTCCCGATGTCGTCCCACAACGCACGGACCCGTACCTCGTTGTACTCAAGCGCGGCACGTGAGACCGCGGCACGTGTCTTATCCATGTGTTGTGTGTGCGTGTATGTGTTTGCGTGTGTGTCAATGAATGGGAGGCCTTTCCTCGTACGTGCGCGCCCGTGTGTGTGTGCGTGTGCGCGCACGCTTGGCACAGCGTGTGCTGCCGCCTGTGCGCGACATTCTTGCGTTCACGGGAAGCGGACGGCCCACCGGCGCGGCCGTGTAGGCAGGGGCACGCGCGCGCTCTTCCTTGTGATGTTGATCGTTTGCTGGCGCTTTGCGCTCTCCTGGCCTGGCCAGGCCGGGTCGGGTCGGGTCGGGTCTGGCACCCGGCTGCGGCAGCAGCGGCGGAGAGGAGGGCGAAGCCCCGCCTCCCCACATGACAGGCGGCGGGCGGGTTGCCCGGATGCGCGGATGTGTTTTTCTTCCATCGCGCTGCAGCAGCGGCCGGAGAGGGGCATGTAGCAGCTGGGCGTGGAGCTGGGCTGATGAGGGCGTGGAGGGCGGTTAGGAGCTTCCTTTTTGTTTGTTTGTCGTCGTCGTCTGGCGGCGGCGGCTGCCCTTTCTTCCTTGACCTTACTTTATGATATGCGGCCGCCTCGTTGGTGAGAGGCACACGTGATTTCTCTGTCGGTTCCGATGTGGTGGGTCGGGTGGGTGGGGTGGGGTGGGGTGGTGCACCCACCTCTGCGCCATGCCCTGGGCCAGTCAGCAGCGTGTGTGTGTGTGCTCTTTGCTCTTTGCGTTGGCACTTTGCCCCGTGTGTTCTTTCGTGGCTTGGGAGGCCTGACTACTGGAAAATGAGGAAGGGCGGTAGCCGCTTGGACGGGCCGACCGGCCGCATACTCTTGTTAATTTAGGCGGGGCCCGCGGGCCGTGTTGTTGATTGTGGGTCGCTTTGGATGAGTCACGGGCGGCAATGGCCCTTCCTCGCCGAGAGGTTGGTAGGAATCCACATACATAGTCACCAAGATGGCTTGCCTGGAAACACCTGGTATCACGGCCTCTGCGGTGTGGTACGTTGCGTTGCACTGTGTTTTTTACCGCCTGGCGCGACGCGGCAAGTTGAGGTGAGGTGCGATGAGGTCAGGCTGTGGCCAGCCCACCGGCCTGTGGATAATTTTGATTGTCTCTCTCTCTCAGAGACTTCCGCCGTACGGCCCCGCCCAGGAGGGCTGTGCCGCCGCTGCTGGCCGGGGCCGCGGTGCTGGGTTGAGAGGCCGACAGCCGACGGCCCGGGTCCGGCGGGCGGAGGCGTGGAAGAACCTCAGGGTGGGGCGTGGAGGCTTCTTTGAAGGGAGGGGCGGCTTGAAGCGGAGGGTTGAATAAAGCGGGCGGCCTGCGCTGCCCGCCCTGCGCTGTCTCTCTCTGTCGTGTCCATCTGTCTACCGTATCTGGTCGTGTGTGTCTGTAGGTCGTGCGTGTCTGTCGGTCTGTTTCGATGACCCTCCAAGTTGCGATGCCGTGCTTTGCTACGAGGAGAGATTCCAAATTGAGCCAAATTCATGTCGTTCGTTCTGCGCTGTGCTGTGCTGTGTTGCGCTCGCGATGCGGAGCGATAATGAGACGCGGCAGGCAGCAGTCTGCGTCGCTTCGATCCATGCCCGTGTCCTGTGGCGGATCTGGTTGCAGTGCCTGCTGCTGCTTCGGCTGCTGCTCAAACGGCTCTTAACCGTGGTCACACACAGCCCGAGGGGGGGGGGCGGCAGCGGGCGGCGTGGGTAGCTGCTGCTGCGGCCGCCGTCGCTGCTGCTTCTGCTAGTTTGTACTGCCGTCACCGCTGACGCCCGCAGTGACGTGTCGGATTGTGCTTTCACGTGCCGCCGAACGGCGATGACTTGACCCCCGGTCACAGGTCAGGTCGACACAGGTCTGAATCCGGGGTCGATAACGCGGTTGCAGCCCGTGAACGGTCATTATTTGCCGCGATCATGTCGGCCGGGTCGGGTCGGGTCCGGCGGCGGGAGGCGGGAGGGAGGCAATGATGGAAGGAAGGAATGAAGTTTGCGGGGGAATGTGGTGTGATCGGTGATTCGGTGGCGTGTGTGCGGGTGGGTAGCGCCGTTCACCTGATTGCCCGCTGTTGCGGCATATGGTTGGCGAGATGGTTATCCTATGACGGCCGAGCCGGACCTCGGCCGAGCATGATACGTTCAAAGTTTTCCGTACGCAAATCGATCGATCGAGAGCAGAAGACAATCATGACGGCTGTGTCCCAAAAGTGTGTGGTTTCCGGTGCCGGAGAGGGAGAATGAATTCGGCGGTGGCCTTGTCGGCTGCGGATATCTTGCGCTGCCCACACGTATGTATTGTCCAGGGAGGTTTGTCTGGTACGGCAAGTGTGTTCATACGTGCTGCTGGGGCGGGGCAGGGCGGACGGAAGGCGGACGGAAGGAACGCGGGAAGGAGGACAGCCACTGAGGCCGGGGGCGGATGGAAGTGATGGTCCGGCGGTGATGATGCCGTGTACCGCCGTTGCCGTTTGGCGCAAATCTGGGCCCCCGGGTCCTCCTGCGTCCTCGCTCTCTGGAGGACGCGGTCGGTCGCTCGCTTCCAGAGGCCACCGGGGCACACTCGCGTTTTTGTGCGAGTTTGCGGCGGCGGCCGAGGCGGCGGAGCGCGGCCGCGGCGGCGGCGTGAGAAACATGGCTTGTGTGGCTGTGTTTGTTTGCGTGTGGCCTACCGTATTTGATTCGCAGCCTGTGTCTTTATATGACCACTTCCCCGCCTCCCTCGTGAGCCGTTGGGTCAGTTCTGTCGCCGAGCGCCACCCCCCCATGGCCCGACCTGGCAACCCGCTCAAATGTTGCATTGCGTTTCGGGCGGATCGGCGGACGGCCAGATGGCTGGGTGGCGGCGCGTTCCAGCAGCAACACCTGTCTCAGGGTGCTGGGACGGTGTGACGTGGCGGGTGGCGAGATGGGGTGGGGCGAGGTGCCGCGTGCCCCACGTGGCGCACCCCCCCACACACACGCGACCTCCCCTGAGAAGATACCGTAGACGCGTCATTTTCCATGAGCGCCCGGGCTGCAGCACCCACCCCCCTCTCTCCTTCGGATTGCGACACCAGGCGCGAAGGCGACGTTTGCGGAAGCGCTGCGCACGTGGTTCGTGTTTTGTGTTGCTGTTCCTTTTCTAATGTCGCGCGTGCAATAACGTGCATGGATGCGTGAGGCGGGCGGGAATTGAATTCCGGGGGCTCCGTAAGTGCTTATGGGTGTTCACAAACGATTACTGGCGCTCCATGCGGGGTTGAATAACTCGCATGTCCGTAACCAACATTTGTTCCCTCTGATGTGATACTGACGTTCTTTCAAGTGTCCGGGGCCGGGGCCACGGCGGGGGGTCTTTTTGCCGCGCGGGGGTGGCAACGTTGTTGCGGGTGGTGGTGGTCTTCTCCAGCGCGTTGCGTCGTGTCGCCGGCTCACCCGCTGCGGCTGCTGCCAACTTAACTCGGTACTTTCCGCGTACATCACTCGCGCAGCGACGGGGCGGGCTCCAACCCGCGCGTTCTGTGAGGCATGTCGGTGGCTACGCGGTTGGGAACGGTGGTGGTTCATCGATCATTGGGAGGTTGCGCTACCCAATGATAGAGGCGGTTTGGTGGTCTGATGACGGGGGCGTCGACTGTGTTTGCATGCTGCCGTCACCGTCAGCGTCAGCCTCGCCTGTGTGCTTTTACACGGGCGCTGTTGCCCTCCCGATCACCCGGGGCAGTCCGCACTTGCCACACTGTCAGTTGCCGTACATGCTTGCATGCAGCTGCCACACGCAGGCGGTGGAGGTTGCACCACACCGCCCTCGCTCCACACGCACAATACACACCCGTGCATCGCGCCGCCTCCACCACAGCCCGGACAGATAGATAGATGGACGAAGGGGCCGTGGCGCATCAGCACAGGGGATCCATTACTAGGCACAGTGGGCTTCGTACCTCCTTTCCTTGGGATGTCCCGGTGTATGTATGTGTTGCGGCCCGACACACAGCAAGTCAAAGACAGGACATGCATATCTGTCTGTGTGGAAAACCGGATATGCTTTGGTAATCCGAATGGCTCCCCGGCCGCCCGGTGACTGACTGACTGACAAACGCGCCGACAACCTAAATGCGCCCGTGATGTCGCTCGCGATGCGGTGCGACTGAGACGCGGCAGGCAGCAGCCTGCGTCGCTTCGATCCATGCCTGCATCGATCCATGATTGCGTCCCTCATGATGAAGCGCTGGGCAGTCTCGCAGCCCCCCTCTGCGGCTGCACCCGCCCTGCCGCCCTGCACACCTCCCCAGCGTCCCATCCACAGCCCCAACCCGTCCAGCAAAACACTCCCACCCACCCACCCACCCACCGGGCTGGATCTGTGAAACCCACCACCACCGGGAGTCCGCTCTCCTTCCGCGCACTCCCCCATCCACGCAGCTCGCCGCAATCAGCATGCAATAAAACTGGAGTTGCGTTCCGGTTGCGGCAGCTAGATAGCTGTACCTCCTACAGGTACTTTGTGCCACCGTTTGTGTGCCCCATAGGACTTGCGGTAGGTATCAACCTCGACCCCAATCTGTCCACCACTGCGCGCAGCTGCAGCACGATTACGTCATAATATACATATGCAGTGTCACGACACACTGCGTCGTGACACTGCATATCACTGGCACTCAGATCCCGTCTTCCGGAGTAGATTCCGCGGCGTTCCCCCATCCTTGACCGAGGAGGGGTTTCCTGGTGTAGATCGTACAAACCAGGCTTTCGACACGCTGTGTCAATTACGCTGTGTGTCGTGACAGCTGTCACGACACACTGCGTCTCTGGCACATCGGGTAGTGCTCCGCGCCCAACCCCCCCACACCAGAAACCCCGAACTGGGTTTTTCGTGGGGAACACCTCACCAGTGGCCGGCCGTGTGACTCGAACCCACGCCGCGTACCGCTAGACGGGATTCCCGCAACTCCCCCCATATATGATTGATTCTAGCGGCCAAAGACATCTGCATCCGTACTGCAGACTGGTAAAGGTGACTCGAGCTTGTTGGGCAGGCCTGACCGGACCTTTCTATCATAGCCGGGCTTAGGGATCCTGCCGTACTTGGATCATGAGCGGCACTCAGCTCCCGCTCAGGCAGTGATCGCCGGAGTGACGGCACTCAGATCCCGTCTTCCGGAGTAGATTCCGCGGCATTCCCCCCTCCTTGACCGAGGAGGGGTTTCCTGGTGTAGACCGTACAATCCAGGCTTTCGACACGCTGTGTCAATTACGCTGTGTGTCGTGACAGCAGCTCATACATTTGTGTACGGTATGCAGCTCATCACACGACTTTTGATTACCGGGTGCCCGCACTATCTGTTCCACTGCCCGAGCATGTCTGGTCGCAGCCTTCACGGCTGCTGCTGCTGCAGCTGCTGCTGCTAACGGTATTGTTGGGCCCATGCGGCGCCCCCC
The DNA here is from genome assembly GCA_030267565.1 of Pleodorina starrii. Lineage (NCBI taxonomy): Eukaryota > Viridiplantae > Chlorophyta > Chlorophyceae > Chlamydomonadales > Volvocaceae > Pleodorina > Pleodorina starrii. Next base: position 3,991,555 of record BRXU01000005.1, on the reverse strand, counting down.
GCCGTCGCCGCTCCTGGCCCAGCCACTCCATCAGGGCCGTGCGGTACTCCCCGGGGCTCTGTCTCCGGGCCGCTGCGTGCGCCGCCTCCCAGTCAATGGGGCAGCCCAGCTCCACCAGGCACCGCAACATTGGGATGGGGGCCTGGAGGCGGATGCTTTTCACAATTTGGTTCGGGCCCCAGGGGCAGCCCAGCCGGTGCAGGCAGCGGACCATGGCCAGGTCGCCGTGAGGGGTGGCCGCGCTGTAGGGCCTGCCGTCAGCCTGCGGGGGCAGACGGGAGTACGGAGCAGAGACATGCCATATGCCGGTCAGGGCTGCCCGAATCAGTTTACCGGCGGTAAGAGGGACAGGGACAACGCAGTGCACAGCCGGCCTTCGTCGTGTTATCCGTTCACCCTTTATTTCCTTTCGTTTTCCACCAGGCAGCGCAAGTAATGTAGTGATCCCATCTTCCCATGCCTGCTGTACAGCACACGGCCACTAGGTATGTAGGTCCGCCTCGTCCCTCGGTAGTCGATACCCACCGGCAGCGGGCAGCCCTGCTCCAGCACCAGCCACTCCAGCGCCTCCTCGCAGCCGCCCTCCGCCGCGTCGAAGACAGCCTCCGGGCCCCAGGTCCAGCCCCGCTCCTGCAGCCAGGTCAGCAACTGCATGTTGCCGCTGCTTGCCGCCCGGTCCAACAGGTCCGGGTTGTTGTTCGGAGTCACGTTCAGGGCCTCCACCGCCCAGGCCACCACGTGCAACTGACCGCCGTCGGCCGCATTTATCGACACAGTGCTTGGAGACGGCCTGTCGCCGTGGGCGAGGAGGTACTGCAGCACAGCCACATGGCCCTTGTGTGCTGCGTGCATCTGGGCCCGTGAGCCACGCCCTGGCGGCACAACCCCCCGCTCCACCAGGAGATGCAGCACGGCTACACTGCCATGCTTCAGCGCGGGCTCCGCCGCCGCCGAAGTAGGCGGATAGCCGCGGTCGCACAGCCACTGCAGGCGGCCAATCGAGTCGTCGTCGTCGTCCGCATTATTCCGGCTTGCAAAGGACGCGGCTGCCTTGACCGCGTGCTCTGTGCGCGGGTAGCCCAGCCCCTCCAGCCACTTCACCTTGGCCCGCCAGTCGGGCGTGGGGCTGCCCGCGGCGGCGCCCAGGACACGCGCCTTCTGGTGTGCGTCGAGCACTGCGGCCGACTGCACCTCGTCCTCCTCCTCCTCACCATCCTGCCCCTGCTGCTGCTGCGGCTGCGGCTGATGATGCCCCGCCAGAAGGTGCTGGCGCAGCCGCTGCAGGGCCTCCAGGTTCAGACCCGCGGCCGCCGCACGCAACAGCTTGCCCAGGTCGAACTCCTCCGCAGGACCGGCTTGCAGCTGCTGCCGCTCCATGAGCCAGTACATAAGGCCCTCGTGGCCACCGCGGGCAGCTCCGGATGCGGGCGACTTTCGGGCAGGGCAGCCGTTGGCCAGCAGCCACTCGCACACGTGCCGGTGGCCGGCCCTTGCCGCTGAGGCAAGCAACGCGTCCCCCCAGAGGCAGCCGCGCTGCCGCAACAGCACGCACACCTCCAGCTGGCCGGCTGCTGCTGCTGCGTTGAGCAGCTCACTCGAAGCGACCAGACCGGCGTTGTCCAGGGCGATCTCTAGGTTGGCGATGCTGCCGCTGGCTGCTGTGAGACAGAGCAGCTTCTGCCGCTGCAGCCTCGAGAAACCGCGGAAGGCGTTGGGGCTGCCCCAACGCCGTTTGAAAGCGTGGGTCGGCGAAGGAACGGACAGCTTTGTTTCCCTGTGGCCGTTGAACTGCTGAGATGTTTGCTTGTCAACCAACCGTAGCGTGCAAGCGATTTCGTTGGCTGACATGAAGCGCGCGATGTGGTTGACAATGCCAGGCAGCCAGACGCCCCGGCTGGCCGCCTTCTCAGCTGCTGGTCGGCGATCCATAGCTCCTCGTGGTCTGATGAAGTTGAAGCTTATACGTTTGGCAACGTTCGAGCGGATTGGATGCGCCACCGTGGGTGGAGTCGGGGACTTCGGGATTGCGGGACCCCGGGGTATATTATAAGACACCTCCGGTTTCCTTCACACTTAAACCTTCATTATCCAAGCCGTTTTGAACTTGTGCGTCTTGTAAGGTTATCTTGTGACAATATATCTATCTCGTCAGCGGGTTCATGACACGAAATCAATCCAACAAGGAACGGTTGCGATTGCGGTTGCGGTGCAACAGTCGTCAGTAGAACTTGCTGGTTACTGACAATATCAATCCTCAGGAAACAACCAAAATTATAGTAAATATATTTGCATCAGAAAACTTTGCCATGCTAGTAGCTAAGGCTAGAAGTCCAGCGTTGTCCACATTACGCCCGCCCGGAGGCCGAACGGCGGCGTTGAATTGCTCAGGCCGCGTCAGCGCATCATATCATACTTTTCATAGATATCTACTTTTTGTGCAAGTTATGTGCATGGTACATACGCGGTGCCTAGCCACTTGCGCGCGAACATCGGGACAGATCGGGACACCGTTTCCAGGCTGAGCGGTGGCGATGACCTTGGGACTGGCAGGAGGCACGATGCGGGCGGCCACTCACCGAACATGACGCCACAGCTACGCAGACCATACTCTTCCTCTCCAACCTTTCTCACACAATGTGCAATGTTCTAACTCCGCACTGTTCCACTACGATCCGAGACAGCTCCAACCACTTGTCCGTCTGGCTCCAACAACCTAACCTGCAAAAACAGGACCTGCAAGGGCCGTCACGATTTTGACTTTGGACTAGTGGTCGGGTGTCTCCGTCCGCTCACTCCGGCAGATATGCCAGGCCCTGCCAGGCAAACGGCACCACGCGTTGCAACGACACGAAACCCATCCCACGGCCCCAACAGGCGCGCGGCACCTGCTCGGGCCTAGCGACGGGAGGGAGGCGAGAATATTAGCCCTGGCAGAAGGGCTAACACAAAAGATGCCACAACAACGGCAGATGCCGTCTCCATCCAGACGACAGCTGCCCCCAAGAAGGCGCAGCCCCCGGCTGCAAGCCGTACCCTGTACGTACGGCAACCAACTTCACCGTCAATACCGATAGTCGTTAGAACCAGACTTCTCTGCCACTCCTCCGTCACTGCTAGAGAAGTCAACGTATCTAATGATGCGATTTATGACGTCAGTGTGCACGTATATGGTCCCTTGGTCCGCATGTACGTTTATTTACGCTGCCCCCTAATTCACGGAAAAAAGTCGGGGGGGGGGGGTTCAGAAGTTCCCGTGCATGATACCGGTAAGCCGCTCCGGCGTCAGGGTGGACGAGCATGGTGTGGCAGCCAGAAGGAGATGTCCCGCCTGGCGACCCTCGGCCAGGGAGCAGCTGGCCAGTTGACCAGCTGCCCGAACCACACCGCCCCCCCGGAGGCGGGAACCAAACCCCCGGTGCATTGCATCGCCCGAGGTGCTTTGTGTGTGTGCGGCGGGGGGGGGGGAGCCCGCGCGTGTTTCGTTCCCTGGCCCCTGCAGGCCCCCACCGTGCCGCCGGCCCCGGCAGTCCCAAGCCGGCGCCCCCTGGGTGCTCTGTTGCTCTGGCCGTTACCGCGTGGGTCTTACCGTCGGTCGCTCAAAGTCCCAGGCTGCAGGCTCCCTCCCGAGGCCTCCTGAGCCCCACCAATGCGCCTCATCCAACCGGTAGCCAGCAGCCCTCGGTGCGCCATTTCCCGCCCGGCACCACACACACACACATCGCCCATACGCTCCCCAGTGCTTGCCCCCGGCTCGCTGCTTCACCCCGTACAGTCACAGCTGTACGACCCGCCGCAAGGTATCCCCGCCCTCCCAACCCGTCGCCCTCGCCAGCAGCGCCGCTGCCCGACCCAAGCCCCCAATCAACGACCCAAGCGCGCCGGCATGCTACAGCGCTTTACCGACGCCGAAGCGAACTGCCTTCTACCCAGTACTCACCGACCGGGCGAAGTCAGCCAGTCGGGCCCGCAGCTGCTCTTCACCCAGGCCCCGCCCCCGCCGGGACCGCGCTGGCTTTTGTAACGTATGGCAAAGGAACTATTTGACATATCCGGGTATCTCCCAGACGTTACAGCTTCCGACTGCAGGCCGGCGACACCGTTTGTTTGTCTCGGTACAGCAGAACCCAACTGGCACCTGGTGGCAGCTGGGTGTGCCGGGGTGACCGTCCCCCCCGGGGCCCACGGCCTATACGTCTATTCGGCTTGGGCGACCGCGGCGTTTAACTGTTGCGCAGCAGCCACTCCAATGTAGGGCGGAGCAGGGCGGGCAGTGGCGGCGGCGTTGGGCCGAGCAGGCTGGATGGCTGTTGTATCCTGGGTGTATCATGAAAGTTGTCCTGGTCAGACAACCCCGGCTGGGTACCTATTACTGATAGGTCATGATACAACAATGGCGCTGGGCAGAGCACGGTGCCCGCAACGGCGGCGCTGGGCGGGCGGGACCAATCGCCGCGGCGCTGGACCGCCGGTGGACGGAGCAGAAGATAGAGCCGCCGGAGCGACATGAGGCCGTATGGCTCATCAGGTGGCAATGACGCTGGGCCGAGCGGTGCAGCGATGGTGGGTGCAGTGAAGGTGGTTGTGCCACCCACGCGGCCGCAGTGCTGTGCTGCGTGCTGTGGTGCACGAGGGGTTTGTTCAACGACAGGGGCGCCTGGCCTAGCGACCCACGGACCCAGCTGACAGAAGTGCTCATGGCTGGGCGGCTCAGAATACCGTAGCTCCTATAGTGAAAACTGGGCCGTGTAGCGATGATTACGCTGTGCATATCAGATGGGCAGTAGATCAGGGCCGGTCGATTAAGGTACATGTTCGACCCGGTCGGGGCTCGGGGCGGTGTGTATTCCGTACGGTAACGGTAATCGTGCGGCAACGGTTGTAATTTGGCATTTGCCGACATCTTGCCCGAACCCACTTCAAAGCCATTCTTGGTTGCTCTATCGGCTGTTGATTTATTCCACCCGTTGCATGACATTCGCAGCGGAAGGAGATAGCCGCTGAAGTGACGATAATGAAGGAACGCCCGCCAAAACCGCCTGTCCAGAAGTCGGCGGAGCGTGGTGGAAAACCACAGCAACAAGTTGACTCCATGGATAGCAAAATACCTATCCGCTGGAATAAAGATCTTGAGGTCCTGGGATATCGGGTCGCTGCGAATGGCGACCCGAAGGCTCGAGCCGTCTTGGGTTCTGGCCAACTGGAGGTTGATGGGACGTGGTAAGCGTTTGGGAATTGTTAAAGGATGCGTTACAGCAGAAAATGCTGCTACCGTCCACTTCTGATGACTGAGGCCGTGAGGCGGCTGGCATCCTTGGCTGTGCGCAGGACATGCAAGCCGATTGCGCGGTTGGCGGTACTACACCTTGCTAATAGCGGTGGGTTCGGCGACAATTCGTGATGCTGACCCCGGCAACCCTCTGCCGCGAACCTTCCCTACCTAACCGAAAGGGAAACCAACGTTGTCCAGCTTGCCCTGCAGACCGCCCCACGACATCATGATAAGCATCTTCCTCCCCGCCTCGCCCGTCCCTACTATTCATCCCCCCGTGACGGATGCGCTGACTCCCCAATTCGCTCTCGCCAAGAGCACATGAGACAACATGCTTGCGAAGGTTCCGCTACCGCTCACATCCTCATCAAAAATACCGGTACCCGTCTCTGGCAACCAGCAACCGCTCCCTCCCCACATTCCTGCTACCCTACATTCACCGTACCCCCTCAAGCTTGTCTTCTAGTTTTCTCATCTGCGCCGTACCCCCCCCCATCTGCGCCGTACCGCGCCCTGATTCCGCGCGTTGCAATGCAGGCCGGGGCCCCCACTTCGCGCTGCTGGGCCCCGCGGCGCCCTCGTCTGATGGCGACACGGCGGCTCCCGCAGACGCCGCCACCGGCCCAAAGGGCAAGGCGCGCAAGCAACAGCAGCAGCAACAGCGGGCTATTGCCAGGCAGGTGCAGGACTGTAGGTGTAGCCTTGCGGTGCGCTCACCTGCCGGGGGGGGACCTCGTGTCGTGATTTCCCCTCGTGGGGCATTAACAGCTGGATGGGGGCCAGGAGCTTGTTGAGGCGGCGGAGGGGCTATTGCCACATTCCCTCCTTACGGTTGCCGTACGGTTGCCGTACTTAATTTCGGCCACAACGCCGCTTCCCCGCTGCTCTTTCTGGGCTCGGGCATCCGCGCTCCCTTGCGTCTTACCACGTGTCCGAAGTGTTGAGCCCTTTCCACACCAGCGCCGTCCGTTGTTCGTATATTCCGTTCCATACAACCCCGTCGCTTTCCGGCCCCTTCCTCTGGCGGCACACGCGGCCCTCTCCCTAGCTCAGCTCAGCTCACACCCTGGACCACCCGGCGGCATCACGCGTCAGGGATAGCGCCCTAACGCCCCTCCGAATTCACTCTCCCAAACCCCTCCGCCCTCTCACTTGCTTTCCCCCGCCGCCCCCGTCCCCTCGTCGCCCCGCCAAGGTCTCTCGCCGCCTTGCAGTCGCAGCACGCCGCGTGCCTGGAGGGGCGCTACGCCTTGCGAGCCGTCGTACGGTCTGTGGCAGGGGCACCGCAGGGTCTCGAGGCTCTACTGGCGCCGGTGGTGGTGGCCCGGGATACCGCCGTCGCGGGTGGGTCGTCGGGATACAGTAGGAGGAGCAGCAGCGGGCGAGGGACCGGGGGGTTATTCACGTATAGGCCGGAGCCCGTGAATGGTAAAGTAACAGAAGAAGGCCGTATGGGGGGTTCATGAGAAAAGAAGATGGGGCAGCGAAGGGACGGATCGGCGGGAGAGAGCGCGCGACCGGGGAGTGGCGGCAGAGCGGCGATGATGCTCACGTTGCCCAGTTGCTCATGCGTTTGCCCCCTTTGTCCGCGGGTCGGTGCGAAAATTGGAATGCGAGGCTGGGACATAAAGAAGGCTTTGCGACATTGCGAGGCCCGACGGGCGGGCTGGCCCTCTCTCCGCGCATAGAAAGGGCCAAGGCAGAAGGGCTAAGACAGAAGGGCTAGGGCCGGTCCTTGTGCATTCGCAAGAGCTGTGTTGTTTCCTGTACTTGTCTGCGTGAAAGGCATTTACGTTACCTGCACCTTTGCAGGCGGCACCGGCACCGGCGGCGGCGGCAGCGGTGAGGACGCGCAGTCCCTGTTCTGGGGCTACTGCCTGCCCCGCGGTGCCGCGGAGGCGGCGCACCGGGCGCTGCGGGAGTTGCGTCTGGCGGTGGTGGCGAGCCTGGAGAACGACGGTCCTATCGTACAGTCGTACACCGTACAGCAGCTGGAAGCGGAGCTGCGGCAGGCTGGATCGGCCAGGTGAGGCGCCGAACAAGGGGTGTTGTCACGACTGGGTGCGGATGCCGCTGCCCTGCATACTCACTCTGAGCCGCGCAGTTGAGTTTGGGATGAGAGTTTTGAGAGTTTTCAAAGTTTTGAGAGGAGCCACCGCCACATGCCCTGCCCCCGGGCTAGCTTGCTTTGCTGCATCGACAAGCAGATCTTCGACAAGCAAGCAGATCTGAAGCGGCGCAGCGACGGGCATTCGGCGAGGCACCTCCCATTTCCCGCAACCAACCAACCGACCGCAGGGAGGCTTTGGAGGCGGAGCTCTCGGCCGCGCTGACTCGAATGAAGCATCAGCAGCACCAGCAGCAGCCCGAAAAGGGCGACGGCGACGGCGGTGGCCGCGAGGAGAAACGGAAGCGCCGGCGCCTCGGGGTTGACGGCACCGCTGCGGCCGCGCCCGTGCCGGAGGCTGCGGAGACGGCGCAGCACGATGATGAGGAGGGGGAGGGAGAGGACCCGGCGGCGGCGGTGGCCCGCCTGCGCCAGGCGCTGTCGGAGACGTCGGCGGCCGAGGCGCGGCTCTCGGCTGATCTGGACCTGTTGCGTCAGTGCACGGGCAGCAAGCCGGTGTCGTACAAGGGGGCGATTTACAAGCCCAAGTGAGTAAGGGCGGCCGGCCAGTCGTGCGTGTCGTGTCGGTTGCGTGCCGGTTCCGGTTGCCAGCTCGTGTGTGTCGGGTGGCTGAAGATGTGGTTGTGGGGTTGATGTGATGCGGCCCGTGCTGATGGACTTCCTCCCAACGGCTTCCTCCTCCCTGGTCGCAGCGGGCGCACTTGCAAAGCAAGGCTGGCTACTGGCTTATGAAAACCCGCAATGGCTCCTTGCCATGGCTCCTCGCTGATTGTCTTTGTTGCTTCCGGAGCCTGCGCCCGGGGGGCCCTGTGCTATACGGCCTCCCCTCCCCTCTCCTCTCCTCTCCTCGCCCCCCCTAAGACCCTCATCTCAACTTTGTGTTTCCCCACTTCAACCCACCTCTACCCTCAGCCCGCCGCACCTCACCTCACCTCATGTCACCCCACCTCACCTCACCCCACCCCACCTCACCTCACCTCACCTCACCCCACCTCACCTCACCTCAGACTCGAGAAATCACTGGACTCGGGCGGGCAGGTCCTGGCCAGCCGCCACGTCTTCCGCATCCCCTCGCCCGAGCCGGGACTTGAGTCCATCGTGCTTCTCGTGCCGCAGCAACAGACGCCCAGGGGCGGAGCCGGAGCCGGAACCGGAGCCGCCGGAGCCGCCGGAGGCGGTGGCAGCGGCAGCAATCGCAACGTCAACACGAGCCTGCTGGTGCGAGTGCGGAGGCACTGGAGCCAGCTGCGCAGCTTGCTGACCCACGGGTCGGTGCCGGAGCAGGCGGATGCCACCGTGGCCGCCGCCGGCGGCGGCGGCGGCGCCGGTGGCGGCGAAGCCCGGGGAAGGCAGAATAAGAAGGCGAAGAAGGCCGCTGCCGCCGCTGGGGGCGATGAGGACGGCGCGGCGGCGGCGGGCGGCACCGGGCGACGGTTCGACTTCGTGCCGTGGATTGCGCCGGGACGGGATCCGGAATCGGTCATGGCGCTGTGGCAGGCTTTGGATCCGGCGGGAGAGGTGGTGGGTCACCAGGAGATGCGCGCGCGGGTCGCCGGCGGGGAGGCTAGCGGCGGCGATGGCGGCGGCGGGGGCGTGCGCGAAGGCGCGGCTGGGCAACGGCGGCCTCTGCCCAGGTGTGGCTTCTGGGTGGGTGTTTGGGTGAGAGCCGCCGGGTCCGATTCACCGCAAATGGGTCCATCCATCACGTGTGTGGACGGGAGTCGGCCGCTGGACGTGGATGCCGGCTTTGGGAAGATGGGTTGGGTGCGGCTGGCGGCCCGAGGAAAGGGAACGTGCGGGGCTGGGGGGCTGGAGTGTTGGGTTTGCAAAGCGTCTGTGAGGGGCGGGTCAACCTCTTTTTCCACGGGTCACAATACAGGTACCCTGACTCCCTGACCAGCCTTTCATGACGTAATGCCCCGTTCGTTCGCAGGCTGTTCGTCGCCCAGCACCGCGGCAGCGGCGGCGACGGTGACAAGGGGGGCGACGTAGCCATGCAGGACGCCGGCGACGGCGGCGGCGAGGGCGACGGAGGTGGAGTGTACGGCGTGCCGCCGGTGGCGCTGACCGTGATCTTGGACGAGCGGCCGCAGGCGTGGCGGAAGCCGTTGGGCGCCAACGTCCTGAAGGTCTGTCTGTACCGCTGGGAGCGGCCGGCGTGCGAGGCAAAGAGGGGCCGGCAACCCGGCATACGACGCAGAGAGGTGCCGGCGGATGACCTCTTTTTACGCCACTCCAGTAAACATACCGATATCCTCCTCCTCCTCCTCCTCACGACCATTATCACCATCATATTTAACCATCATGACCATCCTCATCATCATCGTCATCACGGTTACGACCGCCAATGAGTTGAACACAAACGCACATTGATTGATTGGCTTGCTCCTTTACACACGCATGGCCCCCGGCGTATCCACTGCAATCACCATGCGCGCAGCTGCTGCCCTGGCGTACGGGCGACTGCGAGCTGCTGCGCGCCTGTACCGCGCTGTCGTACCTGTACGACGAGCTCTTTCACATGCCGCCATGGAAGAAGCTGAAGCGCTGCGCGCGGTCGCTCGCCGCGGAGGGCGGTCCGCGGGAGCTCCTGGCGGGTGCGGCGACCCGCGGGTCGGTGGCGGCTGAGGAGCTGCTGGGGTCCTTGCCCAACGTGGCCGCCCTGCTAGCGGTGAGTCGCCCTGCTAGGTCGGAGCCTCGGAGGGTCAGGCCAGGGTTGGTTTTCCCTTTTCGTCGAGCGTGTTGTGCTGTGTGTTTCGAGGTTGTGTCAAACCTGTGCTTTATATGGGCCCATGAGGTGTGTTTACACAGGCACAGCTTTCTTGCCATCCCGTCCATTCCTTGCCACCCCGTCCGTTTACACAGGCACAGCTTCTTTGCCATCCCGTCTGAATGTCTTTATGCTTGTTGAATGGGGGCATAGCGCCTAGGGGCCTTCGTTCTGATTGCGGGCAGGGGCATGGCGTAAGCGGTTGGGTGGGTTCTTGTCTGCGACCATTGCGGGTGGATGCCACGCCTCTGCATGCAAGGCCCTAATGGGTGACCGCGTTGTGGCGGTGCGCCGCGCGCACGTCTGGATCTACGGTATACACACGTGTGCGTTCATATCGTGCGTGAGTGCTTGCATGCGTACATATCGTTACTGTGCGGATGCGGAAACGGATCTCATGCCCCCCCCCGGTCGCGCAGGAGGCGGCTCAACCCTCGCTCAAGATGCCCGTTATCCAGCCGTCCGCTACCCTCGCAAACGCCGCCGATGCGGCAGCGGCGCCAAACGGCATTGCCGCCGCCGTCGCCGCCGCCGCCGCCACCGCTGCTGCCGCCGCCGCCGCCGCCGCTGGCGCTCCACCCACCGCGCCAGCTGCGGCCCCTGCGCGCTCACAACCGGAACCCGAGACGGCACCAGCGCCAGCGGCAGGCAAGGCCAAGGCCAAGGCCAAGACAGCGGCTGCGGCCGCGGCCGCGGCCGCGCCGCCGCTGCCGCCGGCGGCTGCGGCGCCGCCAGGCGCCGCCACCGCCGCCAGCGGCGGCGCCGGCGCCACCAGCTCTGCCGCGGGCCTCACGCATCAGGCCCTCGCGGAGATGAGCCGCCGGCTGCGGCCTGCCGTACAGACTCCGTTCACTCTGTCTGTCTGCGCCTCCAAGCTGCTCGTGGAGGAGCTCCTGCCGCCGCTGCGCACCCTCACCTCGTTCATGCTGCCCCACTTTGCCACCACCGTCATGGCGCTGGTGCCCGGCGTCAGTCCGCAACTGGCGACGGAAATGCAGTCGGTGGTGTCGGCCATTCATGTCCAGCTGGCAGCCGTGGAGGAGTTTATGGCGCGATGCGCGCAGGAGACGGCGGCGGCGGCAGCGGCGGCGGCGGCAGCGGCAGCGGCGGCGGCAGCCGCCGCCGCTGCCGCTGCCGCCGGAGGCGGCAGCGGCAAGAGCGGCAACAGCGGCAACAGCGGCGGCGGCGGCGCCTCCGGCGGTGCGGCGGCCGCTGCGGGTCCGGATCTGGAGCAGCGCTTCCAGTCGATGCAGGCGCAGAGCAGGAAGCTGGCCGAGACTGCCAAGTTCACGGTCCAGAAGTGAGTGCCGGAAGTGTCGTGCGCGCGCGTGTGTGTGTGGGTGTGTTTCGCCTTGTCTCCCTTACGAGGAGTGTCATGTTTTTGCGTTGCGATGCAGTGGCAGCGGATCGTATAGCGTCGTTTCGCGATGAACAGTTTGCGGTTTTTGGGGGCGGGCGCGGGGACGTGGCACATGGGGGTTTGGTTGCGGTTTGGTGCGCGTGGTGCCTTTGGCGCGGGTGGTGCCTTTGGCGCGGCGAGCCCCGGGCCGCCCGAATGACGGCGTGCGTGCCCCAGCGCGCCTGATGACCTGGACCATTGTCCCTTTTACTGTACGGCGCCGTACAGGTACGGCTTGAACGTGATGCGGTCGATGTCGAACGGAGGCGCACGCCGCGCGGCGTCGCAGCCCGGCTCCGTCGTCCAAGCGGGACCCGCGGGTACTACAGCGGCTGGAACAGCCGCAGCCGCCGCAGCCGCCGCCGCCAACGCCAACGCCGCTGCCGGGTCCGGGGCCGGAACGAGTGGCCGCGCCCCGGCGGCGGTGCAACCTGCCGCCACAGCCACAGGGTCAGAGAAAGCAGCAGCGGCCCCGAAAGCCTCCAATGCCGCCACGGGCGCCAAAGCCCGCGGCGCGGCTGCCGCCGCCGCCGCCGCCGCCGCCAAGTCCGCGGAGGCGACCGCCGCAGGTTCGGCGCCCTCGCAGGGCGCCACCACCGCCGCCGCCGCCGCCACCACCACCGCCGCCGCCGCCGCCGCTACAGGCAGCGGTGGCCTGCGCAACGGCCCTACCGAGGACGTCCCAGGAGGTGTTGGAGGCGGGGATGGCAGTAGCAGCCGCAGCAGCAGTAGTGGCAGCAGTAGCGAGGACGATAGCAGCTCAAGTGGGACGAGCAGCAGTAGCAGCAGCAGCGGCACGAGCCGCCAGGAGAGCGACGGTGGCAAGAGCGGTGAGGGCGTCGCAGCGGCCGAGGGCGATGGCGATGGCGGAGCCAGCAGCGGCCGGAGCAGCAGCAGCAGCGATGACAGCAGCAGTAGCAGCAGTGGCAGCAGTGGCAGCGACGAGGGCACTAGCAGCAGCAGCAGCAGCGACGCCGATTCCGAGGGCGCCGGCGGGGAGGAGGCTGCAGGTGCGGAGCCAATGGCCGTCGATGCTCCGGAACCGGCCCCTGCCGCTGCCGTACAGGACGAGCCCGCTCCCATTGACGGCGCTGGCGACGGTGCTGGCGACGGCAGCAGCTCCTCTGCCACTTCGTCGGAAAGCGACGACAGCAAGAGCAGTGGCAGTAGTGGTAGCGGTAGCGGTAGTGATGGCTCTTCGTCATCGTCGTCATCGGAGGAGGTTGAGGAGGAGGAGATGGAGGAGAAGGGGAAGGAGGCGGGCAGGGATGCGGGCGACGGTGATGACAAGGCCGATGCTGACGGCAGCGGCAGCAGCAGCAGCGACAGCAGCAGCGACGAAAGCGATGACGAGAAGAAGAGCAGTAGCAGCAACGGCGGCAGCAGCAGCAGCAGCAGCAGCAGCAGCGAGTCTGGCGGCGGTGCGCCGTCGGGCAGCTCTAGCGGCAAAGGCGGCAGCAGTAGCAGTAGCAGCGGAGGTAGCGGCTCGGGCAGTGACAGTGATGATGGGAGCGCAGTAGGTGCGAAGGCCCGGAGCCCCTAGACTTTTTGTCAGGCCCTGTGTTGTTGTGATAACTGAGCCGAGCCGAGCCGACGCACCATCGGCGCCCGAAAGCGCGACGATGGTAATTGGCCGGCGTCATCGTTGTCTCACACGCATGTCCTTTGACGCGGTGAGCCATGACGCGGACAGCTTTTAACCACGCATCGGCACACACGCATCTTGTGAGATTTGCCCGGTAGGTCTTGAGCCCGGCGGCGCCCAAATCCCTCCCCGCTTCGCCGCAGGGGCGCAGGACCGACTTCCAGCGACAGCGGCTAACGGCGCGGCGCCGGCGCCAGAGGCGCCCGCTGGCGGCATTGACGCGCTGACGCCCGGCACTGCCGCGGCCACCGCAGATCACATTGGAAACGGCGGTGCTGCGGCGGCGGCGGAGCCCCCGCCTCTGGATGGCCATTTGGCATCTCCCGCTGCCGGAGTCGATGATGTCGCCATCGCCGACGGCAGTAGCGACGACGACGACGACGACGACGACGACGACGAGGCTGAGAGCGCTGGTGATGCCAGCGACGATGGCAGCGGCGGCGACAGCAACGATCACGAAGACGCGGATGACGAGAAGATGAGCGACGGCGGCGGCGACGGCGCCGCCGCCGCCGCCGCCGCCGTCGCCGCCGCGGAGGCCGCTGCCGCGGCCGCTGTCGCCGCCGCCGCCGCCGCCGCTGCTGCCGATCTGGCACCGGATGATGCATCGCAGGAGGACGGCCGCAGCGGCGGCGGCAGCAACGGCAGCGTGGGCGGCACTGGTGGTAGCAGCAGCGGCAGTGGCAGGGACGGGGCCGCTAGCAGCGAGGAAGATGAGGGGGAGGGCGGCGAGGAAGGGGAGGAAGAGGAGGAGGCGGAGGAGGAAGAGGAAGGAGCTCGCCCGGCCGGAGGGGCGGCCGGCCCTGATGAGGATGCTGGTGACGGCGGTGATGTTGACATGGACGGCAGCGGTGGTGACGGCGGCGGCGGCGAGGGCAATGAGGGTGCTGACGGCGAAAGCAGCTCTGCTGACACGGACGGGTCGTCCACCGAGTCGTCATCCGAGGATGAGGAGGACAAGTCCCAAGACTCCCAACAGCAGCCCGATGTAGGCCGCCCTGACGCAGCCGGCGCCGCCGCCCCCGCTCAAGATGCCGACCCGCGGGTCGGCACGGAGCCTGGCCTTGAAGCCGCCGCCGCCAGAGCAGCTGGAGCAGCTGCCGCCAGCCACAGCACCGCTACCAGCTCCAGCACCGACACGAGCAGCTCCGGAACCAGCGGCGCTGACACAAGCGGCTCCGGAGCCACGTCGGCGGATGTGTCGGAGGGCGGGGCCGAGGGCCGGTCGGAGAGCGAAGGCAAGGCAGGCGGGGGCGATGATGCGGGTGGCGGCGAGGGAGCCGGGGGAGGCGCGGAGGGCCGCGGCGGTGACGGCCGCCTCGGCGCCGGTGACAGCGGTGGCTCTGGCTCCCCCGGGGGCAGTGAGAGCAGCAGCAGCAGGAGCCGTAGTAGTGGGAGCAGCGGCAGTGAGGAGGAAGGCAGCTCGGACGGCAGCAGTGAGAACAGCGGTCAGCAGGGCAGCGAAAGCAGCAGCGGAGAGGGCAGCGGCAAGAGCCCCAGTAACAGCAGCGGCAGCGGCGGCGGCGGCGGCGGTGATGATGGCGGCGGCGACGGCGACGGCAGCGATACGTCGGCGGAGGGCGCCGACTCGGAGGCGGAGCGGGAGGCTCGAATCGCTGCGGCCGTGAGGGACCTGGAGGGCCGGCCCATGCCCCCGGCCGCCTTCAAGACCCCAGAGCCGACCCTGGCGGTCATCCGACCGCTCGCTGTCACACAGGAACCAAAGGATGAACCACTCGGTTCGAATAACACAAGCACCAGCAGCAGCGGCGACAGCAGTACTAGCAATAGCAGTATCAGTAGCGGCAGTGATGATGATAGCAGCGGCAGCAGCGACAGCGACAGCGGCAGCAGTGATGAAGAGGGCGGAAGCGTGGAGGCAGGGAGCGCTGAGGCGGGTGGCAACGCTGAAGGCGGAGGTGATGGAGACGGAGGCAGCGGAAGCGGCGCTGCGGGGGAAAGCACGGAAAGCGGAAGCGCGGAGGGCGACAGCATCGCCGAGGGCGGATCTGAGAGCAGCCGCGGCGGCAGCAGTAGCGGCGGCGGCAGTGGCAGTGGCGATGGCGAAGGCGGTGCTGCAGAGGCCGCGGACGCTGCCCGGGCGAGCAGCAGCCATGACGGCGATGACAGTGGCAGTGACAGCGACAGCAGCGGCAGCAGCGACGAGGGCACTAGCAGCAGCAGCAGCAGCGACGCCGGTTCCGAGGGCGCCGGCGGGGAGGAGGCTGCAGGTGCGGAGCCGATGGCCGTCGATGCTCCGGAACCGGCCGCTGCCGCTGTCGTACAGGACGAGCCCGCTCCCATTGACGGCGCTGGCGCTGGCAGCAGCTCCTCTGACACTTCGTCGGAAAGCGACGACAGCAAGAGCAGTGGCAGTAGCGGTACTGGTAGCGGTAGCGATGGCTCGTCGTCATCGTCGTCATCGGAGGAGGAGGAGGGCGGCAGCACACGTCAGACCAGCAGCAGCGATGACGACGGTGGTGAGAGCGACAGCAGCGGCAGCGGAGGCGTGGAGCCTGAGCCGGGGCAAGCGGCTGACGTCGCTGTCGGGAAGGCCGCTGGCGTCGCCGCCGACGCTGGCGCTGACGTTGCTGCGCCGGAGGCGGCGGCGGTCGTCGGCGCCAGCGGCGAAGGAGGCAGTCATGGCGTGCAGATACAGCCGCTGCTGCCGAGAGACGGTTTGGAGGCGGCGGAGGGCGACGAGGAAAGCGACGACGACGTCACACCGCCGCCGTCGTCGTCTTCTGGGGGCGAGGGAGCGGCAGGAGGGGACGACAGCGACGGCGATGTCACGCCGCCGCCGTCGCCTGAGAGGACGATGGAGCCGCGGAAGGGAGCGGTGGGGGATGGGCCGCGGGGCGAGGACGAGAAGCCAACGGCTGCACCTGCCCCAGCAGCCCCAGCAGCCACTGCCGCCGCCCCGGTGCCGGTCCTGGATCCTGTGGGCGTGCTCAACGCAGCGGTCGCCTCGGAGACTGACGGCGGCACCGTGAGGGGTCCCCTGGAGCTGGGCATCTTGGTGGAGGTGAAGGAGGCGGCGGCGCGGGACGCCGCCGCCGTCGCTGCAGGCGCGGGCGCCGCGGGCGCGGGCGGCAGCGGTAGCGTCGCAGCTGATGCGAGCATCGGGCACCCATTAGGCCCGTCGGTTGCCACAGGAACAGCGGACGGCGGCCAGGGCGCGAGCGCGGGCGCGGCGCATGGCCGTGGCCGGCGCAAGCAGCCGACGCCGGCGCCGCCGCGGGTAGGGGGGCGAAAGCGCGCCGCGTCGCCGGCCCACTCCGCCGAGGCGTCGCTCGCATCTCCGAAGCGCAGAGGCGCTGCTGCCGGCGATGGCGCCGCCGCCGCTGACGGCGCCGCTGTCGGCTGTTCTGTCCCCGCAGCAGAAAATGGCCACCTGAGCGCAGGCTCGGGTCAGGTGGCGGCGTTGGCTGGTGCGCAGCCCGCCGCCGGCCCGTCTGGCGCTGCCGCGCCTGACGTCCGCCGCGTCGACGGCGGCCGACTGGCGAAGCGGGTCGCGGCGGCGAAGATCACGGCATCAGCCATGGCCGCCGCCAGCCCCGCCCGCCGCTCCGTCCGCCGCACCATATCGAGCCCGGCCGCCGCTGCCGCCGATGGAGCCACTACCGTCGCTGCCGCCGACGGCCCCGCTGCCGCCGACGGCCCCGCTGCTGCCGGCTCCGATGACCCACATCAGACGCAGAAGCAGTCAGGAGCGGTTGCCGCCCGGAAGCGGCCCCGGGACTCTAACAAGGACGCGCCGCAGCCGGACGAGGCGCCGCCGCCGGCGGCGGCGGCAGCGGCCGGCGACGACGGCGCCGTCGCTTTGCCCGGCGATGGCGCCAGCCAGCCGCAAAAGGCTGTCCCCAAGAAGCGCTTGAAGGTCTGGACGGCGACCGTAAAGGTCAATTCCGAGGAGGCAGAGGCGGAGGCGTCCCGCCGGATGAAGAAGGAGCAGCTCGATCCTTACGAGATGCCCGAGAGCAGTTCTGAGAAAGAGGGGCATCGCAACGGCGGCGGCGGCAGCGGCGTCGGCGGCGATCGCAAGGCCGAGACGGCGCCGGAACGCAAGCCCCGGGGCCGGCGTGCCGGGCCCGCTACCGCCTCGACGGCGACGGCGGCGGCGGCGGCGGCAGCAGCAGCGCCGTTGGTTTCAAAGAAGGGTGCGCTGAAGCCCACGGCCACAGCCAAGGAGCTTGCGAGCGGGGAAGAAGGCAAGAAGACGGCGGCGAAGTCGGCCCTGGAGTCGCGCCGCGGAGCAGTGGAAGCGGCGAAGCCGGGGCGGCCGGATGATGATGGGCCGCGGCAAGAGAAGGCTGAGGGGGTGGAGGCGGCGACGGCGGTCGCGGCGGCGGCGGAGGAGCAGCGCCAAGGGGCTGATGCGTCAGCGCCAAAGAGCGGCAGTGGAGGCATGGAGGAGGTACCCAGCAGCGGCGGCGACGCCGACAGCGACGGCGGGCGAGCCGGTCGGGGCGGAGGCCGGGGGCGGGGACGCGGGCCGGGCCGGGGGCGGGGGGCGGCGGGGGGCGCGGGACGAGGCCGCGGGCGGCCGAAGGCGGAAGCCGCCGCCAACAATGGCGCCTCGACGCCCGCGGTGGACACCTTGGGAGAGGCCGCGACGGGGCGGGGGAGGGGCCGGAAGCCGGGGAGGGGGAGGGGCAGGGGCCGCGCCGCAGCGGCCGCACCTGTGGCGGCGGCCTGGAAGTAGATTTTTTTTTATCGATGTCGGGAGCGGCCTAAGAGGACGGAAGAGGCGGCGGCGGGGGCGGCTGTGGCCAGGATGGGCGCGCGCATTTGCTTGCAGGGGGGTCACATCCTCGGTTAAGTGTCGTTGTGCGTGGGAAATCGGGTTGCGGTTGCGGGTCGCTGTACTGGCCCGCTGTAGCCGACTGTGGGCGCTTTTGCGACTCTGGTGCGTTGGGCGCTTGCCGAGTCTGGTGCGTTGGGCGACTCTGGACATGCGTTGGGCGCTTTGGCTGGGTGGGTACTGGGCAGGGTGTTTTTGTTATCGGGAGTAAGGACTCGGACGCTGGGAATGCGCGGACGGAAGGTTCTGCGCCTGTTGTTGCAGGATGGGGAGTGCCTTGGGATTGGGCCCGATTTGAACTGCGCGGCGCGGTGCGGCGCCACGGCTTTGTCGTTTACTTCTTTGCGCGGAGGATGCGCCCCCGGTGGGGCGCCGACAGCTTGCGATTTTGTCTTCTTTGAAACGGCGTGAAGCAAGGGTGGGGTGGATGGAATTTATCGTGTTGTC
Organism: Pleodorina starrii; assembly: GCA_030267565.1. NCBI lineage: Eukaryota > Viridiplantae > Chlorophyta > Chlorophyceae > Chlamydomonadales > Volvocaceae > Pleodorina > Pleodorina starrii. The sequence continues at coordinate 3,973,093 of BRXU01000005.1, read as the reverse complement.
AAGTCCCGCAGTGTGGCGATGGTGGGTCGGTTGCGTTGATCCCCCTGCAAGCGTGGGATTGGCACATGTGGGCCTTACATTTGGGCCTTTAGTTCTTCAGAGGCGGCAATCACGGGGAGGGGACAGGAGGGCGGCCGCTGAAAGGCTCCATCGATGGAGCCTGTGTGGACTGGGAGGAGCGTGCGCTTGTACTGCCAGGGGGCCCGGGGCCGGCGGGTGGGGGTTTAGGGTTGGTTTTAGGGCAGCAGTGGTTAGCCGGGCAAGAGAAGTGAACGGAAGATGTGCTGCCGCCGCGACAAGGGCGCCATGCAACGGCTCGCCTCGCGCAGTACTCAACAAAACCCTAAAACCCCAAGCCCCAGCGCGGGCGTGGAGTGGAGGGGGAAGTCGTGCAGGCGCGCCGGGGATAGGGGTATGCGGACGGCACCGGTGCTAGCTCGCTCGCACTGGCGCTACGCGCTCTCTTGGGCTGTGCACGTTGTCGGTGTGGTGGTGGTGGCTGCGTTGCGGCTGGTTGTGGTGTTCACGCTGCATGCGATGGTACCGGTATTCGCGCTGGACTGGACGCCCGGCACTGTTTGGGAGTCAGTCGGGGGTTTCAGATAGCGAGCACGAGTGGTGCACAGCGGGGCGTCACGTGTGTTGAGCCACAGGGGACACCGCCACCCGGGGGGGTGCGGATCGTGGGATTTAGGGTGAACTGATTGCCGCCGCCGGGCAACGCAGTTGCGGAGTCGTGTGACTCTTCGGGTGATTCGGGTGATGCAGATATTTTGTTTCAGCAGGGGGTAGTGAGCAGTGAGCAGGATCAGCACTACCCGGGACGGTGGCGTCCGTGCGTATGGGTTGGTAGACAGACGGGAAGATAAGATAGTGTTGCAGGAAATGAGAGGGCCAGGGGAGGGGACTGGGGAGCAATGGTGGCTGCAACGGATGCTCCGACCGCGGGGGTGGGCGCCTCGTTTTTTGGTTTATGCGGCCGTGCGGCTGTGTGGGTAGGTGATTAGGTGTGGGCTGTCTAGGGATGTCAAGACGTTAGCTCAGGTGCCTTACGGCGGGAAAGTCTAGTCAGCCAGACAGCCACCCACCCGTCTGCGTGGCCCGCGGTGCTGCTTGCCCCGGTCCCTGCCGGTCAGCGGTTCGCGCGGCTGCAGGTGCCACTGGCGGTTCGTTGGTGTGGTGTGGCTGTGACAGTGAACTCCAGATAGACCCTGGGTGGTTTAATGGGCGCCTCGGCTTGCCGCTCGCGAGTCGCTGCTGGTGACCCGTGGGTCAGTTGTTGCTGTCACTGCTGCCCACTTCCCTTACTGCTCTTGGCGTAGGGCTGTGGTGCTTGGGGGGCGGGCAAGCAGTGCCGGTGATGCGAGTGCGTGCGTCCGTGTACTACACCGGGAAAAGCAGAAGCAGAAGTTTTAGGGCAGCGGCGCTCTGCGTCGGGTGCCGTGCAAGCATGCTGACGCCGACCGAACAAAGCCTGCTAGGTTAGCGAGGCGGATGATGCTGTACGGGAGCAGCAGGTGGGTTGGGCTTGACTCGAGCGTTGCCCGTTTTTGACGCACGGCTAAGGAGGGAGGTGGAGCCGCGCGTCTCATCGTGCGGGTGGTTGTAGCCTAGAGAGAAACCACCAGCGGGAAGGGCCCAAGCAACGCCAACAACCTCACCGACGGGTGGTGCACACACCAGCGGTTCGCAAAACTGCCGAGTAAAAGGGCATGGTCCGAACACGCGACCCTCACGCGTGCGAGATAAAGGATCACCGGTAAACCGAACTCATTTGGGAGCCAGCAGCCAGGGACTTCTCAGTACCCGAGCGCAGGCAGCGGCAGCCCAACGCCTGCCCGCGATGCCTGCGCATCTTCCGCAACGACTGCAAGTTTCTGCGTGGGCCAAAAGCGTTCATTCCCAGAACTCCGCACGAGTACTCCTGCAGCCCGAGCCATGCGGCCGCCAGGTACGGTTGCGGGCGCGGACAGTGACAAACAAACCTGTTGCGGGCGCCAAAACGGTAGGTCTTTAGGGCTGGTTTCTGGTGTCTTACATAAAAAGAGCACGTTAAAAAGATCTAAACCCCAAACAAAGATGACACCGCAACGGCCACATCGGCATGAGCAGACATGAGCGACTCGGGGACAGAACAAAACAAGATTGGGACGGTGAAAACGGCGTCCCAAGCCGCCAGAAAAACCATCAACGACTATAATAAAGCGCACAGCTAGGCAAGGGCTACGCACGCTTCAACGCAACCACCAGCAAACCAACTCGACAAAAGAACCTTGGTAAACAGCATTTTTTTGCTGGGACGCTCGCAATACACAAAACACAGTCGTACGACAGCCTGTTTCCTGCACTGCAACCATTTCGAGTTGCTATAAAATAAAGCAAATTACGGTACCCTGTTGCGGCGATTTACGCCCTATTCCACAGCCACATTTTGACTGCACGGAAACACTGCCACAGCGAAGTAAGACACTATCCAGCGAAAGGCCACCTACCATTGCAAGTAATACCTACTGCAAAGCGATGGCAGCCAGCTACGGCGGCGGCGCCAAGGCCTGACATCCAGTGCGGCTCGCAAAAGCTACGCCTAGGAAAGGGCTGCGGAAAGCGTCTGCTCGTACAGCTAAAACCCAGCAACCCAGCAACGAACGCCCTGCAACACGGGGAAAGAATGCAGTACGATAATCCTCTACACGGATAATCTAACCCTGCTGCCTAACGCAAGCTGACATCGCTACTCCCTGCAATTACGGCCGGTGTGTGTGGAGCCAACTAAAACGATAACGACAACCGAACCATCAACTGAAAACGGGATACCTAGCTGCTGCTGCCTCCGAACTCCGAACCCAGACACTCCGATATCGCCGAATCGCCGATGGAGCAACGCCCAGACACCCAAGACGACCCTCGACAAGCACCGCCCTCGACAGCCCGCCAATATCCTTCCAGCGCGGATACAAAGCGGCTACGGGCACATGCCGCTGACATTCTTCAGGCACAGCACCAGATCCCGCCAGTGCCCCGACCAGCGCATACGAGTGCCCGTTGGTGCCGCATCCCGGCGGTCCGCGCCCTATGTCTCTCATCTGTTGCTGATCGCCATCCCTTCGCGCCGCTACCTTGCTTCCACCTACCCTGCCGCCCTTTCCTCCTCCATCCTGTCTCTGTGACTCAACTTGTGTCTGTCTGCCCACCTGTCTGACTTCCTGCCTGGGCTGTGGCTGTGTCTCTTCCCATATCTCTTTCGCTGGAAGCCGCGCCCAAGCCTTCCCTGCTAGATCACATCAACCGCCGCCCAGCCGGTGAGAGCTTCTGGTGTGTTTTCAGTCTGCGTGTCGGTACGCGGTTTGCCTATCTGCCTACGGTATCAGCGCTCAGTAGTAGCCGTAGTCGTCCTGGCGGCGAGAGCGGCGGCGGCAAGCGCGGGAGCATGTGTACTCCTGTCTCCGCCGCTCGGCGCAGTCCACGCACTGCGCTGCGTCCACGGCGCGGCCGCACTCGGAGCACTCCGGAGCCTGATGACAGCACCAGAGCACCGAAACAAAACGGGTTGTTTAGCGGACCGAGGGGCAAGGTGGAACGAAAGGAGCGAAAGAGGATTGTTAGGATGCACTGAACGTGACACTGTTGATTGTATGGATGGCGAGAAACGACCGTCGGCAGTCGAGGGATACCGGTAGGCTTAAAGGGCGGAATGAGGGGTAATAAGAACGGCCCGGGGCGAGGGAACGCAACGCGGAATGAGGGGTAAGAGGGGCTCTGTTTCGACGGGACGCGAGAAAACGCCGACTGATACAGGTTAAAAGCGGGAGGTGGTTAGCTCGACATAAGCTCGACGTGCAGCTTGGCATTAGTTTGGCTTGCAGCTAGCCCCGTGGTGTGCTGGGGCAGGCGTGGGCGGTCGTAAAGCCCTACTCGCTGGTGTCGCAGCTCCCCAAAACCACACCTCGCAAGGCCAGTCGCCGCAGTCGCGGCAGCTCCAGTCTAGCAGCACGGGCGGCTCCTCGCCCTCTCGGCTGTAAAAGTACTTGTCGCGCGCCTCGCGAATGAAGTCCAGGCGGGCCTGGGTCCGCTCGTCGCTGTCGAAATGTGAATCGTCGAGCACGCGGTTCCAGCACACGTCGCGAGGCGCGGCGCACCAGATGTACCTACGGCAGAGAGGTGTGGGACAACGATAGGAATGCGGGATACGGTTTAGACGAACACTAGAAAGCCGTAGTTTGCCAGGGTACACCGAGAGTCCCGTACGTCCTCCGTTTTGTCGCTTATGGCCGGTTTGTAGAACACGTAGCCTTTCCGACGATGCCATGCGCATAAATTTGACAATTGAACGTGCGGGTCCGGGGGCCGCAATCACGAGGGACGGCACGCTGCTACAGAGAGGGTATCGACGCACCTGACGCGCGCGTCGTACTCATTTGCCAAATCCTCCACGCCCCTCCGTTGAAGCTTTCCAGGTGCAAAAAAAGCTTCAAGAACGACGCTCTCATCGGGCTCTTCCTGAAGGAAATATTCCAACTGTTCCATCAACCTGAATCGCGCAGCTTCACGGCCGATGCCGGGGTAGTCATCATAAATATCAGCAATATCGAAACATTGAAGCCTGCTGAGGAGGCAATGGTTTCGACGCAGCTCGGACTTGCCGGAACCGCTAACACCACCGATGCAGTAAATGGTCGGCATTTTGGGTATACAACTATAAACAAAAAAGGTTTGCGGCTTGCCGCCTAGAGATCAGCGCGAAGGGCGCACACGCCGTACGGATTGCTCCGAGACCTAGTCTCGGTCGCTCCTTTGTTGCTGCCAAGTCTAGTAAGATTACATCTCTTAAAAAATACTAAAAGTGAATTAGCTAAACCTTTAAGACATGGAGTCGGGGAAAACGGGCTTATAGTCAGTTAAATACGGCACAACTAACTTCGAGTGGCCCAGCTGCCAGCTCTCAGAGCAGCTCTGCTAGGCATGCGTAAGCTCAATGGCACATACTTGCTTTGCCAACGTCCTACCTATTGGTTTTAAGAACGGACGGATGCCTTGAACTTGACTACAGGCAAGTTAATCGACGTTTTTTCATCATTGTTGCGCCCGTACCGCTCACTAAGCATGTACATATAATAAACAAGGCTCTTCTCTGGTGTCCCTGAAGCAGTTGGCAAGGAAGCGGCCCAGGGCGCGCTGAAATCATGAACAACGCGCACGAGCTGGAGGCATCACAAGTAAGGATCGTCCCAGCTCATTACGAGCATATATTTTTGCGAGCAATAGGCCTACTGTGCCTTCCCAATTCGGGTCCGATCGTAATTGAGCTGGTCTGTCATAGCTGTGTGACGCCCTGGCATAGCAGCCTACCGAAGCCCCTTCACTTGTATTTACAGCGCGGGTCTGTTTGTGCAGGTTGCGGCATACTTCAATGTCAACCTTTACGTGGGTTTGTCCGACACAGACGTCTTTAAGGCCCGCTCTCGCTATGGCCGGAACGAGCTATCGCCTGAAGAAGGTGCGGCTCGTGTGCAGGCACCCGCAGAACAATCAGGTCCCTGGCGGCCAGGGCAGGCCCCGGGTGGCCCTGATAATCCTCCCTCCTGGTGACCCTTTCCCAGTTCCCTTCCTACCGCCTGTTTCCCGACACCGCTATTCCAGCATCCTACATCCACGCCGGACCCTCTCCTCCCCTTTATGAACCCTCCAACCCTTCCCTTCCCATACCTTTCCCCCTCTTTCCCCCACTGCCCATGTGGTTGCGTTCCTGCTCCCCTCCCACCCCCCCTCCCTCACCACCTCGCCGGCCCACAGCCACGCCGCTGTGGAAGCTGATCCTGAAGCAGTTCGATGACTTACTCGTCAAGGCACGTCAAGGGCTGAGGGGGCACAATAGCAACGTGGGCGATTTTGGCGCGCATGCGTAGTTGCGTACGGGGAAACGGGAGGCGGTCAGCTCCCCCCCGCGCCGGGCGAGGCTGCCTTCCCTGACTTCGGTTTGGTTGCACTGGCCTGGGCTTGGGATTGGTGGTTGTCGAGGCTGCACCGGGTCCGGGTGCGTTCAGTGCAGCCCGGCGCAGTAACAGCACAACAACCGGGCTGGTCTTGAACTAAACTAAACTAAACAAGACTGGACTGGACTGGACTGGACTGGGGTTGCGGTTGGGGTTGGGGTTGATGCGGCAACGCTGGTCTGCGACTGGGGCGGCAACGCTGGTCATGGACTGGACCGAAGTTGGTCTGGTTGGCCCTAGCTGGGGGCTGGGCGCCGAAGAGAGCGCTTGGGGGGGGGGGCAGGTTGCGGCTGCCCGGCTGAGGCGGCGCGAAGCGCGGACGGGCGCCTGGCTGTGCGCTGGGCTGCTGCGGCTATAGGGCTGCTGCTCCCGCCGGGCAATGAGTTGGGGCGCTCATGCACATGGCCGCTCCCGCCGTGTGCGTGCCTTTCAAGCGAACGAAATCCACAGTAGGCCGGTGTGAGTGGTGTGTGTGTGTGTGTGTGCTCTTGCGTTCGCAGCCCCTCACCCCCGCTTCCCCGCTCCGCGCTCCCCCAACGCCCTCAGATCTTGCTGGCTGCGGCCGTGGCGGATTTCATCATTGCGTTGAGCGATGGAGAGGGAGTGCTGGGGTGAGTGAGCCGGGGCAGTGGAGCGGGCAGCGCAGAAGCCAGGGCGGGGAGGCGACCCCACCCCACCCCAGGGTGGGGCTCCGGCCTATACGTGGTTAACCCCTCCCCCCGTCCGCAGTGACTCATTTTATATAAAGGAGCTTATCACTCCCTGACCCCCCCCTCCCCCCCATGCACTGGCCGGTACAGATTAGCGCTTCAACCACATACCTTCAACAAATAGCGGGGGGAGGGAGAGCCCAAGGGATTAACGCATCATAAATAAGCCGCACGGACACACGCACGAGCGCACGTACGTGCGCACGGCAGGTTCACTCAGCGCGGGTGGGGTTAAGGCTTGATCGCAGCGCACGCGTCGGCGCATGCGTCGTGCTCCTGCCTTTTGGCCCCGCCCCCTATCGCTTTCCCCACCACTCGTGATCACCGCCGTCGCTGCCGCCACTCGTTCCTCACCGCCTCTCCCACTTTCTAAGAGATGCACTCCACTCGCCCCCTCTCCCCTGACCCCCCTCCCGTTCCCGCACCCCCCTCCCCCCAGGGCGCTGGTTGAGCCATTTGTCATTGTTCTCATTCTGGTGGCCAACGGTGAGAGGGGGGTACCGGTACTGCCGTATTGGTGGATGGTGTAGAACAGCCCGACTGGGGGTGTGTGAATGTGTGTGTGTGTGTGTGGAGAGGGATTGGGATGATCGCAGAAAGGTGGGAAACGGATCAGGCGGGCAAAGGGCTTGGGCGGCGGGGGGGGGGAGGAGGAAGGGGCAGGGCGGGGAGGGCTGCCGGGCCAGGCCGCCGGCGGTCGCTGCGGCGCCAGCGAGCGACCGTCTGGTCTCGAGCCCCCTCGCCCCCGCTTGCTTGCGCGCCCAGTCTGGCCCGCCGGCCCCTCCCTCTCTCCCTCCAAGCTTGCTTGGAGACCGCCGCAGCTGCTCCCTGCATGCCCGACTGACTCCGCCCGCCCCCGTGCAACGCAAGCGCCGCACGTTCGAGCGTTGGCAGCGCCCCTGTCCGCCCTCCTCTCCTCCTCCTCCATTCCTCCGACCCGACCCTCGGGGCAGCGCACGGCTCGCTCATGGCTCGTTCAGGATCGGGTTCCACGCGCCCCTCCCCCGGCTGCCAAGGGAGGGAGGGTGCCCCCCTCGCCCGCTGCCGGGAGGCCTCCCCCCCCTCCTTGCCCCCTCGTCCGCTGCGTGCTGCTGCCTTTGCGCAAGGGGTTGACCCGCCCGCTGAACCCTTTCACCGCTGAACCCTCAGCCACGGTGGGCGTGGTTACGGAGCGCAATGCGGAGCAGGCTATCGAGGAGCTCCGGGCGTATGAGGTGGGGATAGGGGGGTGATGGAGAGGGAGATACCGGGCGTATGAGGTGGGGATAGGGGGGTTTGTGAAGGAGATGAAGGAGAAGGGCGTACTAGCAGGCGGGGCTTGGGGGCCGGGCGTTGAGGAGGGGACCGCGGCGTGGCGCTGTAACCGCGGCGACTCGGGTGGGTGAAGGTAGCAAGCAGCGGGGCGGGGAGAGGTGGGGGGAGTCCAAAGCCGGCTAGGGTTGGGGAGTGGGGTTGTAAGACGTGGTGAGGTTGGAGATGCAAAGGACGGGGGAAGGGGTGGTTGGGGCGGTTGGGGGTTTTCTGTGTGGCTGGGTGGATGCTTCATGGTTCCGGAGGGGGTCATGGGGCAGGGGCCATTGCGGTAGGCAGGCGGGTCGCGATAGGCAGGTGCGGCGGGGGCGCTGGTTGTTTATCTCGCGAGCGGGCTCGGGTGTTGAGCGGTGGAAGGCACGGGGCCCCCCACGGGCCGGGGAGCGGGCTGAGGTTCGGGAATGGGTCGTTGCGGGCGGGAGGCCAATGTCCCGGGCAGCGCGAAGCAGCAGCACCCCCTCCTCCTCCCCTTCCTCCTCTTCCTCCTTCAAGCTCCAACCCTGGCCGTGCCCGCCCGCTCGTCCGCCCCTCCGTGCTCCCTTCCGTGCCTCCAGTGGACCTTCACAAGAACCTCTCACAACGCACCCTCACCCCTCCCTCCCTCCCTCCTTCCCTCCCTCCTTCCCTCCCTCCCCTCCCTCCCGCGCGATCACCCCCCGCACTCCCACTCCGCCTCGCCCCGCCCCGCCCTGCTCCCTTGATACGTTACCGTTCCCGGGCTCCCGGGCTCCTATACGTGTATAATCCCCTGCCCTCCCCCTCCCTCCCCCCTCCCACAGGCCGAGTCCGCCACTGTCCTCCGCAGCGGTGTGCTGCAGCTGGTTCCCTCGGGCGACCTGGTGCCGGGTGATGTGGTGGAGGTGGCGGTGGGGGCCAAGGTGCCGGCGGATGTGAGGCTCACGGCGCTGGTGGGCTCAGTGCTGCGGGTGGACCAGGTGGGGAGCGGGAGGGGGGGCTCAGTGCTGAGGGTGGGGAGCCGGAGGGGGGGGGGGTTGAAGAGTGCTTTTGCAGAAAAGAAACAGCGGGAGGGAGGGTTTGGTCGGGAAGGGAGAGGGTGTAGAGCATGACGGGTGTCCAAAGCGATGAGCTGGCAAGTTGACCCATTGTACGAGAGGAAAGGGTGGGATGGGCGGTGGTGGGAAGGAAGGCTCAGGGCGTGGCGAGGCGGCTACGGGCCGGCAGGAGGAGGGACGGTAGGGAGCGGGTTGAGGTTGCATGCGACCGGCGCGGCAGGGCGTCGTGTGCCCGCAATCCTGCCCTCCCCCCCCGCCAACAGCGGCGCATTAGCCCATGAACGCCTCTTGTGCCCGCCCTTCTGCCCTCCCCGCCCCCGCCCCCTGCCCCCGCCTCCAATTGACGCTTTTCACCCTCAAACCCAACCCCCTCCCCGCCCGCTTCCCCGTCGGCCCCTCCCTCCCCCCCGCTTTCCTCCCCCCTTCTCCCCCCCCTCCTTTCGGCCTATACGTGGTTCCCCCCGCCCAGTCCATCCTGACGGGTGAGAGCCACAGCGTGGACAAGCAGGTGCGGCCCGTGCTCAAGGACAACCCTGTGTACCAGGACAAGACCAACATGCTCTTCTCGGTGAGGCCGGCGAGGGGTTTTAGGGTTTTAGGGTTTTAGGGTTTAGGGTTTTAGGGGGGTGGGGCTGTGTGCTGCGCCGGCGGACGGCCGGGGCTGGTCGGGGTTGCCTGGGGGCCTGGGCTGGCCCAGCTAGTTACCGAAGGCGGTTACCGAAGGCGGTTACCGAAGGTGGTTGCCAAAGGTGGTTGCCAAAGGTGGTTGCCAAAGGTGGTGCCCCAAGGCGGATGATGGTGTTGTGTCGTTGGTGGGTGTTGGCTGCGGTTAGGCCCGGCTGTATGGCTGCTGGTGAGGACCGCCGGGGCATGCTGTGTGTGGGCGCACATGAGTGGAGCTGTCCCGCACGGCCGTTGCGTGTGGGAGGGATGGCGGGGAGGCGGGGGAGGGGGGAGGGGGCGGCGGGTTTCGCTTCTGCGGCGCAGCTTTGACGATGCGCCGCCCCTTCGCCCGAGCTCTGATTCATGCGCGTCGCTTCCCCTTTTCCTACCATGCTCATCCACGCTTATGCTGTTTCCTGGTGATGCAACCATCACCGATTTCGTAGTGCACTCGAATAACCCGACCTCTCTCTCTCTCTCTACTCTCTCTCTCTCTCTCTCTCTCTCTCTCTCTCTCTCTCTTGTCGTCGAGCCCTGCTGCCCTGCCCTGTCCCGTCCTGTCCTGCCCTGCACTCCCGTCCTGTCCTGTCCTGTCCTGTCCTGCCCCGTGTCAGGGCACGCTGGTGACGTCTGGCCGCGCTCGCGGTGTGGTGGTGGGCACTGGCGCCTCCACCGCCATCGGCCGCATTCGGGATGCGCTGGCGGAGGCGGACGAGGAGCAGCGCACACCGCTGAAACAGAAGCTGGACGAGTTCGGGACACTGCTGTCAAAGGTCATTGCAGGTGTGGCGGGGGTGTGTGGGGGGTGTGTGTGGGCTGTGTGGGCTGGGGGGGGCTGTGTGGGCTGTGTGTGAGGGGGGGGGGCTGTGTGTGAGGGGGGGGAAAGAGGTTGTCCAAGGTTGTACGTGTGCAAGGTATGTGAAGATGGTACTGGTTGCAGCCACCGGGTACCAAGAGGACAAAAGGCAACCATGAAGCCTGATTATACGTAGTCCAGATTGATAAGCAGCAGAGGGAGGGAGGGAGGGAGGAGGGGTTGTAAAAAGAAGGTGAAAGCGCAGCGATGGGTGCGGGGAGCGGGTGGGTGCGCGTGGGCGAAGCGTGGGAGCAGGATGCGGGGAGGACGCTGCGTGTGTGGTTTCGTTTTTTCTTGGTGGTGGTGGTGGGGGTGGTGGGGGTGGGGGTGGGGGGTGGGGGTGGGGGTAAATAGAGAGGGACGGAGACGGAGGGATGCTGGGCGCTGGGCGTTTCTTGATGCTTGCCCGGTGCCGCAAGAAAATACGCGCACGGACGCGCTCGCACCCCTGCCTTCCCTCCCTCCTCTCCTCCCTCCCTCCCCTCCTCCTCTCTCCCTCCCTCCCTCCGTCCGCATTGCACTGGTACTACCTCCCTTCCCTCCCCAGCCTTTCGACTTGAGTGTTTGGTCGTGGCTGTATCCGGACTTCATGGTTGTCGTCTAGGGGGCTGGTGGCTGCAAACAACTACTTTCAACAACGCATGACACCCTAAACCCCCCCTCCCTCGCCCTCCCCCGCCCCCTCGTCCACCACTCCCCCCCTCGTCCACCGCTCCCCCCCCCCTCTCCACCCCAGCCATCTGCGTGATCGTGTGGCTGATGAACATCAACCGCTTCTCCGACCCCGCGTTGGGCGGCTGGCTGTCCGGTGCACTGTACTACCTCAAGATTGCGGTGGCGCTGGCGGTGGCGGCCATACCCGAGGGACTGCCCGCAGTGGTCACCACCTGCCTGGCGCTGGGGACTAGGAAGATGGCCAAGCAGGTGTGCGGGTGTGTGTGTCTGCGGGGTGTGTGTGCTGAGATGTGTGCTGTGCAAGAGAGGTGTGTTTCTGCCTGTGTGTCTGTCTACCTGTCTGTCTGTTTATCTGTCTGTCTTGGAATTCGCTCACAACCTTCCAAGGTTCCATTCCCCTTCCCCTTCCAAGTTCCAACATTCTCGCCCTCTGCTACGGTACCTTCCTAATCATCCCCCTCCCAACCTCTCCACCTGGACCCCCCCTCCCCTCCCTCCTCCCCCCCCACACACACACGCCCACAAACCCCCCCCCCCCAGAACGCCATCGTCCGCTCCCTCCCTTCCGTGGAGACTCTTGGCTGCACCACCGTCATCTGTTCCGACAAGACCGGCACCCTGACCACCAACCAGATGAGCGCGGTGGGCTGCAGCGTGGTGCAGAGCTGCGCGGCGGGGGGGACCAGCCTCATGGACTTCGAGGTCACGGGTAAGGGAAGGGGGTGAAGGGGGTGAGGGGTTGAGGGGGAGAGAGAAAGGGGGGGGTAGGGGTAGGGGGGGTAGGGGTAGGGGTGGAGGTAGGGGGGTAGGGGTAGGGGTAGTAAAGGAGATGCCGCAGCGGACGGACGGAGACGATGTTGGCTTACGGACCCGGAACTCAGCAATGGCTTACCGAACGGTTGGTGTGTGTGTGTGTGTGGGAGGGGTAGGGGCCGGGGGAGGGAGGGCAGGTGTCAAGGGCCGAGCGGGGCGCAGAGGCAGGCGCGAGAGGCGGCCGCGGTAAAGTTTAGGTTGAGGGGGCTTGGCTGCTTGCGCCCCTGAGCCTCCCTCCAAACACCCCCGGGCGAGGTCCGCGGTTCGGGGGCAAGGTTAAATACCGCGGGGCGACGACACGCACAGCCGCGCACTTGCTTGCTGACGCGGCCCGCGTCTCTGCCCGTCTGCCCCGCATCTCGATCTCCTCCTTTCCGTCATCACCCAAAAAATACTGCTTAGCGCTCGGTTACGGACCACGGGTTGATGCATTCTCTACACCCAGCCTTTACCCTGCCTCATGCCCCCTCTCTGCACTCCCCGCTATATATTATATTCGGCCTGTTCCACGTTTCCATGCCCGCGCCCCTCCCCCTACTACCCTTTACCCCTCTCCCTCCCGTCTCCATCTCCATCCCTTCCCTGCGGTCTCTTTTTCCTTTCCCCTCCCTCCCCCCTCCCCCCCTTCAGGCACCACCTACTCCCCCGAGGGCATGATCCTGGGTCCCTCCGGCGCCGTGCTGCAGCGCCCCGCCGACTCGCCCTGCCTGCTGCATCTGGCCATGGCCGCATCGCTGTGCAACGACTCGGCACTCGTGTACCGACCGGACTTGGGTGCGGAGGGAGGGGCGGCGGGGTATAAAGAATGAATCGCAGCGGCGAAGGAGACGGCGGTAGCGAACGGACCCAGAACCCAGCACTACTTACCGAACATACCTGTAACCGGCGGCGGGGGGGCGGCAGGGGGGGAGGGCGGCGGGAGGGCGGGACGGTGTGTGTGTGTGGGCAGAGGCTGACTGGGGGCCAGATGTAGGAGTGGGGCGATGGGCGGCTGGTCGTTGGGTTGTCGCCGCCGCTAGGGTCCGGGCTTTAGCTCTGGGGGTCGCTTTGGCTTGGCACGCAGCTTCTCCCCAACCCCGCCTTCACGGGCTCCAACCTGTACGTGGATAACCCCCGCCTTTTACTCCATTCTGCACTCGAATGGGGACCGCCTCACTCCCGTCGCATCGTTCATCTCCCCCCCTTCCTCCTCCTGCTCCACCCCTCTCCAGGCACCTACCAGCGCATCGGTGAAGCCACTGAGCTGGCCCTGCGCGTGTTTGCGGAGAAGGTGGGCGGGGGTGCGGGGGGGTGGGGCTGTGGACCGGGTGGCTGCCGACGGCAAGCGAGGCGAAGAGAGTGTGTGTTGGGTGTTGGGTATCGGGTGCCGGGTGTGGGCCAGCCGAACCTGACCGGGGCTGGACGGAGCGGGCGAACCCAACTGGCTGGGCCCCTCGCCCCCCATCACCACTCTTACCAGTATTTGTCCGTTGTCCGCAACCTCCAAACCCCCTCCACGACTACCATCATTCTCACCCTCACTTTCGTTCAGTACTGCTCGGGTACCGTGTTCACAGTACTGGCTTCTCTCTACTTACACTACAGACTACACCACACTACGTACTTCTGTAGGCCACTCTTTGGCATCTTGTCGCTTTCTTGACTGTTGTCCTCTTAACCCCCCCCCCCGGCCCCCCCTCCCTCCTGTCCTTGTTCCCTCCCGCAGGTGGGTCTGCCCGCCGCCGTGGCCGACCACCCCGGCCCGCTCTACGTGGCGGGATCCGCTCCGGGGCTGGCGGCCGCCGGGGCGGGGTCTGCCCGCCGGGAGCTGCACTGCAATGCGCACTGGGCGGAGAGGTTCAATCGGAACGCCACCCTGGAGTTCACACGGTGCGGTGGGGGGGTGGGGGTGGGTGGGGTGGGGGGGTAGGGGTGGGTGGGTGGGGGGTTGGGGTGGGGGTGGGTGGGTGGGGGGGTGAGTGGCTGGGTGGGTGGGTGGATGAGCGGGCCTTGAGGAGTGAAATGCGGTACTGGTAGTGGTAGTGGCAATGGGTTGCAGAAGCACTCAGCACCTCGAAACACAAGACAGCAAGCGCCGAGTTGCTGGGGGGGGCGGCGAGGGGGTGTAGGGGTGGGCAGCCGTGGGGTCGTAGATGAGTGGGTGGTAGATGAGTGTGCCGCGTGCGATCCCGGGACGCAGCTCCCGAGAGTGCTGCGTGGGTGGGGGTTATGGTTCTGCTGCACCCGGCCCGGAAAGCGCGGCGCGGGGAGATCCCCCTTCCTTCCTCCTTTGCCATCGTCCATTGCCGGCATGGCGTCCGTTTCGCCTTTCATCCCGCTTTAGGAACCCGCCTGCCGACTCGTGTGAGTCTGTGAGTGTGAACAGGAAACTCGGGAGGTTGGGGCCGCCGCAATGGTGGACGCAATGGTGGACGCAATGGTGTCTGCCGGCCATCCTCCTCCTTACCGGTACCTCCCCTCCCCAGTGTCGTCCCCATTGTCGCCCTTCTCGCCTGCACCTCCACCCCACCACACACCCCGCGCTGCTTGCAACTCCCCTTCCCCCCGTCTCGGTTCCGCTGCGGCATCTTCTTTTTACGGGCCCCGGCCAATACGTGAGATAACCCGGCCTAACCGTGGATACCCCCCCCTCCTCAGGGACCGCAAGATGATGAGTGTGTTGGCGGTGGGGGATGCGCGCAGCGTGCTGTGGTGCAAGGTAGGTGGCAGGGGAGGAGGGGAGGAGGCGGGGGGGAAGAAAGGGCGAGTGCTTGGCATTAGACCCACAGCAGAGTCGTGCGATCGCACTACGTAGCTGTTGTCCAGCTCCTCCTCTGTAAGTAATTAATTAATTGGCAGCAGCTGAAACGACAGGGCTGCTGGCTGCCATCGTCTTGCGGAGGAGGGGAGGGGGTGGAAGCAGCGGGTGGGTGGGGGTGCGCGGGTGGAGACCATCACAGGGGGGTACCGACGGGTGGGAAGGCAGCGCCGTTGGAGAGAGATTGGAAGGAACCGCGTAGGTGGGGGGTGGGTTTAGGGTTTTAGGGTTCCTTAGGGTTGGGTTATTAAGGATTTTAGGGTTCCTTAGGTCCCCTTCCCGTCTTCCCCTCCCCGCCACCACCACCACGCCGCATGACATGTTTCGCTCGTTACCCTTCCCCCCTGACCCCTCCCGATGAGACGGAATTCTTCTGTTACGTTACCGTTCACGGGCTCCGGCCTATACGTGGATAATCCCCCCCTCCCCCTCCCCCCCCACATGTGTAGGGCGCTCCCGAGAGCATCCTGGCGCACTGCTCGTCCGTGTTGGCCAACAACGGAGAGGGTGTCGTACCCATGACGGACGCGGCGCGATCCACTGTGACGTCCGCCGTACAGCGGTACGGCAGGCGGGCGCTGCGCACCCTGGCCCTGGCGTACAAGCCGATGCCCAACGGAACCAGGACGGTGCGTGCTGCCTCTTCGGGGGGTTATCCACGTATAGGCCGGAGCGGGGGGGGGGCGTGTGGGGGCGTGTGAGGGCGCGAAGGAGGCTACCTCACGTGTTTTGTGTGTATGTGTGTACACACTGCGTGCCGCCGCCGCCGCCTCGGTGCCTCGGTGCCGCCGCCGCCGCTTGTGTGTGTGTTTCGTTGTGTGTTTTGTTGCACTGTGGTGGTGTTGGTAACCCGTTCCCTGCTGGTCCCGAACCCTCTCTGCCCCCCCTGCCGCTGCCCTTCCCCCGTTCCCCCCCCCGTTCCCTGCCGCTGCCCTTCCCCCGTTCCCCCCCCTCGTTCCCCCGTTCCCCCCCCCGTTCCCCCCTCCCACCCCCTGGCTGCTTTCTGGTTGCTGCAAATAGTACCCATGATACATTGCACTCAGCCCTCTCCCCCACCTTCGTTCACCCTCCACCCCCCATTTTCTTGTTTCGTTCTTGCCTCCCTCCCTCCCTCCCCCCCCCTCTCTTCACCCCCCGCCCCCCTTTTCCCTCCCCCCCGCAGCTGTCCCCCTCCGATGAGAGTGGTTTGACCTTCCTGGGTCTGGTGGCGATGCACGACCCACCCCGCACCGAGTGCTCCCGGGCACTGCAGCTGTGCCAGCAGGTGAGGGAGGGCGGGGGGGGGTTATCCACGGGGGTATAGGCCGGAGCCCGTGAACGGAGAAAGTAACGAAAGAAGGCCGTCTCGTCCGACGGGTCGTCGTCCTGGGCTGGGGGGGGCTAGGGGAGGGAGGGAGGGAGGAGGAGGGGAGGAAGAGGAGGGGGAGGGGAGCGGGAGGGGGAAAGGGGGAGGGGGAGGGGAAATGAGGGAGGGGGCAGGGGGGAAAGGGAAGGAAAAGAGGAGTCTCCCCCTCCCCCATACATGCTGGTTGGGGCTGAGAAGCCGGAGGTCGTGCCAGGGAGGGAGGGAGGGAGGGAGGGCGAGGGCTGGGCCAAGGGGGGCTGGTTGATCGGTTGGCGGGAACACGGGCGGCGTTTGTTTCGCTGTCGGCCCGAATGCCTGGCTGGTGCCTGTGTCTGTACTTGTGCCTGTGCCTGCAGCAGACAGACACCCCGGCTGTATGTATGCACGTGTACCTATGGCTTGGTCTAGGCACGCACGCACGCACTTGTTGTCTGCGCTGTTGCTCCCCTCCTCATCGCCCCGTCACCCTCCTCGTCGTGGCTTTGGTCTTCAGCATACGGCCATCTCATCGCTCTGTTGACATTTGTTCGGTCCTTCGCTTCTGCGTGTTTCCGAGCGCCGGTCAGCTTGCCTCCTGGTGTACCGTCCTCCTCTTTCCCCCGTTCTGTTCTACCTCCCTCCCTTTTTTGAACCCGCCCGACATCCGCCGTTCCCCTCCCCCTCCCCCCTCCCAAAGGCCGGCATCCGGGTGGTGATGGTGACGGGCGACAACAAGGCCACCGCTGAGGCAGTTGCCCGTCAGGTGGGCCTCCTGCCAGCCGGTGGGAGGGAGCGGGAGTACGACGAGGCGGCGCTCACGGGGCTGTCGTACACAGGTACGGTACGGCATGACTCCGCCTACACTACGGTAGTAGTCCCACTTGACGTTTCAGCGCATCGCCGTCAACCCTTCCGCCCTTTCCCGCCGCTTTTCATCTCTCCTCCTCCCTGACTGCTGGCTGCTGCAGCCTGCCATCCAGCTCCATTGACGCGCCTCCCTCCCCTCTCCTCCCCTCCCGCCCCCCCGTGATTAACTCCCGCCTCCTCCTCCGCGTCATCATCTTCTTCTTTGTTACCTCCCCCCCCCCCGCAGTGCCTCATTGTTCTATAAAGGAGCATATCACTCCCTGACCCCACCACCCCACCCCCCCTCCCCCCTCCGCAGGCCAGGAGTTCGACGCTCTGTCTTCCTCCCCGACCGGCCCCTCCCAGTCTGACGCGGCTGCCCGCCTGGCCGTGATGAGCCGCGTGGAGCCACTGCACAAACTGAGGCTGGTGGAGCTGCTGAGGGCGCAGGTGGGGGGGGGAGGGGGCGTGGAGGGGGCGTGGAGGGAGAGGGGCGTGGAGGGAGAGGGGCGTGGAGGGGAGGGGGGGGTCATGGCGGGTTGGCGGACGTTACGCGATATGTAACCCTTTTGGTCGCACACACGCGCTCCCCCCGCCAACCTGAAGCCTGGCGCAGAAGTGCTTGTGGATGGTTGGACTCGGGGGTTCCGGGTCCGCTAACGCCGTCTCCGTCTCCGCTGCGGTATCTTCTTTTTACCCCCTTCCTCCCTCCCTCCCTCCCTCCCCCCTCCCTCCTTCTGCCCCAGGGCCACGTGGTTGCCATGACAGGCGACGGCGTTAACGACGCCCCCGCGCTGGCCCGGGCGGATATCGGAGTGGCTATGGGCAGTGGAACGGCGGTGGCCAAGGGGGCCGCGGACATGGTGCTGGCGGGTGAGCGGGCAGGAAGGGGCTTTAGGGGGCGGGGTTTGACAGTCCCAAGGGGTTTTAGGGGTTTGACAGTTTGTTTGACAGATGGCGGGTAGGGTTGGGAGGGAGTGGGTGGGGTTGGGGGGGAGGGAGTGGGGTGGGGGAGGGAGGGAGTGGGGTTGGGAGGGAGTAGGTGGGGTTGGGAGGGAGTGGGTGGGGTTGGGAGGGAGGGAGTGGGGTTGGGAGGGAGTGGGTGGGGTTGGGAGGGAGTGGGTGGGGTTGGGAGGGAGTGGGTGGGGTTGGGAGGGAGTGGATGGGGTTGGGAGGGAGTGGATGGGGTTGGGAGGGAGTGGGTGGGGTTGGGACGGACTGGGTGGGGTTGGGAGGGAGTGGATGGGGTTGGGAGGGAGTGGGTGGGGTTGGGAGGGAGTGGGTGGGGTTTGGAGGGAAGGGAGATGGAAGGTTTTGGTGGGGTGGTCGGCGGGTTGGCACGGGTGGCGGGGAGGTTGGGATGGGGATGGGGATGGAGTGGTGTGCGAGGAGCGGAGAGGAGGGGAGGGGAGGGGAGGGGAGGGGAGGGGAGGGTGAGGGCTGCATTGGGGGAGGGGGCCCGCGGCTGGGCTTGGGGAATCGGCCGGATGGAATCGGCCGGGCCGGGCGGGGTGCCTGGTGCCTGGTGCGTGGGCTCGGGATTGGCATCGATTGGAAATTCGAGCCGCGGAACGGTGCTGAAACGGAGGCGACGCGCTGGAGGAGGAGGTGCCTGTAGGAGGTGGTGCGTGATGGAGTGGCCACGCGCCGGCGCCGGGGGCGCTCGCGTGGCGTGTGGCGTGTTGGGGGTACCGGTAATCGCAGCGAGCGAGAGCGCGGGTGCGAGCGCGGGTGCGGGTACGGCATACCGTACGTCACCACGTTGTGCCTCCGCCCGTTGGGCTGCCTCCTCCCCGTATGCTGCCGCAGATGACAACTTCGCCTCCATTGTCTCGGCGGTGGCGGAGGGGCGGGCCATCTACAACAACACCAAGCAGTTCATCAGGTGGGTGGCTGGGCGCTGCAGGGAGGGGGGGGCTGGGGGGGGTAGTGGGGTTGAGGAGCCGCAGCGCGGGGACGGGCGGGGGGGTGGGTGGTTAGGCGAGGACTAGGGGCCAGGCTTGGGCGTGTGGAGTTGCCCCCAGTGGAAAGCAGCCCTGCTGCTGAGACAGATCCCTGATCCCTGGTGGGGGAAAGGGGAGGGGGCTACCAGGGGGTTCAAGTCATCAGCAGCAGCTCACAACAGCTGCTGGCACCTGCCGGTGGTGCTGGTGCCGCTGTGTTCGGAGTGCCGGCCTCTGGCCTCTTGACCTGCCGTGCGCGCCTGCGGGTGTCGGCCTTCGCCTGGCTAGCCGCGCCTGGCTAGCCCCGCCTCCGCAGCTCTGCCTGCGGGTGTCGGCCTTCGCCTCCCCAGTGCCGCCTCCACAGCTCCGCCTCCGCAGCTCCGCCTGCGTCTCCCTTGCAACGTGCACTGGGATTTCGGGACCCGCCCACACACTCCCCGCCCCCCCCCTGGGTTGTGTGATTGGCAATCCTAGCTGCCTAGCTATCTAGCTGCCTGGGCCTCTTACCTAACTACCTAGCTTAGGCCGTATGCCACCCCCCTCCCCGCCCGGGCACTGGGTTCCGGGTTGCATCGCTGACGTCGCGTCCGTCCCACCGCTGTGGTTCCTCCTGCATTCAACCCTTGACACCCCCCCCCACACACACACACCCGCACCCCGCACCCCCCCCACCCCCCCACCCCACCCCACCCCACCCCACCCCACCCCCCCACACCCCACCCCACCACCCCAGGTACATGATCTCCTCCAACATCGGTGAGGTGGTGGCCATATTCGTGGCGGCACTGCTGGGGGTGCCCGAGGTGCTCACACCCGTGCAGGTACCGTAGCTAGGGGGGGGGCGGGGGGGGGTGGGGGGCCCTGGGGGGGGGGGTATAAAGAGATTTCGCAGCGGAGAAGGAGACGGCGTTAGCGAACGGACCCAGAACCGGGGGTGGGTGGGTGGGTGGGTGCGTGGGTGTATGTTTGTGTGCCCCTTGGGCGGCTTAGGGTTTCTCGCCCACGTAGTCAGTCAGGCCGGGACCTCCGATCATCGGCCCTCTTGTCTCGCACTCCTCTTTTCCGCTCCCAACACCCCAAACACGGTACCCCAACACGCAGCAGCATTAGGCGGGGGCGTGGGCTTTTCCGGACACCGTACGGATCTGAATGCGTACACATGGGAATGCGGGACACAATGGGAACGCACACAATAGCCCGCGGGAAAGGGGGTTAGGGAGTGGGGGAAGGGGGGGGTGGGTGGGCTTTGCCAGTGCGTACCGCACCTGAACACCGGTCTTGTCGACTTTGGGTTCTGAGAAAGGCAGGTTTGCTGCGCTCAGCGCCCCAGCACCCCCGTTCGACGGATTCCAACCGCACGCAATGGAAACGAACCCTCCTCTTCCTTCATCTGATCCCTCCACGGCTTCCCGGGGTTTCCCTGCAGTATACTCCCTGCAGTATACTACCACCTACACCCCGCCCTCCTGTCCTCTGCTGTTTGCTAGCTTACCTCGCAGTTCTTTTGCAGACGGGACGGCCTTCTTCTGTTATCGTACCGTTCACGGCCTACGGCCTATATCCCCGTGGATAACCCTCTCCTCCCCTGTCCCTTGTCCCTGCCCCCGCGCAGTTACTGTGGGTGAACCTGGTGACTGACGGCCTGCCCGCCACCGCACTTGGCTTCAACAAGCCCGACAAGGACATCATGAACGTGCGGCCGCGCAGGTACCGTAGGGAGATGCGTGACACGAGTGGAGGAGGAAGAGGTGGAGGAGGAGGAGGAGGAGGAGGAGGGGGAGGGGGAGGGGGAGGGGGAGGGGCTGTTGGCGCTGTGACGCTGTGAGGGGGCGGCGGGCCAGGGGCAGACGGGGGGGAGGGGTTGTAGAGCCGGGAGCGGAGGGAAGACCTGGGGCTGGAGGGAAGGCCTGGGGCGTGCCCTGCTGCGCGCAAACTCTCGGTGTGTTGGCCCCCGGGGGCTGGGCCCTAGGGCCCTAGGGACGCGCCGGTACGTTGTCGTCGGCCGGCTGTTACTGTGCTCGCCTGCAGTCGTCATGCGCTGCGGCCCCGTTTTTGGGACTGCTCCGCTTTGGGACCGCACCGCACCGCGGCTCGCCCTGGCTCCGCCGTCGCTTCATCGCCGACGGCGCCCCACGCCGGCCACCGTCCGTCACTGGCCGTCCGTGCCCCTGCGCATGCGGTGTCCTCGGCTGCTTGCAAGTCAGTGCTCAGGGGTCAGTGCTCAGTGGCCAGTGCTCAGGGGTCAGGGGTCAGTCCCCTCTCAGTTAGCTTGCTCAAGTCAATAACCTCACCAGCCGCCTCCCACGCAAAACACGCGTGCCAGCTCCCCACCGCCTTCCCCTTCCCGCCTGCCCCCTCCCCTCCTCTCCCCTTCCCCTCCCCCCCTTCCCTCCGTCTCCTCCAGGCTGGACGAGCCCATTGTGAACGGTTGGCTGTTTGTTCGTTACCTGGTGGTTGGGATGTACGTGGGGCTGGTCACCGTGGCGGGCTTCCTGTGGTGGTTCCTGGGCTTCACGGATGGGGGGAGGCTGGGCTGGTCGCAACTGACATCCTTCCAAAAGTAAGCGAACGGGCGGGCGGGGGCCGCGGGGGGGGGCAGGGGGGTTCCGGGCGGGCGCCCAAGTACTGTGTACTGCTTTGACAGGTCGGTTGGCTGGGCGAGCAGGGCGGGGGGAAGAGGGGGTTGCGGGACGGACGCCAGATGGCGGGCGAGCGCCGCTGCGTTTGGGGGTGCGTTCGTTTGGGTTTATTTGGACGGGGTGGGTGTGGTTGTGGGGGTGGGGGTGTGATCTTTGGGGTACTTGATGGGCGGGCAGTGGGGGTCCGAGGAGGAGTTTGTGGAGGTGTGTGTGAATGTGTGTGGTGGGGACGGTGATGGAGAGAGGTCGAGGTGGGGATGAGGAGGGAGAGGGGGCCGCCGCTGGGGTCCGTGGGAGCGCTGCGGTGGTGGGCGCTAGCGTAGCCCGCGTGGCTCCACACCGCGCCGCCGCGGATCAACAGACACCCTCCCTCTCGCTCCCCCCCAACGGTTCATGGTGGAGATGTTCAGTTGGGTCGCTCTGGGTCGCTCTGGGTCGCTCTGGGTCCGGCTGCCGTGGCTTCGCTCCGCCCTTCGCTTTCTACACGACAGGTGCCCTGTCCCCCCTCCGGCTCCCCTCAGCCCCTGGCCCCGGCCTATACGTGGACAAGCCTCCGCGACAAAACCCTGCTGCCGCTCGCAATCTACGTACATTACACACGCTCCTCCTCCCCCGCTCCCTCCCCCGCTCCCTCCCCCGCTCCTCCTCCCCGCTCCCTCCCCCGCTCCCTCCCTCCCCCGCCCCCTCCCTTCCGCTGTCAGGTGCTCCGAGGAGGCTGCCAAGGTCGCTGGCTACAGCTGCTCCGTGTTCGAATCCCCGCACCCGCGCACCATCGCCATGTCGGTGCTGGTGGTGGTGGAGATGTTTAACGCGCTGAACAACCTGAGCGAGAACGCCAGTCTGCTGGTGAGGGGCGGGGCGGGGCGGGGCGGGGAATTACCTAGGGAAGGACCTACCGCGAAGATACCGCGAACGGAGGGACGGAGGGGACGGAGACGGCGTTGGCAAACCCTAGCCCGAGGGGCCCCCCCAAAGGGCACGGCCCCAGGATGCCCCAGCCCCGCATCCGCCGCGCGTCTCGACATGCCTGCCCACCCCTGCCCCTGCTCCACATCTCCTTCTCCCGGCTTGCCTGCTTACTGTGCATCATGCTTCCTTACCCCGATGGATCCCCCTCTTGCCTCTTACGAGCCATACTACAATACTCCACCCCCCCACACACACACACCCCACCCCACACCCCTCGACGTTTCCTGTCTCGGTTTCGTCATTGTCCCCACTGCTCAGATGGCTGGTGGTGCTGCTTTGTTGCCCCAGTTTCTCTGAAACTCTCTCCACCCGCCTCTCCGCCTCCCTCTCCCCCCTCCGTCCCCAGGTGATCCCGCCCTGGGACAACCGCTGGCTGCTGGGCGCCATCGCCACCTCCATGGCCCTCCACTGCTTCATACTCT
This sequence comes from Pleodorina starrii, assembly GCA_030267565.1. NCBI lineage: Eukaryota > Viridiplantae > Chlorophyta > Chlorophyceae > Chlamydomonadales > Volvocaceae > Pleodorina > Pleodorina starrii. Next base: position 3,950,122 of record BRXU01000005.1, on the reverse strand, counting down.
ACGTGCCGCCCGCCGCGGCGCTGTTCGGCGTCACGGGCCTCAGCGGCCAGGAGTGGGTGGCAGTCCTGTGAGTGACGTGCCGTAAGGAGCTACGGCCGGGGGGGATCTGTTCGGGCAGGGCGGGCCGGGTCCGGGGCCGGGTCCGGGGCCGGGATCGGGGTGGGTTGGCTGTGACCCGGGGAATGGGGATGGAGGCTTGGGAGGGCTGGGGGACTTCGGTGGCGGTCTGTCTCGTGCCTCCTGGCCTGCAGCAGGGCGATCAGGGCGATCGGGGCGACCGTCGAGATGATGCCGCGTTGGCGGCGCTTGTCGATTTTGCCGATTCGGTGGGTCTGCTCCTGTGGGGTGTGGACCCCCCGGGTATCGTTCCCTTTAGGACTGCCCAGGTGCGCCTGATCCCCGAGGGCAACACGTGAATGGAGACTGGACGCTCTCCCTCCCTCCCTGGTTCCGTTCGCTAACACCGTCTCCTTCTCCGCTGCGAAATTCTCTTTATATCTCCCTCCCTCCCTCCCTCTCCGCCTCCCCCTCTCTCTGTCTGCCGCCCGCTCACTATCTGCGCCCTGCTGCAGGCTGCTGTCCGCCCCGGTGGTGCTGCTGGATGAGGCGATGAAGTGGATCAGCCGGAGCGGACTCATCCGACCCCCCCGGGCGGGGACCTCGGCGCCAGGGCAGGGCCCCCAGGGCGATGCCGGCCTCAAGGTGGGTTTTGGGGGGGGGGGAGGGGTGGGCGGGAAGCGAGGGCTTGGGTGGCAGAAGTTGGATGAGGACGGGCATACGGTAGGGTGTAGCGTTCCCAGCGCTTGCATTCGAGCCCAACCGTGGTTTCGGAGTCGTGTATGAAGACAGACAGGTAGCGACCCTTTGGGAGGGGTTGCTGGCTGTGGGCCGCTACGTGCTACCACCGCCTCGGCATCGCGTGCCGCCATGCATCGCAGTTCACGTCGCAGCACCAAACCTTTTCCTCCATCCTCGCCTCGTCCCACACGCCCTGCTTACAACCCCGCTCACAACCTTTGCTAGCTTCACACCAGGTCTCCAAACCCGCCGGCCTACCGATGTGCATCCATCCCCCTCCTTCCGCCTCCTTACTCCCGCATCATCTGTCTGTGGGTGGTGGCGCTGCTGCCCTTCGATTCCACGCTCATCACACTCCCAGCCACTCTTAACTATTCTGTCGCCCTATCCACAGCCTACCCGCTCTGGGTTTTGTTCTGCCCCCTGCCCCTCGCCGCCCCCCCACCGCCGTGCCGCCTGCTGCTGCCCCCGGGGTGTATGTATGTAGGAGGTCCTGCTGGGCAGTGATGCGGTCCCAGCAGGCCACCGGGGAAGTGGCTCCCTGAGCCCCTCCTCCAGCTCTGTGCTGCAGATGATCGGGCTGCGAGGCGGCGTGGACAAGTCGCACTGAGCGCGTGCGAGATGAACGGGGCTGCGCGGGGGGTCCACGGGGGCGTTGATGGCCCTGGCTGGCCTACGGGTGGACGCTGGGGTGCACAGCTGTGCGTGCCCTGCTGGTTGGTCGGTCGGTCGCGCCCTTTTGTCGGCACGGAGGGAGGCAGGGAGCAAGACGAGCGATGCTATGATTTCGTTGCCCTTCTTGACGGATCGCCGCTTGCTATTGAGATAGTTGAAGATACCCGTCTGGGATTGGTGTTGCCCCGCTGAGTAGCGTTTTTGATGCTTCTCCCTTGATTCCTTACCAGGGGAACACGCACGTTTTGTTTCATATATACTTAACGTACGCCTCGAATCCTAGCCGCAAATAAACCCGAACTTTCACGTGTGAGCACTTGCCTGCAGCTAGAAGTGTCCCGACACTCAGATACCGGTAGCCGGTATCTTATGGAAAGGCAACAGGGGCTTTGTCGGCTTCCCTCAAGCCGGAAAAGGGCGGGGCCCCTTACTAAATTCGTACAAACCGGTTGCTTAATTGCACGGACGACATTTGCTGCTGGGCGCATCACCCTCCAACCCTCCGTCCCCCCGAAGGTCAGGATACTAAGAACCACCCTTTGAATGAATGCCTGTCACAGTCGAGGAAGCCGATCCACCCAGCTTGTTTGTGGTCCGGGGTGGGAATTGTCAGACCCGCGAGCGGGCGCTGTGTGACTTGCGCCAGTTTCGCTCGGGTGCATGTATGCCAGATAGACTGTGCGGTGAACCGGCCACCAACGCACCCTTCTCGTCGATGTGTGCAGCCGACAGACGTGGCGACAGGACGGGCATTGTGTGAGGGAGCGAGGCGGTTGAACCGCACGATGGGGGTAGGATGCATGTGTAGCGGAGCTGCGGCAATTGCAGAGGTTGGGACGTGGGCATCACTGCCGGAAGGTCAAAGGCTCCTACATGCATAGGCACTGTCAGGTCTTTGCTTAACGGTCCTGTCCCACTCGGGGAAAGGCCCAGTCATAAAGCGTCTTCTCGGTCATAAACCCAGTCATCATACACCCCCTTCCCCTGTCCGTAATGCTCGTCCTAACTACCAGAGTTTCAGGCCACCTAACGGTAGCCGCATCCGTTGGAATGGTTCGTTGGAACCGTACGACATCGCTGAGGGTTGTAACACCCATCAAGAGCTTCCAGAATTCCTGACACGTTCTGGATTCTCATTTGCATGCACCTCATAGCTTAGCTCCATGGACACCCTGCAGTTGCAGAATTTGCACAGGAAGCGCCAAGAGCTTCTCGGACGCGTTCGGACGCTTCAACAGCAGACCGCCGAGAAAGCAAATACGCTTAAAGATGATCTCGATTCGTACGACCTAGCGGCCACAGAGATTATGAGCGAGCTTCCCATTGCCATTCAGCTGCTGCAGCAACTGGGCCGCTCGACGAATCCCGGCGACGCCAGTCTACTTAAGTGTATAGAAAGGCTTGAGGATCTTCGAAGCAGCCACAGCCGCTCGCACTCGAGCTTTGAGCAAATCTGCGGACAGCTTGGGAGCCTTATCGCTGTCGTTGTGGACCTGGAGGAGCAGCAGTTCAAAGTGCTGTCAGAAGCGCTGCGGAGGCTCATTGTGTTGTCCGGCACGCGCGGCCATGTTTCCGACTTCCGCTATCAAGTTTACTGGGACGTCATCGAGCACGAGCCCGATGTGCAGGAGCGCTTTCCAACGCTGTCTAGCTTTCAAGCAGCCATGAGAGACGAGTACCGCGCGTTTCAGGCCCGCAAGATTGATGCCCGCCCACTGGCCGCCAAGTTTGGCGCAGCCGTTGTGCGCCTCGGACTCTCGCTCCCCGAGTGGCAGCGGCTGAAAGCGCTTGCGGCTGATGGCGTCCAAGCATTTTATCACAAGTTTACGCTCGAGGAGCTGCAGTCTGTTACCTTTCCGAGTGACTTGGAGCCGTGCCGGCCGGTGCTGCTAAAGGCAGCAAGGAAGGTATTGGAACTTGAGGCTGCCCGCGCGCAAGCCGCGGAGCCCAATGCTGATGCGGCCAAGGGTTTCGATTTTTTCTGAAGGTAAGCGCAGACCGGGGCATCATTGCGGTTGCCGCGAGGGTTTGGACTATCATTCCTCACTACCCCCTGGGCGGCCGCCGCCCTTGCGCCTCTATGAAGCGTCAACTGTGTCGCTCAACATACAAATGTCCCCACTGACCAACCTCAAACCCGCATCCCCTTTCCTCCACATACAGAACAACAAGCGCGAGCGTGAGAAGGTGCTGGCGGGGCTGGCGGCAGCCGTGACGAAACCGTAGAGAAGTAACTAGCGAGATCCGGTATATGGCGGTGAAGTTTGGATGCAGCAGGGGCAAAAGGTGAATCTGATCGACGGCTGCGGTGACATGGGTGAAGCCGCGTGCGGAACGAGGGAAGGCCGCTACTCCAACAAGTATTCTGGCGGGGATATTGCCCCAGATCGGTGCAGTAAATGGGAAAGGGGCGATGTGTAGCATGCTCGCATGGAGCACGGATGGGCTGAAACCGATTATTGGGATGGCGGGAACATGGTAGCGGCAGATGCCGGCCCCGATAGAGCGACGGTGCAGGTGCTGCCGTGCTTCAGTACGGTGCATCAAACAGAACGAGACTGCGCATGGGTGTGTGGTGTGTGCGAGACGTGCGCGCCTCTAACTGCTGGATGTCCCGTGGAGCCGGAAGCCAGCCGTGACTGGTGTGCCGGGCTGCTGTACTATTTGTGCGTGATTGTAAAAGATGAGTGTAACTGTGTGTAGCGGATGTTGCTTGCCAAAAAGGGAACGACGGCTCCTCCATGACACTACCGGCGGCGGCGCGAACACCGCCGCTCCTTTGTACGGCGCGATAAAGCTGACACCTAGAATGTGCATGGACGTATGGTGCGCGCGGGACATGTGTGCCCCAAACTGTCGGCGGCGCTTACCTTACCGATGCTTCCCGGGGCTGGGGGCCGCAATGCCACCACCGGCCCAACACTTTTCCACTGCCCGTTCCCGCCTTGTTGACCCCCCAACCGCCCGCCCGGTGTGTCGTGTCGCTCCCTGCCTCCGGCTCGGCCCTCCTGCCCCGCTTAGTTACGGTACCTTGCCAGCAGCCCCGAGCGGCGGTGGCGGCAGGGGCGGTCAGAGCGCCGCCGTCCTGGGTGGGGCTGTACGGCAGGAGCACGCCTACCTACCGCTCCCAAGTCCACAGGATAGGATGCGGGGTGGGAATATTGTTGAGTGGACAGCAGCCAACCTGTTCATCCGGACGGACGTACATTCCACGCCGCCTTATAACGCCCTATACCGACTATAATTCAGCCTCTAAATTACAGACGAATGAAGCGACGTTACGGAGATTATTACAAACTGCATGTATTTATGGTAAATAAAACTCCCCGACACATGTCTACTGTAGCAGCTGTACGACAGTGCGGCTAGGCTATAAGAGCCTAAGCTACACCTGCACAAACAACTCGAGTGGCCTTTAGCAACTAAGACTGCTACATTGGTATCGAGCATCAGGAATAAATTCCTGAGGTCTGAAGATCGAGTCTCACAGAGCTTACAAATCATTCTCACAGAGCCGTCAACGTCCGGACTGTGACGTCAATTCGAACTGTGCCAGAGGTAGTCACGACCTACGCCTGGTATAAACCGGCAACGACCGGTGTGCCCGCTGACAAAGTGTGCAGCGTGAGCACAAATATCGCGGCTGGTGCGAAACGTAAGTACCGCCGGCAGTGATCCGACCCACTGGGGTCTCCAGTTCGGATCTCGCGGCCCGCACTGGCCCCTGGGCTAGTGGGCCCGCCCAAACTTCAGATCTCCACACAAGCAGTCCGAATAAAACAGGCTTGTGCTCGAAAAACTCCGAACCGAAAGGGCTATCTGTAGGAGTCCAGAGACGCTCTAGGACCATACCTCAGGTTCTCTGAGGAGCATGGTAGGGGTAGGTAATGGTGAGCACACAGGCTCGGATCCCAATAACACGGGAGCCGGGACGGTCTCCCTTCAAAGGGGGGAGAGTGTAGCAGCTGTACGACAGTGCGGCTAGGCTATAAGAGCCTAAGCTACACATAGGTTCCTACCATGTGACCAATTTTTGTCTTCCCTTTGTGGGATTCTGGGTGGGATGGGCGCTTCGCAGCGACCGCGGCTTTCGGGCCGTTCAGCCTGCCAGTTGGCTTCTCGTTGAGGAGTTGATTCGGCGTTTTCTCGCTGTCTCCGGCTGGTCGGCGTCTCCGACTCGATGGTGGACGACCTTCTGCTCGCTGGGCTTCTGGTGTTCTGCTCGTCGCCTGTGGAGCTTCGTCGTCTGCATGTACTTCTGCAAGCTGTTGGGGCCCAGCTTATGCGGCCGCCGGGGCGGCCGTTGTAGGAGCGCTTGCGATGATGATGCTTCGGGATGGCGGCGCGCGGCTCGCCGGCTGCCTACGTTGGGCAGCAGGCTAATTCGCTATCGTTTGGGTTTGCCTTCTCGCTCGGACAGCGGGTTGCGTCGTTGACGCTTGGGTTGCGTCTTGAACGCGTGGTAGGAGGGTCCGCCCGTGCGGCCTTCTCTTTTGCAGCCCGTGCTGCCGCGTCCCACTAGGGGGCGTTCGCTATAAAACAGGATGCGGAATTACAAGGGCCAGACTTTCTGCCAAGTCGCGCTGTCATGGTGTGACTCGGGGTGCGGATTCGGCTGCACCCTTGCGATGGACCAGGAGCTTGGTAGGCGCTACCTGCCCAGGGGCTCGGTTGGGAGCTACTTGTGTGTTGTTTTCCAGGAGCATGGTCGGCGCTTCCTGTCCAGGTGCTCGGTTGGGAGCTACTTGCGTGTTGTTTTCCAGGAGCATGGTAGGCGCTTCCTGTCCAGGTGCTCGGTTGGGAGCTACTTTCGTGTTGTTTTCCAGGAGCATGGTTGGCGCTTCCTGTCCAGGTGCTCGGTTGGGAGCTACTTGTGTGGTGTTCTCCAGGAGCATGGTCGGCGCTCCTTGACTCTTTCACGCTTCGTGCGTCGTGCGGGCTTGGTGCTGATGGGCCTTGGTGGCTTTGCTGTTGGCATCCTTTTGCGGGTGCCCCTGGGGTAGGATGGACAGTCTGTCTAGCCTGTACGGCTAGCGACCGGTGTGAAAACCGGTCCCCCTTGTAATCGTCGATTCCTAAGCTACACCTGCACAAACAACTCGAGTGGCCTTTAGCAACTAAGACTGCTACATCTACGGAGCCTTCTGCAGACCTGGTTCGAATGCAGTTGATAGAAGCTGAACAATTCAGAACATCGATTGCAAACAGGGGAGAGGGGTCTACAACTCAGGTCGTTGTGACCGTTGACCGGTCGTTAAGCCAAAAAGTCATCCTGCGACCCCCCTTCCGAGCATATTTATCTATGTAACATAATAGGGTAATATTCAAGGAACCCATTTTGACTAATTTTATGGCCTACGGATGACCATTATTATACCGACATTTTCGATCACCTCCGATTCGGGTCTAAGTGATTATGTAACATTCCTGTAGTCGTATGAAGGCGCTGAGTGTTGTGAGTGAGCAACACTCATATACGAAGAGAAGTCATAGCAGTCAATACGGCCCACGGAGGGGCCGGGCGCTTTGCTAACTTCAACACTGAGGAGATCTGTATGGGATTGGAGATGCTTATGGCTAATTCTTACGGTAAGACGGGAGCAATCGCGCCCAGGGAGACCCCAATAGGGCCTGCGGCGTGCCTCGCAAGGGCCCGGTGCTCAAGTTAGGATGTTTCCTTGCAACTTTGGGCTTGCGGGCGAAAATCCATGGCCTGGCGGTCGAGTTATCCGTGCGCGGAAGTTCCATGGCAGAATTTCCTCGCCAGCACCGCCTCTCAGCCCTTCGCTTGCGCTTCGCAAGGGTCCGGTGCTCAAGTTAGGATGTTTCCTTGCAACTTTGGGCTTGCGGGCGAAAAACCATGGCCTGGCGGTCGAGTTATCCGTGCGCGGAAGTTCCATGGCAGACTTTCCTCGCCAGCACCGCCTCCCAGGCCCTTCGCTTGCGCTTCGCAAGGGTCCGGTGCTCAAGTTAGGATGTTTCCTTGCAACTTTGGGCTTGCGGGCGAAAAGCCATGGCCTGGCGGTCGAGTTATCCGTTCGCGGAAGCTCTGTGTTTGGTGCCCTTTTACCCTGGTCTCACTAGTGCTCCCTTCCCTCCCTCACACATCCCCCCGCTTTCGCTACCTTCGCCTCCCTTCCTCAGATATTGTGTTTCAGCGTCATAGCTGCCATGGGACGGAAGGACGGGCACTGTGCATTCTAGGTCGCCGAGTGCATGGGCTAGGGAGGAAGAGAGCGATGGGCTCTGAGCTGGAGGACATGCGCGTCACGGAAGTTTGTGATTGCCGCGATTGCGATCAGGGCGCATGCGAGTGCCTGTGCGACACCCAACCCCTCGCTGGTGCTTGGCACCCACTTCGGGCACTGGTGCCGGGCATTGCTGTGTAATGCACGGGAGACAATTTGGTCCCTTGTTTACCGTTCTTGACCATTGGAGAATCCTGACCGCAAGTCTGCTGCTGTTTCAGCGTTAGGAGGGAGGGGTTCATCGGGGGACCATACCAGAGAGTGATCAGGGGCAGGGGAGAACAGGGGAGTCGAGCATCGCCTTCCCCTCGGTATCGCGCTGCCTTCTTCAGAATGAGCGCGCGGATAATACAGAACATACTGTGTTGCGTGTGGCACCAGTGGCATGCGCCCAGAAAACACCGGGGGCCAGGCGCTCCTCGGGGGAGGGGCATCCCTCCACCGAGGCACGCGCCCCAGCCACTCCGTCCACGAGGGCCCTCCGAAAAATCGAGTTTTGAGCCGGGCGCAGCGTTTCGCAAGCAAGATTTCCAGCGGAAATTGTTCTTAACATCATCCTTGATAGCCAGAGGCGCGCGATTGCCCTCTTTAGCCTTCTATGTGGTTGCTGTGGTCCGGTGTCTGAGCATGCTCCATCATATGACATCTTCCGAGCTGTCGACACCGCCAAATCGCTTTGGCCTTAGACCTCGTATTTCTTACATAGCGTTGGTGCATCGCGGCGCCAGGATCAACAGGCAGAACCTGCGTGAATGCCCAGTTCTTAAGGCTGCCACGGAAATTTGTCCGTAGGCCATAAAATTAGTCAAAATGTGTTCCTTGAATATTACCCTATTATGTTACATAGATAAATATGCTCGGAAGGGGGGTCGCAGGATGACTTTTTGGCTAAACAACCGGCAAACGGTCACAACGACCTGAGTTGTAGACCCCTCTCCCCTGATTGCAAAGCCCCGCCGATTGTCAAGCTTAATGACCTTCTTACCAAGATACTGACAATTACCACCATAATGATATCATTGCCTGCCAACACAAAATACACCTACCGGATGGCCCACACGCATGTTAGTACCAGATAACCACCCGGTGAGTCAGTATATCCAAAATATCCTGCCTAGGGTCGCGACAGTATATGGCCGGCTGGACGAGCGAGTGAGCGAGTAAAGGCCGAAGGCCCGAACGAGCGAACGAGGTGGTGACGGCCGCGGTGGTGACGGCGGCGGGGGCGGTGACGGCCGCGGTGGTGATGGCGACGGTGGCGGCGGTGGCGGCGACGGTAGCGGCGGCGGTGGCGGCGACGGCGGCGGCGGCGGTGACGGAGGCGGACGCGGCGATGGCGGCGGCGGTGGTCGGGCCGCTGCTGCGCAGTCGGGGACTTGCGCATCGGCCAGGAAGTCGCAGTCGTCAGCCAGGCCGTCAGTGCAGTTACGTTCGACACAGTGCAGATATCCATAATATACTGAAGTGGATATGGTAGGACCGAGGCGCCGACAGTGGGATATTTACACAAGTACACCAGATTACACGCACGTTATTAACCAGCGGGCGGGCCGCAACGGTGGTGCGGCCTCTTGGCGCACATTGTTTTTGTAATAAGTGTTGTGCATATCAATGATGACCAGCATGACATGCGTCAGGACGAGTATATGTGAGGGTTACGTGTTACAGCGTGCTGCGCATGCGTGTACTGCTGCCCACAAGCATACAACACATACATCATTCTTATTTTCGATAGGATGGATCCGTCCAGCATCAATTTTCCAAAGCCTGCCAACAGACCCACTCATCGCATCTTTGCTTCCATCCAGTGGCATGCAGAATCGTGGATCCTATCTAGTGATCTCCCCAACACGTACGCTGGATCCAATCAAGGACGGGTCTGCCGGGGGACTTCGAATGAAGAAGGGGGCGTTTGGCTAATTTCTCGTCCGTGGCGGAGGATTTGGGCTCCGGAGGAGCTTTGGAGAAGATGGCTGCGATGGGGAGCGGGGCGGCTTCGGAAACGGGGATTGGCGCAGAGAAGGTGGTGGCGATTGCTTGGGAGAAGAAGGCGCCGGTGGCGGCGACGGCGGCGGTGGTGATGGCGGCGGGGGCGGTGACGGCGGCGGTGGCGATGGCGGCGGGGGCGGTGACGGCCGCGGTGGCGATGGCGGCGGGGGCGGTGACGACGGCCGCGGTGGTGATGGCGGCGGGGGCGGTGACGGCCGCGGTGGTGATGGCGACGGTGGTGGCGGGGGCGGCGACGGTAGCGGCGGCGGTGGCGGCGACGGCGGTGGTCGGGCCGCTGCTGCGCAGTCGGGGTCTTGCGCGTCGGCCAGGAAGTCGCAGTCGTCATCCAGGCCGTCAGTGCAGTTACGTTCGAAGTCCGAACTGCGTCGGCACAGCCGTGCGACTGCGCCGGTGGCGTTGCTCCAGGAATCGAACCGGATGACCAAGCTGCTGTTGGTAACACGCCAGACTGTGTTGACTTGAATGCTGCCAAGGTGAATTGTCGCGCGGTCGGGGATCCTGTCGGTCCCGTCGTACGTGTGCACGACGAGACGGAAAGCCCTTCGAGTCATCCGAAGGTACCCAGGGTAATTCATACGGGTACACGTTGTACCGCGAAGCAATGAAAAGTTGCTGCCCCGGGGCCATGCCGCTACCCGTAACCATGACAAAGCTTGCCGTGGTGGACAACTGGTTGGGGATTCGCACAGTGATCGCGTTGCCTATCTTCAGGCCGGCGTCGTCCAACTGCACGAAGGGCCTGCCCCAACCGACCTGCGTGAGGGAAATATTACCGGGACAGGGAACATGAGAATTCGGATCTTCACATAGTGAAAACTATAAAGAGGATACGGATTTTATATCTTAATAATATGGGAGATGAATTGCTACTTCGGGATACTGGTTACCTGGCATTAGTATCGGCATAGCATAGCATAGCATAGCATAGCATAGCATAGCATAGCATAGCATAGCATAGCATAGCATAGCATAGCATAGCATAGCATAGCATAGCATCGGCATAACTCTGTTGGTGCCGTATTTGGCCAGATAGGAAACAAAAGTGGACCGCAAACATTTATTTTGGCGATTTACGGTGTCACTAGCGGCGCTTTCAGATCGCAACATTACTCAACTCTGTTGGTGCCATATGATTTGGGCCAGATGACAATGATGGACCGCAGACAATCATTGTAGCGACTTATTAAGATTTCATTCGCGGCGCGTTTGCATCGTGATAATACGTACTATCCGTCGTATAAATCCAGTAAATGCGGCAGCGATTGCCGATGGGCTTCAGCTTTGGCGACAAATGAGCGCGCGACGGAGACCATCGGCCATGCATGCCCAGTCTGCCGCCGTCGGCGTCCGCTGAGCACGAGACCGCTTCTCGCCGGGCTTCAAAGGCATGCGTGAGGTGTCATAAGAGCTCCTAGAGGCTATTGGTATGGGCTAGTGCATGTTTTGAGTGAGTTGCATAGCCAAATGGGCAACTGGCCCAAACATTTCCGCCCAATTTCGACGATGTTGGGGTCTGCGTGCACTTTAGATGGATTTGCCACGCACCGAGGCTTTTGGATAATCGAAACAACAATCCCTTAGGAGGACCCGAGAGCCGAGACGCGGTAGGGTTATCAGATAACCGAATCCGACCCCCGTGCGTGGGCACCCTCTGCTGGCTTTACGACATAATGACGACCTTAGACGACATAGGATCAAGCAAGTCAGTCAGCCTAGTTGCACTCCCATACGGTTAACATCTGGTGTTGGGGTCTACGTATGTACGCTGAGCAGTGCGTTGATGTCGCATTAACTAACGGTGTTTGCGTTTGTATGGATGGCTACTGGCCGACTCGCTGCCGGCTAAGCAGAACCCCTACCGCAGTCGTACGTACGTACATCTTAAGCGTAAATCAAAATAAATGTAAGCAAACTGTACATTTCTCGATTGGTATACACAGCCAAGCAAGTAGCATCTGATGGAAGGCACAACCGCTCTCGAACCCACCTGCCAGTTGTGAGGTGCGTTGAAGCACCTGATGCCCTGCCCGCCCGCGGCACCCATGACGCACGTGTTGTCGCACTGATCCCACATATCACAGTTGCCGGGAACGTTGGCGTGTGCCATGCCGTAGTTGTGAGCAATCTCGTGAAGCAGAATCTCCAAATCTCCAAAGTTATCGCCGGCCCACCAGACCAAGCCGGAGCCCCAATCGTTCACGGCCGTCTTATCACGGTCCCAGCGGCCGCTTGAGCCTGCGCCGGCCCATCCTCCGCAGCCTGCATACGATACATGCACGTAAGGCAGGGGAGAGGAAAATGCAAAAAATTTATGCTGAGAAACATAAGGATTGATGTACGTATGAGAGTTCGAAGTTGATCCTTATCATGCCACGAGACGTGAAGTCATCGGCAGGATACATACATAGGTTTATGTCCTACGGTGACGCTCACTCGAGGGACCCAGGTTCTACACGGCCAATCGTCAAGGGGTAGGGTAATGCCGTTTTGTGGAGCTCCCCTGCTGGTGGTGGTGGCGTATATGCTCCCAGTCCTCATCGCACCCGCCCCCATAAACCACAGCAGGGTTCGCCCGGCGTATTATTATTATTATTATTATTATTATTATTATTATTATTATTATTATTATTATTATTATTATTATTATTATTATTATTATTATTATTATTATTATTATTATTATTATTATTATTATTATTATTATTATTATTATTATTATTATTATTATTATTAGTATTATTATTATTATTATTATTAGTATTATTATTATTATTAGTATTAGTATTATTATTATTATTATTATTAGTATTAGTATTATTATTATTATTAGTATTAGTATTATTATTATTATTATTATTAGTATTAGTATTAGTATTATTAGTATTATTAGTATTAGTATTATTATTAGTATTATTATTATTAGTATTATTATTATTAGTATTAGTATTAGTATTAGTATTATAGGTTTTTACACAAGTGATCAAATGATCAATCTGGAGATTAAATCTGGAGATTAAATGGACCGAAACGGTGTTAGGGGCTGTCCCTGGACAGGGCCAGCTACTCGTCAGACAGAAAACCTTATTCCGGCTCTGGGCTGCTGGCTGGCCCACGCAGTAGCGAAGAAGCCCATTGACTCAGTCATTCACCTCTCGTCTCCGCAACAAAGAGTCTCGGCAGAATAAGGATGCGATGGTGGTAGTCCTGGGCGTTTATCCCATGTGTCTTCTTGGCCCAGCCCATCAAGCCAGGAGTGCCACTTGTTCATGTTCTCGTCGTCAGAACACGAATTGGTGGTGAAGTGGGGGCCGCTGCCGAATCGATGAGGCGAAGCCAGAGTGCCGTTGCAGGGCACCTCCACGTTCCTGAGAACTTTAACTTCGCCAAGTGTGACTTGGCCGTTGCTGCAGGTCCGGATGTAGCCGGCCAGTGAACGGCCCATATAGGTTCCGTTGCCGGTGACCAGGAGGTCGTTGGCGCTCTGCGGTGCGTGATGAGTCCGCGGCGGCGGAACAAGCGGTTGCTGGTGAGTGGGCACTAGTAAATGCACAATTACCATACAATAATATGCGGTGTATGTAAGTTGCTCACGATACTTGTAGAATTACTCTACATATTGAACATTGGGCCCACAGAGTCGCGCGCGCGATCGCACTATCTATTTAGTTGTTTTGCAGCTCCTCTGTAATTAATTAATTAACTGCTCCTCTCGATAGCTGTACAACAACACGCTAGCTTTCTAGACTACGTACCTATTCGTAATAACCGATCCAAAGGCGCAACTTCGCTTGGTGGTAGGTGTTGTTGGATGCAAGAACGAATTCGAAGCTGTATACGTACGTAGACACTTTATTTTGGACAGAGCTGAATGAAGGTGAGTATGCAAGTATGCACTAAAAGACAGAAGTTCGGGCCCGAACGTTTAGAGGGTGTTTACACTTGGATTAAAATCGACGGATTAGCAAAAAAATAATCCGTGCTAATCGAGCGCTAATCCGTGTTGTGTTTTCAAGGAGTTTGATTAAGGCACGGATTAGGTACGGCAACCACCGCCATTTATCTTACAATCTTGCTATCGGCCAAACGACTGGTGCAATGTTTTGTGTTTATGCAATAGAATTATAATATGACAAGCGCGTGTCGCAAGCGGCAAGTTGTGACCGCCAAGTATGTGGTCCCGGCAGAAAACTCAACCAAATGCCGACCTGGGAATTGCTATGACCTCTTTTAGAGATAATCATTAGGTTACTCAAGAAGGTTAATGAAGACATGCACGGGAAGTACCCTAATCCTGAAATGCCGATTTGGTACTCGGTCGCTACCGAGTATCAAATTTTTTACGCCAATTCCAAACTCTTCATCGTGTGAAAAGACGTAAATCAAGCTAAGCACTTATCTGAATTTAATCTAAAGAAAGCTCGTACCGGCGCGTACAACGGTCCTTAATTCTCCCCATTGTAATCTGTCCAATCCGTGCTAATCCCGCAGATGTTTACATTTGCGACGGATTAAGCCTTAATCCGTCGATTTTAATCCAAGTGTAAACACCTTCTTAGAGGGCCCTGTGCCCACTTAATGGCCGCTGCCGGACCCAGGCCTGCACCGTTTGTCGCCGGACTTTTTCCGTAATAATCCTTACTAGTTAAGGTGTGTACTATAAAACAAATTGTAATGAATGCGGGTTCAATTTTAGCCAGGGTTTGAGTACAAACGTGACCGAGCCGTCCGCCAGGACCACCGATCGTACCCCTACCGGAAAATGGTCATCTCCAGTCGCCAATTCATGCCAATAGCCCAGCGCCCCACAACCTCGTCTTATGAACACACAATACGGTAGAATCGTGGCGAAGCGGGCGTGCAATTCATTAATGGAACGTAAATGGCGGTCATGGGAGTCCGTCCACACCCACGGCCACCCCTACCCCATGCTGAGCCTAAGGGTAAATGCCAACGCAAGCCCTTTCGCGTCCGAAAGCTCTAAGCGCCTCCCGCGCATACCAAAAGTAGCTGCTATGTGGGGAAAATCATGTACAATGGGCGCCGTCGCAAGAAAAGGACTCCTACGTGAACAGCGTCTCTTGGACTAAACGCCCTGCTCAGAGCCAAGAGCTGCGGCTGCGCTTCAGGCCACGTACGGCGCTTTGCTCGCACACCCCTGTGGCCTTATGTTGGTTAGACCAGTACGACGGATGCGCATTGAGCCTAGGAGCCACGTACGCTTTGCAGATTTAAAAAATTCGATAGAGAAAAGGAGTTAAGGCAGGTCAAGTGCCTGGGGGTGTGGAACGGTGTGCAGTTTGAGCCCGAACTTCTGTCTTTTAGTGATGGCTGGTTAGCTGGTGAACAGCAAGCTAGAGTAAATAAAATTCATCTCTAGACCCAACGTTTACTCGCTCAACGGCGCAGTGCGTGCGTGCGTACTGCAGGTACGCAGAGCTGCTTTATGCATGCTAAGACAGCGGATGGAAGTAGCGGTAAAGCGCAGCACGAGACCTATCTAGCTGACTTGACGCGCATCCGGGCGGGGCTTCCCGTTGACAGCAGCTAGCAAGCACCTGAGGGTCGACCGCAGCCGGCTGCCCATAGCCGCACATCGTCGGGACGTAGACCAGGAGTCTAAGGGACCGGGGGGTGGTGATTGTCTCCCCCAGCAGCGACCGCCTGTGCTGCAGGACACCCTCTGCCGCCGGTCTCGTAGGCACCGAGCACGAATATACGACGCCGTCCACAATTTTGTTGTATGCGACGGCCACAGGCTGGGGGCCGGTATGGATGTCGCCCTTCGATAATACCGCGGGGCAGAACGCAATGCGGTAGATGATGCCGCTGATATGCTCGTGGATGTAGTAGGCTGGGGCCATGGACTCGGAGCCGCTCGCCTCAACGGCTGTCAGGGTTCCTGTATGTATGTGGATGGTGTGAGTGTGACGGAGAGAGGAAGGGAGGAAGATGGGAATCATTGGGGAAGTGTGGCACTGGGATCAGGGTGACTATCTTATTTTGCTATCTACGGCCAGAGATACTCCTGGCTCAGAAGCGCTGAGAGTATCTGTCAGGATCTGGCTAGGAGGAGATTTTGCCGGCTAAACACGGCCCCGGAAGATATCATGCCCACCTGTGAGGCCGGATTATCTCAACCTTCAGCTTTTTGCACGGCAAAAGTATCTTCATATTTCCAAAATTTCCCCCGAATATATTCATATCTTAAGATAGCCACCCTGACTGGGATACGATTGGGATGAAACCATGCGTGTTTGCGACGGTGGTCAGCCAATCAGCTGCTGGCCGCAGGACCTGGCGCTGTACATCTTCACTGGATGCGGCAACGGTTGCGGCGCGGCGGCCGTTGGCGTGGAGTCGTCGGGCTCAATAATGTCGGCGTCCAAGAAGACGAAGCGCGAAACCTTTACCAGGTCATGGCGCGCCGCCCTCATGCCGCGCGCCCGCCACTGTTAAGATAGATTGCCCCC
Source organism: Pleodorina starrii (assembly GCA_030267565.1). Classification (NCBI taxonomy): domain Eukaryota; kingdom Viridiplantae; phylum Chlorophyta; class Chlorophyceae; order Chlamydomonadales; family Volvocaceae; genus Pleodorina; species Pleodorina starrii. Next base: position 3,933,921 of record BRXU01000005.1, on the reverse strand, counting down.
CCATGCATGCCGGGTAACAGGTCGTTCATCAGCACGCCTCTCCTAGCTGGGGTACTCAGTCTTTGCGAGTGCTAGCTAGCTATCTAGGAGGTGCTGGCTATGCGCGCGTCTCGAGTTGATAGGGCTTTTGATATAAGCTCTAAGATGAATCGATCGGTTTTTACGTATTTGGCCCGGGAGACGAGAAACTCCTAGCGGAAACACACGGTTTTATTCAGCTTTGCTCGCTAGTTATCCGGGTCTTATCATAGAAATCGCTCACCCTTCAGCGTGCCAGGCTCATCTTTCTGGATTGCTTCCAGTTGTCCTTGCGCGCCGTGCAGCGGGCCAAGCAGCAGGAGGATGGCCAGCGCTGGCGCCAGGCGCATTAGCACCGACGCACAGGCGGACATTGCTTCTGCCAAGCTTGTGTTAAATGCAAAGGATTCCTTTTTGAATGCTGTACATACGACGGACCCTAGACACTGGCGGCTTCGTGATACTGAAGACCTATCGAGGTCTCTGTACATACGTCAGAAAATGTATACATTAACCTTGCATGATTTTAATTTTTGATGTACGACAATGGCGTTTGAGCGCCCGCCCTGTCTACCGACCCAAGGGCCATGATCATGAAGCGTGCGGGCGCGTATATACTGCTGCTGCCGTCACTTCGCATTGCGAATGCGAAATTGCCCATTAGAAATAAAGTACATAGTAAACCAAGGTTTCGAGTTTTAACAGTTTGCGGTGACACAGGAGATAGGAAGGTTGCAAAGATAAGGAATTAGGGTCGGGTACCGGTCAGGCAGAAATTAGGATAAGAACCCCCGACCGACGACCTTAGGATTAGGATTATTAGGGCCCTGGTGAGCCACTGGCTCATCGGTTCCCAACCGGCAGCCGCGTACCTAAAGCTTTAGATATTTTGATTGGATAAAATTATATTATTCCATGTGAAAGGATTAGACCGAAGTCAGGCTAATAATTAGCCGAAGGCTTGCCCTTGACCGGCGAGGATGATGATTAGGACCCGTGTAGCCGTCAGGATTATTAGGATTAGGACCCCACCAGGCAGGACAGGTCAGGATTGGTATTAAGAGCCTGCAAGGACCGGTCAGGATTAAATGATTGCTGACCGGTACCCACCCTACCTGCTTGCTATCTCAGGATGAAATATCTTTTTGCCCTAAATTTTGAAAATTTGTAGAAGAGCTTTTTACGATGAGTGCCCAATATGGTATAATTGGGAGAAAATTGACCATACAATATGATCGTCCATAGAACTTCGAAAGCCCATTTTCCCGGAAAAAATCACGTCGCGATTCGCTCCCGACGGTGGAAATATTTTTTCGGCTCCGGACAAATGTGCTGGCTAATACTGAAACAAGTTCTATATTGCACACGGTCATGGTTGGTCAAACAAACATGCCTTACTTGTTTCCTTGGTCATGCACTCAGTGTACACTGCACACAGATACTTTTATTTGGGCCTTCCTGGCCATAAACTTCTCGTCAGCCATAAACGTTTGTAGCACATTTAAGCGACGAATATCTGAGCCCGTAGATACTCCCTTCAGGGAAGATAGCAAGCCTGTAACTAATAATAACACTACCCGCTGTGGAGAAGAGTCCGTGGAACCCCATAAATCCTGTCCTGAAGTGGAGCAGCAACATGCTGGCGACTTCTTCGTCGCTGTGTGTCTGCTCCCGCGCGCTGTGCTGGGTGGAGATCGATCTCCTTGCTGTCGACGGCCTGCTTGATGACACTCTCCGGTATCTCTCATCACCCAAGATAGATGTGCACGTGTGGCGTGCAGCGGTGTATGTGCGTGTTCCTAGCTAGATAGCCCAGGAAGCGTGTATAGATAGATAGCCTGCATGGTGTAGATAGGTGGGTGCTGCGACTTCGTTTGTGTAGGCTTAAGAGAAGGTAGGTACGGTTCACCCATCCAGTAATAAAGCATGTATTTTATTTGCGCCTCCGGTGCTGTGATTGTATGTGTGCTTCGATGTCGTGGCTGCTCCGGTTTATTTGCAGGTTATCAGCGTTGTATTCTTGTTCATGTAGTCCCCTAAGAGGTGGGTGGTCCCTTTGTGGGTTGTTCATTCGCGACACGTTACATGTCGGCGACGTCCTCCCGGCTCCATTTGGCGTGTCCCCAACACCAGCCACCTTGGATATCAATTACGAGTCCTGGAGCAGCACCTCCGGCGTAGCCGTACGGCTGTGCCGTCGCCAGGCCAGTACCGAGAGGACCTGACGATTGCGACTTCCTGACTGGCGCTGAGGATGCCGACTGCGCTGCTGCTCGGCTAGCAGATAGCTAGCAGCTGCCTATCTATCACCAGGCACCTGTTACCCGTCAGGTGTTCGATACCCTGCTAGGGCAGTCTGATAAACCTGCGTTGCTAGCAGCAGATAGGGCTAGCTGATGCATGCGGCCATATATATACGGTCCTGCCAGGCACTTGTTATTACGAGGCTGCTATCTGCTGGGACTTGGACCCTAGCGTCTTCGACTCTTCCAAGTTACCGTACAGACGCACCATTACACGGTTGGGACAAACAGAGTAAGCTTGCCCGCTCTCTTGCCCTTCAAAATGTCCCGAGCAGGGCAATAAGCTATAGCTACCCGTAGACCGCCTTTCCCAGTAAGTGCTGTTTCGGGCGGCAGCCCGCTTACTGGCTCCTGCCGGGTCACCACCTACGTACCGCAACTACCATGCGCCATCCATCCACGGGTATTGGAAAGGATTGGAAACTGAAACCTCCAGCGCCGCTCGATTCACCGGGCTGTGAAGGACAGCGAAGAACAAATGAAAGTGACGATACACAGCAGCATACGCGCTGGAAGGACGTGCCAACGTGCTTTGCCCTTCCATATGCAAGGCGGTGGCGTCCCAGTGGCTGGCCTCCCCCGGCAGGATCGGCAGGATCCGTCGGCCCAGATCTATCACCGCCGGGCGTCATCACAAAGGCGGCGTTCCCGGGCGGGCACGCACATCGCATAACTAACACCCCGCGCCAACATCTATCAACTCATCACACCCAACATACCTCCGAGCTACACACACGCGTCTAACAACGTTCACCGAGGCATTTGTGTTCAAAATAGGGAAGCAATGCCCTATCCCGTAGTGCGGGGCGGCGGCGGCCTTGGTACAGGCGGGGAACGAGGTGGCGGCGGGGAGGGAGGTGACGGCGAACGGGGGGCCGCCCGACCAGCAGCGCAGTCGGGATCCTCAGCGTCAGTCAGGAAGTCGCAATCGTCATCCAGGTTGTCGCCGCAGGTCCTCTCGTTACCGCCCTGGCGGCGGCACAGCCGCACGGTTGCGCCGGTGGTGGTGCTCCAGGAATCGTACTTGACAACCAGGTTTGTGTTGGGGACACGCCAGATGGAGCCGGGCAGGACGTTACCGACATTTACCGTGACGCGATACGGACTGCTGTCTGTTCCGTCATAGGTGTGGAAGACGAGGTAGCCCTTGTTATCTTCCCAGCTTTGCCAAGGCAGGTCGTACGGGTAGGCGTTGGGTCGCGATGAGACGAAGAGTCGCTGTCCACTGGGCAATCCGCTGCCTGTCACCATAACAAAACTGGAGGAGCTGGACAACTGGTTGGGAATTCGCAAGGTCCTGGATGCGCCGACCTGCAGACTGTTGTCGTCCAGCTGCTGCATGGGCCTGCCCCAACCGACCTGATGACGTGTGCGGCAAGCGAAGAGCGGGGGGAGGGGCAATAATGCAGGCGGTGGTGAGCGAGTTGGGCAGTGTTTCCCAGCAGGTGGATAGCAGGTCGCAAGAGAGGCCTGCGCGTATGTACTGCCTGCATATATATGCGCTCACTGCATACGTGCGTGTGTTCTATATCTGCAAAGGGTGGGCAGAAACATTATAGTTTATGCCGCATGCGGTAATGTGGCCGCAAGTAATGCAGACAATCAACATGATGACCGTATATAACGCACAAGCTAAGCCCCACTCGATCGGGCGGGGAAGTTACGGCTGGCTGCAGCACGCGTCAGGACATACCTGCCAGTTGTGTGGAGCGTTCAAGCAGCGGATGCCCTGCCCGCCCCTGGCACCCAAGGTGCACGTGTTGTCGCACTGATCCCACCAATCACAGTTGCCGGGAACGTTGGCGTGTGCCATGCCGTAGTTGTGGCCGATCTCATGCATGGTCATCTCAAGGTTAGTAGCATGTTCGCCCGACATCCAGACCAAGCCGCTTCCCCAGTCGTTGACAGCTGTCTTCTCGAAGGACACGCGTCCGTTGGTGGCCGCGCCGGCCCATCCGGGGCAGCCTGCGGTTTTTGGCGGGCGGCAGGCACAGGCGCGCACGTGAGTGCAAGCATCCACCCAGGGACCACCTACCCGTGTTTCGCGATTTGGTGTTTCTTCGGGGTTTCTGGGTCCACCGCTGATCGGGGCATACATACGGATTATTGGATCCCAACGATGAGTGTGTTTGGGTCCTACTCCCGCCCATCCGTACCCGTCGCAACTTAGCCGCAATTACTGAGCCGATATTCTATGCTATGATCACTATGCTATGATTACTATAAATAAATTTACTGGATGCTTACAAGCGGGCAATCAACCCATACAGTGGCTTACACGCGAATAATGTCTCTGGGCAATCAATACTGGGCAATGCTATTGCGATACCGGCCCTGGCGGAGGAACGAAGTCTAAAGGCGCGTGAACACGTTATCTCCATCGCGCGCGCCCACCCAGACCCCAGCCCCGTACATATATAGATTGATTGTGGTTATAAGCGTGCGTGACACCTCATCAAAGTATGTATAAGGTTCACCTTTGGCTGTCGATGAAAAGCTGCGCGGCAGCATCATAACGCGATGGTGGTAGTCAGCGGGATTTACGCCGCGCTTCGAGGCCCAGTCAGCAAGCCAGAAGTGCCACTTCAGCATGTTATCGTTCGTGCATCCATCAGCATTGTTGAAGGTCGAAGACGAGCCGAATGGAAACGGAGAGGTGCCTGTGCAGGGAATCTGCACGGGGCCAAGCACCTTGACGTTGTTGGCGTCCAGTGTGACCTGGCCGTTGCTGCAGGTCTGGTAATAGCCGGGAAGCGAGCGGCCAAGATGGGCGCCAGAGCCCTTGAGGAGCGTGTCGGTCAACTCCTACGGGTGGATGGAGGCATACATTTGGGGAGGCATGTAAAGGTAAGTCTGGAATCCGGACTGCACATCCATAGCATCCGAGGCCGCATACATCCCTCTGTTGTTTCATTTCGTTCCGGCTTTCTGGGACCAAATGCTTAACCAGCTGAGGGTAGATGTGTGCCTTGCTTCGTTCACATTGTAAACGGTCTGATGGATGGTCTGATGGTCTGATGGTCTGTGTTGTAAATGGTTTACTTACCACACAACTGATGAAAGAAGCTGTTATGATCAACATAGCAACCGTGCGAGCGCACGCAGCAGGCGGATGTATGTATACGCAGAGCAGCGTCGAGCAAAGTAGCAAAGCGAGTAAAAGTGACGATAACAAGATATATAAATACACTCACCTGAGGGTTCATCGCAAGGGGCTGGCTGGAACCGCACAGAGTTACAAGGTAGATGAGTATACGGGCGCTCCTTGGGGTCGTAATGCTCTCCCCGAGGAGGGCACGCCGGTTAGGGAGCTCAGCCTCCGACTCCGTCGACTCCGTGAAGAGTACTGGCTTAGAGCACGACCGTACGACACCATCGACGATCTTGTCGTACTCGAGAGTTACCAGCTCGCCCAAAGCAGGCACGTCGGCCATCGACGCATCGGCGCAGAAAATAACACGGTAGATGGTTCCGTTGCCATTCTCATGTAGGTAGTATAACGGCGCAGCGGGCTCCTGTGTGCCGCTTATGTCGTCCATGGAATGCAGCCTGCCTGCGGGTGTATACGTATAATAATATGCACATGTTTGGGGCAGGCCGGCGAACGGGGTAGTGTTTCGTCAAAGAAGTAGTCATCAACTACACCGACATACGTAGCAGAACGTAGCTCATCAGCAAACGACGAAGGGTGCGTTCAGCAGGACTCTGTATGCAGTTGCGAAATGAAGAATATTGTAAATGTTATTATTTGCGCGATCGTGCTCGTTTCGCATTATTTCGGACCCAAAGCAACGCCGCATGCTAGGGATAGATACTTCGTTCGGCGAAAGGCACGCGTTTTCATTCGTTTTGCCGGGGAAACGAGCGGAAACACATGGTTTCCATGAGCTTCGCTCGCTAGTTATTCTATTAATAAAGTCATTAATAAAGTAATCACTCACCCTTCAGCGTGCCATGTTCATCTTTCTGGATTGCTTGTCCTTGCGCGCCGTGCAGCGGGGCAAGCAGCAGGAGGATGGCCAGCGCTGGCGCCAGGCGCATGAGCACCGACGCACAGGCGGACATTGCTTCCGCCAAGTTTATATTTCAGACAAATAAACAGTTTAATGAATTTGATTGGTTTTGGCAATATTATATTATATGATAAAATCCTTCTATCTGGCACATAACGCTTACCCAGGGGATATTCAAAATGCACGAATTGATGATGTCATATTTTATATGTTCTAGAGATATACGGCAATGGCGTTTGGGCGCCCTTCTTGCACGCCGGCCTTTCTACCGACCCGCCCATCCATGGGTGAAGCGTGCGGTCGCGTTGGTACTACCGGTACTGCTATGGTCGCTTCACAATCCGTGGTTGCCTATTATTGTTTAATGTTTAGCATTATACATATAATTTTAGACAGAGCGGTGATTGGGGTTGGTAATGGATGTCTCCATGCGCTTATTACAGAGTTGAGGTTCATCACACGGCGATGAACAAGATCAACCTTACTTCGACATGTATCACAACCGTATCCATGTAATTTGCGCTTTTACATATGCGACTCGTTGTCCGCAAGCCGCAAGACTTACAGCGATAGGCACAATTACTACTACTCTGTATATCAACACGAAGGAAAGCGAGGTTACTATATATTAATAAGGAGTGTATAGCGGGCGCAAACGTTAACTGGTTTGAAACTGCTGTACCATGATGATCGATACCTTACGGATAGCCCTTCAGACCGACTAAGGTTAGGACACTTTCAATCAGCCAAGCTGGAGTATTTATATGCACTACTTATTATAAGTACAAAATGCAACAAGACAACATCAAAAATACTGTGACCGTACGGGTGACCAAGGCATATATAAAATATATGTGAACGGATTTGACTTGGGAGGTCTGCTTTACTGCGGCTATTGCTTTTATACTGCTTAATAAGCATAAATAATTAATTCCAAACACGTTTTGGCGTTGAACATGCTAGGGCGGTTGGACCTTAAGGGCACACCGTAAGGCCATATTTTGCTAGGGCGGTTTGACTGCTATAGGGTAGGTGCAAAACTCCGAACTCATTCTTCCCGTTGTTATATGATTTCACTCTTTCGGCTAAACAATCTACGGTAGTCCGTGAATGAACACGTTGTAAGGATAAAGCACATGAGTGCTTCATACCATGGCCCGCTCTTTATTTCGGCGACGGCCAAAATGTAACGCTAGCCCGTTGCTAGGGACTTTGCGCTTGATTTGCACCGAGCGCTCCCTGCCTTGCCGTAGGTAGGTTGCGCTCTGTCCTTCAGGTAGGATACAATTGTATGGGTCTAGGTGGGGGCACGTGTGGTTCGTGCGTGCGAGCCCCATTATTGCCACACGTAGCTATTATCCAGCTCCTCTGTAATTAATTAATACGCACAACTAACGCAGGAAGCGGCCTCGCAAGAACTCGGATTTAGTCCGGTCATTCCAACTAGTCATGCGTGCACCCAGTCAGCAAATAAAAAATCTTTTTAGCGATAATGTGCGCATGCATGTACGTAACTACAGCACTTGTGATGAACGATGTTTCATTGATCGAAGAGCGACGGCGGTCCGTCGAGCGACGTTCGTTCTTTGTAATAACAACGGGCTGGCCTTCCCGCAGTAATAGTACGGGGGTATGCAGGCCAACCCGTTGTTATATATATATATTGGCCACTGATGACAAATGTCGTTCACTTTGTGGATGTGGAGTTATGCTGCCGCCACTTGATATGTGAATGAGGCTGCGTGTTGTTCTCATCCGTCGCGTACGACGCACGCTGTGGTAAAGGAGGCTGGTCGTCGTATGGCCTCCAGTTTTGTCCGCCTCAATTTTGTTCACCATAATTTATATGGACTTCAGACCCGCCCATGAATATAACAAGTCCTGATGGCTTTGAGCGTGAAAGTTTACCTTTGCTATTTACAATTCTGACAGCTCCTGGTCTCATATATATACCTATTGTTTACACTTCCCGTCGTCTGCCGGCGAACGCGTTGACCTTCTCGCCCGCAGCAAGGGAACCTCAACCAATCGCCTCTGTCTGTCATGAACATGCCCACCAATCTCGATCATCAGTAGTATACTGCAACTATGCAGCAGCCATTGAGGGGTGATGCCCGACGACTGGACAACCATGCGCGGAAAAGGCCAATTTGTGGGTATGTGCGTGTGTTACATGGTTGGGGGTGCGTGCCCCTCTCATGACCAAAAAACCATGCGAGCCGAGGGCCCAAGGAAACAAAAACACCTAAAAGCACGACAGTAGAAAGCCGCCCATGCAGGAGAAGGAGATACTAGCGACCAAAGGGGACAATTGAGTTGCGGTGGGCCCAGATGCGCTCAAGCATCTTTGCAAAACGAGGGGGATCCCATTTCATCGCTTCCTCCATACGTACCCTCGAGTTGGGGAAACCCTTCATCCGCGCGGATGCTACTATAGGCAGGACACTCCATTAGGACATGCATCACGTCCTCTATTTGACCATCCGCAACGCAGCAGGGACATTTTCGCTCAGTCCTAGGGACATGAACTCTGCCCCCTCGTGATCTGTTGGCCAACATGTGCATAAGAAGGAGCAACAGTAAGGCTAACAAAAGTGGTTTCGGGCTCTGCTGTGTTGTTAGCGTTGTTAGGTGGTATGCCTGCTATTTTTTCGAACCTAACGGGTGTTACACTGTGGGCGAATCGCCCTGCCTGAGGCAGGACGAGCACCGGGGGTCCGAACCGGGCCGAGACACAGCGCAGGGGCGGGCGCGCTGCTACGTCGGGTCAAACAAACAAGCGACTCATCAGTAGAATCCCCCTGTTAGGATACGAATTAGGCGTTTTCTGTACGTAGGTGTTTTCCAGCTCTTCTGTATTTATTTATTTATGTATTTATTTACTTACCTACTTATTTATTTATTTAATTACTTACTTGTTTATTTAAATTTAATTCACTTTTTTTATTCAACTTTTAATTGATTATTTATTTATTTATTACTTATTCCATGGCCTTACGAGCCAGCCAAGCGCATGCATTGACGAGCGTGCGACCGAGTGAGCGAGCGAGGCGCTGCATTTATCAGGGCTTCTTTTATAATTATGGCCGGTGGTTAAGCTATCGCGCTCATTGCGGCCACATTACCGGGGTCTGAGCTGTGCGAGCGCCCGGGGGGGGTGCGGACCGGGCTGCGTGTGCGGACCGGGCTGCTGGGCGGTGCATCCCGGCTGGCTGTGCGGGCGGGCGGGAGTCTGTGCGTTGTGTGGCTGCAGGGGTCGTGCAAACACATGCAGGGTACGTGCAATTGGTGACACAGCACACATCAACGCAGGAAGTGCCGGCAGCCGCCGGAAGATTGAAGTCCACGGCGCGCGTGTTACCACGCGCGTGAATAGTCACATTCCCATGACAAAAAATGCTGTACAGTCCGATTGACGGTGCAGCCTTATTACCAGAGTCACGGCATTACAAAGCACAAGCCCTACGTAACTCCCTGATCCGCCCCCGGCCCTTTGTCCGTAAGCCCCACATAGGCGTAATAACGCATGAAAACCCCCGACGCGAATGAGTGCAACAACAAACTCCAGGGCTCGCGCATCCGGCGGATCAGCAGCACACACCAGATCGGTCTTTTATTTGGAGAATTTAAACACACGGGCTCTTGGCCACAATGGCATCCATCGATCAAAGCCGCATATATATATGGGTTTCTAAAAGTAAAGCAAGTAAGGCTCTATCCCGTAGTGCGGGGCGGCGGCCTAGTTACAGGCGGGGAACGGGGTGCAGGCGAACGGGGTGCAGGCGGGGGACGGGGTACAGGTGGGGAGGGAGGTGGCGGCGGGGAAGGGGGTGGCGGCGAACGGGGGGCCACCCGAACACCGCAGTCGGGATCCTCAGCGTCAGTCAGGAAGTCGCAATCGTCATCCAGGTTGTCGCCGCAGGTCCTCTCGGTACCGCCCTGGCGGCGGCACAGCCGTACGGTTGCGCCGGTGGTGGTGGTCCAGGAGTCGTACTTGACAACCAGATTTGTGTTGGGGACACCCCAAATGGAGCCGGGCAGGACTTCACCCATCTTGACCGTGGCGCGATACGAAACGCTGTCTGTTCCGTCATAGGTGTGGAAGACGAGGAAGCCCTTGTTATCGTCCCAGCTTCTCCAAGGCAGGTCGTACGGGTAGGTGTTGGGTCGCGATGAGACGAAGAGTCGCTGTCCACTGGGCAGTCCGCTGCCTGTCACCATGACAAAGCTGGAGGAGCTGGACAACTGGTTGGGAATTCGCAAGGTCCTGGATGTGCCGACCTGCAGACTGTTATCATCCAGCTGCTGCATGGGCCTGCCCCAACCGACCTGATGACGTGTGCGGCAAGCGAAGAGCGGGGGGCAAGCAATAATACAGGCGGTAGCGGTGGTGAATTGGACAATGATTGTTTCCCAGCAAGGGTCCGTTCCGCAGGAGCTGCCGCGCCTTGCCTGCATGTACTGCATACGTACTGCATGCATAATGCGCTAAATACATACATACGTGCGCAATTATATCCTTCGTTTGTGCCGCAGACAGTAATGAGGCCGCTATGTATGTTACCAGCCGAAATGATGACCGTGCGTGACAGCGCAGAACTCGGGTGCGTGAATCGTTCTGTTCGTTTGGATACACTGCCCGCGCGGCACTAAGTATTGCATCTCCAGAACACACCTGCCAGTTGTGAGGCGCATTGAAGCAGCGGATGCCCTGCCCGTTCCTGGCACCCAAGGTGCACGTGTTGTCGCACTGATCCCACATATCACAGTTGCCGGGAACGTTGGCGTGTGCCATGCCGTAGTTGTGGCCGATCTCATGCATGATCAACTCAAGGTTAGTAGCATGTTCGCCCGACATCCAGACCAGGCCGCTTCCCCAGTCGTTGACAGCTGTCTTCGCGAAGAACCGTCCGTTGGTTCCCGCGCCAGCAAATCCGCCGCAGCCTGCGTTGATGGACGGCCGACAGGCACGCACAGGCAGGCTCGCGCGTTAGTGCATCAATCCACCCGGAGCGAGATTGATGTCTCAAGATCTCGCTGGTACTTCTGGATATATAATGCTCTAGCGATACCTGCCCTACGTTAGTTGCGGTGGAATAAAGTCCAAAGGCGCCTTTGCACGCAATCTCCATATATCAAACCGCCCGCCAGCCCCGCATGCATGTAGACTTAATTTGTGAGGTTAAAATCTTGACACCTCATCCAAGTATAATGTTTACCTTTGGTTGTTGACGAGAAGCTGCGAGGCAGCATCACAATGCGATGATGGTAGTCAGCGGGATTTACGCCGCGCTTTGAGGCCCAGTCAGCAAGCCAGAACTGCCACTTCATCATGTTATCGTTTTCACACCCATTAGTAGTGTCGAACGTCGGAGACCCGAATGGAAACCCAGGGCCGGTGCCTGTGCAAGGAATCTGCACGGGGCCAAGCACCTTGACGTTGTTGGCGTCCAGTGAGACCTGGCCGTTGCTGCAGGTCTGGTAATAGCCGGGAAGCGAGCGGCTCAGGATGTCCCCAGATCCCTTGGTGAGGGCGTCGGTCATCTCCTGCGGAAGCAAACATTCAATCACGCGAAGCAAAGGATGGGCTGCTATGTGATTTCCAAGTGTGCGCTTATTACGTATTACAGTGGCCTTGTGAGGTCATGCACTGCTGTCGCACGTAGCAGTACACCAGTTCCTCACACTCTACGGAGGGTAGGAACGGGCTTCAGATGCCACAAGGGCGTTGTCGCAGGATTGCCCTGACGGGGTCGCCGTTGCTAGTGCAGATGTCCCTGGCGGGTCTGCTGTGACAGTTGAAGATGTCCCTGGCGGGTCTGCTGCGACACTTGCAGATGTCCCGGGTATGGCTGCCTCAGAATGCTGCAATGCGCTGTGCACTAGTCAGGGAGGGTCAGGGTTCTGCTGGCGCCGGCGGTCTTGGCCAACGCAATAAGGCCTACTCCAACCAAACCTGACCAACACTGACCAATCCGCCACCGGTGATGAAGAATGGCCATTACACGCACTGTAGCTCCTGCTCCGTCTTGCTACCTTACTAGCTAGCTTTGTTCCCACGTCTCAGGACTCGAACAGCCGCTTGACGCACAGCCAGGTGAAGGCGTTCCAGGTTTTCAACACCCAAGCTCACTATAGCATGCACCTAGTATGCAATAGTGGTCGCCTTGGGGCCGATTGTGCCAAGTGAACCAATGGTGCGCAGACGGGCTTTACCAGACATTTGACTAAATAGCCCGCTTACGCAACGCCACTGTCATGTCATGTATCCTACGTTCTATTCCTTACCAATACTTGGACGCTTGAAGCAGGCCCGCGACAAGAAATGAGCGCTAGAGCTTTCGGGGGCTTTTCCGGCAGACGCTATTTGCTTGCTTCCGGCAGACCAATTTATAATAACTGAACTCTTTGACATGAACAACTTGAGAGAGCGGCGAGCTGCCAGGGCAGCGCCAAACTGCTCCGAGCAGTAATACAGTATTGTACGGTCTCCTAAAAGCTCGGCTGCAGGCCGCATACGGAAGCCTCGAAAGCTTGATTGCTGAGACACGCGTTTGTGGGACACGGGGAAAAGCGGGGGAGCGGTGTTAAGCGTTGTTAAGGCAATTGACAGAGCGAGTCCTCCGGCACTGTCCCGGGGTGGGGCCGGCTCCAGCAGTTGTACTGACACGGCTGGGGCCGGCTCCAGCAGTTGCAATTGCACGGCTGGGGTCGGCTCCCACAGTTCCAATTGCACGGGCGGGGTCAGCTCCAGCAGTTGAAGATGTCCCTGGCGGGGTCGTCAACGACAGTTGGCAATTGCACCGGCAGCAGATGCTGTGACAACGGCCACCCTTCAGATGTCACTCCCGGAGAGTCTGTCCTACCCACCTCACTCTACCTCCCACTCCCCCAAACTCTCTCCCGGTTCCATAACCTCTCTGAAAAGGACGACGGGTAGGACAAGATGGTGTGTTCTGGTTGCGTGTTATTCTTACAATGACGTGTCGTACACCGTGTCTTTTCTCTTCGTACGCGGGTAGCTGCAGGACATGTGTAACGCCGAGGTTACAGGAGCCGTACAATCGGCTAGCATAAAGCCTAAGAAAGGCGTCGCACAGCATCTCGAGTAGCCTTTGCTCCGCCCAAGCATGACAACATGTGTGCTTTTCGTTCCCTTTATTAGGCCGGTCTCGCTCAGTGCGGGGAAGGTTTTTCCTTGACTCCGACTCCCTTTTGCCTCCCAGCGTGGGATCCCTTCATTCTAATGAGGCGGTTTCGCCGGTTTTTGGTGGCCCGGCCTAGATCGATGTCCCTTTGGACATTGGGACCATGCACAGAGTCGTGCGTTCGCAAGACTATGTATGTGTTTTCAGATCCGCTGTAATTTAAAATAAAAAAAACATGGATATTGTATGTAGTACATGTGCGGTAAGATAGGCTTGTTGTATGGGGCTTTCGTTGTGTGCGTCTCGGTACCCACATGTACATACGATATCGCCCGGAGAAAATAAGACAATCGACGCGGATGACCAAGGGCTCGGACGTTGCATTGGTTGTTGAACAATACGAAGCTTGTGGCTGCTTGCTTGCGTGCGTGCTAATCGATCGGCCGGCCAAATTCTCCCGGTGTTGCACCTCCCGCCGTTCCATACATCTTTCTATCTGAGATCAGCGAGATGCATTATATCCTAGATAGATGTTATCCTAGCTGGGGATCACAAGCTAAAGATGAGTGACCACCCCTGGCAGGCGTGAAGCGTTGCTAAACATTCTGCACTACGTACGCATATAGCTGATGTCTGCCACACAAGTACAGCAGGGTGTAGTGTCGTCCTGGGTAGTTATATATCGAGGTGACTATCAACTGGGCATCTTCCGATCGATTGGTCCTTTGCTGAATAGGGGATACACATAAGTGGTATTGACCGAGCTGGGTTCCTGGCGGCCTTCACGGGTTAATATTCCCTTCTTTCCCTGCAAGAAGTGCGTGAGCGGCTGTCTGCTTGTTGACGGCATTATGCAGGTCCCATTACCAGTCCGCGCGGATTCGAATCCGTTCAACTACGGAGGCATCTGGACCGTGCGGCGGATGGAGGTGGTCGCACACTGGATCGTAAACCGCGAAGACGTGCGTGCGTGGCCCCATCTGACAGGGATTTAATTGAAGTATTCCGCTGGGTATGGTAGAATACGAGGTGTAAACGTCATGTCTACGTACGGACTGGGCATCTTCCATCCAAACGGGCCTTCAAAAGGGCTCTATTTATATACTTCTGAAAGCGGCTCTTAAATATGAGCGGTGCAGCAACGCTAAGCACGGAGCGACTATTGGTGATGAGAGTAAGACGTAGAAACGCACTCACCTCAGGGTTCATCACAACGGGCTGGCTGGAGCCGCACAGAGTTACAAGGTAGATAAGGATACGGACGTTCCTTGGGGTCGTAATGCTCTCCCCGAGGAGGGCACGCCGGTTAGGAAGCTCAGCCTCCGCCTCCGTCGACTCCGTGAAGGGTACTGGCTTAGAGCACGAGTGTACGACGCCATCGACGATCTTGTCGTACTCGATAGTTACCATCTCGCCCAAAGCAGGCACGTCGGCCATCGACGCCTCGGCGCAGAAAAAAACACGGTAGATGGTACCGTTGCCATTCTCATGTAGGTAGTAAAACGGCGCAGTGGGCTCCGGTCCGCCGCTCATATCCATGGAGTGCAGTCTGCCTGCGGGCATATATATACATACATGTGGGGCAGGTGGTAGACGGGGCGGGTAGTGTTCTCGTCAAAGAAGTCATCATACGTACGCCTACTTAGCTAGCTCATCAGCAAAATGGGCAACAGACGACAGACCTTTTGACATTACGGCACGCAGATGCGTTTATGTCTTTGTATTTATTGCTGATGACTTTATAGTTGCAACAGATATGGCAATCGTGCGTGTTCGGTTCGCATGACGGACCCCGCCCGGCACGCAACGCCGCGTCAATTGTATAGTATTAATCCCTATTCGGTGAATGATTTCAGAGGAGCGGGAAGAAAGCTACATAGTGCGTGCCTAATGTCCAATAGGACATGCATCCAGGCAGGTCCAGCCCATGCCACCAGCCAGCTCGCTAACCCTGCTGAAACGAATCGTTACCCACTGACATGCTAGATAGGGAACGGCACGCGGAGCGCGGAACGCCTAATGGTTGGCCCGGCGCATGCATAGAGTGAATGTAGAGTGAATTTTTAAGCAAGCTACAAAATGAAAATGAATCGTTCGGTTTTATTTTGCCGGGGGCACGACAAACGCCGAATGAGCGGAAACACACGGTTTCCATTAGCTTCGCTCGCTAGTTATTCTATTAATAAAGTAATCACTCACCCTTCAGCGTGCCAGGCTCATCTTTCTGGATTGCTTGCCCTTGCGCGCCGTGCAGCGGGGCAAGCAGCAGGAGGATGGCCAGCGCTGGCGCCAGGCGCATTAGCATCGACGCACTGGCGGTCATTGCTTTCGCCAAGCTTATGATAATGAGAAGGACTGGATGGTTTTTGCAATAATGCACAACAAAGCCGGCGGCTTCGTGACGCCGTGTGGCGCAGAATGTCTATTGATGTCTACGTATTCACGAGATACAATTTATTATGCATCAACCTATCATTTTATAGGTTAGCTGTATACGACAACGCTGTTTGATGATCGCCTTTTTGCCCACCCTGCCTTTCTATCTACGGCCCAGAGCCAAGGGTCGCGTATGTACTGCTGCTGCGGTCGCTTCGTAAAATGTTGTTGTCTATACAATAATATCTAAATAAACCTATGTTTTAATTTTCGCTATGCGTATAGGCAGAGCGGTGACTGGAATTGCGGTTGTATGTTCGATATATAAATAGGCGGTTACACGGCGATGAACAGAACGTTTTTTTCCGGCATGCATCAAAACCATATTCAAGTATTCAGAATTGGCACACGTAGTCGAAGACATTAATTTCCCAGCGTGGGATCCCTTTCCAATAATGAGGCGATTTCGCCGGTGATTTGGTTAGTGGCCTGGTCTAGCTAAATGTTCTATTGAACATTCGACCCACAGAGTCGCGCGATCGCACTATGTAGTTTTTATCCAGCTCCTATGTAATTAATTTATGTAAGCCGCGTTGCATAAACATGCAAGGGAACGCCTGCGCTGGTACATACAAAGCGCAACCCCCCAAGCAGTCGGACTTGTTTGTTTGACATTCGTTTATGTGGCCGTCGTCAAGACAACTTGCGGGCCCCGATGTGAAGCTCATATGCGTTCGACCTGAAGACGTAAGCCTCATTAGTCCACGGACGAAATCGCCAAACCGAAAGAGCAAACTCCTATTGCAAGGCAAAAGGCAAAAGGGAAAAGTATTTCGGTTTTTCCGCCTATCCGTAGGGTATCGCATGCTACAGAAGTTTCAATTGACTTAGGTTTGTCTATCTGCGCTCCAGTTGCCGCCATAGTATCGTCGCTTGCAATCACAGCGAACTACCATCGTAACCGGTGTTTGCATATAGGCTAGGTCGCGTTCTGTCACTCAGGTTCGATATTGTAAGCAGTAGGTGGGGGTAGTGCGTGCAGCCCGATTACTCTCGCCCACATAGCGCGCGGGCCTTGCGGGAAATCGAATTAGGTCATTGTCCGGGCGGAACTAAATGTCCTTGCGCAACATTCTTCTAAGCGACTGTGATGTACGTATGTAGCTACAGCACTTGCTTTACGTAGCCACTTCACATGGATACCGATTCGCTCGTTTCAGAGAATCGGTCTTGGCACACGTAGTCGAAGATATTCATTTCCCAGCGTGGGATCCCATTCCAATGGGGCGATTTCGCCGGTGAATTGGTTAGTGGCCTGGTCTACAGACCTGTCGGATCAGTTTACCGTCGCCGGCAGTCGACCGTCATATTTCCGGATATTGCGGTTTTGCGTAGTTTGTAGGTTCTACGTCAGTCGAGGTTGTTTGCTTTCGAGTCCGTAACGTAGTATAGCTTACGTGAAGATCTCGGGGGTAGGATGCCGTACAGTTGTTTTGCGTATTTTAGTCGAGTCTTTGGCTTGTTGCCTTGTCTCGTTTTGCTCTCAGGCAGTCGCCTGTGAGCAACTAGTAGGCCCCTTTCGTTAGGTTAAGGACCTGGCCTAGCGGAAGAGACATGTAAGGTCTTGCATCGTCACTTTTCCCTTTGCCTGTTGCCGAGACACTTCCATCATCCTCGTATTTGCACCATTTGTGCAATACTGAGCATTATGTGGTCAGCCGTTCTGCGTGGAGCCGACCTCGCCAGCAGCCGGCGGACCGATCCCACGTTACGGTGATGCCTCGTCGAAAGTGCGCCGAATTGCCGTTGCGCCTTGTTTGCATTTGGCGCATGTGATATCGGCTTTACCCAGCTGGAGCAACCACGTGTGGATGCAGCGCATATTCCCAGCGTTCGTGTGCAGTCATGTGATCCGACAGACCCACATCGTCGTGCGATTGCACAATGTAGCTATTATCCAGTTCCTCTGTAATTAATTAATGACCCGGTTCCTCTGTAATTAATTATAATAATTGTTTATATATATGTTCCAAGTGTAATGCTAAATCGGAACATTACAAATCCCCGACACGTTTATTTGACCTTGTTATTGTAATTAAAATTAGCACTATACGATTCTACACGGTAATACGCGCGCAGTCGTGTACGCCGCTGGGTTGGTAATTAATTAACTACAGAGGACCTGGATAAACGTTGACTTCTCTAGCAGCGACGAAGGAGTGGCAGAGAAGTCTGGTTCTAACGACGATCGATGTTAACGGTTAAGTTGGTTGCCGTACGGTGTACGGCTTGCAGCCAGAGGCTGCGCGTCTTGTGGGGCAGCTGCCGTCTGGAGACGGCATCTTCCGTTGTTGTTTCATCTTTTGTGTTAGCCCTTCTGCCAGGGCTAGTACTACCACTTGTTGCAACAACCCAACAAACGAGAAGCTGCGGATGGTGGAGAGCGCCTTGGAGGATTTGGCGCCAAAGACGGCTGCTGGCGAGATCGACTGGGACAGCACTGAACCGGTCGTCAAGCAGGGCAGCATTGCTATGGCGGAGCTGATGCGACAGTCCCAGTTGGTGCACAGTTCCATCGTCGCGGGAGCTAAGGTGGACCAGAGCGAGCAGCTGGCGGTCATGGAGACCTATTACGAGTGGATGCAGCATAACATCGAAACGCCGCATCAGGACTACCTTACCGGCAAGAAGCGTTTGACGGATGTGCAGAACAAGGAGTACAGGGCTGCGGTGCAAGACGTCAAGGACCGCAACAAGGAGAAGGAGAAGGAGTCGACCAAGAAAGGCGCGCAGCAGCAGTGGCAGCAGAACAGTGGGCAGAAAAGGCAGTACGGCAAGCAGGGTTTCGGTGGATACGGCGCGCAGCCGCAACCACAGCAGCAGCCGGCTGCCTGGCAGCAGCAGCAGCAGCAGTACCCGCAGGCTCAGAGGCCGCGTGGCCGGTGGTCGCGACGGATTGAGCATTTTCGCTGTGACCCGCTGGAGGGTATTATGCACGCCCCGTTGTTGGCCGCATTTATTTTGAGCTGCGCCCCGTTGTGGCCGCTCTAGAGCTGAGCCCCGTTGTGGCCGCTCTTGTTGAAAGAAGACTACACGTGACAGACGCAGTTAAGAATTCATGCGAGCCCCGTCGATGGCCGCACACGCGGAAGCAGAACAGCTGAATCTTATTAAGCGGACCCCGTTGTTGGCCGCGTTGTCGAGCTGAGCCCCGTTGTGGCCGCTCTTATCGGAGGACGATTATGCGTGACAGACGCAGTTTGAATTCACGCGAGTCCCGTCGCTGGCCGCATACGTAGAAATCAGATCAGCTGGGATAGTTTAAGCGAGCCCCGTTGTTGGCCGTTTTGTCGAGCTGAGCCCCGTTGTGGCTACTCTTGAGCCGCGCCCGTGTGGCCGCTCTTGCCAGACAGCAATGTGCGTAGTTGGCGCAGTTGAGCTATGCGAGCCCCGTTGTTGGCCGCTAATGCGAGTTGAGATTCTTGGGGCGACCCGTGGTGGTTTCGTCTGCTAAATAATGACCCAAATGGGCGTGCGAACCGTTAACCTCTTTTTGGTTGGGTGTTGGATCATGACCGTAGCAGGGCATTTGGTAACTGCAAGCGGGAAGGTGCCCTTATCGGCATCGTTCTTGCCGATGGACCTTGGTCTTTTTGGTTGCAAACACCTGACGGTGTGGATATGTAAGCACTCGTTACACGACCCGTTCATCTGACATAGCTGATGGGCCAAGTTACATTGTCGTACGGGCTCACGGCAGCGAAGTTTTGTCCTATACGCTTTGTCTCCGTCGTCGCTCTGCAAGTCAGTCATTTACTTCTGGGATCAGCGGAATAATAGAATAATAATTTGAAACACCGGGGCCGTGTTTAATTTCCGAATTTTCTCTGGCATCACAATTTACAATGTCCAACAACGATCCAGCTAATTCTATTAGGTCTCTTGTGCGTCCAGCACAGCGTTCGCTGTTTACCTCTAGGGCGGCGGCCCCGAGCAGATCATCTTTGGCAAATAGTGTGGCCAGACAGTCCGCAGGAGGACTGTCGCTTGTCCAGAAGGCCACAAATACTAGCCATAAACGCCCAGCTGAGGGCGTCGCACGTGAGGACGCGACCAAACGCCAGCAGGCACCATCATCGGTGCCGGCACCAGTCGAGCCACAATCGATTACCAACGCGGGCCATATCCGCGCTGAGGCCGGACAACAGGACCCGGAAGGCGAGACCGCGGGCGCTCCGGCTAAAGGCGCATCGGCTTCCGCGGAGGCCGTACATGGGATCTCAGCCTGGCGCGAGCCAAATCCTGCCCCGAAGGCAAGCGGAGAACGACCGGAAGCCTGCGCTGTCAGGTGTGGTTGCAGACTTGCCGGAGGACTCTTGGGAGTTTGAGGGCGGTGGCGCGGATGCAAAAGTGAAACCTGCCAAACCGGTACCGCAGATGCGACACCGGCTGAGGAATAACTTGTGGTTCTGGCGGTCGTTTTGCCGCTCCTCTCTGGTCCTAAGCTGGATCGCGGTGGGATACTGTCTGATGTGGAACGCAGATTGCCCAAAAGCAGGCCCAGACCCGGTCAGGCTACCCAACCACGGCTCGGCATTGCAGAACCAAGGGTTCGTGAAAGATGCGGTTGCTGAGCTCGTGGCTACGGGTGCGGTGCTGGCCTTGCCAGACGGTTCGGTCCCGCACTGCGTCATGCCTCTAGGCGTAGTACCGAAGGCAGGCACTGACAATTTTCGTTTGATTTATGATGCGCGCTATTTGAATAAGCTGGTTGTGACGCCGAGCTTCAAATATGAGACCCTCGCGGGTTTGGGCACGGTCCTCCAGCCGGGGGACTACTTGTTCACGGTGGACCTAAAATCAGGCTACCACCATCTGGACATTCATCCGGATTTTTGGCGTTATCTAGGTTTCATGTGGGAAGGGAAATACTATGTTTTCACGCAACTCCCTTTCGGTTTGGCACCCGCGTGCTGGGCGTTTACGAAGCTCACACGGGAACTGCAGACCTTATGGCGGTCGGAAGGGCATCGCACGTCATGTTATATCGACGATAGTATCCACGCCCACCAGGACCCAGCTGTGCTCGAGGCCTGGAAGGTCAAGGTGCTTGGGGACTTGGAGAGAGCAGGTTTCATAGTCAGCGAGAAGAAGTGTGACCTCGTACTGTCCCAGCAGAAGAAGTATGTATTTGGGTGCTTTGGTGGACACCTCGAAGGGGTGCTTACTGGTGCCGGCCGAGAAGCAGATGGCACTCTTGCAAAACATTCAATTGGCTCTAGACCAACAGCCGGACGGGTGCAAGGTTCGGCAAGTCGCGTCCATTGTGGGACACCTCATGTCCATGTCATATTCCTTTGGTGAGCTCTCGACGCTCATGACACGCCGCCTGACGGCGTGGCAGGGCAATGTGCTCCGCGCGGGGTTCACGTTGGAGGACCGGATTTCCTTGGATAGCGCGAGTATTGAAGAGCTGAATTTCTGGCGTACGGCTGTGCAACGGTACGATGGCCGGAAGCCACTTTGGCCCCCGTCGAATCTACACACGATTAAGATTTTCTCCGATGCTGCGGGGCGTTCGCGTTACTCTTTTGGTGGTTGGGGCGGTTGGGCCAAGATTGAAGGGCAGCTGGTGAAAGCAGCAGGGCGCTGGGATTTCGACACGGCACCCAGATCATCCACTTACCTCGAGATGCGTGGTGTTTGGAAAGTATTGCGGAGCCTGAACACGCGTGGGCAGTTGACAGAGCAACGGGTGATGGTGAACACCGATAACTATGGGACTTTTTGCATACTTACGAAGGCGGGCTCCGTGGTACCAGACATACACGATGTGTGTATGAGCCTTTTCTGGTACGCGATCGAGCATAAGATCACCCTGGTCGCGAATTGGATTCCTCGGGAACAGAATGTGCTGGCGGATGCGTTGAGCAAGGCAGACATTTCGTCGGACTGGATGCTGCACCCGGAGGTTTTCGGCTACGTTGAATGGCTGTGGGGACCTTTCAAGGTGGACCTGTTTGCCTCGGAAACCAACCACCTGGTGCCCACCTACTTCAGTCATTACTACACTCCAACCTGTGCGGGTGTGAACGCCTTCTCGCTGGTGTGGCCTCGCACCTCCTGGTTCAATCCACCGTTTGGCCTCATAGGGCGGGTGCTCGAACACGCAGCAAGGTGCCGGACCCGCATGGCTCTAATCGTTCCTTTTTGGCCCGGCGCTGCCTGGTGGCACAAATTGGTGGAGAACGCCTGCGTTTTTCAGTCGTTTGTATGGGACTGCGTGGTCTTACCGGCTCGCAAGGATCTGTTCCTGAGTGGCGCTTACGGGAACACACTATCCCGGGAACGCCCCAACTGGGCCACTCTCGCCCTGCTGGTGGATTTTGAGTCTGAGTGCGACAGGGCCATTCTAATCCCCGATTCGTAACCGCACGTCGCGCTAATGCCTCAGATACGCTGGTCCGCAACAGCATCCTCAGCAAGCTAGGGGAGGGGGCCGCCAACCCGCGCATCGTGGGCCTCGAGGAGCGCCTGGCCACGGGCGCACGAACCAGTCGAGCGATCCGCACCTGGGACGTGTACGACCCCATCATCGGCAAGTGGGTGACTTTCTGCGCGGAGATCGGTGAGGACCCGGTCGCCGCCTCGGGGGTGGCAGCTAGCCTTTTCCTCCAAGAGAGAATGGAGGATGCTGGCCAACGCGGCATTGGACCCCAAGCCGTAACGAAAGCCAGCGCAGCTATTACAGCCTTACACTCGATCGCGGGCGCCACGTCGCCCAGCAGCGACCCGCTGTGCAGCGTCGTCCGGGAAGTCGCGAAACGCAGTCTGACCGCACAACCGTTAACCAGGGACCCCGTATCCGCCGACGACATTGTCGACACACATCTGGCGACGGATACCCCGCTGCAAACGCGCATGTACGCGACGTTTGCGGTGCTCTGCTTCAAAGGCCTGTTCCGGTACAGCGACTTGGCGCGCATCATGGTCCACGAGCGACTGATGGAGTTCTCGGACGGCAAGGTGGTTATCCACCTCTACGCCGGAAAAACGGACCAGTACGGTGACGGGAAGTCCGTGACGATTTTCGAGGAGGCGGCCGGCAGCCCGTACTGTGCCGTGCGACTGCTCAAGCGGCTGCTGGCGGAGGGGCAGTACAAGACCCGCCCCGACACCCGGACGTGGGTGGACGCGGCCGGCACTCGGCATACGGAGGAGGTTGAGGACGTTGGACCGCTGATGCGGGCGGTGAAGAACGTGCAGGGCCGGCACGTGCTGGCGCAGACCTCGGTCCCGCTGCCCAACGTGATTCCGGCAGTGTCGTACACGACGTACCGGAAACAGCTGCTGGAGCTGTGCACGGCGGCGGGCATCACCAAGAAAGTGGGGACACACAGCTTCCGGAGCGGCGGGGCCTCGGCTGCTGTGAACGGCGGTGCAGACCCGCGCCTGGTACAAGAGCACGGCCGCTGGAAGAGTGCGGCAGTTTTCGCGGAGTGCTATGTGCACGATTCCGACGAGCGCAAGCGCGCAGCGCAGGCGTGCATGGGCCTGGGCGACACGGACTAGTGTACCGGTGAACCCTCATCTTCGAAGTCTGCCGGAGTGAGCGGAGAGAGACAACCGGCCACTAGTCCAAAGTCAAAATCGAGATGGCCCTTGCAGGTTCCGTTTTCTGCAGGTTAGGTTGTTGGAGCCCGACGGACGAGTTGTTGGAGCAGTATCTCGTTGTAGTGTAACAGTGAGGAGTTAGAACAGCTACTTAGTGCGATCGCACGACTCTGGGTTGGTAAGCCTGAAACCGCGGAGGGTGCCCCCGGCTGGCGCAAGTGAGGGGGCGAAGCGCGCGCGGGGGAACAGACGGAAACCGCGCGCCCGCCCCTGCGCCACTCGGCCCGGTCAGGGATCCCGGTGCTCGTCCTGCCTCAGGACGAGTCGCCCACAGTGTAACACCCGTTAATTTTAAAAAACAATACGCTCGTTTGTTCCTTGTAGCTGCCCTCAGCTATATAGCGAAGCCGGCCATCGGCTAACGAGGAAGCGACCCGCCGATCAACGGGGAAGGGGCAATTGACGAGGACCTTTACACTGCAGCGAGAGCACAGCACAAAGCGCGGAGCGCCAAAGCGCGGAGCGCCAAAACAAACACCAGCCCGGAGCGCACAAGCGAAAAACGCGCGGCCGACGCCACCGGCGCGCGGGCAAACAGACGAGACGGCCAGCCAGCCGAACAGGCCGCCCGGGGGCGACGGGACGAGCCGCGGCAACCGAGGCAACCCCCAACCCAACCAAAGCTCCGGGCGCAGACAACCGAAACACCGCCAACCAGGCCGAGAAACCCGACCGTGAGCAAGCACCAAAAGGCGCGCGCCAGCAACCCCTATGATTCCCGCAACGAGAACCAGCACAGGACAAACACGGTGGGGAAAAACGGGAACAGGGGCACCACAAGGCCAAAAAACCCCACCGCCGCCCCGGCCGGCACAACACAACGACACCAGCGACACACAAGTCAGCCCGAAACCCAACACCCACCCGGCGGAGGTCTGGCCCCTTGCCGCCCACGGCCCCGTGAGCGGAGGGCTGGTCCCGGTCCGCGAGCACGGCCGTCTGTCCAACCGACATCCCTCAAGCACCGCACACACACGACCCAGCGACGAGCTCCGCCAGCACACGCCAGCCACCACGGGCGCGGGGCCGTCACCAGGGGCCCAAGCGCCGCCACGAAAAGACTCCAGCGGGCGGCCTGCACGGCACAAAAAGGGGCGGGAGCGCGAGCCAGGGAGGCTCGGGCGGGGCGGGAAACTAGGTGACTCACGGCGATGTGAGTGCTCTCGTGAAGTGAAGGCAGAATGCCTGAACGCAGCGAGAACCGAAGGTAAAGCTTCGGTCAGCTTTACGACGTCGTAACAAACCTAGCTCAGTCTCTACGATCGCTTCGCTCCTTCGAGACTAAGCTACTGTTTATTTACAGACCAGCGGGGCCGCAATATATATTACGGTGGTGCGACCTCTTGACACATATGAATTTTTGTTTACTTATGCAAGTCCCTGGCCAGCAGCGACGTGCGTACGGATGGTCGAGTGTACGAGGCTTACGTGTTGTACAGCATGCTCCTTGCCCACACACGCCGCACACATCATTCACGATTGGGTTCATCACCCCAAACAGAAACTAACCGCCACAAGACCACTCATCGCATCTTTTAATTCCATCCAGATGCATGCAGCAGAACCGTGGTTACTATCTAGTGATCTCCCCAAAACGCTGAATCCAGTCAAGGAGGCGTCTGATGACGGGGCACTCGCACGCAGTAGGGCGACCTCGGGGAGGGCGACTGCGTGTATGTGTCGAGCGTGTGTAGTAGGTATGTACCATGAGGATTGAGTGACTTCATTCGAAGAAGGGGGCGTGTTGCCTAATTTCCCGTCGGTGGTGGAGGCTTTGGGTTCCGGGGACGCTTTGGAGTGGGTGGCTGCGGTGAGGATGGTGGGGGAGATGGTGGGGAGCGGGGTGGCTTGGGAAACGGAGATTGGCGCAAGGAAGGTGGTGGCGATTGCTTGGGAGACGGCGCCTGCGGGGACAGTAGAGGCGGCGGTGGTGATGGCGGCGGTTGCGGCGGTGGTGATGGCGGCGGGGGCGGCGGTGGTGATGGAGGCGGGGGCGGCGGCGGTAACGGCGGTGGTGGCGACGGTGGCGGCGGCGGCGGCGGTGAAGGAGGCGGACGCGGCGATGGCGGCGGCGGTGGTCGGACCCCTGATGCGCAGTCGGGGTCTTGCGCGTCGGCCAGGAAGTCGCAGTCGTCATCCAGGCCGTCAGTGCAGTTACGTTCGAAGTCCGAACTGCGTCGGCACAGCCGTGCGACTGCGCCGGTGGCGTTGCTCCAGGAATCGAACCGGATGACCAAGCTGCTGTTGGTGACACGCCAGACTGTGTTTACTTGAATGCTGCCAAGGTGAATTGTCGCGCGGTCGGGGATCCTGTCGGTCCCGTCGTACGTGTGCACGACGAGAAAGCCCCTATCGTCCTCCCACGGTTGCCAGGCCAAGTCGTACGGGTACACGTTGTACCGTGCGGCAATGAAAATTCGCTGCCCCGGGGCCATACCGCTGCCCGTCACCATGACAGAGCTCGCCGCGGTGGACAACTGGTTGGGGATTCGCACAGTGATCGTGTTGCCTATCTTCAGGCCGGCGTCGTCCAACTGCACGAAGGGCCTGCCCCAGCCGACCTGAAGAAAACGTTGCCGGGACAGGGAAACGAGAACTCGGATCTTCATATATAGGATAGGGGAGGAAATGTCACTTCGGGGTTCGAGGAGAATAGCATTTTGTGGTTTGCACTGTAACAATAATGGACAACAGACAAATAAACTGTAATGGCAATTAACTCATGGCCGGCCCGCAAGGCGTTGCTTTGCAACGGTGAAGTAACCGAAACATCAGATTGACCTTCAAGATTCGCCACAGTGTTTTATTATCAAGGGAATTATCGGGTGTTGGGCCTGCTGTGTCTGTGCGGTGCACGCCTTGTGACATGCACGCGTGCGTGAACCCCATTCCGTGGTACAGCGGCACGCTTGCATCTTCTGGTTCGCCAATCAAGGGCGTCTCGGCAAACCTGCCAATTCAGCCGAAAATATTTATAAGTCCGGGTTAGTTCTGATGTAATTTTTCCGCACTTGAATATCTTTTAGATAGCAATCCGCACAGCCCGCCGCTGTCGTATGTATGTATGTACGGTTTGTATGTAGTCATGAGTGCATGTAGTCATGAGTGGGGAATTCCCGTCGTGTGTGTAAAATAAACAACGACACCAGCGGGTGGCAAGGCAGCGTACGTGTGTGTTCGTTTCCTGCTGCGCTTCCCCGCCCGCGGCTAAGCGATCGGCTGCAGAACGACCCTGGACATAGAATCAAGCGTGCCTGTCAGCCAAACGCACGCATCTGGTGTTAGCGTCTACGTCCGTACGGTGAGCAGAGCGTTGGTGTCGTAAGATCACGTCAACCCCCATCGAAGTCGTACATTCGTACATCTTGCACGTACATCCAATTTCAGTTGATCAAACCTGATAGATTGGTTATTACAGTCAAGCAATTAGCATCGGTCATTATAATGCACAACCGCTCTCGAACCCACCTGCCAGTTGTGAGGTGCGTTGAAGCACCTGATGCCCTGCCCTTCTCTTGCACCCATGATACAGGTGTTGTCGCACTGATCATTCATGTCGCAGTTGCCAGGCACGTTGGCGTGCCCCATGCCCCACGTGTGAGCAATCTCGTGAAGCAGAATCTCCAGTCTTCCAAAGTTATCGCCGGACCACCAGACCAAGCTGGAGCCCCAATTGTTGACGGCCGTCGTGTTGAGGTTCCAGCGGCCGGCCGAGGCAGCGCCGGCCCATCCCCCACAGCCTGAATACGTACATTGATGCATGGATTGCAGGTGAGTACCATATACAGTCGGCAGTCACGATCGGTTCATGTTCCTGAAGGCGGTTAGCTGTCGTATGTATATCCATACCAAACTACCGCCGAAGTGTGTGTACATCACCAGAGGTCTACCCTTTGGATGGGAAACAGCCGGGGATTCAGATGGCGAAGTATAAGCACTGGATGGGCCTGCCCTTGCGGGGGCAGCGGCAATCATGTTTCATCCCGCGCACGGCTCACTGCATATTTTGCAGTTCCGGTTGTGCTATTGGGAGATGGCGGCCAACAGATCACGAGTGGGCAGAGTTCCATGTCCCCAGCAGGCTGGCTATGATCCTTGACGGGAGTACCTACGGGCTAAGACATTCATCGCTCAAATGTGCCAAAAACGCCTATGGCTGAAGAGAAGGTTTTGGCTGGGAAGGCCCAACGTATCTGTGTGCAGTGTACCGTACACTAGCTAGGTGCATTTACAAGAAAACAAGGCATGATTGTTGCCAAGATATCAACCGTGTGCAATATAGGAACATGTTTTCAGTATTAATCAGCACATTTATTCGGAGCTGAAAACATCTTTTTCACCGTCAGGGGCGAGCCGGCGACGTAATTTTCGGGAAACTGGGCTTGGAAGTTCTATTGATGGCCAAATTAAAATTTCATATTGGAAACTCAAATCGTTAAAAAATATTACAAAATTTCATTTTTTGGGGGGCAAACATAGTATTATTTTAAGCCTGGTCCCCAACAGGACTGAGCGAAAATGCCCCTGCTGCGTTGCGGATGGTAAAAGAAAATAGAGGACGAGAAGCATGTCCTAATGGAGTGCCCTGCATTTAGTAGCATCCGCGCGCGCGGATGAAGGGTTGCCCCATTAATTTGAGGGTATCAGATGGAGGAAGCGATGAAATGAGATTCCCCTCGTTCGTTTGGCGAGGATGCTTGAGCGCATCTGGGCCCACTGCAACTCGATTGTCCCCTTTGACCGCTGGTGTCCTCTTCTTCTGCATGTGCGGCTTTTTACTGTCGTGTTTTAGGCGTTTTAGCCCCCTTGGGGTTTTTGTTCGTGAGAGGGGCAAGCGCGCACCCATGTAGCAAACGTACACAGCCCTTCAACAGCCCTTCAAAAACCATTTTCTACCGCTAGTTGATGTGGCCAGCGGTTCATTTGGCTCGCTCTGGCCGCCCATAGCTTGTTCGTGAAATGGAGTACGAATTCCCTGTCTGCACCCGTTCAGAGCACGACGGCAACCTTCCTTCCCAGCGAAACGACCGACCGAGAATTTTTGGGCGGGGCCCCAGCGCGAAGCGCCCAGGGGGGCCCCGCCCTGTAGGATTGCCCATGTCCGTGTCTGGGTTCTGGGTTCTGGGTTCTGGGTAATTGGACAAGTGCAGACTTTCGGCCAACGGAAAGGCTGCATAAGTAAAAGATTACATTCTTTATTGCACGGTAAATTTATTATTGGAACCCAACATCGCATGAGTACAAACCAGTTTGGCAGTCTCCATGGACCGAGGCCGAGGTCAAACCATCACCTCTCGGCCTATAATTAATTCCAGAAGAGTCATCGTTCCTTAAGGTGGAATTCTGACATGACGGCGTGAAATGAATCTTCGTTTCGGAAACAAACTATGTTTGCATTGCAAACATTCTTCCCGCGACCACACCACAGCAGCTCTGCTAGCCGGTCCGATCGTCTTGACGCATATTGCTATTACAAAGGTTGCAAGATGCAAACCATGAGGGGCAAAATGCTGGTTGTTGGACGCCAAGCCGCCGATGCACGCACGATGCGGCGCTCTTCTGCGGGCCGCCCGACAAGTCCAGTCGGCAACCTAGGGGACTTCTACAGTCCTGTCCTAATGTTAAAGTTGTCAAGCCTGCTCTACGATACGGCGGATACCTCGGTAGCGAAGCCTGCTGTGCACTCTCGTCGGCAACTGCACGTCGTCGCGACCCTCGCAAACAGTTCCGCTGTCCTTCTATTGGCAAGTCAGCCTGCGTGATATGTGAATGATACAATCCACGTCTACTGTCATGTTACTTAAGCCAATGCGCTCGCGGGAAGAGTTGCACAGTGCCGAGACGGAGCGCGATGCTGAACATGGGGTGGATTGCTCAAGCCGCAGGCATTTCGGATATAAAGCTCTGGCTGTCTATCAGCAGGACTGTCAGGACACTCTCACACTTGACGCCCTCGCCGCTCGCTTTGGAAATGATGCCGTATCGATCGATGCGCTCATGCACCCGGCGGGATGACGTGATTCGCGCGGCGCCGGCAGGCCTTGCTGACGACTCCGCAAGCAGGCATTTCGGGGATAAAGCTCTGGCTATATATCAGCAGGACTGTCCACACTTTCGCCCTAGCACTCAACTTAACCCGTACGGATTGAACGGGGCCCCGCCCTTTTTCCGGCTTCAAGGAAGCCGACACCAACCCCTTGTTGTCCCCTAAATGCATGGTCTCCGTCGGGCAAACGTTTGTCCGGTATATATGAAGCTATGAACGCATGTACGCACGGCGCACGTACGGTGTATCGGACGACCCCCATGCTGGTGAAAATTTAAATCGCAAGCTAGATACGTGGAAATTAAAAATTATAATATGGAATGACGGATAGCTCCCAAGTTCAGGTTTCTTCACCTTCATCAGATAGCGAACCTTATTCCGGTACTGGCCCGCCCAGCGAAAAGGCCTGTGACTCATCAGCAGCCATTCGCTCACCTTTCGTCTGCAAAGTGAAGAGATTCGGCAGAATGATTACGCGATGGTGGTAGTCCTGAGCGTTTATCCCATATGTCTTCTTAGCCCAGCCGTCAAGCCAGATGTGCCACTTCGGCATGTTTTCGCTTTCATCACATGCATTGGTGGTGAAGTTGGGGCCACTGGCGAATGGATGGGGCGAAGTCAGAGTGCCGTTGCAGGGCACCTCCACGTTTCCGAGAACTTTAACTTCGGCAAGTGTGACTTGACCGTAGCTGCAAGTCCGGATGTAACCAGCCAATGAACGGCCCATAAAGGTTCCGCTGCCGGTGACCAGGAGGTTGTTGACTCTCTGAGGGTGCGTGGGAGCCCACGGAGGGAAATAAGCGTTTAGAGTACATAATATGGATGTACGTAAGTTGCTCACGGTGCATGGTTGGGCAATTTAGAGTACATAATATGGATGCCAGATAATTACGATGAAATCACTCTGCATATTCCCCGTCCTGTTCGGCTATCTAGCTATCTACTTGCTGCGCGGCCGTGGCTGGCTGCGGCGGCTGACACTTATTCCAAAATGGCTGGGCCAATCGCGTGTGTAAATGTGCAGGATGTGGACCTGCGCCGGTCTGCCCATAGCTTACGTAATAAAACGATTCGCAAGCTACGTATCTAGGCTATCAATCTACTCGTTACCGAGCCTTGCGTAAACGCAACCGCGGTTGGTGGTGTAGGTCGGTGGATGCAAGAACGAAGCTGCTGTAAGGCCGTTGCCGAGCCTAAGGCGCAACCGCGGATACGAGAAGCATATATGTGGCCACATTAATTTGGACGAAGCTTTGGCTGGTTCGTTCGATCGCTGGCTGGCAAACAGCAAGTCAGCTGGAGTAAATTGGATCTATCGACACAATGCAATTTTTGCTCCCTCAACGGCGCAGCAGTATAGAAGTGCGTGTATACGTACTGAAGGTACATAAAGCTGCTGTATGTATGTTGAAATAGCGAATGGAAATAACGCCATCGCGCAGCACGAGACCTAGACAGCTGATGACTTCACGCGCATCCGGGCGGGGCTTTCCGTTGCTTGACAGCAAGCAAGCACCTGAATGTTGGTCGCAGCCGGCTGGTTAAAGCCGCACATCGACGGTACGTAGACCAGGAGCCTAATGGACCGAGGGGTGGTGATCGTCTCCCCCAGTTGCTGCTGCAGAGCCCGCCGAATGGCACCCTCTGCCGCCGGCCTCGTAGGCACAGAGCACGTATGAACGATGCCATCTACAATTTTGTTGTATGCGACGGTCACAGGCTGGGGACCGGTATGGATGTCGCCCTTCGATAATACCGCGGGGCAGAACGCTATGCGGTAGATGGCGCCGCTGCTATGCTCGTGGATGTAGTAGGCTGGGGCCATGGATTCGGAGCCGCTCGCCTCAACGGCTGTCAGGGTTCCTGTATGTATGTGGATGGTGTGCGTGTGACGGAGAGAGAAAGGAAGGAAGACAGGCATCAGCAAAGAAGTGTGGCACTGGGATAAGAGTGGAGTGAAACACATACGCAGGTGGTACACATGCAGCAGTACATATTATTAGTGGCGAGCCTTCAAGCAAGACACAACCCGTTCACCCATCCATCCATGTACTTTTTCGTTATGCACGCACCAACCGACCAACGAACACACTTGCCCGTAAGTGACCCGGGGCCGTCACGTTGAACTGCCTGCTGGCCGTTTGCGCCGAGGAGCGGGGCCAGGAGCAGGAGGAGGCCCAACATGGAGGGGGAAGGCCGTCGAAGCGGTAACCACGACAACTGGCAGCAGGCCATGTCCACCCTGGAACCTCACTGAAGCTCCTAGAAGAAGAACCTTGCCCGATGCGAATTGCCGTGGCAACGAACGCGCGCGGAGAGGGGCGGAAATAGCCGGCGTTGTGAGTGCGTGCGTGGTAGGTGAGGGCGGAAATTGATAAACCTGCTAATCAATTCCAACTGGATGTATGGGCGCGCGGATGATCCTACCACACGTTAGTTGGTTGGCGTCTCTTTGTCATGCTGCTTCGGTGTGAATACGAGCGATGTGCTTACGTTAGGCGTTTCGTTTGCCTTGACTTGGGCTCCCGGATCACTTGACTAAGTGAGTAGATTTGCAGCTATAGGTTTTGATTCCAGTCCAACCAGCCAGCCATGCACATGGCACGCAGAAGGTGAGAGCGCGCGTGCACCCGGCGTCACCACCCGGTTGTATGTGTCGTCAATCTGCGGATTCACTGAAGGGCCGTGAGGAAAAGAATAGCCATAGACGCTTAGCCAAGAGCCGTTTCATTGCAAGATATGCATGCGCACAACCTACGTATAACAAAAATGTACCTAGCTAGCGCTGGGCCCCCACCGCTCCGTGCAGCTAGCCCCCTGCCACGCCCCATTCACATACATGCGGAGTATGCGAGGTTACTGCTGATGCCTTTGCTGTCCATCCATTGAGCTAAACATGCCAAATTTTTTCAATAAGATTTGCACAAAATATTGACAATCGCGACCGACTCGGATCTTACGTTCAAGCCTTCCAGGCTCGCTAGGCAGTCGCTACGCGCGGCTGGGCCCTCATACATCAGCGCCGGACTCTTGCTTGTCTCACTTTTACAAGGTTACGAATACATGAAACTGCTCGGAAGTGGGTTGTTATATGCTTGATCGGGCCCCCCAGAGAGTACATGCTTGGTGCATTACTTGAAACTGAATGATAGATAGAAGTGAATGAATGAAACAAATAAACCGAAACTGTCCGTCCGCCTGCCTCCCTGCACGCCCCGCTGTCTACTTCCGTCCTCTTATATGAGCTGCTGGCTTTGCGTTCCGAATCCCTTTTTAAACCATTCTAAACCAAGGTGTGGCTGCTGGGCTTTCATTTTCACTTGTGGACAGTTCGCGGGCGAATGTTGCATGGGTTGAAACATTTTCTCTGCTTTTTAATATAACTAGACAGCAGCGTCTCCTGGTAACGAGTATTGGGAACAGGGGGATCAGCAGCGCAGAAGGATGTCTCTGATAGAGGGATACGTCGCAACATTGACTTAGTACGAGACCAACGCGGTGAAAATACTTTCGCAGATCGCAGTCATCCCCGACCCGCTCTTCAGAATCTTTTGTGCAGAAATTGGTGATGAAGCTCCGTCGGTTCATTTTTTAAGCAGTGGTCGATGATAAAGTTGACGGGTCTGCTTCATTTGCCAATGTTTCATAACATTATATGTTAAACTTAGAAGTGTTGGAATGTTACCATGAACAAGCAAGAATGACGTGGATACAGTTGCGTTAGTTGCTAACCGGCGCTGTTATTATGGAATATATTTTAGACATTATATATGTTATTTTGTCTGCATACCTTCCGCTGCCAATGGAAATGGATACTCCTCTGTATAAACCCAAAGCAGGAGTTTCAATTTCCGCGCGCGCCATACATCACCTACCACGCACTCACGTCGCTGTATGTTCCCGCCCATTTCCACGTTCGTTGCCACGGCAACTCGCATCAAGCAAGGTTCTTCTTTGAGGGGCTTCGGTGAGGGAATACATGGCCTCCCAGTTGACGTGGTTACCGCTTCGACGGCCTTCCCCCTCCATGTTGGGCCTCCTCCTGCTCCTAGCCCCGCTCCTCGGCGCAAACGGCCAGCAGGCAGTTCAACGTGACGGCCCCGGGTCACTTACGGGTAAGTGTATGTGTTCGTCGGTCGGTAGGTGAATGGGTACGCACGTACATGGATGGGTAGCCGGCGGGTCGGGTTGTGTCTTGAAGGCTCGCAACTACTGCAAATCTACCACGCACCTCGCTCCTCGGTTTCACTCCGGCCTTATCCCAGTGCCACACTTCCCAAATGACGGCTGTCTTCCTTGCACTTTCTGACACGCATCACATGCAGGCACCTTCTCAGCCGTTGAGGCGAGCGACTCCGAGTCCATGGCCCCAGCCTACTACATCCACGAGCATCGCAGCGGCGCCATCTACCGCATAGCGTTCTGCCCCGCGCTACTATCGCAGGGCGACATCCATACCGGTCCCCAGCCTGTGACCGTCGCATACGACAAGATTGTAGATGGCATAGTATACTCGTGCTCGGTGCCTACGAGACCGGCGGCAGAGGATATGCTGCAGCACAGGCGGTCGCTGCTGGGGGAGACAATCACCACCCCCCGGTCTGTACGACTCCTGGTCTACGTCCCGAGGATGTGCGGCTTTGGGCAGCCGGCTGCGGTCGACCTTCAGGTGCTTCGATCGTAAATTGCAGTCAACGGGAAGCCGCGCCCGAATGCATGCCAGCTAGCTAGATATATAGGTCTGTTCGATGTTGCTACTTCGATTCGTTCCGCTGCTTAAACATAAAGCAAGCGTACCTGCAGTACGCACGCACTGCGCTCGCACTGTGCCGGTATGTAGGAAGTGTACATCGTGTCTATAGATCCAATTTGTTCCAGCGTATGTACTTGCTGTTTGCTAGCCGGCGATCAAGCCAGCCATACTTACATATATACTTGTTACTCACGTTTAGCTTCGTCCAAATAAAACGTGGCCTTACAGCAGCTTCCTGCATCCACCTACACCACCAAGCGCGGTTGCGTTTACGTAATAAGGCTCGGTAACAAATAGATAGATAGTCTAGATAGCTTGCGAGTATTTTTTGCAGCTATGGGCAGGCGCAGGTCCACATCCTGCACATATACACACGCGGTTTCGTTGCCCAGCCAGTTAGGAATAATAAGTGTCTTACGTACACACCGCTTCGTCAGCCGCGCGCCGAAGCCAGTCACGGCCGCGCAGTAAGTCGCTAGCCGAACAGGATGGGGAATAATATGCAGAGTAATTCTACGTGCACCGTGAGCAACTTACGTACATCCATATTATGTACTCTAAACGCTTATTTCCCTCCTTGGGCTCCCACTCTCAGAGAGTCAACAACCTCCTGGTCACCGGCAGCGGAACCTTCATGGGCCGTTCGCTGGCTGGCTACATCCGGACCTGCAGCTACGGCCAAGTCACACTTGCCGAAGTAAAAGTTCTCGGGAACGTGGAGGTTCCCTGCAGCGGCACTCTGACTTCGCCCCATCCATTCGCCAGCGGCCCCAACTTCACCACCTATGCATGTGATGAAAGCGACAACATGCCCAAGTGGCACATCTGGCTTGACGGCTGGGCAAATAGGACCTTTGGGATAAACGCTCAGGACTACCACCATCGCATAATCATTCTGCCGAATCTCTTCTCTTTGCAGACGAAAGGTGAATGGCTGATGATGAATCAAAATAAAGTTTTTTTCTCTCGCTGGGTCAGTACCGGAATAAGGTTGGATATCTGGTGACGGTGAAGAAACCTGAAGTGGAGAAACGAGGGAACAATTTCATGCTCTAGTATTCAATTCCCATCCCGCAATTCAGTTTATCACCCTCCGGGCGGCCTTAAGGCGTCTGATACGCCCAGGCTTGCTATCATCCATCCTTGACGGGAGCATCTACGGGCTCAGACATTCGTCGCTCAAATGTGTCAAAAACGTGGCTGACATGATGTTTTTGGCTAGGAAGGCCCAAAAGTATTTGTGTGCAGTGTCAACACATCAACCATGACAATGCTCAATGTAGGAACTTGATTTCATTATTACTAGCCAGCACAGTTTTTCGGAGCCAAAACATTTTTCTCGCGGTCGGGAGGGGAACCGCCGACGTGATTTTCCGGGAAATGGGCTTTCGAAGTTCTATGGATGATCAGATTTTATGGTCAAATTTTTCCCTAAAATTTTCACAAAAACATCGTAAAAACTAATTCTACAATGTTTCAAACTTTTGGGCAAAGAGATGTTTCCTTCCTGAGTTAGCAAGCCTGGATACGCCGTGCGCCGTGCATGTCGTACATGCCGGACAAGTGTTTGTCTGAGCCCCTTGAGGAGCCCAAACGTTCGACCGGGCGTTCCGCAGAGAGGGATTGAGATCGTTCTCCATCCAATTTACAAAACGTTGGCTCGCCCCTATAGGGGCGAGAGCCTTAGCGGTCGGTATCAAACGGTACAACGGTGATAGTTGAGTATTCGTGTACCTCGGTACCGGTTGCGTCGTCCTTTATACCCGTCCTATGTACATTGGGCACTGTACCAGAGTGCTGCCGGCAAAGGCTCCTTGAGGCAAGACAGGACGTATGAGAATGTAACTACTAAACATATACATTAGAAATGGGAGATAGAACGAAAGCTAGACGGAGGTAGACGAAGATGCTGGTCACTAACGGATCGTACGACGTATAGAATAAATTTTCGGCGCTTGACGGCTTGTAAATATATATGTTCTTGAGTACGCTCCGCGTTCACAACACATAAATACAGCTTTCACGTAATTGTTTCAATGGTAGGATTCACTGTGTAGCATGGCTACGATGGCCCACAGCCCCATGCATGCCCACACGCAATATGTACGGCTACTTGATATAAGGGTCGAGCCGCAGTTGCTGCGTAGCAGACAGGTTTTGTGGAAGGGCTGCTGCTGTATACTTTGCGGCAATAATAATATCCACAAATGAGGCAGCAGTGCCGATTCGTATATCTGCAGTACGCGTTACTAGATAAAGTTGTTGGTTGTTTGCTGTGTTGCTTCGTAGACGAGATCCGTCATGCTGCTGCATACACACACGGATAGAAATGCCAAGCCAGTTAAAGGCGTTTGTGATCTTCGTTCATGCAGTACGTAGGTATGTCATCTCTCGCATTCTATTATAATTCGCATGTGTATTGGTAGGTGGCCCTATCCTGCTGGGGCAGTCCCCGATCTACCTGGGACAAGACATGCTATGCATGGTGCAACTTAGGGTTTTAGGGATTTAGGGTTTTAGTTTTTTTAGGGTATAACCTTAATATCCGAAATTACATCCGTGTCGATAACATGAACTGTAACAACGCAACCACGCATGCAGCCTCGTCATCATGTGCTTGCGGCACTCACATTAATATATATCTTTGCACGTATCCTGCCGACGACACGTTTCGTAATTTGCGAGCGACTTGAATCTCTGCCCGTGATGTTAGATACATCGATCAATGCTGATGTTTCCGATCATACTTCTGTATATCAGATTTGCTTGTATTTATGCGTGACCGCCGACTGTGATCTCCTGCAATTTATCCATGCATCAATGTATGCAGGCTGTGGGGGATGGGCCGGCGCTGCCTCGGCCGGCCGCTGGAACCTCAACACGACGGCCGTCAACAATTGGGGCTCCAGCTTGGTCTGGTGGTCCGGCGATAACTTTGGAAGACTGGAGATTCTGCTTCACGAGATTGCTCACACGTGGGGCATGGGGCATGCCAACGTGCCTGGCAACTGCGACATGAATGATCAGTGCGACCACACCTGTATCATGGGCGCAAGAGAAGGGCAGGGCATCAGGTGCTTCAACGCACCTCACAACTGGCAGGTGGGTTCGAGAGCGGTTGTGCATTATAATGACCGATGCTAGTTGCTTGGCTGTAGCTGTAATTATTAGTAATCGAGAAATGCACACGTCACTTTGATTACGCGCAAGCTGTCTGTATGTACGTACGACTACGGTAGGGGTTGCGCTTGCTTTTACGTAGGCCGGCAGCGAGTCGGGCAGTGGCCATACGAACGCGAACACCTTAGCCAGCGTACTGCTGCCCACCGTACGTAGACACCACCACCAGCCATCCAGATGTTAGCGTATGGGAGTGTAGCTACACTGATTGACTTGCTTGCTTGCTCCGTCTTATATATGTCCAAGGTCGTTATAAATTTAATCGATAATTATTAATCAATTACAGAGGAGCTGGATAACAGCTACATAGTGCGATCGCACGACTCTGTGTGTGGGTCTAAGGTTCAGTAGAACATCTACGACATATGTCCAGCAGTACAGTTACCGGTATACAAGTACGTAGCAAGCCAGCATATGAGGCAAGTCAGCAGCTGTATGTTGAAGGGTACAGCACACCCTGCTGGTGACGGAACCTGTTGCCGGTCCGTCTCCGGTGCACTACTGCATGGCCCGCTGCTGGCTGGCCCGCTGACTCTGCGAACCGAACGAACGATCCTTAGCTTCGGTGGCAGGGTCTGATTCTAAGTTCTCCTTTCCTTAAGTTCTCCCTTCCCTGCCCCTTCCCTGCCTGCCTTGTACTAACAATCAGGTCGGCTGGGGCAGGCCTTTCATGCAGTTGGAGGACGCCGGCCTGAAGATAGGCAACGCGATCACTGTGCGAATCCCCAACCAGTTGTCCACCGCGGCGAGCTCTGTCATGGTGACGGGCAGCGGCATGGCCCCGGGGCAGCAACTTTTCATTGCCGCACGGTACAACGTGTACCCGTACGACTTGGCCTGGCAACCGTGGGAGGACGATAGGGGCTTTCTCGTCGTGTACACGTACGACGGGACCGACAGGATCCCCGACCGCGCGACAATTCACCTTGGCAGCATTCGAGTCGACACAGTCTGGCGTGTCACCAACAGCAGCTTGGTCATCCGGTTCGATTCCTGGAGCAGTTCCACCGGCGCAGTCGCGCGGCTGTGCCGACGCAGTTTCGATTCTGAACTGAATTGCAATGACGGCCTGGATGACGACTGCGACTTCCTGGCCGATGCGCAAGACCCCGACTGCGCATCAGGGGTCCGACCACCGCCGCCGCCATCGACGCGTCCGCTTCCTTCACCGCCGCCGCCGCCGTCATCGACGCGTCCGCTTCCTTCACCGCCGCCGCCGCCGCCGCCGCCGCTGCCCTCCCTGTCGCCGCCTCCTTCCAAGCGGCCGCCGCCCCCTTCCCCACCATCACCACCCTCTCCGAAGCCGCCCCGCCGACCCCGAGCACGACCTTCACCACACCTCCCTCCAATCGGTTCCCGCGGGCCTCCTCGACTGCGCAAACCCCCTCCGGCCCTTGTCCGATCTGGAGATGATGAGCTAGTTGCCTATGGTTCGGGATGCAAGTTATCCGTACCGCATCTGCGGTGCCTGCTATTGGCTTCGCTGTTTCTGCCTGTGCTGGTGTTACCAATACTAATGTAACGAGATGTATAAACCTTAAAACTTAAAGACGGCCAGCAGAAGAACAGCGTCTATCACTGTGTGTCGTTATTAGCAATTTACATTCATGCATGCATGTCGTACCACCAGCAACGAACGGGACATGACGACGCAGGTCAAGACATGCATGGAACCAAATTCCCTATAGCAGTCAAACCGCCCTTAAGGGCAAAATATGGCCTTACGGTGTGCCCTTAAGGTCCAACCGCCCTAGCATGTTCAACGCCAAAACGTGTTTGGAAATAATTATTTATGCTTATTAAGCAGTATAAAAGCAATAGCCGCAGAAAAGCAGACCTCCCAAGTCAAATCCGTTCACATGCCTTGGTCACCCGTCCGGTCACAGTATTTTTGGTGTTGTCTTGTTGCATTTTGTACTTATACTAAGTAGTGCATATAAATACTCCAGCTTGGCTGATTGAAAGTGTCCTAACCTTAGTCGGTCTGAAGGGCAACCATGGTTGCCCTCCTCCAGCGTTCATAGTGAAGGTCACGAGTTTTGAAGGACGATGTCTAGGTTATCAATATGAACAGTATTAACTGTATTGGCGAGTACTGCAGCAGCTGCGGAAGCGACTTCGCGGAAATGGTTGTGCAGCTTGCCGCGGGAATAGCGCAAATGTAGAAGGACGCATGCAGGGTAAACGTCCTCTTCTATCTGCTTGCACGGGCTATTGCAAGGAGCAGGCCGGGCACTGTGCTGCAAAGGCGCGACGGGTTCGCAAACGCCCCTGCGGACGCCTCGCCCTCCATCATGTATAAGCTGGAGTTTACACATATCTCACAGCTGAGAGGGGGCCACTGCAATTGAGTCCGACCGCGCGTGCCGGTGTCCGACCGCGCGTGCCGACCGCTGCTGGCATAACCCCCTGGCCCCCAACCTGGCGCATCGCAAGCCGGATAGCGGCGGCCCAATGCCCCAGGTGTGCGGGTTAGTTGTGCAGCGCTGTCGCGCCCGAAGCGTCCAACAGCACCCCCTTTCCCTTCCTCGGGCGGGTGTGCAGTCCGTTGCAGTGCTGTCTCGTGAACTTGTTGGTTTGGGTTGGTCCGGCGGCTGCACGGCCGTGCACCGTCAACCTCCTCGGTAAGGTAACAGTACCGTAACAGCGTCTCTGGCTTACTCTCATCGCCATTGCCCGTAGCCGGGCAGGGCTAGGTGGGTTGAGCTTCAGCAGCCTGTCCGGTGTTTGTCAACACCCTCAACAAGGATCTCCATGTCCAGGATTTCAAGCTTCCGACCGCTGACGGCGGGGCTTCATTGTCGCACATAAGGCTGGACGGGGGTTTGGGTTGGGTCGGGTGGAGCGTCTTGCTGTATGCCGCGGTAGGGCTGCTTGTCCCCGTCTGCATAGCCACTCGAATGAGCGGTTCCGGCTACAGATGCAGGCCGCCGCACCGAGCCGTATGCCGCAAAGAAGGGCCGTTGGCCCTCATGGGGCCGCTCGCACAGCTCATTGCCCAGTGCGGGTCGAACGCCCCGTGGCCGGTCCCGGTTCCCCCACCGCCGCTGCCCGCGGCGCAGCTGGGACCAGGCGCGCCGGGGGCTGGCACGGCCGCGGGGTGGATTGGGGCCGTCCCCGCGGCAGCAGCAGCGCTGGCGGCCATGCTAGGTGGGGCCCCGGCCCCGGCGGCAGGTCGGGTAGACGCTCCCTCGGTGTACGCCACCGGGGCGGACTGGTCAGGCAACCCCTCCGGAAACCTGCCCGAGAGCGGCCGTGACCTCGAGCGTGCCGGGATGGCGGCGGCCGGGGGACCCCAGCGGCACCGGCATTCACAGGGACAGCGGGCGTATGGCCGAGCGGCGGCCCGACGCTGGAGGCCCTGCACGCCGCGGCAACGGCCGCCGTGGGGCGCAGCACAGGACCGACGGGCTGGACGCCCCCGCTGGGCGGCAACCCTTGGACGTTTGGCGCGTCCGCGGCCTGGGACCGCGGGCTGGCCGGGCATTGCTACCCGGACGGCCGGCTGCGGAGGGGCAACGTGATGTTCGGGGTCCAGTACGTCGATGCCCAGGGCGCCAGGGGCTGCCGGCTCGCGACCTAGAGAGCCTCCCCGCCCTGCACGACTTTCGAGCGCCGCCGGGGGGGATAAGGGGCAACGCCGCCCAGCTGGCGGCCCAGGCAGTAAAACTGCAGGTCCGGAAGCATTTGGGGGCGCTGCTGCGCGCCCAGCCCAAGCACGATGGGCCCACCCATGTGCCGCTCATGGCGGAGGCCATCCGGAACACGGTGTTGCAGGAGGAGTTCAAGGCCGCCCGCAGGGAGGGCATCGGGGGTAGCGGCAGCGGCCACGTGGGCGGTAATGGCGGCGGCGGGAGCCACCGGGGCGAGGCCCCGAGTGCCCGCGGTGGAGAGGCGGGCCTCTACGGTGGTGCTCCCAGAAGCCCCAACGGGGGCCGGGGCGGCGGCGGCGGGCAGGGCCAGGCGGGCTGGGCCCCGGCGTGGCAGGCGGTGCTGCACACGTGCGGCGCGCATGTAGTACAGTACGGAACGGATCGACGGGCGTGTGTTGTCGAATGCGACTGGCTGCGTGCCACTTTCACTTTGGACGGTGCCGCGTTGCCCGCTGACACGTTTCTGTTTCCAGGCCGCGCGGCCCCTCGCGTGGCGCACATGTAGTACAGTACGGAACGGATCGACGGGCGTGTGTTGTCGAATGCGCCCGGCTGCGTGCCACTTTCGGTTTGGACGGTGCCGCGTTGCCCGCTGACACGTTTCTGTTTCCAGGCCGCGCGGCCCCTCGTGCGGCGCGCATGTAGTACAGTACGGAACGGATCGACGGGCGTGTGTTGTCGAATGCGCCCGGCTGCGTGCCACTTTCGCTTTGGACGGTGCCGCGTTGCCCGCTGACACGTTTCTGTTTCCAGGCCGCGCGGCCCCTCGCGTGGCGCACATGTAGTACAGTACGGAACGGATCGACGGGCGTGTGTTGTCGAATGCGCCCGGCTGCGTGCCACTTTCGGTTTGGACGGTGCCGCGTTGCCCGCTGACACGTTTCTGTTTCCAGGCCGCGCGGCCCCTCGCGCGGCGCACATGTAGTACAGTACGGAACGGATCGACGGGCGTGTGTTGTCGAATGCGACCGGCTGCGTGCCACTTTCTGTTTGGACGGTGCTGCATTGCCCGCTGACACGTTTCTGTTTCCAGGCCGCGTGGCCCCTCGCGTGGCGCACATGTAGTACAGTACGGAACGGATCGACGGGCGTGTGTTGTCGAATGCGC
Source organism: Pleodorina starrii (assembly GCA_030267565.1). Classification (NCBI taxonomy): domain Eukaryota; kingdom Viridiplantae; phylum Chlorophyta; class Chlorophyceae; order Chlamydomonadales; family Volvocaceae; genus Pleodorina; species Pleodorina starrii. The sequence goes on along the minus strand of BRXU01000005.1, from coordinate 3,891,649 downwards.
CCGGCTGCGTGCCACTTATGGTTTGGACGGTGCCGCGTTGCCCGCTGACACGTTTCTGTTTCCAGGCCGCGCGGCCCCTCGCGCGGCGCACATGTAGTACAGTACGGAACGGATCGACGGGCGTGTGTTGTCGAATGCGACCGGCTGCGTGCCACTTTCGGTTTGGACGGTGCTGCATTGCCCGCTGACACGTTTCTGTTTCCAGGCCGCGTGGCCCCTCGCGTGGCGCACATGTAGTACAGTACGGAACGGATCGACGGGCGTGTGTTGTCGAATGCGCCCGGCTGCGTGCCACTTATGGTTTGGACGGTGCCGCGTTGCCCGCTGACACGTTTCTGTTTCCAGGCCGCGCGGCCCCTCGCGCGGCGCACATGTAGTACAGTACGGAACGGATCGACGGGCGTGTGTTGTCGAATGCGACCGGCTGCGTGCCACTTTCGGTTTGGACGGTGCTGCATTGCCCGCTGACACGTTTCTGTTTCCAGGCCGCGCGGCCCCTCGCGTGGCGCACATGTAGTACAGTACGGAACGGATCGACGGGCGTGTGTTGTCGAATGCGACCGGCTGCGTGCCACTTTCGGTTTGGACGGTGCCGCGTTGCCCGCTGACACGTTTCTGTTTCCAGGCCGCGTGGCCCCGCGCGCGGCGCGCATGTAATACAGTACGGAACGGATCGACGGGCGTATGTTGTCGAATGCGACCGGCTGCGTGCCACTTTCGGTTTGGACGGTGCCGCGTTGCCCGCTGACACGTTTCTGTTTCCAGGCCGCGTGGCCCCGCGCGCGGCGCGCATGTCATACAGTACGGAACGGATCGACGGGCGTGTGTTGTCGAATGCGCCCGGCTGCGTGCCACTTATGGTTTGGACGGTGCCGCGTTGCCCGCTGACACGTTTCTGTTTCCAGGCCGCGCGGCCCCTCGCGCGGCGAGCATGTAGTACAGTACGGAACGGATCGACGGGCGTGTGTTGTCGAATGCGACCGGCTGCGTGCCACTTATGGTTTGGACGGTGCTGCGTTGCCCGCTGACACGTTTCTGTTTCCAGGCCGCGTGGCCCCGCGCGCGGCGCGCATGTAATACAGTACGGAACGGATCGACGGGCGTGTGTTGTCGAATGCGCCCGGCTGCGTGCCACTTATGGTTTGGACGGTGCCGCGTTGCCCTCTGACACGTTTCTGTTTCCAGGCCGCGCGGCCCCTCGCGCGGCGCACATGTAGTACAGTACGGAACGGATCGACGGGCGTGTGTTGTCGAATGCGCCCGGCTGCGTGCCACTTATGGTTTGGACGGTGCCGCGTTGCCCGCTGACACGTTTCTGTTTCCAGGCCGCGCGGCCCCTCGCGCGGCGAGCATGTAGTACAGTACGGAACGGATCGACGGGCGTGTGTTGTCGAATGCGACCGGCTGCGTGCCACTTATGGTTTGGACGGTGCTGCGTTGCCCGCTGACACGTTTCTGTTTCCAGGCCGCGTGGCCCCGCGCGCGGCGCGCATGTAATACAGTACGGAACGGATCGACGGGCGTGTGTTGTCGAATGCGCCCGGCTGCGTGCCACTTATGGTTTGGACGGTGCCGCGTTGCCCTCTGACACGTTTCTGTTTCCAGGCCGCGCGGCCCCTCGCGCGGCGCACATGTAGTACAGTACGGAACGGATCGACGGGCGTGTGTTGTCGAATGCGACCGGCTGCGTGCCACTTTCGGTTTGGACGGTGCCGCGTTGCCCGCTGACACGTTTCTGTTTCCAGGCCGCGCGGCCCCGCGCGCGGCGCGCATGTAGTACAGTACGGAACGGATCGACGGGCGTGTGTTGTCGAATGCGCCCGGCCTCGCTCTGCCCACCCCCTCCACAACGCCCAGCCCAGTCGGCTTCGTTGCCATTCCTACTGCCAACACGACAGCTTTCTGCGCCTTCGTCGTGCAGTCCCAGTGGCGGCGCATCTCGTTCTCGCTAGAAACCGAGTTTGTGTATCTAACGTGCCGTCGCTTGCAAGCTTACCCTCTTCCTTTGCTTTGCAGATAGCTCACAGGTTACGTACTTGCGTTTCAAATCCGTTCACAGGCTCCCGCCTACAAAATGGCCGGATGAACCCCCACCCGGCCCCGCTCTGTCCCGCCTCGCCCCGCCGTCCCCGGCCCTCCCCCGCTGTGCCTCGCCCAGCCCTGCCCAGCTCCGGCCCCGGCCCGGCCCCGCCCCGCCGTGCCTCGCCTAGCCATGCCCAGCTCCGCCCTGCCCAGCCCCGGCCTGGCCCAGCTTTGCCCAGCCCAGCCCAGCCCAAATACTGCCTTATTCATTAGTGCAGACGTTGCGCCCTTAAGGTACCACCGCCCTAGCATGCCATACAAGCATGCCTTGGCCACCCGTACTTTTGAGGTTGTCTTGTTGCCTTTTATACTTTAATAGTAAGTAATGCATACAAAGACTTCAGTTTGGCAGATTGTAAGTGTCATCACCTTAGTCGGCCCGAAGGGCAACCATGGTTGCCCTCCTCCAGCGTTCATAGCGAAGGCCGCGTTCTTAAAGGACGATGCCCAGGCTATTAGTATGAACAATTTGACTATATTGGCGAGTATTCTCAGAGGCCATTTTTGCGTCGCCTGAAGCCGCCTAGAGCGCGTACGGCATCCATGTTCGGGCTGGCTTAATGCAAACCATGCGTGACTGGTTAAATTTATACACTGGCTTATAGAAAATAATGACACAGACAACATGGTTCCTGCATTACAAGATACCTTGCGCGTGTGCGAAGGTCTGACCGCGGCAACAACCGGTCAGCGCTTCACCTTGGCAGCCCACACACCTCACCGAGTTCGATACAACGCTGATAATGTTGCAAGGTCATGCTCAAGGTAAGTCACGAGTCGTTAGCGTCTCGGCAGGCCCGGTTACTGCTCGCCCAGGAGTGCTTGCGTTGGCACCGGCGAACGCTTGCCCAACGTGCAACCGCAACTATATAGAAGTTGCAAAATAAGATTTAAAGTATTGGCGATGTAAATGATGTCTAGCCTTTATCGGAACTGTTATGTTTTGTGTTCCACTCCAATCCAATTGTGCTGACCATGTATGGCGAATCGCTAAATCTTATCCTGTTGTTAATCGCAACTCGCAGGCTGCACGTGTAGGCTTGGACACATGCTCAGGCGGCCTGGGTGGCGAGCAGCTCGGAGCTAGCGGCCTGGCGTGGACTCCCTGGACATGGCGCGTCGTGGCGCTAGCGGCCGGGAGCGGACTTGGCTGTCAGCGGCTCGCTGAAAATTTTCTTTCAAGTGCGTACGGGCTTCGCTTCTCGGGACGAGAAAACTTCGCGTTCGCAAGCCTTAACATCCCAGCAGCCTCTAAGGGTACTCGTCGCATACGGTGGTTTTTACCGCCATATAACTCTGGACAGGGTTCTGTGCGTAGTATCGTCCGTATGGGGGCTGTATGGGCCCTAAGGGCGCCCCTACGGGCTGTATAGTCCGTATGTGAGCTGTATGGGCCCTAAGGGGGACCTTAAGTGAACCGGGCCTTAAGGGCTAAGGCCTCCTGGACGTATGGTACATATGTGAAGCCCTTAGTGACCTTAAGGGCATTTTGACTGCTATAGGGATTAACGTTGCTTGCTGGCAGCAGGCGAAGGGCATGAGTCGGTTGAGGGAATGAGCAGTGTCACCGCAGCGAGCCATCCAGATTTCCACATGCATGCATGCTTCACCGAATATTGTACGCAGTATCCATTATGTATGCATGCGCGTGTTGAGCATGTGCGCGGCCTGCTATACGCACATACATGCGCGCCCCCGAATAGATTTATTTAGTATATACGATGTCCGTCTTGCGGCCCTGTCAACGATTTGCATGCGTGCATCGCCCGCAAAATAAAGCAACCAGTGTTTCATAAGGAATAGATAGGTTCTTTTAAAGGAATAATAAATCGGGTTTGGGGACCTGGATAAAAGGACTGGTCTCACTTCGGTCTGTACTAGCTAGGCTACTAGCTCTCTCGTTCCTTCCGCCAAATTTATTCCTTACGCCCGGCCGTCCCAAAACCAGGCCTAAACTCTACGCTTACATAGATATAGATATGAGACAGAATGGACAATAAGTAAGACGAAGGTCACACCCGTTGGTCAACGTGGAAAATAAAATAGGAGCATTCTAGACTGGTCCGAGTGCTTCAAAGTACTCCGAAAGTAAGAATATCGCGCGCGGAAGGCCACCATAGCAGCAAGATACACCACTCAGCGGCAATAGTGGGGGCGTACCTGCGAGTGGCGCTGCGGGGCGTTGCCATGCATCGCATCGGCAATGCTGCAACCCGCGATTGGTGGCGACAACGCTACGTCCGAAACACCTACGTCCGAAACACCTACGTCCGAAACACCTACGTCCTCCTGAGCTCCATCACCATACGATACGGTGTGACAACCGCGCTCGCTCGTCCAACCCTCCTGCCCGCCGTGCTTTGCTCTGCAACTTGGTAAACGCGATCCGCTTGTACATGTGGGGGTCCACCTACCCCAACCACCGCACTCCACCTGCCGCTGCTCGATTGCCAGCAACGAACGAAGATACCTAGCGCCAGACTCCCCCTAACCGCCGGGCCCAAGAACGTCACTCCACACGCCTCCCTGCAACTATTATATACTTCTGCAGCTGCGCCGCCTTGGCAAGGTTCTATTCTTCGTTGAGCACCAGCTCGCCCAAATCCGCATGCATCACCTACCCTTGCTTGGGGGCGCTTGACGGCGAGTAGTCCAATGTCGAGGCCTCGCTGCACGACATCCGGCGCTGTAAGTAAAACGGCCTCCTTCATGGCCCTGTGATCCGCCTGAATCAGTTCAGAAAGCGTCTCCAAAGCTTGTACACGATTGGTGGTGTCACCTGATGCATCGATCGATGTTGACTGCCGTATGTACCTCGCTCCACACGGCCGGCCAGTTCCACTTGGTCATCCAGCCACGCAAGAGGACAAGGCGGCGTCAGTCTCGCTGAGCCTTGAGCGAGAAAAGCTCGCAAACGAGGACTTCTATCTGTCGGCATATTCTGGGCCAGCTTCTTGAAGACGTCCTTCCCAGGCTCCCAGCTCGTCTCCTCCCACTTGGTCTTGGCGGCGTGCATCGATAGGATCTCCACCAACTAACGGCGGCCCGTAGAAAGGACTCAGTGCTGTTTTTCACGCTCTCTATTAGTTTCATAGAATCATTCGTCCGGAGGCTCGTTTATTCGATCATAAAGTACAATTCGAATTGGCTCTGTGAGCCAGCCGTACAGCTACCGTACATAATCCAGCTTAGAGGCTCTAGTCGCTTCGCTCCTGCCGCGTATCACTTACGTACCCTGTTTCCGCAAGTCTTTGATACTGATCAATATCGATATGTTGTTAAGGTTGGCATGGAGAGCCTTGAGCTGCACCCCCACTCACGTTGAGCGCCAACAGCAGCGCCTCGATCGAGCGCCTCGCCCGTTGCTCGGATGGATGACTCCGAATATATGGACTTCCATCCTGGTCACACATGAAATGCGTATAATTGAACGGAGGTCTGGCTGGAGTGCGTGTTTACTGGCGACGGGACTTGGGGCTGCTTGAGACCGGCAGTCTATCTGTGGCAGCACGTGTTTAGAAGCCTTTTTTCCAAGTGCAGCAGGCGTTTCATTCACGCCGCCGGAAGGGGCTTGCGCTTCCGGGGATCCCTTAAGCTTGGGGGCTTGGGAGGGCGGTATGGTGAAGGTGGTGGGCGGGGTCCAGGTGTCCTCCCGCGCGGGGGGGAAGGCAAGGGCGGTAGCGGCGGCGGTGGCGACGGTGGCGGCGGCGGCGGTGAAGGAGGCGGGCGCGGCGGCGGTGAAGGGTGGCGGCGACGGTGGCGGCGGCGGCGGCGGTGACGGAGGCGGACGCGGCGATGGCGGCGGTGATGGCCGAACGCCTGGTGCGCAGTCGGGGTCTTGCGCATCGGCCAGGAAGTCGCAGTCGTCATCCAGGCCGTCATTGCAGTTACGTTCGAAGTCCGAACTGCGTCGGCACAGCCGCGCGACTGCGCCGGTGTTTTTGCTCCAGGAATCGAACCGGATGACCAAGCTGCTATTGGGGACAGGCCAGACTGTGTCGACTCGGATGTTCCCAAGGGTTTTAGGGTTTTAGGGTTTTATATTCCAATGTTCCCTGTATACCTAGGGTTGTGCCTATGTTTGGAAAGAATTCCATCTCACCTAAACCGAACAGGGTATAATTAGATTAATTCAAAAAATCAGGTGTGCATTTTGGCGGGCGACAAGGTGAAGGTAGAAATAACTCCTAATAATAAGATGGATTTGACTCCCATCCATCAATGTCAAAGTTTGACTATTTCTCCAACATTGCATAGATTGACCTAAATTTTGTTAAGAGGCTTTTAATGATGTGGAAATAACAAGACGTACTTTTTAGGGAGGGAGAGGCATCGATGCACATTCAGGGAACGTTGCGCGACTGTTCCGGTTCTCAGTGACCCGTGGGTCACAAAGGCGCCAACCCACAGGAAAGCAATAGGAACGAATGAATAGCGCTAAAAGTCACCAAAGAACGCGCCACTGGTATTTAAGGTAGTTTGTTTGTAATACGAAAGTTGTGAAAGGCGCATGTCAAGCCCATGCACCGCGCCGCGCGCCATATCACACAAAGCCATACCACCAGCCGAGTCACGGCTCACCGAGATGCCCTGCACGCAGAGTAACACCGAGTGCCGCCGCGCGCCCAGTTGTATTACCCAAAGCCCCCAATCCGCTCATTCCATATCCATTGGGCTATCACGCGCAGCGTAACACGAGTCAACGGAAGCCAGCCATGTCGTTGCGGCATGGGACATTCCTGGGACCATAAGCCCCTAATCTGTCAACGATTTTCCAAATAATAATAATAATAATAATAATAATAATAATACTAATAATAATACTAATAATAATACTAATAATACTAATAATAATACTAATAATAATAATAATAATAATAATAATAATAATAATAATAATAATAATAATAATACTAAGAATAATAATAATAATACTAATAATAATACTAATAATAATAATAATAATAATATCTTCACGTTCAGTTATATTTCGTGCACCGGACCAAAGTTCTGGTGCATCCGTATTGTGTCATGCATCAAGAACGGCAAATCACGGTTCAGCATGGCAGAGTTGTTATTGAGCTCAACTTGAGTACAGCCAGTTAGCAGTCTTAACTTCAAGGGCACACAAGCACCGATCTACCTGCCAGTTGTGAGGCGCGTTGAAGCACTTGGCTCCCTGTCCGCCTGTTGCAACCATGATACATGTGTGGTTGCACTGATCATAGAGGTTGCAGTTGCCAGGCACGCTGGCGTGTCCCATGCCCCACGTGTGGGCAATCTCATGCATCAGAATCTCCAAAGCTCCAGAGCTATCACCGTTCATCCAGACTAAGCCGGTGCCCCAATCGTTGACGGCCGTCGTGTTAAGGTTCCAGCGGCCGGCTGAGGCCATGCCGGCCCATCCCCCACAGCCTGCATACATGCAAAGGGGGGGCACTCTTTCTCTTGTTATTCTTATTGCGCTACCAAGATACTTGCCTTCGTACCGGCTGTACATGCTTTTATTATTATTATTATTATTATTATTATTATTATTATTATTATTATTATTAGTATTAGTATTATTAGTATTAGTATTATTATTATTATTATTATTAGTATTATTATTATTATTAGTATTATTAGTATTAGTATTAGTATTGTATTAGTATTAGTATTAGTATTATTAGTATTAGTATTATTAAGACGCCCTTAGTTGACTGAAAACCAGAGTCTGACGCCATACTTAGCTCAATTAGCTCCGAAGCTGCCAGGGCTGCGGCCGAGGCTTTTAGAGCCTCTAAATAGAGGGTACAGCGAACAGTACAAGAACCACGACAGCGGCATATAGCCAGAACGAGAACAAGACTTGGCCGGCCAGGGCCAACGACAGGACCGCCAAGTTTTTTGGCGTCCGCAGGCGTGCATCTGCTGCCCGCAATGCATATGCGACACTGCCCCATGGGTATGGCACTCGTCAATTGGACCGAATGTTAAAGGCAGCACCGGTGCCAAGGGCAGGTAGCGAAGGGTCACTGCTGGCGTTTGAGGACAGCAGGGCTCCCAAACATCTTGGTACGGTCGTCCACATATTTTCACCCGCCGACCATTTGCACACAAAACCAGGCGTATTGCGCTTAGTATGCGCCGAATATCACCTGCCGCTGCGGCACAGTTGCGCTCATAATGCCGTCATCGACGAACACCCTCCTAATGCCGCTCTCTCTAAGGCCGCCGCGGATGCCGGCCCCTCTGATACGACTGCGCAGCTAAATCGCACGCCCACTGTCAACCAAGAATAATAATAATAATAATAATAATAATAATAATAATACGCCCGACAGAGCCGAGGCGTGGGTTATGGGAGCAGGAGGGGTGGGGTGTCGGGTTGCCCCGATCCCAGGCCTCTCCCGCTACCGCGGTGAGATTGGGAGCCCGCCGTTGCGGCGGGTTAGGGCGGGTCGGCGCTGGTTGTGCTCTGTTGGCGGGGGTCCCGCTCCAGTTGCCTCCTGGCCGCGACAATTGCGTTCAACGCTCGGACAGCGTGGTCGTGGAGGTCGTTGCAGCATTTTTTGGCCGCTTCGTTGCTCGTTCCCAGTGAGGTCAGCAGTTGTCGCAGGTCTTTGCGGATGGTGCCGGCGAAGCCCAGGCTAATTGCTTCCTGTTTCGTGTAACATACTTTCCATCCGTGCGCCGTCAGCATCTGAGCTAGTTCCGCGTGTTGATGGGCCTTGTCGTTTTGTTTCTGTGTGTGATTTGTGTCGGCTGTGTAGCCTACTTCGATTATGTGTACAGTGTGCTCGCTGGGGTCATCTGGTCCCATGTATTTCGGTGAGCATGTGTCGCTGAGGGGTATGCTGGGGATAAGCAGCAGGTCAGGGCGCTTTTTGGACCGATCGTCGTCGGGGATGTTGGGTAGCAGCCACTTGGGCAGGCGTGTGCCGGCCACGTAGTCCGGCTTGTCCTCCATGCTGCATGCGTCCATGACGATAAAGCAGCCTCCATGGGCCCCTCTGGACAGTGTTCTAGTGATGGTTTGTACCGCTTGGTTGTGTCGCAGGGTATAGAGAGCGTGCATTCGCGCGTGTTGGCAGCCTCCCAGGATGTGTGCTCCTGAGTCAGGGATGCGTGTCTTTGTTTGGGGGTCTTTGCACACAGGGCAGTAGCCTGTGGACGTTGGGCCGCCCGGTACAAGGGGCATTCGAAAGAGCTTTGCGAGTTTGGCATTCCAGAGCTGTCCGTACAGGTAGTCGAGGCACCGTTTGTAATGCCGGTGCCGGCCCGTGCCCCGCTGCAGGGTTCTGGTGCTGGCATTGATCTCTAGGTCCGGTAAGGCATCCTCTACGTATTTGACGTATGCGGTCTCGTTGGTGTACCCATTGTGTGTCGTCTGGCTGACCAGAGTGTCGATGCCGCGGTTAAGGTCGTTGGCGTAGCGACCGGCGTTTACGTCGGTCCCCTCGGACTTCCGTAGCCACCAGTGTTTACTTCTTGGATTATTGTCTGCTTTCTCTATTACGGCTTCTGCCGGCAGCATTCCCTGCGCCGCAAGGATAGCAGCCTGTACGGCGGCTTTGTCCGCTTCTTCATTATATCGAACTCCTGTGTGTGCTTTGACTTTCAATAGCGACGTTTTAAGCTTGGCGACGGCCCGGGCTTTAAGTGCGGCAACGATGTCCTCGAGCAGTGCTCTATGTTTACTCAGCCGCAATTTTTGCGGGTTGTTTATCATCTTCTGGATCAATTGGAGCGATGCTTTGGAGTCCGTCCAAATGCTGAGGTGGGCTTGGTTGTGAGGTAGGCCGCGTCGCATGGTGAGTGCCTGATGTATCGCGCTTAGTTCACAGCGCGTAATTGTTTGACATCCGTAGGCTCCTGGGTTGACATCTATGAGGAGCGTATGTCCAGTCAGTGCGTCGACTGCTGCGGCGCCGAGTCCTAACATCTTGGTGTTCCCGACCTCGACTTCCCTAACCGACCCATCAGTATAGATGGAGGCGTGGGCGTTGTACCGAAGCGGGTTTGCTGCATGGAACGCCAGGTGCGCGGAGCGTCGTTCAGCGGGTGTGGGGTTGCTGCACTTACGAGAGGACACCGCCTGGTCAGGCGCTCCGGCAGTCATTTTGCGGACGCGTTTCCGTACCCACTGGGGGGCTATCCACGGCTGGGCTTGACCTGTAGGCGCTGGCAGGGTGGTGCGCATACCTAGCGCCTGCCGGAGGCTGCTCACGTGTGATTTGCCCGCGTCGTTACTGACCAGTAGCAGGGTCAGGCCAACCGGGTAAGGCTTGGTGTCCACGTTGAGCGTGGCGCTTTGCAGTATCCCCTTGGCGGCGAGCGAGTCGATGCTACCCACTTGCGTGACCAGGGGGTGCGATAGGTACCGGGTATACGGCGCTGTACGGGACGTGGGGACTACGATAAGGGTGGCGGTCTGCGTAGCCTCGGTCTTTTTGGCTTCCGCCCAGCCCAACGCCCACCGCAAGGCATGGTGGCCCTCCTCGGGTGTGGGTTCCGGGTGTGCGATGGACAAGCCGGTAAACGGTTGGGAGTATGCGTCATGGTTGGCCCCAAAGAGCATGTCTTCTGGGAAGCGTGAGAAGTACGTTTCAGTGCAGTTAGCCACATTTAAAGGGGACGCAAAGCGTTCTGTGCTTGAACCCATGGCATTCATGAGACGTGTTGTAAACTGTTCTCCGAGTCCTTGCTCGTGTGCCGCCTTAACGGGGTGTGTTTTGGTGCCCCCTCCATCACGGTAGCGCAGGAGGAGGCGTGCCACGTCTTCCTCGAAGCCACCCGCCGCTGCAAGCTTGGCGTGCGCCTCCGGCCTCTTACATTTGGCGTCGGAGTGCCTTAGCCACAGGCTGCGCAGCAAGCTGTCCAGGAGCGTGCCGATGCATCGTCCCTGGGGGTCGTAAACAAGCGCGACTCCCTGCTCTAGGAGGCCTGCAGGAGTATCTCCGCTGCCGTCCCAAGGTGCGCGGTTAGAGGGGTCGGGGTCGCTGTGTTTGCCAATCTGGATGGTGTACCGCCCTGTCGGGCGGATGTCCCTATCCGGGTTGCCGGGATGTACATCGATTTCTACGTGTTGGCGTAGGAGCCGTTGTCCTCTGGCCTGGTTGAGGCATTCAGAGGCCCATTGGCCTTGCTGCTGCCTCGGATTAAGGTGCTGGTCTCGGGCTGGCGCAGTGCGCCCGGGGGCCGTCTCGGCTGCCGCCTCTAGGCGGTGTCGGAATGCATTGAGCAGCTCGTTCCAGTTGTCTTGGGTGGCCAGGCGCGTGCCTTCGTCCTCGGTTCGCGCCCAGTCTACTTCGATCCTTTCGGTGGGGGTTGCCGGATCTGCTGCGGCCTCGTACGGACGTGTTGCCGTGGGTAGGTATCCGTGCGCTGCGTACAGCTCGAGCGCCCCTTTGGTGATAACTGTGCTTTCCCACTCAACTTGGTAGAAGGTGCTGTGTGTGGGGTGCCGGGGTGTATCTCTGCGTTGCCGCTTTGCGGCTCGGGGGCCTGCTTCCACCCGCTTGCGGATCTGCGCGTGGATAAGGGCTACCCTCTCTTGCTCGCCGAATAGATATTGGTTGATGTTGTGGCCGTATTTAAGGGCAACCCCTGTGGGCCATTCTCGCTCTCCCCGCAGCATTTCTTCAAGCTGCGATGCGGTCCCCACTTCGGCTGCTAGTCCTGGGAGGTCGCGGTGACGCAGCAGGGCTTCACAGTGCGTGACGGTGAGTGGGCTTTCTCTGGGGTCCCATCCGGAGGCAGTTGTGTCCGTGATGTGGCGGGTGGGTTTTGGGCGCTGCCTCCTGATGTATGCCGTCATGGTTTCTTCGGTAGCGTTGCGTCGGGGCATGTGGCGCCGAGCTTCCCTTTGTTGCGCTGGGCGCCTCACCTGGCCCTCCTGGGATTCGACTTCCCGTCTCGGGGCCGCCGGATCTGGGCTGAGGTTGTGCGCGGCGGGCGAAGGGTCTGGCGGTGGGGCCCCGGTCGTGTCCCGGGGGCGTGACACCACATATCGCATGATATTTCCATGAGGAAGCGGCGTGGGTCCGTGTGTGTCATTCATGAGGTCCGTCATAATGGGTTCATTGGGGATGGCCCGCAGCTCCGGGGGCAGCGCAGTCACCCCTCGGTGCCTCGCCGCGCGGGCGCGTACACTGAGAACGGGGTTCAGTGCTAGGCTGAGTTGGTTCAGGGCGATGAGGTGTCGGGGCCCGACACTCCGTCCACCGATGCGTCGGAGCTGGTCCGTGGTAATGAAGTGTGCTCCTGTGTTCTTATCTTTCAGGACTCGGAGATCCAGGCCCAGCTCAAGCAGAGGCTGTACGCATCTGGAGAGGAGCGCGAGGGTTTTGGGCTCCGTCCCCGAGTTGCACGCCGCTAGAAGGTGAATGAGAGTGCTTGCTTTCCGTTCGTACCCTTTGCCACAGTCCGTGAGCTCAATGCCCGCCTCCTGCGTGATGGTCAGCTGCTTTAGCGTCGTGTAGAAGCGGCTTTCCTTCTTGAGGGCGTGCACCGGCATGTCGCCCATGTATCGGCTTTGCAGGCTAAGGAGAGCCCTAGTGACTACCCCAAGCCGGCCTTCGTCATTCAGGGAGAGGACGAGAGCTTTGGCCGCCTTGGCGACATAGAGGCTGCGTATGGTGCCGACCCCCAGGCCGAGTTGCTTTACTGGGCCGAGGATTGCGCGGGTGGGAAACCCCATTTTAAGGCCATAGCTGCGCTTAGCTATGCCAGCAATTTGGGAGTCGAAGCTGGCGATGTCTTGGGGGGTGTACGCCATAGTGGCCAGGCTGTACGCGACGAATGGGTGGATCAGGGTTTTGATCATGTTGATGCGCTGGTCGGGAGACGCCATGGACTCCTGGATGCCCTGTCCTCGCCGCGTGATCTCAGCGCGGACATAGGCTACTTGAGGTGCCCAGTCGAGGGTAGGGGTTACATGGACTCCCAGGTATTTGTACGAGGCGGTCGGGGGCGCGTAGGGTATCGGTGATCCGTCTATACGGATTTGGTCTTTTAGCAGTCGCTCAAGGGCAGTCTGATATTTGCGGGTGCCGGGTCCCCGGCTCAGGTCCTGGTCCGACCGTGCGCGGCCGTGCAGGATGCCTTGCAGCTGACATTTGCCAACGTTGACCTTCAGGGCTCCCCATTGCGCGTACTGCTCGATTTTCGCACATTGGAGACGCATGTCTGAAACGCTGTTTGTGAGTGTAACCAAGTCGTCTGCGAACGCTCCCGAGCTGAAATGGTGCCGCTCATTTTCCTCGGCCTTGAGGCATCCGTACTGGTATCCCCGTCCTCCGCTGTGCAGCCACCTGAGTAGGGGTTCCATATAGATGATGAACAGCACCGGGGACAGCGTGTCACCCTGAATTGTACCGCGTTCGATGGCTATGTCCGCTGTGCAGCCGTGCTCTGTCCGGATGCGCGTGGTGGCCCGTGAATATAAGTTGGCTACCACCTCGATCAGGTCGTCCGGGTAGCCCAGGTCGTACATGATCATGAGCAGCTTGTCGTGATCGATCGTGTTGAACGCAGACGTGAAGTCGATGTATAGAAGGAAGAGGTCACGGCTGGTGAGGCCCGCGTCCTCGATTGCGTGTAGCACGTTTTGGAGTTGGCGCTCGGTGTTGCGTTGCCTCAGGTAGCCCTCCTGAGCTTCCGTAAAGATGTGCGCTTGCTCACTGTAGAGTACGATATTCAGCGTAATGTGGCTGGTGTACAGCTTGTAAATTGTGTTCGCCAGGGCGATGGGCCTTTTGTTCTTAATGAGGAGCGGGTCGCCCTTCTTGGGGATAAGGACCGTGTCGGATTTCGTCCAGTGTGTGGGGATTTCGGCCTTCACCCACATGACCGTAATGAGCTGGTGGATGGCGGTCTGGAGGTCGGCGGGTAGTGTTTGTAGAAGTTCGTTGGGTATCCCGTCGGGGCCTGGGGCCTTGTTTCTCGCGAGGTGGTCGATAGACGTGCGGAAGTTGTGTGGATCTAGTACACCCGGGAGGAGCGATGGGGGGGCGTCTCCCCACTTGGCCAGCCCTTCCCTAAGCGGGTCTTGCGCGCCCGGTCTGGTCCAGGGATAGTTCCGGGGGGCTTCGTTTGGGAGGTACTTTCCCGTTCGTGGGCCAGAGACGGGTCTCGCAAGAAGGGCGAAGTGCGTGTGAAGCGCATCGAGTATGTTTTTGGAATCAGTACACAGTCGTCCATCGGTTGGGTGTCGGATGGCCGCGATTCCGCGGGGCTGGTCATCAGGTTCAAGGACCTGTCTGTGCGCCTGCCGGGGCTTTTTGGTTAGTAGCCGCTGGAAGCTTTTCTTTGCCTTGCGTGCGTTAGTTGCGCGAATCTCTCGAGCAAGCTTGGCTATTTCCCCTCCGGTCTCTTTAATGGCCGCACGCAGGGTGCGGGCTGCGTCTGGTTCTTCGCGCTCAGTGGCGGCATGCTGAGTGGCGGCGCTGCGCTCGGGTGTTGCCCGTTCCGTTGTGCCGCTGGTGCCTGGGGGCGCCGTGGCCGGATGGGGGGGCGTCGTGCCATTGGCTTGACCCTCCGTTAGTGTAGGTGCCCCTTGCTCCTGGGGGTCCGTGCGCAGGGCTTTTGCGAGATTATCTTTCATGGTTTTGTGGTCGTTGTGCAGCCTGGCGAGGCGCCTGCCGATGCCACGTCGCGCATGCAGCTTCCCCGTGCAGGGGGGTTTCTGTTGACAGTGAGATTCCAGTATCCCAAGGCAGCGGTCGAGCAGGTCGCCTAGTTCATGGCTGAGAGTAGTGACGTCCGTCGCCCGGACGGTATCGTGGTTGCGCAGGTTAGCCAGGAGTGCTCGTGCCTCTTCCTTACCGGCGGCACGTTCCAGCTGTTCGGCGACGTGTCCGATGGCTTCGTACGCCGGGTTTAAAGCGCTTAGCAGGTGGGCGATTTCAGAAGTGAGCGTCGCTTCCATCTCCATGTGCGCCCGGATTTTACTCTCTTTAAGTATTGGGAGTTGTATGCGGCTCCACGAGCTGGCTGCGTGGTCAGCCGCGGCCTGAGCCGCGGGCGCTGGAAGGAGACGAATACCCGCCAGCGGGATGAACGTGCAGAGGGGTTTATGGTCGAAGTTTCCTCCGCATTCGTACACTTGTTCGTACACTGTGCCCTCCTTGTCTGCTGCCGCTCCGGTGTGGGCGGCTAGCAGGACGTCGTCTATCCGGCTGTGGTGAGTGTCGTGGTCAAGCTGTGTCTGCGTGTAGGTGTAGGCACGCCGCGGAGTAACGACGGGGTTTAGGTTCGCACTGCTCGAGAAGCTACGATGCGCCCTGTCAGCCGGGTAGCATGTGCCCGTGGACCGGTCGCTAGGATGGAGCGTTGCGTTCCAGTCGCCCGCCATGATGAGGTGCTCCCCCTTGGCGCTGGCCTGTGTGGCGGCGGTTTGTCCGTACTCGTATATCGCTTGCCTGATCAAGGGATCCGCCGGGCAGTAGACCCCCAGCACGTGTAGGGGGATGCTGCCTGGGGTTTTGATGCGAACGTGTCCGATGTAGCCCTCAAGGCCCGGAGAGACGGGCTCGGCACTCGTGCTGCCTTGGCCGCTAAAGCGTTCCGCTACCCCAACAATGACACCCGCTTCACGCGTCTTGTTGTGCTCCGGGTGGGGACGGTTGCTCATGTATGTCTGGTATGGCCGGAGGGCCTGTTTAACGCTGACAATGCCTCGTCGGTTGTGCGCACTAAGTTTGGTCTCGGTCAGGACTATGACGTCTGGCTTATGTTCGTCTAGCATGTGTGCTACTCCCTCGCGGTGGCCCTGAAGGCCCCGTGTGTTCATCGTGAAGACTTTGAGGTGCCCGGACTGCGGGGCGCCCGGTGTTGGGGGGCTTGGGTCTGCTGCGGCCGGCGGCGGCTGCTTATCGGGTGAAGTGTGCGCTATTGCCCTCGGTGTCTTGGGCTGCATGTATCGCGCGATGCCTTGTTGCCGCTTTTTGGGCTGATGGGCGGGTTGGGGCCTGCCGGCGGGGGGTGATTCTGCGGCGCGTTCGCGGGCTGACTGGTCCCTGGCGGGTTGTGTTTGGGGCGCGCTGGGCGTGGCGTCCCGGCAAGCCGGGTCCAGGGGCTGGGCCCCTGCACTTTGGTTAACGTCTGTGGCTTCCCTGCCGGTTTCCCTTTGCCGGATGGGTAGGCCTTGGTTGCGTAGCAGGTGGTATAGGATAGTGTGCGTATGAGGTGCTGGTCCGATCTTCCTACGTTTCCTCGCAGCTGTCGCCGTGCGGGGAGCTGCGTCGTGCTGTATCACCGTTGTGGCGCGCTCCACCGCATGGTTGAGTCGGCGTGCCGTCGGGCCGTGGTGAACACGCGGGGCGGCATGTCGCACTTCGGGGTGCGCGCCGGTCTCGCGCCGTGCCGCTTCTGCGTTGGTGGCGCGGTGCTCTGGTGCGCCTTCTGCTGCCTCTGCGGGGACCTGGATTTCCAGTGGCTGGGTTGGCCAGATGGGGTTCGGTGCTGGAGGCCCGTCCGGGTCGCGCCCATCGGGGTCCAATGCCATGTGCATGGGTTCAGTCGCTGGGTGCTTCGTCACTCGCCCTTCACGGTCATCAGTGTCCATGGGCTCCTGGTTCGGCGGTGACTGGTCAGTGGGTGCATCTTGCTGGGTGCCGTCCACTGGGGGGGTTCCGGTGTGTGTTTCCGGGGGCGGCTGTGTCGGTTGCTGGGTCCCGCCTGGGGGCAGGGCCCAGTCCTCCGGGAGTTTGACCTCCTTCAGGTCTGTATGGGTAGCGATCCCTTCGCGGTTCGGGCGGAGGTGGAGGCAGTAGACCGCCCCCTCCCCCCGAGGCCAGAGCGGCTCTTCGGGGCTGATCAGTTGTGTGCTGTCGTACAGGGAGTCGATAATGTACCAGCACTCGCCTTGCTTCTTGACTGCTACGGCGTGTCCGTTGAGGTGGACAATAAAGCCCCAGTTTCGGGCGTGTGCCGGCAAGAGTGACACAACCGTGTTTATGTTCATGTTTCGTGTCAGGGTAACGGTTTGCCCCGCGTGTTGGCAGCTCGCACTGGCGATGTGGGCGTCTCCGATGGGTATGCCACCGGGGTTTTGCAGCCGTACGCTGTGGCGGAGGTAGTGATTCACCACTATTGTGGAAAACAGACCTTCGTCGGGGAGGTGTGCCGCATTCCAGATGGCAAGCGCCCCGGTGAGCCTCCAAGTCGCCATGTGTGCTTGCATTGCTCGGCAGTAGCTGAGAATGTGCTCGGGGTCGATGTACGGCCCCCCAAGCAGGTTGTTTATGGAGTGTATCATACATAGCTGTCTCTGCTGTTTCTCGTGGTACAGGGGCGCGCCCGGCGCAGCGGGACCGGGGGGTGGCCAAGTGATGTCTGCGGGTGGGCTTGGTGCGTGGCCCCCTCCGCGATTCCCCCCGAGCCTTGTTCTCTTGGCGGGTCTATCGGGTCGGCCGGCGCAGGGCGCGTATTCGGGGTGAGCGCAGCGCGAGCTGTGCTCAGGTGGGTTGCCGGGGTTTTTTGGTATTTGGTATTTTGGCGCAGGTTGATTGCTGGTGCACCCGCGGTTGCAGGTGTGTGAGTGGGGGTGGTTCCAGATGGCCAGGGCGAGAAGTGTTAGTACGCTGGTGAACGGGTCGAGCGTTGCGTTGAGGTGGGCCGTGGTGAGTCCTACTGCGGCGCAGGCGGTGAGTAGGTGCCGCGTGTGGCGCGCCGCGAGTGGCACCGCTTGGAGCCCAGGGGTAACGATGGGGATTCCCAGGGTTAGGATTGGCACGTGTGCGTCGGCTGTAGCAAGTAGCCAGCACAGCGACGCTAGGGCCAGGAGAGACGTTGCTGCCCGCGCGTATAGGCCTGGGGAGTTCTGTACCGTTCGGACTGCTGAGCGGGTGACAAGTGCAGCATGCAAGATTGCCTTCACAGATGTTATTCCTGCCGGTATAACTATGAGAACTGTGACAACGTATGCCAGTCCATATAGTGTCAGGGCCCCTAGCACGAGCCAGATCGCCTCAGTCAGTGGGGGGAGTGAGACTGCAAGCGCTCCAGGGATCAGAGTGTACGGAAGGAGGAGGATGCAGTACCAGCCCTGTCGCCATTCGGACAGCGTTCGAATTGCGCTCCCTTTGACGGTGAATGTCCGTTTCACTACGTTGCATGTTCGACGGGCAAGGTTGCCGCCCCACGCGTAGGCCAGGTAGGCGCAGCCTAGCGCGCAGCCGACAGCGATGGTGTCGACAGTCGCATAGGATACGTCTGCCGCAAGGTGGAGGGTCAGGTCCGCCACCGATAGGGCTATCTTCGCGGTCAGCAGCCCGGTGTTGCAGGCTAGCCACACGATGGTGGCCATGATATATGCTGTGCCCGTCGAGAGGTTTTGCAATATTCGTAATGCACCCTGCCAGGTGGTGCACGGCTTGGGGAAAGATATAAAGCGGGGAGTGGCCGTGCCGCTGGTAGTGCTTCGGTGCTGTACGTCAACGTCAGGTCGTTCGTGTTCCGGTATTCTTTGGATTGCTTCCTTACTATTCACCGGTTGCTTGATGGGTCTTCTAAGTTGCCCCCATGTTCCTCTTTTTGACCTGTTGTGGCCTTTGTGGGCTACCAAGTCGGTCGCCCGCCCATTACTTAGGTCTCCGACGTTCCTGCCTTCGTAGCTTTGACATGTTCCCATAACCATGCTTGTGCTGCATCTTGTTATTATCAAGCTGCGATTGCCTGTCTGGTGGTCGCACTCGGGAACTGCCCCTCTGTAGGAGTGATATGTTTCAGGCGCCCTTTCGTAAGTTGCGTTATACTGCCTTATAGATAACGGATAAATGTCTGCTACCGGACAAGGCACATTTCTGCCGTTAAGCGTGCTCGCGGTGCTGCCGATACTTCCGATGGGCTGGAGACCCTGGCTGAGCTCGTCGCCATTCCGGTTACATAATATTGTCCAAATATCATTATAACCGGCTATTGCGACGGGTATGGTATACTGGCTGGAGGCCTGGGAAATGGTGACCTGGCTGGAGTCCACCCTCAGGCCCTTGGCCGAACCTTTCCGAACCACCTCTAAACCATTAAAGTAAGTCTTAACGACCTCATACATGGTCGCAGTCGAGAGTGGGGTCTGGGCTCCCCCGATTTGAGTAATCGGCAGCGTCAGCTGGGCGTTTGTCGCCGCTGCTGAAATCCAAATAGCGCCTACATTTTTGGAGTGTTCTGAGTGGCAGTTTGTTTGATTGTAAGAGCGGTCTGTGAGACTGGGACGGGTCCCCGCGATAGCTGTCCATGGCCTTCGGGGAGAGTTTGTCTCCCGAAGAATTGGTGTTCCGTTGGCTCCCATAATGCACCAGCGGCAGTCCTCACGGTCCTTAAATGCCATTCCGTCCCGCCCCTCCGATCCCTGGCTACAGTCAAAAGACCTTCGCCAGGTGGGGCGGGGGGATGCAGGAAGCCGAGGGACTGCAGAGTCGCTGGGCGGGCATGCCAGAGTCGGCCTGCAGAATACAAGGCTTATCAGCACGAGAATAACGTGCTTGCGCCATACCTTTCGCCGACTTCGTGCGCCATCCATGGTCTTGTCACTGGGTTGGGATATCTCCCTATTCATAGTTGTCTCTGGGACCTAGTTCGATTCATGAGCCGATTCGATTACCACCACGTAGCTTTGGTTCAGCATCACCACACCTAGCTGTGATGGCTACTGGTCAACCAAGAAGGAAAGCTGGCGTACGCCGTTTGGCTTGATGGAGGGCCGCACTATTTTTCAGAAGCTCATTGTTGCGCAAATGAACCGCGCGTTTGCGCAGTGGCCGTGACCGGTCTTGCAGGGTCTTAATCGTAATGTAACCTGTCCTGGTGGGGTCCTTATCCTAATATTGACGGCTACACGGCTCCTAATCCTAATCCTCGCCGGTCAAGGGCAAGCCTTCGGCTAATGGCTCGACTTCGGCCTTATCCTTTCACATGGAATAATATAAATGTATCCAGTCAAACTAAATATCTAAAGCTCTAGGTGCGCGGCTTGGTCCGGGGTCGTCGGTCGGGGGTTCTAATCCTAATTTCTGCCTGACCGGTACCCGACCATAATCCTTAATCTTTGCAACCCTCCTTTCCAACATATACCTCAGTTTTCTTACTAAGCTTACCATGCTCCAGCCACATTCCACATCTTCTTTTACAGCTTCAAACCCATTCTCAGTAAATAATGATGTAATTCTGCAACGATTTTTATGTTCCAAATTACTTTCAAATCGATTATTTTACATGTCTTTGTATCTGACAGTCGTTTCTGTCGTTTCGGACAGAGCACATAGCATTCGGTTCATGGCGGTCAATTGGTTCGGTGGATGGCCTGACCATCGCGAACGGTACAGGCCTAGGACATTTCCGGTTGCTTGACCAGACACTGATGGCTCTGACACACCACATTACCGTACTCGCTGTGTTTCACACACTCTGTATACCACCAGTACAACAACTTCGTAGCGCAAACACACTTCGTAGCTGGAATTCCGGTGAACTCTGGTGGCGGCTCACCTTTGGTTATTATTATTATTATTAGTTTTAGTATTAGTAATAGTATTAGTATTATTAAGCCGCCCTTAGTTGACTGAAAACCAGAGGCTGACGTCATATTTAGCTCAATTAGCTCCGAATCTGCCAGGGCTGCGGCCGAAGCTTTTAAAGCCTCTAAATAGAGGCGAATGCAAGTGGTCCAAAAACCACGACAACGGCATATAGCTATAACTGGAAGGCTTAAAAAGAAGTGGATGGGCAGGGCAACCGACATGACCGAGAACTTATGGTCGTCCGCAGATGCTTAAACCAAAAACAAATCAAACGCAGTCAAAAAGTCAAATCAGTATTACAGATGTACATGTTAAGAGCGGCAATGGTGCAATGGCCACGTAGTGTAAGGTCACTGGTGTCCTTTCAGACTAGCCGGGCTCTTAAACTTCTAGGTACGGTTGTTTTCAAAACAAGTCGACGCTGGGGGCGTCGAGGAGGGCGTGCCCTTGTTAGAGGCAGGCCGCGAACAGAGCACGTGCGCAGGGAGAGTCCAGAAGCGGTTACAAAGGCACGGCACAGTTGAACGCAGGCGCGAGTACGGACGCCGAGCGTACAACCCTAGGCACGGCGCCAGCGGCCAACAGATCAGCGTCAGCAATGAAAGCAGGCAAGACGAACAGTACATGCCAACAATAACGCCAGCAGCAAGTAGTGCAAAGTCCGGCAATTTCAACGTCCAGCAGAGCGCGGCGCGGAACGCCACTGTATTTAAAAACCAGAGCGAATAGGTACGAGGTTATTACAATCCCGGCACTTTATGGCAGAAAACAATGTAGGCCGCAGCGCGAGCGGGAGCCGGAGTGTACAAGTCCATTGCAAACGCTAGCACGACAAGTGCTGGCGACAAAGCAAAGGCCAGCACGCGCAGCCAACGGACGCCAACAAGCATGTTGAGATGGCAGGCTACGGCACGTAGCAGGGGGCTAGGGCGCCAGGGTGCGCGACGAAAGGAACTTCACTGGGCGGCGACACCGCCGGTTCCGATGTCCGCGGTGTAAAACCACTGGCTGCGGACGTGGAAATGTGGAAAGGGCTTCCCGCGGGGCGCATGGCTCGTGGTCCATGCAGCCAGCAGCACCTCCCCGACGTCAAAGCCTCCCTTGAAGCCAACAGCCGCGCGAATACGAACGCCCGAATATCAATTTTCCTATGGCTGCTGTGGGTGATCAAAGAGCGTGAAGGGGCTCAAGGTGTCGACGCGCATGTCCGTCGGCCGCAAGTATTGGCGCAGGGCGTCGACCGCGACCGCGAACTGTAGATGGCCTCACCGGTGTTGACGAGGTATTGCACCGCCAAACAGACGTTGTGCAGATTTGCAGGGTTACATGCTTGCACTCGCTTCGGGGTACATGACGGTGTTTACTGCTACGTGGCAAAGCACGTCATCAACTGTTCGAGGGTCGTTAAGTCTCTTCCATGTTGTTGTGTAGACTATTTTGCGCAATGAATGCGGCAATGTGATTTCATGTCTGTGATGCTGTGATTTCACAGAACCACCCTCAAAAACCAAAAAAAGGGAGCGTATCTTTTTGCCATATTTCGTCTCTGCTCTGTTTCCACACTCAACCATGACAGCACAACTCATAGAAGTATTACACACAGCTGTTGCAGCAGGAACATTGCCGTTTCTTAGGCTGTGGGCGAAACTGACCACATTCTGCATTTGGGTCTACATAGGGTGCCCGGTGTCGGGCACGCCAATCGCACTCAACCTTTCCACGCGCAATGGGATCATATCTTTCTACTGGTATGCTTCGACTATCATCGTACTTTACATGACACACACTAACAATGCGTTCTTCCTCGCGTTGTACATATGTGCGGATGCCCTTAAACATCTATACGCCCAAACCAAACTTCGCTACGGATTCATTTATCGCTGGTGGCGGCTCACTTTTGGTTAGTATTAGTATTATTATTATTACTATTAGTATTATTATTATTACTATTAATAACGGTCTTTTTGATGAACGTATGCGTACATCCTTAAGGTCGCGCGTGCAGTAGTCAGCTCCATCCGCCGGTGTCGTGATGATGGCTTCATTCGTTGCTGATGTATGCCGCAGCAGAAGGGGGGCGCGCTCGTGTAACAACACAGCAACCAACAACGAAACAATGCCGCCTGCTGACGATACAATGATAGTATTCCGCCAAATCATGGACCGTTCCGCTACGCCGGCCGGCGGTCCGTTCCGCCTCGTGCGTGCGCGAAGCCCTTGCCTCGGATCGTGTTATTATTGTTACACCGAGCACGTTCTGGCGTGGTTTAAGGGGACGGGGGCCTGCCGCCGGGACTCTGGCATTTGCTTATATAGCGAGCCGACCAGCCGCCACCAGTTGTGGTCCAATCCGCACGACATACACATGTACGACGATCCACGACACTATCGCAGTCGTTCTCCTCGCCCCATTATCGCTGGGGAACACCGATCGTGCAATAGTCGGGCCCTTACATTGTTTTGCTGGGAGATTTTGTAAGAGAGGACGAGCTTAAGCGCAAGTTCGCTGGTATTGCGGATGACATCTATCGGCCCCGTTGCAGTGACACCGTGGGGGCCGCGCGCGGCACGGTCTTCAGTACTGGATTGTGTGTGTGGGGTTCGCTGTGCCTGCACCGTGCCGTGCGCGCCTTGTGGCATGGGCTTCTTTCCGCAATACGGTACGCTTGTCTTTTTTGGAGATTTAGTAATTAATGGGGGGGTGTCGTCTGGGGGGGGGGGGCAAACCCCCCAGCGCCTCACGGATAAGGAATAAAGTTAAATCCTCCCCGAAATTTTATTCCTTGGTTCGGAACATTTAGTTACTGGTATAATTCGAGAAAATAATAAGCACTGTCCCTCTGGCACCCGTTTCGTTGCTGGTATAGCGAAGCAGCCATGTGGCTCATCAGTCATTCACCTGTTGTAAGTACAGAATACAAACGTGGCAGAACCATGATGCGATGGTGGTAGTCCTGGGCGTTTATCCCATGGGTCCTATTCGCCCAGGCGTCGAGCCACATGTGCCACTTGACCGTGTTGTCGTTTGCAATACATGAATCGGTGGTGAAGTGGGGGCCGCTGGCGAATGAATGGGGCGAAGTCAGAGTGCCGTTGCAGGGCACCTGCACGATCCCAAGGACTTTAAGCTCGGCAACTCTGACCTGGCCGACGCTGCAATTCCGGACGTAACCGGTCAGCGAACGGCCATGAAATGTTCCGCTGCCGGTGAGCAGGAGGTTGTTGTATTTCTGCAGGTGGGGTATCGACAAATAGATAGAGCGATCGAGGCAAAGATGTTGTAAGCTAGATAGGTTCGGCACCACCTGGGCCGCTGGGCGCCAATCAACTGCATCTATCTGTAATTTTTGTTGGATGTGGCTAGCTAGGCCTGCGCTTTCCTTTGAAAAAAAAGTTCAAGCAAACAACGATCAAAATAAACCAACGAACGTCCAGCGGATGAAACAGAGCGAACGGTAGGTACCTTTCACAGTGCGCACGCACGGTGACAGTACAAATAAAAGAGCGCTATCAATCGGGACTGGTTGGGCTCGCTTTATGTCTCGGCCGCTTAGAAAGCCGGATCTAATGCAAACGCAGGTAGGTGGGATGCTATAACTGATCGTACGGCGTCAGTGGAACGGCGTACTGTTCTTCTGCGTACTGCGTCGGTCCCGCCGGCCGCACGCACCTGAAGTTCATGCGCAGCCGGCTGGTCAAAGCCGCACATCGTCGTGAGGTAGAACAGGAGTCTAAGGGACCGGGGGGTGGTGATCGTCTCCCCCAGCAGCGTCCGCCTCTGCTGCTGCTGCTGCTGCTGCTGTTGCTGCTGCGTGCTGTTCCTTCTGCACGCTTTTTGCCGCAAGCTTAATGGGCTTGGAGCACGAGTGTACAACACCGTCGAGGATCTCTTCGTACATGATGGTCGCTGGGGCGCCGCCCATGATGGGTAACAAGTCGTCCTTTGTAACCGCGGGACAAAACACGACGCGATAGATGGTGCCACTCCACCGCTCGTGGAGGTACGTAGTGAATTGGTGCCGATGGCTCCGCAGTGGCTTGCTTCCACTGCGCGCAGAGTGCCTGAGTGTGCGTTTGCATGTGGTACGTGTGGTTGGGGCAGGCAGGAGGGCAGGCAGGCAGGCTGGCAGGTGTACCGGCATGCGCAGCGAATGAAGCAAATTGTCAAGACGACAAATAAATCGGTGTGCGTGCGGTGGCTACTGAAAATCTTTAGGTCGCTCGGGGGGTGGGCAGCATTGATGATTTCATTCTGTTTTATTCCGAGGGTCGCACGCACGGGGAACGACCGGCATGGCTTTGAAAGAGGCGGACAAACAGGAATATACACAGAAATGAATGCATGCCCTGCCTTATTGCGAGTAACTGGTATGTATGTACGGCTCCCTCGCTCGTACATAGATGATGGACCCTTATCCTTTCATGCATCAAAATCGCAGCAGGCAGTGATCTACATACCCAGCAACACACTAGTACCAGGAAAGCGACGAGAACTGAACGCTACTTAGCACAGCAGCCAGCTAGATGCTGGCCCGCTGGCACGCCCGTCGGTGATCCACCGACAATCGGTCACGTACCCATTGAAATATCCTGATGGCGCTATTCGTTCGTTCACCGTCGACCCCAGATGATACATCAAGTCAGGAAGGCCATACATGTATGGCTATTAACCCGCGTTCCGTCGCACATTGGCCTGGTACTCACCAGTCAGGGAGCCGGGCCTGTTTCTCTGGATCGCCTGACCGCTTGCGCCGAGTCCATCCCGTGGACAGCAGAAGAAGCAGGACTAACATGGCGGGCGCCAAAAACCCAACCGCCGCTGAACGGGTGGCCATATATAGGCTCCGTCCAAAGAATACCGGAACACGAACGACCTGACGTTGACGTACAGCACCGAAGCACTACCAGCGGCACGGCCACTCCCCGCTTTATATCTTTCCCCAAGCCGTGCACCACCTGGCAGGGTGCATTACGAATATTGCAAAACCTCTCGACGGGCACAGCATATATCATGGCCACCATCGTGTGGCTAGCCTGCAACACCGGGCTGCTGACCGCGAAGATAGCCCTATCGGTGGCGGACCTGACCCTCCACCTTGCGGCAGACGTATCCTATGCGACTGTCGACACCATCGCTGTCGGCTGCGCGCTAGGCTGCGCCTACCTGGCCTACGCGTGGGGCGGCAACCTTGCCCGTCGAACATGCAACGTAGTGAAACGGACATTCACCGTCAAAGGGAGCGCAATTCGAACGCTGTCCGAATGGCGACAGGGCTGGTACTGCATCCTCCTCCTTCCGTACACTCTGATCCCTGGAGCGCTTGCAGTCTCACTCCCCCCACTGACTGAGGCGATCTGGCTCGTGCTAGGGGCCCTGACACTATATGGACTGGCATACGTTGTCACAGTTCTCATAGTTATACCGGCAGGAATAACATCTGTGAAGGCAATCTTGCATGCTGCACTTGTCACCCGCTCAGCAGTCCGAACGGTACAGAACTCCCCAGGCCTATACGCGCGGGCAGCAACGTCTCTCCTGGCCCTAGCGTCGCTGTGCTGGCTACTTGCTACAGCCGACGCACACGTGCCAATCCTAACCCTGGGAATCCCCATCGTTACCCCTGGGCTCCAAGCGGTGCCACTCGCGGCGCGCCACACGCGGCACCTACTCACCGCCTGCGCCGCAGTAGGACTCACCACGGCCCACCTCAACGCAACGCTCGACCCGTTCACCAGCGTACTAACACTTCTCGCCCTGGCCATCTGGAACCACCCCCACTCACACACCTGCAACCGCGGGTGCACCAGCAATCAACCTGCGCCAAAATACCAAATACCAAAAAACCCCGGCAACCCACCTGAGCACAGCTCGCGCTGCGCTCACCCCGAATACGCGCCCTGCGCCGGCCGACCCGATAGACCCGCCAAGAGAACAAGGCTCGGGGGGAATCGCGGAGGGGGCCACGCACCAAGCCCACCCGCAGACATCACTTGGCCACCCCCCGGTCCCGCTGCGCCGGGCGCGCCCCTGTACCACGAGAAACAGCAGAGACAGCTATGTATGATACACTCCATAAACAACCTGCTTGGGGGGCCGTACATCGACCCCGAGCACATTCTCAGCTACTGCCGAGCAATGCAAGCACACATGGCGACTTGGAGGCTCACCGGGGCGCTTGCCATCTGGAATGCGGCACACCTCCCCGACGAAGGTCTGTTTTCCACAATAGTGGTGAATCACTACCTCCGCCACAGCGTACGGCTGCAAGACCCCGGTGGCATACCCATCGGAGACGCCCACATCGCCAGTGCGAGCTGCCAACACGCGGGGCAAACCGTTACCCTGACACGAAACATGAACATAAACACGGTTGTGTCACTCTTGCCGGCACACGCCCGAAACTGGGGCTTTATTGTCCACCTCAACGGACACGCCGTAGCAGTCAAGAAGCAAGGCGAGTGCTGGTACATTATCGACTCCCTGTACGACAGCACACAACTGATCAGCCCCGAAGAGCCGCTCTGGCCTCGGGGGGAGGGGGCGGTCTACTGCCTCCACCTCCGCCCGAACCGCGAAGGGATCGCTACCCATACAGACCTGAAGGAGGTCAAACTCCCGGAGGACTGGGCCCTGCCCCCAGGCGGGACCCAGCAACCGACACAGCCGCCCCCGGAAACACACACCGGAACCCCCCCAGTGGACGGCACCCAGCAAGATGCACCCACTGACCAGTCACCGCCGAACCAGGAGCCCATGGACACTGATGACCGTGAAGGGCGAGTGACGAAGCACCCAGCGACTGAACCCATGCACATGGCATTGGACCCCGATGGGCGCGACCCGGACGGGCCTCCAGCACCGAACCCCATCTGGCCAACCCAGCCACTGGAAATCCAGGTCCCCGCAGAGGCAGCAGAAGGCGCACCAGAGCACCGCGCCACCAACGCAGAAGCGGCACGGCGCGAGACCGGCGCGCACCCCGAAGTGCGACATGCCGCCCCGCGTGTTCACCACGGCCCGACGGCACGCCGACTCAACCATGCGGTGGAGCGCGCCACAACGGTGATACAGCACGACGCAGCTCCCCGCACGGCGACAGCTGCGAGGAAACGTAGGAAGATCGGACCAGCACCTCATACGCACACTATCCTATACCACCTGCTACGCAACCAAGGCCTACCCATCCGGCAAAGGGAAACCGGCAGGGAAGCCACAGACGTTAACCAAAGTGCAGGGGCCCAGCCCCTGGACCCGGCTTGCCGGGACGCCACGCCCAGCGCGCCCCAAACACAACCCGCCAGGGACCAGTCAGCCCGCGAACGCGCCGCAGAATCACCCCCCGCCGGCAGGCCCCAACCCGCCCATCAGCCCAAAAAGCGGCAACAAGGCATCGCGCGATACATGCAGCCCAAGACACCGAGGGCAATAGCGCACACTTCACCCGATAAGCAGCCGCCGCCGGCCGCAGCAGACCCAAGCCCCCCAACACCGGGCGCCCCGCAGTCCGGGCACCTCAAAGTCTTCACGATGAACACACGGGGCCTTCAGGGCCACCGCGAGGGAGTAGCACACATGCTAGACGAACATAAGCCAGACGTCATAGTCCTGACCGAGACCAAACTTAGTGCGCACAACCGACGAGGCATTGTCAGCGTTAAACAGGCCCTCCGGCCATACCAGACATACATGAGCAACCGTCCCCACCCGGAGCACAACAAGACGCGTGAAGCGGGTGTCATTGTTGGGGTAGCGGAACGCTTTAGCGGCCAAGGCAGCACGAGTGCCGAGCCCGTCTCTCCGGGCCTTGAGGGCTACATCGGACACGTTCGCATCAAAACCCCAGGCAGCATCCCCCTACACGTGCTGGGGGTCTACTGCCCGGCGGATCCCTTGATCAGGCAAGCGATATACGAGTACGGACAAACCGCCGCCACACAGGCCAGCGCCAAGGGGGAGCACCTCATCATGGCGGGCGACTGGAACGCAACGCTCCATCCTAGCGACCGGTCCACGGGCACATGCTACCCGGCTGACAGGGCGCATCGTAGCTTCTCGAGCAGTGCGAACCTAAACCCCGTCGTTACTCCGCGGCGTGCCTACACCTACACGCAGACACAGCTTGACCACGACACTCACCACAGCCGGATAGACGACGTCCTGCTAGCCGCCCACACCGGAGCGGCAGCAGACAAGGAGGGCACAGTGTACGAACAAGTGTACGAATGCGGAGGAAACTTCGACCATAAACCCCTCTGCACGTTCATCCCGCTGGCGGGTATTCGTCTCCTTCCAGCGCCCGCGGCTCAGGCCGCGGCTGACCACGCAGCCAGCTCGTGGAGCCGCATACAACTCCCAATACTTAAAGAGAGTAAAATCCGGGCGCACATGGAGATGGAAGCGACGCTCACTTCTGAAATCGCCCACCTGCTAAGCGCTTTAAACCCGGCGTACGAAGCCATCGGACACGTCGCCGAACAGCTGGAACGTGCCGCCGGTAAGGAAGAGGCACGAGCACTCCTGGCTAACCTGCGCAACCACGATACCGTCCGGGCGACGGACGTCACTACTCTCAGCCATGAACTAGGCGACCTGCTCGACCGCTGCCTTGGGATACTGGAATCTCACTGTCAACAGAAACCCCCCTGCACGGGGAAGCTGCATGCGCGACGTGGCATCGGCAGGCGCCTCGCCAGGCTGCACAACGACCACAAAACCATGAAAGATAATCTCGCAAAAGCCCTGCGCACGGACCCCCAGGAGCAAGGGGCACCTACACTAACGGAGGGTCAAGCCAATGGCACGACGCCCCCCCATCCGGCCACGGCGCCCCCAGGCACCAGCGGCACAACGGAACGGGCAACACCCGAGCGCAGCGCCGCCACTCAGCATGCCGCCACTGAGCGCGAAGAACCAGACGCAGCCCGCACCCTGCGTGCGGCCATTAAAGAGACCGGAGGGGAAATAGCCAAGCTTGCTCGAGAGATTCGCGCAACTAACGCACGCAAGGCAAAGAAAAGCTTCCAGCGGCTACTAACCAAAAAGCCCCGGCAGGCGCACAGACAGGTCCTTGAACCTGATGACCAGCCCCGCGGAATCGCGGCCATCCGACACCCAACCGATGGACGACTGTGTACTGATTCCAAAAACATACTCGATGCGCTTCACACGCACTTCGCCCTTCTTGCGAGACCCGTCTCTGGCCCACGAACGGGAAAGTACCTCCCAAACGAAGCCCCCCGGAACTATCCCTGGACCAGACCGGGCGCGCAAGACCCGCTTAGGGAAGGGCTGGCCAAGTGGGGAGACGCCCCCCCATCGCTCCTCCCGGGTGTACTAGATCCACACAACTTCCGCACGTCTATCGACCACCTCGCGAGAAACAAGGCCCCAGGCCCCGACGGGATACCCAACGAACTTCTACAAACACTACCCGCCGACCTCCAGACCGCCATCCACCAGCTCATTACGGTCATGTGGGTGAAGGCCGAAATCCCCACACACTGGACGAAATCCGACACGGTCCTTATCCCCAAGAAGGGCGACCCGCTCCTCATTAAGAACAAAAGGCCCATCGCCCTGGCGAACACAATTTACAAGCTGTACACCAGCCACATTACGCTGAATATCGTACTCTACAGTGAGCAAGCGCACATCTTTACGGAAGCTCAGGAGGGCTACCTGAGGCAACGCAACACCGAGCGCCAACTCCAAAACGTGCTACACGCAATCGAGGACGCGGGCCTCACCAGCCGTGACCTCTTCCTTCTATACATCGACTTCACGTCTGCGTTCAACACGATCGATCACGACAAGCTGCTCATGATCATGTACGACCTGGGCTACCCGGACGACCTGATCGAGGTGGTAGCCAACTTATATTCACGGGCCACCACGCGCATCCGGACAGAGCACGGCTGCACAGCGGACATAGCCATCGAACGCGGTACAATTCAGGGTGACACGCTGTCCCCGGTGCTGTTCATCATCTATATGGAACCCCTACTCAGGTGGCTGCACAGCGGAGGACGGGGATACCAGTACGGATGCCTCAAGGCCGAGGAAAATGAGCGGCACCATTTCAGCTCGGGAGCGTTCGCAGACGACTTGGTTACACTCACAAACAGCGTTTCAGACATGCGTCTCCAATGTGCGAAAATCGAGCAGTACGCGCAATGGGGAGCCCTGAAGGTCAACGTTGGCAAATGTCAGCTGCAAGGCATCCTGCACGGCCGCGCACGGTCGGACCAGGACCTGAGCCGGGGACCCGGCACCCGCAAATATCAGACTGCCCTTGAGCGACTGCTAAAAGACCAAATCCGTATAGACGGATCACCGATACCCTACGCGCCCCCGACCGCCTCGTACAAATACCTGGGAGTCCATGTAACCCCTACCCTCGACTGGGCACCTCAAGTAGCCTATGTCCGCGCTGAGATCACGCGGCGAGGACAGGGCATCCAGGAGTCCATGGCGTCTCCCGACCAGCGCATCAACATGATCAAAACCCTGATCCACCCATTCGTCGCGTACAGCCTGGCCACTATGGCGTACACCCCCCAAGACATCGCCAGCTTCGACTCCCAAATTGCTGGCATAGCTAAGCGCAGCTATGGCCTTAAAATGGGGTTTCCCACCCGCGCAATCCTCGGCCCAGTAAAGCAACTCGGCCTGGGGGTCGGCACCATACGCAGCCTCTATGTCGCCAAGGCGGCCAAAGCTCTCGTCCTCTCCCTGAATGACGAAGGCCGGCTTGGGGTAGTCACTAGGGCTCTCCTTAGCCTGCAAAGCCGATACATGGGCGACATGCCGGTGCACGCCCTCAAGAAGGAAAGCCGCTTCTACACGACGCTAAAGCAGCTGACCATCACGCAGGAGGCGGGCATTGAGCTCACGGACTGTGGCAAAGGGTACGAACGGAAAGCAAGCACTCTCATTCACCTTCTAGCGGCGTGCAACTCGGGGACGGAGCCCAAAACCCTCGCGCTCCTCTCCAGATGCGTACAGCCTCTGCTTGAGCTGGGCCTGGATCTCCGAGTCCTGAAAGATAAGAACACAGGAGCACACTTCATTACCACGGACCAGCTCCGACGCATCGGTGGACGGAGTGTCGGGCCCCGACACCTCATCGCCCTGAACCAACTCAGCCTAGCACTGAACCCCGTTCTCAGTGTACGCGCCCGCGCGGCGAGGCACCGAGGGGTGACTGCGCTGCCCCCGGAGCTGCGGGCCATCCCCAATGAACCCATTATGACGGACCTCATGAATGACACACACGGACCCACGCCGCTTCCTCATGGAAATATCATGCGATATGTGGTGTCACGCCCCCGGGACACGACCGGGGCCCCACCGCCAGACCCTTCGCCCGCCGCGCACAACCTCAGCCCAGATCCGGCGGCCCCGAGACGGGAAGTCGAATCCCAGGAGGGCCAGGTGAGGCGCCCAGCGCAACAAAGGGAAGCTCGGCGCCACATGCCCCGACGCAACGCTACCGAAGAAACCATGACGGCATACATCAGGAGGCAGCGCCCAAAACCCACCCGCCACATCACGGACACAACTGCCTCCGGATGGGACCCCAGAGAAAGCCCACTCACCGTCACGCACTGTGAAGCCCTGCTGCGTCACCGCGACCTCCCAGGACTAGCAGCCGAAGTGGGGACCGCATCGCAGCTTGAAGAAATGCTGCGGGGAGAGCGAGAATGGCCCACAGGGGTTGCCCTTAAATACGGCCACAACATCAACCAATATCTATTCGGCGAGCAAGAGAGGGTAGCCCTTATCCACGCGCAGATCCGCAAGCGGGTGGAAGCAGGCCCCCGAGCCGCAAAGCGGCAACGCAGAGATACACCCCGGCACCCCACACACAGCACCTTCTACCAAGTTGAGTGGGAAAGCACAGTTATCACCAAAGGGGCGCTCGAGCTGTACGCAGCGCACGGATACCTACCCACGGCAACACGTCCGTACGAGGCCGCAGCAGATCCGGCAACCCCCACCGAAAGGATCGAAGTAGACTGGGCGCGAACCGAGGACGAAGGCACGCGCCTGGCCACCCAAGACAACTGGAACGAGCTGCTCAATGCATTCCGACACCGCCTAGAGGCGGCAGCCGAGACGGCCCCCGGGCGCACTGCGCCAGCCCGAGACCAGCACCTTAATCCGAGGCAGCAGCAAGGCCAATGGGCCTCTGAATGCCTCAACCAGGCCAGAGGACAACGGCTCCTACGCCAACACGTAGAAATCGATGTACATCCCGGCAACCCGGATAGGGACATCCGCCCGACAGGGCGGTACACCATCCAGATTGGCAAACACAGCGACCCCGACCCCTCTAACCGCGCACCTTGGGACGGCAGCGGAGATACTCCTGCAGGCCTCCTAGAGCAGGGAGTCGCGCTTGTTTACGACCCCCAGGGACGATGCATCGGCACGCTCCTGGACAGCTTGCTGCGCAGCCTGTGGCTAAGGCACTCCGACGCCAAATGTAAGAGGCCGGAGGCGCACGCCAAGCTTGCAGCGGCGGGTGGCTTCGAGGAAGACGTGGCACGCCTCCTCCTGCGCTACCGTGATGGAGGGGGCACCAAAACACACCCCGTTAAGGCGGCACACGAGCAAGGACTCGGAGAACAGTTTACAACACGTCTCATGAATGCCATGGGTTCAAGCACAGAACGCTTTGCGTCCCCTTTAAATGTGGCTAACTGCACTGAAACGTACTTCTCACGCTTCCCAGAAGACATGCTCTTTGGGGCCAACCATGACGCATACTCCCAACCGTTTACCGGCTTGTCCATCGCACACCCGGAACCCACACCCGAGGAGGGCCACCATGCCTTGCGGTGGGCGTTGGGCTGGGCGGAAGCCAAAAAGACCGAGGCTACGCAGACCGCCACCCTTATCGTAGTCCCCACGTCCCGTACAGCGCCGTATACCCGGTACCTATCGCACCCCCTGGTCACGCAAGTGGGTAGCATCGACTCGCTCGCCGCCAAGGGGATACTGCAAAGCGCCACGCTCAACGTGGACACCAAGCCTTACCCGGTTGGCCTGACCCTGCTACTGGTCAGTAACGACGCGGGCAAATCACACGTGAGCAGCCTCCGGCAGGCGCTAGGTATGCGCACCACCCTGCCAGCGCCTACAGGTCAAGCCCAGCCGTGGATAGCCCCCCAGTGGGTACGGAAACGCGTCCGCAAAATGACTGCCGGAGCGCCTGACCAGGCGGTGTCCTCTCGTAAGTGCAGCAACCCCACACCCGCTGAACGACGCTCCGCGCACCTGGCGTTCCATGCAGCAAACCCGCTTCGGTACAACGCCCACGCCTCCATCTATACTGATGGGTCGGTTAGGGAAGTCGAGGTCGGGAACACCAAGATGTTAGGACTCGGCGCCGCAGCAGTCGACGCACTGACTGGACATACGCTCCTCATAGATGTCAACCCAGGAGCCTACGGATGTCAAACAATTACGCGCTGTGAACTAAGCGCGATACATCAGGCACTCACCATGCGACGCGGCCTACCTCACAACCAAGCCCACCTCAGCATTTGGACGGACTCCAAAGCATCGCTCCAATTGATCCAGAAGATGATAAACAACCCGCAAAAATTGCGGCTGAGTAAACATAGAGCACTGCTCGAGGACATCGTTGCCGCACTTAAAGCCCGGGCCGTCGCCAAGCTTAAAACGTCGCTATTGAAAGTCAAAGCACACACAGGAGTTCGATATAATGAAGAAGCGGACAAAGCCGCCGTACAGGCTGCTATCCTTGCGGCGCAGGGAATGCTGCCGGCAGAAGCCGTAATAGAGAAAGCAGACAATAATCCAAGAAGTAAACACTGGTGGCTACGGAAGTCCGAGGGGACCGACGTAAACGCCGGTCGCTACGCCAACGACCTTAACCGCGGCATCGACACTCTGGTCAGCCAGACGACACACAATGGGTACACCAACGAGACCGCATACGTCAAATACGTAGAGGATGCCTTACCGGACCTAGAGATCAATGCCAGCACCAGAACCCTGCAGCGGGGCACGGGCCGGCACCGGCATTACAAACGGTGCCTCGACTACCTGTACGGACAGCTCTGGAATGCCAAACTCGCAAAGCTCTTTCGAATGCCCCTTGTACCGGGCGGCCCAACGTCCACAGGCTACTGCCCTGTGTGCAAAGACCCCCAAACAAAGACACGCATCCCTGACTCAGGAGCACACATCCTGGGAGGCTGCCAACACGCGCGAATGCACGCTCTCTATACCCTGCGACACAACCAAGCGGTACAAACCATCACTAGAACACTGTCCAGAGGGGCCCATGGAGGCTGCTTTATCGTCATGGACGCATGCAGCATGGAGGACAAGCCGGACTACGTGGCCGGCACACGCCTGCCCAAGTGGCTGCTACCCAACATCCCCGACGACGATCGGTCCAAAAAGCGCCCTGACCTGCTGCTTATCCCCAGCATACCCCTCAGCGACACATGCTCACCGAAATACATGGGACCAGATGACCCCAGCGAGCACACTGTACACATAATCGAAGTAGGCTACACAGCCGACACAAATCACACACAGAAACAAAACGACAAGGCCCATCAACACGCGGAACTAGCTCAGATGCTGACGGCGCACGGATGGAAAGTATGTTACACGAAACAGGAAGCAATTAGCCTGGGCTTCGCCGGCACCATCCGCAAAGACCTGCGACAACTGCTGACCTCACTGGGAACGAGCAACGAAGCGGCCAAAAAATGCTGCAACGACCTCCACGACCACGCTGTCCGAGCGTTGAACGCAATTGTCGCGGCCAGGAGGCAACTGGAGCGGGACCCCCGCCAACAGAGCACAACCAGCGCCGACCCGCCCTAACCCGCCGCAACGGCGGGCTCCCAATCTCACCGCGGTAGCGGGAGAGGCCTGGGATCGGGGCAACCCGACACCCCACCCCTCCTGCTCCCATAACCCACGCCTCGGCTCTGTCGGGCGTATTATTATTATTATTATTCTTATTATTAGGCTCCGTCTAGTGCAAGACGACTACTCCTCTTAACATTTTTGTGCCGAGTAACGTATGTGGGCCATAAATTCATAAGCAAATTGACAACCTAACATGATTTACCTCCTTTGGATGATAACCGCTATTAATTGTCCATAACGAAATGCGCGCCTTGCTTCAATCGTACTCCAGTCGACTATTTGCACAGGACACTAACGGTTGTCGCGACTACGTTATTTTAATAATAGCAAGCACGCCTGCTGAATCTCATACATGCGTCATTACTAAAGTGCAGTATGTAGCTAGTATAAGTAGTAGTAGTCATTAATTAGTGCTCACGACTGCTTTGTTAACGGGTGTTACACTGTGGGCGACTCGCCCTGAGACAGGACGAGCACCGGGGGCCCTGACCGGGCCGAGACACAGCGCAGGGGCGGGCGCGCGGCTACGTCCGTCTGTTCCGCCGCGCGCGCCTCACTCCCTCACTCGCGTCAGCCAGGGGCACCCACCACGGCCCCTGGCCAACCAACTCAGCGGCGCCGACGACTGCGGGCCGCGCTTAGCGAGAGCCACGCGAGAGGCGTCACACAGCTCAACCAAAAACGCCTACCAAGACTAGCTACCCCCCCCCCACCTGGCCAGCCTCCTCGCGCGCTCACGGGGCTCTAGAGCTCTACGCAAAGAGTGCCTCTGAACGCCCTCTACCCCTGGGGCCAGGGGCCCACGACAACGGGGCGGCACCACCTCAGCCCAGGAAAAAAAACGAGGCAAGGGAAAGCCCACCTAGGCCCCCAGACAAGGTCCCTCACGAGAACGAGGGGCTGAGTCCCCTCACCAAGGGCTCCCACGAAAGCCAGCACAGCAAGGAGCCCAACTGCCACAACGAACACGACAACCAAGGCGCTGCTGCAGGAACCGCTCACTAAAGCACCCAACCGCACGTTGGCCCGCCAGGCGGTCTCCTCCTGGGGGCTACAGGTTCCCCGACACTGCCCAGCGCGGGGCAAAACAAACACCCACGGCCGCGGGGGGGATGACAAGCCGGCGCGGCGCCCCCCTGGAAAACCCACTACGGGGCACGGCTCATAGGCGCTGCCTGCCCTCGCCTACCACGCAGAGAAAACCTGCCCCTCCGTCCCTGGCCGCCTGCGGAGCCCAGCACCACCTACCCTCCCTCTGCAACCCCTCCCTCTCCACCTCTCCCTCTCCCTAAAGCGCCAAAACTGCAGGCCTCCCGCGCCGCACTCCTCAGCCGCCAGGCAGCACAAAACCGCCCCTTACTCCTCGACGGGCCCCGTCTCCCGGGAAGAGGGTACACACCCACACTCACACCAGACAAAGCACACAGGCCTGCTCCTTCCCCTCCCTGCTAGCCCACGAGACCCTCGGCCAGGAAACCCTTGCCCGCACGCCCAGCCCTCCCCTTGCCCACCGCCCTTCCTGCTCTCCTCGCTCCACTCGCCCTCTCCAGGCTTCCCCCCCAGCCCTCCAATCCCCCCCACCCTCCTCCCCCCCACCGCCCGCTCCCTCCTCCCCTCCAACCAACGCCCCTGCCCCGTCACTAGCACAGCTGCTTAGGCCGTGATCTCCACCGGGGCTGCGCACCGCATTCGCTCCTCAACGACCGCTAGGATGGGGTGCTGCGGCCCCACTCTGTCCCAGCCGTGCCGGGGGGTCTCCAGCGCCGCGAACGAGCGCAAGCGCGCCCAGAAGTCCGTCACCGCGCGGGCGCGCGCCCGGTCCAGCGGCGAGGCTTCGGCTGCACCCCGCGCTGCTGCCGCTGCTGCCCCTACTGCTGCCGCCGCCGCTTCCCCCGCCGCCACCTCTCCGGCCCCTGCTTCCTGCGTCGGTGATTCACCCGCGGGGGCGTTCAGCGCGGGTCCCTCCTGCTGTGTTGCCCCTCCCTCCCGGGCGAAGAAGTCGGTGATGTCCCGCTGGCGCGGTCCCTGTCGCTGGGGCTGCTCTGGTTGGGGCTGCACCTGTTGCTGCTGCTGCCCCGTCGCTGCTGCGGCCCCATCCCGCCCCTGCCTTCGGGTTGCTGCTCGAAGGCAGCACCTTCCGACTTCCATGGCGGACAGCGCCGCTAGGGCGATCACGTCCCAGGGGGCCTGCTCGCACCCAGGTGGCGCTTGGGCGAGCCAGAGTTGCTGCCGGGTGGTGGTGGCCCCCGCTGCTGCTTGGGGGGGTGGCAGGTGCCGGTCGATCTGCTCCCGAACGGCCCTCGCGACCGGGCATTCCCAGAAGTGGTGCAGTCGCGGGGAGCAGGGTCGGCCGGCATCGGCCTCCCCATAGGCCCCGCACCCGCACGCCTCAATGGGCACCCGGGCCAGGTGTGTGTTGCCAGGCAGGGGTACGCCGTCCACCGCTAGGCGCCACATAGTCTCCTTGTTGTCGTTCTCCCAGCGCACTCCGGACCACAGGCGTGCCTGGGTTGCCCGGAAACGGCTGAGCTCGGCGGCGAGGTGGGGAGGCGCCTGGTTCTCCGGCGTGCTCAGGGCCTCCCGCACAAACTCGGTGACTAAAGCCACTCGCCGCTCGCTGGCCGGCCCGTCCTGTAGTTGTGTCGCCTGGCTGACCGTCAGGCGGCGGAGCGGCACTGCGTCCGTTCCCCCGGGAAGGCGCCACCCCAGTCGCCCGACGATCATGGCCATCACCTGCGCGCAAACTGGCGGTGGCGGTGCCGGCGGTTGCTGTTGCTGCTGGAGTCCTTCCGTCTCCGCCTGCTGCCGCTGCTGCTGTAGCCTGGTCTCCACCACACCCGCTGCCTCCAGCCAGGCCGGGCTGATATCGTTATGCAAGGCCCCCAGAGCCGCACGGGCCGTTTCCTTGTCCTGCAGCTGGGCTGGGGTCGCGGCTGGGTCGAGGTGCTCCCGGGCCCACTCATGCCAGGCCGCGCCTTGGAGGGTGGTGGCTTGGCTGCCGTCCAGTGTCACCCATACCCGTACCAGGTCTCCTACCGTGCGCAGTTTCCTGCATGACGTTAGCCCCGCATGGTATGCTTCCAGGCCCGGTCGACGGCTGACGGCCACGACGTTTGCGTCGTTGGCGGCGTTGGGCAGCAGCCGAGTCCCGTGGACAGCAGAAGAAGCAGGACTAACATGGCGGGCGCCAAAAGCCCAACCGCCGCTGAACGGGTGGCCATATATAGGCTCCGTCTACTGCAAGACGACTACTCCTCTTAACATTTTTGTGCCGAGTAACGTATGTGGGCCATAAATTCATAAGCAAATTGACAACCTAACATGATTTACCTCCTTTGGATGATAACCGCTATTAATTGTCCATAACGAAATGCGCGCCTTGCTTCAATCGTACTCCAGTCGACTATTTGCACAGGACACTAACGGTTGTCGCGACTACGTTATTTTAATAATAGCAAGCACGCCTGCTGAATCTCATACATGCGTCATTACTAAAGTGCAGTATGTAGCTAGTATAAGTAGTAGTAGTCATTAATTAGTGCTCACGACTGCTTTGTGTATATTATGAATGTATGGCTACATATTGATACATTTGGGCCTGCAGATGAAGCGGCTGATGATGAGCGAACGAACGTGGAAGATGTCGCTTCAGTCATGTCCAGTCTGTCTGAACAAAAAGGAATGCATGAATAAGCATCCACCGGCTCCACACTTATGTGACACCTGTACTGTTCAGTTGAATCCTCTTATTCTCGGTAAAAACAATAAGCAGAGAGGGGAGAATTGGCACGCACCTCGCTCGTCTGCCTGTTGGACGGACCGAGCCGAGTACGCATGTATGTGCATTTGCGCATATTTGCATTTGTACTTTTGCGCATTATGCATTTGCTTCAACGCGCAAACTATAATAATTTCCCTGGAGCCTGTGCGTTGACATACATTGTCAAATGAGCTAGCATGCATTGCGTTATGTTCATGAATGAGGTTTGCAAGGATTAGGAATTGGGTTCTGGTACACGTCAGGCAGAAATTAAGATTCGGCGGGCGGGGACAGGATTAGGTTACAAAGTCGATGTCAGGTTTAGGATTAGGGCCACGGGTGTAGGATTAGGATTCGCCCCCAGCCGCAGGATTACGATTGGGACCCCGCCCACAGGATTAGGATTGCGACCCAGCGGGCAGGATTCCTATTAATACCCAACACTCAGAGTCAGGATTAAGACATTGGATTTAGATGGAGATTAGGCACCAATCCGGTCTTCGCAAACTTCTCCTCCGAAACCAACTGCACGACATTGAGGGACGCTCCAACCTCCAAGGCAGTGATGATGAATATCCCCTTGAGGAATTGTTATAATATACAAGTAGATGAAATGCCAGCCAATGCATGGAAATTATCATGAGCACATACACGTTTAAATTATTGGCTCAACATACGTTTCGCGAGGCACGTCCTGCTTATCGGGCTGTATGGTAAAGCTTCATAATCCCCTAAAAGTTATAGCATTGAAGATCTTTGCTTCGCTGTAAGTGTGGAAAGTAAGCCACAGGTGAACCATTGGCTCACCTCTCTCACCTCTCTCCACCAGCTGCAGCTTCTTCGCACAGGAATATGCTTGCTCGCCTTCCATGCACATAGGCGTGTTACGTATTATCTTGTGCATATGAATCGGGATCTCGTGCCGTTTGCATTATCACGCGCGGATTAGTTTTGGTTCATTCCCCTCGCGCCCTAAATTTTGCAATTTTGGGAGAGCGCAAGGGCTTACAGTATTCTGTTCTTGATTCAAGGTGTTCAAACGCAACATATTACAGTGTCGTAAGGCACGGTCGTGCGAGTACCTCGGGTAAACACGAGTTCTTCGTTCACTGAACGTTCACCGAACGTTCACCGTTCACCGTTCAGGCCCTTGTACTGCAAATTAACGTCCTTTTCCGCTTTTGACATGGAAACATAAAAAAATTAAGATTTTTAAGATTGCACATGTCACCATGACTATGCATCGGCTTTTGCTGCTGCTCGCATTTGTTTCGAGCGCCATTGCGGTCGGAGTCTCGAAGGATTTATTCCGCGAGTTCGCCGGCCGCGACTCAGCTGCCGCAAAAGTGTCTTCAATCCTAGATCGGTGATCGTTGACGACGTTTGTGGCGGTGCTAGTCCTCGGATATGCCGCCGCCGCATGGTGGAAGCCCGGCCTTAAGGAGGGGAGCCGCAACTCGGATGGCCGTCGTGTAGGATACAGCGCCATCGCACTCGCTACGAACACGCCGCCCGATGAGGTCAAGGCTGCTCTCGAGGCGGCTATGACAGACCGGTCGCTGGAGCAGGAGGGATCTTTTTTCCGCCGGCTTCAGCTCTTCCTACAGAACTCATTCCGCTCTTTGCGTACACAAGCTAACATTGCGAGTACAGACGACCGCTTCCGCCTGCTGCGTCTGGAGTACCCCGGCGATACGTGTCGAAACCCCTTGTGTTGCAAGGCCAAGCTTCACAAGGAAGGGAAGGCCACTCGTGTGCGAGTGGCGACCCTCCAAGATGGTATTATGTATGCATCGCAGGTAAGCCTGCAGACGCGTGTCGCCACGCGGCCGTATGCTTGCCCACCCATCACCCAGTCGTGCGTATCCTGACGATGTATGTCCCTGACCCCAACTCTCAGAAACTCCCTCCTTCCTGTTTCGAGCTGCCCGCATGGCGTGTTGCTTGCATGGCCCCACACTTACCCGCAGCCGTACCGCAACGTCCTACAACCACCTGGCCCAGCTGGACCTGGCGGACATGAAGGTCGCCACCCCGCCGCCGGAGCAGGAGCTCGCGCGGTTCTGGGGACCGCTTACATACGGGGTCAAGCAGGCGCTGCTGGCGCTGCGGGAGGCCTGTAAGGAGGCGAAGACGGAGCACGCGAAGGCGGCGCTCTACGCCGACGCCGTTGCGGAGGCCATGCGGGCGGTCGGGCAGACCTAGCAGTCGGCGCCGACGCAGACGGCCACGGCGGCCGTGGCCCAGGCCCCACGGGCAGACGCCGCCGCCGCCACCGCTGCGGCCGCCGCCGCCGGGGCGGCGGGGCCCCAGGCGGTCCCGGCCGCCGTGCGCCAGGCGCGCCCCGTGACGATGAGGTGCCTGCCGGAGCCGAACCCGGAGGCCTTGGCCGCGGTGCGGGCGCGGGCGTCGGTGCAGCTGACCCCGGGCGACGCTTACAAGCTCCGCACAGACCGTGACCTGGTAGGCTGGGTGACGCGGTTGAAGGACCCGGCCGTGTGCGTGGCGGGGTCTCTGGGGGCGAAGTGCCATCGGGGGCACGGCGAGGGAGGCCGCTGCACCTACGCCGTGGTGTACGGCGACACCAAGGGCTGGGACACCCTGGGCGACCGCCTGGCCCAGCTCCTCAAGGCGGCCCAGGAGCACCCGGCGCAGTAGTAGGCCAGCTTCTGCAGCAGCTTCTGCAATGTTTGTCGAATTCAAGGGCGGACGTGGAGAGGACGAAGGCGATTGTAACGATGGTTGATTATTCGGATTTTGCTCCATCTTGGAGTTTCAAGATATTTTGTAGCACTGGATTTGCCATGCACACATGAACCATGTTTGCCGCAAAAAAATTGGTGTATGATCACTATAGGAAGAGCAGCATGACAGGGAGGGGTCGAGCGAAAAATGTTCCATTCCACAGAGACAACGCTGACGATGACATGTCGACACGTGACATATTTGGCCCGCTCCGGCGCATCAGTGGTCCAGCTTCTTTCTACATATTTCGCCTGCCCAAAACGCAAAACACCATCTTTCTTTTTGGAGACTTTCACTTTTCACACAAGAACCAGTGCAAAAACTGCGACACCGACCCGCAATGCATGCACATTGCGGATTTCGTCCAGAGAGCAGAGGACGACGCTCGCCAGAGGGGTGCCACGTTGGACGTGTTCATGGAGTTCCCGTACGTTGTTGCGAGCGGTCCGGCCCGTGAGAATGTCCTTGCGCGCATCGATGAGATCTTTTCCCGGGACGGCAAGCAGGGAGGAGCCGTGGGCATCCTTCAGAAGCTCTTTGG
Organism: Pleodorina starrii; assembly: GCA_030267565.1. Lineage (NCBI taxonomy): Eukaryota > Viridiplantae > Chlorophyta > Chlorophyceae > Chlamydomonadales > Volvocaceae > Pleodorina > Pleodorina starrii. Next base: position 3,849,098 of record BRXU01000005.1, on the reverse strand, counting down.
CAAAAGCCCACAGTTTATTGGCATATTTTCGACATTGTACAGGCGCTTTTCGGGGCGCTTCTACCGCCACCCACCTGGCCAGAATCGCTATCGGTTCCACTACGCAGATGCACGCTTTGAGTTCAACGTCAAGCGCTTCCTGTCTCCAACCTCGGTGAAGTGGGTCGAGACGTTCCATCAGAAAGTCACGAGCGTTGAGGAATTCCGTACGCTGCTCGAGGCGTTCTTGTTGGGCTACCGGCGCGACGGTTCATTCCAGGAGCACATTGCCGCAGTACTGGGACCCGAGGTACAGGTGTTTACAGATTCGCTGTCGTCTCGTCGGCCAGGCGGGCCCAAGACGCTGCACAAGATTGCCAAGCAGGTGTACAAGCTGCCACCCTCCATGCGCGCCCTCGTGGAGGACTACATATCCGACAAACTCGACAACATTTGCAGCATCCTCAGAGAGGACATTCGTTTCGATGACGGGGTACGTCTCATCCGGCAGAGGACCCGGATTTCTAGGGACTCGCACGGCCTGCGAGACGGCACATTGGCCTATCTTCGCAACAGTCGACTCAACAACTACGTGGGCATCTTTACAATATTCATGGAGCTCATCGTGCAGACCATCATGATGGATATCTACTTGCTCGCGCGCCTGCTGTCCTATACGCACCAGCCCCAGAGCACCGGCGGCACCACGATTGTCTATGCAGGAGACTACCACATCAGCGTGTATGCCGACTTTTTCGCGCGATACTTTGGGCTGGCGCCACTGGGATGCCACGTGCCATCCTACTCCCTTGAGATGAACGACGAAAAGGCGCAGGACATGGTCCAACGCTGTGTCTTGGCGGGACTGGGGACGTGTAACATGACGCAGCGTGAGGCTAGAAATGCAGCCGCCAAGACCGCGCGAATCAAGACGACTCGAGTCAAGACAACACGAGTCAAGACGACAAAGCAGCACGGTGATCACCGTGCTCTTGCTGCCGTTGTTGCTCCTGTTGCTCCTGTTGCTGCTCCAGCGGAACGACGTACTCGTCGTTCAGCCTCTCGAATACGTTCCGACTGACAGTGTCAATGCTCGGGGATACACTCGAAGTCAGTATTTCGAGCTGCTGGAGCATGTACTCGAGATGATGCAGCGGAAAATCCGCATCGCATGCCGCTTGATGGAGCCTTGGGTACAATTCGGCAAAACGCCTCTCCTCGTCATTGGTCGGCGCCTCCACTGGAACGGAGGGTTCAGCCTCCGTCGTGCAAGTTGCACGACGGCGAATGGCAGCGACAAGTTGCCGGATTTGGTCAGTGGGCATTGCCATGTCGTTTCTTGTGTGAGACATCTGGAGAATGATCTTATACCTCGTGCGGTTGAATAAGCCGCAGAAAATCATGGTGTAATGTCAATTAGATTACATTGTTAAAAGACCAGACCATGCCTTCTTGCAACATTTCAACGACTACCTTTTTCAGGCTGCACATCATCCTGTTGGGCATCCTGCTATGCATCGTCATCTATATCTTTCTCATGTCAAGGGACGTGCGAAACCTTCGGGACAAGATATACACCTTTGAGCAAGACCTCCAGAATTACCAAGCGGTGGCTTTGATGATGCAAAACACGCACGATACCACCTCGTCGGCAACAACAATTCCTTGCCAGGCTGAACCTCCTCGTATTCCTCATACTCCTCATACTCCTCGTCCCCCATGTGCTTCTACTACTAGTACTTCTAGTACTTCTAGTACTAGTACTTCTAGTACCATGATCCCTACGACTCCAACGGGAGGAATTAATGGACCCCCGGCGGAAGCCCATGGATCCCCCCTCCCTGTACACCTCCCGGCCCAAGCAGTTACTGGCGATCTGGATCTGGACGATGACAACCTAAGCGAGGACCTGCAGCAGATGATTCTCCGGATAGAGGCCGAGGATGACGACATTGATGAACCATCGTGTCGTGTTGGTCAGCAAACAGAGCAAGCCTCACCTGATCAAGTCCCGATCGCCCCGATCACCACGACACAGGAAGAAGCAGATGACGACGGCCTGGTGGATGCAGGCGAGGAAGAACCTGAAGTGGCTTGCACAGTGGTTGACGCCGGGGTTACGAGCACATGTGGTGTACCCGAACACCCCGACGGTCCTCGTGAGGTACTTGTTATCGAGTACTCCAACATGAAACTGGAGCAACTCCGCAAGATGCTGCGGTCGCAGCACATGGATGCGAGTGGCAAGAAAGAGATCCTTGTCCAGCGGCTCGTGGACGCACATCAAAATAAATCTTTTCAACAGTAATACATAGATTGTTACCCACTCCTCGTCCTCCTCCTCCTTTTTCATGGCGTCTAGGAGTATCATTCCAAACATCGATGCAGTTTCCGCAAAATCGCGCGGCGATGCCTCCAGCCTGCAACAGAGCACATTTGTGCCCTCGACGGACACCAGACCATGCGGGCCCTGCCAGCGCGTCAGCAATAACATATACTTTGACTGCCCGCCTCGGATGAGCGATGGGCGCCTCTTTACAGATTACAGGCCTCGTTGTGACATCAACTATGTGTCCGTTGACAAGAATGCCGCCTTGGACAGCTACACGTACCGTCAGCTCCTGATAAACAGTGGGGAGAGTTTACTCGAACAAATGCGCCAGTGTGTCTACACCAACGCAGTCTGCGGGCCCTGCCAGGAACCCTTTGAGGTGGGAACGATGCTGCCTGAGGCTGAGCTGGACAGTTGCAACGCCCGTACATGTGTGCGCATCGACCCCGGCACGTGCAATGGTGGTAATGCAGCGAATGTAGGCTTGGGTCTGGGGAGGTGGTATGGCAAACCCAGCGAGTCTGCGCAAGAGCTCAGCAAACTCAAGGCCAGAGAGCAGAAAGACATGTCCACCTCCCCTGCAAACTGCTGTGCCCCGACTGACAACAACCTAGACTACTTCCCACCCTATGGAACAGGCGACAGTGCCGCCGCCGGCGGCGTCATGGATGTTAACCGTAATGCAGTGCCCTTTGGCGGCAAGCCGCTCACGGGTGGCGACTCGTCAGTTGCACCACTTACAGGCTCCATTTTCGACACCCAGTTTAATGCTGACACGGTAAACGCAATATGGGCAAAGTGATATGCTAGCTAGAATAGCCAGGGTGCGGGGCGATTTACAAGTCGCCAGAAAAGGACCTAAAGTCCTAGGTCCTTTTCTGGCGACTTGTAAATCGCCCCGTACCCCTGAGAATAGCAGCAGCCCTGGTCAGGAGTTGACATCTAAGCAGGTTGATAACTTGATATCTTCTTGAAAGACTTGGCAGACGCTGCAGGAGCTAAATGTTTTGCACCATGCAGCGTCTGCCAAGTCTTTCAAGAAGATAGCAACCCTGAGGAGCTAATTCTTTTGTACCATGTGGCGTCTGCCGAATCTTTTAGGAAGATATCAAGTTATCAACCCTGCTGACCTGATTTTCGCCGGCGTTCGCGCGATTTCTTCCGGTGGCGGCGGCGGCGTGGTGGTGCGTCTCGGGCGTCTGCCAACCTGCGGACATCGACCTGGAGAGACAGCAAGGATGTGGCGATGGATTGTAGAGACGCGTTTAGCTGCGCGAGCTCATCTGCCACACTCGGATGGCCGCAACTCGGATGGCCGTCGTGTAGGATACAGCGCCATCGCACTCGCTACGAACACGCCGCCCGATGAGGTCAAGGCTGCTCTCGAGGCGGCTATGACAGACCGGTCGCTGGAGCAGGAGGGATCTTTTTTCCGCCGGCTTCAGCTCTTCCTACAGAACTCATTCCGCTCTTTGCGTACACAAGCTAACATTGCGAGTACAGACGACCGCTTCCGCCTGCTGCGTCTGGAGTACCCCGGCGATACGTGTCGAAACCCCTTGTGTTGCAAGGCCAAGCTTCACAAGGAAGGGAAGGCCACTCGTGTGCGAGTGGCGACCCTCCAAGATGGTATTATGTATGCATCGCAGGTAAGCCTGCAGACGCGTGTCGCCACGCGGCCGTATGCTTGCCCACCCATCACCCAGTCGTGCGTATCCTGACGATGTATGTCCCTGACCCCAACTCTCAGAAACTCCCTCCTTCCTGTTTCGAGCTGCCCGCATGGCGTGTTGCTTGCATGGCCCCACACTTACCCGCAGCCGTACCGCAACGTCCTACAACCACCTGGCCCAGCTGGACCTGGCGGACATGAAGGTCGCCACCCCGCCGCCGGAGCAGGAGCTCGCGCGGTTCTGGGGACCGCTTACATACGGGGTCAAGCAGGCGCTGCTGGCGCTGCGGGAGGCCTGTAAGGAGGCGAAGACGGAGCACGCGAAGGCGGCGCTCTACGCCGACGCCGTTGCGGAGGCCATGCGGGCGGTCGGGCAGACCTAGCAGTCGGCGCCGACGCAGACGGCCACGGCGGCCGTGGCCCAGGCCCCACGGGCAGACGCCGCCGCCGCCACCGCTGCGGCCGCCGCCGCCGGGGCGGCGGGGCCCCAGGCGGTCCCGGCCGCCGTGCGCCAGGCGCGCCCCGTGACGATGAGGTGCCTGCCGGAGCCGAACCCGGAGGCCTTGGCCGCGGTGCGGGCGCGGGCGTCGGTGCAGCTGACCCCGGGCGACGCTTACAAGCTCCGCACAGACCGTGACCTGGTAGGCTGGGTGACGCGGTTGAAGGACCCGGCCGTGTGCGTGGCGGGGTCTCTGGGGGCGAAGTGCCATCGGGGGCACGGCGAGGGAGGCCGCTGCACCTACGCCGTGGTGTACGGCGACACCAAGGGCTGGGACACCCTGGGCGACCGCCTGGCCCAGCTCCTCAAGGCGGCCCAGGAGCACCCGGCGCAGTAGTAGGCCAGGCGGTCGCCCAGGGTGTCCCAGCCCTTGGTGTCGCTGTACACCGCGGCGTAGGTGCAGCGGCCTCCCTCGCCGTGCCCCCGATGGCACTTCGCCCCCAGAGACCCCGCCCGCCACACACACGGCCGGGTCCTTCAACCGCGTCACCCAGCCTACCAGGTCACGGTCTGTGCGGAGCTTGTAAGCGTCGCCCGGGGTCAGCTGCGCCGACGCCCGTGCCCGCACCGCGGCCAAGGCCTCCGGGTTCGGCTCCGGCAGGCACTTCATCGTCACGGGGCGCACCTGGCGCACGGCGGCCGGGACCGCCTGGGGCCCCGCCGCCCCGGCGGCGGGGGCTGCAGCGGTGGCGGTGTGCCAAGATGACCCTAATGATAAAATACTGGTGCAACACGAGTAGTTCTATGTAAACGAACCGAAAAGTGATGTCCGTAACGTACGACTTTGGGGAACGTTCACTGAACGTTCACCTTGCAAAGTGGTGAATGTTCACTTTCCGTTCATTTTCCGTTCACCTACCGTTCACTTCGTGAACGGAAACACCCGCGCTTACCCTAAATAGTGGGTCATGCGATAGTGTTCAGGATAGTTGGCTGCTTTTCATAATTCGGGTTTCGTTTCATTTGATGTATCCGCTGTAAGACTGGAATGTGACTTTTCAAGCGTGGGCGGGTGTTGCCATTACCTCGATCACGCCTGCTGTACGGCAGCCAAAGTTAGGGTTACTGAAACGGTCACACGATTACGATTGGAACACAGCTTCACGATACGGATTGCGACACAGGAAGCAGGATTAGGATTTGGACCGGGTACAAGGTTAAGGTTTACGGGACTGGACGCAGGATTAGGATTGGGACCCGGGGACTAGGATTAGGATTGGGACACTGCACAGGGATATGGATTGCAACCCCGCCCCTAGGATTTGGATACGAACCCCACTCTGGGATCGAGAATTGAAAGTGATACCCCACAGCAGGGATTGAGGGATTGCTGACCAGTACCCACCCCTTTGATTAGAGGATTGGGACCCCTTTGCAACCCTCCGAATTGCCCTTTCACCGTGGCCACTGTACTGTGCTGAGATTTAGCTTCCTTGTATTTGAAAAAAGTGGAGTGTCCGCGGTTTTACCAATGGCTGGCTACAGCGGTCGAGGCAGAAAGACATCAGGGTTTGGTACAGTCTCCCTACCTCCCAGGCAACACCCTTCCGCATAAGCGCACATCCATAAAACGCAGTCCAACAGACATCTTGTATGACCAACAGACATCTTATATGTCCAACATACATCGCAGAAGCCTTTGCAACATTCCGGCTTTCATGATTCATCAGGTCCTGCTGCAAGCTTTTGCCGCGCCGCACAAATCGTTGGCGACAAAAAAGGAGCCGCCCGGAGCTCACACAGACATACAAAAAATTGAATCTACGGGATGCACAGAAAACCAACATCCCCGCAAACGAATAGCAGGCTTACGAGACCGTGTGCAAGATCGAGCAAACGGTGCATACGGTTCTGGCTTGACAGAGGGCCTGTTGGGGCCGCCAGGCAAAAGGCTAGTGTGAGGATCCTTTTGTCTTGGGCTTCGCTTTGAGGCCCGACCCTCCGCGGCGGAAAAGCTCGACTACAGCACATACTACGCGACGACGGCGACCTCAGGGCTTCAGCCAGCCGACAGGAGCGCGCGGGGATGCCAATCCCCAGGTCCCGACTCCCCCCCCTGGCTGGCAGACGTTTTTTTATTGCCAACCTCAGACCGCGTATAAAATGCTACAGTGGCGCCGCAGTTAGAACTGACCATCCGAACTTCGCGTGCGAGCCGGGTGCGGTGCCCGGAAAGGATAAAAGAAAGCGAACAACAAGTCAAAAGAAGTTAACGCACTCCACGACCGCAACACAGTACATACCCGCAGCGTCGCCGTCCCTCACGTCAAGGACCCGCACAACGCTTGCGCTCTGACGAAAGGAAAAGCGGCTCCAGGTGCTAGCAACCTGCTCCCTCTCCACCACCTCATCTACCGCCGCAGGCACCCCGACCATTTTCGGCTGCCGCCGCCGCTGCTGCCGCTGGCTACACGCCCCCTCCCACGATCCTCCCTCTTCCCCATCGCCGGCCGTCCTCGTCAGTTACACATTCGCCCCGAACAGCTCCCCCTTGTTGTCCACCTGGTTGTACCGGGCCCAGTCTCCGGCAATGGGTGCGGCCACCAGGTGGTCGGGGATGCCGAACGACTCCACCAGGGCCTCGCACGTCGAGGGAGACAGCTCCGAAACCGCGGCGCGGACGGCCTCGGGCACCGAGCGGCCGGCCTGCATGCGTGTTTGCGTGTGTCGAAACGTGTCGTCAGAATGCATTTCATTGGAGGGATGTACCAAGGCAGGGAAGGACATAGACAAGGGACCCAGATCACCGAAAGTTGGCAAGCGTACAAGGACGCGGATGTATTTGGGGCTGGGGATGCAGAACGTCGTGCGGATCCGGGTGCTGGGCGCTTAAAGCCACGGGAGAGGAAAACGTCAGCTACAGTGACAAGGCGGAAGGGGAGGGGCACGGCTCATCCCTCACCAACCTGCGACGGCCCCTGGTCCTGACACCCCCCCCTTGGCCGCAGCTTCCCAGTTGCAGTGCCAGGTCACATGTCCGCAGGTAAACAATGCAGGATCTGCGTTTGTTGCGGGGGTCTCCGTCCTATGCTGCGTATCCTTCTCTGTTGCTCCCCACATATATACACACACACCTTGGCCGGCAGCTCTCCCTCCGAGATGAACCAGGGCAAGTCCGACTCCACGCAGCGCAGGGCGAACAGCCGAGCCACCGCGCGCATAATCGTCGACACGCCCGGGGACAGCGTCTGCTGCTGCTGCGGCGGCGCCGACGCGAAGGGCGGGCAGTAGCCCAGCAGCCGCAGCATCGAGTCCATCACCTCGCGCTCGGCAAAGGCCAGCGCCGTCGCCTAAGGGCGCGCAGAAAGTGGCCGTGTGGGCGTATGTGAGTTGTCTTGATATTGGGTGCGTGGCGTCATGACGGCATTGCATTGTTTACCCATGGCGGGAAGGCGTCTTTTGTTGGGGAGGCACATGAGTGTAGGCCTGACTTCCTGAGCATCCGCAGGATAAGCCTTTGCTGCTTACAACGTGTAAGCCTTTGCTGCTTACAACGAGAGACAAGTCTCCCTAACACCCACCCACCCAACCAGCAACCCATGTGTGCCTGGTAAAAGTATGGCTGCTGCAACGCAATTCATATTTCACTCTTAACCACCCACCGACCTGGACCAAATCGCTCTCCCGTTTCATCCAGGCCTCGAAGGTCGCCTCCTGAGCAGTCAGGGCGCCGCCCGAGGCGGCGTTGGCAGCCGCCACGGCGGCCGCCAGCTGCCGCACCAGCCGCCCCTCGCGCACCGCCAGCAGGCGCTGGAGAACCGCCAGGTCGCTCAGGAGCGCCAGGGCGTCAGAGCCCTGCGTGCGTCGGCATGCGTGTGTCAATGTGAGTGTGCGTGCGTTTGTCGGTGCATGTGTGGTGGCATGCGTGTGCAAGTTTCGAGTGTTACGGGATGGGGGCGCGTTTGGGCGTGGGCAGCTGATGGGCGGGTGTGTTGCTGCGGGCGGAATCGACACCCGTGCATAAGTGAGGGCTGCGGCAAAGGGACACAAGGACTCCGGTGGCAGGGCGACTGTGTATGGACTGCGAGAGCTGAGAGAGGCTCCCGGACAAGGGCAAATCAATACCCTTGTCCAATCCCAAACCCTCATTTCCTCCCCACGCCGCGGTTCTCTCCCCTTTTTAATTTTAACAGTCCGACTTTCCGCTTGCCTCGTTGGCTTATCGTACATGACCGCCCTCCCCTCTCCTCCCCCACGCACCGTGGGTCCCGCCGCCAGCTGGGCCATGAGCTGCGGTCCCAGCGCCGGCTGCCCCGAGGCCGCCACCCTCTCCCGCAGCGACGGTAGCGATCCCGCCAGACCCAACAGCTCCTTCGCCACCTTCTGCATCAGCACCCTACACAGAGGAGGAGAGGAAGAGAGGGAGAGGGAGAGAGAGGAACGGGAAGATGGAGGGAGGCGCGAAAACAGAGACGAAGGGGTACCGTATGACAGTCACCCGGGAGGAGAGGAGGACAGGGGAGGGTAAGGAGAGCGGAGTCCAGGAGGCAAGCTTAGTGACTACTGACTGGACATACAAAAGGCGAAACTGAACGTGGGGAAGAGCGACGGGGCGAGCAAGAGATGAGGGAAATGCGGATGCCACGACAGCCAATGGACCGGGGAGGTGCAGGGAAGCCAGAGAAGACAGAAGATGCGAGTAGGCACAGTACTACGTGTTGCACGCAGATCTGGACGCGGAATCCGCCCTTGCAAGCCGCCCTGCAAGGCCTGCTGGACTCAAATGTAAATGGTCAGTCGGGCTACGAACAGTAAATGGTCAGCAGGCGGGCTCGTGTGCACACGGCCTGCTGCTCCTGTGACTGACTTTTGCCCGACGACAAACGCTCCCAGCGAACCCACCTGTTGTCGCCCTCGGCCGTCATGCCCGCATGGGCGAAGCCGATGATGGAACCGAACCTGAGTGGAGCAGCCATGCCCGGGCGGAAGAGAGTGAGCGATCAAGGGGGAGATAGAAAGGCATACAGATAAAACCGGTGAGCTGACGCGGCTTGCCAGGCAAATCACGTGTTAAGACCTGTCCAGCAGCAGCAGCAGCAGCAACAGCAGCAACAGCGGTCAAAGCGAGAGGCTGCTGCGAAAGGCAAATCGCAAAGACACTCTTTGACATCTGACACCCACACACCACCCGGCACCGAAATCCCTGCATGCAAGCCGTATCGCGCCCACCTGTTGCACGACAGGTAGCCCTGTCCTCCGCATCGCTCCCTGCACACTGTGCCGCACTGCTCAATGTTCCACGAGCACAGCGGCTTGATGGCGCAGCACAGAACCACAACCTCCGTGGCGGTCTGTACGCGGGACGGGAGCAATGGACAAGAGCATACGAACGGATTTACCGCAGGGAGGAAGGGTCACTACGGAAATCGAACGGCGCAGGTTCCCTGAATTGCCTCGTGAAAACAACTGCTCAAGCAATAGGACGCAGATAGAAGCCTGCCTGCCTGTGTGTCGCACTTGGGACACACGCACGCAGCCAGAATGCGCCAAACCGCAGACTTCTGCACCACCACCACCACCACGACGCTACCAGGCTGCCTACCCCAACAAGCAAGCACACACTCTGCCCAAGCCTCGCCCCAAGCCTCTCACCGTCGGGTCGACCTTCTGTCCCGGCACGAAGCCCGACGCGGCCCCCCAGCGCTCCTTGACGTGGTTGAGCCCCACCGTCAGCGCCAGGGTGCGGGCCAGCAGCGGTACCAGCGCCCTCTGCTGCAACTGGTAGGCCAAAATCGGCGTGTCTGAGCGGCCGCCCGGGCCCACGCACAGCCGGCTGGCAGCGTACCTGAAGTAACCCAGATGTTGTTGGGGGCAAAGGGCAGTTTCTGTAATCGCAGCAAGAGATCTGGTGCTGGCATCTGGGCGCGTCATCCAGCCACTGACGCTTCCTGCCTATTCCGATGTCGACGGTGGGGCTCAACCACGGCGCTGACGGTCGACCGCCATCTTCATCACACACCGCCAAGCACACACCTACCCGCACAAAGAAAGCCCACACCGTCAAGCACGCACCTACCCTAAAACCCTAAACTCTTTCAGTACAATAGCCAGCCCCCCCCCCAAACCGGTACACCAACAAACCCCACGATGAACGCGCACACAGATGCGCAATAACAACCCCACCTGAAGGCCACCGTGAGCGCCAGCTTGCTCCCCGACTGCATCATTGCGGCGATGCACAGGCGGCCGCTCAGCAGCTGGTCGGCCACCCGCAGGAAGCGGTCTCGGGGGCGGGCGATGCTGCTGGTGAAGACCCCCTCGGGGGACACCGAGGAGAAGGCGTCCAGCAGGGAGGTGCGGGGCACGCGAACGTGGTCGAACCACAGCTACAACACGAGGTAGGGGAGGAGGGCACCGATACCGTATGGGGAGGGCAAGGGATCCAGAGAAGGTCAGGGGGGACATTCTGGTCGGGGGGAGGTCTGTCCATCCACCAGCCTGCCTCAAGATGCACACACACACACACACACACATAACGGTCGCCCACGTTGCACATCGGTGACCTCGCTGTCTTGATAAATTCCACTCCTGGGACTTAAATCCAAGACTTGAGGCACGCAAGCAGGCCACAATTCGCCCATCCATCCGTCGCTAACACGAGCATTATCGCCTAACTTCACCTAACCTTGACCAACCGCCCACCCACTACCCCTACATCTATCCGCGCACCTTTCCGTTGTCCACTCCGTTGCAGCCCATCTTGTGGCCCATGTCCTCCACCCGCACCCCCGGGCTCACGCTCATGTCCGGGTTGCTGTTGGGTTGCGTTGGGTTGGGAAAGGGGATGCGGAAAGGCATCAGGGTTTATTGGTCGAGGCGAGGCAGTGACGGGTGACATGCACGATATGGTGCGGGAAACTGGAAGGGGGGGCACTGGCAGGGGAAACTGGAAGGGGGGTATTCGTTGCAGCGCCCCTCTTAAAGCGGCAGAAAACGGGAAGGGGCTCCCGCCTCTCGTCCGATATCAATCCTCCGACAGAAAAGCTCCCTTGTCACCGTCCACTTGCTCCCAAATCTTCTGGGTGTCTCTACTGCCCCATAGCCGCAGATCGGCCCGAAGCCGCTTGCTGGCTCGACGCCTTCGCACATCCACCAAACAATTGCCAAGCACTGATTCATTCGATTGGCTGACTTTACCTTCGCGACCTCGGCTTTCCCCCATGCAACCCACTGCCTCAACACAATTCCATTCGTCCTCCCAAACCCGTGGCGCGCACGCCCATCGGAGTTTGTCCGAATCTCACATACAGGGCTCTGAGGATCTCTCGGATCTTTCTCGCATCGTCTCGGAATACTCAGGTCTTCCCGGATCTTACCAGACAACAGGGAACCTGACTCACCGGATCCGAACAAGGAAGCCGTGAATCCCCTCTTGGCGACCCGCCACCGTCAGCTGCGCAAACACAACGGCCCACTGGGCGTGTACGGCACCGTTCGTGATCCAGTACCTGCATTCGCAAAGATAGCAGGATAGCATCCAACAGACAATAAAACCAGGGAAAGCGAACATGAGCATGAATAAGCGGCAGTGCGTGTTCATAAAAATGCGCCAGAAACAGGAGGGATTGGCTCGGATGCAAGCGGGGTAAAGGCGGCGACGTCATCCAACTCAGATAGCCGAGCTCCATTTTGCCTTGGCTTCCCATAAAACCCCAACAGCCGAATTTTGTGTGCGCGCAGGAAACCCGATGTCACGCACTCGGCAATAGGCGCCGCGCGCTCTCCGCCCGGCCATCCTGGCTTGCCAGTCAGAAATCATTCGGTCCGGAAGTCCAAGCCAAAGGAATTTTCCGCAATTCAAGCAAACCGCCGTTCCTCTATCCCGCCACGTAAGCAAACGGCCGATAACTCACTTTTGCGCGAGCGACCCCGGCGTGTGGATGATGAACTCCTGCGTGTCCTTGTCGTACACTGCCGTGGTCTGCATCTCCACGGCGTTGTTGCCTGACGGGAAAGGTCCACCGGGCGAAAGGCGTGGCGGGCTTCAACAGGTTGATATTATACAACAGCAAGTTGAGATAATAGATGGATGGTGAAGCGGAGTGCGGGAGGTGGAAAGGAATAAAAGCGCCCATACCTTGCGCGCGAAGCCCACACCCCCAAAACCCACATTTCACCAACGACCCGACCAACCGGCCAACTCAACTCCGAAACCGAACCCATCCGAACCGACTCACCAAAGCCGAGCTCCGTGAGCGCAAAGCAGCCGACCGCGTCCAACTGGTCCATGTCGCGCAGGAAGGGCCCGTGGTGTTGCTCAGTGCCCAACTTGAGCACGGTACCGCCAAACTGAGCAAGGGGCAGCAAGGGGATGTGGGAGGTAAGAGTCGAGATATGCACAGACATGGGGGAGGCGAAGGAGAATAATGTTTTCTCGGCAAAAGGCGGGCGGGTGAAAAAGGTTAGGGCGGGACGAGTCGGGACAAGGACTGGTGAACACACTTCGCCTCGCGAGTGAAAACTAGGGAGCGAGGCTCACGGCAGCTGACCAACCGATCGTGCGATCGAGGGCGCGAATCCCCACGCGACCGAAGAGACCACCGGTCTCGGCCTCCCGGCCCGACAGGAGCGAAGGCATAACAAGGTATGTCTGTTAAGTACAAGTTCGACCCAACCGAAACCCTACCCCCAACCCAACCTAAACCAAGCCTACACAAAAACCTAAAACCCAGAACAAACCATAAAACCCAAACCCACCAGGTTAAACTGCACCGTCATCTTGGTGCCCATGCTGGGGTCGCACAGCGCCGCCACCTCGTGAGCCGCAAAGATGCGGTAGGGGTTGTTGCGGAAATCGGTGACGCTGATGAAACCCGCGCGGCACACGCGCTTGAGGCGCTCCAAAGCCAGCTCTCGCTCGTCACGCAGGCTGATGTCGTACTGACTGCAATTGATGAAGTACAGCAAACGCGAATGCAGATGTATAATATTGCAGGGGAGCGAAGGAAGGAGGCGGTGCGGATGTGAGAGGGCAGGGACGGTCAAGGTTCGTGTTAGGTGCTGGAGAAGCGGGGCTTCAAGAGATGCGGGAGTGGGGTTTGCTGATGAGATGCGTAAGAAGAGCCGAAGGGGGAGAGGGGGAAAAAGAGCTGTGTGGAGGGCGGGCTGCTGCGCCACGTCGAGCGAGATCGCGACAGCGGCCGGGGCCTCAGTGCTCAAAGGTCTTGCCCCGCATTGCGTGGCGCGTCTGAAAGCGCGCGGGTGCAACATGGCTACTGCAGTTGGCGGGGAGGGTGAATCGGTGCTGCACCATGTTCGCATTGGACAGAGGCTAACAAAACCCAGGCTGACAGGGAAGAGGCACGAGCGGCCGGTGCCAAGCGCGAGGGCGCAAAAGCTGTACCGTAGTGGGAACGGGCTGCGCAGCAACCCATGAGTGCAACAGCAGCATAACAGAGGCGGAACATCTAATGGAACTCGTGGAGCCGACAGCAAGGGGGTATCGCGAGAATGCTGACTCGGGCCTTCCGGAAACGAGCCGACCCAACGAAGCGAGCTCGCAGCGCAGGTTACATGGTGCAGGGTGTCTGCTCAACCCGGAGAGCTATGAGCGCGCGACTCACGGGACGTAAACGTCGTCCTTCATGAAATCCTTCATTGCCTGGCGGTGCTCGTGATTATCATGGTCAAGCATGCGCTGAAGCTCCTTAACGTCGAAAGGATAATGCGTCAGGCTGAGCTGCTTCTCCACGCGGAAGTGCCCAGCGTAAATGCGCAGTCGACGCGTTGCCTCGTCCATGATTTGCGGATGACTCGTGCACAGAAGATTGGTGAAGCCGGGTTGTGTGCAGCCTCGCCTGAGGCCTAAGATTTGAGGACTGCTGCGTGCGTCAACTCAGGCAATAATTATTATATAATCGTGCGGGGACGGGGCTCCAGGTTAATATTTCAACAGCACGGCTAACGGCAAGTCGTTGCCACGTCATCCATGTTTCGGTGCTAGTAAGTCGCAAGAAAATAGTCCTACAGCAAGACGTATCATAGCTTTTGACACGCAACGCAACTTAAATCAAATTCTACAGAGCGAGTCATGCGCGTTGTGCGAGTTATGCGTCAAACTTGTCGACTGCGGGAACTCATCGAGCAGCCGCTTCACGGTTGACCCACATCAGCACGGGGAGGCGTTGTATTGAAGAAGGTGTTGAGGAGGCCATGCCGGCATTCGCCCGAAAACTGCACTTTACGGCACACAACCCTCAATCTTTGCTCTATCAAAAGCGCACCAAGTGTGAGAGACGCAGTCAGGGTACGGGTCATCATCGAATAGGGGCTTGGTATGCACAGCTTAGAAGCTTTAAAGTCTCAGTATTATTATATCTTGCGTTCTGCGCGAGCTATTGCTACCAAAGTTCTTGAGCAGCCGAATGAGGCACGGTCTTTTGGGTTCCTTTTAGTGCCTAAGCCGGTCAAAGCTCTGGCCATTAGAGTATTTTTGCATTTTGAGACCTCCGGAAGCCTTTGTGCGCCGTGCCGGGCCCGAATGCCGCCAAATGCTCACGTGGAAGGCAGCACCTCCTACGCACACTTTCATGACAGGCTTGATTGGTAAGCGCCTTAAGCCTCCTGGAAAGGCGTGATTTGCAGGGCCAAAACGTGCCTCTGCACTGCCCTGCAGCTTCGTTAAGGGCCGTTGCGCTCTTGATAGAGTCGCCCTGCATGTTCACAAAGTGTTTCCAGTTATAACACACTGCACACCCCAAATGCTCAGGGTGTGGTGCTGTGAGCACGCCGCTTCGGACGACTTTCGAAGGGCGATTCGCCTGTTGCAGCCGCACCTATCCCTGCAGCATCTGAGCGGAAGGTGCTGCTCGCTGCGGCCGGCGGAGTTGTACATTCGGTCCCACTGCGCGTCCAGAGGCCGCGGCGCCGATGTCCCGGTGCGGGTATGGTTGGGCGCCGGTGGTGCATCGCATTTCAAAATGCAGGTGCAGTCCGTCACGGGCATTGCCATCGCCTCTGACAGCGCCGATGAGCTGTTCTTCGAGATCAACATGCCATCAGGTGCGATGCTGCACACGCTTGAGTTTGGGCGCTGTTCGTACGTCGGCACCGACACCGTACAGCTACACCTTAAGTCACTGTCACGAGACCAGCGCTCCCCCGGCTTGTGCCCGCCGCATCGCCGCCCCGCGCCCTTAACCCACAACACAGCCCCGAAGCTACATCGCCCAACATTGCATGTGGAACCGCCCACGCGCACTGCATCGCGCCGCCGCCTGACCGCGGCCCCGCTGCCACACTTGCCATCGTACTGAACCCCCACCCCTCGCTGGCGCGCGACATCTGGCGTCATTTCCCAGGCGCCGCCATCCGCGTTCGCGGAATGGCCAATTACGGTGTGGCGTCCTACTGCGCTGCCCTCGGCCAACACCTAGACGGCAACCTGCAGCACCACCAGCAGGCGCCCGCCAGCCCGGCAGCGAGAGCGCTTCAGCAGCGGACGGCCCCAGGCGCCGCCCCGGCCTCGTCCCTCGCGGTTGCGCAAAAGCCCAACCGCTCCCACACCTACTCTCGCCGGCCTCACCCCACACGCGGTGGCGGTGGCGGCGGCAGCAGCGGCGGAAGATGCCTGACCAGGTGTCCGCTTCCCTCCCACCCTTCCGCAGCCGCCGCCAGCGGCGCTGCTCGCCTCGCCCTGAGCGTTTGCAACCTACCATCCAGGGATAGGCTCACCGGCGGTAGCGGCGCCGGCGACCGTCATGCGACGGCGTCGAAGGCCCCGGCGGCAGGGGCTGCGGCGGCGACGGGGAGTGGCAACATGAGCTACTGGCTTCGGCCCACGGACGTGCTTGACATCAGCGGCGGAGGTGCGGTGTACGGCCAGTGCGCCCGGGGCGACGACGACGACGACGACCTGATGCCCGACGTCGGCGCCGGCGCCGGCGACAGTGCCGCGGGTCCCGCCGTGCGGGTCACGGCCTGGGTGCACTCCGGCCTCGTAGCGCAGGTAGCGGAGACGTACGGGGGCGGCCTGCAGACATCCAGGACATCATTGGCGGCGGCGGCGGCGGTTGGGTGGCGCGATGGCGAGCCGTGGGTGCCTCGGCCCCGCTTGGCCGCCGCCACAGCGGCAGCAGCTGCCGACGACGGCAACGACGACGTCGCGAGCGCCTCCGACGCGTCCAAGCTCCTGCCCACAATGCGCTGGCTGCCCGGAGCCGCCAAGCCGCGCCGCAACGCGGCCCTGCTGCACCTCCTGGGGCTGCCGGCGGAGGGCCGCTCCCTTCAGATCCCGGTTCCGGAGCCGCCGGGTTCTGTCGGGCTGGCGGAGCCGGACGGGCCGCTGCCCTTCGACGAGCAGGAGTGCCCGTGCGTGTCTGTGCTGGGGCTGCACGGAGAGACGGAGTCACAGGCAGCAGCCGAGCCCGTATGGGAAGCCGCGGGCTTTCGCTACGAGCTCCTGCCGCCGCGGGCGGCACGGGCGGCGGCGGCACCAGCGCCAGTGGCGGCGGCGCTCGTGGGCGGGGCGATGACGAGGGCGGGGTCGTACAGCCTGGAAAGCTCTGGGCTGCGCGATAGCCTTGCCCTGCAGTCTTGCGGGCGGCGCGTGCCCATGGCGGCGCAGATGCTGCAGCTGCAGCAGCAGGAGAGGGGCCGCGCGCCGGCTACGGTCGAAGTGCTCAATCTGTTGGCTGCCGAGCCGCCGGCGATGCTGGAATCGGGCTGTTGTACCGATTTTACTCAGTCGTACATTCAAAGTCTGGAGTGGTACGGCGTGGACGACGGGGCCGGTGGCGGCGCCGCCGCAGCCGCCGCGCAGGAGCCCAGCGGAGGATGTCTTTTCGGCACAGACATGCTTCGTGCGCTGTTCGAGGATGATGACATTATCAAGTTGGACGAGCTGTCGCACGGCGACGGAGCCGCCGCGGCAGCAGCGGCCGCCGCGGCTGCGGTGCGCGGCATCGTCGGCAATGGCGTTTGCGGCTGCTGCTGGCGCGGCGGCGGCGGCGGCGCCGCTGGCGGCGGCGGTGCTGCCGCGCCCAACCTGCCAGTCTGGTGGCTCTCCAGGGAGGGGCATGGAGCACCGCCGCCGCTGCCGCCGCTGCTGCTGACATCGCTGACCGCAGACGCGGTGTGGCTGTGATGGCGGCGCTTGTATATATTCTTAGGGCCTCCAAAGAGGGAGGGTGTAACATCGTGCTGCGTATCCGTCGAGGCCATGCATGCGCCGTCCGCGTATGCGTCACAGAACCAGCCATTGAACTTGTCCTTTCTTTGTGTGCGGTACCGTTGCACCACCAATTCCGTACTTTGTGTGTCGTACCATTGCCCCTTGGTGCCGGGCTCCAGGAGCGCGAGTGGAAGTGGCGTGGAAACGCAGGGGGGTCATTCATTTGCCGTGCGGCCCCGTGTGCCCTGCACGGGCTCGGCCGGCGGTCGTCAAGCGCAGGCGCCTGCGTTGCGCCCTCAGTTTGCTGGCGTGCCGCGGGGTGCGGGTGCGGCGGGTCGTGCATGAGCCGAGGAGGGGGAGCCCTGGTCACCTTGTATTAATTGATTACTCGAATCATCCGAACGAATACGCGCCCGGCCAGTGCGCGGCCCCGCCTTGGTACCGGGCCCCGGGCCCCGACCAGGCAGGACGCGCGGCCCAGCGCATCGACGTACGACATGCGACATGGTGTGCATGGTAGACCAAGGAAGCACAGGAAGACCAGGAAGCACACACAGGGACGACGGAGGGACATGGGCGAGGGCGGCGGCCGGATTCCAGCGAGTTCAGCTCGCTGCGACTGGCCGGGTCGGGCCCTGCCAGTGCGCGCGCAACAAGTGCAAGGTGCAATGCCCGTGGAGCCGCCGCCAGAATCAACACAGCGCGAGAGTTCTAACGACGTCTTTTTTGTCTGTTTGTTCGGCCCCTCCCTCTCGAAAATTTGAAAACATTTTGGAATTTCTTAACGGCCCTGCGGGGATGTATCTGGTTCTTGCGATGAGGCGCGGTTGCGCGTGGTGTAGAAGGCGGGTCGATGGCACAGCTTCGATTGTTTCAAAGCTATTTTTGTCTGGCTGGGCGGCTTGCGCGCGCGCGGTCCATGTGGGGTCCCTTTGGCGGGCGGGCTGGCTGGGATGTGCCCAGTTAGTTCGCGTATCTTGGGCTGTGTGCAGCGGCGGGGCGTGACGGGGCTTTCGATGGCACGCGTTGCGCAATTCCGTCAGTTACGAACGAAAGTTCATTGCTGGAGGCGCTATTGCTACGTATGTATACAGACACCGCTCTCTCTCTCTCCCCTTCACTAGAGGAGGGAGGAGAGAGGGGAGGATGAGCGGCGCACGAGAGGGAGGGGAGGGGAGCGGAGGGGAGGGCGACATGCCGGCTCGGCCTTGCCGTCATGAAGAGAAGAGGGAGGGAAAAGGGAAGAGGTACAGCAGGTACAAACGACGTGAATATCATACGGGCCCATCTGTACAGTCGCGTTTGGGTGTTGTGGCACAGTCAGTCATTTTGGCGCTTTGAGGGAATGGAAGAGTTGTTGTATGTTGTTGGTATACAGAGGGCTCCAGACCCTCGGAAGGATAAGCCAGCGAGTACGGTAAGCCAGCGAGGCCAGCGGGCCGGCTGGTAGAGAGGGAAGCTAGCTGCGGTCTAGGCTACGTACTATCGACCGAGGTTTACAGCATACATTCCCCTGCGGAAATTCGAGGTGGTGTGGCATACGCAGTACCATTGTTGACAGGTCCACGTGTCGCTCTGCATGTCGTACAGCAAACCGCGCTGGTCGAAACGCGCGGCATTCTTGTGTTGGGTTTGGAGAGCGCTCTGGAGGCGAGTAATAATGGGGATAGCTTTGGTTTGGTGGACACTTTCCTTAGGCTTTTGAGGAACAGGAACCTCAAAAGTCATGAAGCCATGTTTCGTCGGTGATCGCGTGCTGTTGGGACGGTTAGGTTGGTTGTTTACGGTAGTACGGCGCACGATGGCGGTGGCGGTGGACCTGTGGGACCCCACCCCGAGAGGGAAGTCGAGTAGTCGACATCAACTCTCGACACACACAGATCGTGAGATCGTCGGAGGCTTCAATCCAGTGGCGAGCAACTTTTCATGAATGGCAGCATCGAAGAAATCATGGTGGTTGCTGGTTCTTACCGGAATTCAAAGTTTGGCGCAGTCAGCCGCTGCGGCTGGTGCTGGTGCGATCGCGGCTGCTGTGAATTATAAGCCGATAAAAGGGAGGGCGTGATCCGATGACGGCATAAGTGCGCTAACATGGTTTTCGACGTGTGTCCCTGGCAGGAGGTTGCACCCATGCCCTTGCTTATTTTTGCTGCACGCTGCCGCCGTCCGCCAACTGCGATGTTGACCGGCGCGGAGCGGCGTCTCGTTTCCGACCCGTGGTTTGTTTGGATGCATGCCTCTCCTGCCGCCCCGCGACCCACGCAGCTTACGTTTGCGGAGGCGTGCGGCAACCCAATCCGTCGCTGAATAACGAGAAATTGGTGGACAGAACTTGGTACTTTTAACTTGTTGTTGACGATAGGTGTTCTGGAGTACCGCGAACTCGAATCGTGCGGCCAGTACCGGTAATGGCCCTTCCATTCCGTCACTTTAATATTTTGAGCTTTACGGCGCCGGTTCACCAGGAGTAACTGTGTGTGTTCTCTCCAGTTGGGAGGTGCGCGGTTTCGGACGCGTCATCGGCCGGCATCTGGTGAGCTGAGTGAGAGCATGACTTGCATGAGCACTCACTCATGCTCTCATCATGAGCATGAGAGCCCCATGTTCCCTGGGCTGCTGCCAGGAGGTGCGTGATGCGGGACGGCGAATCGAGGGCGAGGCGCGCCCGCGCCTCGCGTGCGTTGTGCTGGCCGTGCGCCGCCGTCGGGCGCTTTGACGCCGCCGCATGTCACCCTCTCCACATGTCACATGTGAGAAACGGTGCCCTCGGAAAACGTTGACGGGGTTTAGTGCGGCATGACGTTCGTTCGACGCGTTGCTTGTGTTTCATGTGAGGACTTTCGGGCGCAGGCATGGACGCACGGGTTGGACGGATCGCTGAGGCACGTTGTCGTTAGGCATCACGCTAGTGCAATAATGTGCGCGCGCTGTCTACTTATTCGGGGGCCAGCAATGAGTTGCAGGCCCCGGCACTCCTTCACTTCCTGGTCGCGGCGGTGGTGGGCTTGGCGGTTGGTTGGCGGTTGGCGGCGGTGGTGGGCTTTTTCCCCAGTGGTTGCTGTCTTTCCCCGGCAGGGTAGGGGCGGTGGTTGCCTTTCCTTCCGTGGCAAACGGAGGGCATCATTAAACAATCATACACACTTGCATAATTGATTGTTTTTGCAGGACCTCTGCCCGCTCGCACTCTTGCAAGCACTACTTCAGGGTACATTCTATCTTTCTATGGCTGTTAGCTGTTCTCACTCGCGTGTGTCGCTCACGTGATAGGGGCCCAGGCGGCGCTGCGGCCGATACTCCCGGCGATTGGGTGCATGGGTCGTTGTTCCCCGGACCTCGTCCAGGTCACCGCGTTTCCCTCTTATCCCCCACACCACGCAAGTTTAATGGGATACTAATACACGACGCGGACAACTGACGGTGGTGCGCGGTGGCGCTTCGCGATTGCGGTGCGGCTCTATATGCCGGGCCTTGCGCTCGGTCCCGGAGCGCGTGTCAAGTCCTGTCGTACTTGGTCGCGTTTGTTTCACGCTGCACTGGAGGGCTTTACTTTATTCGCCCCGCACGCAGCCGCTCGTCTATCTGGGGTTGTTCGTGGCTGGCTGTCGCAGGTGCGCAAGGCTAGGCTGGCTCATCAGCAGTCGGCTCGCACCGGCGGCAGTTGATTGATGGATTGGTGATGAGGTGGCGCCGTCTCGATTCCGACCCTACTCTATTGAGCTCCTGTCACAACCTTTCGTAATTGTCCTTTCCAAATTAGGCCCCTCGCCACATCTTTTCGTGTGTTGCCTCATTAAAATCGGCCCCTTGTGGAGCGGCTGGATCGCGAGCTTGCGGTGTCTGCTGGCCGCCGGGGCTGACGCCCGTCTGCACGGCAGGTGTAGAACCGTGGTCAAAGGCAACAGCAGGGTACAAAGACAACAGCAAAGAGTAGGACTCGTTCAGAGTCGCGAAGTTGGGGTTGGGGGGATGCAACCAGTGTTCACATGGGCGCAGGCGTATTCGGCACCTACATACAACCTGTGTGCCTCCGCCTTTAGCTATGGAAATGCATACAGTACGTTACACCTGAATTGCACCCTGGTTATAACAAAAGCAGCTGGCAGCGCCGTCACCTGTCGTATGGGCGCAACAACCACGCCGGACTGTAGCCTGGTTCCTACACGAATTGTCGCAGCGCTTGGGGTTGAGCCACCGAAGCGCGCGGGCCGCGGGGTCTACCGTACTGCCTGCTCTCTATGTTGATGCCTGCTATCTCTCTATGGTTTGGGGATGGGAATAATCATACGTGGAGCTGGATGGAAAACGGGCTGGAGGCTGATGGTGCTGCTGCTTGGCGCCGAGATGACGAACAAGCGCCGAGATGACGAATAAGCGCCAGTGGTGCATGGAAGGCCGGTTGGGACGTTGGCTTTACCCTTCCGTGGGTCCTGGAGCCCACTGTAACAAGCACAACAACGCGGCTGGTGGTCGCGGTTCAACCGGAGCAGCATCTGAACGCGTAAGCTGTGTGCGTCTTGCAACCGTAACATCCATCTGGGACCTGATGCGGATTATTGCTTCCATGGGTGGGACTCCGAAAGGTTGGGACGGAGGGTTGCAAAGGGGTCCCAATCCTCTAATCCAAGGGGTGGGTACTGGTCAGCAATCCTTCAATCCCTGCTGTGGGGTACCACTTTCAATTCTCTATCCCAGAGTGGGGTTCGTATCCAAATCCTAGGGGCGGGGTTGTAATCCACATCCCCGTGCAGTGTCCCAATCCTAATCCTGCGGCTGGGGGCGAATCCTAATCCTGCACCCGTGGCCCTAATCCTAAACCTGACATCGACTTTGTATCCTAATCCTGTCCCCGCTCGCCGAATCCTAATTTCTGCCTGACCGGTACCCGAACCCAATTCCTAATCCTTGCAACCCTCCTGTTGGGAGAGTATGGGAGTCGGTCAGGGAAAACAGCGGAATGGAAGACGGGCGGGCGCAACAACGGTGCGACCGCGAACTGAGCCCTACTGAGCCTGGGCACAGTACAGGGTTCTCTCGATTGTAGGTCTGACTAGGGGTGAACTGTGAGTTCGTGCCTGCAGGCTCCACCGTGCTGCTATATTAGTTGGAAAGGAACATGCAAATTGATGGCATTTCATTTTGCCGAGGTGGTTGGGTCATCCTGTCAGACCCTGTCGGACCCTGTCGCGCAGGGTCGCGCCGAAATCGAGCGTTTGCCCCCTGTTGAAGTAGTTTGCACTCTAATGGCTTAAAGAAGCAGCTTAACAACATTCAACGTAGTTTATAGTGCAGCTGTGGCGAGCTGGTAGGTCCACGATACGCCGTGGGCTGACAAATTCAGCAGTTGGTCCCTGTTCGTCACACGACAGGCTCAGCGCTTCAGGTAATGGTTGCAATGCAAGACCAGCGATTCGGATAGCTCCCGATAGAATGCATGTACGGTGAGAATGATGGAAGACGGTGTGCCAGGACACTCCCTCGCGCAGCCACGTGTGCAAATATTTATTAATAAGCAATGCAGTACGCAGTACGCAGCTTTCAACTCCTGGCCAGCAGGCCAGGGGACAGCCAGGAGCTTTACCCGAGAACACAAATAAGATTCTAGTTGGCCTTGTCAGTTTTAGATGGCACATCACACGGCAGTGATAAGGTTCAGGTTGTTAAGGTGCAACCCGCCCTGGGTGCACAAACTTTCTCGAACATGTCATGTTGAAACCAGCTAATCTTTAACAACCTTTGTAAACGGATGCTGGAAGGTTCGTAGTCTGCGAGGCGAAGAGAAGCGAGAAGGTGAGTTCAATGGTAAAGTGGGACATCTAGCGCCGCCGGCGAGGCTTTGGTACACACAACCAGAGGGCCAGCTACACTAAAGTGTGTTGGATGGAGAACCCTGGGAGCGCTTCTGAGGCCTTAGCCAGCCAGGGTTTGCATTGTTTTCCCGGGCTAGCTCTATAGGCTTTGCACGGGCCAACAAGTACTGCCCTGTCTTGTCATTCCAGTAACAACTGAGTGAATTGCGTTGCGACTGGCATACCATGAAATTCTCTAGGGTTACGGTGCCTTAACTCGTTAACTGCTCCACCGTTGAACTTCCCTGTCCACTACAGACCTGGGCCTCATGAGTATGGCCAACATATTATAACTGCAAAATATCGGCATCAAGATTGTTGTTTGTGCAGCGACCCGTGGGTTCCGCGGGGGCCAACGAATCGGCCCCCATCCGCGCCTGCCTGCACGCCCATACGAGGAGCTATCACCACTGAAAGTTTGGAGCTGTCAGGACGTTGTTTATCTGCCTATAACCCATGCCAGTGAATCCCGTCTCGCTGGCTGCGCATGTTTGCGCTGGTAACAGCAACATTAATTCGCGAGCCGACCCCGCCGCTTGCACCAGCGCACCGCAGCTCCCGCCCATGGACAGCTGCAGCTACACGTCCGCACAAATCGTCAGCGCCGGTCTGCCCTGCCTGCGGGCGGAGGCAAGCGGCTCGATCTGCGACGGCATCCCGCCTTCTGTTGTCTCCGATGCGTGCACCTCGCGGGCCCTCAGTAGCTTCAGCGCCATGGGGCATCCCATACCGCTGAGCGTCTACAGCATCGTATCCTACAGCATCTCCAGCGGTCATGGTACCGCACCCTGCCGGCAAGTCCCGTACCCGCTGCAGGACTCGCTGTACCATCAGCAACAGCAGCAGCAGCTGCAAGTCCCGGCATCACACGCCCGCCGCGGGCTCGCCCGCTCCTCCCAGCCACTGCCACGGCCGCTGCATAAGCAGTACCAACACCAGAAGCAATTGCGACAGTGGCCGCCCCAGGCATTGAACTGCAGTGGCGGCGGCGGCAGCAGCTGCCCGGCCAGCGACAGCGTCGGCGGCGCGGCTCCTAGCCCCCCCATAACGCTGAGGCCGCCTCGCGCCGCGGCTCTGGTAGATGGCCTGGAGCCCTGCGTGCAGCTCCCGGTGGAGGGGTCAGGAGAGGAGGGAGAGGAGGGAGCCGAGGACGGCGCGGGAGCGCCAGCAGAGGTGCTGGCCGGGCGGCGGCCGGGGTCATCGGGTAACGGCCACGCTCGAGGCGGTGATGCCGGAAGCTGCTGCAGCAGCGGCGGCGGCAGCGGTGGCGGCAGCGGTGGCAGGAGCGGTGGCGGCAGTGATGATGACGATTCTCGTCACGGCAGCCCGGGGGAATCACCGCCGCCGCTGCTGCCGCCACTGCTTACGTTAGGCTCTGGAGGGTCGGCGGGGCGTGTGGTCGCCGCTACACCTGCAGCGGCGGAGGGTACCACTGCCACGGCGGCGGCAGCGGCCTCCACTGCCGCCGCCGCCCCCGGCGCCGGCACCAACTCGGAAAGGGAGGTCGATGCGGCGGCGGTCGCGGGCCGCTGGGATACTGAGCCCCAACGCGCCGACGACGGTGCGACGGTCAGTAACGTTCCTGCCGCCGCCGCCGCTGCCGCCGCCGCAGAAGCTGCTGCTGCGGTGGCGGCGGAAGAAACGGCGGTAACGGCAGCGGCGGCAGGTCCCGGCATGGGTTGGGCGGGCAGCAGGCCAATCGCCGCTTGGCTCGACAGCCAGGAAGGCCTGCTGCCGCCGCTCCTGCCGCGGCAGGGGACGCACGGGGCCGGGGCGATGTTCTCCTGGCCGCTGTTGGTGCCATCGGCAGTGGGTCCCGCGGCTGCGGCCGCCGCGGCCGCCGGTGCCGGGTCGCTTTGCGGCCGCAGCGGCCGCCGCCGTCAAGATCCCTCGGCCCGAAGCACCTGCTGGGAGATTCTCAGCCTGAGTGCCAGCAGCAGCAGCAGCAGCAGCAGCAGCAGCGGCATTACTGCTGCGACTGCGGCCGCCGCCGCGCATGCGACCGGGCGTAGTGGCGGCTGCAGCCCTACAGGGCCGGCAGCGGCAGCCGCGGCGTGGCCCTCGGTTGCCTCCTCAGCAGCGCAGCTGCCCTCCGCCGCCGCGGCCGCCGCGGGAGCGAGCGTCAGCGTTAGCGGGGCGCGGCGACGCGCTAAGGCGGCAGTGGTCGCGACGGTGGCTGGCCCCTCGGCAGCCTTTGGCTATCGCCTCCGCAGCGGCGGCGGCGGCGGCAAGGCGCCCTGTCGGCCGCAGCGACGGCTTTGCGACCGGGGCTACGCGCGCCAGGGGCCGGCGAATGCTGCATCAGTCACCGCTGCCTGCATGGCCGCATTGTCCTCACTGGGAACTGTCGCTGGCGGTGTTGGCAGCGCTGCCGCCACCGCCGGCGGCGGCCCCGCCGCCGCCGGCCCCTCGGCGGCTCCTGCGACTGGCAACTTGTGCGAGGACCACGTGGTGCCGAAGGACACGTGGCGGGGCGCCGTATATCGGTACGGCCGGACAACGCGGGGCGTCGCCGCACGAATGCACGCCACCGACGCCGGGTACGGTGCAGGGTACGGCGCCGGCAACCGCGACGCTGCCGCCGCCGCCGCCGCCGTTAGTTTGGACGACGCTGACGGCGATGACACCTCCGTTGCGGCAGTGCCGTACCGCGGCGGCGGCAGGCGCATGCAGCGTGTACTGGGATACGTCATCCAGAGTGGCGGCGGCGGCGGCCGCAACGGCGACTCCGACGACGGCAGCTTAAGCACATCGATGCGCGTCGACGACGACTCGTTCAGCGTGTTCCGGGGCGCGTCTCAGCGGCAAGGCCCTACTGCCAACTGGGCGGCAATGACGATGGCGGCGCAGCTGGGGATACCCGCCGACGCGACGGCGACGGCGGCGGCGGCGGCGGCAGCGGCGGCGGCGGCGGCGGCGGCGGCGGCAAACGTGCACTATCGCGTGAGCCTGGCGGACAGCGGCTGGGACAGCCTCTGGACTGAGGAGGACTCAGAAGCTCCGGAACCACTGAACAGCGGGTCGCCGCCACCGCCGCCGCCACAGCGACAGCAGCAACAGGTGCAGCGGACGTCTTCACTCACCGGAGCCGGCGGGCCGCTGTTGGACTTGCCGGACGGCTGGGAGGCGGCCATGGCGGCGCTCGGGGAGGCGCCGACCCGTGGGTCGCCGCCGCCGCCTTCAGCGGCAGCCGGGTGGTCAGGCGGGCGTTGGTACGACGATGACCCGCGGGTCGGTGCCGCGGCCCTGGCCGGCGGCGGCAGCGGCGGCGGCGTTGGCGGCGCATGGCGGCGCAAGCTGGGGGCCAGCCTGGTAGGGCTGCTGAGGGGGCTCGCTCGCTGTTACACGTGAGGAAGGGAGAAGGGAGGGCGCGGGTGCGGGCCGGGCACAGCAGCCGTTGGAAACGGCGGAGGCAGCCTGTTTTTCTTTCTAGGCAACGCTGCGAGGTTCGGTGCTGTGGGTGAAGGGAGGAGGGAGGATGCCGCGGCCATTTGTTTGGGGCCGCCAATCGGGGGACCTCGTGGGAAGTTCCACGGGGGCAGGAGAGGGGCGGAGAGATCTATGTAGCCACATGGCGCGCCTTTTTGCTTGTGGCTTGGCGGGAAGGTTAAGTGGGTGGGACGTGGGAGGCGCGCATGTCTTTTATCATGTCAGGCCGGTCGCAGGCACACGGTTACTTTGCGGTCTTCGCAGTGTTGCCATGTCATCGCTGAGCATGTATGTCTGGAGGCTGCGCTCGCAAATGCCCCGAGGGATAGCCTTTCTGGGGCGGGCCGTAGCCCAAGGTATTTCCCGAGTAATTTAAAAACCCAACCTCCATTTCGGTCCTGAGCGCGGCAGTTTTGCCACGCCACTTGGCAGGGAAAAAACAAAGTTTTGAAATTTGAACCCAACAGCTGTTGGCGACTCGTGTTCCATTCAAGATTGGGTCGGGAAGGACGGTCTTCCGTGTGGCATGTGTGGTGCTGCCTTGCGATTACGGTTGGCGGTCTGTGCGGTTATTCGGTTGTGCGGTTGTGCGGTTGTCCAGAACCGGCGCGCATGCAGATTGCCGAAGCTCCTGGAGAGCAGAGCACAGAAGACACGAATCTCGTCGAAGCAATATTTTTATCTTTTTTTTGAAGGCTGACAACCCCCGTGGGTCGAGGCTACTGCAATAACGCACGTTCGCGTACGCGGCGCCGCACGCGGCGCCGCGTGTGTGGCGCCTGCCTGCCTACCTTTCTCAAGCTCGAAATCCCTAGAGCGGCGAAGGCGAAGGCGAAGGCCTGCCGGGCCGCGCCCCGCAGCTCATCACCGGGCCGCTCTTCCCGGGCATCGGAAAGCGCAGGCGGCGGCCGGCCTTCGCCTCGGGGACCGTCCCTCCAGGCATCGTATCAAATAAGCGTGTTCCGCTCGTATCGTATCTCGGGTACTGTGGTGGTGGCCGTGGCGGCCGCGGTTGAGTCCAGATCCTCCGAAGGATCTTTCGGAGGGTTGTGATCGACGATGTGTGGGTGTCTTTTTTTTTTTGGGTGGTCGGGAGGGAGGGAGGTGATTCACGTATAGGCCGGAGCCCGTAAACGGTAACGTATAGGGGTGTGTGGCATCGAGATAGGCGAGCTTGTCCGGGTTCGTGTCGTTGGGCGTCTGGCACCGCTGCGCAGTTCCCCTTCGTTGACCGGCGTCTGCAAACGGATCGCCGACGGCGACGGCGACGGCGACGGGCCCCAGCAATGTCAACCGCCTATCATCCTATTCGGTGACGTGGGATGTGGGTTGTAGGTTTTTAGGCTAAAACCCTCGCGCACCGCCGCGCGCAGGTGTGTGTGGTGGGGAGGTGATGGGATGGAATGGGATGTGCCCTGCGTTGCCCCGCCAGGCCCGGCGACGGGAGCCTGGCACACCCTGGGCTAGAGCTTGGTGGCTGACCCTCTTGGAGGGCCTGAAAGGGCCGCTGCTGCGCTTCAGCACCGTATTCAGCACCTCCTGCTGTGCAGTCTCGTGGCGGCGGTACGAAAGTAGTACGACAGGGTGCTATGGTGGATGTGGCCCCACGGGCTGAAGGCGGAAGGCGCGGCGTCGCTTTGGGGGCAGATGCACGGAGGTTTACTGACAGAACCCCTGGTGCCCTAGCCAGGGGGAAGGGTCGGTTGGGAGCGCATGGCTATTGGCTAACAGCGCGGCGCGGCTTGGCGCGCTGCGCGCGGCGACTTCTGGGGTGTCGATCGGTCCCGTTGAGGGTACCGGTACCGACTTGGCAGCTGTTGTCCCGCGTGTTACAAACGCGTTTGGGACCAGTTGAGAAACGCGGCCCGCCAAGAATCGGAGTTGGAATCGGAGGCTGAATCGGGGGCTGAATCGGGGGCTGATTGGAAAGAGGCGTTGTTGGGGGTGAGGAAGGTGGAGGGCAGCGGTGATGGGACGGAAGCGACGCAATACGGCGGTGTGGCGTTTGGGGGGCGGGGGAGCAGGGGAAGGGAGGGAGGTTAGCGAGGGAGGGCAACGTCTCTCTCTCTCTCTCTCTCTCTCGCGCGCGCGCGCGCGGGCGTGTGGGCCCGTGCCGAGCAAGGCTGGAGGATGTACGGCAACTAACTAACGGTCGCGGTTAGTGGCGACGACTGGACTGGACTGAGCGGCCGAGTTTGGTTGGCACGAATGGAGTTTCTCTGTGCAGGTTCGCTGGCTGGGTTGCAGGGTTAATGGGCCAGCAGGATGCCGGATGCCATTTCAATGGAAACGGCGAGACGAGGTCCGTGTGTTAGAAAGCGGCTGGGTGCGGTCTGCGGTGCGGTCTGCGGTAGGCTCTGACCTATCGCCGCCCTGGTAGACATCAGCCGCAGACGGGGAGGGCGGAGGCGGCGGAGAGAGGGCGGGGGCAGTGCTCGCTGCTGCTGTCCGCGGCGCGCTGTTGCCGTGGGGTTGGTTGCGCCTTGCGCGGTGCGCGGTTTTGGGTTGTTCTAGGGCTTCGGTTGGGTTTCGGTCGGACACGCCCGCCGCGGGAAGAGGGGGTTACGGTGCGTCCCCTTTGCTGCCCTGCCCCTCTCCCAGATACCGTATCCCGGGATTGGGGAGTAAACAGAAGATACGGTACCGCAGCGAAGGGACGGAGACGGCCGGGATTGGGGAGGCGGCCCCCCATCCCAATCCCGGGCGCATCATGATGGTGCTTCTCCCGGTGCACCTGTGGGGAGCTTCCAGCCGCGCGCGATGGCGGCGGCCCGATTAGCGTCACTCTGTTTTGACAAAAAAAACATGCGCAACCTGCACAGCGCGAGGAAAACATGGAGTCAAGGGCGGCGACCGTATGCGTAATGCGGTGCGGCTAACTGCCGCAGGTGGCCCTCTTTTTTGAGTGATCCATCTTTGTGTCTCTGCGCAGGAGGGTGCGGGTGCAGAGCTGCACACAAGCCTCGGGGGCCCCTATTTATATACGTTGGTCACATTCGTCGATCCGATCGAAGCATCATCGTGCATGTATACAACCAAACACATGTACACTGCTTTGCTGTACGATTGTTGGGACCGTAAGGCCCATTCTCTGTCCGATTCGCGATTGTCTTCGGCGCTGCTCCGCCCCTTTCAGGTTTCGCTCGTCTCTGTGTCTGGTTCAGGGTCTGGGTGGCTCGCGCAGTCTGACCTGGTTGCCGTCTCCGTCCCTCCGCTGCGATTGCACCTTCCTTTTTACCCTCTCTGCGGTTGCGCCTTCCTTCGGCCTTTCGGATCATTTCGGCGTGGGGGGGGGAGGGGGAGGGGAGGGAGGGGGAGAAAGGGGGAGGGGGAGGGCGCGGCGGCGATGCATCTGCGGGGAGGACGAGGGGGGTTGTGAGTTGACACGGTGGGCTCCAGAACCCGCCAAAACACGGTGTTTGGTGTGCCGACGGCACACGGCCCGACACCTTCGTGTCTTGAGCTCTTGACGCCGGCTGCAAGCGGCCCCCGAACCCCGTGCCCCAGGACCCCATCCCAGCCAGCCAGCTCCGCTTGGCCCGGGTCAACGCCCGAGGCAGGCCGTCGGCGCCGACCCAGGAACCCACCCGAGAAGAAGGGGGTGGTTCACTTCTACAGCCGGTGCCGTACCCCGTCCCGTGTTATCTGCTACGCCAAACCCTCCCATACTCGAGTACGCCTTTTCCGAACACTATATCTGTGCTTCGCAACGGTGACGGGATCGAGTCCCATTCGGAACGATGTTCTCCCCCGAAAAACCATCTCGCGATTGAGAGCGGGGGTGGGGGGTGGGGGATGGGGCAGCGGACCTGTCATCGCCGTCAACGCGATATGGCTGGTATACCACACCAACTCTACGCCAGACGCTCGCACAGGGCACAGCTCGGCAACAGCAGCGGTCTACGACTACATCTACTGGCGGATCAGAAATACCCCATACTCGAGTACGCCTTTTCCGAACACTATATTTGTGCTTCGCACTGACGGAAAAGCACGCGCCTTCGGGAGACGAGCTACGCTGCTCTCTCCTAGGGCGACCTGGGCACGAATGTCCTCCTCGGAGAACGGATTACCGAAAGAACTTACAAGAGACTGCTTCGCGCGGTCTGTCAATCGCGGATCTGTGAATATGTGCTACTTAGAGTCTTAATACTGCAAAGTGCGAGGCACAGATAAGATGTCTCGCACCGCCGCCGGACTATAACGAGCCCGCGCAATGCACTTGTCGTACCTCCTGGGTAGCCCGCCCGCACTATATTGCTCCTTGCTCAGTCGGGGCCCCGTACAATGACAACAAAAAATGTAATATTAAAATGTAATATTAACAAAGTGTCGACGACTCAGGCGTCGCACGGAAAAGGTGCACGGAAGTTGATCCGAAGGGGCCACACCCAACGGCTCCTAACTAACCGCCAACGGTTCATGGCAAACAGGCAACGGTCCTCAGTATCTCTTGGCAAACAGGCAACGGTCCTCAGTATCTGCCGCGTTCTATGGCAATCACACGAGATAGCGTGACACATCTGCGTCACCACCTGTGCGTGCGTGTGCGTCCTGTGTTTGACACGTGTACCGGTACGGCATATCAGGCCGTGTACGGCCGTCACCAGGACGGCTTGACGGCTAAATCGTCCAGTAAATGGCCACGCCGGCGCCTCTCTCACATGAAGGGGCGGCGGTGGGCAAAGGAGGACACGCAGAAGAGCGGCGCACCTTCTCTCTCCCGCGGAACGCTCTGGAACCGGAAAATTGCGAGCGTCGCCCCTCATGAGGCGAAAGGCGAACAAGCCACCCACGTGATGACCATGCTCCGGCTTTCCGGAAGAAGCGGCAATGATGACTACAATGTCGATCGGTGTGGGATCCCGGTGACCTTTACATGACTAACATGTACGACCCGGTACGGCAAAACCAGCATTATGGCGTCGCTGCGCACCGCATGCGGACGCGAGGCGGCGTGCAGCGTCCACAGACGCGCCACCAAGTCCACAAAAGCAAAAAGGGCGTAAGGATTAGTACAACATAGTAGAAGACAAGACGAGCAGCAAAACTGGCGGGCTGCCGGGTAACCGTCATGTCTGTTTGGTTGGACGACATCCTAGAAACTAGAAAAAACAGTGGATCAGGCCCAAGACAAGAAAACGCCAGCAAAAACCTCTGCACAGCTGCACCCTACGCCTCATGACGAGGCCGCCATAAGGCCCCCAGCTTCAAACCGTGACGGCCGCGCCTCCTCTGATCTGCCCCTCCAGAGCTCCAACTAACGTACCCGTCGATTAGGCACATCGAGGATGCATGCTCAGAAAGGCCATGCATGTGATGCCTACGGCCATGCCGTACCTCAACTGACCTCAACTGACACTGCTCGACGCTGGCCTGTCAATAGTCGCTGGTAGTCATTGCCGCATCAGCGGCTACTAGCAAGCGCCGCCGAGTCCTGAAGCACCAACACATACACGACTTATCTCTTCGGTGCAAGCACACACAACGAAGCTGTAGCATAAGGAAACTGAAGTGCACCGAAGCTGTAGCATAACGAAGCTGTAGCACAAAGAAGCTGAAGCATATGGAAACTGAAATGTACCGAAGCTAGAGCACGGAGGGGGGAGGGACCACACACCGCCCCCACTGACCGCAGCCCACCAAAGTGGCCAAGTCGACATTGGTCGCCACATCTGCCCTCCGAGGGCCACGCAAGCAAGTTTCGAGACGTGACTCCCCCAAGGCACGCACTTGCTTTGCAGGCCTGAGGCCGGCCCAGGGGGGAAACGGTCGGTCCGCACGCTTCACAACATGTCGTACTTGCCGTAACCGACGCGCGCCTCCCTCCTGTCGCAGATGCACTCGTAACAACGAACCAGTACACAGCCTTAATGCATTCAACGAGGATTAGCGAATGAAAGGGCCGCCGAGCCACTGCGACCGGGGCTTTCATGAGCACTTTTGGACACGTTATAAGCACGTTCACCCCGGGGCACGTGCGTCCAAGCGTACTCATCGAATCCGGACACAATATTCTGCGAACGTTACGAATATTATCGATCCAGCTAGCGAATGATGCAGGCGAATTCTGCAGGCGAATCCTGTGAGCCCTCAGATCGCCGCTATAAATAAATGGATGCGAGTATTATGATTGCTGCGAAGGATGCTGCGAAGGATGCTGCGAGAGGAAACTCACCCGCCGCGCCGCTTGGCCGCTCGAAAGCAATTGCCAATGCATAAATGGCTCGTCGTACATACCGTACGACAAGGGCCTGGCGGTACAACATCGTTGAGCACGTAAGCATTCTGGTCCGACAAACAAACGCCTGCCACTAATCAGCTAGCTGTAGCAACCTGCTGCTGGCAACGCATGCACAAAAAGCATACGCCGCGCGCACACACTCGTCAACCCCCGTTCCGTTTCGTCACTTCGGGTTTTCGTCTCTTTTTGCACCCCGCATAGGGCACAAAAACGAGCACCGAGCGCAGGCAGAAAGCCCAGGCTCCATCCATTATTTATGGATGGAGCCTGGAAAACCCTAAAACCCTAAAACCCACACAATTTCCGTTTGACATGCGCGTCCGTGAGTGCAGTCCTCTGCCGCACTGCTCCGCACCCGCACGCGCACACCCGCGTGCGTGCGTGCGTGCGTGCGTGCGTGCGTGCGTGCGTGCCCCGCTTTGATCTTCAGACAAAAGCGCTGCTTCATCCTGGGAACAGGCAAGCAAGCACTGAGCCCAGTGCTGGCACCTGGCCCCTTGCGCGCTCCAATCACGCGCTCACGCTACTTGCCGAGGGCAGGACGGAACCCACGGTGTGCCCTCTCGTCACCCACCCTCGTCCGACTTGCTGACCTGCTGACTTGCAAGCTGCAACGAACCAATGCCCTCGTTCGCACCGGACGTCCTTCGGCGCAGCCAGCGCGAGCATTGCCACACTGCGGACCACACGGCAACCGACCAACCGCAATACCGTACTCCAAACGAAACCCGCAGCCGCCCCCTCACCTGGGGTCCTGCAAGCAAGGGCACACCAGGCCGACCCGCTGTGCGGTCGACCCGCTGTGCGGCTGTGCGTATATCAGCGCCGGCCCCAGAAGCAGCCCAGCAGGGGAGCTGTCAGGCGGCTGCAGGCGTTACGGCCGCACCGGTCCTTCTCCGGCGATTCCACTTCGTAATGATGCGGCGGCGGCGGCGGCGCCGCCGCCCCTGTGGCATCCTTACTCCCGTTAGATCCCGACAGAGATACCATTGAGGTCGGCGGCGGCGCCGCCTCCGCCTCCGCCTCCGCCGCTGCGACGGATTGATCATACGCTGCCGTGCCAGCGGCGGGAAGCTCTCCCGCCGCTGCGAGGGCGTATGGGCACGGGCTGCTGCTGAGCAGCTGCGGGCAGCAGCTCTGGCCGTCGCCGCCTCCGCCGCCGCCGCCGCCGTCGCCTCCACCGTGGCCGCCTTCCGGGTCCGCGGCCGCCGATCCGCAGCCGAGGGGAGGTTGGCAGGACCCCTGACCATCCCGCGTAGTAACCTTGCCGGGAGTGGCGGCGGCAGCGACAGCGGACCCCCCGTTGACGCGCCGCGCCGCGCCGGTGGCGCAGCCCCTGACGGCGTGGCAGCCCCATCCCGCATGTACGGCACGCTGACGCGGCATCGGCGGCGGCGGCGGCAGCAGCGGCAGGTTGGGCTTCGCCCACAGCGAGGCGGCGGCACCGCCGCCGCCGCTGAGGTCGTCCTTGGAGAAGCCGGCGGTGCAGTGGTTGGGCGCAACGGCGGGCACGCCAGCGGCGGCGGCGGCGGCGGCGGCGGCGACGGCTGGAAAGCCGTCTGGGATGTCGAAGCAGGAGGAGCCCAGAGTTCTGAGCAGCCCCAGGGACGGTCCGTCACGGAGCGACTCGGATGAAGGCAGCGGAGAGTCGTAGCCCACGCTCGGCCCCAACGGGGACACGTCCCGCAGAGCCAATATGGCGACGGCGGCGGCGGCGGCGGTGGTGGTGGCGTGCAGATGTCCTGTCCGGCAGCCATGGTGTCGTACCTGGCCAGCGGCTGGGTGCTGCCGCCAGGAGGGCAGCTCATTCGCGTCGGAGCCGACGGGGCCGTAAATGCCGTACAGTAGTGGCCCCAGCGCAGCCGCGAGGCCGCTGCCGCTGCCGCCGCCGCAATCCGGCGCCGCCGCAGTCGCATGATTCCTCCGGGCGCCGGGTGCGGGCAGTGCTGCGGCCGCAGGCAACCAAGACGACAACGAGGACGGTACTGCGCTGTACGGCACAGGTGACGACGCCAAGCTCGCGCCGTTGAGGTCGCCGCCGCCGCCGCCGCCACCGCCGTCACCGCCGTCACCTTCCCGCTGTATTCCCGTCCGAGTCGACTGCTGTTGGCGCCGTCGCCAGGCGGGCCCCGGGCAGCTCCGCAGGCCCATATCCAGCAGCAAAATTGGATCCAAACCCGTTAGCAAAACCATATCCAGGTCGGGATTCGGATCCAGGTCCGTGCGCAGGCTCGCGCCGATTGCACCGGCACTAGTTGGGGCACCGCCTCCATCCGCGACCCAACGATACCAGCCGCTGACACGCGCAGGGCCAGCCCCGGCGGCCAGCCTTACGCCCGTGCCCGCGCCCGTGCGCACGCCCGAAGCCGCGTCCACATCGACTTCCGGACCGTGCATGGTCTCCAGGGATGTATGCTCCCTAAAATGTCGGTTCAGCGGCGGCAGCGCCACGCGGGGTAAGGCTGCCGGCTCCGAAGCCGCCGCCGCCGGCGGAGGTGCCGACGGCCCTGACTGCGGCTGGCACAGCGGTGGTGCCCGAACGGCTCCCGAAGCTGGAGTGGTGGACAGCTGCTGCTCCCGCTGCTGCTCCTCCAATAGCGCAGTTCCATCGGTTGGGCTGCTCAACGCCGCGCCACCCGCCGTCGCCGTCGCCGTCGCCGTCGCCGTCGCCGTCGCCACCGAAACCGCGGCAGGACCCATCACTGCATCGGTGCTATCATTCGCCAAAGCAGGAGCGGAAGTGGAAGAGGAAGCGGAGGCGGAGGCGGAAGTGGAAGCGGAGGCGGAAGTGGAAGCGGAGGCGGAAGCGGCGGCGGAGGCGGCGGCGGCGGCGGAGGCGGAGGCGGAGGCGGAAACGGCGGCGGAGGCGGAAGCGGAGGCGGAAGCGGAGGCGACGACCGTGTGCTCCGCCGCCAGGAATCTGGCCGCTGCCTCAGCAACCAAGTCCACCCAGGCGGGGGAGGAGGAGGAGGAGGAGGAGGGCTGCAGCGGCGGGAACCGCACCGAGTTGTCCAGCGTGCTGAGGCTGGGGGGGTCGCTGCTGCCCGCCAGCCTGCTCGCAAGCCTGACGGCGGGGAGCGGCGGCGTCGGGGCGGTGCACGTATCCACCTGCTCGCTGCTGCCTCGGCCCAGCCAGCTTGACCGCGTGTGGGCCAACGTCAGCGCTGCTGCGGCCTCCGACCCGGCGCCGACGCCGACCTCGATCTCGATCTCGGCCGTGCCTACGCCGGCGCCTTGCAGGCGCATGCCTCGCGCGGGGTCAGTGGGTGCTTTCGTCGGGCATCGCAAGGAGGCGGCGCCGTCGTGGGTTCGCTGCTTGGCTGCCTGCGGAGGGGGCCAACGGGATCGAAAAGA
The DNA here is from genome assembly GCA_030267565.1 of Pleodorina starrii. Classification (NCBI taxonomy): domain Eukaryota; kingdom Viridiplantae; phylum Chlorophyta; class Chlorophyceae; order Chlamydomonadales; family Volvocaceae; genus Pleodorina; species Pleodorina starrii. The sequence goes on along the minus strand of BRXU01000005.1, from coordinate 3,812,632 downwards.
TGCTTCGGACGGCCTGTTGGGTGGCCCGTCGCCCTTTCGGCGCCCTTTCTTCCCCTCCTTGGTCCTTGCGCCGGCCGAATCCGAATCCCAGGAGACACGCAAGGCTGCCGCTTCATGTGCTGCCTAATGTGCTACGGTAATCTGCTAAGCAAGCTGTGACTGGTACTGTCTGTGTAGCTGCGATGCGGCGGCTCCGGAACTCCGGATGGGATGGCTTACCGCCTCGCGCAACGTTGCAATATAGACGGGCGGGGGCCTCTTGCGCGCCGCAGGACGCTGCGACACTCACCGCCGCTTGGCTTCGAGCTGTGCAAGAGCACACCAGACGCACCAGCGTATTTAATTTCAGTAAGCTATTTTACGTGGTATGTCTCATTCCAAGCATCGCTCTGGGGACGGTTTGGGTGTTATGCAGCCCGTGGCAAGGAGTACTGGTTCAAGGATTTCACAGAACTCGCAGCCTACAGATAGACGGCCGATTGATGTGCTTTCACGCAAACTCAACAAGATTACGTTTTTTACTTTTTAACTTTACGCTCTGCCAATTAGCCGCCGTCTTCGAGGCACGCCTAATCATTTTTGGTACTCGTATACGGACCAAAAACGTAACCCGATGAGAAGATTTGCGGAAAGCCATACGCCCCCGAAAGGCACAGGTCGACACATGAAAGCGTAAATATTAAAGCATGTACAGAGGACAGCTTCGTTGCAGCAGGGTTACAGCGCAGCCTTGCGAACACAACGCACACTTGACGTACCCTGACGTACCTCTACACAACCCACCTTAACTGTAAGTCAAGTCGTAATTTCAAGTCGTAATTTCTTCGACTTATCCTAGGAAGTCAATTCGCGCAAATTACAGGCTGATGTATATGCTGTGTGTTCCCTGCTATATGGTTGATGGACGAGACAGTCACGCGGCCGTAAGGCCGCAAACTTGTTTTAGAGCGCACCCTCCTCGCGCACCCTCCTCGCCCTAGCATGCGTATACTGTTCTCTGGGTCACCGTCCCGGAGCTATAATACACTACAGCTGCTAGCAGCTTGACCCGCCCGCAACTCGCACAGTTTCCATGCGCCAAGCGGGCCCATCAAGTGGACGGAGTGTAATCGTACTTGGGAAACTGGGGGATGGTAAAGTCCCGTGGTCCGATCAGAGTTTCAGATTTGCGACATTGCGAGTTTGCGACTTCCTGATCCAGGTGGTTGACCGTTGGAACCGTTCGGCCGTCTAGGCCAGCTCTAGGCCGACGAAATCATCGTAAATCGTAGATTTGTACAACGCTCAACTGGAATTACAAAAACCTATGTCCACGTGAGTACAGAATTTCGGGAATTGATGGTTACGGGGCGAGGAAGCCTTAGGACGCGAGGTTTGACTTCTTCGGACTGCGCCTCGGAGATGCCGGAGGCAAAGCATAGGCCCGGGGCTCAAGCCAGGTGAGTTATTTGATGAATGCAGGATTGAATAATTCTTATGCTTGGCATAGTGGTGGTGATGCGTCCTGGATGCGTCACACGAAGCCACGAACGGCTGACCAATCTCGATTGTCGAAAGTCCACACAGAAACTTATCGCAGTTAAAAGCTGAAGCGCTTATTTTCTCTTATTTAGATAGAGACTCTTTACGACGAGTTACTGGAGAAACGTAATACATAAGTCGTTAAAGGGGTTTGCCCCAGCTCTTTAGCGGAAGTAATCCGTATCGTCACCAAACAGGCACTCAGTGTGCAGATTTTTGCAAAAGGAGCTGCGTGCAGCATCCTCCACATCTTCTCGGCTAGATCGTGCCCGGACGCATTGATTTCCGCGGAGACGTCGTTCAGCGGCCTGCAAAAATGCCGCGGACATATGCAGAGGTGGGTTAAGGCAGCAACGTACGGGCATTGCTTTGCCACTTGCTTCGGCCGCGGTGGGCCATGGGCGCATCGCCGCCACGTCACCCGAGCCCATTGCGGTCTGCGGCATCCAACCCAGGACCCTCGGCCCCGCAACCAGCGCCAGCCTACTTGCCAACCTCCGACCGTCAGCCACAGCCACAGCTGCGCTGGGGCTGCCGAAACGACACGCCGTGCCCACCGGCGTCCCGCCTTACGGCTGCCCCCTATCTCTCCTCTTCCTGCCCGCGTGCCCGGCCGGTGCGCTTCAATATGCTCCTTGGCGCCTTTTCCGCGAGGCTCATTGGCGCCGCCTACCCAACCCAACAGCCCAACCTGACGCAACCGCCTCCTCCCGCACCGAGCAAAACACCGGGTGCCGTCCACACCCAACCACGGCACATGCTACCATGCTTCAGGCCCTACCGGTATTAGGCGCCGATTGACGCCCATCCCACCCCGCAACAGCGGCGGCGGCGGCGGCATCAACGGCTGCGGTCATCAGGCGGCTGGTCATTTCGTGCCGCCGTATGTAACGGCAGCGGCGCCCATCCATCCGTCCATCCGCTGTCGGTGCCTGTCTGTCTGCCTGTCTGCCTCGGCGCTGCAGTGCCAGCTGTTCAAACGAAACGGAGCATAACACAACGAAACTGCATTCCGCCTGCCTGCCTGACCCAACGCGAGCTCGCGTGCGCGCGTAGCGTAAGTTGGTCGCACGATGACCGACCCATGGGTCGGCCTCGCCCGGTTTGGACCGGCGCAAGTTCGCTGCGTGCGATCGACCCATGGGCCAGCCCGTGCTAGGCGTTCCAGGCACTTGTGCGAACGTGTGACACCGACCGACAGACCGACCGACTGCGTGCATTCGTTCGATTGACCCGTGGGTTGGTTAGGTCCGCATCCGGAAGCGTGTGGACCGGTGGGGCCGGCTACACACGCGCCAAATCCTCCACTCGCCCCCCCCCTTACGGCGACCTTTCTCCCCGAGCGAAAGGGCGAGAAAGGTCGCCCTTTCGTGCCCTTTCGAACGGGCGAGAAAGGGCGCACACGAGCCCTACCCCATTTGCGCTCCGCTGCTCCCTCTGGTGCCCTGGCGGCCAGGCGGCCCCTGGGGCACACAATGTGGGTTCCGGCAGCCTTCAATGAAGTCGGAATGGCGTCACTTCACATCTCCATCGGGTTACGGACCCGATTTCCGTGGCTTGCCGGCCGGCAGCCGAAATGTCTGAAAGCGCTCCACCGGCCTCGGTCTCTCGGCATCTCTTTCCCGCCCTCGCCTTCCCTTTCCCGCCCTCGGCTCCCACCGCCTCTACGGCATGTACCGCTTCTGTACTTCACCCGGACAGCTGGACACGTGTGCCGGATACTGCACCTAAATAAGGCCCAACTCGCCGCAGAACCCCGCAGCGTCCCAGCCCCAAATCGACTGACCGTCAACCCCCCCCCTTCTGTTTTCACAAATTCACTTCCCTTTTCAAACCCCCTTCCCCCTGTCGTGCATAAGTGGTACTTGTGCATGGCGCGCCCCGCCCTCGATCCTCAGTTCCTCACCATCCCGCCTTCCCCTCGGCCCCGCAGGAGATGTCGTACATCCGGCAGCTGGGGCCGGTGTCGTACGAGGTGAAGCAGGGCTTCGTGCCAGGCATGCGCGTGCCGGGCACTGTGTACGTCAACGACGCGCTCAAGGGCCTTATCTTCGAGGAGCTACAGCAGGCCGTACAGCGGGGAGACGTGAGTGCGGGGGGGGGGGGGAAGGTGCCATACCGCACCGGGGGTTTGGGGGGGTTGTGGGTGGTGGTGATGGTGGCGGTGCTGTAGGGAATGAACGGAACCGGAACCGGAACCTGCAGGCTTCGGATCTGGGATCCAAACCGGATCTGGGATCCAAACACGAACGCAACCGAGCAGCGAACTCACTCAACACCCATTCATGCCACAAACACCGCTCTTGGCCCTCCCCATCACCTCACCCCACACCCCCCCTCTTGACGCAGCACGGCGGTTTCCTTCCGGCGGTTAAGCAGTTGGCCAACGTGGCGGCGCTGCCGGGCATCGTCAAGGTGCGTTTTCGGGTAATACCGTTGTCATTCGGTTTTCCGTTGGTCCGTCGCGACCGTTACCCTTTAGTACGGCTACATCGGTACGACCGTTCGCGTCTTGCGGGTTGTTAAGCTCTTTACGGTGCGGTGCGGATCCCCGGGCGGATGCTCCGGGACCGCGGGACCGCCTGACGATGACCTTGATCTGCCCAATCGACGCCCAATCGGTCGCAAGGATCCGCCAGCCCAACTCCCATCGTGTGCTGCTGCTCCATCTCCCGCAACTCGCGCCCCCCCTCCGCCTGCCCCGCCCGCCCACCCGCCCTCTCGATACCGTTGACGGGCTCCGACCTATACTCCCGTGGATAACACCCCCCGCCCGCCGTCCCGCAGCGATCCATCGCACTGCCCGATGTGCATTCCGGCTACGGATTCGCGAGTGAGGGAGGGAGCGAACGAGCGGGGCCGGGGGTGGGATGGGTTGGGTTGGGGTATTAGGGTGGTGGTGGCGGTGGTGGGGAAGGGAAGGGTAGGGTATGCAGTCCCAACAGACGTGGCTGAGTGGGCTGACTGACGGCGCGGAGAAGCTCAGGGTTGGAATAACGAAATACCGTATCGGCACCCAGAGAGAGAGAGAGAGAGGCGACGAAGGGGGGTGGGGGGTGGGGGGGCAGGGGGCGCGGGCCAGGCCGCTGAGCGGGTGGAGACACGGGGGGCGGCCCGTTGGTGCCGTACTGCACGGGGTCCGTGGTGCCTTTGGCGGAGGAGAGAAACCTTCCTGACCTGCTCACCTGGCACGTCGTGCCGTACTGCAGTTCCGACCGCGTCCCACTTCATACGACACCTTCCCCCCCATCGCCCCACATGGCCCCCCCCGTGCCCTGTTCTTCGTTTGACAGTTGGGAATGTGGCGGCATTCGACATGGACGATCCGGAGGTGGGCAGAGGGCGGGTGGGGGCGGGGGTGGCGGGGTAGGGGGGCATTGCAAGGATGCTCGTGAGCGGAGAGGTGGCGTGCTCGTGCCAATGCAATGCCCTCCTGCCACCCTCGAATTGTGTGCGGTCGGGGGCAGGCAAGACACGCCAGCAGCAGGCGCCACCGCAGCCGAGCCGGAACCAAACCGAACCCAAAGCCCCCACCCCGGGGGGCAGAGGGCATCCCGGTATTGCGGACATGGTATTGCAGTGACACCGGCACCCGTGGCCCCCTCTCCCCGCTTTTGTGACCTCCGCTCCGCTCTCTCCCCCCTTTTTCTGTATTTCACCGCCGCCTCCATCCCACCCCAACCCCACCCCCCGCCGGCGCGCGTCGTAACCAGCCACTCAACCCCCTTCCCCTGCTTCTCCATCCGGGTCCCGTGCACGCAGCCAAGAACCAACAACCATCCTATGCTCAACCCCGCCCCCTCCCCCTCCCCCGCCCCCGAGCCCTTGCCATTCCCTCTCAACCCCCCTATTCCTCCTCTTTCTCCTCAATCTGTTCTCAGCTGGATCCCAACACCGTGTTCGCACCCTCGGCTGCAACGCCCCACCCCACGCCCACTCCCGGCATCCACCTCACCTCACCCCACCGCCACCCAACTCGCAAACCCCACCGCCCACCGCAGCCCAACCCCCCCCCAACCCCCCGTGGACCGATCCATACCTCACCCCCCCCCCCAGGCCGTCGTGTCGCCCGGAGGCGTCGGATTCGGTGGGTGTAGGGTACGGGTACGGGTACGGGTACTCTCATCGCCCCCAACCCCTCGCTCTCTCTGTTTCTCTCCCTCCCCATCTTCCCAAACAAGCACGCGCGCCCACCCGCCGGACTTCCCGCCGTGTGAAGTCGGGTGCGGGACTGCGGGTGCGGGTGCGGTGCTGGCTGGCGGCCTGATGTGTCGTCCAGAGCGCCTGAAAGGGCCTCAAAGCGCCTTTTAGGGCTTTAGGGCCTTATAGGGCCTTATACCGGTAGGGTCCCGCCTGCGCGCCCTCAACCTGCCCCTACGCCCCAAACGCCGTTGCGAACACCACCACTCGCAAGTTGCACGCGATGTCGGGGAGGAGGAGGAGGAGGAGGAGGAGGAGGAGGAGGAGGAGCGTTGTGGCCCCTTCCGCTCAGTGCCTGGTTGGGCTGCCGCGACCCACACCAAGGTTCGCATTGCACTCTCATGCAGCGGGCCCCCCGCCCGCCCGCCCCCTCCTCCTCCTCCTCCTCCTCCTCCTCACCCTACTGCTCTTTTGCGTTTCCGCTCCCCTCTCTCCACCCGCCCCTTCCCCCCTTTCCCCTTCTCCCCCCCTCCCCTCCCTTTATATAAGGGAGCATATCACTCCCTGACCCCCCCTCGCCTCCCACACACACCCCCCCGCCCCCCCCCTCAGACATCAACTGCGGTGTGCGGCTGCTGCGTACCAACCTAACGGAGGCGGATGTTGGGCCCGTGAGGGAGCAGCTGGCTCAGGCGCTGTTCGACCACATACCGGTCGGGGTGGGGTCACAGGTGCGGGAGGGATTGGGGGATCGGGGGGATTTGGAGATCTTGGGGGGTAATTGGGGGATTCGGAGATCTTGGGGGGATTTGGAGGATTGGGGGATTGGGGGATTTGGGTGGGTTATGCGGCGGCGCCTGTCCGGTAGTGGTGGTGGTGGTGGTGGCGGCTTCTGTTGCTGCCGTGTTCTCAGCCGTGAGTCCCTCTCATCAGTCTACCCCAGAGCCAGATTGCCGTACCTCCCACTACGTCCGTACGTCAGCGTTGATCCCTCCCCTGAAGTGCCGTACCGTAGATATGGGCTCCCTGCTGAGAAGCCCCTCCCTTCTCCCCCTCCCTTGGCCCCCTCCCTTCCCTCCCGGCCTGACCCCCCTCAACGCCCTCTGTCGTTGCTCCGAAACCAAACCCGGGCCGCTGCAGGGCATCATCCCCACCACCGCCAAGGATATGGAGGTGAGAAGGACGGGACAGAGCGGAGAGCGGTGGCGGATGGATTTGGGTTTGGGGGTCCAAGCCAGAGGGAAAGAGGGAAGAAAGGCCGCCAGGCCGGGCCCCTCCTCTTAACTCTTGGCTGCTTCCCCTCCCTCCCCTCCCCCCGCTCCCCCCCCTCCTCAGTCCGCCCTGGAGCTCGGAATGGACTGGTCTCTGCGGGAGGGGTACGCCTGGGCGGAGGACAAGGAGCATTGCGAGGAGTACGGCAGGATGCTTAACGCGGGTGGGTGGGTCGGCCTGGGTGGGTCGGGCGGGGCGGGTCGGGCTGGGTCGGGCTGGGTGGGTGGGTGGGTGGGGGGGTGGGGCGGGTGGGGGGGGCGGGTGCGGGGCCCCCCGGGGGGCATTGGCGGGTCGCTTGCGTGGCTGCGGCTTTGGCTGGCTCGGAGAGTTCCGCTGATCCCCATTTGAACCCACCATCCCCTCATCGCCCTCATCGCCCGCCAGACCCCCGCCACGTCAGCTCCCGAGCCAAGAAGCGGGGCCTGCCGCAGATGGGCACTTTGGGGGCGGGAAACCACTACGCGGAGGTGCAGGTGGGGTGGGGGTGGGGGATCGGGGGGGGGCGGGGGCCCGGGGCGGGTGGGGTTAGGGGGCAGTTGGGCTGTTGGGCGGGCTGGTTGGGCGGGCTGGTAGCACCACCTCGGGGGCCCCCCTCGGATGAGCTCTCTGCCTGTCTTGTCTTGTCTTGTGTTGTGTTGTGGGGAAAGTGGCGGGCTGGTCTGTGCTGGGGGAGAGGGTGAGGGCGAGGGCGAGGGCAAAGCGGGGCGAGGGCTCTCCGCTGGGAGGCATCCGGCATCTATCAAGGAGGGGGGTAGCGGGGTGGCGGCAGCCGGCGCAGCACACCTCCGGTTTCCTGGGTGTGCGGCACTGTCTCTGGCAGCCTCCTGGCCTCTTGTGATTGGCACCGAGCAGTAGCAGCAGCAGCAGCAGCAGCAGTAGCAGTCGAGGAGGCATGATGCCGCCTCACGCGTCTACAAAACGGCTCCGCTCCCCCGCCCGTCCCCCGTCCCCCTCAAACGCCTCTTGCGGACTTGGTAGCTGGGGTGCAAAGCATGCCATCTTGCCATGCCAAGTCATGGTCATGTCACGGTCCTTGTAATGGTCATGTGCTGTTGCGCTCATGCGCTCATGCGCTGTTGTGCTCCTGCCCGCCAGGTGGTCGACGAGGTGTTTGACCCGGTGGCTGCTCGGCGCATGGGCATCGACAGCACGGGGCAGGTGGTGATCATGATTCACAGCGGCAGCCGCGGACTGGGCCACCAGGTGAGGCTCGGTGCGTGTGTGTGTGTGACGGCACGTGTGTGTGTATGTGCGTGTGCGCTTGTGTGTGTGCGCGCATCTTTTCAAGGGGTAACTGTACGGCATCTGTACTGCACACGGCCAAAATGCAACAACAGTGCGGCATGTTTGGTGGTGTGCCCGCTGCCCCGCTTCTGCGCCTGCTGCTGCTGCTGCGCGTCCGCGATCCCTCTCGTGCTTTGTAAGGGGTTTTACGTAGACCGCGGGGTGGGGTGGGGGTGGGGTGAGGTGGGGATGGGGGTGGGGTGGTAAAGATCCTTGCCGCGGGAGGCGCGACGAGCGAGGGGCCAGAGGCACGGCTTGAGGCGGCTGCATGCACGGCAAGGCGAGGAGACGTGTGATGGCGGGTGGGCCTCGCCTGATGTGGGCCGCTGCGGCGCTGGGGCGCCCCAAACCACTGCAACCGCCAACTGTCAACCCTTAACGGCCGCAAACTGATACCTCCGCTGTGTGGCACTCCTGGTCATATGGTTTGTTGTGCGGTCAGGTGGCGACGGATGCGCTGGTGGCGATGGAGAGGGCGATGGCTCGGGACGGCATCATCACAAACGATCGGTACGGCAGCGGTTGGTTGGTTCGGTTAGGTCCTGGGTTGCGTGGTGGCCTGTCCTGGCTGTCCGGAGCGTCAGGCCCCACGGCCGCGGTTCCACAGGGCTGCTCTGACCACCACCCACCCACCCATCCACCGGCCCAACCAACCAACCAACCAGCCAACCAACCAACCAGCCAACTAACCAACCAACCAACCAACTCCAACCACCCACCCCCCTCCCCCCGCAGTCAGCTGGCCTGCGCCCGCATCAACAGTGCTGAGGGTCAGTCCTACCTGGCAGCAATGGCCTGTGCGGCCAACTACGCCTGGGTCAACAGGAGCAGCATGACATTCCTGGCGCGGCAGGTGGGTGGGTGGGTAGGGGTGGTTGGGTGGGTGGCGGGGTGGCGGGGTGGCTGGGTGGGTGGGTGGCTGGGTGGCTGGCTGGCTGGGTGGGCAGGGGTGGTTGGGTGATTGGGTGGTTGGGACTCATACCACCGCTGAGATCCTCCCCCCCTCACGCGCACCCACACACACGAACACACACCCACACACACGCATACCGGTACACACACCGCTTCCCCGGCTGCCCCCAGGCGTTCGCCAAGGTGTTCAAGAGCACCCCCGATGACCTGGACATGCATGTCGTGTACGACGTCAGCCACAACATCGCCAAGGTACGACACGAACACACGTTACGGCAGCATCTTAGTACACTGCATTATTCGCTCGCTCATTCGTTGCGCGCGCACGCACGGGGCTTCAATAATCTTTGGAACAGGCCTCAAGCCTGTCCCTCCGGGGCCAACCGCCAACGGCTGACTGGCAGATTGGCCGATGGGCGGCCCCGTGGGGCTCATTTGAACCCTCCCCTCTCCGCTGTCGCCGTTCGCTCACGCTGTCTCCTTCTCCGCTGCGTTTTCTCTTTATACCTCCCCCTCCCGCTCCCTCTCCCTCCCCAGGTAGAGCAGCACTGGGTGGACGGCAAGCCCATGCGTCTGTTGGTGCACCGCAAGGGCTCCACCCGCGCCTTCCCGCCCCACCATCCGCTCATCCCCGCCGACTACCAGCTCATAGGCCAGCCGGTGCTGGTGGGCGGGACCATGGGCACCTCCTCTTACGTGCTCACGGGCACGGAGCAGGGCTTCCAGGAGACGTTCGGGTCCACATGCCACGGCGCGGGTGAGGGGGGGGATACCTGGGGGGGAGGAGGGAGGCAGGACAGGGAGGAGAGGGAGGAGAGGGAGGACAGGGAGGACAGGGAGGACAGGGAGGAGAGGGAGGAGAGGGAGGAGAGGGAGGAGAGGGAGGAGAGGGAGAAGAGGGAGGAGAGGGAGGAGAGGGAGGAGAGGGAGGAGAGGGAGGAGAGGGAGGAGAGGGAGGAGAGGGAGGAGAGGGAGGAGAGGGAGGAGAGGGAGGAGAGGGAGGGAGGGGAATGGTTGAGAGGACGGGAAGGTGGAAAGGGGAGGGGAGCAAGGGGGTGGTGGTGGTGCAGTAATGGGTGCAGTCGGCGATGGAGCCGATAGGCCTATGGGCACATGACCACCTTCCCTCGGTGGTGACGCCCCACCCCCCAATCACGCCCCGCCCCACCCTCCTCTACCCGAGCTCCGGCCTGTACGTGGATACCATCCCGCGTCCCGCCCCGCCCTCAGGCCGCGCCCGCAGTCGCAACAGCTCCCGCAACAAGCTGGACTACCAGGCAGTGCTGGACAACCTCAAGGTGGGGACGAGAACTCCGGGGGGGGGGGGGAAAGAGGCGGTGGTGGTGGTGGTGGTGGTGGTGATGATGGTGGGCTGGGGCGTGTTTGAGGTTGCGGGCGTGCGTGGGTGGGCGGCCTTCTTGGCACCCGATCGGTGGTGGTGATGGTGATGATTGTGGTGATGGTGGTGGTGGTCTGGGGCGTGTTCGAGGGCGCGTGCGTGCGTGCGTGCGTGGATGGGTGCGTGGCCTTTTGGCCTCCCCCCTCCAAGTACCGGTACCAATCCGTTGTAAGCGGCATTGAGATTCTCACCGCCCATTGACCGGTCCTTCACGCGCACGCACCCAGACAAACACGCGGACACAACACACACATACACACAACCCGCTCCCATCACTCCCCGCCGCGCCCTGCCTTCCTTCACTCGTCCCCCCCCCGCTTCTTCTCCTCCCCCACCTAACCCACCCCACCCCCACCCCCACCTAAACCCACCCACCCAACCCCACCCCCCCAGGCCAAGGGCATCTCCATCCGTGTTGCCTCCCCCAAGCTGGTTATGGAGGAGGCCCCCGAGAGCTACAAGGACGTGTCGGCGGTGGTGGACACTTGCCACGCGGCGGGCATCTCCAAGAAGGCGGTCAAACTGAGGCCCATTGCCGTCATCAAGGGATGATAGCATGATACCGTGGGGGGGGGCACTGGGCAAGACAGCGGAGGGCAAGACAGCGGAAGAGGCGGCTCTCGCTGTGCGTCCCTCACAGTGCCGGCTGCGGCTGCGGCTGCGGCTGCGGCTGCGGCTGCGGCTGCGGCTGCGGCTGCGGCTGCGGCTGCGGCTGCGGCTGCGGCTGCGGCTGCGGCTGCGGCTGCGGCTGCGGCTGCTAGAGGGTGCAAAGGGGCAGGGGCCAGAGAAGGGGAGGCCGGGAAGGTGAAGGTGAAGGTGAAGGGATGGGACAGATAGGGACAGGGAGAGGCGGCGGTGCAGCGGCGGCGGCGGCGGGGTTCGGGTCGGCGTCTCGCGTTGTGACGCCGTGGAGGAGACACGAAAAGCCAACAGGTGTGCGTCGGTCCTTGCTATTGTGCTGATCTGTGGCGCTGAAGGGGGAGGAGAAGAGGAAGAAGACGGGGGAGGGAGGGGGTTTGAACTGCATGTTTAGGCTGTGTGTGTATGTGAACGCACCCACGCCAGGGGGGGTGTTGTTTCGTCGAGTCGCCGTCGAGGACGAGCACCGAAGGTAGGCTGGCTGGGGCGGACGCGGTTTGAATTGGCGACATGTTGGCTGGGTTGCGATGTTGAACAAGGACGGTCCAGGGCGGGAGGAGGGAAGGGGGTGGCGGCGAAGGGCGCCCGGAGATGGGTGAATCCAATAAATGTGGGCCTAATTAGGATATGACTAATTAGCTAATCCAGCCAGTTTGGAGTGTCCACTGTCGTATGGTGCAACGGAGGGTTGATTGCAGGAGGGCCGACTCGGCTGACGGGTTGGTCACAGGCCAGGTCACGTACGCGCGGGTTGGCGTTTTTGGGGGGGGGGGTATGCGACCTGGTTTGCCGGCCGGTGTGTGTTGCCACTGGGATTTGAGTGGCGGTTGAGGAGTTTTTCCCGGCGCCTCCTGTCTGGTCTTGCGGAGCTTAATTAGGCATCTAGACAGCGGGAGCTTACCGGACGGCTTTCGTTACCTGAGGCCGAGGACATGCATGGAGCATCGATAGAGGTAGAGGTGGAGGGGGGGGAATGCAGGAGTGCACTACAAACGGTAGTACGGTTGGCTTATCATAGACTTCGTAGCAGGATGAGTGAAATGAGTGAAACGAGAGCGGGGGGAGGGGATGAACCAGCTAAGGGATATTCGCGTGCATGAACAGCAGCTGCTGTAAAGGCAGGATGACGCACACGCGGGTGGAGCACCGGTGGAGCGGAAGCAGCAGTGCACTGAGGGTGGGGGGAAGGGGGGAGACGGTGGCGGCCGCCCGCCCGGGGGTCTAGGCGGGTGCATCCGTGTGGTGTGGAGATTTGGTGGAGACGTGAAGCAAGCTGGCCCACCGACCGCTTCACGTGTTTTTACTGGCAGGGCTCGCCACGTGGAAACCCGGGATGCGGTTTCCGCCGGGATCTTGCGCGTTGCGGCGGTTGCAATGACGGCTATGGTTTCGGTTGTCCATCCTGCAGGAGGGGGCAGTCCGTTGCCGCAAACACGCACTGCAAGATGTTTGGGGAACAAGTGGGGTTTGCGCTTTGCAGTGCGGCTCCCCAATCGCTCAAGCCACACGGCCTGGTGCTAAGGTGCTGTTTCTATTTGAAAGTGGAATGTTTCGTCATGTAGCGGTTGGGGAACCACGTTGCATTCACTTGGCCCATCCTCATATCTATTACGAGGCCCACACCCCACAGTGTCGTACGGGAAAGCGCCTCACCCAGGGGCTTGGCACCGCACTATCTGAGAGCTGCTGGGGGACGGATGCACCTGTTCCGCTGATCGCACCCGCGGCTGGAAGCAGGGAGGGACGGTAACAACTGTAACTACCGTACCACCACCAGCACCACCACAAACACAATTCGGGAATCGCGGCACCGAATGAACCGTTTTACAGTGGCTGGACCTGAAAGGATGGATCACCGCCTCACAGGCTCTCCGGTGCACATCACACCTTCGTGACACTGCTGTGGCCGAGGCAAAGCCCAAACCGCGGCAGGCGAAGAGGCCCAAGCGACGAGACACGGGAGACACGATCGTGAACAGCCAAAGTTTGGGGGCAGCCTCCCCCCAAGACCCAAAGTACCCGCACCAGACGGACACGGACCACTCCAGGGGGGCGGGTCGACCCTACAGAGCAACCCACCCGGTCCGCCGCCTACCACGCAGCACGCACCCATCCGACTGCAAGGCACCCCACCCCACACGGTAAAGAAACAGAGGAAGGCCGTTTCGTCTGCAAAAGAACAGCGAAGTAAGCTTGCAAACAGCAGAGGACGGGGGGGGAAGCTCGAAGACGACAAGCAACAGATGTGACAACAGATGTGAATCTCATGAGCCTCGCCCCACCACGCCCCACCACGGGCAACGAGAACAAGGGGTTGGTGTCGGCTTCCTTGAAGCCGGAAAAAGGGCGGGGCCCCGTTCAATCCGTACGGGTTAAGTTGAGTGCTAGGGCGGCGAGGGCGTCAAGTGTGAGAGTGTCAGCATTCCTGCTGATAGACAGCCAGAGCTTTATATCTGAAATGCCTGCGGCTTCAGCAATCCGCCCCATATTTAGCATCGCGCGCCGTCTCGGCACTGTGCAACTCTTCCCGCGAGCGAATTGCTTGGCTTAAGTAGCTTGACAATAGACATGGAGTGTATCATTTACACATCACACAGGCTGACTTGCAAATGGAACTGTTACTTTGCGAGGGTCGCGACGACGTGCACTTGACGCCGACGAGAGTGCACAGGCTTCGCTACCGAGGTATTCGCTGTAGAGGAGGCTTGACAACGTTAACAGTAGGACAGGGAATGCAGAAGTCCCCTAGGTTGCCGACTGGACTTGTTTGGCGGCCCGCAGCAGAAGACCGCCGCATCATGCGTGCAATTTGCCGCTTGGCGTCCGACAACCAGCAGTTTGCCCCTCATGGTTTGCTCCTTGCAATCTTTGTATTGTAATATGCGCCAAGTCGGTCGGACCGGCAAGCAGAGCTGCTGTGGTGTGTTCGCGGGAAGATTGTTTGCAATGCAAACATATTTGGTTGCCGAAATGAAGATTCATTTCACGCCGTCATGTCAGAATTCCCGTTCGAGAAACGATGGATCTTCTGGAATTAATTACAGGCCGAGAGGCGTTGGTTTGACCTCGGCCTCGGTCCAAGGAGACTGCCAAACTGGTTTTTACTCATGCGATGTTGGAATCCTATAATAAATTTACCATGCAATAAAGAACGTAATAATCTACTTATGGAGTCTTTCCGTTGGCCGAAAGTCTGCACTTGCCCTTTTACATCAGACAGCGCAGACACGGACATGGGCAATCCTACAGGGCGGGGCCCCCCTGGGCGCTTCGCGCTGGGGCCCCGCCCAAAAAACTCCTTCCTCTCCTCGACCGCGACCAGAATCAAGGCAAACCCTAAAAGTAGTCCACCCTCGCTAGGGTACCCTAGAACCCTACCACCCAGACACGCGGTGCCTCACCAGAAGTACCCATGGGCCCCCGTCAACGAGGGGGACCAACGCACGCACACAGAACTCGCCGGCGCTCCCCCCCAAGCAACCGGAGGATGGTATGTGACGGCTCTGCCCTCTCAGGGAGCACGCAGCACGGACCGGGCCTATGGCGGCCGCCCGGGTCCGACCTCCCCCGCCGCGCTGGGTGCAGGCGGGCGGCCAGCAGCGGCCCTTCAACCCCGACGGCCAACCTCCCGTGCACTGTCCGTGGCCCACCCCATCCTCATCATCAACAGCAGCACGATCTGATGCGGCGGACACAATGTGACGCGATGTGCGGATGGACGGACAGACGGACGGACGACGGAACCTCGCCCGCGCGCGCCCCATCTGCTGCCCCACGGCCCCAGCCAGCCACCCCAAAGGTACTGAGCAGGGACAGTATCGGCCAGCAGTTGTAGTCGGGATGTATCGCGGAGGCGGCGGTGGTGGACTTATGGCCGCCATTGGGATGTGCATTGGGATTTCGGTGGCTGTGCCCACCAAACAACCAACTAATAACACGCAGTAGTACGGCACCGTACGTACAGACCGTTAATTATAAACCGTACACCGACACGCGCCGCACACCGCACGCACGTAGCCACAGATTGTTTTGAAGTGCCGCTTGATTGCCTTTTGGAGGAAAAAGAAAGAATGGACAGACCGAGCCGAGCATACGTCCTCATACGTCGCTCTCCTATCTAAGCCTCGCGCGAATCTCGCTCACATTCGGTAGCCCCTCTCGCACATCAGTTGGGTAGGTGGCATGGTGCTCATGAGGTAGGGAAGCCCGAATCACCGACGGGGCAACGAACTATTCGCTGTGGATAGGCGTAAGTTTGCACCCACCTCGTCGCACATACACACCGGGCGACCGATTACCCTACCGGGCGAGGGGGGGCTCCGAACACTATGGAGGTTCGACCATCCGTCCTCAGACCCAACGAGCTACCGAACACACCCCCAAAAACGCAACAGCCGGCCGCAAACGATCCCTTACGTGCACAACCGTCACCACTGCAGCGGGCAACTGTACGTACGTTCACAGCAGCGATACATACAAACAAACCAATAACAGAGGATCGCTCCCTATCTAGCGGCGAGTGAAGCCGCACCCAGAGCGCGAGTTTGCTGCTGGCAAGCAAGCGAGCATCGATCGTTAAATAATTGTTCTCGTCCATCCCATTCTCTCCAACTATATCTCTCCGGCCTGGTCTCCATCCCACAGCAAGGTGAACCATCAAACTAATTTCCGTGCGTGCGACGGCGGGTGCGCCGCGCACTGCTGCTGGGTTGTCAGCAGAAGATAGAAGATAACACAAGTTCTGAAAAGCCATGCACCGGGGAGCGGGCGGGGGGCGGCCGCCGGCAGTTGGCCAACGTCCCCACAGTACGTACGGCAATCAGTTGGCAAATCAGCTGCAGTGAGCGCACCACTGCGGCAATAAGATAAATGCGGATAACACATATATTAACCGTCGTTCGTCGGCCAAAGCTAGAAGAGGAACGCGGAGAAAGAGCGCGGAGCCTCACACGCACGCATCCGGCAGCACGCAGGCACCGCACCTGCAGTCTATTGCACTCCATTCAGCGCACCGCAACAGCGCAATATTGCCACCTTGCCCTCATACCTTCTACCTCAGATGATTTAGGGCCACAGTCCTCGCGAAAACCCGAGGCACGGTGAGGATAAGTATGTGGGCTGACCGGCAGGGGCCTCTCGCTCGCTGTCCGTGAGTACGACAGCGCGGCTGGATGTCCGCGCGCCCGGCGGCCACGCACCGCCGCCCGGGTGGTACAGTTCGGTACGGCATTAGTAAGCACTTTTGCAGCGCTAGGTAGCTGTGCACGGCCCCACCGCGCTGCAAAGCGCGCAAACGCGCAAACACGCAAAGACGCAAATTCGCACGCAACCACGCACGCAAACACGCACGCACGCAAGTTCACACCCGCACACACCCCTTGTGCTGCAATCTCCGCTCTCCTATCAATTATGAGCTCCTCGCGGCTGCCCGGTCCTGAGCATACGCGGGATAAGCCTTTGCCGCTCCTCACAGCAGCAAAAATGACGGTCAAGTTGCATGCAGAGCGCAGCCCCCACTTCAGGGAAAGCTACCACATGATACAATTAGGGATATACCGGTAGATCAGCTCCATCGTCCCCAGCGCCGCACCGACGCTTAAATGCCGTACATTGCGGCGTATGCACACGTGCACCACCTCCTCACTCCGTGAAGACATATACCCCTCAAGCCTCAACCACTCGCTGCTGCTGTGCGGGGCAGGCACCCCACATACAGAGGGAAGGATATTCAACACGATGGGGTTTTTCAACGGGGAGGCACTGCACTGCACTGCACTGCACTGCACTGGGTTGCAAGCGAGGGACCACTCAAGACCGAAAGGAGTGGACAGCGCCAGCAGCGCTCGCACGCGCGTGTCACGCACGCACTCACCGGAAGAGGCACATCACGTCAATCGCTTGCCCGTAGTATGTGCCTCCATTCCTCCCCCTCCGCTCCTCCCCACTCCGCTCCTTCCCACTCCGCTCCACTCCGCTCCCCTCCAATCCGCTCCTCCCCACTCCGCTCCTTCCCACTCCGCTCCTTCCCACTCCGCTCCCCTCCGCTCCCCTCCAATCCGCTCCCCTCCAATCCGCTCCTCCCCACTCCGCTCCCCTCCAATCCGCTCCTCCCCACTCCGCTCCTCCCCACTCCGCTCCCCTCCAATCCGCTCCTCCCCACTCCGCTCCCCTCCAATCCGCTCCTCCCCACTCCGCTCCCCTCCAATCCGCTCCTCCGCTAATCCGTCGTCATCCCCGCCAGCTGGCTTTTGATGAAGGAAACCACATCGGCGGCACGTGGCCGGCGGTGCGGCTCCTGAGCCCAGCAGGCCTGAGCCATTTTCCTGGGCGGGCGGAGGGGGTGGATGGATGGGTGGGTGGTTTGGGCGAATGGTTTGAGGGCGACGTTTGGAGTCGATCCGACTGGGCCCAGAGTGCGGGGCAGCGGACCGCGAACAGAGCCCTGAAGCCCAGAGCTGGAAACCACGCAACCAAAAAACAAATGCGTCGGCAAAGGTATCGCCGCAGTGCCGTACCTGTACGGCGCGGGCACGTCAGCTCCGAACACGGGTCGCAAGCCCGCCACCACGGCCGCGGGGATGGCCGCCGGCTCCAGGTGGCGATAGGGCCGCTGTCCTCGGCCGCAAACCAGCTCCCAAAAAATGATGCCCAGCGCGAAAATGTCCACCGAGGCGTCGATGCGGGAGTCTGAGAGGCAGGGGAGGGCGAGGCGGAGGCACGGCAGGGAGAGGCGGAAAGGGGGTAGGTGGGAGATCGAACGTGGATGCGAACGCGTTATTTTTCATCATGCCTTTTGAAAAGGACCGGCCGGTTATGCGAGCCAGGTCAGCGCATTTCCCCATGACATACCGTATACCCAACGGAGAGCCGGACACTACAGAATGCAGGCTCCCGACCCCACCCCGAGGGCCTGAAACCCACGCGCGCAAGTGGCCAACCACGGGCCTCCGCACTCACTCTTGAGCACCGCCTCCGGCGCCATGTGCGTAACGGTGCCGCTGGCTTGCGCCTGAATGGTGAACCAGGTGCGGCCGCCCGCGCCGTTGCTGCCGCTGCTGAAGGAGCCGGTGCCGGTGCCGGTACCGGGGAGGAAAAGGGGTAAGCCGCCGCCGGGACTCTGCGGCGGCTTGTTGCACTCGTCCTTGGCATCTGCCACCTTGTCCTGATGACGCAACAGCGGCAGCGGCAGGGGTCGCAGCAAGGCATAACTAGTGTTGAGGTGCACGCGGAAGGCCTCTCGCTCGAGGAGATGGATGGATGGTGGGAGGGAGAGCGACTCTACGCTCTCTTATTACAGGCTAAGGGTACGGCTAGGTCGCAAGGGCCGCACACCGACTTACTACAGCAGCCGGCGGGGCGGCCCGTCTCTCACTTTGTTTGTACCCAGGCGCCATGCATATCGCGGCTGCTGCACAGAAATAGGTCCCCTAACAAACCCTAAGATCCTCCAGCGGCGGCTCCTCACCTCACCTCCACATCCCTCCCCTGCCTTGTCCGTCAACTAGACGTCAACCTGAAGTCAAACCACCCCGCCCCGAAACCTCCTCCGTCCGGTCGCCTCCGCCCCATTGCTGCTGCGGTTTCACCTTCATTGCTCCGGAACCACGCCCGCACACCCGGCCCCCTCCGATCCCTCCATTCCCTTCCCGCCTCGCCCTGCCCCAGTCACCTGTTGGTCCAGCACCAGTGCAAACCCAAAGTCCGCCAACTTGCAGGTCCAGCCCCGGGGGTCGCCCGGACTGCTCTTGAGCAGGATGTTGGCGGGCTTGACGTCTGGGTGGGGAAAGGATGGATGGAGGCAGGGCGCCCAGCAGACGGGAGGGCAGCAGGTAGGCCGGAGGGGCGGAGGCAGGTAGGGGTGCGGGCGCGGACAAGTGGTGAGCGGCGCGCGGCAGCACCTTCGACCTTGTGCACCTTCAGTAGCGTATATAGCAGCAGGATAGCAGCCGCGCGGCCCTTGACTCGGGCTGATGTGATGCCACTCATCAACCCGCCAACTGCCAACCGCCAACTGCCGAGCGCCAATCTGACCGGATTGAAAAATCCCTGCCCCGAATGACTCCCGAACGACTCCATCCCGCCGCAAGGGGCGCACGTACCTCTGTGCACCAGCCGCCTCGAGTGCAGATGCTTCAGTGCCAGAGCAATCTCGAGCAGTGTCAGGTACACGCCCTGAAAACATAACGTGAGGTCAACGTGGGACTAAGAGAACGAGGTTGCGGGTGGGGTCACATCCAAGGGCGTGTGGTGGGCGGGTGGCGGGCGGGTGGTGCGCACGCACGCACGGACGGTGACAACAGAGGCCGAGCGGCCGCCGTGACACAAACAGGCTTGCCGTATGTACATACATACCCTCATGTCAATCTCCTTACGCCCGCAGTCCGCTGCCGCTGCGGCCCTGCCGCGGCGGGTGCCCGACGGGTGCGGGTGCGCCCCCTTGCTGCCGCTGGTGCTGGCGCTGCCGCCGCCGGCGCTGATCACGAGCGCCGGGA
The DNA here is from genome assembly GCA_030267565.1 of Pleodorina starrii. Classification (NCBI taxonomy): domain Eukaryota; kingdom Viridiplantae; phylum Chlorophyta; class Chlorophyceae; order Chlamydomonadales; family Volvocaceae; genus Pleodorina; species Pleodorina starrii. The sequence goes on along the minus strand of BRXU01000005.1, from coordinate 3,792,973 downwards.
AGTTGCGGTCCGCCAGCACATCTGCCAGTGTGCCGCAGTCACACAGCTCCTGAACGATGGCGGTGCAGATGGGGGAGCCGCCTGCTCGGGGGCGGGGCGGGGCGGGGCGGCAGTGGCGGGCGGGGGGTCGTCGGCAGTGGCGGGCGGGGGGTCGTCGGCAGTGGCGGGCGGGGGGTCGTTGGCAGTGGCGGGCGGGGGGATCGTCGGCACTGGACAAAGTTCAGGTACCGGTATATATGATGACGGCGGGGTTCAGGGATAGAGCAGGCAGGCAGTGCAGGTTGGGGGCTGAAACCCACCGCCTGCCGGTATGTGTAATGAGTAATGTGTGTGCGCGCAGGGAATCCCTCTATCTCCGTGTCCTGTGTGCATCCGCCGCCTCCTTGCTTGCACGCATCCCGCGCGCGCTCCTGCTCTACCTGCGTGCTCTACCCGCATCACAGCCAACCGACCGACCTGTATCTTCCTTGTGGTGGGGCCCCAGCCGCCGAAGGATGATGTCTCCTGCTGCCGATGAGGCGGCCGGCAGCCGTTCCAAGTAAACGTTGTCGTACACGGCAAACGCCTGTGGATTCATTGCGTGTTGCCCGTCATTCAGTCAGTCATCATTGCACCGACCGACGGGCTTGGCTACTGTGGCTACTGCAGCTGCACGTCTATCGCATCGTGAACAGATCAGTAGTGCACAGTGTACAACACCATAGCGTACTGTACAGTGTACATTACAGTACAGTCGGCCCGTCATACCCTAAAAACCAAAACCCGAATCGCTCCTCTGCAATCAATCCCAGCTAGAATACGGTAGAAGCTGCACGCGCGTGCTGCAAGCCATGATGACCGCCCCGCCCTACGTGCCCGTACCTGTACGATACACACGTGGCTCACAAGCCGCATCACTGCCAGCTCCATGGCATTACGCAGCATATTGCGCCGGGCGCGCATCTCCTCGGACTCTGTCCTCTGCTGCTGCCGCCAGGGCCAATTCCGCCTGCTGTCACCGCAATGCGCCTGCTCCTGCTCCTGCTGCTGCTGTGGGTGCTGCGGCTCCTGCTTCCCTCGCACCTGCTGCTGCTGCCGATGCGGGGGCGGTGTCAGGTCCTGCTGTATGCCGGCCGCCCGCATCAGTTCGGCGCTGGCGCCACTGCTGCCGGTAGCTGCCATGGATGTCAGTGACTTGACCAGCGGCTCCTCGAGTGTCAGCATCGTTAGCGGCTGCGGCTGCTGCAGCTGCTGATGGTGACGGCAACGCCTGCTGTGGTCCCTGCTTCTGCTGGCCCCCTCGGCCTTGTGTTCCCGAGGAGCCGCGGCGGACAGCTCGCCGTCCTGGTCGCCGTCCTGGCCGTCCTCATGGTCGCTGTCCTGGTCAACGTCCGGCATCTCCATCAGCTGCAGGCAGGTGCGTGTCGGCGGCAGGTGCAATCCAAGCGCGCGTAAGTGCGTGGCGTGGCGTGGCGAGGCGGGACCCGGGCTCGGTAGTAATCCAATTTAATTCAATACCGTACCGAAGGGTCCTTTCCTTCTGCTGATCACAGCAGCATGCACGCAGAGACCGTGTGTGTGAATCTACGGCCTCTCTAATTGTTACAGTACTGCTGCCTGCCTCCTTACGGAAACAGATGCACAAAGGCGTCACCGAGCAGACGGGATGAAAGGACGGCAGGTCCCGGCTGGTGCACCCCTTGAAACCCAAATTGCGCCCTACCTGGCCCAAAACAAGAACCTGTTGTATGGTTGGTTCCAGGTAGAATCGCCATCAAGTAAGGGATCCTATCTTTTCGGCGGTACTCCCCCGCTCGCCCCATGGCGTTCTGCAAAACCCCTCATGGCACCCCGCGCTCCCCGCCCTCTTATTATTGTTGTTATTCCCTATCTATAAAACCCCTTCCCACAGCCCTCTCTGTCCTTCCGCACCCGTGCCTCCCCCGCTGCCCCCCCGCTGCTCACCTTGACCGCCACCGGCACTGTGCCTAGCGTGCCTCTCAGCACCACCCCACTGGCCCCGTGCCCCAGCACCTCGGACAGGTGCAAGTCATCCAGGCCCTCAACAGCACGCGTGTGGGCCAAGTCACCGCTGGGAGGAAGGGAGCGAGGGAGGGAGGGAGCGAGGGAGCGAGGGAGGAAGGGAGGAAGGGAGGAAGGGAGGGAGCTTTGGACGACGTAATGCACGCAGCTGGTCATGTAAATCCCACACAATAAAGAATTAAGCTTGAACCAAGGGCTTGTAAAACATGTTTAAAACGGCAGGCTGTTCATTTGGGATAGGAATGCATTATGACGGTGTGCCCCCAAAACAACTCTCTTCACGTTCCGTTCTTGGGCCCCGCGCCCTCATCATCAGCCTGCAGAGCCCCCTTTTTCCAGCTGCAGCAAGGACGAAACCCATCCATCCCAGCAGCTAGATAGCCAAGCAAATAAGGCACGCACATCGCGCCCATGCATCCACTCAAGCAACAGCCACACACGCACACACCAGCGCACGCCGCCTCTTGATTGCGTGCGGACCGACACACACGCACACGCACACGCACACTCACACTCACCCGTGGCTCGACAGCTCGGCGACCTCTGAGGCACTAACCCTCAGCGTGGTCATAATGCTCTCCACCAGCGCCCCCATCATGCCCCGCATCCCCACAGTGTCGTCCACGCCGTGCACTGTCATCAAGGCAGCCTGCTGCTGGTGCGTGAACTGCCCCTCCTGATGGCAGGCGCCCTCAGCATTCGAGTCTAGCATCACAGGCGACGCACAGCCGCCCCCTGCGCTGCCCATGTTGCCGCCACAGCTGGGCCCGCCGCCGCTGCGAACCAAGCATGCGTTGTACGTCATGAGAAGGCCGCCGCCGCCGCCGCCGATGTGCTGCGTGCCCGTGCTGGACGGCTCTGCTGCCACCTCCAGGCACGCTGCTGCCGGGCCCGACGCAGCGGAAGTCGTGGGCGCGAGGTGGGAGCTGGGGCTGGCGGGGGCCGCGCCTGCTGCCCAGCTGGAGCGCGCAAAGATGAGATTGGCTGCCGCATACGCCGCCCGCGGGGCGCCGCCTTCCTTGTCCGATGCACCTGCTGCACACACGTTTGCACGCACATCAGGGCGGGATACAGCGTCAGCGGAAGGCAGGCTTGGCATCGGTCGAGCCTCGAGAGTGGAGAAATAACAGAGCGGCTGGTCGGCTGGTCGGCTTGTCAGCTGCAGAGCCGTATATATATACGGTAGCAGTGGAGTGCGTGGATGCCCGGCCCGCTGCATGCCCGGCCCCGCACCCGCCCTTTCCTCCTCCGTAATTTCCGTCCCGCCCACGCATCCCGCCATCCGGTGTCCGTACCCGTGTCCTGAGCCTCGGCGCCTCCAGGAGAGGGTGAGTCCAACAGAAGGCTCGAGGCCCGTGCGGTGGCTGCAGTCGCTACCGGCTCCGCGGTCAGGGAAGGAGTGCGCAGAGAGCCCTGTGTGAGGCGCGAGCGCGACAGTGTGGGGGATATGGCTGCTGGCGGCGGCGCCTCGATCTCCTTGCCAACGCCACCGCCGCCACCACTGGCCTTCTGGCCGCTGCCGCCGCTCTGCCCGTGTGCAGGAGAACCCAGGCCGCAGCCGCCCTGCCCCTGCCTCGACCCCTGCGCATTCCAGGCTGCCATGCGCTGTGAAAGGGCGGCCTCGAGGTCCTGTCTTGGTGTGGGCACTTGCGGCTGTGGCACCAGTCGCTCGCTTGCAGTAGCAGCAGCAGTAGCAGCAGCAGCAGCAGGGCCGGCGCCCAGAGAGTCCATCGGCGGTTGCAGTCGGTCTACGTGGTCCCGGACGCGACTGACAGACACGTAGGAGCCCGGCACGCCAGCGCGAAGGGTGTCCAGGTCGGGGCCTGTCGGTCGGTCGCACAGAGCGCAGAGGGGCCAAAGTGCGGGAGAAGGTTGATGAACGGCAAGCATACGTGTGGGTGAGTGGTCGTAAGGGTTTTGGGGTTTTGCAGGAATCCTATCAAGACAGACAGGTGCAGCATCCGCCGCCCATACACAACAAAGATTTATGGAGGCGGCAATGACGACGACGCATACGCCCGGCAAATAAACTCCGGCGTGCGTGGAGCAAGAAACGCGGGGCGATGGATGGATGTGGCTCATACGTACCAGCCTACACACCGGCTGCCACCGGCTGCTGCCAGTCAACCGGCTACAGACACGCTCCCTAACAGGGCTCCTCACCTAGTTCGGGTGTCTGCAGCTTGTGGCGAACTAAATCCACCAGCATCTGCAAAATGCGCATATATACATACATACATACATACTTGAGCGATGAGCGGCGGATGGAGTGATGCAACATGGCTTGCACGCACATGAAGGGAAATTGGCAGCAAATCCAACCATGGATTGTGGTGCCAGCCCGCCCAGCCCACCCGCCCCACCCGTCCCGGGCTCCCGGCCCACCTGTCGCAGCAGCTGTTCGCAGCTGTCTCGAGCGGCCACCAGCAGCGGCTGTGGCATGAGCGTCGGGAAGGCCACGTACAACCCCAGCATGCAGCCGCCCTCCGCCACCTCCATAGCCAGCAGCAGCAGTGAGGCCGGCCCACTGCGCCCGCCCGACTGGTCCAGCACGGTATGGATGCCCATGCCCGCGCTGCCAATGCTGCCGCTGCCGCCCGGCTGCTGCTGCTGCTGCCAGATGGTGCCCGTCACGGCACCCTTGGAGCCGATCAACATGCACACGTCGCGAGACGGCTGCCGCACGTCGGCCATGTGGCGCGCCGTGTCGGCGACAATGATGCCCGTGGGTACCTGCTGCTGCTCCACTGCCGGCTGCCGTTTCCTCGCGCCGCCCACCAGCCGCGACAGGAGCGTGTGGGAGAGCTGGAAGGCCTTGGCGCTCATGAACAGCACCGGAAGGGACAGCATGGCGGACGCGGGCCCCCCCGCACCTGCGGCAGCGAGGAAGCGGGCTGTGCGGGGCGTGCTACTGCCCTCCAGTGCCTCACGCTCGCTGCCCAAGGAGTCGGCAGGGGCAGTAGTAAACGGTGAGGTGAGCAATGGCCCGTGCAAAAACGCTCCTGGAGCCGTCTGCGGGCCCACGGCTGCCATCGCTGTATGGCCACGAGGAGCGGTGGCACCCTTGCCGCCAGCTGCTGCTGCAGCTGCTGCTGCCGTTGCTGCTGCTGCTGCTGCGGCAGCGGCTGCGGCACCCGAGTCGTGTTTCTGTAGCATGGTTTGAGATGACGCGCGCCGGAGTAGCTTGAGCGGCCGTCCACTGGAGTTCCTGTTTGCGTGGAAGAATAGAATGAATGGATGGATGGATGGACGCACCACACACAACAACTGGCCAGCAAGCAACCATAGCGGTGCACACAAAAAGTCAATAATCATAACCTTCTCGAGCCCGGCCCAAATAAACCAGGCAGGCAAACCGACCCACCGCGGATGCTGCACCAGCCCCTGGCCCGGCTGAACCGCCGCCGCCGCCGCCGTGTTAACCCAGGAGGAGGAGTGGGCCGACATCAGAAGGTCGCGGGCGCTGCTGTGGGCCTTCAGCTGCCGACACGACCCCAGCGAGCCGCCGCCGCCGCCACCACTGTTGGCGGGACCCGCGAGCCTGTTGATTTCGGGGCAGAGCATGAAAGCGACCTGCGAATCTGGCTCGGGCACTAGCGCGCTCTGCACCGCTGCGTCGGCGTGGAAGCGCAGCCGCACGTGCTTGGACAGCATAGAGCACACGCACGCCACCAGCGTGTGCAGGTTGGTGCAGCCCGCCAGCCGCCGCACGCAGCCTGACAGCCAGGAGACGTACTCAATGTCCCCCGAAGCCGCCAGTGCCAGCGCCATGGACGCGGACAGGCCCAGCTGCTCTAGTGCCGGCCCGTTGCCAAGCAGGGCCTGGCTGCGGGCGGCCTGCCGCAGCTGGGAGCTGGGGGCGGCGGCGCTTCCGGAGGAGGAGTCAGCAGCCACCGCCATCCAGAGCGCCCCCAGGAGTCGCTTGCCGTACAACAGTGGTACGGCTGCAAAGACCACGGTTTCGGAGCTGTGAAGGGCTCCCAACTCGGCGGAGCAGTCGAGAGGGACCGGTGGCGGCGGCGGTGCAGGTGCAGGGGGTGAGCCCGCATTGGCAGCAGCACCGGGCTTGCCGGTCGGTGGTGTCTTAGTTGGGCCTTGAAAATGGAATACGGCCGGTGTCTGCGGCGAGGGATGGCGATGACGGTGGAGGTGGAGGTGACGGTGAAGACAGTACGAGCGATGGGAGCAAAAGATAGAGGTTAAGCTGACGCTGCCAAGCTCCGCCGTACGGGTATACGGAGATCGTAACTGACATGTTGCGGCGACCACCCAGTACGTTTCCACGTCAGCAGCGGCCGCATCCATTAGATAGCAACACACGTGATGCAAGTCCCGACCCGCATCATTGATGAGACAGAATGCGTATGTACCATGAGGGGTACGCGTACGCGTAAGCTTGCATCATGCAAAACAGCGGGCGGGCTGTCGCTCATCATCCCACCTGCCCAAGCACGTCGATTGCCCCATGCACACACAGCTACCCCGCCCACAGCTTCCTCGCTAACGCCGTCTCCGTCCCTTCGCTGTGGTATCTCTTTTCTTATCTTATCCCGCTCTCAGGTCAAGGTCAAGCACCGAGCCCGACTCGGTCCCTACCAACCGACCTTGCTGCTCAGCGCCTGTTCCAGCAGCGTTAGCGGTTGCTGCTGCTGCTGCTGTGCCTCGCCCCGGTCAGCCTTCCAGGAGTATCCGGAGGAGTGTGTGGACTGTGAGAGCAGATAGGGACTCCCTGTGTCGGTGGCAGCGGAGGCTGACAGCGTGAAGCAGTGCCCCGGCAGCAGCCCGCCATCCGCGCTGTGCAGTCCGCCGGCCACGCTCGGCCCCGCCCTGGCAGCCAGCTGAACCAGGTGCAGCACATGCGCATCGGTGTCGTCGGGTGTCAAACCATAAAGCCTGCAAAGACGTTCAAAGTAAGCGACGGCTTTGGCCAGCCGGGTCGGGGCCGCGCGCAGCGGCACAGCCCGCCGAGTGAGGCCATCCGTAAGCGGCATGCGCACATACATACAGAGTAGGGCACCCGACAGCATGGGGCGTCGCTGACCTTACGATGGCAAACGGACCAAGGTGCTCCTGAACTGTGGATGCGAGCATGGGTAAGCGCGCCTCAAAGCCATCTCCCTCCAACGCGTTGAGAGCGAACTGCAGCGCCTACAATGACGGACCCATTCCGAGTTGGATGTGCATACCCCCAGTAAATTTAAACTGTAAGTCTATGAATAGATGTAGGGAAAGCTGAATGTATCCCTATCAGGCGCCGAGGCATGCCCACCTCATCGAAACCGCTCGACTCTGAGAAGCTCGAGCTTTGAGACCTAGATTCTACCCCGTTTTCATGTAATCGCACCTTGCAATGATTCTGAATGAACTCATCGGACTCCGGCGGCAGCGTCGTCGTCAAAACAGGCGATGATGCTTCGGGGCGCCCGGGCCTTCCAAAGCAACAAGTTACTACCCTCATTCAGATCCAATGCCTGATAATAGTAAGCCGAATTGACGAGCTTATTCGGCAGTCCCCTCGTGCAGTTTCATTCGCCTCTGGCGCAGGAGCGCACTCTACAGGTAACAAGGATATCATGAAATGCGCACTTAACCAGGTAATACAGTCCACTAGCTGCCCAAAAGACGGTAGGTACGCAAGGGGAATCGAGTATTCGAGTGCTGCAGAGTGAGACGCGGGAAGGTCGTATTTTGTCCTCACGTTTTGTCATGCGTATTCGGATGTCGGCCTAATTGCCGACAAGCAGTATGCATTTTAGCCAGTTGTGTAAAGCATTCCTATCTCTTACGCTTTGATGATTCGCAGCTAACATACAACTAACTATACGGGCCTCAGCAGGCGCCTAGAGGCGGGTAGTGCTGGGTAGTGTGAACAGGACAACAGGTGTGAACAGCGCGTAGCAACACGTGAACAGAGCTGACAGATAAATAACAATGAAATACATAAACAGCATTTCCAAAATCATTTCGGCGGCAAAGTGCTCCTGCGTGGGGCCGGCGGCCCTGGCAAGCGGCGGGTTGGCGCCTCTGCGGGTCGATGTCATTTCATGTGTGTTATTTCGCGGTTATGGGAAGCGACCATCATAAGTCATCTCCCCCTGCTCGCTCTCACTGCATGAGCCAGCGATCACGCAGTCAGGCGCAGTCCGAACTGTCAAACTCCGTCAAAGCTTGAATGCGGCCCCTCGAGATATTGCGTGTCGTGCGGTCGTTTAGAACACAAACGCTGACCAAACCATGAGTCGCATTGTTTGTGCAGGGAAAACGCAAGGCTAACGGGAAGTCAGAATCAGTGTTAGGCAGTGTTCTTCACTTCGAGCCCGACGTCTCAACGCCACCCTCGCTTTTGCAAATTTTCGCACGGACTCCCCTACTTCCATACCCTTCCACACCAGTGCGTTCGATACCATGATTAATCAGGGCTCCGCAGGACGTGTGAAAAAGGGCAAATCATGGAAAAGGGCAAGTACCCTGTAGGGAAAAGGGCAAATACCAAATAGCGAAAAAGGGCAAATAGTGAAAAAGGGCCGCGCCTCATTGTTTGGAGCTGGGCGCGTGGTAAAGGCACGACCGCCTAGGTCTGCTCGGACCGAACACTTGCTAAACCTTGCAGACACGCCCCTGCCAACAACACACGCTACCGAATCAAAGTACCTTGCGGACGGAGGAGAGCGCGCGCTCCGTCTGAACATGCGTCCGATGCCGTGCTTTGCAGTTGTCGAAATGCGGCTAGGATGACAAACGCAGCAGCTGTAGGAGGGCTTTCGATGCCCGTAGCTCTCTGCGCCGAGCAGGGGACTAAGCTCCGGAACCGCGTGGCCGTCAAACTGAAACGAATCGAACCTAATCGAACCCGAAACGAACTCGAACGCCGAAGGACGGGACTCGGCCGTGCTCCGTCGAGTCCATTTTTGGCGTCTTTAAGCTCCCGCCAACATTTGACTTCGAAATGGGTCACAACGCCAGAACACTTGACTGTTCCTCACTTTGGAAAGGCGCATGGCCCAGCATAGCCGCATACCCGTTTTCCATAACACCCAGATCAAAAGAAATTCTCTCTGGGCCAATCTATTGAAATCCTTCATAACACTCCTTCTGGCTCCTTCGAGCCTCGCTCTAATCCAAGGCAAGTGCGGCAGCCACAGGGTATTACCTCGTAGGCGAGGCCGCCGTTCGCGGCGACGATGGAAGGGGACTTTCCTGGTTTCGTGGTTGGCTGCCGTGCGCATTGCAGGCGAATAGGTAGCCGGTGCGCAGACCGCCACCGCTGCACGGGATCACTGTGGTCGGTGGACGTGCCGCTATCGTGATAGATGGCCTCTGACCCCTCCGCGAGGGGCCGCCCCTGGCCTCGCCGTCGCCTCCATAGCACCGCTGCGGTTTCCCTCCTTTTCATGACCGTAACCCCTGCTTTGCCTTTGGCACACTTGACAGGCCCTCCCCAATATAGCTGAGCAAACAAGCTCAACGCGGTCGACGCACGCTGGATTCTACATACGGTACGCAAACGGCCGCTGTAAGAGACAGCAACAGAAGCCACACCTGCAGACGCCCATGGCCCTAACACAGCCGGGCGGTAAGGGACGCCTGATCGCCCTCGAGCCCACCCATGAGCGGCCACCGCCGCCCTCCGAACCCGCTTGTACCCACTTGAACTCGTCTATCTGCTGCTGCACCACACCTTCCTGTCATGTTGCCAAGCCAACGCCGCGCCACACGCCAAGCCACCAGCCGCACGGCCTATGCGCATGCTGCACGGCCGCACAGGCAGCCACAGCTGCGATCACTGCCCGACGTCCGCAATCCGCCGCTGCCTGCCGCCGCCGCCTCCACTGCTGCTGCATGTGCTCACTCGTGCTGCCACTCCGCTGGTTCGCCACGCTAGTCCGCCCCAACACGACGAGAGTACCGGTATGCCCGCTCACACGCAGACCCAGAGGCACAACACATGGCCTAGCCGCCTCCCCCCCTATGGATCAACGGGGACACGGCCGTGACGGAGGCTCATACGCTGGCGTTGCTATGTTGCTACGTGTCACAATAAGCCGGAGACCTCCCTCCCTCGCTGCCGCGGCGTCCCCCTCGCAGACGGCCCCGGCGGCAGCGGACGTGGGCCGCGGCCCCAGGTCCGAATCTGCCACGCATCTTCCTCGTCTGCACCCCCTTCCCTTGTCTGCACCCCCTCGCCGCAATCAGGCCTGCTGCTCAGGCTTCCACGCCTCGTACTTCTTCCAGTTGCGCTTCTCGGAGTTGAACCAGGAGCCCTTGGGGTTGTAGCACTTCTGGGTGCCAGTGCGGGTGATATAGGCCTCGATCTGCAGGGGGATGGAGGGGTTTGCAGGCCGGGAAGGGACGAGGTTGCGACGGGGGCAGGGCGGGGGGCCGAATGGCACGTGGCGTGGAGGAGACGGCGGCAGCAGCAGCGGGTCGGCGGAAGACGCGCGCGGCGCGACACGCGAGATGGGGAGACAGTGGGCGCAGGGAACAGGAAAAGCCCCCTGGTGCAGGTCAGATCCCAGCAAAGTGGTGACCAACGGATAATCAGCAGCAATAGGAACAGGATGCAGGGCAGGGATGTATGGGAGCGCATCCACAGACCCCAGCACCCCACCACGGCTGAACGGCCAACAGAAACGTCAGACAGCCGACGAGCGATGCGGTGACCAGCGGAGCAACGGATGGCACAAGCAAAGTTACGGAAAAGCCCAATCTGGTCTGGTCTGGTCTGGAACCCAAATCTGGTCTGGTCTGGTCTGGAAAACCCCAATACTAGGCCTGGTAGCGGATCGTAGTGCAGCAGTAGCAGCGGCGCCCAGCCCAAACTGCCCAGCCCAAACTGCCCAGCCCAAACTCAGTCAACCAACCAGTGAGGCCTTATGGCGGCCTTCCCGTATCAGCCTCCCCCGAGCTTCATACCCTATCTGCCCCTGTCCCCTCCCGGTCTTTGGTAGCAGTCACATTGGTGGCTTTGGTAGCAGTCACCAGGACGGTGCGCCACCGCTTGCATACATGCGGGGCGGCGCTCATACGTGCACCCCTCCTCGCCCCACTTCGGCGACCCGTTGCTGCCCCCGCGTTGCATCCTGTAAGTAAGTCAGCTACCGCCATGTGCGCTTTTGCTTTGCTCCGCCCCACCCTTCTTTCCCGTTTGCGGGTGGTTTGGGGCGTCGTCGAAGCCGTAATGCTCCAGAATTCCCTTGTCCTGCCTTCGTCCTTGCTCGAACATTTCCTCCCGGAGGGGTCGTCTTCGCCTTAAGCTTCACATCGCAGCATAAACAGAGACACACACACACCGGCGCGCCCAATAACCTCCCTAGCCTGCTGCCCATCCCGCAAACCGCCTCAGCTGCCCTATCCCTTTCCACCACACGCATAAACCGGCCCCTCTTCCGCCCGGGGACCCGCTCCCCGCCGGCCCCTCGCCTCCCGCCACCCATCAGCCTTCCCCTCCTCTCCCAACCGTCCTCTCTGCCCCGCTGCACCCTACCCTCCGCCCCAGCCCCAGCATCCGACCCCGGCCCCGACCTGGTACATGGGCTTCTTGAACTGGTGCTGCGTGGGGTTGTAGTCGTTGATGTAGTTCAGCCAGCCGTGCCACTCGGGCGGCACCGAGGTCACGTTGTAGTCGAACTTATCCGCGTACACGACCCAGCGGCGGCGGGCTGGGGTGGGGCGAAGACACAGGCGGTGGAGCGGCATTGGTCCAGGCGAGCGGAGCCGGGGGGGGCGAGGATGGGGGGTTGTGGTGGCGGGCGAAGGGCAAAGCACGGGAAGCAACCGACACGGCGTGCTTCCGCAGGCGGCGTGGAGCGCACCGCGGGTTGGGGACCGTGCGAGCGACCCAAGGGTCAGCTTCCCCCGTCAATGTCCCTCTCGCTTTCCTGTAGGAGGCAGGGAGGGAGCTCCGTGCCAAAGCTGTTCCGTGACAATACGGCTGCGTGATTGATTTCCCGTGGCAGCAACTGGAAAGCCGCTGCTCCAAAGAGCCGGTGTCGCAGCAGCCGCAATACGCTGTCCGATGCCTCTGCCGTGGGCAACCAGTGGCAATGACCTATGAGCCGCAGCCATCCGCCGTCGCCGCTCCCGCCGTGGGCCTCCGCTCCAGCTGCCAGGGGTGCGGGTGGGGTCGGTTTGCCCCCCTCCCCCCACTTCCTCGCGACGACGGCCCCGTGGCAACCACCCGAGCACCTTCCCTTCCCTTCTCTTCATACAATTCGTATTCGCCCCGACCGAATTCGCCTCGACGATGGGATGGAAGTACCAAAGTGCGTGCCACCCAAAGTGCTGCCCAAGTGGAAGGTCCCTCGCTCATATCATCGCACCCCAGAACCCTAGCCATGTCCTGCCGCTGCCGACTGGGACTCGCGCCCGCCGGCCACCCTGCCGTCGGCCGTTGCCGATTGCAACCCCCAGCCCCTCGAGCAAGAAGTTCAGTGAGCCCCTCGCCAGACCCAGGCCTTACAGTAGGTGTGGGTGTTGTTCTCGTAGTACTTGTTGCCGTGGTAGTCGGTGCCCACGAGGTTGCCGGACGGCCCACGGAACAGCACGTTGTGCCTGACGGGGCGGCCAATCAGCGCCGTTAAAGCGACGATGTGGAACCAGGAGAGGGAGCTTAGGGCAATCGGCCACCCAGCATCTCCGCGTACCGCCGTGGTAACTCCCGCACAGGCAGAGGCTTATTGCGTGGAGGTCAAGGACTACAAGGATCCCGATTTTGGAAGCAACGCAAAGACCTACATAGCGGACTGACCGCACGCAAAGCAGGGGACCCCAACGAAGTAAGCCAGCAAGGTGCGACCTGATGAACTTACGCAAGGTTACCATCCACAAGCATCTTTCCGAACTCCCATGAACCAAGGAAGGCCCCTAGCGACTTCTTGCCCGAGACGTCCAGCAGCCGTCCGATATAGCCGCTAATGGACATTTTAACAGATGCTTCTTAAACGTTCCAATGGCACTGAATTAGAAATGCAGCTCAGCCCGCTCTCTATGGCTGGTGGAGTCGCTGCCTTACTTGCTCCTGAGGACAGCCTCTCAGCACAACCCTGCTGCTATCTGTTAGAGCCACGACAGCACCACTGCGAGAAGCAAAGAATGAGGACAAGGGAATAGTCGATTCACCGTACAAGGTACGAAACTCTATAATGACGTTACGTGCTTTGGGGTGGCCGAAAAATGTTGACTTAACAGAGTGTGTCGCTATCTTGCTTACAGTCTCCGTATTCAACAAACTACTTGACGAGGGTCGATTACGTGCCGGTACGTGTCGTGCTGCTCTCACCCTAAGCGATACCCTGACTTTATGGACATGAGTAACTATCGAGGTCTTGCGGTGGGCGGAGTTTTGGCTAAGCTGTACGCGTTCTTGCTTGAGAACCGTCTTAACGGCTGGAGTGAGAATTGCGGCGCGCGTTCACCGTATCAGGGGGGGTTTCGTAGGAAGCGAGGCACGGTTCATAATATATTCGCGCTGCGACACCTATTAGATTCTCATCGGCGGGCAGGTGGGGCTATCAATCATCCACTTTTCGTTTGCCAGATCGATTTCGAAAAGGCTTTTGACAGGGTTCCCCGTGACTTGCTTTGGTTGCGATTGGAGGAGCGTGGGCTTAGCCCTGAAGCACTGAAAGCCATTAAAGCCTGCTACGATAAGGTCACCCTTAAGCTGCGCGTTAACGGCGCAACGGGTTGCCCCTTCGAGTCTTCCCAGGGAGTCAAGCAAGGGTGCCCGCTTAGCCCCACGTTGTATGGCATTTTTGGAGAGAGCTTTGCGGATTTTATCGACGTCTTGGACAGGGATCGCCCCTCGTTCATGTACGCGAACAAGTGTCCTTGTGCAGATGGTTTTAGGATTCCCTTACTGCTGTACGCAGATGATCTTAGTTTGTTTGCACGCTCAAGGGCGCGTCTGGAACGGTTGCTACAGATGCTTGGGTTATGGTGTGCGACCTTTGGTATGCGGGTGAATGTTAAGAAAACAGAAATTTTAGGCGTACACGTCAACCCGCGCATTCGAGAAGTGATGGGTTTAGGGCCTCCGTTCGTCATGTCTAGCTGGGAGAACGGTCAGTGGGCCTCTAAGCCTATCGATTGGGTGGGACGTGCGCGGTATCTGGGGATCCACTACGGACCAGATTTGCCTTTCGTGTCATGCACTGACGAGCTTTTTTCGGCAGGGCAACGTGCCATTTTCTCTTTAATAAATAAGCTGCGACGGCAGGGGCTTCTTCTTCCCGGGGTAGGGCTAAAATGCTTTAATGCACAGATCCGGCCAATCCTCTCTTACGGGGCTCAAGTTTGGGCTCCAGATCTTCTTGTTCAGATCCTGGAGGCAGACGAATCGCGGACTTGCCTGTTTGACAGGGCTGTTGCCGATCGGATGGTAGGGCTTCAGCTCTCGTATTTACGTGCCTTAGCGTGTGTTAAAACTGCCACCACCGCGTTGGTGTTTCGGGAATTTGGCCAACACCCCCTTCATTTGTTTTGGGCGAGGCTCATCTTTCGTTTTTGGAATAAGTTGGTGGAGTCCGAGAGTTCTATTTACCATCATGTTTTTAGAGAAGAGCTACGTTTCGCCTTAATGGGAGACGGCCTTCATGATTCGTGGGGTGCGAAGGTTCTAAGGGTGCTTCGGGCGCTGGGGTACGACGTGGATAGTGTGACTGGGAGTTTGGATACCGAGAGCAAGGTGGATGCTTTGTCTTCTCATAAGTTGGATATTCCTTGGCTGCTTGGTGAGCTTAAGGATAGGCTGGATGCGGGCTGGGCTAATGAGCGTCTCACCGTAAATCCTCGCGACTTTGTTTCTGATAACCGTCGGCCGGGGGTAAAGATGTGTCGGTATGAGCACTGGATGGGCGACCCCAGCCATCTCAAGACGTACATCCCCTCCAGTCATCATCGGAGTTTGATTCGTTTCCGCCTTTGCTGTTGGGCGATTGAGGTTAACCGTCCGAATGGTAGAACGAGAGCGGATCGTGTTTGCCCTATGTGTAATACCGGTGCGGTTGAAGACGAGTACCACGTTTTTCTGGAGTGTCCTGCTTATGAAGGCATTCGCCAGAATTTGCAGTTATCGGACGCGTTGCCTAATGGTAATATGTGCGCTGTCATGACACTAGGAGATCAGCGTTTGATTGCTAAAGCGCTCCACGAGATGCGTCGGTTACGAAGTCTGAGTACCGGCATACCAGTTTAACTTGGTTGCTTGATAAATATTTCTTTATGTTTCCTTTCTTGATTTCTATCTAGTTTTATCGGGTTCTAGTGGTCCATGAGCCTCCTGGCTCGTCTGGGCCTTACGAGCTCAAAGCTTGTAACATCATCATCATCATCATACCCTGACTTCAATACTAGGTAGGACCAAGTATCAACGCCTCTGTGGTGTACAATCTCGCGCAATCGCGTGTTCATTCGTATCAGCCGGCGCTGTTGGCGATGCAACCAACTAACCGCCGCAGTCTGACCCTCACGAGCCACTATCTCCCCTCCAGCATTGCAAGCACAATCTCCTCTCATGCCAAGCGCACCTTGCCGCCGCAGCTGCCCAGATCCTGCTCCCCAAAACCCCGACTGTCCCGCCTTCCGCCACAGGGCCATGGCACGTCCTCTGCTCTCTGACGAGTTGTCCCTCTCCTAAAAAACACCTCTTCCTTCGAGGCCTTTGCGCTTCAGCACGTTATGGAGTCTCACGGCCTGCACTTGGAGTCCGATACGACCGGACACACCGTTCATCAGCCGTACATCGTACCGACATCCGGCGGCGACGTGCCGCTGGACCTGGGCCCGCTGCTCGGATGGCGGCAGGACGAAGAGCTGCAGGAGTTCCTTTCAGGTGGGTACTCTCAAATAACAACGAGCGAAGCGAAGACGCGGCAGATGGCGGTGTGGCGGATGTGGGCTGCGGCCAAAGGCGCTTGGTCGATCGGGTGGCAGTGCGGCGCGTTTCGTGTTTCGCGCACCGTTTCGTTACTGCGCACTTACTTAGGGTGCGAGGGGGGTGGGGTGGGATGTGGGGCAACCGGCGCCCGCCTGTGTGTATGGGAGTGTGGCCGGCACTAGAGGCAGAATCGATAGCCGGGGCGCCGGACTCAGCCGAGTTCGGCGGCGCGCCTGGCAGACCCACCTTGGGTCGTGCAGACCATCTGCATCGTGCCTCCCGCCCGCCCGCGTGCCCACACCCGTCCGCCACCCTCCGTCCGCGCACGTTTCGTCGGTGAACGACAGACCTCCGGACGGCGGCCAGCGGCGGACCTGCGGTGGACGCCTTCCTGCAGCTGCTCACAGAGACCGAGGTGGGTGGGTGGGTGGGTGGGTGGGTGGGTGGGTGGGTGGCTGGGTGGGTGGCTAAGTGGGTGGCTGAGTGGGTGGGTGGGTGGGTGGGTGGGTGGGTGGGTGGGTGGGTGGGTGGGTGGGTGGGTGGGTGGGTGGGTGGGTGGGTGGGTGGGTGGGTGGGTGGGTGGGTGGGTGGGTGGGTGGGTGGGTGGGTGGGTGGGTGGGTGGGTGGGTGGGTGGGTGGGTGGGTGGGTGGGTGGGTGGGTGGGTGGGTGGGAGGGTGGGTGGGTGGGAGGGAGGGTGGGAGGGTGGGTGGGTGGGTGGGTGCGGCGCTGGAGCCCCCCAATGGCGGCGCAGTGGGCGAGAGGGAGGTCCGGGCACGTTGGCACGCTGGTGCGGCACTGGCATCAGCCGCGGCCTCACCTTCATAAATGACCAACAATAGGAAGGGAGGTGCAGAGCTGTAGACAGGAATGGGCAGGGGTGGGGACTTGTGGAGGGGTGGACGGGAATGGGTAGGGGTGCCCCAGGGGTGAAGAGGGGCCCCTGGCGGAGTGACGGGTGGTGGGTGGTGGGTGGCGCCCGCACCGAATGCAGCATCGGAGGCCGCCGTACCGGTACCGATACGTGGGGGAACGTGGCCTGCCCCCTCAACCCTCATTGTGTCAATGGCTGCGTCGCACCACGCCGACTGTGCACCTGCCGCCACGCACCGCACCGCAGCGCAGCGCAGCGCAGTGCACCGCCGCCACCTCAGCCCCACTCGCCACCCTGCCCTCTGCACCCCCTGCCCAGGCCTCGCTCCGCGTACTGGCCACTGGTTCCGCCGCCGCCGCTGCTGCTGCTGCGGCTGCTGTGCCGGCGGCGGCGGCAGAAACAGAGGCAGCCGGCTTTGCGGCGCGCCCCAGTGGCGGTTCTCCCTCCACCTCCACCGCCGCCGCCGCCGCCGCTGCGGCGGAGTCAATGGCCTTCGCCGCTGCGGGACCTACTGCCGCAGAGCCCTGCCCCGGCCCGGCGTTGGCTTTCGAGACGCGGCGCGGCGCTGGTGCAGGTGCAGGTGCCGTTGGCGAAAGCGGCTGCAAGGGCCGTGGCGGCGGCCGCGGCGCTGACGGCGGCGGGTGCAGCGGCAGTGACCCGTGGGTCGGTGTGGTGGCGGGCTGCTCGGCGCTGCTGGAGCTGTGCTGGGAGAAGCTGCACCTGGGCTACTGGAAGGACGTGCACCTGGTGCGAGGAGGGAGGGGAGGGGAGGGCAGGGGAGGAGGGGAAAGGGAGCTCGCTCGCTCGCGCGCGCCCACCAAACCCCCTTTGGCTGCCCCGTCCACGGTCTACCTGTCCCCTTCCGGAGGCCTCCCCTCAGTGCGACCCCTCAACCGCACCCTGTCGTACCAGTATTCCGTGCCGGTACTCCCAGCCTGTCACCTCGCCATGCAGACCTACTACCTCCTGCCCCTCCCTCCCTCCTGCTCCCTATACCTCTGTCCCCCAGGCCTGGCGCAACGGCTACTCCCTGCTCTGCTTTCTGAGCCCCACGCTGAGCCTGCTGCGACTGCGGTCCTCCGGAACGCCCGGCCCGGATCCTGATCTGATCAGTCAGGGCCAGGGGCAGGGGCAGGAGGTGCTGCAGCGCTGTCTGCGTCAGTTGGACTTGGGACTGATGATGGGGGGCCCGCTGTGGCGCCACCACACGCACCGCCTAGTAGACTCACTGCACACGGCGGCGGCGGCGGCGGTGGGTGCGGGTGCTGCGGCGGAGGCCGAAGGGCCGGCGGCGGCGGCGGGTGCGGCCGGCGGGCCAGCGGCGGCGGCGGGTGCGGCCGGCGGGCCAGCGGCGGCGGCGGGTGCGGAGGCGGCTGCCACGACGGGAGCAGAGGGCGAAGATACGGCGTCGGCGGATGCGGGTTTTGCCGCGGCTGGCCGCGGCGGCGGACCCAGCAGAATCAGCGAAGACGGCGGCGGCGGCGACGAAGGCGAGGGGCTCGACGATCGTGCAGCCAAACGGCGGCGGCGTTGCGCGCCGGAGCCGCGAGGAGCGGGGGCCGCGGTGGTTTCGGAGGCGGTGGTTTCGGAGCTTGGGAAGGAGCAACTTGGGCGGGTGGCGGAGTCGGAGCCCGGGGCCACGGACGCGGACACGAGGGGGTCCAGGGAGGGTTTCGCGAGTGGGCGAGGAGAGGAGAGCCGAGGGACTCGGGGCCGCCAGTGCGGCGACGCCGCCGCCTCCGCTGCCGCCGCAGGCGTACGGCTCCCGCGCGGGTCGCTGGGCGGGCCCCCCGGCAGCCGCGTGCCGGCGGTCGAGCAGCCGGGTTTGGAGGAGTTTCTTCTGTCGTACATGGTTCCGGAGCAGCCCGTCGTGGTCACAGGTATGCATGCGTGTGGGTAAGGTATGTGATGGTGGGGTGGGGTGTGAGGGAGGAGGGACCCGGGCTCGCCTTCAAGCGCTGCGGGTGCGGGGCTGCGGGGCGCCTCTGGAGGCCGTACCGCAGCCTTCAGGCGCTGCGGTACGGCCTTGCTGTACGGCAGAGGGCATCGCCACACCCTTTGCGTCTGTTGCGGACGGCAGTGGCAACGGTAGTGGGGGTTGACGAGGCCGATTGGAAAATCTGTTGTACAGTAGGCGCGACTTTGCGCGACTTTGCAAAGCCCAAACTGTATTCCGCTCTGCGTGGATAGCTTCTTCTCCAAATGCGGTACAACCTGGGCAAGGCGGCGTCTCCGCTTGTCATCAAGTGCCTCCGATTCCCTAAGCCTGCCCCCGATTGTTGTGCCCACATGTTGTCTCCGAATGGCTCCTGGTGGGTTCTCGCCGCAGGCGCCATGGACCACTGGCCGGCGATCAGGCTCTGGAGCGATCTGTCGTACTTGGAACGCGCGGCGGGCGGCCGTACGGTCCCAGTGGAGGTGAGATCTGCCGACGGTGGCAGCGGCCCTGCCCCGCCCCCCCCCCTGCCCGCATCCCGCCCCTACCGCGCCTGGGCCCGGGCCTGGGTCCCAAAGCTGACCCCTCCGAAACCCATTCTGACCCCAATCCCACGCCACGCACCTCCATTCCCCTCTCCCGTCCGCCTCCTACCGCCGTTCCGTCCCCTACCTCGTGCCCCACCCCTACCCGGCTGTCCTCTTTTCCACCCGGTCCCTCCCAACGGACACACCGAACCGCACTCTCAACCCCACCCCCCACCCCCCCTCCTCGACCCCACCCCCCTCCTCGCTCCACCCCACCCACCCGGGCCCCCCTCCCTGGAGTGTGCAGGTCGGCGACCACTACCTGGCGGAGGGCTGGGGCCAGCAGCTGATGACGATGAGGGACTTCCTGCGCCGCCACGTAATGCAACAGACGCAGCCACCGCCACCGCCACAGCCGCAGCCTCAGCCGCACCCCCAACAGCAAACGGAGGCTCCGCCTCCACCTCCACCACCGCCTCTGCAACAGCCGGAGGCTGCCGCGCCGGAGGCAGCGGCAGCGGCGGCGCCGCCGCCGGCGCGTCCTCCCCCATCCGGTCCAGCCCCCGCGCCTCAAGCACCCCCCTCTCCTCCACCTCCATCTCCTGCTGCTGGTGAGGTGCCCCAAGTCCAAGTCCAAGCCCCTCCACCACCTCCTGCCGGCCCTCCCCCGGCGGCCCCAGTCCCAGCCCCAGTCCCAGTCCCAGCCCCAGCCCCAGTCTCAGCCCCCCGCGGCTACCTGGCCCAGCACGCGCTGTTCGAGCAGGTGCCGGCTCTGCGGCGGGATATCGCCACTCCCGACTACTGCTGCCTGGGGGAGGAGGGGACGCTGAGGGCGGTGAATGCGTGGCTGGGACCCGAGGGGACCACCACACCGCTGCACACCGACCCGCACCACAACATGCTGGCGCAGGTGAGGGGGTGTGCGGGTGTTTGCGTGTGTGCGTTGGGTATGTGCGTTACTTGACCGACGTACATGGGTGTGTGTGCGCGTGTGTGTATGTGTGCGTTACTTGACCGACGTACGCCGGTACCGGATGAGCGGCGATCGAGGGGAAGTGGGGTTGCGGTGGGGTTCGGTGTCTTGGCTCTGCGAGTCATTCTCTCCTTACACCCTCCCCCCGCCCACCCCCCATGCCGCGGCTCGCAGGTGGTGGGGCGCAAGTATGTACGGCTGTACGACCCGGCGCTGACCCAGCAGCTGCACCCTTTCCCGTCGGGAACCGTCACCAGCAACAGCAGTCAGGTCGACCTGGATCTGGATCTCGAATCCGAACCGGAGGCGGATCCAGAGCTGGATCTCGACCCGGCGCCGGCGCTGCGGGAGCACGAGGCAGCGGCAGCGGCGGAGGGGCCCATCACTGCCGGCGGCGACGGCGCTGACGGCGGGGGCGGGCGTCGGCGACGGAACCGCTTCCCCGGCGTTGCCGCGCTGCCGTACCAGGACGTGGTTTTGGAGCCGGGGTATATGTTGTACATCCCGCCCGGCTGGTGGCATTTCGTGCGGGCGCTCTCCACAAGCTTCTCAGTAAGCTTTTGGTGGCGGTAGAGAGAGGAGCAGGATTGCGAGAGTGGACTGCTTGGAAGTGGAGGAGAATGTGGGGGAGGAGCAAGACTGCAGGAGGAGGAGGGTGACAGTGACCCGCGCAGGATGGGCTGGTGTGGTCGGTGCTTGTCGTTTGCAGCGGGGTCCGGAGTCCAGACTCGCATAGGTAAGAGGCAACACGTCAAGGGGGGAGGGGGGCCGCGGGGCGGGTGTGCTTCAGTCACGGGGGGGGGACGCTGCGCGCCTGCGCCGCCGTGTGGCTCTCTGGGTGGTCTGGATGCACGTCGGAGGAGGGAGCGCGGGCGGAGTGGCATTGCCACACCCCCGCCCCCCCCCGGGCTGAGGAGAGCCGTGGCCTCGGCCCTGTCGGGTGCATCATGACCGTGCTTCTCCGTGACATGACATGACTTCACATGACAAGGGCCGAGCTGGAGCGAGTGTTGTGACGAGGACGGAAGGAACAAAGCGTGCGGCAGGGGCCCGACGACGGCCTTTCAAAGCGCATCGCAGTCAGTGGAGGCGACGCCAGAAATGCGCGTGAGGCACGGCCGCGATGGCACGCGTGGGCGGTGGGGTGGGGCAATCACCGCCCCCTCGCAACCCCCCTGGAGCATCCCGTATCCTGCGACACGGACACAGCCCACATGGACGAGCAATGTCGACCATGTCGTACATAACCGTTTCTCGTGCGTGCCGTACCGTCGAGAGCCAGACAAAACGTGGCCCACTGTAGCAGAAAAAAAGCCAATAACAAGATAACGGAGGCGCCCTTACTTGCAACGTATATCATCAGTCCCAACCCTACGACCCAAAGAACAACAAAGACCGGCAAGGCCAGAGACGCAAAAGGAAACAAAAACAGGCGCGGGGAACATATATCGCGACAGGAAGGCGCAGGAGGGGCGCCACTTCCGGCGCTCCGAACGCATATTGTCATTGAGGTACAAGCCTGCTGCGCAGTGGGGGACTGCGGTGCGTGTAGTTCGTGCCCCCGCGCACCCCACCCCACCCGAGCCGGGCCGCAGATGAAGCAGTCCCCAGCTCCTCACCGCCGGTATAAGTGCCGGGCTGCCGCCCCAGTGGTGCGTCGAAGGCACCAGCCCCGCCGCAACCCCCGCAACGTAGCCAACTACAAGACGTATATATCCGGGGACGCCGCGGCAGCTCTAGGTGAGCTATACAGACGGGGGCTATACGCAACTGCCAAGGACGCAAGGAGCCAACCACAACAAAAGCACCACCCACCACGTCGTTCATTCCCCCAACAGACGTCGCATAAGCAATGACCCGCACTCAAGAAATGACAGTGCTTTGCAAATTAACACGGCGAATGGGGCCTTAATCTAAAGGCAGGTCCGTCAAGTGCCCAGGCGTCCCCACTGTCCGCTGCTCCCAACTCCCAACCCGCCGAGACACCTGAGTTGACGACCTATGCTGTAGGGCATAACCTGACATAATCAAATTAGCTGCGCTGTCGTCGCCTGCCGGCAGGGCTGGCCGCGATCATGTGCCACCCGTCGGACAGAGTCTCTCACGCTACCGCGCGAGTTCATTCCCCGTTGTGACCTGTTGCACGCCATTTGACGCCAAATACCTTTCGAGCATGACATATATACGAGTAAGAACAATGTGTGTGCTGACACCACGCACCCTTCCCGACCGCGTACAACAAGCTGGCCCCATTTCAACCCGTTTATCCATACAGCACGATACTGCATGGCATTGCAGATCACAGCACAGCACAACACAGAGGCCCCGCGGCGCGAGTGCTTTGACATCCCAACTTCCCAAGCCGTGTCACCCAACCAACGTGCCCCCATCCGGCGCCCTCAGGCCCTGCCCGAACATACAGCAGGATCGATCGAGGGAGGGATTAACAATCAAGGGATCAACTCTCAACTCCCCAATAGGCAGACCCGCAATATCATATATATAGGTTAAGCTCAATCAGCCTTCGTCTCCTCGCTTGCTGATTGCATTGGCTCGGCCGCCTTCTCCTCGTCCACCGCCTGCGTTGCCGGCTCGGCCGTGTCTACCGCGTTGGCCGCCGACGCGGCGGCCGTCTTCTCTTCGTCCGCCGGCTCGACCTTCACCCCGGCGGCCGTCTTCTCTTCGTCCGCCGGCTCGGCCTTCACCTCGGCGGCCGGCTTTGACGGCGCAAGCTGCACCAGGCACACGGCCGTGTTGAGGAGCAGCAGCTTGAAGGACAGCTTGGAGATCGCGTCATCGACCTGCGCGCTGTAAGAACCTGCGCGCAAGGCCAAGGCAGAGCAGAGTGACAAGCGCGTGTGCTCTCGGTGGGAATGATTTCAAGGTTGGCTGACAAGCCTACTCGTGCGCGAATAGACACGCCTCGGGCGGTCATGACCTGCGTCCCGCGACGCGACATCCCGGCATCTCCGCTCCCTGTTGGACAGTCACCAGGAACGTACCTGATTTAAGAAAGCGTTTGACAGGGTTCTTTGCCAGGATCTTTTTAACCAAATGCAGACAGCTCTCCAGCGACTGTGCAAAGAACTGCGATGACAGAAAGTCAAAATGGCGGAGGAATATCGTTGACCAGACGCGATGCGACGGCGCTTTTTGAAACACAATGGAAGGGAGCGAGCTGACAGGCTCACATGATAGGCATTTATGACCTCCGAGTTGCCCGAAAACTGCGCGTCCTTTGTGTGATGGAGGACGATTTCGGCGACGGAGCTGACCAACACACTCAAGCCTCGGAGCTCGCTCTGCAATACTTTCGTTTCCTCAATTTTATTCAGTACCTCAGGAACTGCTTGAACTATGGTAGTAAGGATGCTGATGGGGTCCATTTTTGGGACCACAACCTTGCTTTGGGACAACCTTGGCCCCGACAGCTTCGGGTTAACTGCTTACGGGTACGCTATCCTGATCCGTCCTTATTGTCTATTCCTAGTGATGTAATTTTTATCGCAACTATGGATCCTTTTATCTCAGGAAATTTTAGTCACAGCCGTACGGCCGTACCGTTGACTCGCAGCAATTTTGTGAAGTTGCACTATGCCGCCTCGTCTATCAAGTATCGAATAATGATATGAGTCCTTGCGTCTGCTTCCAATTTCGT
The DNA here is from genome assembly GCA_030267565.1 of Pleodorina starrii. Taxonomy (NCBI): domain Eukaryota; kingdom Viridiplantae; phylum Chlorophyta; class Chlorophyceae; order Chlamydomonadales; family Volvocaceae; genus Pleodorina; species Pleodorina starrii. The sequence goes on along the minus strand of BRXU01000005.1, from coordinate 3,769,109 downwards.
GGCGTCGGGAGCGACTGTCTGGACATCCCTGAATCATGGGGAGGGGGAGGACTTGCCCGTCCCTGCCCGTCCGTCGCATGCATGTCCGAGTGCAACATCCAACGGCTACAAAGGCTCCTGCAGTTGCTGTGTGGAGGCCCTTGATGCCAAGTCCATATTCTAAAACATGTACGGCAATGTACGACGTCCGCGCATGACGACGGAGAAAGACGCGCCAGTCTTCAACCGTTCACAAGCAATCTGCGGCTTCGTCTGCTACGCCGCCTCCCTCCTGCGTGTCGCCAGCTAGCCGGGCTTGCTTACGGCTTGTTCGCCATTTGTTCCTCGTTTTGCAGATGGACGTTGCGACCTATAAGGCTGGCGGCGGCCGGCGCGTGCTCTTCCGTACACAGTCCGCACTCTGCGTGCACGGACGGATTATCAGGCACCGATGAGTGCGCGCGTCTGTAACGTGTATGAACACATTTTCGAGCACGAAGCCTGAGCTGCAAGCAGTCAAATTATGAAACACCCATGCATAAAGCACGTTTACGCGAAATCAGGCAGGGGCTGGCAGGGCAGACCTGGCAGACCACGTGGCTTTGATCAGTACGTTCTTGACTGCGGTTCTTCGCGTGGAACTGCGCTCTGCCCTCTGCACAGCAGGTGTCAGGTTGTACCATGTGCCTCACGATGTGCGTATGACGGCGCCCCCGCCGGACTGCTGACTAGCGCCACAAATGACAAATCACATAACGGTGTGCAGAGGTGTTGGGGGGGCTCGACGCATAACACTTTCTTTTCCCTCCATACATAGCTCGATGATACGGGCAGCTTATGCTGGCTTATGTAATGCGGAAGGACATCAGCACGTGGTTAGTGTTATTCCGAATCCAAACTGATCGTTAAGAAGTACACATTTGTTCATGGGCTCAACGGCTTTTAATTTATGCACTATATGGACTCTTATCTCGGCCATCGTCTGGATCAACCCGATGTGACGATCAGCGGATCAGAAAAGCGTGTTACTGCTGCGCATCATTGCTGCGCAGCAAAATATGCCGGGCTACCATTTCTGCTTTGGCTACCTTGCATGGGAAGGTACGGTAGCGCCATAATGACACGCGTCGATACGCTGAAACAGATTACAGTACGGTACCTTCTTGTTGGCTGCGAAACACAGTATGAACTAATGACTAAACCGCTGCATAGCCGCAGCATAAAGAAATCAGCCTGTAGTGCTGCGCTGAGGTGAACACCGGTGAACGCGCGGTAGTTTTTTCGTGTGTTGTACTCGCTCTCGCGTTACGGCCTACCTCGCCGTAACAGTCGTAACTCACGTGAGAAACGGTCATCATGGCGGTAATGCCAATAGGTCTACATTGGAAATGTCAAAGACAATTCATCTTTTTAGTAACAAGAGACAATTTCAGGGTCGCTTAGCGCCCAATAGAGCGTCGCCACAGTCGGTGTTACCTTAGCTTCTCGATCCGGACGCCGCAATTACCAAATTACATTAAAGTTACACAGGCGAGGATTGCAAGCGGCGCACATTATTCAAGCAGGTATGTCCGCTAGATCAGACTGCATTCAAGGGTGTGGTGGCTTCTGTAGTCATTCGATTAATAGGCCGGCTTCGCTTTCGGAGGCTGCTCCATTGTGTGCAGGATTATAAAGATGGGAAGCCTAGATGTCGCTCTCCCTGCTTTTCCTGCGGGCAGCTGTTCCCCGAGCGACACTTCACTTGTCAGCAGAACTACTTCTGGCGGTTGTTCCAGCCTTCTGTGCCTGGAGACAATGGATCAAGACATCCTGGAATGCGATGAAAGCCTTTTGGAGCGGGAAAACCAGCCCTGTGATACGCGACTCGTTGGCTTCCAAGCGTTCGAGCACCGCTCCGAGCGATGCATGCCGAGCTTAAACACGGCCCATTCGATCAGGTAAGATCAAGTTTGGGACAACTTTGAATTCAAAGCCTGGACGATTTTTGTAGTAGCCATATGTCGTCCGCCTGGGCGACGGCACGCGAGGCGCGCCGCCTCCGTGGAAGCCGTTTTGGGATTGCCGCCCCCGCGTCTTGTGGGTGAATGCAATATACATATCATCATGTTTGCTGCATCTTTTTCCGGGACAGACACTGAGCCTCGTAAGGGTCGGGCGTAAACGGTGCGGACGGACCTGTCGCTACTTTTTTTCCGTGCGTAACAGCGCCGCAAACACATTCGCGAACAGCAGTACTAACATGCGGTCAGCCTTTTTGGTGCGAATGTATGTTCCTCGCAATAAATTTTTTTCCTTTTTATTTTTATTTTTATTGTGCCAGTATCCGCCGGGGGAGCCTTACAAATCTTTCGCGTCCCCGCGAATCGTGCTCCTGTTTGTCGCAATCGAACGGGAATCCCCAGCATGTGCACCAGCTGCCGTCAAACATAGCAGAACTCCATGCCGGGGCACTCCCGGGCTTGCCAAATTTCCGCTCCTATGACATCCCCTCTTTCCCGGGCAGCTTCTCCGTCGCGCTGGGTGACACTGATTCGATTCTCCCGGGGCCCGAACTTGCGTTTCTGCAGAGGCCCTCGCCGCCTCCATTTGGTTGCCCATTTTGCTGAATGGCTAACGCGCCTGGCACTAGTTTAATTCAGAGATTTGTGAGATTTGCCCCGCCAAAAGCAAAGCGCCAACGTGTCTGCCAATGAAACCCTGGTCCGCGCCCAATCCGGTCGCATGGCAAAACGAGCCTACACCCCTCTCAGGTCGGGCTGCCCCACTCAGCCACTGCCACCTCACCCCTTTGAGACGTCCGCATGCCCAGGGCGTCAGCCAGCCCGCGTATCATGGCAGTGGGGCCTCAATGCCTCCTCCCTGCGCCCCCTCCCCTCCATCCCTCCCCCTCCACGGCGCGTCGGCACCCGTCTTCCCCAGCCGACTCACATCACGTCGAGCATCAATCTCTGCGGTCCGGCGCTCCTCCCCGCGTCACGTGTCGTACAACAAGTGGCTCCACGGCGCGTTTGGTTCCCCGCCCACGCTCGCTGCATTGCTCCAGGGATGATCTGCTAAAACAGGAAAGACTGCGCCAGGGGGAAGCCCGTTTCCAACACCACAAAGCCGCCGCGGCCGCCTCCTCTGACGCCGGCATCGGCATCGGCGTCATCGTCGGCGGCTCCGGCTCCGCTCCTCCCCCTCGTTGCCGTCTGCCTGCCGCCTACCGCGCCCGCATGGTGGGCTGGATGCGCGAGGTGTCGGAGGCGCTGGGTCTGCACGTGTCCACGCTCTTCGCCGCCACATCACTCCTGGACCGCTTCGTGGCGGCGACCGAGGTGAGCAGGGGCACCCGCGGGAGGGAGGGGGGAGAAGAAGGGGGGGATTAGGTACGGCAAACACAAACCGTGGCGAAGTAGCTGAGGCGGGCGGGGCGAATGGAGCGAGCAGTACTTCGGATCAAACGCACCTGGTGGACCGTGCCGCCAGGCCAACACACGAACCCAGTAGAAACGCGCGCCCAGCCGGCACATCCCGACCTGCATTCCGGGGAGTAGTAATGAAATGAAGTAAATATTAGATATGATAAGAAGTTAATAATGATGATGATAATAAAAGATACGAAAGGCAAGAGCGAGGGAAGGACGTGAGTGAAGGCAATGGCAGAGCCAGGAACGAAGTGGGGAAGCGAGCAGGATGCAAGCACGCACGCACGCACGCAAGGGCGCAGCGCATCGAATCCCCAGCAAGACGCAGCGGCGACGCGGCGCCAAGAGGGCAGGGCGTTCTCCGCCACCCACGGCTTGTAAGCGTTGCCCGCCCCTGGTGCAACACTCCCGTGAAACCCACAGACCCTGCCCCCCGAAGGGCTGCTTCAGCTGCTGACGCTGGCCTGCATGTCGGTGGCGGTCAAGTACAACGAGGTATGATTGTACGGCGGTACGGGAGCGTACGGGCGCTGGGAAACAGGGGCCGTTTGGGATCGGCGGGACTACATATAGGCTTAAGGTCCCTGGAGTCGCGGGGGGAATCCCGGCAAGCGAGCTCTGCCACAGCCACCTTGGCGCACACCGCCGGATGGGTATGTGGTATGTATCATGTCATATTCTTAAGGGACTGAGTCGCAGCTCCACCAGGTGAACCGGCGAATCGGGGTGGCCCGGACCCGCGGTCCCGGTCCCAGCGCCCGGCCGCCTGCGCCGGACAGCCCCCGCCCAACGCTGCGGCCGCAGCCCATCCACACCCATTCGCTGCGGAGGAGCAACGCCCCTCGGATCGCACCTGATCGCCCCTGTGTCCTGCCTGGCAAAAACCCATCCACAGTTCCACACGCGCACGGACTCACACGCACCCTTCCCTTCCCTTCCCGTTCCCCGTCCCCTCCACGTCCCATGCGCACACGGAATCGACTCCCAACCGCCCCCGGACGTGTTATTGGACGTGTCGACGCCTGCCTGCCTGCCTGCCGCGGTGTGGCGCCCCTGCCCGCGCTGGGGACCTGGCTACGCTACGCGCAGACGACGCAGCTGTCTCCCTCCATGTGGCTCAGCCTGGCGGTCAGCCCGGAGGGCAAGAGTCTGTACTCGGTGCGTGAGTCCCGAGCCCCGAACCCCGAACCCCGAGCCCCGAGCGAGGGGTCTTTCGCAGCGTCCGACCGCGCCGCGCCGGGCCGGGCCGGCAGCAGCAGCAGCAGTCAGCAACAGGAGCAGCAGCACCACGCACTTTGCTTTGAGCGCCTCACGTGCGGGGGATACCGGTACCTGGGGTTCGTCACTCGGCGCGCGCGGTCCCGGCGCGCGGCAGCGAGGTGAAGGCACGCTGCTTTCCGGCCGCTGCTTGCCGTTTTCCGTCGGGTGTGGGCCGGTCGTGGCCCGCTTCCCGCCGTCCCTTTCGCCCGGTCCCTTCCCCACTTCAGCCTGGTCACGTGGCCAGTTACACACATTGGTCAGAGACAGTCGCAACCTCGCGGCGGAGCACCGCGCCGCGCCGCATCACGTCCCTGGACAGACCTCACCCGGGGGAGGGGAAGGGGGCGGGCAGGAAAGGGCGCTCCAGCGCATCGTCACTAATGAGCTGATCAGGCTGCACTGCGATAGCCGCGGAACTCGCCCCGGGGTCACCTGCTTCCCTTCCCTGCATCCCGCCCCCGCCACCTCATACACGCGCCCACTTCATGCGCCCCTGCATTCGACGCGATGCCCTCATCACCAGGCTCGCGACCTGCAGCGCTGCGAGTTCAGTTTGCTGCAGACCGTCGACTGGCGCCTGCACCAACCCAACACCCACACCTTCCTGGAGCACTTCCTCATGTGCATACCGGCCGGTGCAGTCACGCCACCACCGTCGCCGGCGCCGCCAACGGCCGGCTTCTCCGGCGCTTATGGCAGCAGCAGCAGCGGCGGCGGCAGCGGCAGCTGCGCCGCGCTCGGAGGCAGGCGCCAAGACGCCGTGGACTGTGAGGCGCCGTGCAGCGTGGCCGCGTGTGATGCGCCACCGAACGTTTTTCCTCAAGTGGCCGGCGGCAGCGCTAGCGGCGTTGGCGGCGTTTGGATTCCCCAGGCGGCGGGCCCGGCGGCGATACAGACCGCAGCGGCTGCGCCGTCTTGGACCACGACAGGGGCGCCGCCGCCGCAGCAGCAGCAGGGCACGGCCGGGTGGTTGGCTTTCCTGCGGACCTCCGTTGCGCTTGCGGTGAGCGCGAGTGCGGCGCCGGGGGGCTGTGGATGTCAGACCCGCTCCCTGCAGGTGCCCCCCCTGGAGTGCGCTGTGCAGCTGGGGTGCAGGCGTGTTGCCTGCGGGACTAGGGGCGGCTGCGCGGACACCGGCGGCGGCGGGCGGCCGGCGCTTCGCGCTCACTCCCCTGATGGGCCGTGATGGGCCAGGGGATCCCGCCTTCCCGCGGAGTACGTTTTTGATCTGAACCGGGATCCCTCTCCGTTCACACCGAGCCTCCCTCGGTGGCCCCGCCAGGGAACCGCGTCCAGCATGAGTGAGTGAGTGCCGCAACCGCCTAACCGTCCGCCCAACCGCCCAACCGCCCAATTGATTCCAACCAACACAGGAGGCTACCCTGTTGGACGAGGCCTTCCTGTCGTACGATTACAGCGCCGTCGCGCTGGCGTGCGTTTCACTGGCGGAGCGCGTCACCTTTGGCGCAGGTGGCGGCGGCGGCGGCGCCGCCGCCGCTGCCGCCACACCCACCTGGCCGCCGGTAGCAGGTGCAGGCGCGCCGTATGCGGACCCGCAAACGTACGGCAGGGCTGCTGTGCCTCCGGCCGCCGCCGCCGCCGCCGCCGGCACCGTGGCCAGCGCTGCGTGTGCAGCTGCCGGGCTGCCGTTGTCGCTGCTAGCCCCGGGTCTGGCGGCCTGCATACGTGACCTGGAAATGCAATATGGTCGGCAGCTGGTGGCGGCGGCGGCGGCGGCTGCGCAACAGATGGGAGCTTGAAACTGTTGTCATCATTACTTCGCAAGGGCCTGCTCGGCGCAGCAGAACCCCCGGTGAGGCAGATGAGGTGCTTTTTTTGCGAGATGCATCTAATTCGACATACGGTACTGGATCCGCGCTTTTCAGCGCCGCCGTCGTCTCCTGTAAAACGCGAGAGCGGCGGCGCTGTATGTTGCGTGTGGCCTGCGGCCTGCCAGCTTGACGCCCGGCTGTCGTTCGGCACGCGCGCCCGTGGGGGCGAGGAGGCAGGAGCAAACGAGAGGATGCCGAGTTTTCAGTTTTCCGCGGGCGGTTGGCGCGCAGACGAGTGCATATGCGGGACGAGCGGGGCTTTTCTGCAGGTGGTGCATGTCGCGGGTTTGCATTGTTTGACTGCCGCTTGCTGCTTCCGCCACCGCCGCCGTGGCCACTGTACCGACACGGTCTGCGGCGGAAGCAGCGGCGGCGTCGGGATGCTGCTTGAGAGCTTCCAATTGGGTGGAGTGGAAGCGGTTGGTGGGATTCGGAGGGGCGGACGTTTACGCGCGGCCGTGCCCCATGTGCGGGGCCTAGGCCTGCGGCGACCGGGTTGCCCTCTCGACTGGGGGGCAGCGCACGCGTATGTTGCTTGTGGCGTACGCGCACAATCTTTATAAGATACTTATTACATACGATATAAAACATCCTGATTGTACTTTACTTTTGAGGAGCCGTTTGTATTCTCGGCGGTTGGTGGTTGGTGGTTGTGGCGCGCGTCGTTGGGTCGGCGCTATGGCCCTGCGCCGCTACGGCGGATTGAGACGTCTTCAAGAGGGGCAGATAGAGGCATACGCTGCGGAATGCGTATGCAGCAGCAGCAAGAGCAGCAGCAGCAACAACAACAGCGGCGAAGCGGTAGCAAGAGGAGGCAAGAGGCGCGATCGCGCGTGTGTGTGATTGGGATTTCGGCTCTCGGTCGTCGGGGGGCCCCGGTCACCGGGGGGGCGGGGGTGCTCGACTGCTGTTTTGCAGGAAAGGTAGCAAGAGGTCTTCGGTCGCAATAACAATATGTTCTTTTTGCGCTACAAAATTTGTCTCTTGTCGTTTTTAGGATGCACCAGGCAGGAACGTAGAGTTGGTTGGTTGTCGGTCGCGCACGGCGCGTACGACAAAGGAGAGCGGGTAAACGGAAGATGCCGGGCAGACAGGCGGGGCCGCCCCGCTGGGTGTACCGCCATGGGTGCGGGTTAGAGCCGCGACGCACTCGATCGCGTCGCCCAGCGCGCTTCTCTCTCTCTCCCTCCTTCTGCGCGCGTGCGTCCTTGTGCGTCTCTAGGCACATGTGCTGCGCGTGGCGTGGCGTGGCGCCTAGGAGGCCCCCGCGAAGAAAGCGTTTAGCTTGGCTGGGTTGTCCGCTGCCCTGGCAATTGTTGCCTTAGCTAGCTAGCTACCTAGATCTATAAAATTCGGATGGCTTTATTATGCGCTTTCGGTTATCTTCATTTTGCGCACGTCCGTTAAGCCGGGCTTCGTCGCGGCATACAGTACTTGAGAGTCTGTAGTCTAAGTCAGGTCAGCACTGGGCGCGTTTGCTGGCGGCTCCGTCCATCCAGACACGGGGTCCCTGGCGCCGTGCAGCTTTTTCCTATTGATATCTCCATCTCTCTACTAGTCTGATAGCTCTATACTTGTTTAGTTTGTTGCAGCAGCGGTCGTTGGGGGGCCGTAGATAGCCGAGGAAAGGTAGGGCAGAGCAGGGCACAAACGGCCGAGGAGAGAAGCATGTGCTCACGTCGGAAGGTGCGGAAAGCTGTCGAGATGAAGGAAAGCTGTCGAGATGAAGGAGCCTTTTGGGGGCCTTCGGGGGATAGGAGGCGCGAGGTGGATTGCCCCCGTGCCACAGTTAGCGCTTGGGCCACGACGCAAAGCGGGGGGTCGAGGTTGTGAGGCAAAGACCCAGGAGGTGTTCCTGGGCGTGTTCTCTTGCCAAGGTGGTGACGCTCGTCTCGGTGAGGGAGGTGTAGCGCTTGATTGATTGGGGCAGCAGACACAGCAGGCGGCGGTTGGACTGCTCGGCGGCGGGGGCCCGCGCGGCGAGCAGATGGGCGTGCGTTGGCAAGTGCGATGTGCGCGTGCGTTGGGAAGTGCTATGTGGGCAGAGGAGCATAAAGAACGCTGCTGCAGGGTTTTGCAGGGGATGGGGTTTGGGGGGAGGCGGGTCAGGAAGGTGCAAGTCGCGTGGCGTTGCGTGAAACGGGCAGCGGCCGGGTGGCCGCAAGCCGCATGCGGAATGGCGGCAAGGCCCGGCCAGCGGCCACGTAGGGAGCTGTGCCGCCTTGCCAGGGATGGACGGCGGGGCGCGCGGCACATGGTCGTGGTAGTTGTGTTGATGGTGGTGGTGGTGGTGGTAGTTGTGGTGGTGGTGGTGGTGGTGGTGGTGGTGGGGTGGCGGGCGTGTGCGAGCTGTCGCCATTCGGCAACATCCGCGACAGCAGTGACAAGCTGGCGGGTGCGTGATGCCGAGAGGGGTGAATTGCAGGGGCCGTTTGCTCAGCAGGACGCCGCGGCGGTGAAGGAAGCAAGGAACTCCCCTTGCTGTGGGCTTGACTCGGGCTCTAGGTTTATTATTTTGCTGGGACCAGCGGCATGCCAGCACGGCAGGTGCAGTCGGAGGATAGGTTGCGTCCAGGTGGTGTACGTCCAGGGAGGGCTGCGTCCGGACGTGCGGGTACCGGGTAGGGAGAGGGTAGCGCAGACAGGGCAAAGTGCGGGGAGGAAGCCGGGGGGGAAGGCAACAAAGGAACCCGGGCTGAGAACTCTTGGGCGGCGGAGGCGCGGTTGGTGTCAGCATGTGGACTCGGACATCCCGTGCGCTTCTTTTGGTTGGTTTCGGCGCCAGGGCAAAAGCCGGTGTTGTACTCTACCGGGGGGTAATCCACGTATAGGGTTGGGTTGGGGAGGGTTCCAGGCTATTCTGGGGCAGTTCAGACTCAGGGTTAATCACGCGGCCGCGGGCCCGCGATTTGGCAGGTCGCGAGGATGCGCTCGTTTCTCTCTCTCTGTCCTTTCTTGCTGTGAGGTGCAGCTCAGAATTTTCGTGGCCATAAAATTTCACGGCGACAGCCTGCTTGTCGCAGACTGGGGCCGAGACGCGGGCGCGCCCGTATTCATAAAAAGTGGGCTATTCGAAGAAAATGTCGTACTTGTCCGTACTGGAGCCCCAGGCCTGTGGTGCGGATCGACGCGACGCGAGTGATTGCCGCGTCGCGCCGCGCGTCGCGTCAGGGACTGCCCCTCGCTCGGCAGATGACGGTTTGTTGTGTGGGGCGGGGAGGCTTGTCGGCTTGCTAAGGGACAGCTGTCATTATCCCCAGGGCCCGGTAAATAAGTCACTGGGGGGCCGCCGGTCGTCGGTCGCATTGCACGTTTTCCCCTCGGCGGTGTGCACATGCGCGTGCGGCGGCTCGCCGTCACCTGCGTCGAATGGACGGACGGAAGGCCTCTTCCCGCAGCGAACGGCGCTGACGTGTGACGGATGCGGTAATAAGCCGTTTTCTCGCCCACGTGTGTGTGGGGCACCGCGGCGGCCCCCGGACCATCTTACAGCCCCTGTGTGCGTGCGTGTGCGTGTGCGTGTGTGATGGAAGGCCGCCAAAAGGGAACCCCCGATCCTCGCGTCATTCAGGGTGGGGGTCCCCCGGTAGCAGCCTCCCTGGACTCCAGCCACACGTCACCCACTCCGGGGCCGCAGCCCGCAGGGCCGCTTGTGCGCTTGCTTGGACAGCGCCGGCGGCCCAGGGCAGATAGAGCAAAGCAAGTCGAGGCCGGGAACGCGCTTTCAGGGTCGCTGCGTACATTACCGCGCCTGCAGCGCGTGTCCTCGCTGGTGGCGGTGTCGCTTTGGCGGGCGCACGGACTCATCCCGCATTCCGACGATTGGGGCACGGGTTGGGACGGTGCTGCGTGCCAAGCGTGAGGCCGCGGGGAGGGGAGGGGTTATCCACGGGCCCCTCCGGTGGGGAGGGTGGATGGGGGTTCGTGCGTGCGTTGGGATTGAAAAGCGCTTCGCTGTCCGTTCGCGTGTTTTGGGTTTGCACATGCGTGCGGCATGTGCAGGTGCACAGATGGGTCTGGCTGCTGGCTCAGCTGACACCCCAGGCTGCGTGGCCGGGGGCCGGTGGGGAACGCACGCCTGTGCTGCTGGGGTCAACCCTAGGGCTTCATTGTTCGAATTGGACGATGCGCGTGCCTCCCTTTGGGTTCAGGTTGCGGCCTTTGTACGGATCCAAAAGCTGTTCGACTGCCGGACGGGTCGCGCACCGTGCAGAACTTGCGGGTCGAGCAATCGGTGCGCGTGGCTTTACACTTGCTGGTCCACTCGGGGCTGGGTTTTTTAGGGGGGCCTTTCTTCCGTTTCGGATCTATCTATGAACACCTGGGTGCACCTAACAATGAGGACGCCGTCTTCTGGCCTCTTCTTTTTGGCTCTTGTGCTGCCGTACTGTACTGTACAGCAGGCCGCGTTACGGGCCACAACTACCCTATCTGCCGATGGAGCTTACGGTAGTTCCGTTGCAGTAGCAGCAGTTACATCCGACTACCTATGTAGTTGGGGTCCTCCGTGTGTGGTTGGGTTCTTCACGTCTCCCTCCTTATCGGGTCGTTGGCGCCATACGGCGCTGCCGTGCTTTCCTGCGTGCTTGGCAGTCGGTGTACGAACTGTCGTGGCGTCACGCGCCAGGATGTCGCGGTTGGACCTTTCGGTTGCGTTCAGCCGATGAGTCATGGCTTGACAGCACATCCAGCTGCTCAATCTAGCTGTTGTTTGGCCCCCGCGCATTGCCCGTACGTTGGCCCCGGCCAGCCGTTCGGCGCTTGCTTGCCAAGCACGGATCGCCCTAAAGTTTCAAGTGCACGTCATATGTCGTACCAATGCCGTATCGTAGGCGGGCTCGAAGACCCTTTTCCTATGGTGTCGGTAGCCTTGCTTTTGGATCTATTATGTGTCTGCGCAAGTAACGTTTCCGCCTGTCGGCAAGTTGTTGTTTTTGTTGCTATTACGGAGGGCTGCTGGATCGTCGGGAAGGATACATCGCCAACGGGCCAGTCGTCGGCCGTGCACTTCGGCAAGGCACGGCGGGTGCACATACATCGTGCATCGCACCCAAGGTTGACAGTTGACCGTTGGTTGTTGGCGGGCGGAGCGGACGGAAAGGGCCACCGTCACCGGCGCGCTTCCCTCGGGGCTTTGCCCTTTGCGAATTCGTTTGGCCCTCTGGTTGGGCGGTCGAGCGTGAGACAGTTTGAGTTCACAGCACGGATCACGTTCACGCGCTTCACAGCCTCCGGCTTTCCGTCACCGTCACCACCACCACCACCACTACCACCACCGCCGGCGGCGGCGCCCGCCCTCCGGGCTCCGTCCCGGGGCCCACCCTTTCGTTCTGCTGTGTCCCTAGCTAGTGCCGGTTCAGGACGCATATACGGATCGATCGGGCCATCGCCTGGTGTGTGCACACCAGCCGAGGAGGAGCAAGGCTTGTAGTAGCGACAGTAGTAGCGATCAGGAAGATCACCCGCACTGACTCTTCTTTCCGAAATGTTCACACCATATTGCACGACACAGGACCAAGGCTGTACGTGTCGCGTCTCACCGGGCCCGCCGCATGCCTTTGGGGTCCTTTGGACTCCAACGGTAAAACCGCCTGCCGATGCCGACTTCCCGACAAAAGGTGGAAAGGTGCACCCTGCGTTGCCGTGATGTGGCTCAACCCCACCTGGAAGCCTCGACGAATGAATGTCGTCTGCAATGCGCTGGTTATACCGGCGCGTTTCGATCTTGGTAATCTGGTAATTGCAGGCACTCGGATTCGATGGCGGGAAATGGGTGAGGCTCCGACGCGCGCAACTCACGGGGCTACGACCGGGCGGGTAGCCGGGTGCTGAGCCGGCTAGCGGGCACGGGTGCACGGCCAGTCGGGCCCGGGGCCCGGGCCCGGGGTTCGCCTGCGGCGTTGTATCTGCATCGGCGGGGGACCGCATTCGCATTCGCATTCGCATGGTGGGCGGTGCCTCTTGCACTTCTCTCCGGGAGCCGGGATCCGGGATCCGTTGGGGCTATGGCTATGGCGTGGCCTACATCTCCACGCTCCCACGTCCGCTTGGGTCGCTGCGGTCGCTGTTCAGTTGTAAGTGGAGTGCCTCTTTTTGGCGCTGCCCTGGAAGCGTCGCCCAGGTTTGATCTTGGGCCCCGTCCCATGCATCTCCGAGTCGGCAATACGGTTGGCCGCCAGCAGAGCAGGCGAAAGTAATGGCGAGCAGCTTTGCCAACCGCGCACCAGACAATTTTCCTTTGAAATCTTGAAAATGCATACCGGAGGGCGCGGGCACTGCGGCGATCCAGGTGTGTCGAAGCAACAGCCACTGTAACAACAGCTTCGGGACAACCGATCGCGCGCGCGGGAGGTGGCAAGTTTGCAGCACGCATAAAAAATAAGAGATCAACAATTACAGGGGAGGTTTTGAATAGATGAATACTAAATGCAACGGGGCGGCAAGGGCCAGGGCGCGGCTCGCGCCATCTGCGCCAGAAAGAGGACGAGCAAGGCGCGACTCATCTGGAATGATAAATGCAACATGAAATTAGATTATCCAAAATTTACAATATTATTCTTTTGTAAGCAGGTTTACAGGGAAAGAAGGGAACATGGGCAGCCGTGAGGCGGGGCTAACAACGAGCCAAGGCCTTCCGAAGCGAACTGTTTCAATTTATATTAGTTGCATTAAGACGCGTACCCAAAAAACTATTCAAGAACGGTGGATCCGATGTGTGCTAGGTTTTGCGCTGGGACCGCTTCCGCGTTCTTTCCTGGTACGGACTCGATAGATCGTACGGAGTTAACCGCGTAATTGCTATTCACTAGCCGCCTACAGAAACAACACGCCAGATGGTATATAACTATAAAGATTTGCTCCAGACACAATATAGGTTAGCAGATAACTAAAGACTTAATCATCACTGGTTTTTATGCTCCAACTTGAGTAAGCCCGCCTGTCGGCCTGTTGAACAGGTACTTGCTGCATTTGTAAACACCATACAAATAATTCCTGACAACTGTTATAGATTAAGCGTCTTCTGTTGGCGCTTCGATTTGCAAGGTAAAGCGCAGGTCGCTTGCTTTCTGTTGTAGATGCCCCGTAGCTTCACACGTCCCCTGCCTGCGGATTAAAGATCATAATAATGCTGTTTTGATGTTGGACTTGCTTGTTTTTGTTAGGCGTACTCCATCATGCGCCTTTCAATGTCGTCGGCATCGGCGAGCCCTGACAGCTGCTCCTCCAGCGGCCCGCTCTCATTGAACGGATCGCAATCCAGCAGCTGCCTGAGCCTCGCGTGCACAGAAACGTATTTCAATGACGTCGATCTACAAGACATGGATGCCCTTTCCGACGACCCAGAAGAGCTCCGCGGAAGCTGTGCCGGCTTCACGCGTCTTGACTGTGCCCCCCAGGAGAGGCAAACTGCCCCAACGGAGCTTTGCCGCTTAATAAGGTACATAGATCTTCAAAACTGGATCAAATGCGCATCGGGGCGGCCTGGTGGGCATGGCTGTTGGCGGCAAGCGAAGCCTAACGGTCACTACCTCAGTTCTAGCGCCGCAGATCAATCGATCGGCACGGCGCGTACTTTATCCGACCCTCCAGGCCAGTGCTCACTAGCACCGCTACCACTTATCAATTATTACGCGACCGCATCTCGACTTGTGATCTGGTTCACAGACAACAGGCGTCCTGCTCTTTCCCGCCCGTGGCAAGCGCCGGTTGATCTGCGACCAGGCCGTCCGTCCGCGAAACTTCCCCACTGTCTTGCCCCACAACCATCTATCCATCAAACCGTTAGCCAATCTGATAGCTTCCTTCAATGTCGCCTGAGCCCGGGTGCTGCCCCTCATGTTCACATCACGTGGCGCCGAAGCCTGGGCGCCGCGTACACCACCAGCCGCATACACGCAAATTCCGCGCATCCCATCGGCGTCCTCTGCCACTGTCCTTTCGCGGCCTTGCAGGGAGGACCTGTCCAAGCAGTGGGATGCGCAGGTCAAGCCAGCGATGGTGTCGCCAGGCGCTGGAGCCGCCGCCGCTGCCGACAGCGCCGCCGGCACGGCGACCCCTCGCCGCCGCCTGCCTGGCCAGCACCGCGCTCTCATCTTGGGCTGGATGCGCCAGGTATCCTCGGCGCTCCGGCTGCACCCCTCCACGCTCTTCTCTGCGACGACCTTCCTCGACCGTTTCGTGGCTTCTGCCGAGGTGGGTAGGTCGCTGCCGGACCCGGTGCCGTACTGTTGCTGTACGGTCCTGCGCACTGGTCCAGTGGTCATGCGCCCGCGTTTGTCCTGATGATGAACTGAATCCCGAAGGTCCCCCTCGCCCCACAGGCTCTCCCGGCTGACGGACTTCTTCAGCTGCTGGCGTTGACCTGCATGTCGGTGGCCGTGAAGTACCACGAGGTACGTCTGTACGGGCATGTGGATGTGCCGTACTGCCAGTAGGATAAGAGCCAGTTTTCTCCTCCAGCCTGTCTTCCGGCTGCGGGAGATTCAATGAGCACCGCCCAACCTTTCACACGGCACATCAGCATCACCACAGCATCGCTATGACCGTGCTTCCGAGCCGCGTGCCCCCGGTTCAGTTGTCCCCATGTATGCCCCGTTGGCCCGTTGACACGCCCCATCCGGACTCGAACCCGGGTACCCTGGCAGCGGGCGTTGGGGTGGGGGCAGGGGCGCTTGTTCCCCACAGCGGGGCAAGTGGGCCGTCACAGCAAAAGCCCATTGGCCCCCCCCCCATTTCCTGCGATGTGTTGCTCCTTGATCATCCTTGCTGACCGGATGACCGCGCAGGTGGGCCAGGTGGCCCCCGCGGTGTGGCTCAGCTTGGCGGTGGACCCCACGGGGAGGCGCCTCTACACGGTGAGCGCTGCGCTGCACCACAGCACCGCACTGCACCGCAGACTGCACTGCACCGTTCTGCACTGGGTCGCGGGCTCGCTTGCTTCGGCCCGGGGCCGGCCGAATCTCGCAGCGTATCTCGCGGGCCCCATGCGCCCCTGCGGCCCGGCCCCCCCACAACCCCTGCGCTCTGCTGGCCCCTGTGGGCGCCAACGCCGACATCGATGCCTCGATCCCCACGGAGCCTTTCCCCACGCGCTGTCATGCCCTCCTCGGTCCCCGCCCACTTGATCCCAATCCTCGCCCGCCCGCGGCCCTCGCCTTCCCTCTCTACGCCCATCACCACCGCCTACATGGCTCGCCACCGACGCCACCACCCACCCGCCAGCCCCGCGACCTCCAACGCTACGAGTTCACGCTGCTCCAGGCCATCGACTGGCGCCTGCACGACCCGACCATCTGCACCTTCCTGGAGCATTTCCTGCAGTGCCTGCCGTACAGCTGCGCCCGGCACCCGCCGGCGGACGCGGCGCACCCCGCGGCGGCCAGCGCCGTCGTCCCGCCGACCGTCCTGGATGACCCCCTGGGCAACCGCGCTGCAATGCTGGCGGTACGTTGCCTTCGTTGTTGTTACAGTGAGCTGTAGACCCTTTAAAACAAGGTACAGCCAGCCAGCCAGCCAGCGGGCCAGCCAGCGGGCCAGCGGGTGGTGCATGTGCGCGCGCGGGTGGGGCCGGAACGCGAAGAGGGAACCGACGCGCGTGGGGATTTTTGCTTGTGTCACTTCAAGACGGCACGACGCTCGGCGCTGACTGGCGGAGCTTGTTGTGACAGCGAAAAACCGCGTTGTCTTGTCGGGCTATGCCCTGTCCTGCTGACGGATACCCGATGGCGCGGTCCCTGGCACAATATTCTCTTGTGTGTGGTTGTTGCAGTGGGGTCCAGACACCCGGGAGCGTCCCCCCCAGCGATACGCGCCATGCGCTCCACCGATTCCCGACCGCCGCGCCGACCCTTTCCGTCTATGCTCCATCCCCCGTCGCGCAGGAGGTGTCCCTGATGTACGACACCTTCATGTCGTACGATCACAGCACCGTCGCGCTGGCGTGCGTCGCACTGGCGGAGGGCATGGTCCGCGACGGCGCCGCCGCCGCTGGGCCGCACGCGTCGGCGGCGGTCGCCGCCGCCGCCGCCGCCATTGCCGCCGCGTCGGGTCTGAAGGTGCAGCACATCGCTCCCGGGCTTGCGCCGTGCGTGGATGCCCTGGAGAAGTGCTTTGCAGAGCTGTGCCAGGCGGGGGCCCTGCCGCAGCCGGCAATGCCGGCCCGCGCTTAAGTTAAGCGGCCTCGGCCAGGTGCGTGGCTCACCAAGGTCGTGACCGAGGCCGGACCGCCGGGTGTGCGCGGCCGTCCTTCGGCCAACAGGGCATTTCAAGACGCGGCCGCGGCGCCTCTTGCTTATCGACACACATACACGCCTCCGCTGGACATACTTCAGTTCGCGCGCCTCCTCCAGACATACTTCATTGCGCGCGCCCAGCAATGCGTAAGTAGCGCGCTTTAGGCGAGCGTTTAGACGTCGCGTTTAGTTGGCCTGGCCGCCCTCGTCGTCCGAGGCTGTCAGGACTGTGTTGTGCGCTGTAGCGCGCAGCCCTTGCGTGCGCGCGCGCGTGTAATGGGAAGGCCCGGTTCCCGGCCTCCCGCGTAGGGGTTTAGGCTAGCGCGCCCTGTCGGGCCTTATAATCTCTGTCTTAGGCGCCGTGTTCGTTCCCATCAGCTGCCAATTGAAACCCCCTGCGGTACGTGAATCGGCGTCGCGGTTGCGGCGTCCGGTGTTTGCGCGCCGCAGCGGGTTTCGTGGGCTGGCGGGCCGGCAGGCGGCGTTTTGAATAGCAGCGGCCCCGCGCTGTACGGCGCCAGCCTTTCTTGGGCTGGTTGTCGTACACATCTGTCGGGGGCCTGCACTGGCAACGTGAAGTGCAGGCATGTGCGCAAACTAGCATTTAATTTCCCTAGGGAGGGCCCATCCGACGATTAGCTGCGCGTTGCTTGGTCTCGTTCTCTTCTCTTCTTCCCCTAATTGCCGAGATCTTTTTAGTCCGTCGGTTGAAGTTAGTTGGTACGTTGTCGGGGCGGCTTGGAACAAATGTCGCCGATGTCCATAGCTGTCTTTTCTGCGCGCGCGGGCGCGCGGCGAGGAGAGGGTTTTGCTTCGAGTGTTGTGTTGGTTGCTTAGGCCGGAGGGGCGGTCGGAAGCGGGGGCATAGGTGGCGGAGCGCAGTGGAGGGGGCGGGCCCCGTAGGGGACGGGCCAACTAGTCTCGAGGCCGGTGTCATTGCTGCCTTCGGAGCTGCCAGACCAATAGGAAGCGCGTTGCGTGCGCGTGTGTGCGGGATGGTTGTTGGATGAGCTTTCTGGTGCACGCGCGCACGAGAGGCAGGCGACGCGGCCGTTGGGCGTAGCCACCCTTAGAGATTTGTGCGAGCCGCGCTAGGGGTGTGGGTGACCCATGCAAGCTAGAGGTCTTCGCGCGGGGAGTTTAGCAAAAATAGTCGGCGAGATGAGGGTTGCTGGCCGATAAATGCGGATGGCCTGTCAGGAGGGTAGGTCGCGCCCATCATAGCGCCCGCCATTATTGCGACACGACCGAAGTCACAGCAGGGGAGCTCCCCTGAGTCACAGCGTGCGCGACACAAATTCTTCTTAGTTCGTGATTGATTGATTTGTCGGCTTCTCGCCTTGATAGACAATTTAGAGTGTCCAGGTATTCACGCACGCCTAGGCTGGCGCGAGACGCTAATGTTCTCATGCCGGCGGTTGGTGTTCGCGTCGTTTGGCGTGGAACGCAGGCGGGCTTGCGGGCGGCGGCTTGGTACGCAGCGATGCATGGTTGCGCAGGAAGGATCGGCATCGCGCAACAGTTCTAGATATCGCTTGTTGGATTGGCAACTGGAGACCCGCGGCAACTGGAGACCCGCGGGGAGACCCGCGGAGACCCGCGGGGAGTGGATAGATGGACGTTGTGCCCGTGCTGCTGCCAAGGGGCGGTCTAGTTGTGAAGGACGGTTATATCCGTTAGGATACATAAAAACGTACGGACTCGAAGGTCGTTCGGTGTTCCAATAGCCGTATGACAGGGTCGTGCACGGCACCCCAAGAGTCTGCTAGCTAAATGTTAGGCACTTCGCGTTAGTTTGTCTAGCTGGATAGTTTGTCCTAACTGGATGGCACTACAGGAATTGCCAGCCAATAGCATTATCGTGTCGTGCTCGGGCATAGGCACCCTTCTTAGTCCCGCGATGTCCTTCTCGCGGCTTCGGTAATGGTCATGTGGTAGTCCTGCCGCGACGTGTCTGCCGCTTGGTGCGGCACCCACGCCCGGAGGTTGCCGCGTGGGAGACAAGGCGGCGGACGGCATTGGCGGTCTCGCAGTGGTTGGTTGGTTGGTTAGTTGGTTGGTTGGTTGAGGAGCTGGCAGCGTCTCCAGCGCTTCGTTGGCGACCGGGGACGGCGCTTTACGTACGGCGATCTGCCGCCCTGGCCTAAACTCAAGCTGTTGCGCTTCCCTGGAGTCGATGTCTTTTCAGCCGAGAGGGTGCATGGCTTGGCAGGAATGGCGGCTTATTGAACGTGCAGGATTTAGGAGGGTCTCTGGGCGGTGTCCCGCCCCCTGTTTCTTTTTCATTCTTCGCATGGAGGCTGTATCTGCGAGCTCTTCAGGCGCCGCGCCGGCGGCCCTCCCGCTGCAGATATTCTCCGAAAGAAACTCGTGCGATCGTGCGTTGTCGACATTGCTTGGCTGCCTCGCTGCTCTGCCGTACGACGCGCATGGCGTACGTACCGCGACGGCACAGCTTAGCTTGACTTCGTTCCAAGGGCCCTACGCAGCGCGTAATGGTGCTGTGCGCCTTGTTTCTACTGCAGCCGAATTGTGAAAGCTTTGTCGTGTCAAGTGTTGTCATTTGTCAGTCATTAGGAGCTCCCAGTAGTCATTGTTAGCGCGATAGATGGTGAGAGTTAGTAGGCGGCTCGTAGTTGCCGCGGGACCTACGTGTGCAGGCGATATGTTTGGTAAAGCGACCGAATGAGGTGTTGGAGGGCCTACAAGGGCAGGATACGCGCCCTTTTGAATGGCGGCTAGTAGGTGCTGTAACATCACCC
Organism: Pleodorina starrii; assembly: GCA_030267565.1. Lineage (NCBI taxonomy): Eukaryota > Viridiplantae > Chlorophyta > Chlorophyceae > Chlamydomonadales > Volvocaceae > Pleodorina > Pleodorina starrii. The sequence continues at coordinate 3,749,634 of BRXU01000005.1, read as the reverse complement.
CAACAGTGGGAGGCTTCGCGGCCCTGGGAGTTGGGTAGGGTTGGGTCGCGAGTTGCAAAGCATGGGCCGCGAGTTGGGTCCGCGCCACCTACCCCACCTTTGGGGAGCTGGTGTGATCACGACCACAACGGCCGTAAGCGGATGATGGAACAGCGTACGTAGCGCCGATCTGTTCGCTGCTTCTCGACCTAATCCCTTTTGAAGGTGTTTGGAGCACTTGAGGAGCACTTGGGTCATCCTGATCGCAGCTCGCGAGATGCTGTTAGATCTGTTGGTGCGCCTGTGTGTGCGTGTGTGTGTGTGTGCGCGCGCGTGTGTGTGTGTGTGTAACTGTTACATATCTGCCGGGCCGACACTGGCCGGGGGCGCTAACCCGCCCACATACGGGAGACCGCCGAAGCACTCCTCTGTTGAGGAGGGGCGTACCACCTTGTCTGCACACTGCACCGGGAAGTGCTAACCGCTGCGCCGTAATCGTCACAGGACAGCGTCCACCTGTGTGTGTGCGCGTGTGTGTGTACCGGTATCCAAGGCCCATTGCCATGTGGCAGGTTTCGCGGCCTTTATGCCGCTGGTATCTCACATTCTCAGTCATTTCGTTCGCTCGTTCCTGTCTGGGTGGCTCGTGTGGCCGTCTCCGCTGCAGCACATGGCCTGCTGCTGGCTCTAGCCTTCCCGAGGGCCCGGAGCCCACTGTAACGACGACAACAACAACCATGGACCGATGATTCCTTACCGGTAGGTCCATTGTGAAACGGTTCATCCAAACATGTCATCAAGGAGAGCCGACCCCGGCGGGGCCCCGCGCGTAACCGGCAGCCGCATTCCATCTCTTCCTGGGCCACAGGGTTCCGCAACCTCGGTCCACTGCTTCCAGACGTCTATGTCGTACGATGCTGCTGTTGCTGTCGTACGTTGTCGTACAATGCGCAAGAGGCAAACAAATGACCTCACAATGGCAAGCCGCACCACTGTCTCCAAGGGGGGCAAGGCAGCGGGGGCCCCCGGCTCTTATAAGTCTTATAACCATGAAGTGTGGTTAAGCATGCAGCCACTCGGACGGAAATTATATGCCCAGGCTCCTCCCAGGGTCCTCCACGGAAGGGTTGGAATCAGGGGGCCCCCGGCCACTCGTCTGTGTGTTTGTGTATGTGGGGGGTAATGGTCGGATCTATCTCACGCACGAGCTCATCGCGGAGGGTGTACACAGGCAGAGGACTTGTCGGTACACTGGTACCCTGGCGAGTCCTTCAACCTCCGGGTGCGACTCGCATTCGTGGGACTGCCAGGGGGCCCGTTTTCCCGATTGCGGCAGCGGCCCGCGATACGGCAGCGGTCAGGTCGATTGGTGTGCAGACTCGATTGGCCGGATGGCAGGGGTTCGTCCCTATCTATCGGAACCGCTCAGACGATCTACCGTAACGCCCCCTGTCGCCGCGTCGGTATTCCTGTTGCTTCCCCTCCCTTCCCCCGCGTTTGCGAGTTCCTGTCCGGGTGGTTTGCAGTTAGAATCCTTGCGAGTATCTGCCTGCCTGGCTGGGGTTTTCTTGCCCTGGCCGTTTCACGAAAGTACCGTACGTGGCCAACCGGTCTGCGGGCTGATGCTCCTCGCTTTGGGCCCACCTTGACAGAGAGGCATGATTCCTGGAGGAGGATCGCGACTCACGCACGCGATTGTGCGCCCCGTCCAGGTCACGCCACGGCGCTCCGAATGGGGGCCCCAAGGATGGGGAGTTGGGAGTCCCGGCCCGGGTCTCTGGTTGCGAGGCGACTGATGTGTTCAAGGTGCGTCAGGACATAACGCAATCGCACGTGCCGTATCGGACACGGTTGAAGGCTCAAGCCTGACGGGAATCTTAAGATGTTTTTTGCCCACGAGGCCAAGAGTCTCTGATGGATGCAGCCGCCCGTAGTACGGCAACAGACCAGCCCCCGTGCAGCTGCATTCGACCCTCTTCGTCTTGGCTGGGGGCTGCCCGGCAAGCCTGGCGTTGCATTCTACACGCAGCGATCCCCTTTGGGTGCAACCTCAACACCTGAAGTTGTATGGAGTCTCCGAAGTGCGAGAAAGGCAAGGCGCGGGCTGCAACGCGAATGCACGAAGGGGGTTCCCAGGTTGTTCCTGGTTGCTGTGATGGCGGGCCCAGGGGACATGCTCGTAAGTGGGGGCCTACGGCCGGCATGCTGCCACATGCACATGCGACGCGTCTACGATGTCCTCCTCTGTCGCAGTCCCAACCTGTCCCAAAAGGTCTTCCTTCCATCGAGTGAAGTTATGGAGGCCCTCACTCATAGAACGGTCCCAGACTGCAGAACTTCCCCCTCAGTCCAGACAAAGTGAAGGCAGGTTTCGCTTGCCATTCTCCGGTAAATCGGAATGGCCCGTCGAGGCGTCGATGAGTCCATTGGGCAAGTGGGCGACGATCCAAATTCAACGTGCTATCCTGACAGATAAGGTCGTTTTGTTTTAACGCATGCAGATATTCCATTCCGGCTTCGACAAAGGTTCAAGCTCGCCCGCGGTAACACCCGGCCCAATGGCAAGTCTGTAGAGCTCAATAATTCATTTCGTCGCAATGTTTTTCCAAATGAGACAACAAGCAAACGACATTTTGCGATCTTAATATCTATATACGATGTGCAATTCACATGATGCATTTGTCGATCCACTCGATGCAGCCGTTTCATCGGCAGTTGTTTCGATAGAGTTCTGGTCATATAGTACAGGATCAAGAAGATCACCGTTAACAAGCTACCAAAGAACACAAAATTTCTGCCAATCCAATGGCCCGGACCGCTTGTGATTAAACCCCGAAACCGTACGGCACGATAAGGTTTTCGATCTTTCTTAAGGAATGCCCGCAACAGTTCCAATTGCTCTGCCGTTCTTTAGCAGTCCCACTTAAACATTCAACATGGCCCTCTCGATGAAGATGCGCGCTAACGCGCGCGTGGTCTCTGGCCGCCGCGTGGCTGCTGTTGCTCCTCGCGTGGTGCCCTTCTCTTCGGTCGCTCGCCCGACCCTGCGCAGCACCTTCGCTCCTGAGGTCTCCATTGACATCCGCCGCGCCGGCCGCAGCCGCATCGTTGTCGAGGCGGTGAGTCACCCAATTTCCATCGGAACAGCCATCCTATCCAGCGCTGGACCTCACACCATGTCATATCTGTTTCCAACAGGTCAAGAAGTCCGTTGGCGATCTGGGCAAGGCTGACCTGGAGGGTGAGCTATGGGCCTTGAGGATTTGTTCTTGGGTCGCCTTCGATCACAGAGCCATCTCTTCGATCATTTAGGTTGCGCGCTCTGGGACGGTGCAATTGACAGAATTGATAATTTCATTGCAAATGGGCCTTTGAAGCAGTCGTCGTGCTTTGTCTGCCACGAAAGCTGACAGGGCGATTGCGATGTCGCTGCCGCAGGCAAGCGCGTGTTCGTCCGCGCCGACCTGAACGTCCCCCTTGACAAGGCGACCCTGGCCATCACCGATGACACCCGCATCCGCGCCGCGGTCCCGACCCTGAAGTACCTGCTGGACAACGGTGCCAAGGTCCTCCTGACCTCGCACCTGGTAGGACTTGGTGATCCCGACCAAACACCATCCGACTATTCTTAAGCAGTATCGACTCATTTGTATTCAGCATCATCATCGATTCATCGCGCCTGCCCCTTGCCTCAGCTCGCCAGTGTTCGAGGCTGCTGCGCCGTGAAGCACACGGAACCCCCTTTCCTATCAGCATGCCGCGAGGGCTCCCCCTCATCCGCTCTCACAGAATATGTGGAATATGCGCACCGCAACAAAATCAAGACAACTGCACGCGTTTGTTGTCTGCTCTAAGTGTCATGTTCTTGCGATTCGCCATGCAGGGTCGCCCAAAGGGTGGTCCCGAGGACAAGTACCGCCTGACCCCCGTGGTGGCGCGCCTGTCCGAGCTCCTGGGCAAGGAGGTGCGTTAGCTTTCCCAATCAGCCGTCCATGTGTGCTGCGGCTTCCTCCCTCCCTGCCACTGCCGCTCTGCCGCTGCTTCCCGTGCGCCGCCCCCCGGACGGTGCAGACGACGACACTCGTCGTTCGGTCGAAAGGCCATGGGGGTTGGCCCTTTCCGTCCACGGCAACTGCACTGTCCTGTGCTCGCTGCATTAAATCCCTGCGATCACCGTTCTTCTGTTCAGTCTGTCACCATCATTTTCGGTGTGCTGTGATTGCTGGTCGGCGCGCGGGGACCAGGCAGGACGGCAGCACGGGACAGCTGTTCAGAACCTTCCCCATGCCCTAACCCCGTCGTGTATTGTCTTTTGTGCGCCGCAGGTCAAGAAGGTCGATGACTGCATTGGCCCCGCCGTGGAGGGCGCCGTGGCGTCCATGAAGAACGGCGAGGTGGGTCATCTGGGTCTCAGCCGTTTTTGCAGAAGGGGCAAGGTCACGAGTCGTTGCCCAGCCAGCTCCGAAAGCTTGTCGCATCAGTCCGCTTCAGGCTGCATCGCTGGGGCTTGAGTTGCCGAGACGCCGCCAGCATTTCGCACGCTTGGCCACGGGCGTCCCAAACGCGCTCTTTATTAGCTGGTGCACGACGTTCGTGTGACTGACAAGGCTATACCGCAATTCTGTTTCTTCTTCGGTGCTCGTGTGGGATGTTCGTGACACTGCCTGATCCTGGTTGCTGACGGCGTGTGTCCGCTTTTTGTTTTGCGTGTGCAGCTGCTGCTGCTCGAGAACGTCCGCTTCTACAAGGAGGAGGAGAAGAACGACGCCGAGTTCGCCAAGAAGGTAAAAAGCGAGAGCTGTGGGACGTGCCAAGAAGGGACGTGCCTCCTGTTGTCCAGCTGCGGTCCTGGGATGGGCATTTCCCGTTCACCCAACCGTCATGGGGCCCTCATGCCCCCATCTGACCAGCATCGTGGCGGCAATGTCATTCTGTGTAGTTGTGGGTTGGCTTCGGCCCGAATGTGTTGGGGTACTAAGTTGCTTGGCGCCACACACTCCTGACCCCACCGCGCACTCACCGCTGCGACCTGTGGCCCTGTCGCCCTCCCGTCTGTCGACCGCAGCTGGCCGCCAACGCCGACCTGTACGTCAACGACGCCTTCGGCACTGCCCACCGCGCCCACGCCTCGACCGAGGGTGTGACCCGCTTCCTGAAGCCCTCCGTGGCGGGTTTCCTGCTCCAGAAGGAGCTGGTGAGTGAGCGTTAGCGAGCGGAGGAGGGAGGGAGCGGGGCAGCGGGGGAGGGAGGGAGGGGACGGTGCTGCGATGAGGGAATGGCACGGTGGTGCGTGGCGGGTGGCGCAAGGAGCAGAGGCATGCGCAGGGCGGGAAGCCGTGCGTGTATGCTTTATGGGCATCCTGCGATAGCTGTGCTTTTGGAGAGGGGTTCGATCATGCACATTGAAGTCGGGAACGTGGTGCGCGTTTGAGGGTAGATAGATGCGCTGGGGAATGGAGGTGGTTACAATGTACACGCGCTGGTGCTTGCGTTCGGCACAGCGAAAAATGCTCCCAGTCTTCTTCCGCACCACGCACCGCGCGGTGGATCGAACTAATCGCCTCCCTCGGCTCCCTTCCCTCCCCACCTACAGGACTACCTCGACGGCGCCGTGTCGGCCCCCAAGCGCCCCTTCGTGGCCATCGTGGGCGGCTCCAAGGTGTCCTCCAAGATCACCGTCATTGAGAAGCTGATGGAGAAGTGCGACAAGATCATCATCGGGTGAGGGGCTGAGGGCTTTGGCCCCGCGCGGCTCGGCGCACCCCCGTCGTCTGTGTGTGTGTGTGTATCCGCCCCGAGCCGCCGCCTCACACGCCCCGCCAGGGTGGCGCAACCTCGCCCCGCCCCGTCGATGTTTCCTGCTTCACCTTGGCGTTGCGCACTCTGGTGGTGCGGTCATCCATCGCTTACGCGTTTATAACTGACTGACTGTCTTTGCCCCACTCGCTCCGCTGCGCCCCCCCCCCAGTGGCGGCATGATCTTCACCTTCTACAAGGCTCGCGGCCTCAAGGTGGGCTCCTCGCTGGTGGAGGAGGACAAGCTGGAGCTGGCCAAGAACCTGGAGGAGATGGCCAAAGTGCGTTCTTTCAGTGCTGCATGGGGGCTGGCGTTCGGGGGCCGGAAGGTCGAGACTAGGACTGCTGGGCGCTTTCTTGGATCTCTGCACTTCTGCGCGCATATGAGGCGGCGCCGAGAATCCCGTAGCGGGCCTGCGCGGCGCGGCGCGGCGCGGCGCACGTGAAACCCAACCTCCCATCGACACGAACGCATCAGACGACGTTCTGCACTGCGACTTACTCCACTCCCCTCCTCCAGGGACCGAAACGTGAACTCCCCCGCCTTCTTGTTTCCTCGTGGCAAATTTGTCTGTTAACCCACCCTCCTCCCCTCTCCGCTGTCTTGGTCTCCCTCAGGCCAAGGGCGTGCAGCTGCTGCTGCCGACCGACGTGATCGTGGCCGACAAGTTCGACGCCAACGCCAACACTCAGACCGTGTCCGTGGAGGCCATCCCCGACGGCTGGATGGGTCTGGACATCGGCCCGGACTCCGTCAAGGCCTTCCAGGCCGCCCTGTCGGACGCCAAGACGGTCGTGTGGAACGGCCCCATGGGCGTGTTCGAGTTCCCCAAGTTCGCCAACGGCACCGTGGTACGTGATACGTGCCGTGTTTCCATCGGGTCCTGTGTCCATTTGACTAAAGGATGGATCGGTCTATATGGACCCGGCGAAAGTGTTGCGGAGTTAATCGGATGTGTGCTCGGCAGAGCCGTTCCTGTACCCCTGTCCTGAACGAGGTTGCGCGATCATTCATTACCAGTATGCGGTCATTGCACTGTGTCTAACCAGCCCCCGTCCCCCGCGCCCCCTTCCCCCAAACAGTCCATCGCCAACACCCTGGCTGAGCTGACCCCCAAGGGCGCCATCACCATCATCGGCGGTGGCGACTCGGTCGCTGCCGTGGAGCAGGCCGGCGTTGCCGAGAAGATGAGCCACATCTCCACCGGCGGCGGCGCCTCCCTGGAGCTGCTGGAGGGCAAGATCCTGCCGGGCGTTGCCGCTCTGGACGAGAAGTAAGCGGCGCCTCGCCGCCTTCTCGCCGCTCCGCCGCTCCGCCTTCTCCCGCGACAGCATGTTGCAGTGACGCTTGCGTGCTGTGTGGGGGAGTGGGAGTGCGGTGGGAGTGAAGGGGGAAAGCGCGCGCCTCCTGCAGCACCTCGCGCCGTCGTCGAGCGATGGCTGTGGGGGGTGTTTTGAGGCCGTAGTTGCGCGGGCTTTCCCGGCCGGACGGCCAGTCGCGTCGTCAGGTCTCGCAATCGCAGGCTCTGATGGCGTGGCGGCCGTGATGCAGTGATGTGGAGTGATGAGGAGCGCGTGGTCGCTTTTGGGGTGGCGTTGCGCGGGCGCAAGCCTGTGGAGACGCAACACCCGGTGGGATTGTCGGAACCCGACAGCCGCGAAAGCGTGCCGCTGGCAGCTGCATGCGGGGCGTTGCAGACATGCATCCCGAAGAGAAGAGAGCATCTGTTGGTTGGTTTGTTGGTTGGGACCCTCCGGGTTCGAAACAAAGCCGGGGGTTCGATGTACCCAACGCGGCGCGGTGCGCTCCCGAACAGGTCCGCAATCGTCATGGCGTCTGTACTTCCCCTCGCTTGTATACGTCTCTTTGTCGTACGTGTGTGTGGTCGGGTATCCTGAGCTGTTGCGCACGGCTAACGCGTGCGCGGCCTCCGTTTTTGTCTCCCGTTTTTTGTTTGTGGTGATGCATGTCCTTGCACGCACGAGCTACCTGGGGGCCAGCTTTCCGCAAGGGGGGCTGATGGTCTTGTGGAACCCGTGAACACCCGTGCTGAAAAAGATGTGTAAGGAAGAAGAATTGAAAATGACCGGAAAACAACACCGGTCTCGCGCACTCAGCACCTGGGGCCAGTACACAACCGCAGCTGCCGTACGAGCCGTTGTCGGTCTTATCCCCGCAGCGAGCCCACTTCCCCCTGGCTGACCGGGCAAGATGACGAGGTTATTCGATGCAGTCTGATATGACCATCGGGAAAGAAGACCGACGATACCGCCCAGAGTAAAGCGTCTTCGAGCGTGGCTTCACGCTGTACGCTTCGATGCCACTGGCTTGGAAGGGTACTGCCCGGATCACAGGCAAAAAGTACCGCGGGATCCGCTTACCCACGCGCGTGTGCGGGTTAATCTTCGGTGTATGGTCGCTCCTCTGAACGGAGCGACCATACACGCGGATCAGCTGAGAAAGGCCAGAAGGTTTGGTCGCAACGTTCGATGGCCGAACGAAGGGCAGCAGTGCCTTCCGATGCTGCGCGCGGCCTCCGCATACGCTACGCGGATCCACACGGGGTGTCCCCTGCTGTACGCAAGGCCGCCACCATCGTGGCTCCGCGCGCGCAACTGGCGCCCATGCCGCATACCTCCAGTCCTTGGTTAGTTCGCCTGCGTTGTGTTTGGGGCAGTTGGCAGTTTGTTTCTGCAGTGCACACCTCGGCCGCTCGGCGGCAGCTAACAGTGGGTGGGTGCTGCGGTTGGTCCTCGGCAACTTATGAAGGCGCCGCAACGCCAAAGTAAAGGCTTGATTGCAAAGCGCCAATTGCACCGTTTCGACGCGCCGGGGGTAGGATGAATGCAAAGAGCGAAACAAAGCGCGACGGCGAGGGCAGAAACCGGCCGGACGGAGTCTTACTAACCGAACTCAGGGGATGCTGTCCGCCACTTTGTCTTTGTCTTTTCAGGAGCTCATCCATCTGTTAACTGTTGGTGGACCCAAACGTCCCTTGGAATCGATGGTGCGTGCGCTGCCTGCTGTGTGGGCGCTTACGGTGCTCCACGTGCGCTTTGGTCAAACGAGAAACCGCAGCGGTGGCCGCCTGCCTGCTGGCTGTCGCTGGTGTGCCTTGAAATCCTCTCCTGCCAAAAGGCCTGATAAAACAGGAACACATGACAACGCCCAAACATTACTCAGGGCTTAATTAAATCAGAAGCAAAGTAAGGCCCGGGCCGAGGGCGCGGAGCAACACTCGCGCCTGGCAGTCGTCTGCTCGTGTCAGTTGCCGCATATGAAGCCGTTTCCATCCGAGGCCCCACCGAAACCACATCCACAGCCGCAATCATATCATTCATCTCAGTGTATTTCAGGGGACGCTGTCCAAGCCGCATCGCCGGGCAGCACCGCGGGCCGAGCCGCCTGTTACGACTACGACGACGTTTGGTTTGCGACACCGACCCACGGGTCACTACCCGGCTCCGCCGGCCGCCGCAGCGCCTGGCGCACGGCGCGGCAGGGCTCGCCGCCGTCCACGCTGCCGTACACGCACGCGCCGCCCAGGGCACATCCGCCGGTACCCGTCGTCAGGACGCTGCCGCGGTGCGAAGCAGAGTCGGCGGGCTGTCCGATCGGCGGCAGGGGCGGCAGCGGCGGCGGAAGCGAACAGGGGCCTGCTGATGCTGCAGGCTTCATCGATGGTGGGCGCAGGCTGCGTGCCTGATTGATAGTGGCGTGATTTCGGTTTGGTTTGGAGGCCCAGGGCGGGGTTGGAAAGGACCGGTACAGGACACACACAATCCCTTCAACGGACCGCAGCCTCCGCAAATACCGTATGTATGTGCACGCTCACCGCTCACGCGCAAGCCCACACATGCGCGCGCAGCGCAGCAAATCGGCGCAGCACAGCACAGCGCAGCCCTATCCTGCCCTGCCCAGCTCCCGATGCCATGCCTGGAAGCACCGGGATCTATCGGCGAGCTTGGGCACACACTTCCCGGTGCATTGTGCAGACAAGGTGGTACGCCCCTCCTCAACAGAGGAGTGCTTCGGCGGTCTCCCGTATGTGGGCGGGTTAGCGCCCCCGGCCAGTGTCGGCCCGGCAGATATGTAACAGTTACACACACACACACACACACACACACACACACACACACACACACACACACACACACACACACACACACACACACACACACACACGCACGCGTCGGGTGCCCACTGCCCCAGATAGTCAAAGACGCATCACCGGTACCGCACAGCACAGAGAAAACAAAACAGGATACGTAACTTGCTCCAGGCCTCAGTCCGGGAATTCGGTTTTTCAGGATGGGGGTATGTTGGCACCGCAGGGCGCGGGGCTGCGGGCGTGTGGCTGACGGCCTGTGTGGTGCTCAAGGCCGCGCTGGGGGCGGGTGTGCTGTCCATGCCGGGGGCGTTTGCCCGCCTGGGCTGGATCCCCGCGGCGCTGGTCATCGGGGCGCTCTCAGCGGCCGTCGTCTACGCCGGGTCCCTCTACACACGGTGCGTCCGGCGGTTGGGTTGGGTTGGGTTGGTTGGTTGGTAGGTAGGTTGGTTGGTCGGTTGGTTGGTAATTGGTCGGTTGGTTATGTCAGGTAGTTAAACATCCAACTAGTTGAATGAACGTTGGTGTACAGTGCCGCTAAACGAAAGGGTCGCCACTCGGAGGCAGGAGGTGCATGCCGCACCTCCTGCCACTGTCCCAAGAAGCCGAAGTCCACAGTTGGCACTCGAGACTCGACGTGCATTGCGCAGAACCCTCGAAGGAGGGAGCATCCCGAGCCCCCCCCCCCTCGGCCCGGCAGCCGGTTCTACACAGGGCGGGGGGTAACTCCCGCGGGCGGTGGGGGCAGCAGGGGACCGCCGACAAGGAGCGGTTGTTGTCGTTGTCGATTAGTCTCACTTGGGTCACTTCCTTTCCCCACGACCGTTTCCCGTTTCCCGCACATCGCCCACGCCCCTCTGCTGGCCGCAAAGGCTGGTGGCGCAATGGCGCCTGGCCGACTCCGGCGACTGTGACTGGCGCGAGCACTGCCCCCGTGGTGGTGGTGGTGGTGGTGGTGGTGGTGGTGGTGGTGGTGGTGGTGGTAGCCACCGCCCGCCGCCCCTCATGATGCACGTCCTGGCGCGCCGCGCGCTGGGCCGCGGCGGCGAGATCGCTGCCTGCCTGACCGCGTACAACATCATTCTGCTGCTGCCCGCCATATTGCACCTGACGGCAGTGGAGGCGCTCAGTCAGGTAAGGCCAGGTGGGTAACATAAAGAGGGCACCGCAGTGGAGGCACTGAGCCAGGCGGGGCGTGGGACGTGGAGCGCGTGTTTGTGTGTTTGTGTGTTTGTGTGAGGGGGGTGATCGAGAGCGGTGAGTGGTGGAGATACGTCGGAGATGCATGCAGCAGGGTCGGGCCGGGAGTTGGTGGCCCTGTTCGCTCCCCCAGGAAGCCGTGTGGCAACTGCCGCCGTGTCTGCGATTGCGTGTCTTGAATGCCGGGTTGCGTGGGCCTGGTCGCCGCATGTTCGCAACTTCAGTCCGCGCCTCGTCACGTCGTCAGGCAAGTACGCTTCACCGAACGGCGATCTGTGCGTAAGGCCTCACGCTCGCGCCTTACCGGTAGATAGATGTGGGCCCGAACGCCTACACGTCCTCACACCGGCCCGGCCCGGCCCGGCGCCTCAGACTTGCCCGGCTGGCCCCACGGACCTTGGCCCGCCCTCGCCCCTGCCCCCACCCTCCCCCTCACGGCCCCTGGCCTATCCGTGGAAACCCCCGGCCGTGTCCCCCCGTGTCCTCAGCTGCTGACCACCTCGTCGCGCCCCGTGTCGTTGCCGCTGTACGGACTGCCAGTGCTGGTGATTGCGGTGGCGTTGGCACAGCTGCAGACCCTGACTCAGGTGCGTGAGCCAGGTGGGTGCGCGCAGGGTTGGCTCTGGATCTGGATCTGGATCTGGTCCTCATTGTGTAAGATCCACCGTTCTACATTAGGGCAAGCGGGCCTACGGCATCACGCGCCTTCCACAAATAAAAAACCTAGCCAGCCAGCCCGCCTGCAGATGCTACCTGCCTGCCCCCCTGACGCCAGCGACCCCGCCCTGCCCCCGTGCCGCCGCTACGGCCCCCCTCCCTCCCGGCGCACCTTCTTTTCCCTCTCTCGCAGCTTGGTTGGATGTCCCTGTTGGGCAGCTTGGCCATGACCGCCGCCCTTCTCATCGCGACCGTCAAACTTCTCGTCGAGCCGCCGCCGCCGCAGCTGGGCTTCGACGGCGCAGCGACGGATGGCGGCGGCAGTGGCACCTGGCGGCCGCGCACGGAACTCGTGGCGCACCGCGGCTTTGGCGACGCCTTGGTGTGTGTGGGTGTGTGTGCGTGTGGAAGGGGAATCGAGTCAGCAGGAGAGAGAAGGGAGAGGAGAGGATAATCGGGGCAGGGTGGTGGGCGATACGGGCAGGGCAGTACGCACTACACTACACAGGGCGGGGGGCGCACTACAGGGCAGTACGCACTACACTACACAGGGCGGGGGGCGCACTACAGGGCAGTACGCACTACACTACACAGGGCGGGGGGCGCGCTACAGGGCAGTACGCACTACACTACACAGGGCGGGGGGCGCACTACAGGGCAGTACGCACTACACTACACAGGGCGGGGCAGTACGCACTACACTACGCACTACACTACACTACACTACAGGGCAGTACGCACTACACTATACAGGGCGGGGGGCGCCTCGGAGAACATAGCACCCCTGATATTGTTATGTTATGTTACAGTGTGGGGGGCTTTCTGGGCCCATTCTAGGGTGAGGGCACCGCCCAGGCACCCCTAATATGCCCGGTATGCTCGCGCCAGTACAATAAGTTAGGTAGTCAGTTACTTAATTAGTTGTTCAGTTCTTGTTGCCGGCGGGCGTCGGCTACTGCTGGCTAGCGTGTCTGCCTCCCCTTCCTCCTCCCCCTCCTCCTCCCCCTCCTCCTCCTTACTCCGGCGGGCGTCGGCTCTCCCCCTCCACCCTCCTGCCCCTGCCCCCAGGTTGGTGTGATGGGCATCGTGTTTGGTTTCGGAGGTCAGGAGAGCTGGTTGCGCATCATCACCGGCATGCGGCACAGGTAGATAGGACGCCCCCGCCCGCACACACCCCTGCCTGAGGCCACACATGCATGTGCCCTCAGCCCCTCACACACCCTTGCAAGGGCCTTCACAACTCCAATTTTGAGCACCGGTGCAGCGACACTAGTCCCCGCAGAAGGCAGAACTGCCTTTCTAGCAAGCCACGGTTAATGTTCGAGTGTGCGCGAACGTGCGGCGCACTGAATGTTTGCAAGGGGGACGGAATATGTGTGTATATGTGTGGCTGTTGTTGGGGGCGGGGGGCGGGGGGCAGGGGGCCCCGCCGAGGCAGCGGCAGGAAGGGCAGAGGGTGAAGGCGGGGAGGCTGTTGGCCCCTGGTTCATCCCTGGCAGCACGTCTCAGACAGACAGATACTGCCACGCGACGCGACGCGACGCGCGTTCGTTGAGTGGGGTTAGCTCGGTGCCAGCAAGCAGCACGGCGCAGCGCGACGGCAGACACGGCACGACGCGGCCGCGGCGCGGTCCCTTGATGTGCGTGGTAGGATGTGCGCGATAGGAGCGCGAGCTTCAGTCCCCGGCTGGGTGTCTGGCCTTCGGCATCATCCGTGATGCACTGCAGGGAAATCCTCCGAATCCGAATCCTGTGACCACTCATTCATTCATTCATTCATTCGCTCATGTGCGCCATTATTTGCACCAGGAAGCCGCGAAGGTACATCATCACCACACCTCCATCCCTCCCGCGCCACATGGCCCGCCCGCCCCCGCCCCCTCCCCCTTCGCCCGCCCCCGCTCCCGCTCCTGCCGCCCAGCTCTCAATTCTGCGCTTCCGTAGCGATTTCCACCACCATACTGCCGCTGCTGCTATCGATGGTGGGTGCAGCCGGCTACGTGGCCCTCGGCCGCGATGTGGACAGCTCGCGCCCCATCACCAGCACCCTGCGCCGCGACGGCTGGTCGCTGGCCGCCAACGTCTGCGTCCTGGCGTCCGTGCTCGTCTCCTACCAGATCAACCTCAACGTGTGGGCAAGACTGGTGTGGGGTCTGTGTGGTTCACGCGGCATGTGGGTGCGGGGCGGCGGCGACTGTGGTGGCTGCTGCTGCTGCGGTGGCGGCGGCGGGGGCGGGGGCAAGGTTGAGGAGGAGGGTGTACAGGAGGAGCTCGGAAGCGTCGGTGCTTGCGGCGGCGGTGACGGAGCCAACGCCGCCGCCGCCGCTGACGCCAGTACGGCTGTCACACATGAAGCTCCTTGTGATGAGGAGAGCGGCGGCGGTGCCTGCGGCTCCGATGTGGAGGCGGCGGCGGCGGCAAGAACGACCCATGGGACGGTGGTCATTGTGCAACTGACGACACCACCGCCGCCGCCGCCGCCACGATCACCAGCTGTGGCGGCAACGGACGCGGCAAGAGGCCACCGGGCATTGAGCACCGCCGCCGTCGGCGAGAGTACGGCGCCGGTTGCCCCTGCAGTACGGCCGCCGCCGGATGCGGCTACCCTGCTGGCGGAGGATGGGCCGCCGCTGGCGGGTGGTTGCCAGGATGACGAGCAGGAGCAACACGGCGGCGGCGGCGGCGGCGGCGGCGGAGGCGATGAGACGGCGGAGCACCGGTTGACCGGAGCCGCCAACGGTACGGCGGCATCACGTGGGCACTACCACTGTCTGGACGAGCAACGGCGGAGATTACGGCGGCGGCGGCGGAGCTCATCGGGCCGCAGCGCCGCCGCCGCGGAAAGGCAGCAGCGGCTGCTGTGGCTGCTTACCACCGCCTGTGCAGCCTGTTTAGGCTACACGGCCGGCACGCTGCTGCCGTACTTTTCCGAGCTGGTTGCGGTCGTCGCGTCGGTGGGCGACCCGGCGATACTGTTGGTGCTGCCCTGCGGCTGCGCGCTGGGGCTGCTGCCGCTGCGCCGAGGCGAGAGGGCGGTGTGCTGGGTGCTGGCGGTGGCGGCGGCGGTGGCGTCGGTTGCGGGTGCCGTACTGTCGGTTGAGCGGCTTGTGGACCGAGTCAGGGGCGGCGGTTGAGGCGACGGCGGATGCGGGGAATGAACGGGAGTGGAGCGGTGGACGCTACGATGGGGTCGAAGCGGCGCCAGGATAGATGGAGCCGCCGGCGGGCGGGGCACGCACGCTGGTGCACTTGCTTGTTTGCCACACACACGGTGAGAGCATTCGTTGGTGGACGGACCGGCATGCATGCATGCAGTGGTACTGCTGCACTACTGACTAGCGGCGGTACTATCGTACACGCCAATCAACCGTTAAATCAGTTAATACATACTCGCCCCATGCCCGCTTCCTTCCTTTGAGCCCCCGCCCGCCACTACTCATCACACGCACGATGCTTGCAAAATGGATCGATGGACAGCAGGACGTATGCCCGGTCAGCAGCAGCAGCACATCGATCGATGGATGGACCGCCGCTATCGTTCAGGCCACGGAATAAATGTATACCTCCCATTCTACCATTCTACGTCCCGCTGCGGCGCGCAAGTGCAACCAACCAAGATGTACAACTTCAGTTCCGCTCGACGACCAACCTCCTGCGTGCCAGGGCGTGCCTATCTTGCTACGACAGTACGACTAAAGCTAATCATGGCGCACACGCGCACGCAGGCAAGCTTAACGCCGCACGCAGGAGCTAACGTGTGAGTGTGCATTACCGGTGTTATGCACGCAGGCATGCTGCTTTATGTATGCGCGCTGACGTGCGATGCCACAAGCCGCCGCTCGCCGCCTGGCGCTCGCCGAATGTAGCATAGCCGCCGCGCGCTGCGCAAATGAAGCCGTACCGACGGAAGCGTGCGGCTGTGAATGAAGTGCAACAAAGTGCAGTCTACATACTACTTCAGCTAGATAGCTCTTCGTCGTCGCGGGCAGGTAAGTGCCAAACGGGGAGCCTAGTTACCTCACCTACCTGAAACCTATCTATCTATTTATCTATCTATGTCTCTAGCTGCTGCCGAGCTGCGTAACCCCAAACAGGTGTTCAATTATGCTAGCTACCTATATGTCCAGCCATTCATTCAACATACGGAGCTAGCTCGCTAGCCAACCAACGACTCTAAGCTATTACGGTATACGCACGCACGCACCAGCCAATCTGGCAAGCCAAGTACGACGAAGCGGATACCTCGAATCTGTCCGTCCAACACCAATCAAGTTCTTTTGTTGCTTAGGGTAGCTGCGTGGACTGACCAGCAGCAGCCCTGCATCGGCTCAGACAACGAAGCAACCAGCTGCTGCTGGCCAGTCGTCGTCGTCCTACCTTGATCGTCAATCGCCATCTGCCACGCTAGCTACCCTCTAGCTAGCTACCTCCCAGCTCATCCTCCGTGCGCGCGTACTGTGCCTACCTGTTTGCTTATTATACATGCATAGATGGTGTATGTGTGCCTGACCGCCGCCTTACTGCCTGCCTACAATCCAGCACGCGCATTTGGCGCGCACAAACTAACGCGCAAATGTATGACGACGACGACGACGACCGAATGATGGGCGGGCCGCGCGGAAACTCTGAGGAAAACCCCACAACAGCGAGCAGCCAGCAGCGAGCATCGATGAACTAGCTACAGATGCAATATGTACATCCATCCATCCCGCCCATGGATGGCCTGCGCGCCCTGGCGGCGGCGGGCCTTCGTTCACCTACCTATCTACATACCGAAGGCCGCGCGCAACGCACCATGCCTTGCCGCAACATATATACACATCTAGGCGGTGCGGGTGCGTGGTACATCAGATACGTACGGCAACAAAAGAGTGAGGCAGGGCCCTGCGATAGCTAGGAACTGCCTGGATCCTGTGCGTGTAGATAGGTACGTATGGTAGATAGGCTCATCATCATCACGCACGCACCGACCTACGCCAGTCCGGTCACCGAGGCGGGGCAGCAGCACCTCTCCAGCAGCGCCGCAATGCAAGACGCGAGGCCAGGCGCCGCCGCCCAGGAGTGCCTTGACGACGTCCCGGCCGCGGCGGCGGCGGCGGCGGCGGCGGCGGCGGCGGCGGCGGCGGCGACGACGGCGGCTGCTCCGCCGGTGCCGTCTGCGCTCATCATGGCGGCGGCCGCGGAGGCAGCAGTCGGTGGCAGCAGCAGACCGCCGCCGCCGCCGCCCTGCTGTCGGCCCTCGCCGGGCGGCGGCGGCTGAGGCGGCGCCAGCGGCGGCTGCATAGCAGCCCGCACCTCTTCCCCGCCGCCGCCGAAGGCCGCCGGCGGCGGCGGCGGGCGCAGTGCCAAGGACACGCAGGCCAGCGCAACGGTGCTGTGGTCGTACGACAGGAAATCGTCGTACAGCAGAGACAGTTCTGCGAGTGCCAGGGCCGTTGCTGCGACATCCGATGAGACCCGCGGGTCGCCGCTTCCGCCGCCGTCGCCCTCGGAGCTGCTGCTGATGGTGATGAAGGCGTTGCTGGCGGCTGTGGTAACAGCGCTGCCGCCGCTACCCTCCGGGCCGCCGAGATCGCCGCTGCCGCTGTCGCTGCTGAGCGGGTACTGCTGCCCACCGCCGTTCACCAGCCGTACCGCTTCATCATCCATAAGGCACATGAGGAAGTGCTCCAGGAAGGTGTGGGTGTTGGGTTGGTGCAGGCGCCAGTCGACAGTCTGCAGCAAACTGAACTCGCAGCGCTGCAGGTCGCGCGCCTGAATGAGGGCATCGCATGCGGGGGAGGGGTGTGGGGGTGTAATTATGCAATGGGGATGTGGGGGTGCGGATGTGGGGGTGCAATATTCCTACAGCAGCACAGTTACGGAGCCAACAATTGCAAATGTTCTACGCTCTGTTGGCTGGCTGGCACGCGCGCGCGGTTGAACTGGACAGCTGTATGGTGTGGCGGAAGGACGGAAAGCGCAAGTGTAGGTGGAGCGAGGCTGCTGCTGGCGGCGGAGGGCGGACTGCTGACTGCCAGGAGGGCAGGCAGCCAGCAGCAGGCGGGCGGCCACCGGCCAGGCAGACAGGCAGGCAGGCAAGAAGCGACAATAGGGCATGCATGTATGTGGGTGCTCCCCAGCGAGCATAGGAGCTCGGTCGAGGCCGTGAAACCAAGAAGGCAACAGGTGCGGCGCATTTTGTAAGTATGCATTCACGCACCTGGAAGAGGTTGTGGCCAGCTGAATTCACGGCCAGGCCCAGCCACACGGTGGGGCCAACATGCACGCTCTGCGTCGATTGCGGGGCATCACGCAGGTCAGACCGGGGAATCGATAGATGGAACGGAATCAGGCAGGCAAGCGCGTGTTTGAGGCTAGTGCGTGTAGGTGCGACTAGTGCGACCACGCACGCACGCATAAAACGTTCCACAAAAAGGAAAGGCTCTCCAGTTCCCGCGCGCCCTGTCGTACGCTCCCGTACCGCCGTACAATCGTACCTCGTTGTACTTGACCGCCACCGACATGCAGGCCAGCGTAAGCAGCTGCAGCTGCGGGCCGTCTGAAGGAGCCTGCGGTGAATGGGTACGCGTATGTACGTGTGATCTATCGGCGGAAGGTAGAGAGGGTGGAGAGAACTCGAAGCGGGCCGTCTACTTGCAACCCCGGCCAGCCTTCTTCGGGTAGATTGAGCCCGATAAGACCACTATTGCATATTGTCCCCAACACGCAAGCTAGTAATCACGCAGCCTAGCCGGCTACGATAGTGTTACACTGTACTCGCTTCATTCCCCAAACACGAAACCCCCGCCCGGAGTGTCATTCTCGATTAATAACCCCGCCCAGAGCCTTAGGTGTGCGCGTATGCTCGCCAATAGACAAACGAACCCGCACCTTCGCCGCCGCCGTCGCCGCCGCCACGACTCGATCCAGGAGTGAAAACGCCAAAAAGAGCGTGGAGGGGTGCAGGTCCAGAGCCTCCGACACCTGGCGCATCCAGCCCAAGATGAGAGCGCGGTGCTGGCCAGGCAGGCGGCGGCGGGGGGTCGCCGTGCCGGCGGCGGCGGCAGCGGCGGCGGCGGTGCAGCCCGCGGCCGCCGCCTGGCCTTCCGAAGCCGGCCGCCGCCGCGTGTCATCATGCGCCTGCTGCAGAGACGGTTCATCCCTGCGTGCGGTTCTCAGGGCCGGTGCTAATAACTTGTCTCACAGCTTCATTCGGGTTCACTCGATCGCCCCGGTTCATCAACTGCTGCTGCTGCTAAGCGTGTGTGAGCTACCATACGTAGTTCGTTGAGTCCTTCTTTTATTGCCTGTATTGCCTATTTCAAATGATTAGTTACGGAACCCAACACACCTGTTCGTGCTTTGGAAGCAGCAGGCGGCCACAGGATCGATTGCTGGCAAAGCCGCCCGGGGCCCTGCTGCTAGCTCAACAGCTTCAAGACAGCGCCCGCCGTCGTCGCCAAAACCGGCTGCCGCCAGCATTGCCCTGTTGGCCTCCCCCGTGGTCCCAGGCGCTGTGACGGTATCCACGTTGGCTTCGGTGCACAGCGGCAGGCTGTCGCTGAGGCTGCCGCTGGCCTGTGATGGTGAGGAGGAGGAGTCCGTAATAAACGAGAAGTTGCTCCCGCTGCGAATGCTGCTCCCGCTGCTGCTGCTGCTGCCGCCGCGGGTGCTGCTGCGAGACGCACAGCAGCTGCTGGCAGGGCTCGCAGCAGGGGCCATGTATGTTGCGACGGCTTTATTTGTCCGATGCGGCTGAAAAAGAAAAACCTGCAAACTCGCGTACGTGGCTATCTATCTAGGAGCAGCGGGTCACGTAGGACGGAGCGGTTGGTGGCGCTCGCTCCAAGAGCGCGGGCGGGCGGGCGCCTTCGCGACAGCAGACAAGCGGATGGACGTACGTAGAATGACAGTACATACGGGGAAAGCCAGTGCTCAGCTTGCAGGCCGGGATATGGACAGGGCTCGATCGACCGCTGCGCTCTGTTAAGTGTGGACCGAATTATCCTGTTTGAAGGTCTCGGCTGAGACGGTAGGATCACATGTATGGAGCCAGTAAGTAGGGCGGGGCAAGCTGTCTAGATGCGTGATGGAGCCGGAAGGATGTTAGCGGAGGTTAGCAGGATCCCGCGCGCTTACTGAGCTGCTGTGTGCGCGCGGAGATGGTGGAGGCTGATTATTCAGTATACGTGTTGCCTCGGTTTTCCTAATGCTTGTAAGATGTTTTATACCGTATTTTTGCGGATTCCCGGATGAGTGATGACCCCTGCCATGCCAGTGTTCGGCCCAGCTGCTGTCTGTGCTCGGGATAGCAGATAATTACAGCAGCTCAAGATATTATTATATTCCGGAACCTACAGTGTTTTTGTAATACTACTTTCGCACCGGCTCGTGTCCGTGGCGCTTCCCTGAGCCTGGACGCTTACTGTTGCAGGGACCCGCGTCCTGCGAGGCGGGCGGACAGCTCTAGAGGCGGCATTGCATGAAACATACCGCTACGGGCATTAACATATTAACACCTAACAAGTTTTCATGAGAAATCATCGTTCGTTACACACAAAGGGTACCTGCAAGCAATGAAAGCCGTCCTTATTCGGTAGGTAGGCCGGGTGAGGGCCGGCTACCGCGAAAGCTATCGCTAAGGCCTTAATGCCCACAGCCTCGCAGCAACCACCCTATGTAGCTACAAAACCCGAAAATCACTCCTCCACGCCTTCGCGGACACCTTAACTGGCACCATGTGTCGTACCAACGCCCTTATGAGGGCACAACTCCTCTGAGTTCACAGAAAACCTTGGTTTTCTAGCGTTGCACTCAGAAAACCTTCAGTTAAATATTCATTGTTTGAGAGCTTACTTCTTGCGACATTGGCGCCATGCATTAGTAAAGTGTGACGGTGTGATATGCGCGCGATTTGACACGCGGCCAACCAGACGCCACATACACTGAGCAGGATTTCCTAGAAATTTGTGTAATTGAAATTTACCTCGTTTTTCATGAGCGCAGCATGCGCACGATTACGACCGAGGCGCCGATCCTGGCCAGTCTAGGAGGCCAGGCACGTTGCGTTAAGGCACTTCGCGCTGAAGCGGACAAGGGAGAACGACGATGGTCTCCCCACGTACCCGCATCAACACCAATCTACCGTCCATGCCCCCCCCCCCGGGCTTTTACGGACACCCCCGCACTTGTACCCAACTTGTATGATTTGTTCGTCATACGTCCAGACGACACACGTCGAGGTATAACTATTAAACTGAAATTCAAATTTCATCTTTATAATGGTGTCCTTCCTTTGCGGTTCGCCGTTGTGCGAGATGACCCTGCGGTTGACGCGCTCCGTCCAACCATTTCGCCTAGCTACATACCTCGCCGATGACATCGATCTGCTGAAAACGCAACAAACCCTTCAGAGCAGCACTCACAGATGCAATGGGAGTCACCAGGCCGCGGCGGACTGCTGCCGATCGGCTTTTAAGTCGTTCCGGGACCGTTTTACACCCCGGGCGAGACCGACCTGGGACCGACGGGCCGCACTGGGCCGCAAGTCCAGATCGCTCGCTGCTGCGCTTCCGGGAGAAATATCCACAATAAACACGGAACCCCACATCACTCACGTCATGGAAAGGTGTACACAGGCAGACCGCACGTCGCGCCCCTTGACATCCCGAGCATTACAAGTACCGGCTCAGAGCATGTGCGGCGCCGCCAAGGGAGCTGGGTGGGCACGAAGCCACGAACGCCCCAGCCACTGTCTGAAGAAAACCACGCCCCGAACAGCACCGCCCCCGGAGTTACCATGCAAGGTCAAGCGGCGGTCTCCTACGCGTGTGTGTCCTGTCCTGTCCATCCATAGGCCACCGCATGGTCGGTGTGTCGCGGATTTCGGGGCAGACTTGTCGGGAGGACCGTGTTCTGGGGGCGCGGCTCCTGGGCCCGCCGTCTCTGGAAGACTGGAACGCGCGCGGGCAGATGCGGTTCGCGCTGGGATGCGAATCGCCTGAGCAACCCGGGCGCCCACCTTCGCTACCGCCACCGCCACTGCTACCGCTACCGCTGCCGCCAGCGCCACCGCTGGAAGATGATATGGGCTCACGGGTCCGGGTCCGTGCCTGGTGCTGGGTGCGCAGCTGCGCCACCCCACCCCGCTGGTGTTTTCCCAGCCACCCAGGCCGCCTGCGCCCTAATCCCGCACGCACGCATTGGCACGCAAGAGGGCAACACCCACAACGGTTGCCAGTAACGGCGACGCCGGGGGGTGTTTCAGTTCAGCAGGACATCTGCGAAAACGCAGATGAAGCAGCATCCTCCCGGCTCCCGCATTTTCTGCCTCGGTCAGGTTTCCCGTCGCTCAGGATGGGCTGGAGGGGGGGAGCATCTGCACGACTTGATGGATTGCCGTGCCTCACCCCCTGCGTCATTGACGGCGAGAAATGCGAATTTGGGCAATACGGGGGGTTTACAGAGGATATGACTGAGCTAAGTTGGTAACGGTTTCGGACCACTGGTGTGCAGCGCCCCCCCGCGCAACCCTTGGGGCAGCGCCAGGGTTGGCGGGCGCACATGCGCACCCTCCTACTCGATGGCGAAAGCGGAACAGTAGCAGGCCAAGGCGAAAGCGAAAGCGAAGGCGAAAGCAAAAGCGAAGGCGAAGGCGAAAGCGAAAGCTAAGGCCAAAGCTAAAGCGAAAGCGTAGGCGACGGCGTAAAGGCGACGGCGACGGCAAAGGCGAAAGCCAAGGCGAAGGCGAAAGCGAAAGCCCCGTCCTCCCGCGCTCCCGGGAACACACACGGAAGTTGTCTGCTCGCGCCTATTAATCAAGCAAGAGCGTGATTCCACAAAAACGACAACGCTTTGCCCCTTGACATGTTTGTCACAGGGGGCTGCAGACCCAGCAAGAGTACCGTACATCCAACGGGCCTGCTGCTGGCCCTTGGCGCTGGCCCGGCACCGGAGATAGCCATAGGGTGATGCGTCCGGGGGCACCAGAGGGTGGTTACTGGGGGTTATCCACGTATAGGCCGGAGCCCGTGAACGGGGCTACGGGGGGGAGGCCCGCCTGTGCTGTTCATACGGTATGTGCACATGAGCATGGACGCGGGAGGCAGGATGATTGAACATCTTTACACAGCTCTTAGGTCCGAAGGCCCCGCCGTAAACGGGCCACGGGGCAACATATGCGTCATGGCAAACCAATCCGCTGCTCGAGCGCAACAATTTGGGGCCACCCCTGGGTGCGTGGGCAATAACGAAACTTCGAAAAAGCTGAGCACCTGTGCGCAAAATCCCAATCCGCTATCCGCTACGGGCGACCGCTCGGCCCCGCAGCGCACAAAACTACCTGAAACAAATTGCAACCAGGCCGCCCTGCCCGTGCACTGCAGGAACCTGTCAAAACCACCAGAGGCCTAAACACAGGGCAGCCCCGGTCGGTATACCGGGCAGCCCCAGGCCCCTACACCGGCCCCGGCAGGCGGCCGCATCCACTGCAGCAGGAGCCTCCGCCTCGACCTGCGCGACCAGCGACAGCCTGCTGTAGGGCACGTGGCTTGCATTGCATTGCCCCGCCGCCCCAACCGCTGCAGCCCCCCAAATCGCCCCCAAATGGAGTCCACTGCAACAACCCGCAACCCACAACCCGCAACCCACGGCCCGCAACCCACGGCCCATTGTGACAACGACAACAACAACAACCATACCGCAGCCCAGGGCTCCGGGGCTCCCGCCGACCGACAGAGATCGCATCGCGCACGAGGGGCTCCCGTTACGGGTATGCCGCCGCTGCCAGATCAAAGCCAACTCACCGCGCTGAGGCTACCCGGACAGAGCACCGTGGCCGCTGTGCTGCCGCAGCAAACACAGCAACGACGCATCAACCCTTCAACAGCAACCGCAAGAAGAGAGCAACAGCAACAACAACAACAGGCAACTCCAGACGGCACACGCCCGCAGCGTGACGTGCCCACGCACGTAAAACAGGGGGCTACGCGTGCCCCCCACCGCCGCCGCCGCAAGCTCGCTGGCTCCGCCCCAGGGACAAACACCCTGGGGCTTACCGCCGCCGCAAGGCACCGTGAATAAGCCCAAATGTACCCAATCCGCACACTCGGGGCGCCGAAGCGCCGCCCGTCCCGTCCGCCACAAGATGATCCACATGATGAAGAGAAAAGATCTATCTCCTCAAACTATCTACGTGGTCATCACGTACCTCGGCCGTCTTTCCACAAATTTGCTCCCCCGGTCGGCGGCGGCGACCCACGTGATATTGAGGCCCCCCGCCCACCGCCCCCGACCACTCGCGTCGCGGGGCGCTCCGCCAGCGGCGCTCGCATGTAACTAACTCCAACTAACAAAAGCTGAGGCGCGCCTACTCACCGCCGCCTTCCTGACCGAATATGAATGAACACACTCCCTGTCGACCGAATTGCCGAACTAGCGAACCGACGGATTCTAAAGCGAGCGAATATCATGGATAAAATCACGCGGCGCTGCGTAGATCGAGAGCCAGCCGCTTACGACACGACAAATGGATGGCGGCGTTAGGCGAGGCGGCCAGAAATCAAAGACTGGACTGCAAGCTCGAACGCCACCCAAAGACACACACAGCTGCACGCGCCGCGTAATGACATCACCGCCCCTGCATGGCTCCAATGCGACATCGATATGTAATCGTAGAGGCACCGTCGAGGCCGGGGCCGAGGCCCCGAGGCCCGAGGCCGGGGCCCCGAACGGTCCCAGAATGGAAGAGCAAGAGAGCGCCGAGAGAACCGAACTGAAACGCCGGCGCAGCGTCAAAGAGGAGCTCCAACAACCGATAAAGATAGGACGACGACGACGACAACAGCCAGCAAGTCAGCCAGCCGGCCGGCCAGTCAGTCAGCCAGCCAGTCAGCCAAGCCGGGGAAGAGTCAGCCAGCAATCGTTCCGACGCACACATCACACCTTCCACACACACACAAGCACAAGCAAGGCGGCGCGGACAGCGGAAGAGGATCGGTGCACCGCAAGATACTGCGCAAAATAGAAGCAACAGCATTCACATACACAAGCACATAAGCACAAGCACACACATAAGGACATATACGCACACCATAAATGCGCGGCCGACGCACGGAAGGCCAGCAAGCACCAAAAAAGCGTGCTGAAGCAGGCCTCACGCGAAACCTGATCGCAGCCGGATCGGCAGAGGGGAAGCGGGCCACTTCCAAAGCGAGCCAGCGCAGCCGAGCAATACACGCGCGGTCGACGGATACATCTCCATCCGCCGCCTCGGGAAGGGAAAATCTTCGTGGCTTGCCAGGCCGCTCTCCGGTTTCGCAACTGCCGGACAGCAGCCCATGGCAGCGGCACGTCAGAGGGCTGCCGGAGCGCAGCCGCAATGTGGGCTGTCGCCGCGGCAGCCTCATTTCGCTCTGCTGACCGCCACCACCACTGACCCGTCGGCTCCACCCTACTAACGAGGGTTTTTGAAATGTCTGGAGCCCAAATGTGCAAGAAGACAAAGACAACCATTCTATGACTTCCCCTTCCTGTGGGGACTTCCTTTGCAGCGCGGGACTCGATCCATCAGTCGGATCACGGGGTCCCAATCCTCAACCCGCGGGACGGCCGGTCGTGGGACAGTCCTACCTTTCCCTCACCCACGCACGCCCTTGTCCCCTCCCACCCTCCTGGCCCCACTCCTCCCCCATCATCATCGTCATCCTCATCGCCAGCATCATCGCCAGCATCCTCATCGCCAGCCCGCCAGCCCGATGGAATGCCCCATGCCCCGCACAACAGCAGCAGCAGCAGACGGACACACATATCGCTGGCTGTCCGGGGGCCCATGCGTTGCGTTGCACGTCTATCTAGGTGAGAAAGAAAAAGAGCGCACGCGCGTGTGCCCGGACGGGCGATACGACAGATACGACACGACAGATAAAAGGAAGAGCGGCATACATTCAACGCACCTCAACGAACCCTAACGAACCCTACAACCGCCGCCGATTGCTCCGGCCAATACCGCCGCGCTCTCAAGCGCGTGCTGGATAGCGGCCCCAAAGCGCGTGTCAAGTGCTTTGCCTGATTGCCTGATAGCGCCTGTCGACCTGCCTGCCTGTCTGCCTGAAATCCTGCCTGCCTGCCTGCCTGCCTACCTGAAATCCTGCCTGTCTGCCTGCCTACCTGTAATCCTGCCTGACGGTATTGCTACCAAGTCCTGCCTGCCCTTGCCTGCCTGCGTTTCTACCCGTACACCTGCCTGCCTGAAAACCTAGCCTACCTGTCCCCCGCCTCACCCAGTCTGCGCACCACACCACCGTGTGGCGCCTCAGCAACCCACCCACACCCACACCAAGACCCCGAGCCTCGCCTTCACACCAGCCGACAGCGCATACCCTAGCTTGCAGCGCCTCCTCCGCGCCCGCGCCCAGGAACCAGGCACTCCCCCAAACCCCCCATACCAGCGCTCCATTGGAAACCCAACCATTGTCGCGGGTCGTGATTTCCGAAGGCCCGACAGCCAATGGGCCGCCTATGGGCCCTGCTACGATACGCCGCCTCGGCCCCCTTACTTCTGGCTCCTCGCCGCGTGCGTGCGTCCCTCGCCCCGCTGCTGCCAGACTTCCCCGCCGCAGCCGCCTCCTTCATCCGTGGCATGTCTGTCTGCCTGACAACCCCTCCACCATCCCACAAAGCTGCCCTGACTACCCATAGAGCTTTCACGTCTGCCCACAAAGCTGCCCTGATTAACCACAGAGCCTCCGTCCCTCCGCTGCGGTATCTTCTTTTGTACCCATAGAGCCTTCACGTCTGCACACAAAGCTGCCCTGATTTGACCCCCAAAAACAAATCAGCAGCTGTGCTCCGCGAAGCTGCGGCCCCACCCAGAGGTCCCTAGACGCAGCCGGGCGCGATCCGATCTGCCCAATACGCCCACATCTGCAGCGCGCCACAACCATCACCATCACCACCATCACCACCACCGCAACGCAACGCAGCGCGACGCAGCGCGGTGCGATGCGACCCGCCAGCTCTCCTGCCCCCCTACGTCCAACCTCTCTCCCTTCCCCCAAACTCCAGCAACCCCCGCAGTTCTCAGCTTTCAGTATCCTCGCGAAGCCAATGAATACCCTGCTGGCAGCAACACCATCAGTCATCGTTTGTAAGATTGCTCAAAACCAGGCCGCGCGGTGCCCATAAACGCCATTTGCAGCGGCGGTGTTTTGGGCTGCCATTCCATACCCATCCCCATCTCCATCCAATTCAAGTCACGACGCGGGCCACAGAACAGTGAGGGGCGCGCACGCGCACATACGCACGCACGCACGCACGCACGCGCGCGCGCCAGCGTGTCTGCACAGCCAAAGCCTCCCGCCGCACGCGAGTGAGTGCCTCAGCCGTCGGGCGACACGCCGCGATCACCTGCACCCGCGGGTGCGTCCGCGCGGGTGTGGGTCTGCAACCGACTCAACTGGGGGGGGGGGGGCGGCGCGGCGCGCAGCCCAGCCCAGCCGACCCAGCACCAAACACCCCAAGCACTTGGACAGCATGTGCACCCTCTAGGTGGAGCCGCTCATTGGCTCTACTCTTCCGGAACCGGGAGCGTACTGCGTGTGCACCAAGGGCCAGCTGCCAATGGGCCCATTGGCTCTACTCTTCCGGAACCGGGAGCGCACTGCAACTGCAACGACCACAGCAACAACAACAACTTGGAAAGCAATCGGAAGCTTCGCCAAAGTATCATCTCATAATGTAGCCCCAACGGCCCGACCCCTTTCGGCACGGCAGTCGTCGGGGAAATCAGCTCTCGCGTCGAGTGTAGATAGGGAGATTATCAACGTACGACATATCGTGTGCCGTACGGTACAGCATTTTGATGCACCCTCTTGCAGCGCAACGACAACGCACTTTTCTCTCAACACGCATATATTTTTGTTTTGCGGTACTTCGCTGCTACCAGCTACTGCTACCAACTGCCCACTTTGCCCTGCCTTGATTCCCCCTCTGTCCTGCTCTGTCCTGTCCTGTTCTGTCCTGACCCACCCAACCTTGCACTGCTCTGTCCTGCCCTACTCGGCCCTGACCTGACTTGTCCTGCCCCTGCCCTGCTAAGCTACGCGACACCCTTCCCCCCCCCCCCACACACACATACACATACACGCACATATCACCAGAGCATGCCCTTTGGCCCCGCACCCCCGCCCCTGCGAAAACATCAGTACTCCCACCTATCGAAATTCCTAATCAGCGCAAAAACAACGCAAAAAGAAATAAGCAAACCACGTGCTCCTCGCCCGCCCCACGCCGATAACATGGCAAGGGACGACCGGAAAAGCGCAAACGCGGCCCTCCGGGGGCATCTCACACATATAAATCGCGCATTTCGCCCGCAACAACACACGGGGCACGCGGGCGCATGCAGGGCCACGCGGGCACACGCACGAGTGCGTCCCCCGCCAGCCAGCCAGCCAGCCAGCCAGCCAGCGGCCCTCGAGGTTTGCTTCCTGGCGCGGGATCCCCCTTGGCGCGCGGAGCAAAGCGCACCACGCCTCACCACACATGAGCTTTG
Source organism: Pleodorina starrii (assembly GCA_030267565.1). Lineage (NCBI taxonomy): Eukaryota > Viridiplantae > Chlorophyta > Chlorophyceae > Chlamydomonadales > Volvocaceae > Pleodorina > Pleodorina starrii. The sequence continues at coordinate 3,721,359 of BRXU01000005.1, read as the reverse complement.
TGGCGCAGCGTCGCGCCGCCTTCTCCGCCGCGTCGCGCGCAGCGCTCGTCCCCGCGCGCTTTGCCAGCGGAAGCGGGAGTGGGAGTGGGAGCGGGAGGGTGAGCGGGAGGCGCAGGCGTTGCATTACTCCCCGTCTCCTCCCCATTCGCCTTCGGCTTCGCCACGCTAGGTGTTGCTGCCGTTGGCCGTCTCTGTTGCCCGCTCGACCCCGCAGGCCAGGCGGCGCGAAGAGCGAGGGAGCGGGCCGGCCCCTCTCACGCGGGGGCGATCCGTGCGCACTTGCACACATGCACAGGCGCTGCGGCAGCGGCGGTGGCGGCGGCGGAAAACGGGCCGCTGACGGCGCCGTCGACACTGACTCCCGGAGGACGAGAGCCGGCCAGGCAAGGCAAGGAGAGCAAGCAGTCCAGTCCCGGAGAAGAAAAAGCGCACTTCGCTCCGCTCCTCCTAGCCCGGCGCGGCCGGCCGTCCTGCTCTCCATGGCGCCTTACGATGACACACAAAGAGCACCGGCGCCGATTCGTCTCGTGTGTATGTGCCAGTCAGCTCAGGCCGTCGACGCAAGCGCGCCAATGGCCACGGCGCGTTGCAAAAGGCGACGGGGCCAGCCCGCCGACGGGGCAAGCCCGCCAGACCGCCCGGCGGCCGGCGCGGTTGCGGATGCCCGCGCTGCCTCAACCCAGCGGCTGCCGTGCCGCCGCCGCCGCCGCCAGCAGCTGCCCATAGCACCCCTCCAGATCCCGCACGCAGGCCACCAAACCAGGAGCCAGCAGCGGCAGCGGCAGCCCGGCGGCGGCGCACGCCGCCGCCGCCGCCGGCCCGACGCTGTCGCCGCCGCCGGGTACGGCAGCGGCGGCGGCGGCGGCGTCATCGCCGCCGCCGTGCATCATTCGCTCCGCCAGCGTCAGGCACGCCATCGCGACAGTGCTGTACTCGTACGACACAAAGCCGCTGAACAGCCGAGATACCTCCTGCAAAGTCACGAAACACGGATAGTGGTGCGGTACGACAAAGAGGGGCCGGATGAGTCCTTTCATCCTTTGATCTGCGGGGCATGCGTCCGCTCATGTTGATGAGCATTGAACAACAGCATTGGACAACAGACCGCGGCCAACGCATGCAGCCGACGCAATGATAGACAGCCCGTCGCCGCCGCCGCCGCACTTTTCTGAGCGACAGTAGCGGCGGCGGCGGCGGCGGCGGCGACGGCCTTGTGTACATGATCACGGACACGGTCCACGTTGCCCGCGCCCGTGCATCGACCCCGCACAACACGGCACATCCCCTCGTCATGTCGTATGTGGAGAGCGTCAATGCCACCGTGCGCGACAAGTTCAGGACAGGTTCAGCAATCAGGCCAGCTCTGAAAGAGCCTCGTTCGGTTCATTCCCCAGACAGTCACTTCCCACTGGGATAGGTATCAATACCCGAGGTCCGGTCCGAGCCCCCCAACCGGAGCATGCTTCTCCCGGCCTGCTGTCCGTTCGCCCGAGTTGCCATCGCCTCTGTTCCTTCGCTTCGGCTCTCCGTCCTCACCCCAACCCACCACCCCACAGCGCCCACCCGCCACCGGCCATCCAACCCCCGCCCCCGCCCCCGCCATCTCCGCCGCAGCGTACCGCAAGCGCGAGCGCCCCCTCGGCCAGCAGACAGTCCGCAGATCGGGAACCCGCCACCGCATCCGCCTCCGCGTCCCCCGCTGCTGCCGCCTCCGCCGCTGCCGCCGCCGCCGCCGGCTCCGCCGCCGCATCCCCCGCCGCCGCCACCCCAGCAGTCTCCGGCGCTGCCACAGCCGCCGGCGCAGCGGCGGGCTCCGCCAGCGGAACTGCCCCGGCCGGAATGCACATCAGAAAGTGCTCCAGGAAGGTGTGGGTGTTGGGTTGGCGCAGGCGCCAGTCGACGGTCTGCAGCAAACTGAACTCGCAGCGCTGCAGGTCGCGAGCCTGGTGATGAGGGCATAGCATGCGGGGGAGGGGTGTGGGGGTGTGTAATTGTGCAATGGGGATGTGGGGGTGCAGGTAAAGAGTGGTGCGTGCGGGATGCAATCATGCAAAGGACGCAACAAGATGGGCCAGGAGGGGCCCGCGATGAGGGAGCGCAGGGAAGGAGAATAAATCGATGAGATACCAAGCAAGGGCGTGTGGAAGGGAGGTGATGGTGGGCGGGAGGGAGGGAGGGAGGGTGTGGGCGGGGGTACGGCGGCTACAACGGCACCGACGGCGAGGGGAGTGGGGCGGGAGACGAGGCGATACCGGGGACGTTGACGGCAGGGCGTGGCGGGGCGGGGCGAGGGAGACAATAGGCCGACCGCGTCTCCTTTGCCGCCAGCCGGTACGACTGTCGTACACAGTTGGGGTGAGATCAGCCAGGTGCCGTACCTGGTACAGCTGGCGGCCGCTCTCGTCCACCGCGAGACCCAGCCAGAGCGCCGGTCCCAGCTGCGTCACCTGCTGGGTCCGGTCGTGATGGTCATGGTCATGGTGGTGGTGATGGTGATGGTGGGGCCAACGCGGCGCAGTCAGGTAACAACACCACACACATGGTATGGTGGGGCCAGCACTTTGCAATGTACGGCACATCCCACCTAGAAGACACCCCGAGGTGCCACTTAATGCACATGCGCTCTATAGGGGAACCGCGTGCGTGGCTGCGGTTCCTTGAGCGGCCGGAAAGCTCACAACAGCTCCCTCCGTCGTCCCGGGAACCTCCTGCTGCAGCTGCCGTTGCTGCAGCTGCTGTTGTTGCTGCCGTTGTTGCATCTGCTGCTGCTGCGGTTGCGGCGGTAGGGCGGTTGCTGCTGCTGCCATATCGCAAGTTCCCGCGCAGCGCTGCGCTCCGTCCCTCCATCCCTACAGCTTTGTTTGCCCTCCCGTACGCTCCCGTACCGCCGTACAACCGTACCTCGTTGTACTTGACCGCCACCGACATGCAGGCCAGCGTCAGCAGCTGAAGCAGCTCATTTGATGGCAGGACCTGACGGCACCGAGGAGGGGAAGGAGGAGGAGAGAGACGGAGCGTGCGTGAGGAGGAAGCGTAATGGCCGGCTTGCTGGCGGGGTGCGATTACACGGGGTGCCACTGTTCACCTCAGCTACTTCGCCACGGTTTGTGTTTGCCGTACCTTACCCCCCGTCTTCTCCCCCCTCCCTCCCGCGGGTGCCACTGCTCACCTCGGCCGCCGCCACGAAGCGGTCCAGGAGTGATGTGGCGGCGAAGAGTGTGGACACGTGCAGACACAGAGCCTCCGACACCTCGCGCATCCAGCCCACCATGCGGGCGCGGTAGGCGGCAGGCAGACGGCAACGAGGGGGAGGAGCGGAGCAGGAGCCGCCGACGATGCCGATGCCGGCGGCAGAGGAGGCGGCCGCGGCGGTTTTGTCCGGGGCAGCCGTACTGCAGGCCGGCGAGCAGCGCCCAGAGGCCGTACGGTGTTGCTGTGCTTGCTTTTCGAGGTCGTCCCTTCAGGAGGGGACAGGGGAGAGAGGAAAGGTAAAAAGGGTGAAGGGTGAGGGGCGGTTGATGGGGAGAGCAGTCCGGGGGGCGCCGCGGAGAGGGGCGTGTGCGGGTGCTGAGTACTGGGGGCGGCGGCGCAGCGAATGGGGCTGCGAGCGAGGGTGCGCGGGTTCGGTGCGGGTTGCAGCTGGGGGCGTAGGCGTGGGCGTAGGCGTGGGAATGGGAGCGGGAGTGAGCACCGGTAACGGTTCGGTACGTCGGTCTGTGGATGTGGCGGCGGATGGCGGATGGGAAAGACGCGGGGTGGAAGGCGTCGGCGGGGAGCTTGAGACGGGCCGCGGGCGCACACACACACCACCACCACCACCATCGGAGTCGGGAGCCCACTGTAGCAACCAGAACAACAACTCGCAGGATATGTCCGTGTGAGGGCCGCCGGGGCCGCCAAGAGGAAGCTATCAATGGGGTTCTGTTGGTGCTGTATGTACGGCAGTATGAAATGCTGTCCATCGAGGAAGGATGGGGGAGTGACAGACGGCTGCCTCGTGGCGCGGCAAAGCAAAGAGTTGAAGCGGACAGGGTGCTCGCGGCTCAAGCAATTTACTGCCCTCCCCCGACCTGGTTCCAGAGTGCAGATTGGGACCGGAGGTGAGTATCGGTCCAGCATTGTGCGGTACTGTTCGAGTGTTCGTACACCGTACATTACGCAACCCGATCCTCCGATCCCACCGGGACCATATCCCACCGGGACCGCATCATTTAGTTCGGGCGGTTCGAAAAGGGGCTGGCAATGGATTTCGCCATGAGGTTTGAAGTTGGGTTGGGTTTTCATACACGGTGGCTGCTGCGTGGCCAGATAAACTCGGATTAACGCCTCTGCTGTCGATTGGGATATCGTAGTCAGCAAGTAAAACTCATGGCCCACATAAATATAATCGAACGTTGCAGTGGAAGTAAATTTCCGAAGGTGCCAACCTTGTCGAGCCTGGCCGATATCGCAGCGCGTACGGATTCGAGTCAGTGCGTTCTGCGTTGTGGCCAAGCGATACACGCATTTCTTATCGGTAACCTCCTAAAGATGATTGCATGTTTCCCCGTAGACTTTGTAAGCCTATTTGCAAATCCTGCTCGGTCTCCCGATGGAGTAGAAGCAAACGCCGCAAACGTCAACAACCACGAGAGGGTGGTCATATGCGGCATATGCCCATTGAACGCACCTTAAGCAAGCGCCAATCCTCGTGGCATCGTCGCTTTGCCTCACAAGCGGCAGATGGAGGCGATGACACCCGGCATAGACCCGATAGCTGACGCAAAGCTCCCGCACTTCATCACCAAGCGCGTCTTCGTCCTCCATGTCACAATCATCAAGATCACCTTCGGTACACAGCAGGCTGGCGCATCCGCTAGAGTTAGCCAGGCTTGAAGGAGAAATTGAAGCACTGCCGCATTCGGGGCTCGCCGAGTCGCTGTCCGCGCACAGCAAAGTTGCTCCATCAACCTGTTTATCAGTAAGCGCAATCGGATGTGTTTGTAGACCATGGACGCACCCTGTTTCACTGCACCAGTGCTTCCTGACACATACAAGCCGCTTCCAAAGCGTACCTTGAGAACGGGGACAACGTGCATTCTTACTGAGAATGACAGAGGCGGCGTATCGGCGTTGCCCCTCTTGCGCCAGGACAACGGCGTGCGGCCCTGCGCTGTGAAGAGATGCACTGAGACTGATGGCCGCCCTTAACTTGGGCCGATCTAATGGATGGATGTAAAGGGACATGAGGAAAAAGTGGTGCTCAGGCGTGCGCTATGTTATGTCCTAACTTTTACCGGTCGCCTAACGGTCGTCCCCCGCCATTCAAATGCGACCATCTTACGCCAATTCTGGTGTTTTCTTAGTACCTAATTAATATTTCAAGTTAAGAGCATGCTTTACCTGTTGTATGCCAGGCCTGCAATTGTGTCGGCCCCGCGGCGGAAACCGGCTAGGATTTGATAATGGCGTGCCAATCAGAGCTACTCACTTCTAAACATATGGACACGGCACTATGGAAAATATGTATGCTAGGTAGCTTTAGTACTCTGTCCATTGACCATTGTCGTTTAGGCCGTGACATTTCACGGCATGCGGCAAGTTCATAAACGCAGGGCATTCAACCGCTGCAAGAAATCCTTTAACACGAATTCACGGCCGTTATCCAGGTGTATAATGCTCTCCACTTCTGCAGCCATACTGAAGTCAAGCCGTACCTTTTCGATTCAGAGCTGGAGTTCTCGCTCTTGCGCCCAACGGCACTTCTCCGTGGCTCCACCGTCGTTAGCACTGCACGGACCAGTCCTGTAGCACAGCGGTATTCCAGCTAGCCGGCGGGCAGGGAAATTACGTAGGCCCACGTAGGCACTTGCTGTGACAAATTGCTCAATTTGCACCGCTTGAGTCGCAACGGGCAATCATAACTTCAGATCCAAACCTTATTATAAATTTGCAGTGAACACCCTGCGCCAGCAAGCGTGTTTGTAAGGCGCTCCTGCATTACATAAGCCAATCGATCAACACAAGTCATGCTCCTTTACGGTTTTCATCTGGGTAGCACGGCATATTTGCAGTTATAATCGCAAACATTTGGTAATCCATGCCCACAGCCGCCAGCTCGGAGGCCGGACCAAGTTAGTACCTGTGAGGGTCCACGTGACTCATTCACTCAACAGCGTCATTTCCTACTGCGTGCCGCCCTTGAGCGGCTTTCTTGCGCAATTGCTTCGCAACCGCTTTACATTACATATACGAGGTGGCCATTGCTGCGACAAGTTTACTACCTCAAGAAGTTAAGGGGGCGCCAGTCCCAAGGGCGCAAGCGACCCGGTTCAGGACGCCAGCCCGCTTTTGATTGGATGCGCAACATCTGGCGGCGCGCGAACACCCTCTGTCGATGCAGCCCCTTGCGTTCACTTCGGCAGGTGAACCGTTGTTACAGTGCATCTATCGGATCAGTCCGCACCTGACACTGCGGCGGCCGAAGCCCAAGATGCGGAAGGCGGGCCCAAGAGCCCAAGCGAGCTGTGACACGACCGGGGAGAGCCCATGGCAGGGCTGTGCTATGATATGATTCGGGCTCCCGTGAGGGATATGAGTACATATGGGGCGATAGGCCCAAAGCGCAGCCCAAGATCTCCCCCCGTCTTGCGACCCCTCGCCCCCCCTCCGTTTCCCCAAGGCTGAGCCTACCCGCTTAACGCGCCTGGCTTCGCTTCGCAGGGGAGCCCGGATGGCCACGTGCCCGTCTCGCGCGCCGCCGCCATCCCGAGCGGCCGCACACGGGCGCCGCTGCGGCTTCTCTGGGTTCTCGCCCCCCCCCCCGCCTCCCCCGCCGCCCCCGCCTGTGCTTTTGCAGTCGGGAAGGTTTCGATGAACCCCCGCCTGTGCCGCATGTCAACCTTAGTGCAGGGCAGGCGTCCATGCTGGGTTTCGGCTCCCTGCCGGCTTACCGACATCGGGCGCTGGCGCTGCCTGTCTTCGCCACCGCACGCAGCCCAGCCTCTATCCCCCATTCGCCTGGGTCGCCGAGGCTGGACGCACGCGCGGGGCCTTACCGCGCGGCCGGGAGGAGGGCACTGTATGACCGCGAAACGAAACGCAAGGACCCGGGGGGGTTCCTCTTTCCTGGCTGACACGCTGGGGCCAGCAAGTCACGGCCGCTAGTCACGCACATCTCACGCCTCCGATCGGTGCGGAGTGGGTGCGGTGCTCCGAGACACCGAGAGCCTGACCGAGGGGGGGGGCAGCGACGGTGGTCAGATGCGGTGTGTGCGCCGCGCATTGATCCTTTGGGTCGGCGCTACGAAACGGTTCGGCGCCAGTCCAGTGTGGTGCAGCAGCGAGGACCGCTCCGCCAGGAGCAGCTCCGCTCACGCCACCGCGTGTGAGCGGAGAAGCAGAGGTGGTTCCAGAGGTGGGCCCATGGGTCAGCCAGCGGCGGTGTCGGTAAGGCAAGGAACTCGCAGCTGTCCCCCGCCGCGGTGCGTGCCGACCAGGCTCGGGAGGCTGTGTCTGACGACCTGCGACGAGGTAGCTTGCGCCACTGGAGGCGCGCGCGCGCGACCGATGGCCGCCCGTCATGCATGCATGCTCAAGAGAAGCAGGCGGGCCTGTGTCCGGAATTCCGGATCTGGGTTGTTGAAATGTGTTTGTCCGAGAGAGAGTGTGGTTGTATGCGGAGCCGATTACGGCACCACCAGCCACAGCACGACCCCGAAGTCGCCCTCAAACAAACACATAAGGGGCGCCGAAAGCATACACCTCTCCCTGCAGCTCACCCCTTCATTCTTGACGAATTGACTTCCTCGGCAGACACTCCTTACACACATTTCGAAGGAGCTGTCTCTCTCACACTCTCTCTTGCACTCAACCCTCCACTCTTTTCCACTCCATAAAATAAGTACGCAGCGCGCCACGGCCTATGTCCCGCGCCTTCTCCCTCCTCCCTCCCTCCCTCTGCTCACTCAGCGACGCTGCTCCCTCCCGCCGTCTCTCTGCAACGCTCTCACACGTCTCCCTCAGATCGGCTCACTCGCTCCAGACTTGCAACCTTGAGAACTGCTCTGATGGACGCGGAGATAGTCACGACTTAAGGCGGCACACCCCCCCCCGCCCCGCGCACGCCTCAGCGGCGGCAGCGAGGAAACACCCGAAGTCCATCACATCCAGCGCGCGCGAGACGCGCCCCCTCTCCACACGACACATGCCACACACCCGATCACACTACCCTTCAACCGTGTACAATCCCGCACAAAATTGCGCCCACAAAGGCAAAGGCGGCACACCTGCATCCACCTTCCTACAGGTTGTACTGCGCGACCAGGCGCTTGCAGTCGGGGCACGTCAGGCGGGCCTTGATGGACGCCACTCCCGCCGTGCTGGCGCCGCTCTTGATCAGCAGCTCGGAGATATTCTGCCAGCCGGCCAGCAGCGACACCTGCCAGGAGGGGAGAGAAAGAGGGGCGAAAGAGCCGGTGTTTGGGTTGTTATAGGGTTGTGTTGCAGGGGAAACCGAGGAGCCAAGGAGCCAAGGAGTGTTTGTGAGCCGGTGCCGGTGCTTGCTGTGGTTGGTTCAGTGGCGTGGGATGTTGAGAACCCGCAAGGAAGAGGGAGGGAGGGAGGCGGAGATGGGGCGGTGCAGGCGCGACGACGACTGGCGGCGCAGGCGCGTGGTTCCGTATTGTGGTTCCGTGGTGAGTGTGCTGATGACCGTAGCTTCATGGCCGCACATCCGCACATCAAGGACACAAAGACGTGCGTTGGGGCGTCGCGCGCGGAGCAGCGCGGGAGGGGGCGGCGGCGGCGGCGGGGGGGGGGGCCTAAGCGTGTGCGGCGCAGTGCGGCGCGATGACTGAAGCACACAGAAGCAGCTCAACAGGAACCTCTCCGGGCGGATACGGAGCGACGGAAGACTGAGCAAAGGGGGAGTGGACTGTCCAGATGGTGCAGATGGAGGTTTGGGGGAGGGGGCGGCAGCACCGGGTGCGACGACACGGGTATCGCAGCTGATGCGAGAGCACCAACGACCAACGACCTCCCCCAGGGCGACAGTATGACGCACGGCGAGGCGCCGCCGCTGCAGGGCCCGGGGGGAAGGCAGGCAGCCAGCCAGCCAGCGGATACCTACAATCTATTGGCTCGCTCGAGAGTCAGGCTGTGAGGTGGTTCATTCTCGCCGCTTTGCGTTCTGCAACCAAAACCACCCGCCCTATGCCAGATGCCGCTGCCGAGCCCCCCCCCCACCACCACCATGTAGGGTACCGCACCTGCAGGGCCGTCAGTCCGTTCTTGTCCTTGGCCTCCATGTCAGCTCCCGCCTTCACAAGCGCCTGCACCGCACCGCACCGCACCGCACCGCACAGAACCGCACAGAACCGCACGGGGGAGAGACCGGAGGGGGAGATCGTTAGGGCGGCCGTTAAGGGCTCCGTCAGCCCGTCAGCGTTGGGTGGGGCGCTGCGTTGAGGTGAGCCAGCGATCGCGCGCGGGCCCCTTGAAGACCCGACTACGAACACCTCCTCCTGCCAGCAGAGACCCTGTAGACCCACCGTTGGTAGCCCGCCCCCGCCCCCGCCCCCGCCTGCTCGCGCCAAGTGCCAAGCTCCATTTCGGCACACAATCCAGCGCTGTCCCGCCCTCCCACCCTCCATATCCAAACTCCCCCTAGCTCGTGAGCGCCGTGCCCCAGGACACGCCAGAGGAGACGAGACACGCCACATCCCACAGGACATGCTACAGGCATGGGTTACCGTATTTCCTCCGCAAGCTTCCCGGAGAACCCCTCGCCCGTCTCCGTCCCTCCGCTGCGACATCGTCCTTACTACTACCCACTACCCAGTACCCGGTACCCACTACCCAGCACCCACTACCCACTACCCAGCACCCACCGCCGGGATCTCGCTGGGCGGGTACTTGTAGTGGCCCTGTCGCGCGATCATCAGCAGCGGCGTGTCGCCGGCGGCGTCGCGCTCGTTGACGTCGGCGCCGGCGCGGATGGCGGCGGTGACGGCGGCCAGGTCCAACTTCTTGAGGCCGGACCAAAGCGGCGACAGGCCGGCTTCTGAGGGCGGGTGGCGAGGCGGGCGGGCGGGCAAGCGGCAAGGCGGGGTGAGGGCGGCGGACGCTTATCCACGTTGTAGGTACGTACTCGTTCATCCCCCTCCCCCCGGTGAGGTAACAAGAAAATACCCCCCCCCGGTGAGGGCGGGGCCAATGAAAGAGTACGGCGTGTACCGCAGCGGGGTAACTGAGGCGAGGACGGTCGGGCGGGCGGGGGCGGGGGCGGGTTCCGTGTCTGGGTGCTCATGGCCGGGGCCCCGGGGCATGTGCTGGACTGGTTACCCCAACCCAAGCACCGCGCAAAACCCGCGCACCGGACTTGTCCATCATGGCCGAGACCTTGTAGACGTTGATGGCGACCTGGGAGATCGCCTGGCGGAGCGGGTTGTCGGGCGTGAAGGCGGCGCGCACCGAAACCGCACGCCGCCTGCTGAAGCTCAAGGCGACCTGCGGAGGGAGGTTGGGTGAGGGCTTCAAGCGGGTTGCCTGGAAAGCAAGTTCGGGCAAGGAGGTGGGCGGCTGCCGTAACGCCATAAGGGTGAGAGCGGGAAGGATAAGGGTTTGGCTGCTTCAGGAGTGCGGCGGGCGGCAGTGGAATCTGGGTGCTTCTGTACACCACAGGCTTGTGCCCGCGATGGCCCGTGGTGACCCGTGGGTGCCCGTGCGTGCGCGTTTGCGTGAGACCTTAAGCACCAATAAGGATGATGATGGTAAGTTACAAATAGTACAGGGCTGTTGAGGGCACCTGTCAGCCGGTTGGAGGGTTCGAGTGCCCAACGTCCTACGATTCCAGGTCGATCGCACCTGACGCTGGTGGCAGCAAGGCACCGCAAACTTGGCATGCCCGCGGTGGGCCACTTGCGACGACACGGACTTGTGTGCAAGCATTGTTACGACTTTGTTAATAATAAGCTGGTACCAGTGCACGATGTAGGGTGCAAAGCTGCATAAATGGATTACGAATGTAAGGGTGTTGCCCTTGTGGTGCAAATGAGACGCTCTGACGCTAACCAGAGTTTGGAAGGTCACGGCTTCGGAGCCACGCTAGACGACACAGCTCTGTCCCTGGCTCTGTCTTTATCACGCATCGAAGAGTGGAACAATACTCCATATTTTGAAACGGCTCAAGTACTGTGTAAATCTTTCTGAACTTTCGTAACGAATATTGAGGGTAGCGCCGCTCACTCCGCAAGTCCTTTCCGGTTACACAATACGCACGCCAATGAGCTCGATATATTAATTGATAAGTTGCGTCAGACGCTGGAATGGCGGAGCCACTCGTGCAGGCGGCGTCGCGCCTGGCGGAGAGTTGTGCGCTGCTGGCCATCGGCTACAACCTCAAGCAGGGCGGCATACTCCGCACCAGCGACGGCGAGGTGTGCGCTCGCTTCTCATCCCTCCGGCCACGCACCCCGCGCGCGCTCCTCGCACACCTGCTGCCCACTCAACCAACCCCAAACCTGCTCTCCACAGCACATCCCCAGCCGCGCCGCGCACCAGCCAACCTCACGCCGCCGCCTACACACCCTCCCGCCCCCCCGGCCTCACCCTCCCCGCGCAACACCTCCCCCACCTCCCCCGTATACCCTGCCCGTTGCTGTGTGCAACCGCTTGCTGCCCCGCTGCCCGCCCTGCGCTTCACGCTGCACGTCAGCCTCCCCCGCCTGACTCGTCTTCCTGTTCCCCGCGCCCCCCACTTCACCCCCTCCCCTTCCCCCGTCCTGCTGCTGCTGCTGCACCGCAGACCGCCATCAAGGTCGCCACCACGCTGACGCTGCCCTCCCTCATCGTCCAGGCGCTAGCCAAGTAAGCGATAGCCCCTGGGCCCCTAGTAGCTAGCCCCTGGGCCCCTGGGACCCTGGGCGCTGTAGTACCGCACCGTCAGGGGCGTGAGCCCCACTAAGGGCGTAAGGGCGTAAGCCGCCAGGCCGCGACTAGCGGCGGCCGCCCCCGCGGGCGCATACCATCAGCCTAGCACGGCCGCAGTCGCACTGTCGCAGTCGCAGCCCACGGCCTGCAAGGGTGTGTGGACCCATCGGCCGCCGACCAGCTGACCGACCCACAGGACCCCCAAGACCAGAAACCCCTAATGAACAAATCCTTTGAAACGTTTCCGCTAGCACGAGCTGCACGACCGCCACCCTTGTGAGCGCCACGCCAGGGGCCACGGGCCCCCGTGGGGCAGGGGCCTCCCGCCAAGGGGCGTGGGCCCGGTCGTTCACAGTCCTGGTCCTAGTCCCAGTCGCGTGGTGGGGACGTGGGCGTGGGCAAACTCACGTAATTCGGTCGGTCGGTCGATCGGTCGGTCGCGCCGATCGCTGCACGGGTGACAGGCGAGGTCCCAGTCACGTTTTTCCGTTTCTCACAATCGGCAGACATGTGCATGTACACGTGCATGTCTGCCAGTTGTCCAGATCGGGTGTGGGTCGATGTGGGCCCGATGTGGGCACCTACCCCATACCGATATCCATCCCTATCCCCATCCCCGTCCCCATTCCCTTCCCCATCTGCCTCTCCCTGATTCCCGCTCCCTCCCTCCCTCCCTCCCTCTCCACCCCCCGACGCAGTGGTGGCCCCCTGGGTGGCGGCGCCGCGTCGCTCCTGGGGGTGGCCACCGTGTGCATGGGGGCGCAGCTGGCGGCAACATGGTGGGGCACCCCCCTGTAACCCATGTCCCTCCATGTCCCTTTTCCCCCATGTCCCCCTGTTACATTCTTACATGAAGGAGCATATCACTCCCTTGTCCCCCTGTCCCATGTCCCATGTCCCGGGCGTGCTGCTCCAATGCCGGTACCGGCAGCGGTACCATTAGCAGTCAGCTCACTCTGTCGGCACGCTCAGACTCCGTTACTCCGGCAGCAGTATCAGTATCAGGTGGATCGCTCAGTCGGCGCGCACGCACCAATGGGCATCGCACGCACCGCACGCAGGTGTCCAGACCCCTCCCTCACTGGCCGCCTCTCCTCCGGCCGCCTAGCTCCCCCCCAAAAACCCCTCCTCCCCAGAAACCCTCCACTCCCGGCTTCCACCTTCCTCTCCCCTCACCCCCTCCCACGTCGCCTCCCCCGCCCCGCCCCCCACCAATGACAGGCTGTACTGCATGTCACGCCCCGCCCGCGAGCGTGCCGTACTGTCCGGCAGCTGTACTGGCCTGTCGCTCCGCCTGTTCGGATACCCGCTGGTAGAATGCTTCCTGGGGGGGCCCTCCGCTGCTGCTGCTGGTGCTGCTGGCGCTGGGGCTGGCGCTGGTGTTGTTGCTGTTGCGGGAGTTGGTGTTGGTGGTGCGGCTCTGCAGGCGGTGGCGCTGGTGGACCTGGTCAACCACCTGGCGGGTAGGTACGGCAGTACGGGATACGGATAAGGGGTACGGATACGACCATGGTGGGGATCCGTACGACTGGCTGGGGCGCTGTAGAGCGACAGGAGAGAGGAGACGCGACGCTTGTGGGGGGGCGTGGCTGAATGGGGGAGGGGGCCCGGGCGGGCGGGGGCTGTGTGGCCGTTCCGATGGCGAGCGGCCGGGGGCGCGGTCAGGCACCGGGGGAGAGGGGGAGAGGCCCGCGGCGGGGGCCAGGGGGGCAGCCATACGAGAACTTGCGCCGAAACGATGTCTCAGGGCCCGGGCTTACTGGAATCCCAACCCAACCCAGCCCAACCCGACCCAGCCCACCCCACCCCGACCCAACCCCACTGTACTCTTACCCCTGAGCGCCCCTCTGACCCCGCTGCCTCCCCATCCGCTCCGCCACTGCCCCGTCCCCGCACACTCCACCCGACCCCAGTGTGGTTGGGCTCCTACCTGTTGTTCGCGGGTGCCGGCCCCGCCTTCCCCGAGTCGTTCAAGCACGAGGACGGAGGGGACTACCGGGGGCAGTGGCGGGGGCTGCGGAAGGAGGGGCTGGGCGTGTACACGTGAGCGGGAACTGGGGGAGGGTGGGAGGACTGGGGGAGAGGGGGTGCGGGGGGTTCGGGGGGGCGATTTTTCCAAAGCCCGGCGTTTCGGGGACGCGGCGGCGGAGGGCTGGGTTGGGGGGAAAGGGGGCCGGGGGAAGGGGAGGGAGGACAGCCAGGAAGGAATGGTGTGGGGGGCCGCTCAGGAGGGGGAGGGCGTAAACCCTAAAACCCTAATACCATGAAACCATAAAACCAGGAAACCGGGCAGGCGGCCGTGGCCATGCCTGGGGTCTAGGATCAGGGGGGTGGTGAGGTCCAGGGTCGGTACCAGGTTCGGGGTGGGATGTGGGTTGCTTGCGCGACATGTTTTTTGTCGCTGGGTGGTTCTGTTTCTTGAGCTGCTGCCGTACACCGTCGTAAACAACGCGCAGGTATGCCAGCGGCGCGCGGTACGAGGGCGAGTGGCGCAACAACGTCAAGGAGGGGCGCGGGGTGTACTATTACCCAAAGGTACGGCGCAGCGACACTGTACGACACGGTACGACACCGTACGGGCATGGGGTTGTGGGGGCTTGCTGACCTGCCATGCCGTCGCGGCGTGTGTGGGGCATCCCTAGGGCGCCGGCGGCGCAATGTGACGTTGTCCACCCACCTCACCAGCGTCCGTTCCCGCCCAACAACACCACCACCCCCAATCCCACGACCGCCCTAAACATTCCCACCCACCCACCCTTCTTCTTTCTGGTATTTATATTCTGGATTCTGATCGTTTTGATAGCTCGATACCTAAACGGTATTCCTGTTTTTTTGTCGGCCTGTCAGCTCGTTTGGACTGTCGTACTCTTACCCCCTTCCAGGGCGGTGTGTACGAGGGCGAGTGGAGCGGCGGGAGCATGAACGGCCTGGGGGTGAGGACCTTCAGCACAGGCCAGGTCAAGGTAGGTATGCGTGTATGTATATACGACAGTGTACGGCGACACGGCCAATGCCTACTGGTGTTTGTGGAGGGCAGCTTGTTCACGCCGCCGCGAAACTCGAAAACCCTTCAAGAAAACTAAAACCCTAAAACCCTCGAGCCCTTCGCACGGTTCCAGTCCTCCGGCTCCATTCACCTCGTCACGTACCCCACCACCCTTCCACGTCTCCATCCGCGTGTCCAAGTATTGCACATTTTGGCGTATTTTCCGTTATCTTCCCTTCCCTTCTCTTCCCTTCTCTTTCGTTATCTTCCCTTACTTTCCCTTACCTTCCCTTACCTTCCTCAGGCGGGCCGCTGGCGCGATGGTCAGTTGGAGGCCCCCCTGGAGTTGTGGCAGGTGGCACTGGCGGCCGACGGCGCGACGGCGGTGGCGGCGGCGGCGCGGAGGTATGTACCGTCGTGCCGGTGTACGGCAGACGTCCCCCGTCGTATACTCTTACGGCACCTGTCACACCGCCGCCGGCAGGGCGTGGGGCGTGCCGCGTGCGGCGGCCACTTCCCGCGCTCACTGACTCACTGACTCTCGCGCGCGGCCCTTGCCCGCTCCGCCGCTACCCTTTGGCCGCTACCCTCTTCCCCGCCACCTCTCCGAACCCCTGTGGGCCCCTCCCTCTCCCCAACCTTTTCTCCCGCCCCTTTTGCTCCCCCACCCTCCGTGCTCCCCTTCCTTTGCCGCCCTCCCTGGCCCGGTCCCCACACAGCGTGGAGGTGGGCGGTGGCCGGTTGTTGGATGCCGTACATCAGTTGGTTGCCCAACCCACCCTTTGGGCACTGCTGGCGGGGGTGGTGCTCAACGTGTGCCGGGTGGGTGTTGGTGGGTGGGTGGGTGGCTGGGGGTGGCCTGGTATTGGCCTCAAAGATAGGGAACGGGCTGCAATCTGGGCAAGAGGGTGGGACCGGGGCAGGTGGGTGATGGTGGTGCCGGGGGGGAGGTGGGTGAGTGTGGCGGCACGACAGCGGGTTCGATAATGGAGGTAGAGGGCCACCGCCGCGGCCACCGCCGCTGCGCGCCCACCAACATACCGGTGTGACACAACAATCATCACCACCCACCGCAAGCCGCCCTTCTTCTGGGGCCAAAACCACGGACCACCCAAGCCCGTTCGCCCCGCCTGCTGCCACACCCTCCCGGCCCTCTACCGGCCCCCCCTCTGCCGCCTCCCCTCTGCGTGCCATGCTTTTGTTGGTGCACGGGAAAAGCGCGAAGCGAAGCGAGGCTGTAGCCTGAAAATTACCACCCAAACACAAACGGTAGAAGGTGTCCCTCAACCGCCACCGCCCACCCACCCAACCCAACCCACCCAACACCAGCTCTCAGCCCCCCTCCCCACCACCACCATCCATGCCCCCTCTTCCCCCTCCCCTCTCCCCCCCCTCCCCTCCAGGTTCCCCTCCCCACCTCGGTGGACCTGGTCACGAGGGTACTGGCCCAGGCCAACGCGCCGCTGATGCTGCTGGCGGCGGGGATAACAGCACCCAAGCTGGTGCCGCCGCAGGTGAGCCGAGCCAGCCGAGCCAAGCTAGCCAGCGAGCGAGCGAGTAGGGCGAGGAGGGCGAGGAGGGACGCGGAAGGGGAGGGCGTGTGCTCTGTTGCACGGACTGGACGGACGGGAGGGGTAATGGGACGGGATGGGACGGGTAATGGGATGGGACGGGTAATGGGACGCAGCGGCGCGCGAGGCCGCGCCGAAGCCGCGCCGCGCCGCGCCGCAGCACGCTGCGCCGAGCGCTGCACCCGGCCGCACCCGGCTCGCCTGCTGTGGTGACGGCGACTGTGGTAGTGGTAGTGGTGGCCAAGAGGATGCGGCGCCAAGGACGGCCACACGGCGGGATGTGGCCCCAGGCGGCCTATGCGTGTGTTTGGGGCTCGCTCATCCCCCCCTCCCTTCCTTCCTTCCTTCCTCACTCCCACAACTTACACAACGTACCACAGCCGTATACACACGCACGCTGTTAAACCCTAAAACCCTGGATCGAAACCCTCCCATCGTATGTTCGTATCTTGTGGTCACGCCAGGGCCTGCGGCAGCTCCTCCCCGACATTGCCCGCCTGCTGGGCTCCCGGCTGCTGGTGCCGCTGACGGTGGGTCTCAACCTGGTGGCGATGCTGGCGGCCGGGGGAGGCGGAGGCGGTTTCGGAGCCGGTGTGCCGGCCGCCAGCCTGGTGCCGCTGGCGGCCGCACTCATTGCGCTGCTGGCGCCGGTGCCGCCGCAGGTGAGGGGGTCGAGGGTCGAGGGCGCGGGGAGGCGGAGGCGGCCCTGCGCTGACCACTCAATGGCCGACTACATGGATGTCGCGGAGCGATGGCGAGCGGGCCAGGACGATGACACGGTTACGCCGCTGTCTGTGACACTGCCCTTCGTCGTGCCAGTGCTAGTGCTAGTGCTGGTGCGTAGTGCTGGTGCTACGCTGCGTGGCTGCGCTGTCTGCGTTTGCGGTCTCTGCGTGTGTGGGTGTGTGTTCTGCTTTGCACGCTCGCCTCTGACATGCCTGTGTGTGTGTGTGTGACTGTGTGTGTGCAGGCGCTCGCCAACGCGCGGCGATTCCGCCTCAACGAATCCACCGCCGCCACCATCACCTCCGTGTCGTACTTCATCTGCGTGCCGCTGATGCTGCTCGCCGGCGTCGCGGCCTGCGCCGGCGGCCTGGCGTCGCCGCCGCCGCCGGCGCTTCCGGGCGCCGTCGCTGCCGCCACCGCCGACGCGCGGCCGCTGGGCGTGTTTGCGCTGGCGGCAGTGGCCGCCGTCAGCGCCGCCGTCGGCTATGTCGCACACCGTTCCTCGCAGCTGGAAGAAGAGGCGGCGGCGGCGGCGGCACGGCCTGAGGACCGGCGTGTCCTGATGGTATACGCCGGGCCGCCGGGCTCGGCTCAGGGCTCGCCGGCGCCGTCGGCGACGGCGTCGGTGGACGAGGGGTCTAGCCAAGCCTCCGCGTCGGGGGCGGGACCCGGGAGGCCGACGGACGGCGGGCCCAACACGGGGAGAGGCACGGAGATGCGGAAGCCGTCGCCACCGCCGCCGGCGGCGGCGGCGGCGCCGCTGACCGGAGCGGCGGCGACGAGGGGTGCGGCGTCGTGCTGGGCAGGGTGGTCGCGGTGCAGTGTACGGAGAGGGGCCGTGTCGGCGAGCCGCGTGGCGTGCGGCGGCGGCGCCGCCGCCGCCGCCGCCGGGGGCGGGCGGTCGAGCGCCTGTCCTGCCGTTGCACTCACGGGCATTGCGCGTCTTGGTGGCGGCTGTTACAGTGCGGTGGTGATGGCGCTTGGAAGAGCCGCAACGTCCGGGGGCGCCTGTCGGGGGCAGGGCCCGGGACTGTGCGCGGCGCGGCCTGCGTCGTCGGACGGCGGGTGCCTGTCGGCGATGACGGGGTCGAGGCGGGCGACGGCGGGGCTGCCGAGGCTGCTGGGTCCCCCAGCGGCGCCTGCGACACAGCCGAGGCGGCTGGCGGGCCGCGGCGTGCAGCGCGCGGGGGCGGCGTCTGTCGGATCTGCGGGAGGAGGGGGAGGAGGCGTCCGGTTCTGAGGCAGCCCGAATGGCAGGGCATCCGGGCATCTACGCGCCAAAACCACCCCGCCCCCCGGTACCGTATTGGCACAAATGCAGCGCCGCTGGTGGTGGTTCATTGGGTCAGCGGCGCTACCGGTAAGAGGAGCGACGTCGAACTGTGGGGTGTGGTAGACAGTGCCGTAACCGCGTAGAAACATGGATCAGCCGGAGGCCGGACGTTGTCCCCCTCACGTGCGCGTGCTGTGCGCGAGTACCGGAACCTGCAGAGCGAACCTGCACTCGAACTTTTGACGTTCGTGCCGGAGGGGGATGGAGGCCGCTGGCAGGTGGTGGTGGTGATGGTGATGTCGTCACTACCGGTACCTGCAGGAACGCTCGGACGCATTTATGCAGAGTGCCATATAAAGCGCGCGCATCGGGTCATATGGGCCGCTGCCAAGCAGAGCTGCCGTTGCGCTGAGGCTGCAGCAAGCCGGTCGACGGCCGCTGAAACACCCCCCCCTTTCATGTACCATATACGAACCGGAAACCCAACCTCAAGTTCGTAAACGACCAAAGATGCCCAGTCCAGCGAGAGCTGGCCCCTGCCCCCCACGCGCCCGCGCCGCGCCTTGAACAGCAAACGATCCGGCAGCCGGTCGTCACGTGCACGGCATGCGCACAGTGTGCCGCAACTCGGCAACTGCCAAGCCCGTGGAGTCATGCAGGCTCTGTTTTCCCCACCACTCTGCGTCAGCGGCAGCAGCAGCAGTAGCCGCAACATGGCAGCAGCACTCCGGCGCCGAGGGCTGCAGTCCCGTTGCGTCACAGCGGCCGCAACCACAACAGCGCCGCTGCATCGATCGTTGGCTGCCACAACAGGAAAGCGTCCTTCGCCCAGCTACCGCCCATTTATGACAACCGAACGCCCCGGGCAGTGCCCCGTTCAGTGCTGCACCCACCAACCACCACATTGTCCATCCACCTGTACACTGCTGCACCAGAAGCGAACGGGCGCACCTCGCCCTACCTTGGGCATCACCAACCAGCACAGAGCGCTGCTGCTGCCCCTCTCCTCACTGAACACGCGCGCATGGGTCCTGACGCCTCTCCGGCGGGGCAGGTTTACCGCACGCCCTGCTTGGTGGTGGTGGTGGTGGGGGGCGCTTCTGCCACTCGAGCACTCTGTCCGCACAGAACGCCTCGCGACCACAAAGAAGAGCCGGAGAGCCAGGGCGGGAGCCCAGCCCCCGTCCAGCCCACGCATGGTCACTGGGGGTAGCATGGTCGCTACATATTCAAGTACCGTAGTAGCCCCCCCCCCCGCCGCAAGTCCTCGTAATGCAACGCCGCCGTAGCCCAGCAGCACCACAAGAACTGTGCGGCTCCCATGCCGTGTCTTTGCGGCCAACCAGCCAAGCACAGCGTGTGCCATTCATCAGTCAAAGGCGCCGCAACGGCACCTGCCTGCGAGCGGATCTCCGCGAACAAAATCCACAGGATCGAAACGCAGCGAACCCAACTCCCGACAACTCCCGACACCACATCCTCCGCGCCATTGGGTTTAAAAGCACCAAATGGCACTGGTCAGCGACGTGGCAGCAGCCATAGGGTGCCCCAAGTGTGCCCTTCCCCCTGGCTGTGAGGCTATTGTGAAGCGTAGTGGGTAGCTATGACCGAGGTCGGCGATGATCGCAGCGACGACGCCAGCGCCATCGCCCGACTGTGCGTGCGTGGTTATCTCGTTGGCGACCACCGACCAGATAGACAGATGGGCGGGCAATGGCTGACAGATGGACAGGAGGACAGTGTCGGTGCCGCTGCGTTGCCGCACAGCCATGCATAAACTGCATGGCCACCAAGAGACAGCGCGCACACACACTCGCACACACTCGCACACATCACACTCACGACCCTGCACATACGTGCGTGTCTGCGCAGTGCCGTCTAGTGCGAGGTGCCGTATGCCCGGTCCCCGGCATCCCCAAGCCCTGGAATGATGTAGCCCCGCTCGTCCACTTGCTCGTCAATCATCGCGGTATACACCTGGAAGGAAGGAAGGAAGGCGGCCAAGGGCACCGCCGTTCATCGATATTGATATTGATATCCTATTGTTACAACAAAAATATTGCTGATGTTGCAGAAGAAAGTAAAACGTATTTTAAGCCTGGCTTTCAGAAATATACGCAATTGAATTTTTTGCGCAACACCCCTGCAACACCTATTTATAAATGAAATCCTGAACATGACATAAGCATGAAACGAATGTGTTATGCCTGTCACAGCATAGCATACCGTGGCGTGGTCGTGCCATGCTGTGCAGAATGCCACATAGCATGGTGAAGTTGCTGGCATGCTAGGCTGTGCCATGCTGTGCGGAATGCCACATAGCATGGTGAAGTTGCTGGCATGCTAGGCTGTGCCATGCTGTTCACCATGCTGTGCTGAGTTCTGCTCAGTCTGTATCACAGTGCGCTGTCGCCTTGCTGTGCCTCGTGCCGTGATTTGCCTTGCTCTGGCTGTACCACATCTGGCATGCTGTCCTCATGCTGTGCCGACCGTGTTCTGCTATGCCATGCTATGCCATGCAGTGTTGCTGGTTTACTTTTGTACGCTGTGCTGTGCCTGTGCCCATGTGCTTACGGTAGCATGCCCGCTGCAAAATACCAACCCAAGTTTCAGATATTTTATTCAGGAAAATGCTTAGTAGTACAGAGTAATACTGCTTTCCTCTTGTGACTGCTGCGGCCTGAAAAGTATGCCTGTTGCCCAATCTGATTATTGCTATGCCAACCAACACTCGTCCTCTTGTCCACAACCTCCCTTGCATGTCGGACCGTGAAAACCTCCCTTCAGTCCAGGCACTGCGTCTTTCTTCCTCTGCCCCAACCCAAGACCAGCAACTCACCTTGAGCCCCGGATAGCGGTCCGCCAGCAGCTTCAGGGCCGGTGGTGCCACCACCACTGCAACTACCCGGACGTTTTCTGGGCGCCCGCCACGCGCCACAATGTCATCGATCACCTGCAGCGCAGCGCGGTGGCCTCCTGCCCTTCAGCTACCGGTACTGGAGCAGAGGACAGTCTGGAGGAGATGTTGAAATGAAAAGACACTCCGGGAAACGCGTCTGCACTTCACATGCGTCCCCGTTGCTGCATGGGACCCAGCGGGCGGGCGCTGCATCATTATATGAGCACATCGATCTGCACTACTAGCCACCGTCCACAAGACCACAAGCCCAGCCTGTTCCCTGGACACCAGGTGACAAAAAATAAATTGTTTTGCACAATAAATGTCACTGTTAAACCGGGGAAGCACTATTGGCACAATAGGACAACTGGGCAGCCTCGAAGACCCCGAAACCCTAATTGAAGTGCACACTCAGGCTGCAAGCATCAGAGGTCAGACCCCCACTCCCCTCCTACCACCCCGGGGCGCCAGCGGCATATCGTTCCCCACCTGCACCATGGTCCCTCCGGTGGCCAGCATGGGGTCCGTGATGAGGAACAGATCGTCCTCCGCCAGTTTGGCGGGCAGCTTGTTCAGGTAGGCGCTGGCCTGGGGGGGGGGTGGTGTGTTTGGGGGTGGGGGGCAAAAAGAAGATACCGCAGCGGAGGTAGGGTGGGGTGTGTGGGGTGAGGGAAGAGCACGGCAGTGAGGGCGGATGTAGAGCCTGCGCATCTGATTGCGTATACGCAACGCAAAACGGAGCTCAGGTACCGGCTTTGGGATGAGGGGGCGCGCCGACGGGCTCAATCAGGGACCATGGACCATTGGACCTCTTTATGTAAGTTCGGAAGGTTCCGGAGCCCGATGCATGCGCACCGCCTCACAGCGGCACGGACTAAGATCCTTGTGTCGAACATGGTTCGTTAGGTTACGGACTTGGCTGATCGAGTTGACGCAGGCAGATGCCGACCCATTAGGCGGAGGCCAAGCAGCGCGCCATTGCAAAGAGCTCCTACCCCCACCCCCCCACCCCCCTTTGCTGCGTTCATGCCGCCCCCACCCCTCCCCAACCCCCCTCCCTCCCCCCGCCCCGCTGCGGTGTCTTTCAACCCATTCTTCCCAACCCATCCTCCCCAACCCATCCTCCCAGGCCGGGGCACAGAGTGGCCTGCCATGTACCGATGTACGCTTGCCGACCCGCACACGCACCCGCACACACACCTGGAGCGTGACTGGGTCCCTCACGTAGCCCACGTGGTAGGTCTCCTGGAAGGGCACCACCTGGCCGCACTGCTCCAGGAGGACCAGACCCGCACGCAGGATGGGAACCACCTGGGGGCGGGGAGGCGGGCGGGGAGGCGGGGGGGGCGGGGAGGGGAATGGAAGCCAGGGAAGCTCATACGCCAAACTGAAGAGGAGGCCAGCGCGGGCGAAAAACAACACGGTTGTCCCACCACCACCACAACTGCGGGGCCCCCGAACGGACCGCACCGCACCCCCAGTGCACCCCAGGGGCGCCCCGGCCCCCAGGGCGCACGCGTTCGCAAACGCCGTCTCCGTCCTTTCGCTGGCGTATCTTCATTTCCCCTCCCCCCCGGCAGGCACACCGCACGGCTCGCGCCTCTCGGCGGTGTCTGCGCACCTTGATGGGCCTGGTGGGGTCCACCAGTGTGGCGTCCGCCACCGCCCCTAGCGGCGTCTGCACCTGCTGCTCAATGGTGGGCAGGAACTCCCGCACCGCCTCGTACACCAGCAGACGACCCAGCTCAGCGCACGCGGACCTGAGCGGCGGCGAGACAGCAGAGCAGGAGTGGGTGTGGGGGTAGGTATGGGTGTGGGGTTGGCGACGGAAACGAAAACAGGAGGGGGGGTTAGGCAGGCCGGTAGGCGGCCAGGCAGGCAGCCCGATGATTTGGGCAAATCATCGCCGTTCCGGGGCAGGCAGGCAGGCAGGCGGGCAGGCGGGGCGTCGGGCCAGTCAGCGAGGGCAGGGAAGGGAAAGGGGCTGAGTGCACCTGGGAAGTCGGGTGGATGGCGGGGCCGGGCCGCTTGGGGCGATGGCTGGATGGATGGTTGGGCAGCCGGGAGGCGGCATGCACCGTCGGACCGCAATTAGAAATGGGATGGGCTGGGGTGGCCTAACGGGGGAAGGTGGCGACATGCCAGTGACTGCCACGAAACACGGCAAGCGAAATGCCGCCCACCCACTCCACCCACTCACCCACCCCCCTCTGGATGGCCGCAAAACGGCAGAGGCCTTACATCGTCCCTCCCTTCCACCCACCCCACATGGGCCCTCCCCCAGCCCCTTGCCGTGCCGCCCCTCTCCTCCCTCCCCCTCCCCCTCCCCGTTACCGTTCACGGGCTCCGGCCTATACGTGGATAACCCCCCTCTTCAGCCTCACCGGAACATGGGCCCTCTCCCAGCCCCTTGCCGCGCCGCCCCTCTCCTCCCTCCCCCTCCCCCTCCCCCCTCTTCAGCCTCACCGGAACATGGGCCCTCCCCCAGCCCCTTGCCGCGCCGCCCCTCTCCCCCCTCTCCCTCCCCCTCTCCCTCCCCCCTCTTCAGCCTCACCGGAACATGGGCGACGGGGTGTACTCGGACCGCAGGATGGCCAGCCAGTGCTTGATCAGCGGGTGGGGAGGGGAGTACACCTGCAGCGCTCGGGCGGGCGGGCGGGCGGGCGATAACGAGCACACACGGACCGGCGAGTAGTGGGGTAATGGCCGGGCCAGCGTGCGCGGGAAGGGAACGTTAGGGCAGCAAGCGCAGCGTGTCGCCTCGCCTCGCGTCGCGTGGTGTGGTGTGGTGTGCTGGGCGGGCGGGCGCCGGCTCACTGTGTGCCGTCCGTGTCCGTGTGTGTGTGCGGACGGGCGCGAGTTGCGGCGTGAGTTCGGGGGGGCTGGGGCTGGGGTGGGGCGGTGCGGGTGGCGAGAGGGAGTGTTGCGGCACGGAGGACGGCTGCCAGAGCTCCGTCGCATCCCGAGGGGGGGGGTGGGGGCGAAGGGGCAGCTGCTGACGTGGGGAAGCGTGTGTGCTAGGGAGCGAGGTGGTGCGTGTCGTGAATGGCCCCGAACTCTGGCGGTGTGCGGGTGCAGCGAGCAACTAAAATGCGTCCGTTATGGGTTAATCAAGTCAACGTGTTGAGTAAGGCCCACGAGCGCATGCTGCACAGGCCCTGGCCCTGGGGGAGGGGGGTTGAAGGGCGTGTCCGCCCCCCTTGAATTTGGGCGACCAAGAGTCTTTGGCGCTTTCTGGATGCAATGGATGTTGCGTCATGGTGCCGTGCCGCTCTGACGCCCGAAAATGGACCGCTTTCTGGGCCACAACTATGCCCGGACGGAGGATTGTTTGAGAGACCAGATGCAACGTACGAAGGTATCCTGGGACGAGCAGAACTCATACGCACATTTAACCATAAAATATGCGCCGCGTTCAGGGCTTACCAGCATCTGCTGCGGAGCCTTGGGCTTGGGTTTGGACGTCGTCGCGTCGGTTGTGGCTCGCACCGGTCCAACGCGCACGATGCTGCGCCTTGGCGCCAGACCACGTCCAGAGGTCCCACAGGGTGATCGCTGCGCTAGAAGACTCTGCATTGTTGACCGTGTCAAGCTAAAGCGTCAACAGATTTGTAAAATACCACTTTGCGCAATGCGCTAAAAACATAAGGTCACGACTACGCCTATACTAAATTTTGTTTTATGCTAACTACACGCAAGCCGCAGTCGGTGCGGGTACTGCGTTCGCCAGTAGCCGAGTACTTTTTGCACGGTTAAGCTGTCACTCGTACAGTCCATGTTTGATGGTTGCGGGGAGGCTACGAGGCTTCTAGTGAGAAAAGTGGGGATCCAATCTTCCCAAATCCTGCTTGTCTCACAATTATATTTATAACCAAATGGAAATTTCGCAGAGAGCTTAATATTAATGAAAAACGCGCCGCATTCACGATGTGCCGCTAAGGAAAGGCGGGACGAAGCAAAAAACAAGGGAACACAAACCGATAAACATGGCATACACGACGTCTTTCACCCACCGTTGCCGCTGGTCCTCGGCCCGTCTCTCTTCGCCGACCGTAACCCCCTCGCCGCCGGCCCCCGCCCGCGCGCCATGTAAGGGGCGCTGCCCCTGGGTGTGGCGAGCGGCCGCCTGGCTCGGATATCCGGGCGGCACCGGGCACCCCCGCCCGCTCCACCCGAGCAGGACAACGGTTTACCAGCAGGGCCTGGTGGTCATCCTCCTGGGGGCTCCCGGGGGCTCTGTCGGGAAAGATCGTGAATCGGCAGGACGCTTCGACCGCCGAATTTCCGTGCTGGCTCACTCGCTGCGGGCGCGGTCGGACGTGGGCGGACTGTACACCCGACGACGTACTTGTCTACATGGGTGACCTGGTGGCGGGCCTACCTGTGAGGCGCGGTGGCTCAGGCCACGTGCTCCCTGGAGCGGGTGCTGTTCTTGCGGGACCTCTTGTCGTCTTGGGTGTCTTATGCAGCTGTCCAGGAGCGGCCGGTTTTGTGTCGCTGGGTCAAGGCCATGGTGCCTTCCACAGCCAGGGCGGACACCAACCCGCGTGCACGGACCCCTCTTACCGTGCACGAGGAAACGGCCCCCAAGGGCTGCAGGCGGGGGCCGTGCACCGGCGTGCAGCCTTGCTGCGGCAGACGGCGTTTCGGGGTCACGACATCGGCTGGGCCTGGGCAACTTCCTCGACTCGTTGCAGCCGGATCGCCCCTACACCGGAGTTGACTCGGAATGCGCAAGTGCAGCAGGACCCTAGTGGTCCCTCATTGTAACTCTGGCATCCTACACCGGCTTCCCACTGCCACCCCCCCTGCTGTGGGGCTCTGCCCGCTGCGGCTGCCCCCACGCTGGGCTTCCGCATGGCATTGTGAACTTACCACGCGTTGCAGCCCATGGGTGACTGCAGGGTGACTTACTTCTATGGCATGTTTATTTCGTCCGACATCACTGCATCGCCGAAACGTGAAGGCCCTTTCAATACCCGTACAAAAGGGACCCTGCAGTGGTACGGGTGGTACGGGTGTGCCACTGCAAGCTGCGTGATATGCCTCCCATGGTCGGTAAGGGTCGGTAAGAATTTCGACAGCACCTAGCTTGCTCCTGCACCCCTTGCGCTCGCCGGCAGACTCGCTGGTGCCTCCCCTAAAGTTCCCAGCTGTGGCACTGGCGCACACAGGCCCATAGCGCCCCTCATTCCATCCGATCACGGCCGAAGTACCTCCCGGTGTGAGCGGCGTAATGATGCCGACACGATCCGAGTGGTTTCTGGTTGTAACCGTCTTGCCGGGACGCTTCAGGGGGGACTGGAAGTCCGGCTGGGACGCCGAAGCCCCAGCTTGCGAAAGGTGACGCTTGGCTTGGTTGATCGCTTCCTGTGTTTACCAACACCGAAACCACTTGGGCGTTTCCTACCTAGCGTAAGAAAGTCATCCGAACAGTCCTCAGTGGAGGGGCGGCCGGAGGGGTGGAGGGGCGGCCAGGCGTGCGGGCAACGCCAGCGTGCCACACGCACGCGCCGCACCGGGGGATTACAACGGGAGGATCAAGGGCTGAATGCACAAAGGCGATCCCAAGCCTCACCGAGCGTTCCCGGCTGGACAGAACCAGATACCACTGAAGGATGACGATGGGCGAGATGCGGAAATAGCTAAGAAAGGAGCGTTACAGTACTTATGCGGTGGTGACCACACCGCACAGGGCTTATTGTCTAGCTCACGACCTATTGGCTGAGAGCCGAAAAGCGACGCAACTATGTCACTTTCGGCTAATGAACACAACGCGAAGGAAACGTCGTGAACCGACGTACTGATCAACAGGATGACGGGTAGATCACAACCTCCCAACCCTTCACGGTGCCCGTGCCCTCATGTTGAGTGCCACTGCCTGCACTGTGCGCTGGCCACATCATTCCCACCGGAGGGTTGCAAAGGGGTCCCAATCCTCCAATCCATGGGGTGGGTACTGGTCAGCAATCCTTCAATCCCTGCTGTGGGGTACCACTTTCAATTCTCTATCCCAGAGTGGGGTTCGTATCCAAATCCTAGGGGCGGGGTTGTAATCCACATCCCCGTGCAGTGTCCCAATCCTAATCCTAGGGCCCGGCTCCCAATCCTAATCCTGCGTCCAGTCCCGTAAACCTTAACCCCGTACCCGGTCCAAATCCTAATCCTGTTTCCTGTGTCGTAATCCGTATCGTAAAGCTGTGTTCCAATCGTAACCGTGTGATCGATTCAGTAACCCTAACTTCGGCTGCCGTACAGGCGCGAGGCGATGGCAACGCAACCACGCATGAAAAGTAGTCGCAATCCAGTCTTACAGCGGATACATCAAATGAAGTGAAACCCGAAATATGAAAAGCAGCCAATCATCCTGAACACTATCGCATGATCGTGCCATACTACACTGTAATATGGTGCGTTTAAACACCTTGAATAAGAACAGGGTACTGTAAACCCTTGCGCTCTCCCTAATTGTAAATTTAGGGCGCGAGAGGAATGAACCAAAACAAATCCGCGCGTGATAATGCAAACGGCACGAGAGCCAATTCATTTACACAAGATTATACGTAACACGCCTATGTGCATATGTGCGGAGAAGCTGCAGCTGGTTGAGAGAGGTGTTGGTGAGCTGGTTGGGAGAGGTGAGCCAATGGTTCACCTGTGGCTCACTGTCCACACTTAAAGCGAAGCAAAGATCCTCATTGCTATTATTGAAAGGGGGTTTCGCAGCTTTTGAATACAGCCCGATAAGCAGGACGTGCCGCGTGAAGCGCATGTTTCAGAGCCATAAAAATTTTCAGGCATTGGCTGGCATTTCATCTACTTGTATTGTATAACAATTCCTCTAGGTGATATTCATCATCACTGCCTTGGAGGTTGGAGCGTCCCTCAATGTCGTGCAGTTGGTTTCGGAGGAGAAGTATGCGAAGAGCGGATTGGTGCCTAATCTTCATCTAAATCCAATGTCTTAATCCTGATTCTGAATGTTGGGTATTAATCCGAATCCTGCCCGCTGTGTCGCAATCCTAATCCTGTGGGCGGGGTCCCAATCCTAATCCTGCGGCTGGGGTCCCAATCCTAATCCCACACTCGTGGCCCTAATCCTAATCCTGACATCGACTTTGTATCCTAATCCTGCCCCCGCTCTCCAAATCCTAGTTTCTGCCTGACCGGGCACCGGTCCTAATTCCTAATCCTTGCAACCCTCCTTTCCCACGCAGACAAACGCGTTGGTGCTTCCCCTAGGATTATAGGTAGCTTAGCGCCAGCCTTGCTGGAGGGGGGGGGTGAACACGTGCACCCATCAACATTCCCACTTCTTTGGTGTTAACGTTCAGGTGCGTCCTGTCTGATTGGTCTGTGTCCTTGTTTTTGTCGTGCACTTTTTGGGCGGGGCCCCAGCGCGAAGCGCCCAGGGGGGCCCCGCCCTGTAGGATTGCCCATGTCCGTGTCTGGGTTCTGGGTTCTGGGTAATTGGACAAGTGCAGACTTTCGGCCAACGGAAAGGCTGCATACGTAAAAGATTACATTCTTTATTGCACGGTAAATTTATTATTGGAACCCAACATCGCATGAGTACAAACCAGTTTGGCAGTCTCCATGGACCGAGGCCGAGGTCAAACCATCACCTCTCGGCCTATAATTAATTCCAGAAGAGTCATCGTTCCTTAAGGTGGAATTCTGACATGACGGCGTGAAATGAATCTTCGTTTCGGAAACAAACTATGTTTGCATTGCAAACACTCTTCCCGCGACCACACCACAGCAGCTCTGCTAGCCGGTCCGATCGTCTTGACGCATATTGCTATTACAAAGGTTGCAAGGAGCAAACCATGAGGGGCAAACTGCTGGTTGTTGGACGCCAAGCCGCCGATGCACGCACGATGCAGCCCTATGCAGCGGTCTTCTGCGGGCCGCCCAACAAGTCCAGTCGGCAACCTAGGGGATGGACTTCTACATTCCCTGTCCTAATGTTATAGCAGTCAAGCCTCCTCTACGGCGAATACCTCAGTAGCGAAGCCTGTGCACTCTCGTCGGCAACTGCACGTCGTCGCTACCCTCGCAAACAGTTCCGCTGTCCTTCTATTGGCAAGTCAGCCTGCGTGATGTGTAAATGATACACTCCATGTCTACTGTCAAGTAACTTCAGCCAATGCGCTGGCCGGAAGAGTTGCACAGTGCCGAGACGGCGCGCGATGCTAAACATGGGTCGGATTGCTGAAGCCGAAGGCATTTCAGATATAAAGCTCTGGCTGCCTATCAGCAGGAATGTCGATGCGACACTCTCACAGTTGACGCCCTCGCCGCTCGCTTTGGAAATGCCGTATTTCGGTCGATGCGCACATGCGCTCATGCACCCGACGGGATGACGCGCTTCGCGCGGCGCCGGCAGGCCTTGATAACGACTCGGCTAGCAGGCATTTCGGGAAAAAGCTCTGGCTGTCTATCAGCAGGAATGTCGACACTCTCACATTTCACGCCCTCGCCGCCCTAGCACTCAACTTAACCCGTACGGATTTAGTGGGGCCCCGCCCTTTTTCCGGCTTCAAGGAAGCCGACACCAACCCCTTGTTCCAGTCGGTTCCCGATCCGGCTTCGTGCTGGGGGGGAGCCCCATCGCCTGCTGACGCCACGCGTACCCTTGAGCCTTTGGAAGCCCCATAGACACCCTTCGGCGTCTACGCGTGGCTGGCGGTTTTGTTGTGCTGGGGGCACGCGTGGCTCCTCCCTCGTCTCGAGCATGGTCGTAGGGTTATCAAGCGCTAGCTTCGGTGTTGGACGCCGGCGCATAGCATGACGGGCGCCGCGCGTGTGAGTGTACATGCACAAATTGTTCAGTTTTTCTACCGTTAGCGCAATCATCAGTCCTCTACCTACTTCGTACGTGACCCTTTCCATCGCCTTCGTTCGCCAGCGTTCATCACGCATCCATCTTCCATCTGGTGCCCGCTGGGGGGGGACGGTTCACTACGCACGTATTACGTCGGTTAGCAGCCAAGTGATCCGACAGCTGTCAAACCGATCAGCCGTCATCGACGAATTACCGTCCTTTGGTTGCGGTGTAGTTGGTCGGGGTCATTTCGGTGTTTCCGGAACACGAGTAACGGTCTTTGGGACGAGCGTGGTCTGAACTTTGCTTTACTGTCCGTTTGTATGATCGTGCTATCTTCCCGGTTTGAGTGGTTGGTATCCGCCTGTGTAGGGACCAGCAGCGCAATCCTATGAGCTTCTGCTTAAAGTGTGAGGGTTGCACGGTTCAGATGAGCCAGGAGCCAGGCGCCCTGCTGATCCAGGCGCCAGGTGCCCTGATGAGCCAGGCGCCAGGCGCCCTGATGAGCCAGGCGCCAGGCGCCCTGATGAGCCAGGCGCCAGGCACCCTGATGAGCCAGGCGCCAGGCGCCCTGATGAGCCAGGCGCCAGGCGCCCTGATGAGCCAGGCGCCAGGCGCCCTGATGAGCCAGGAGCCAGGCGCCCTGATGAGCCAGGAGCCAGGCGCCCTGATGAGCCAGGAGCCAGGCGCCCTGATGAGCCAGGAGCCAGGCGCCAGGCGCCCTGATGAGCCAGCTGGAGGTTGTGATCTACCCGTCATCTTGTTGATCAGTACGTCGGTTCACGACGTTTCCTTCGCGTTGTGTTCATTAGCCGAAAGTGACATAGTTGCGTCGCTTTTCGGCTCTCAGCCAATAGGTCGTGAGCTAGACAATAAGCCCTGTGCGGTGTGGTCACCACCACAAAAGTACTGTAACGCTCCTTTCTTAGCTATTTCCGCATCTCGCCCATCGTCATCCTTCAGTGGTATCTGGTTCTGTCCAGCCGGGAACGCTCGGTGAGGCTTGGGATCGCCTTTGTGCATTCAGCCCTTGATCCTCCCGTTGTAATCCCCCGGCGCGGCGCGTGCACGTGGCGTGCTGGCGTTGCCTGCACGCCTGGCCGCCCCTCCCCCCCCCTGGGAATATCGCGCTGCATCCACACGTGGTTACTCCAGCTGGGTAAAGCCAATATCACATGCGCCAAATACAAAACAAGGCGCAACGGCAGTGCGACACACTTTCGACGAGGCATCACCGTAACGTAGGATCAGTCCGCCGGCTGCTGGCGAGGTCGGCTCCCCGCAGAACGGCTGACCACATAATGCTGCGTATTGCACAAATGGTGCTAATACGATGATGATGGGAATGTCTCGGCCAGGTAAAGGGAAAAGAGTGACGATGAACGACCTTACATGTCTCTTCAGCTAGGCCAGGTCCTTAACCTAACGAAAGGGGCCTACTAGTTGGACAACTACTAGTTGCTCACAGGCGACTGCCTGAGAGCAAATCGAGACAAGGCAACAAGCCAAAGACTCGACTAAAATACGCAAAACAACTGTACGACATCCTACTCCCGAGATCTTCACGTAAGCTATACAACGTTACGAACTCGAAAGCGAACAACCAAGACTGACGTAGAACCAACAAACTACGCAAATCTGCGCAATATCCAGTCGGCCATAGTTGAATTGTGAGACAGCAAGATTGGATATCTCACTTTTTGGGGTGTACGTTACTAGAAGCCTCCCCCACCAATTCTGAACCGGCGCTGGGCTTAAGCTTTGGCGACAAATGTGAGCGCAAAAAATTTGGGCTGAAAACGGGGGGTTCCCTGATTTGGGCCACCACAGAAAAGGTGGTCCAACAGCGCCCATCCCTCAGAACTCCGACATTCCACCACAGCGTCATAAAAGAATTATTATCTAAACGTATTGGCAAGCTTCTTGTAGCCGGTTTGCCGTCTCCGACCGCCAGACGGAAACCATCGGCCATGCCCAGTCTGCTGCTGAAGGAACCGTCGACCCAAACTGCTGAGCACGAGACCGCTTCTCGCCGGCTTCAAGGGCATGCCTGAGGTGTCATAAGAGGTCCTAGACACTATTGGAATGGGCTAGTGCATGTTTTTAGGGCCCGATTATAGTGGATTTACATGACACGTTACGTTATCACTTTACAGGAAACGTGGTCAGTTCGCATGGGGTAACGGGTACGTTACACTTTACGTGGCCATAAAGTCTAACGTGACCCCAGGGGGGGGGTGTAATTGACCAAACGTTGACCCCTCGCCCCGAAAACCTGCTTCTCCCAGAAGCCCTTGTAATTATCGTCCCTAATGCTCCAGAAGCGGCGCAGCCGCTCCGTGGTGGTCAGCGCCAGCAGTGCGGCGCCGATGGCGACGGTACACATCTGCGCGCTCTCGGCAGCCATCGCGGTAGCAGCCATGGCGTTAATGGCCAGCCATTGCGACGTGAAGAAGTCCTCCATTTGATCGCAAAACTCGTCAACCGCCGCTGCCAACGCGGTTGCGAGAACGGCGCGCACAGCGTCAGATGCCATGATGGGATGGCGAATTGCGCTCACAAGCTTCTCCCTGAAGCTTTGAAATAGTGTTGGAGTCATATGACACAGAAGGTTCGACTTTACCGCCTAAAACATTGTTTGTACGGACCTCGCGCCAACGGACATAACGTCCCCAAAACGGCCCATGTAAACTGGGCTCCGTTTTGACCTGTCACTTTACATCAAAACGTGAGTAAACGTAACGTGTCATGTAAATTGGCTATTACATAGCTAAACAGGCAACTGGCCCAAATTTTCCCGCCCAATTTCGACGAAGTTGGGGCCAGGCAGCTCCCCGAGGAGTTCCGCGCACAAAACTGTCACTGTGGCCGTGACTACAACTATAAAATGAACGTTTCCTTCAGCGAGAGTGTAGCCTGAATCCGCATGTGCGATGCATATACAGCATTTTCCGTGACCCGGCCCGCCAAAATTACGGCGCGCCGGACATTAGGCGCCAACAGAGTTAGCGCGCCCAGTTAAGCGACGGCTACAAAAGGTTATCACAATCATACCCATGATCTGAAACGTGCAAGACAGCGGAGAGCTCAACGAAATGCCGTTTGAGAGGAGCGGAGCCCGTCTGGGCTTGGCCCTGTTGCTCACGTTCGCGTTTTCTGTGGGAGCTGCGTCCGCGATTGCAAGCCTGCCGCTCTTCGCAGGAGTTTGGCCACAGCCCCAGAGACAAGTAGGTTGTGCGGGCCCATGGACTGCAATACGGTAGCCTCTGGCGCGCCCAGCAGTTTGGCGCCATTGCATGTGTCGGAGCGCTTCCGCGTGCACAGAGGACAACTTTGCATGCCTACATTATTGAGCTTCTGCCGATGGTTTAAATTCAGGTGCTGACGGGAGAGTATCTGCCTTTGGACCTGGCGTCTCTCTCGGTGTCATGCCGGCCGAAACCATGTGGGGATGTCCTCCAGCAGGCAGTGTCCAGGTGCGCCGCTGCCGCACACGGCGTCTTGGTGCTGCTCCGTCCGTTCTACTGTTTGGCTAAGAAGTGGCGTCCCAGAAGCCGAGCGAGTTCGGGCGTCCCAGAAGCCGAGCGAGTTCGGGCTGGGTGGCCCGCGCTTCGACACGCTTCCATACCGGCCAGCATTGTCCGCCGGCGCAAAGCCTTTCTCCAGGCCGACCCATACAAGTGCCCCGCCATTCTCCTGTCAGGGCTCCGCCCGCAGCGCTTTCCTGCTGCATTCAACCAACCGCCCCTCCCGCGGCCCCCTTCTGCCGTCTGCTGTCGTAACCGCACCTGCACCCGCCCGGCGCCCCCTCCTGCGAACCCCCGCCCCGCCTCGCCCCGCCCCGCCCCGCCCCCGGCCCACAGGTTCTCTAGCAACGCCGCGCGCAGCGGCTACCGGCACCCCAGCGCCGGCGCCGCAGCGGCGGCAGCGGCAGCCGCTGACGCTGTTGAAGCGGTGAGGCAGGTGGGTGGTGGCGCGCTCCCCCCTGCCCCTACCGTGGGGGTTAGGGGCGGCCACCAGCATGGACTGGATGGCAGCCAAGCCCTGCGAGCCCGCCTTCGAGAGCCCGCCCCGCACGAAACCCACAATTGGGAGGGACTCCATCCGGTCACGTTCAGCGGGTATCGCCGCGGCCCGGGTGTCGCCGTGCAGCCCGGCGCCGCTCCCCGGCGGCGGTCATTCCCCAGGCGGCGGTTCTTTCGCCCCCGCACTCACGCACGCGCATCACCGTGCAGTGGGGCGGTTGCCCTCTGGCCGGGACACGCCATCTGGCTTCCCCGGACTGGTGTATGTCCTTTTGCCGTAGCAACGTTTGATACCCCGTTTCCTTGATTAACCCCCACTCCCTTGGCGCTCGCCTTACTCCAGAATCCCTCATCCCCCTTGGGGTCATCTTATCCCCCAGCACTCGTGCGGTGCGGTGCGGTGCGGTGCGGTGTTGCCGCTGCCGTGAGCTGTATCCAATCCGTGGGCCGCCGCCCCCGCCGCCGCAGATTGTGATGCAAGTGGCCGACCAGGAGGCCGAGCTGGGCCTGGGCATGGACGAGTCGTACGAAATGCAGGTACGGCTGTACGGTGCTGGGTGGAGTTTCTGGTGCTGTAGCACCATATACGGCATAAATCGACGGCATGAATGCACGCACGGAAATGCCCCCGTATACGTAATGCCCTTGGGCAAGGCCGCCCCGGCAACCCTCTCCTAGCCCGGCCTCGCCGCCGCACTTCATGTTCCGCGGCGTTTGCCTCCGCACCTTTTCCCTTGTATTCCCTCGTCCCTCCATTCTATCTCTCCCCCGGGACCTCTGCCGTGAGGCCCACGGCTAAATGGCCGCCAGGCGCCGCTACCGGTCTCCTCCCCTTCTTGCCCTGCTTTACCCCGCCCTGTCTTGCCACGTGCCGTGGGTGGCGTGGCGTGGTGTGATGTGCAGGTCCCCAGCACCCGCGGCGAGATACTGATCCGCGCAGCCACTCAGGTGGGTGGGTGGGCGCCGGGAGGGGGGCCGGACCAGGGCCGGGCCAGGCGCGGCGCGGCGCGGAAGGGCGGATGGATGACAGGATGGAAGGCGCGGAAGTGCAGGCGGTCCGTTGCATGGGGCTTTCTTATCACCGTAGGATGCTTAAAATGGGTTTTGGAAAGTGAGGGAAGGGGCCGTAACCATACATTGGTACCCCCCTTTCCGCCTTCCGCCTTAAGCCTTAAGTATCCACGAGTCTCGTGGAGCGTTTGCAGATCACGCTTGTAGTACATCCGTTGTAGAATCTCCATAGGAGAGTATACTCTCAACCGGACTCAGACCGAACAGTGAAGTGCAGCCCAGAATGAGTACCGGACAGACTCCCGATACGGCTCAGCACTACCAGAGACCAGATGCCTCGACCGCCGTCAGAATACGTCGGCCCCAAGGATACGCCCAGACAGCATAACCTTTACAGATATATGCATACAGATATTATGCATATTCAGATTATTATTCGCATGCACGGATGCATCACTCAGACCTGCCGACAGTTATTAGCAGTTAGTTCAGACAGTTACTTATTCGAATACAGACAGTTATTAACAGCGCAGCGTATCAGAATACGTGACACAACACATGGGGTCTTGCGGCGAGGTGGGCGCAAAGGGCCCGGCCCCACGGCCCAGCCCCACAAGGGCCCCACGTGCCTCCTGCAAACCTGAGCCACCCCTCCGTTACCCGTCGACGAAGAAGGGGTTTGATCCCATGTGACCCCCCAACCCCCGCCCCGCCCCCGCTAAAGGGCGGCCTCCGGGGTTCGGTTTACCGTAGGGGTCGGGTGGGCGCGGGGCTGTCTTTCCAGTCCTTTCTCGCTCGTGCTCGCGTTGGGAATAAAAGGAGGCCCATCAAAATAGCCTGTGGGACGGGGGCGCCGGGGTCTCTTGGGTTGGGCGACTGGTGTTTGGTCGGGTGGTTTCGGAGCCTGGCCGCCGCCCCGCCTCCCCTGATTGGCTGAATGGGCGGTTGTTGGCTCGGAGCGTCCGATGGGCATGGAGAGGGGAAGGGAGAGGGGAAGGCAAGGGGAAGAGGGTGCGAGCGAAATGCCACCAACAGTACTGCGACCAGGAAGGGTCCGAGGGTGGTGGTGGTGGTGGGGGGGAAAGGGTTTTAGGGGGGTTCGAGGCACCTGCCTTCCGGCCCAGGGGCAGTGGAGGGCGACTCCTCGGGCCCCCGGGGGAACTGCTGTCCTCCCTTCCGCTCCTCCACCCGCCTCCTCCACCCGCCTCCTCCTCTACCCACCTCCCCCTCCTCCTCCACCACCACCTCCTCAGGCAGGAGGTCTGTGTCTGTTCCCACTCTCGCACTGCATGACGTCATCTGCCGCTCATCGCCGCCGTGTCCCCTCACTCCCCCCCCCCGCTCCGCCGGTGTCTTCTGGCCGGTTGCTTTTGGCGTTGTGGGCGCATTCGCGCATATGCCAGGTGGGGGCCCTGCACGCCCTGGAGACCCTGGCGCAGCTGGTGCTGCTGCTGCCCCCGGAACAACAACAACAACAACAACAACAACAACAACAACAACGAAGACAACAACGGCAACGACAACAACGGCAACGACAACAACTAAGGCAAGAAGAAAAGCAGCAGCATGCGGCGGCGGAGGAGCAGCGGCGGCAGCTTCGCGCCGGCGCAGGCGGTGGTGGGGCGGTGACGGTGGCGGCGGCGGAGGACGGCCCGCTGTGGCTGCTGGCGGGCAACGTCAGCGACTGGCCTCGCTTCACCCACCGGTGAGCGGGGTGAGCTCCAGCCGGGGGTGATGAGTACACTCCGCTGAGCTCCACTCTGCCCCGGGAACAACGTCGGCGGGCAACGTCTTGTCATTCCTACCCTCCACACCCCACACCCCCCGGTCCTCCAAATCCGGACTGCCCTCCTTGCGCTTCCTCCCCCCCCCGCCCCGCGTTCCCTCGCCCCGGGCCGTTTTAACTACCCCCGCCCCCGCTTCACCGTTCACGGGCTCCGGCCTATACGTGGATACCCCCCCCCCCCCCCGTGGATAACCCCCCGCCCCCCCGTTGGCTGGCTCGTGGTGTCTCAGTGCCGGTCTCCAAATGACTGCTTGCGCCGCACCCAGCACCGTTTCCGCATTTCACTCTTATACCCCACCCCCCGCATATCACTCCCTGAACCCCCCGCCCCTCCCAAACCCGTCCCCGTCCCCCCTCCCCTCCCTTACCCATCCGGCCCAACGTCGCCTCGCCTCCGCTCCGCCGAAAGCGGCCTCACCCTCGTTACCCAACCCCCCCGCCCCCGGCCCCCCGGCCCCCCGGCCCCTTACTACCCCCGCCCCCGTCCCCGCTCCCCGGGTTCCGGGTCCGCTCCTCGCTCACGCCCTCTCCGTCCCTTGGCTGCGTCATCTTCTTTTTACCCTCCCCCCCTGACCTCCCTCCCTCCCTCCCTCCCTCCCTCCCTCCCTCCCTCCCTCCCTCCCTGCAGCGGCCTCCTGGTGGACACCGCCCGCCACTTCCTTCCCCTCTCCTCCCTCCGCTCCACGCTCGATGCCATGGCCGCCAACAAGCTCAACGTCCTGCACTGGCACGCAGCAGACGATCAGTCTTTCCCGCTGGCGACGCTGGCGGAGGGACTGCCGGGGGGGCTGGGGGAGCTGGCGACCCGCGGGTCGTTCGGGCCGCGCATGGTGTACTCGCGGGAAGACGTGGAGGGGTGAGGAGCAGGGGGTGGGGGATTGGGTGGGTGGGGGGGAGGGAGACACGGATTGGGTAGGGATGGGGCATGGGTGTGGGGGTTTGAGAAGTGCGGCGGCGTGTGGTGGAATGCGCCTACATGACATGGCATTACATGTCATTACATGAGCCTCAGCTTCAGTCTCAGCCAGTGGGTGCACAGAGGGAGGGGAGGGGAGGGGAGGGGAGGGGAGGGGTGGGGAGGGGAGGGGAGGGGAGGGGAGGGGAGGGGAGGGGAGGGGAGGGGAGGGGAGGGGAGGGGAGGGGAACAGCATGGATCCGCAGGGGGGAAGGACAATGTCGAAACGGAGGGAGGGGGAGAGGGTGGAGAGTTGGGTCTGATTTGTGTTGGTTTGGTGGGCCGGGGATGGACTGGGAATGGAGTGGGCTCGTTGTGTTGGGTGGGTCGGGTAACATGGAGATCGGGAGATCGCGAGATGGCAAAGTGGTTGGGTGGGTGGGTGGGTGGGCGGGCTATGTGCGCCCGCGGGGGCGGGAGGGGGGAACAGAGCCGAGGGAAAGGGGTGGGCGTGAGGAAAGAGAGGCAGTAGAGGGGACTTGCCGGAAGAGGAGGGGCGGGCTGCTGCCCAACCCGGCCGCCTGCGCGCTGCCTCCTGCCAAATACGCGTCGGTTGTACAACACCTCAAGTCCGGATTTGCTCACCCTCGCCCTCGGCCCCCCACCCCAGTGGCTTCGTCTTGCCTCGACTCGGCGCTCCCCCGCTTTCCGTGGCTGCTCTTTATCACCTTTAAGACTCCCCTCCCTTCCCTCTTCATCCTTCATTCCCCCTCGCCTTTCCCCCTCCCCATCTTTATTTTTTAGTCTTTTACCAGGCTTTAACCCTCAACTTTATTTCTGCTCCCCCTCCCCATCCCCCTCGCCCTCCGCTCCCCTCCCTTTCCCTCCCTTCCTCCCCTCCCCTCCCCTCCCGCCGGCTCTCAGCCTGGTGCGCTACGCGGCTGATCGCGGCATCCGAGTGGTTTTGGAGCTGGACAGTCCCGCACACACGGGCGCGTGGGGGCGGGCGCTGCCGCACATACTGAGCAACTGCGGGCAGGGGGCAGGGACAGCGGGGGCAGCGGCAGCGGCAGCTGCAGGCGGCGGGGTGGCGGCGGCTGGCGCAGCGGCGGGTCAGGAGGCCCAGGCGGGAGGGGGCCCCGGGCTGCTCAACCCCACCCAGGTGCGGCGGGCTGGGCTGCGGGCTGGGCTGGGTCCCACCGGATGGCTCCCACCCGGGGGGGGGCGGCGAGACCGCTCGCCAGGATTTGGGGGGGGGGATGAGTCCACTCACCTCGCCTTGCTTGGCTGCGGGGTCCTCTTACCTAAACCTTCTCTCCCCCGCCCTCGCCGCCCCGTCCGCCCCCGCCCTCGCGGTCCGTCCGCCCGGCCGTCTGCCCGGTCCTGCAGGAGGAGTCTTACGCTGCGGTGGGTTCGGTGCTGGGTGCCGCCGCTGCGCTGCTGCCCGATGGGCTGCTCCACGCGGGGGGTGACGAGGTGGACGTGGAGTGCTGGCGGAGGGACCGGGGGGTGAGGCAGTGGATGGACGCGCACGGGCTCAGCAGGTGGGGGCTGGGAGGGACAGGGGGGACGGAGGGGCGGGGGAATGGGTTGAAAGGTGAGGCGAGAGCCGCAGCGGCGGCAGCGAAGCGACGTTGGGAATGGGGCGGGGTGGGATAGGGGAGAGAATGGGATGGGAATGGGGTGGGTGGGGTGTATGTTTGTGTGTGTGTGTGTCTTTTGCGATGGCGCGTCGAGGTCCGAAGGAACGTGGATTGTTGACTGTCTGTCTCGGCTGTGCTTTCCTCCCTGCCATGACAAGACGCCGCATCCCCCCCCCCGGTGTGCCCAAGCCCCACTGCAATCCCTCAGCTTGTGTTTCTCCCAACCCAACTCAGCCCAACCCAATCCAACCCTAAGGGGTTCGTAGCGCGTCAAGTTTCCCATGCAGCCTGTCGTACCCTATCTTCAACACCCCAACTCCCCCTCCCCGCTCCGATATCCCCCCCCCTGCAAGCCTATTCAGCTTTCATTTTCCCTTTTTCTCTGTCCCTACAGCTATCGTCTGTTCTCTTTTTTCAGCTACTTACAGCCAGCCGCACATAGGAGCTTTATCGGGAGGGTTACTTTGCATATTAAGAATTGAGCCTCGGTCGGATCTATCGCTGAACTGGAGGATGGCAACCTGTCGGCGCAGTGCCGGGCGCTGCGCGATTCCGTCGATGCTGCTGGGATTGGGCTTTTGCTTATGCATATGGCTCGGATCATCAGCGTGCGCCAACGCACGCGGCCACGAGTCGCGGACTTCTTACGTAAGGTCCGCGATGCCCATGTCCCCCTATCGCAACGAGACCGGCTCGATCAGCACCCCTACGACACTGAAGGGGTCGTCTATGCCGCGTTCCACTTGGATCTATGGCAATCCGGCATATACGTCGGACATACTACGGACACCCTACAAAACCGAATTGCCGGGCACGTGGATGCCACGGCTACCGCACATGCCCACCCCGGGCAGTCCATATGTCACTTCCACACCCTACTTTGGGCCGGCGGCGCTAGCCGTATGGTCTTCTTCCCCTTGGAGCAACTTCCACCCCGCCCTCCCCGCCAATTTCGGGAGGAGTTCCACCGTCAACTGCACGACCGCAAGCCGGACCTGGTCTACCTTGACCTCGTCAAAGCCCGGGAAATGCAGTGGGTACAACGCTTGCGTACCTTCCCCCCTCTCCACGGACGCGGCCTCAACGCCCAATATGAGGTTCGATACATCCCCGCGGACCCCCGTAGCACCGCTAACCCAGCCGTACCGGATGTTCCCGAACCTAACGCCACTCGTAAGCGTGAATTCGCATACCGTGACGTTCGACGCCGCTTGCAAGCACTTCAGCGCCGACGCGCTAACGCCCCCCTTCATTTTGACGTATTGCAACCTTACAACATACGCAACGTCCAACGCATGCACGCTCACGCTGTCTTTTATCCTCCCGCACGACTGGGTCTCACGTCGGAATTCGTTACATGGTTCCTGGATATCTCAGAACCACGTCTCCAGGTGCAGCACCCCCTGGGACCCCCTGACTTTAACCAACGCATCTGGCTGCCCTCCGGCTTGCGCCAACATATCCCATCAGCGCACCTGGGCTCCATACTTCGCTCACGATCCCTGCATGACACAGTGCCAGCAGGCCTTGCGCTACAGCCTGCCGTTCACTGGATCAAATCCGCACCTCTCCATGCGCATTTCTGCAACTATCAACACATCGCACAGCATACCACCGCTGAGCAATTACACGCTATACTCAACTCCCCCTGTGTTTGTGATTCCCTACCTCCCACCCAACGCCACCCCAGCACAGGTCACGTCATGTCCACTTCCCCTTTCGAGCTACTTCCCCGCACCTTGCATGGCTTTTGGATGGCCGGCTCACATTACCGTTGCCATCTTCCATCCCCTCCCATGCAGCAGTTGCTCGACGAAGTCACTATCCAAGCCAAGCGGTACGCTGAGTACCAAGCTAAACGCACGGGAGCCCCACCGGGGGCTTGTGACGCATGGGCACAACACTTCGTACAACTGCTGCGGGATTACCTTTATGCCCATCCGCATCCCACACATTTTGCATGGCCCATACTACATCGCTCCGATGTGCGGCTCTTTCGCCAACATACGCATGGATACGTCATTACCCTTACTGACAAAAGCGCTGCTACCCTGCAATTGGTCTGCGCCAAGCACTACCTGCAAGCATGTTGCGCAGATCTCCTCGATCATCCCTATTACTACCGACCCATTGACGAACCCCAACGCGCAACACTATTGCACAGCCTCAACGCCCAACTGCACCATTATGGCCTGGCCTTTGACGCCGGCCTTCTTGATGCCTATTACGCCGGCACAACCAAACTTCATAAAGACCCCCCTTCCATGCGTTATCTGGCATGCTCCCAGAACTGCCCCACAACCTATGTCTCGGGAGTCCTCACTGCCATTCTCCGGGTCACGGCCGATTTATTCCGGTCCGTCTGGAAACTTAACCTGCCTGACTTCCCCATGTGGTGGTGTGATAACTCAGCCGAGGTTATTGGAATGCTGCATCGCTTTAACGCACAACAATACCCAGCCTCGGTTCCCCCTTCTAACGCAGACACCCCTCGCCAACCACACCCGGAATTTGCTCACGCAGAAGCACGGGACTTCACACGTCTTTACACTAACATTCCGCATGCACTCATTGACGACACAATGCAGAACATCCTTGATTTGGTCTTCAGGGCCAATCGCTCTACACATTTCATCGTTACTGTCACAGATGCCGACCCCAACAAACCCGCCTCCAAACCTTCCTTCCGGGCAAAGCTCTCCCAGGGACGGATCCCTATCCGGAAGCACCAACGCAACACCGACTCCCGTACTACTACACACTACCTTAACCTGCAAGACACACTGCTGGTACTTCGGTGCCTCCTCCAAGCCATATGCATTGTTCTGGGTCCCCACCGAGTGCAGCAAATTTGTGGCATTCCCATGGGCATTTCCCCTGCACCCTTCATTGCTAACCTCTTCCTCGCCTGGTACGAGTATTCCTTTCTTATGCAGTGGGTCCGCCTTATGGGTCCGCCTTATGGGCCTTATGGGTCCGCCTTATGAGGTCCGCCCTAGAAGGCAGAGCTATCCCAGTTGTCCAATGAGGATCGTCTGGAAGGTTCTGTGGTGCGGATGGTGCCCAGAGGAGAATGGGGCCATACCGTACAACTGTAACAATCTCTCTCTCTCTTATGCAGTACCACACCGCCTCGGCCATGGGTAAGTTGGTACTGGAAGCCTTCAAGTGGACCAAACGCTACCTCGACGATCTCTGCTCCCTGCGGAACCGCTTCCTTGCGTCCCTGCTCTTTCGCTGGAACGGCCCTCACGTCCACCACGAGCACGGACTGCACGGCATATATCCCCCGGAGCTCGACATCCCCACTCAGCACCATCCCCACTTACCAGACGGCCAACTCCCTTTCCTCGACATCCTTTTGGTGCATCAGGAGCACGACCACTGCAGTCGCTATAGCACATACCTGTATGATAAACGAGTCCAACCCGCATTTGCCGCAGTTCGCCTGTCGCGCTTTGTGCATGCCTCTTCGTGTGTCAACGAGGGCGCCAAACGCAACATTTTTGTTAGCCAATTCCGGCGCCTACAACGCATCATTCTTGACGCCGAAGCATTCATCACAGAAGTTGCCATGCTCATGTTTTGCCTCTTTCAACAAGATTACCCACGTTTACGCCTCGAGGCCCAGTGTGCGCAGCAGGTCATCCTATGGCCGGACCTCTTCCATGTCCAACGCAAAAACGGTCTCAAGCTCACCGACCGCATTCTTGCCGCATTTGGCGCCCTCCGGACACGCCAGCCCCCACCCCCACCACACCCCTTCTCGCAGCGCGTCCCCCGTTAACCTCCCCTAACCATCCCACACCGCAGGGGTCAGCATGCATCGGCCCCTCCGGTGCGCGGTATGGCGGGAACCTCCTCAGGCCCCGTGCCGCACCGTGCTTTGTGCGTATGCACGTCGCCCAACTGTAAGGCGCCGTACTTCGGTACGGCTCGTTACAGCTGGGTGCTCAAATACTCAGCTTAGTTTATGCATCTTTCTTTCTTTTAGTCATTCCCGTAGGCACTTTGTGTAGGATCGCACCGCATATCATACCATGCTCCCCCAGCAAATGCTTCAACGATGCTCACAAAGCCGCCACGTTGCCCTTGCCCCTTACGCATCGACGAATCGCAACGCTACCGCGCTGGTCTGCCGCTCAGGTAAGCATCCTCAGTTCCGATAGATGTTGCTGTTGCCAGTTCTGACAGCTTAGAGGGTGGGATTTTCGGGTTTTTTAGAGCAAGCACGCGCATACCAGCTTTTCAGCTTTTGGACACTTCTACGGCGCTAATTTTACGATTGGTACACATGTCTACAACATCGCACCGCACAAAAAATGCGGTGCGGCTTCGTCCGAGGCGGCTTGCAACACTTCCGACACCGACAAGATGCTGGGACGGTTCAACCGCGGGTCAAGCAGCAATGTCG
Source organism: Pleodorina starrii (assembly GCA_030267565.1). Classification (NCBI taxonomy): domain Eukaryota; kingdom Viridiplantae; phylum Chlorophyta; class Chlorophyceae; order Chlamydomonadales; family Volvocaceae; genus Pleodorina; species Pleodorina starrii. The sequence goes on along the minus strand of BRXU01000005.1, from coordinate 3,677,393 downwards.
GTAAAGTTTGGGAATGGGTGGGATAACATTAACAGTTCCGGAGGTTCAGCGGCTGTCGCAGCTTGATCATCAACGTCCGCAGTGACTCATTATTTTATAAAGGAGCATATCACTCCCTGAACCCCCCCCAGGGGGATGCGGTACCCCCGTTCACGGCCCTCGCGCTGTTGATTCGATGTATACCTCCTTCGCTCCGCCACCCGTTGACGCATCTCACCCCCACATCCTCTTTCCCCCTCCTCCCTCCCCCATATCACTCCCTAACCCCTCCCCACTTTTTTCCGCTGCTGCAGCGATGATGACGGGGCGTACCGGGCCCTCCAGGTCGGTACCGTCGCGGCGCGGCGCAGCTGGGGGGCCGCTCTGGAGGGATAGGACGGAGAAGCAGGGGAGGGGTGGGGGTCAGGGAGTGATATGCTCCTTTATGTAAGAATGATTCACTGGTGGGGGGGTGGGGGGTAATTAAAACGGCCCGGGACGAGGAGACGCAACGCAGTTACCTGGGATATTACCTGAGGATTGGTGGGGGGGTTGGTGGGGTGGGGGGCAGCGAAAAAGGGCAAGTCAAGGAAGGGAAGACGGGGCAGGGAGGGGCCAATGTGGGAGGCGGTGGGTGGCGGCCTCTGTGAGACGCCCTGAGCGGGGGGAAGGGGAGGGGAGGGGGGGGCAGGAGGGGGAGGGGCGTCAGCTCTCAGCGGGCGGGTGCCGGGTGATGGGGCATGGAGGGGTGCTTCTTGCATTGCACTGCCTTGCAGTGCATTGCAGTGCATTGCGCGCCATTTCCCCACGGCCTGTGCACATGGGCCCCTGCGTGTCAGTTGCCACACGGCACGTCCCCTTGCGGTGTTGTGTTGCTGTCCCGGCCGCCGCGGCTTCAGGCCCACTACATGAACCGCATCCTGAGGACCATCGTCGGCGGCGGCGGTGGCGGCGGCGGCGGCGGCGGCGGGAACGACGCTGGAGCCGGCGGCGCCGCCACCGGCGGCCGTGCACCGCCGCGGACGCCGATGGTGTGGCAGGAGGCGTTCGACGTGGCGGGGGGCGCTGGGCTGCCGCCGAGCACCATTGTGCAGGTACGACACGGTACGGCACAGTACGGCACAGTACGGCATCTAGCTGTTTATACTCTGGACGGGGCATGAGGCTGGGGCATGAGGAGCCAGCGCCAGCGGTCCTTGACCTGCCGGCGATGAGGACGGCGCAATTGGTTTCGGGGCGGCTGGGCTGTGGGATTTGGGACCTGGGGGTGGGAGCCCCGCTGGCCCCGAGCGTGGCGCGATGGGCATTCCTCGTTTTGTCGTGGCGAGGCGAGTGCTGCAGCTCCGCCGGAGCGGGAACTGCTGCGCTACCCGCCACCTTTGGCTTTGCCTTTCCTATATCTGGTAACGGGTAACGCTGGTGACGTGGGTTGCCCTCCCTTTGTCCCTTCGCTGCGGTATCTTCCTTCTTATCCCCCTGTCCCAAGCTCGTGTGTTGATGGCTTTGTGTGCCCCCTGTGCCCCCCTTGCTGTGTCTGCGTGTGTCTGTCTGCCTGTGTCTGTCTGCGTGTGTGTATGTGCAACGGCTACAAAAGGTGTGGCAGTCCGACGTGGGGCCCGACGGGAAGCCGTCCGCCGCCGCCGCGGCGGCAGGGGCGGCGGCGGCGGCGGGTCGCGGCTGCAGCGAGCTGCTGGGCGGCGCGGATTCGCGCCTGGATCTGGATCTGGAACTGGATTTCTATGAGGATGTGCCCTCCTTTTTCTCGGATCCAGCCCTGGATGAGGACGGGGACGAGAGCATGGAGATTCTGGAGGAACGCGCGGAGCTGCTGGCGGCGGCAGAGGTCGCGGAGGTACGTTCCTGTATCCTGGGTCCGCTTGCTAACTGCGTCTCCGTCTCTTCGCTGCGGTATCATTTCTCTAACCCTCCCCCTCCTCTCCCCGCACACACGCACACACGCACACACACGCACACACAGAAGCTGGTCTCGGGCCGGCAGCTCCTGTTCCTTGACAGCCTCTTTGGAAGAGGAGGAGGAGGAGGAGGTAGCGCCGAGGGCGGGGAGGAGGCCGACGACCTGGTCTCCGAAGGTGGTGGCGGAGGCGGTGGGCTGCGGACTCGCGGCGGCGGCGGCGGCGGCGGCGCTGGCAGGATGCGTGGGGGCGGCGGCGGCGGCGGCGGCGCTGGGGCCGAGGTAGGCTGGCTGACTGGCTGGCTGGCTGACGATCTGTCCGGGCAGCGGTGCCGCTATGCCGAGACCTGCCTTCACCCGATGATATGTCTTTGTCGCCTGCGCCTTGGCTGCTGCTGCGGGTGCTGCTGCTGCTGCGGGTGGGGCTGCGGGTGCTGCTGCTGCTGCGGGTGCCATGAGCTGCCCCTGCCCCTGTGCCGCGCATCTCGCGCGTCTCCAAACTTTAAACCTTGTCTAGTCGCGACGGCGGGTTTTCGGCCTCGTGGAATTGGGCCACACCCGGCTCTACAGTACAAAGTTGGTCGCGGTGCCGGGGAGCGAGTGCCCCTCCGTCCACCACCCTTCCGCCACCCTTCCGTCGGATTCGGTGCCCGAGCTGATGGCCCGAGGTGGCCCGAGGTGATGCCCCGTCGGGCCGGCAGCGTTTCCCCGCCTGTTTGTCCCTGACGGCACACACATTTCCCCAAAGTCTCCAGTGGTGGGGAAATACGAAACGACCGATCCACGGGTCGGTCTGTTCTTCCTTGCCGCGTCCGATGACGTGCGTGCCGCGATAGCGCCCATACCGTGCCTAGCTGCCGCCGCGCGTCGCTCACTGCCAAAACGTCGCCTGCCGCCGCAGGGCGGCGGCCTGCCCGGCGGCGTGCGCAAGAAGAAAAAGATGAAGAAAAAGAAGATGATGAAGAAGAAGAAGCGGGCCCCCGGGGGCGGTGGAGGCGGTGGGGGCGGCGGTGGAGGCGGCGGTGGCTACGACGGCGGCTTCGGCGGTAATGATGGCGGCGAGCTATATCGCAAGCTCCGACTGGGCCGCCGCCTGAGGTGCGTGTTGGGGCATTGCGTGTTGCGCGGCACGTTGGGAATTTAGGGTTTGGGTTTGGGACGGACGCGCACCCCCCGCCCCCCTCCTCACCCCCCCCAATCCTCCGCCCCTCGGCTGCCGGGTGAAGCTACAAGAGGCGAGCAAGCCGGGAGGAGAGCGAGCGTCCTCCTCACGTTTCCCGACCGTGAACCTCAAAAGCTGGTGCTGCACGCCGCTTCGCTTCACTCATGCCTCCGAATTGCCTCCGAATTGCCTCCAGAGCGAGCGATGACAGTCCATCGCACACCCATCCATCCATCCATCCATCCATCCATCCATCCATCCATCCATCCATCCATCCATCCATCCATCCATCCATCCATCCATCCATCCGTTCCTCCCCCCCCGCAGGTACTACCGGGGCACCCAGGAGCACGGCGGTGACTTCCTGGAGCCCTATCTGCACCCCGAGGTCCGAGGCATCGGTCGCGGAGCCGCGGACCGCCACCAACAGCAGCACCGCCACCAACAGCAGCAGCAGCAGCAGCAGCAGCACCGGCTGCAGTCCAACGAGCAGAAGTCCAACGAGCAGCGGTCGAAGCAGCGGCAGGACGAGCAGGAGCTGCGGGAGGAGCTGCGCCGGCTGCGGGACGCGGTGGCGGAGGCGGAGGTGCGCGACGGCGACGGCGGTGGCGGCGGTGGCGGTGGTGGCCGCACGCAGGCGCAGGAGCTGGCGGCGGTGACGGCGGCGGGCTTCCGAGCCATCGTGTCGTCGGGCTGGTGGGTGGGTGGGCGGGGGGGCGAGGAGAGGTGGCGGCGGTTTGGGTGCTCGGCGGGTCAGGTGGATGGAGGAGGCCGAGGCGCTCCACCAGAACTGACGGGAGTGGCCTGTGTGTTGCCCAGCGGCGCGTCATTCCGTTACCGCCGCCCCTGTTTGTCGACCGCCCAACACCCCCGCGTCGTGCCGTAACGCGTGTCCGCGGTCGTGTCGTCGTGTCGCGGCGGGTCGCGTTGCGCCACCGCCGCCCACCACCGTTTCCGTCTCTTGCGCTGCTGCTGCTGCTGCTGCTGCAGCCCGTGGCCACAGCCGGTGGGCCCGGTCCGTTCCTTGCGCCGCCTTAGGTCGTGCGTACACCCCCCTTCAGACTGTTCGACCTGATCTCCTTTATACCCTATCAGCCGGCCTACATGATGGGCGCATACTTGGCTCGCCTCTTGAGCGGTTTCCTTCTCGGCTGGCTTCTTGGACCCGTTATGTCCTCAAATCTCAGCTCCAGAGCACCGGCTCCATTTGCCCAGGCCCCCCCTCCCCCCCCACACACACACACTTGGCCGCCCTCCTTTCCCACCCTTCATCCAGGTCCTTGGACTGGAGCAACTGGGGACAGGACTGGCGGCGCTTCTACGCGCAAGAGCCGCTGGACTTTGAGGGCAGCCAGCAGCAGAAGGCGCTGGTGCTGGGAGGTGGGTGAGCGGGAGGGCACCGGGCGGAGGGCTTTCGATTGAATGGCTGGCTGGCTGGCTGGCTGGCTGGCTGGACAATGGGTGATCGATGGGCGTGATGACGGCAGGGCGGGGCGCTGCTCTCGCTTGTTTGCCGCCACCGAGGGAGGTGGGAGTGTGTGTGAGCGAGGGGCGGGCGGAGACGCTACGAAAGCGAAGCGAAGCGAAGCCGAACCGGGATCGAGTGACCAAATGGGGCTAGGTGGGGCATCCGATTGGCCGGATGCTTGGTACCGCCCGCAATGCGGCACAGCGTGGCGTTGGGTGGTGCAGGTGACCCTTGAGCCTTGAGCGGTGCGGCGACCGGGCAGTCCCCTGACTGGATCCAGTGCCATCTGCCGCACTCTGCCTCTCTGCACCGATCGCCCTGCGGAGTCGAATATCGAGTATCGAGTATCGTCCGGCCGGAATGGACGAATGGTGGAGTGCCTGCCATTCCGACTGCCCTAAGGGATCCGCCGGGAATGGGGGGCCACTGCGGGGTCATTTTCCCGTTCTTCAGTCTTCGGGGCGCGCCCTGTCGGCCTGTCACCTGCCCGCCTGGACCCCTCCTCTCCTTTGACCCCTGCTGTCCGTGCACCTGCAGGCGAGGCGTGCCTGTGGGGCGAGTATGTGGACGCAACCAATCTGCTGTCAAGGTGGGGGCGAGGCTGATGACGAGGGCGGGGGCGAGCATGGGAGGTGGGGCTTGGGGGTGAGGGTGAGGGCAAAGGGCACGGTTGAGGCGAGAGCAGAGGCGAGCGAGCCCTGCAGCCCTGTACTCACCGCTGGCTCCACCCGCCCTCGGTCTGCCTCCCCAGGACGTGGCCGCGCGCCAGTGCGGTTTCGGAGCGGCTCTGGTCGGACGCGGCGGTTCGCGACGAGGCGACCGCGGAGGCGCGCCTGCAGTTCCACCGCTGCCGCATGGTGAGCAGGGGGGGGGCGATGTGAGGGAGTGTGGACGGGCGAGGGAGGGAGGAAGGGATTGCGGCGGCGGATGGGGAAGGGCACCGCCCGTCTCGTCATCCCCGCCCGCCCGCACAGTGCGACCGGGGCTGTGCACGGGGGAAAGAGCTGCAACCCTCGTTCCGCCCCCGATGGGAAGGGGTTCGACATCTTGGGGGCACGAAGGGCTCCTTGGGGGGTGGGTGGGTCGGAAGCCTTTCTGGGCGCCCCAAGATGCGCTTGGGGCGACATGAAGGGCACAAGGAAATCTCTGGGCCCGAACACGAATCGGCTTGTTTTGGGTACCCGGGGGTGCGACCCCTTCAGCTGAGCCACAGAGCGTCTGCTCCAGTCCCGGCCGCTGATGCACACACCGCGCCCAGGGGCTCCGCCCCGCCCCCGCCCCCGTCCCCTTCCGTCCCCCAAACCCGACCCCCAACCCGACCCCGACCCCGGCCCCATTTCCCAGGTGGCGCGTGGCATCCCCGCGCAGCCCCTGTCGCCCGGGTCCTGTCCCACCGACGGCGACGCGTAGATTTATCACGATGAATGAGGCAGTCCGTGGATTGGTTCGTGTCGAGATGTGGAGATGTACCGTACCTACGGCTGATTGTCGCGAAGGCCTGAAATTGACAATTATTTTGTAAAAGTCGCGAAAGAATTAATTTTGTCAGTCGCGAACCCTGTCCCACGGGGTCTTTGGCATGGAGAAAACACCCTGGACACCCTTTCGGCAAAGGCGACTGCCGCAGCTGGGAAAGTGGGAATAGGTTTTGAGCTGACGTGTCACGTCGTCTCGTGCGGGTTCAGTTCGGGGGTGAAGGTGAAGGTGGATGAAGAGGAGCAGCGAACGTTGCTGGGCACCGTGTGCCCTGGTTGGGCATGGAAGTCATCATGCCGTTTCGGCGACGAGGTCGTGTAGGGTTTCAGAGCTCAGCTCGTAGGTACAGACGTGTCATGGTTCTAACGTTCCTTAGGGCAACTTTGTGGAGGAATGCGCGAGCGGCTGCGGACGGGTAAGCAGGGCGCCCTTGCTGATCTCTCTTTGCTGATCACTCTTTGCCAGGTCAAACCGCGACGGCCCACTGCCGGCACGACGGCCACTGCCGGCTGCCAAGTTCCTTTTCACTCCACTGGGGCAGGTGGGCCCCAGGCACCCTCAGGCACAGGTGCGACTGCATCGAAGGCGCGCAAACTGCAACCTCCACCGGTGCCGCCGTCCAGCGCCGTCTTACGGTGCTGCCGTGCCAACTTCCTTTCTGAGGCGTGGCGACGCCATGTAATGCGCCTGGAGTGGATTGTGCAGGGGGGGCGGATGGGCGATCGTAGGCGGCGCTCGAAGCAATTGATGCCCCCTTGAACACGCTGCTTTGGGTAACGGCATCTGTGATTGAGTCCGGGGGGGCGGGGGATGTTGCATCTTGCACCTGCCGAGATACAGCTGGTCCTGTTAGTGCTGGGCGGTCAGGGAGTTGCGAACCAGTGCTCAAGCCGGCTACCACCATCACCACGACAGCGATGAATGGCGGCAAGAAAGCTACTGCACGTTTGACGACTTCGAAAACCAAATCATCCACGGAGAGGGCGAAAGAACGAATCTCGTTTGTTTTGCCATGCCTTGCCGTGCTGCCTGGGCAGTTTGAGCAACGCAGGCGAACACTCAACCACTGTCAATTCACGGCTGAACCAGGTTTTATCAATGAAGAGAAGTTGTTCAGATGTGTGAACGGTATGATCCTTTGTTTTGGCCTAGCAGATACGAAACTCGTTTCTGTTTCTGCGCTCCACCTGGCCCCACGGGTCATCTTCGATGAACTCATGCCAGAATTCATGAAGACTCATCCCATAGTTTTGATGCATTAAATTAGGTTAGTTTGTGCCACGTTTAGCTCGCGCCTGCCACACTCTGCAATGGAGGATCTCGTCAATGGCCGTTTACTGCCGTACGAGAAAATCAGGCACTTTACCCCAAAACTACAGAGTTGACGTAAGCAAACTGTATCCCTGCTAAGCCAGGAATCAAGCAGTATAAGTAGTTTTTGGACATCATCACTTACTCAGTTGTAGCGGTTGCCACCTACCCCCGCTTATCTTGCAATATGTCGCAAGCAGCGGTAGCCGTGAAAGGCCTTGGGCAGCGTGCAGGCAGCTGCCCATCTCGGCGGCACCTCTCTCGGCCCGTGCACCGCCATGCTATTGTCATCAGCGCCAACAAGGTGGGCAAATGACCGTTATTCTCCTTCCACAACACCAATGATGGCGCTTATGGAGGCCGTAAAGTTTACTTCCCCCTAGCTTCGACGCTCGCTAACCCCTGCCTTGGGCCCGGTGCCCGTTCGCTCCGCACAGGATGGACACAGTCAACCCGCAGCATCCCCGCGTTATATCCCTTCAGCCCAGATTGCGGGTTCCTGGCTTAAGGTTCGTTATGACGTCGTGTCGGCGACTTTGACCTGATACCCTAACGGTTGCATTACAGTCTGCTCCAACAGGTTGGCCGCCCTGATGCACGCTTCCTGATGCACGCTTCTAGGACGGCGCATGAACCACTGCAATCGAATAAAATAACAGAAATAGCGGGAATAGGAAACACGCCTCGGGCGCTGCACTTGGCTCCGGCACTGAAGGCAGCTGCCGCTTCCCGTGGGCTCCTGCCTCTTGTGCTCCTGCAGACGGGTCTCCTGGCGGGCGCCTGCTTCTTCGTTGGCTTTGGGAGCGGGGCTGCGCACGCCGCCAAGAAGGCACCTCCGCCTCCGGTGAGTGACACAACCCAACTCACCGAGACGCCTCTCTCCCACGCGCGCCGGCGCAGGCAGGCGCCCATCTGGGTCGGCGAGTAGACACCGTGCCCACATGGGCCTGGGCCATTGCGCTCTGACCCACTTCGCCACTGAACACATCACACACTGAAAACCAAGAGACGCCCCCTCCCCCCCATTCGAATACGTTCATGTCCTCTCGTAGCCTGAGCCGGTCGCGGTCGTGGAGCAGCGTCAGTCCGCCTCCCTGGCGACGGTCAGCAGCGGTGGCACGCAGGTCGCGATGGACTGGCAGCGGCTGGCCAAGGACGCGCAGGCATCGCCGGTGGGTGGTGGCGGTGTCGGTAGGCGGTGTCGGTAGGCAGTGACGGGCTGACGGCGTTGGGGGGCAGGGCGCCGCCGGTGGGGGGTCTGCGTTGCCGGGACCCGGGCCGCAACCCGGAGGGATGCAGAGGAGGGCGGGATGCGCGGTCAGGACCCCCCGGCGCAACACGCACCCCGCCTCTCACAGAGCTGGTCCCCTTAGTCCCGCAGCCGCCGCAGCGTCTCGGCCCCGCGCTCACTCGCTCCCCGCGCGTCAACCCATCCTTCACGTCGCTGTGAGGCCGCAGCACACGCCCTGGACGGCGCCTTAGCCGCCCAGCCTTCGTGTACCTCTTTCCCGACTTCGCCGCGCTGTTACAATGGTCTCAACGGGTTCGAATGCCGCTTTCATCGGATCCGTTCGTCTCCTCGCGCCCCGCTACCCGCTACCCGCTACGAGACGCGCAGTACACCATTCCCATCGTGGCGGTGGTGCTGTTGGTCGCTGGCGTGAGCATCCTGGGTGGCGGCGGCAGCAAGAAGGCAGACTCGGGGAGCAGCAACAGCGGCACCGCCGCGTCCTCCACGGAGGCTGCTGCACCGCCGCCGCCGCCGCCAGAGGCGGCGGAGCCGGCCCCAGCGCCCGAGCCCGCTGCGCCGGTCGTGGTGACGGCCCGGCCGATGACCGTCTCGGCCAATCCCAACATGGCATCGCCGCGGCCGACGGCCGCAACTGAGCCTGCGCCTGCGGCCCCGGCGGCTGCACCCGCGCCGCCGCCTCCGGCCGCGCATGCGCCTGCTGCGGTGGATGCCCTGGCGGCTGCACCGGTAGCGCCGCCGCCGCCGCCGCCAGTGCCAGTGCCAGCGCCAGCGGCGGCTGTGGTGGATGCCCCGGCAGCTCCGGTCCCAGCTCCGGCTCCGGCTCCCGCACCGGTTGCTGCCGCCCCTGTTGATACCAGGCCGTCTGCAAAGGAGTGGATTGCAAACTGGCGCGCCTCCCAGCCCGCCAAGCCAGCGGCAGCGCAGGCCCCGGCGGCGCCGGAGGCGGTGGCCCCGGAGGCGGCGGCGCCGGAGGCGCCAGCGCCTGCAGCGCCAGTCGTCGACGACAGCCGTCCCTCGGCCAAGGAGTGGATTGGGAACTGGCGCGCCTCCCAGCCCGCCAAGCCAGCGGCAGCGCAGGCCCCGGCGGCGCCGGAGGCGGCGGCGCCGGAGGCGCCAGTCGTCGACGACAGCCGTCCCTCGGCCAAGGAGTGGATTGGGAACTGGCGGGCAGCCCAGTTGAGTGCCGCCGAGCTGCTCAAGCTTTCTGACTCCCGGCCGGACGTGGTGCTGGCAGCTGCCAGGGCCACGCCGACCGTGGTGGTGGCCAAGGAGTACGTGGTGTTCAAGTTTGGGGACGACGGCGCTGCCGCCACGGCGCAGCCCATTAGTGTGCTGCAGCCGCCGGCGGTGGTGCCGTCGGGCGCCGCCGCCGCCGCCAGCGGCTTCGACAGCACCGTGAGCGCGGACGACGTCTGCGAGCCGGCGGCGCTGTCCAAGGCTGCGGCGACGGCGACGGTGGCGGCGGCGCGTGTCGTGCAGGGCCCGCCGCCCGTGGCCCCGGCGGCGCGCAGCAACGGAAGCAGCAAGCTGACCGCGACGGCGGTCGCGGCCCCGGCGGCACCAGCCGCCGCCGCCGTGACAGCCTCCGCCGTTGCGACCAAGTCGAACGGCCGCGGCCGCTCACCTAGCAGCGGCCCGCTGAGTGCGGGTGAGGAGGCGCATTTGGCGCGGGCGGCGCGCGACCCGATTGTGATGACGGCGGCTGTTGTGGTGGGCGCGGCGCGGCAGATGAAGGGTTTCGGAGCCTTCGTTTCGGACGGGCTGGTGCCGGCGGTTGGCGCGCTGTTCGGGGCTGGCAGCAACGGCAACGGCAAGTCCAACAGGCAGTGAGGCGAGGCGACGCGGGGCATGGCATGGCAAGTGGGCGGTGCGGGGTCACAGCGTCCGTGCCAGCGGATGGCGAGCCGGGGTGTGTGGAAATGAGGTCTGCTGAAGTGAGGTCTGCCGATGCAGCTGTGGCGTGGCGTGGTGTGTGGTGTGGTGTGGCGAGCAAGGCGCCTCCGGTATTCGCTGCAACGCGAAGGAGAGGTGAGGTGGTGTATTGTGTTCGGATTGTGGATTGATGTGTTGCTGCATGTGGCGTGGTGAGGCTTCGACGGGCCGGGTCGGGTGCGGAGCACGGGATACGGGAGCGGTAGACGGGAGTGCGCAGGTCCATGACTCAACGTGTCGCGGCATAAAAGCAGCGGGGACGAGGTCGATTAAGGCAACGACGGGTCGGGTAATGCTGTGCAAGATCCGCGGGCTGCGCACAATGTGGCTGCGTCGTCGGCATATGTGATATGGCTGTCTGGCAGCGTAAGCATCATGAGGCGCGCGGCGTCAGGCGGCTTGCGAGGCCGCGGCATGACGCATCAGTTCTATGTGTGAGTCGAGCAGGGGAAATGGAGGCGTCATGCAGGGAAGATGTTCTTATGTAAGTACCACAGCACCATTCGATTAGAGGATGGCAAGTCGTGTGGTGGTGGTAGCGGTGGGTGGTGGCGCTGGCGGGGATGTGCGGTGGCGGCGGCGGCACGGACTGCGCGGCCTTGCCGCCGACAGGAATTTACACGTGCAGAGAAGGGAGGCACTGTTTTTTGGCGTGTTTGCCCAGGTGCCTGAACGAGAGAGTACCCCGTACCGTACATGGCGAACCCGCGGAATAGGCATGGTAGAAGGTCGCCCTGATATGAAGTACGGCACAAGGATACTAAGGACGTGAGAGGGCGCAAAGGGGTGCGGCAGGGGTGGGCGCTGTGGCCCGTGATGCGGCTTGCGGCGCGATGGTGCGGCCCGACGGCTGTGTGTGTTTTGTGTGATCTGGCGTGATCTGGCGTCGTGACATGACAAAAGAGCAGCGGCCATTGCGAGAGGAACATTTCATTTTGGGGCGTTTGTCGCGTGGCGGCTGGGCTGTGGTACGGTAATTTTAGTGGCTGTAACAGGGTGCTGTCGTACCCGAGTAGAACTGGAAAAGGTGCTGCCCCGAGCTGTCATGTTCATGTGCGTTGGATTTGGGGAAATTGGAGTGACCGACGAAGGTAGGCTACGGTAGAAGTTACGGTACAAGTTCCGCGCACGTGCGGGGTGGTTGTCCGTTTACGTGCGGGGGGCGGAGCCGGCGCATAACGACGTGGAGAGAGAATTGTGTACTTGATGGCTGCAAAAGCGCCTGCCGTATGGCTTAAGTTGTCGTAGGAGGAGTAGTATTGGTTTACAGAGGGATCCAGAGCATCCGAGGACTCGCTCGGAAGGACTTCTTATAGGAACGGAGCAGGTTGGTGAACACAGCATCTACCGGTATCAAGCAGTGTCAGGCCGGGTCTAGGCCATGTCTGGCCCTGTAGCACAGCCGCGGCAAGGAGTTGGCCGAGCGAGGCCGAAACACTTTCACGACTCTAAAAGCAAAATGACGAGTCGTCGATAGGATTCTTCACCACCATCTGCGGACAGCCCTGCCCTGTTGAGTCCCAGGCGAGCTGTCACAATTGCAAATCTAATTAAAAAACAACGGCGAGTCCATCGCAGCCCCTTCCGACATGATTCGAAGTTTCGAACAGAGGCCCAGCAGCGTCTGCACAGCTTTGTACCGCTGGTCTGCGGCGCGCTGATTCAAAATTCAAATGATGCACATTGCACTGAATCTATCCCTGCATCCATGCACAACGCATCGAGAAACGCACGCACGCGCGCGCCCCACGCGATCCAAAAGCAACGCCCACCCGTCCGCTTACAAACCCCTGTACCTGCGACAATGACACAGCGAGCACGCACCGCATCCCAACTCCCAGACGCCTCCAGAAATTCCTGCCTACGATATAAATCGGACCTTTACCCGCCCCTTCACACGGGGGGCACACACAAACACACACAAACACACCCCGACACGCAACGCACACCGACACGCAACGCACACCGACACGCAACGCACGCACGACAGTATATATATATATATACATCAATCGTACGGCAAAACGTGTACAGGTATCCGGCGTACGACAACGTGGACAGCAAGTCGCTCGCACATGGCTTCTAGAAAACCCCGCAAAGGCAATCCAGCTGGCGCGACGCGAGCGCCGCGACACACGGGTGTATCCACTGGAGTCCCGGGCCCAGTGCCAGAAAACATCTACCGGTACCACCAGACAGTGCACACAGACAAACGCCCCCAGCCAAGCGCACAGCCAAGCCGCCTACCTCGTACACACGTCTGGGGCCTGTTGTAACAGTAATTACAACGAAAAAAACGTCGGACCTTGCCGTCAAGTTATTATGCACCCCAGAACCGATCGGCCTGAAAGGGCCCACTATCCCGCTGGCAGGGGTGTGAGTTCCACTGACCACCACACAACAGTTACCAAGCCCTCCCCGCGCCGCCCGCCGACAAGCCTTCGGCAACTCCCTCCTCCCACAACGTCATTATGTACCCCAAGTATAAAACCTTGGCGTTATGTTACCGGTACACGGTGGGGCAGCGCTCTCTCCGTCGCTCGGGGAGCACTGCGCTCTGCCGTGCGGGACATCACCGCGCCGCCGGCGCCGCTCCCTCCACCGCCTTCTTCAGTCCGTCGTTGAACTCCACAAAGCCTTTGCGCGCGTCCGACAGCACGCTCCCCATCAGCGGCACCAGGCAGCCCTTGAAGTCCTCACCTGCGGAGGGCACAAGTGCCCATTTTAAGTCAGCCGTATCGCCCGTTTATGGAGGGGGGTTCAGGGAGTGATATGCTCCTTTATAAAATAATGAGTCACTGCGGACGTTGATGATCAAGCTGCGACAGCCGCTGAACCTCCGGAACTGTTAATGTTATCCCACCCATTCCCAAAAGTTACCGACATTGCTGCTTGACCCGCGGTTGAGCCGTCCCAGCATCTTGTCGGTGTCGGAAGTGTTGCCAACCGCCTCGGACGAAGCCGCACCGCATTTTGTGCGGTGCGATGTTGTAGACATGTGTACCAATCGTAAAATTAGCGACGTAGATGTGTCCAAAGGCTGACTGAAAAGCTGGCATGCGTGTGCTTGCTCTAAAACTCCCGAAAATCCCACCCTCTAAGCTGTCAGAACTGGCAACAGCAACATCTATCGGAACTGAGGATGCTTACCTGAGCGGCAGACCAGCGCGGAAGCGTTGCGATTCGTCGATGCGTAAGGGGCAAGGGCAACGTGGCGGCTTCGTGAGCAACGTTGAAGCCTTTACTGAGGGGGCATGGTACCGTATGATATGCGGTGCGATCCTAAACAAAGTGCCTACGGGTAAGAGGGGGGACAACCGACGGAGGGTCGGACGCGGTGGACGAAATGCGATGCGAACATGCGATGTGATGCAATGCCGAGAGGCGCACCCCTCCCTGAGGTACTCGGCAACCCGTTTAACCCGAAGTTCAATAAAACCCTAAAACCCCCTAAACCCGACGCTCCGCACCCCTGGAAGCATTCCGTCACATTCCAGCAACCCCACCCTTCCCCGCACGTACACGTACGGTACACGTGTACACGTACCGTGCACCAGCAGCGTCTTGTCTGGCCCTATGGGCTGCAGTTTGAAAAAGTGCTCTCCGACGAAGAACAGGTCGGTGTTCCACAGCCTGCCGCGCCAGCGCAGCTCCCTGCCTGGAGCGTAGTCGACGACCTGCGCCGTTGCGTGGAGGGAGGGAGGAGATACGGAACGGAGCTGTGAGCAGAGAGCTGGGCGCGTAGCGGCACGGACGAGCGGGAATGGCGAGCTGAAGCGCGGAAGAGAGGGGCCGAGAGTTGGAAGTCCAAAGTTCCGAGGCTTGTGGCATTTTGGGTCGGCGTGCGGCTAGGCCGCTGCGCCGTCTCGGGACAGGACTCGGTAGCAGGGTTCCGGTGAAGCCACTGCGTTGATCCACTCGCGCAAATCAGCATGCACTGGGAAGCGCAATTGAGCTTGCGGTCGTTGCGCGTCTAGTCATTCCCAGCCACGGCATTTCCGATTCGGGGTTCGTCGCTTGTTTCGCCGCCGCCGCTGCCGCCGCGGGTGCCGCACCTGGGGGCTTACTAGCGTGGGTCTGGGGTGGCCGGGCGGCTGGAGGGAGACGCGCAGGGCCTGACCCGGTGCGAGCGTTTCTGGAGCGTCCTCGACCGTCAGAAAGGAGTTAAAGGAGTTCCATTGGTTGAGGTTGCCCATTATGGCCCACACGCGCTCCACAGGCGCCTGCATGACGCCGGCGTGGACAGGGGCGCGGTGTCGGAAGGGATTACCCTTTTAAAGTGACAGATTAAAACTGACCAAAAAGGGAGAAGCGATCTCTAAGAAAGCAGTCTAGGGGCAATCTGCCGCTTGGCTGAGCGCCAGCGCGCCTGCGACGTTTCACTTAGTGACGCTGTTTGCCTAGCGTTCCCCCCGCTGTTTTATTAGCAGGCTCGCCAACAATTTAAACCTGTCAAGTGCATTTCCAACCAAATGCCAAGACCAAACGACGAGCCGCCCACAATGCCGAAACACTAAAAATGTTCACTTCGCTAACGTTAATTTCCACCTGTGTTCGTAGAGCCATTCTGTTTACCAGCATGTGTCCTTACGCGACTGCCGCTCGAATATAGCTTGGTCCGGTTGTCGTGCGGCCAACGCCCAAAAGAATTGCAAGATTCATTGATCACTTCGCGGATATGAGTAAAAGTAAAGGCCGATTAAGATTATATAAAAGACGTCAGAAATAACGGGCGTCACCCTTTGCGCATCACCTGTGTAATCCCGGCAGTTAGCCAGTTGCAGCATGGGACTGGGAAGCTGCGGTTGCAGAAGCTGCCCGTTATGCTGGCCTTATATAAACTGGTATATGGCAGCCTTCCGCTTCTTTGATTAGTTCCAGTGCTGAACACGATGGGACTACTAGACCGCGCGATGAATAAGTGTCCACGCCCCTATGGACTCCTTTGCCACAAGTCAGAAGCCCACAAGCACTGTCGCCAGCCCACGGGCAGCAAGCACTGTCACCCTGAATGAAGTTTTCTTGGTAGTTTTCACTCGTAATGGTTTGTGAGGGCGTGACATCCGTGCGCTTCCAGCAAGTACCGTAAGCAACTTTGATCCGCGAACTGCCGAAAAACTTTGGGTTAAGCCCGAAGCTCGTATATCCCCTATGGCCCAACTGCAAACAATGTTTGGATTCAAATGATTTCTACTGGCATGACGATACCGCGGTTGCCAGGCAGAGTGCAACGGCGCAAACAGTGCCCGTGGAAATGAGAGGACTAGAGGAGTTCAAGTCGCAATAGTATTCTATCTGGCTTAAACAGCTGCAAGGCTCTGGCCCTACGCAGTCGCACAGTCACTTTTCCAGAAAACGAGCACATCAGCAGCGTGGAGTTGCGAACCCTGCGAGAATAGCGGCGCGGCCAAAATACCGCGTCACGTTGCCGGTCACTGACGAAACATCTTCTACACTTGGCCAGGCACAGGCATGCTGCCCTTGTCCCCACCCGCCAAGGAAGGACGGACGCCTAGAGACATCAGGACTGGGTGAACAGGAGTTTCTATACCTAGTTGCAATTAGGTATAGCTGCAATACGGTAGGATGCGAATCCTTGCATATCATACTGCGTGTTTCGGCCCGGGCGTGGCGCGCCCTTACTCACGGCCCAATCTGCTGCCAGGCATGCCAGATGCCTGCCTCAAGTCTGTTAAGATCACCCTTACAGCATCCCCGACTGAACACGTCTTCAACGTGGTTAGCCCCTCAGCTCCCACTGCGAAGTCGACAAGCTGTCAATCAGGACAGATCGCCGATAGAGCCGAAAGCCGTCCAGCAGCAAGAGATGCAGCGGCATCAGGCCAGCGCCACTCAACCGTTCGGGCGCTGCCGTCACCTGATAGATACCTAGCAGCGCACAGACAGCCCTCTGTCCGGCACGTGGCGTTGCCGCCTTGATGGGGAGCCCCAAACCGCCATCGGCGCCCTGGCCCGTCTGACTCGCGCGGACAAGCCCGCCGACGGTTCCGGGTACCTCGTGCGGCGCAACCACATTACCATATATAACATTATACTCTCGGCCTCAATATGCATGGATGCGCGTCCATTCTGTGCGCGCACTAAGGTGTACCGGTTAACTAAACTGGATATTCAGATCCCGCGAGACAGGAGACATCCTTTCCGCAGAGCAACGCCAACTTGTGGAGTCCTTACACGCAATCGATCTCGCAGCTTCGCATCTAGTTCTCTTTCGCCTGCATTCGTACCGACCGCGAAGCCCTCTGGTTCCCTTCCCGTCCATTCTAGGCGAGAACCGCTCGATCGATCGCCGAAGCGCACAACGCCCGCAATGTCTAGCGACCCAAACGACCCGCGGGTCGATGGCCGCCCGTACCTCTTGCCTACCCTTGCGGCCCCTGCTGCTGCTGCCACCAACACAATCGCGACTTCTACATCCACGAATGCACGAGGATCGTCCGCAAGCCTAAGCTCCCCACCACCTTACACGGTCACCACCGCAAGCAGCAAATTCGGCGGCAGCGGCGCCGGCAGGACAGCCCCGCACATCGCGGCTTTTGCGACCACGACCACGACGGCCATGTCAAACGTCGCCGTCAGGGAGAACGATCAAATGTGCAATCTAGACTCTCTGCCAGGCAGCAAGGATGCGGCTTCCCACGGCGGCATGCACTACTCCTCCTCCTCCGCCGCCGCCGCCACCGCCACCGCCGCCAAGGTCGGTGGGGCTGGCGGCGCCAAGAAGCCTTCCAAGCTGGCCAAGTTGAGGAGGTGGGCACTGGGCAGGGGAGAGGGAGGATGTGCCCTGATGTGCTGGTGGCACCGCACGATGCGGGGACGGGCGTTTGGGAGTTGAGCAGCAATATTCGTCAGCTGCGGGACGGGCTGACGATTTGATAGCAGTTGGTGGGGCGCGGGGAAGAAGGGCTGAGGGCGTGTATCCGCGATGCGTGATGACACACCGACTGTGTGTGTGCAACCTCGTAACTGCCTCCTTTCCGATACATGTGAGGAAGCAGGACGGGTTTAAATGGTCTGGAAATAACCAATTGAGGGGGGAGGTGGGATGAGGGCTGTGATGGGCGAGGTGGGATGAGGGCTGTGATTTCGGCGCTGCGCGCTGCGCGAACGGCACGCGCGGGCGACGAATGGACCGCTTCGCAGGGGAGGTGTGTTGCCTGTTCAAGCCGCACAGACGCCCCGTTCGCACGCCCAAAACAAGTAGCCGCCGCAGCGCCCAGAACGCAAAGAGGGCCAGTCGCGCGTTTCAAGCAAGGAGATAATATGGTGTGTGCATCCGCAGTGTTATCGACTTTGACCTTATACCTCATCAGCGCCCCGTTCCGCCAAAGGATCGCGCTCGTTTCCACCTCTAATCCGCTCCGCGTTGCGCGGCGATTAAGGTCTGTGAACGAGTTACAACAGACAACCTTAAAAGAGCAATAAGTTGCAGCAGCAGCAGCAGCAGCAGCAGAAGCCTCATCGTGACCTATCTAAGCGTTGTTTTCCTGGTATAGATCGTACAATCCGGGCTTTCGACACGCTGTGTCAATTACGCAGTGTGTCGTGACATTGTGTTCATTGGGTCGCTTCAATTGGATCCCGCATTGCGGCATGCCAATCGTCGCGCGCGCGTGGCGCGCATCGGGCTCTGCCCGTGTGCCGTATGTGTGATGGCGCCCGCGATAAATGCGGCGTTGCGGCACGAAGAGGCGAGGCAGATGGCCGTTATTTGCTCCCTCCTATTGATGCGGTGGGTGCGAACTGACGGTATATGGATTTGGTCGGTAGCACCCTGCCCTTGCCCGCTTCAAGGCACCCGCCCCACACGCCTCCCTCCCTCGCTTCCCTGCCTCCCTTCCCTTCCCTTCTGCCACGCCACCACCCACAGGAAGGTCTCCAACGTGCAACAGCTGTGGATCTACCCCTTCACCCACTACAAACCGACCAATCAGGTCATGGTGAGTGACCAGGTCACGGTGGGGTGCGACCGGGGCTGAGCCTCCGCGCCTCCGCCTCCGCCTCCGCGGCTTGTGTCCAATAGTTGCCGGGCTGCTGGGAGGAGGTCACCTGAACAATGAGGACATCTTTTTGGCAAGCAAGTCCATCCCAGTTGCCCGGTCCGCCATTCATCGCCGCCACGGCGATCGCCAATGCCGCACCCGCCTTTAAGAAACCGCCTGCCGTCCCCACCACCCGTCCTCCCTCTCCATCCGTCAACCCTCTTTCACCTCCCCCCTTCCCCCGCCCCCCGGTCCCTTCCCCCAGCTGTGTTACCGTACTTTGTTCCAGGACCTTCAGGAACCCGGATCCAATGAGGACTATTTGGCGGCCAAGTTCCGGGACGAGCTGATGCCGCTGCGGGGCTGGGTCCACCACCATCTTCCCTCCCTGCTCCACATCAACAAGGCATTCATCCAGGGCCCCGCGTTCGGCTGCCCCGGCATCATGACCTACCTGGACGCCCGCACTCGCTGGCTGGATGGGGAGGTGCAGCGGGCGATCAGGGAGGGGGTCACGCAGGTGGGCACGAAGGAGGGGAGGCGGGTGTGGACAGGGGACACGGGACACGGGAGGGGGAGTGGCGGGAGGCGACGGGAGGGCGACAGGCGGGCAGACGTGGAAGTTCATGTCAGTGTGTTGGTGAGAAGCAGGAAACCGGGTATCCATGCAGTAATGATAGCAGAGGCTCGGAGGGGTCTAAGTCCTGGGCTCCTGGCAGACGTGAGCGAGTGGGTGCGCAGAGTGCTGACAGGTATAGGGTTTGGCGCAGGGTCGAGCGGGTCAAGACGCGCTTTGGCGGTTCTGGATGTCCACAGCCGGCGGAGGGGCTGTATTTCCTCTTATCTGAAAGCATGTCTTAATAAGGGGCTGCGTGCCAACCGCATGGGGACCCCGCTCATTGAACCTCCCCGTGTGGACATTCCCCATGTTTTCCCATTCCGCGGCGGCCAGGTGGTGGTGGTGGCGGCGGGGTACGACACCCGGGCGTACCGCCTGTCTGCCCCCGGGGTGACGTTCTTCGAGATCGACCTTCCCGAGGCTTCGGAGAGCAAACGGAAGCTGGTGGAGAAGACCCTGCCGGCGGATCAGGTGGGAGGAGCAGCGGTTGGTGACGGTTGGAGCGGTTGGGGTAGTTGACGGTTGGGAAAGCGCGGGTTTGGAGCCGTTTCTGCCAACTCCTATCTTCTGTTCGTCAAACGGGTCTAAGCCAATGTGCAGCTCTTGTTCTCTATCTTGGATCTCTCACCCCATGCCCGACAATCCCCTTCCTCCCCTGTCTCTGCCCTTCCCCCTCCCTCCCCCCCAGTTTCCCCGGCCCACCTACATCTCTGCGGACCTTTCCCGAGTCAGTCTCTCGGACGCCCTGCTCGGCGCCACCTGCCGCAACGGCCCCGGTCTGTTCGACCCCGCCGCCCGGACGTTGTTCACCGTGGAGGGGCTGGTGTACTACCTCCCCCCGGCGGCGGTGACGAGGCTGTTCGAGAGCATCCGCCAGGTGGCCAGCCCCGGCAGTCGGGCGGCGTTCGACTTCCTGCACCAGGACGTCTTCAGCGGCAGGAAGTGGGCGCCGGGATACGAGACGCTAAGGCTGGTGAGTGTGGGAACATCGGTGTGCTGACTGGGGAGTGGACGGGGTTGCTCTGGATTTGTTGAGGAGTCAGGAGGATCTCCAATGACCGTCAGTAGTTGCGCCGGTGCGCTTTCGCCATTGCGGGAATTGACAGCGCTAGGGTGGCGGTGGCGTGCCTTGCTTCCTATCGTTGGTACGGTAGAAAGCAGCTCCTCCAAGAGCGGTCGTGGCCCCGACCCCTCACTTACTTTTACTCGCCGAATTCCTCCGAGATAGTCCATCTATCCATCTACTCATCGACGCTTTCGTTTGCAGTCAACCGACATCCGCGCCCTCATCGTATCTCGCTCCTCGCCCTCCCCTTCCACTCCCCCTCCTCAGACCGTTAAAAACAAGGGCGAGCCCAAGCGCAGCGGCCTGGACCCGGCGGGTGTGCGCGACTACCTGGGCCCTATGGGCTGGCGGCTGTCGTACATGCCGAAACCCAAGGAAGTGGCTGCGGCCATGTACCCGCACCGCAAGTGGAGCAAGATCAACCCCGTCATTCCGCCCTTTTACAACTTCGCGGTGGCGGAGGCGGTGTAGGGCGAGGCGGGAGCGGAGAACAGAGCGGAGGGGAGCGGAGGGCCGGAGGCGCTGAGGCTGAGGCGGGGAATCGAAGATCTGATCTGCTGAAAAAGCGTTGCGAGATGGCGTGATAAATTGGGTTGGTTGGTTAGGTGGTTACTTCTGAGGAAAGGGGCGAAGAGCTGGAGGCGCGATCGGAAGGGTTGACGGGTTTTTTGGTGGAATAATGAGGACGCTGCAAGAATGTAGTGGGTGCGGGCACGCATCGATGTTGAAAGGAAAGGGATCGGCACAGTGCGGCGTGTGGGTTCGAGGTCGGGCAGATGCAGGGCAGCCGCGTGCGAAGGGCAGCTGGCAGGAAACTGGGGATCGTGAGTGTCATTTGGTAGTTGACAGCACGGCAGGATAGGAGGCAGCGAGGGCGTATTGCAAGGCATGGTGGAGCGCATGGCACTACTTTGATGGTACCGCCGTACTGGTACGGACTCGAGACATGCACAAATGGAGCAGGGAGAATGTTCAAGTGTGGGTTGACCGGCTGGTTGTGGGATGATTTCATCGACAGAAGCAATTGAGTGGGATAATTGAGTGGGATAATTTGAGTGGGATAATTTGAGACGGTTTTATTGTTGTGGTTATAACGACATTTGAGGGCTTCAGACCGTCGGCAGAGTAGAGGCTGGTTGCCTGGCCGAACGAGGAACTGCTGCACCGGTTGCCCCGCCCGGCATTGATTGGTACTGTAATTGCTCCTTCTGCACGCAAGGTTCGTGTCTACCATGGGTCGACCTCCCACAAGTCGCAGATACTGACAAGCTGTGGGAATCCCGTAAACCCTTTCCGCAGTACAACTGGATGTCCTGCCGAAGAAATTTGAGAAGAAAAGTAGGCTTACTCCCGCAGTTTACCCGCGGTCAGCTGGCTTTCGGCAGGAATGGGAGGGACGGTGTCCGTCAATAGAGGGGCACAGATTCCGACACACTGGGACCGGCGTCACACAGCTCCGTGTCACCCCCGACCCCCAACCACCTTGAACCAGTAGGCTCGCTGCTGTTGAGCCCCATAGGCGGCGGCCTCTTAGGCCAAAGCTCTCAGGCCTATCTGACGCTTCGGGCCTTTCTAACCGCAAGGTGTAACGCACTGGACGCATCGTCTGGTCGAGAGACCCGGCCAGCCAGCCAGCCAGTGCCAGACGGTGCCCACACCAAGCAATGCTGCTGCTGGATGGCATGTTACGGTAGTTGGCAGCCAACTCATCAGATGGACAGCTGGCTGCCCGCCGGCGAGGCACGGTTTGGCCCCGTCACGCACCGGTGTTGGGCTGCGCGCGCCTTCGGTATATATAGAACCGCCTGTTGTGCAACACGCAACAAATCAAAGCCGCCGCCGGATGGAGCCGACTCGGGGCCGGGACACATTTGGGCACCCACGCCCCAAACGAACCGCGAGTCTACGGTAACGCTGTGACAATCGATCTGCGTGGGGTGTCGAACGATCCGTTTCGAGCGGCCGCTAACCTTGTATCCAGTGACCGCCTGCTCACATCTTTTGTGCCTTCTTTTGTACATTTATCTGCTTTGCACATTTACGAATACCGGTATCGAGGTCGCATCCGAGGTCGCACCTGTCACACGCGCGCCGGCTACAAAATCGATCTGTGTCCTTGCTGCTGCTCTGCATTTTCATCCCTGCACCGTCAGCTGTCTCCGCACGTGCACCCGCATCCGTCGCAGCTCGCCCCCACTCCGCGACAGATAGAGTCTATCGCGTCATTGTCATTATCATCGTCGCGCCGCCTTCACACACACCTATATACACGCACATATATACACACACATATATATACAGCCCCTACACGCCCGAACACCAGTCGGCTCTGGCTGTCGTCATCCCAACACACCAGCCATGTCCCGGACGGCCGCGCTGCCCCGCCCCTCGCTGCTGCTGCCGCTGCTGCTGCTGTCGGCTACGGCTCTGTTTCTCACCGTCAGCCCCACGTCTAATGTGGCCGCAAGTCAGCAGGTGGGTGGGGGAGTGTGTTCCGGGGCGGGGCGGGAGCAGTTCGGGACTCGGATGGCGGCCCCGTGGAGGGTGGTCCCAGGACGTTGTAGGGGGGAGCGGCGAGCGGGGGTGATGGGCGGGGAGGCAGTCTGCTCGCCCGTGCCCGCTTGCAAGCAAGGCGCTGCTCATGGTGAGCAGTAGTGCAGTGCTTGGGTCGTTTCACAGCAAATGGCCGTTCGGACTCAAAGGCGCCCTCCGTGCTGCGTTGTATGCGTGGCTGGGTCGTGTTGGATGGGTCGTGTTACGGGTAGCAGCACGAGGGACATGGTTGGAACCCATCCTGAAGCCCTAACCCCGTAGAATGTAAGCTTTTAACCTGCCTAGATGCCAACCACCCCGCAGCCCGCACGCCTGGCCCGCTCTTAGCTCGCTCCCCGGCCTCCTCTGACCTGACTATACCCTGTCTTGCTCCCATCGCCCGTCCTTTTGTTCCCATCCCCCTGCCTGGCACTGCTGGTCCGCTCGCCCTACCGCGTCCCGGCGCAGACCCTGCTGAACGAGCTGGAGTACGAGAATGAGATCGTGTCTCGCAACGACCCGTGGGGCAGCCCCTCGGCCTTTCTGGACGGCTGGATTGCGCGTGCGCGGCAGTACTTCACCCAGCAGATCCAGATCAATCTGTTGGACGAGCTGCAGTACCAGAACACCCAGGTCTCGCCCAAGGACCCGTGGGGCAGCCCTTCGGACTACATCAGGCAGTGGATTGCCAAAATGAGGGCGACGCTGTAGTGTGCATGTGTGTGTGTGTGTGTGTGTGTGTGTGTGTGTGTGTCGTTACAGCAGTATCTGACCGGGCCCTGACGCTGGCCAGGGGCTGCTAACCCAGCCCCGACGGAAAGACCGCCTAAGCACTCTCCCCCTTGCGGTGGGAGAAGGGCGTGAGGGGCCGCTACCCCCTCCTGCTCGACGCAGAGCTGGCTGCGCAGAGCTGGCTGCGCAGAGCTGGCTGCGCAGAGCTGGCTGCGCAGAGCTGGCTGCGCAGAGCTGGCTGCGCAGAGCTGGCTGCGCAGAGCTGGCTGCGCAGAGCTGGCTGCGTCGTACACCCCATATACGGGTGTGTGTGTGTGTTATTATGTATGTATGTATGCGTGTAGGTGGTGAATGGGTAGCGCAGGGGTGAGGAATTGGCGAATGGACTTGGCAGATGAACGTGTTTGTATGTGTGCACACGGCAGACGGCAGACGGCACACGACTGGTAGTGCTTCGACCTCGCACCGTACGTGGGCGCTTAATTACATACATACGCAAACATTGTGCTATATATCTGTGCTATTTGCGTGCCTGGGAATAATGAGAAAGCAAGTCGAGGCCGCCGGGGGGGGGATTATTTGCGCCGCCGTGGTATGTGCCGCGCGCCTCCATCCGGTGCACGGCATCGTACGGCCTGCCGTACCGCGTTGACGAGCTCCCAACTTGCGGGAGTAAATAATTATTACTGCGGCACTGCAAGGCTGCACAGCCATAGCCGTGCATCCGTTTGTGTCAAGGTGTGGGGCACAGCGCGACAGTGTATGTGTGTGTGTGTGTGTGGCACAACTCGCTCCCAACTACAGCCCACCGACTGTAAGCGCCGAACGATGCTCAGTTGCTTATCGTGTGGCAGTTCATCCATGTCAAGACTGCATTGATCGAACCACCCACTCGACGCACGCACCCGTTGCAGCCCGCGAAGTAGAACGGACCAAGTCCGGCCACCTGGTGCTGCGCCTATTGAACGAAGTCCGGCCTGTTGCTGCGCCTAGTGGTGGGTGGCCGGGGCCCATCGCCCATAACCCATCGCCCATGGGGGGGAGCCTCATCCAGGCGCTACGTCTCCCTCGGTCTCGGGGCCTCGCGCTTCTTCCTCCCCCATCCGTCCAGGGTGGGTTCGCACGTTCCTGCCCTGTCTGGTTGGCTCGCGCTGCTTGGCCTGTGGCTTGGTGTGCTTGTTGCGCGAAGTGCCCGGATCGCCACCAGCTCACACCGACATCGCGGCAGTCGCAGTCTCTGTGTTTAAGCTTTCACCGAAGAGCCAAGACGTGTGTCCGCGCGCGGATGCCTTGAGGCTCACAGCAGGACAACGCATACTGTTTACGGGTATGTTTTCGGCTTCAGGCAGCTGCTGTTGCTGCAGCTGCTAAGCGCATCGTGGAAGGGGAGCGAGAGGGCGCGGCCCTGGGAGCCTCTGGGAGCAGCTCGCGGTGCCCTGTCAACACCCTACCCGTCGCACAGTCCGGCTGGCGCCGTGGGCCCGCAGCATCGCTTGAAACGAGCAAGCAAGGGCATATACAGGCTGACGATGCGAGACGTAAAGGCGAGATGGTAAAGGTTCAGTTGTAAGGTTCAAATTTATGGGCGCGCGCGGTGTGAAGTTAGGAGAACCAAGCGGCCCGTCAAACACGAACCACGGGACTGTTCCTCTCGTCCGCTAAGAGGGCGCGGCCCTGGGAGCCTCTGGGAGCAGCTCGCGGTGCCCTGTCAACACCCTACCCGTCGCACAGTCCGGCTGGCGCCGTGGGCCCGCAGCATCGCTTGAAACGAGCAAGCAAGGGCATATACAGGCTGACGATGCGAGACGTAAAGGCGAGATGGTAAAGGTTCAGTTGTAAGGTTCAAATTTATGGGCGCGCGCGGTGTGAAGTTAAGAGAACCAAGCGGCCCGTCAAACACGAACCACGGGACTGTTCCTCTCGTCCGCTAAGGTAATAGATAACAGTTTTCATGAGAAATCATCGTTCGTTACACACAAAGGGTACCTGCAAGCAATGAAAGCCGTCTTTATTCGGTAGGTAGGCCGGGTGAGGGCCGGCTACCGCGAAAGCTATCGCTAAGGCCTTAATGCCCACAGCCTCGCAGCAACCACCCTATGTAGCTACAAAACCCGAAAATCACTCCTCCACGCCTTCGCGGACACCTTAACTGGCACCATGTGCCGTACCAACGCCCTTATGAGGGCACAACTCCTCTGAGTTCACAGAAAACCTTGGTTTTCTAGCGTTGCACTCAGAAAACCTTCAGTTTTGTGAAAATCGGAATTTTATATTTGTGGGTCGTTACTTTGTTCCTTGCGGTGATAACGATTCCACATCAGGGTGACAGTGTACCGTTTGTTGAGAGCCGCTGCTTCCCTTCTGCACATGCACGAAGGCTACACACCCACCATGGAGGTCAAACATAAAAGATAATTAGATAGCTGCCAAGACCGCCCGCGTCGAATCGTACAGCAACGTCGATCCCGCGCCTTGGGCGCCAGACGAGAACCCATCGAACGCACCGCACTAGCGATTGGTGACCCACGGGTCATCGAACGGTGACCGACCGAGCAGCTGCCCCCAACCCGACCTCTGCTGTTGCCGCTGCGATACCGTTCGCATCCGTACCTCCAAGAAACCAGAGGAAGAAGGCTGGCGAACCAAGTTGTATTTAATATAAGTATCCATCCCTTCCTTAGCCACAAACAATCACTATCAATCACGCACGGCACATCTCACCTGCTTATTGCTACTGCCACTTCTGCCACCACAACCGCCGCGCTCCTCGCTCCTCTCTTCCGCACATCCTGCCATCGAACAGCAACCAGCGGTGCTCATTGCCCCGACGGACTTCTCCTAACCCGCAAAGCTCCGACTCAACCGGCAGACAGTCATGACGATCTCCCCCAGCGCCAAGGCTGCTGGACTGCAGATGTACAACAACACCGCCGCCGGAGAGCTGGCGTTGCCGCGTGATGTGGACGCCGTCAGTTCCGCATCCGCAGCTACCACCTGCAGCAGCACCTGCAGCAGCACCTGTAGCAGCGGCAGCAGCACCAGCAGCAATAACGTCGGCGGCAAGAGGTCGTTGAAACTGGCGAAGCTGCGGAGGTGCGGGGTGTGTGGGAAGGGGGCCCTTCCTTGGGCATCTATTTGACCTCTCCTGCTGGGGGCAGCAACGGCCCGTTCCGCTGACCGGGGCTCGCTGCGTTGCGGTTCGACCGTCGTTTTCGCAATCGTCCGTATCGAGCTGCCGTGCATTGGTCGTACTACGGCCCGTGCCCTCATCCTCCCGCTCCCGCCCGCGTGGCTCCGCCCCGGCCTCTCCCCATCTCATCCTCCCGTTCCTTCCCTTCCCTCCCGTTCCCTCCCCTCCCCTCACGCCCCCTCCCACAGGAAGATCTCCAACGTGCAGCAGCTGTGGCTCTACCCCTTCACCCATTACAAACCGACCAACCAGGTCATGGTGAGTGAAGGGGAGAGGGACCGGGCCGGAGGGGCTGAGACACAGGGGCTGACGCTGAAGCTGACTACCGGGGGCTGAGACAGCGGCGGCTTGGCGTAGCAGCGGCGGCGTCGCGGAGCGCCAAGGTCCTCGCAGGGCAGGGCCGTCACTTCTGTCCCTCGTTCGCCCTCTCGGCTCATACGCAATGAACGAACAACGCTGTAAGACCCGAAGTCATCTGCCCATACGGTAATCCATATACCGGTATCACTGCGCGGCCGCCCGAAATCACGCGTGTCCGACCAAAGCCCTCCCTTCAGTCGCCCTCCCTTGACCCGATTCAAGCGGATGAGGATCCCTCTCCCCTCGTCCACCTCTCGCCCAAGCAATCGAGCGACCGTCTCCCGCCCGGTCATCTATCCACACGCCCTCTCCAACCGTCCGTCCTTCTGCCCTCCTCTTCCCTGCAACTCCACCCTTCCCCCCGCCCCTCCCACCTTCCCCGCCCCCCGGTCCCTCCCTGCAGCTGTGCTACCGTACTTTGTTCCAGGATCTTCAGGAACCCGGATCCAATGAGGACTATTTGGCGGCCAAGTTCCGGGACGAGCTGATGCCGCTGAGGGGCTGGGTCCACCACCATCTTCCCTCCCTGCTCCACATCAACAAGGCATTCATCCAGGGCCCCGCGTTCGGCTGCCCCGGCATCATGACCTACCTGGACGCCCGCACTCGCTGGCTGGATGGGGAGGTGCAGCGGGCGATCAGGGAGGGGGTCACGCAGGTGGTGGTGGTGGCGGCGGGGTACGACACCCGGGCGTACCGCCTGTCTGCCCCCGGAGTGTCGTACTTTGAGATCGACCTTCCCGAGGCTTCGGAGAGCAAACGGAAGCTTGTGGAGAAGACCCTGCCGGCGGATCAGGTGAGAAGAGCAGCGGTTGGTGACGGTTGGAGCGGTTGGGGTAGTTGACGGTTGGGGATGAGTGGATGTACCTCTCAACATTAATGCCGTCTTCTACAGCTTCTGCTCCGTGTAGTGTAACGGAATTCCGTCGTCTGCAATATCCTTGTTCTTCACAAATTCCCTGCTCCTCCCCCTCCCTCCGCTTTTGCCCCTCAGTTCCCCCGGCCCACCTACATCGCTGCGGACCTTTCCCGAGTCAGTCTCTCGGACGCCCTGCTCGGCGCCAACTGCCGCAACGGCCCCGGTCTGTTCGACCCCGCCGCCCGGACGTTGTTCACCGTGGAGGGGCTGGTGTACTACCTCCCCCCGGCGGCGGTGACGAGGCTGTTCGAGAGCATCCGCCAGGTGGCCAGCCCCGGCAGTCGGGTGGCGTTCGACTTCCTGCACCAGGACGTGTTCAGCGGCAGGAAGTGGGCGCCGGGATACGAGACGCTAAGGCTGGTGGGTGCAGTGTGGGTGTGTGGACCCGAGCCTGTGGCCCTCTGTTAGGCCCCTTGCTTGTTCGATGTGACCGAGTATTCGTGCGGGGCGCTGGGTCCAGAGGGAGTGGAGCACCGCCATCATCACCACCCAGTTGCCCCCCCCAATTGCCACCATAACCATTACCCAGTTGCACAGCACGCCCTGCCGCCTGCAACCGCTCCCGCTCCGCTGTGTGTTCACATCCGTTCCCCTCCCCCCCCTCCAATCCCCCCCCCTCCTCAGACCGTTAAGAACAAGGGCGAGCCCAAGCGCAGCGGCCTGGACCCGGCGGGTGTGCGCGACTACCTGGGCCCTATGGGCTGGCGGTTGTCGTACATGCCGAAACCCAAGGAGGTGGCTGCGGCCATGTACCCGCACCGCAAGTGGAGCAAGATCAACCCCGTCATTCCGCCATTCTACAACTTCGCAGTGGCGGAGGCGGTGTAGGGGCGAGGCTGGGGCGGAGAACAGAGCGGAGCGGGGGGCAGCTAGCCACATACAGGCGCTGCGGCTGAGGCGGGGGAATAAAGATCTGAGTTACGATGGGGTCGGGAAGGTCACGTGTCACGGTCGTGTATCGGTGTGGATGCGCGACATGGCTAGGCGGAAGGACGAGGCTATGGGGGGGAAGAGGGGCATGCCACGGAGCGGGTCTGAAGCACGGCGGCAGCGGTTTTCTTTTTGAGCGTGTGGGACTGAAGCAGTGGACGTGGGCGTGAGGTCGTACGTTTTGTAGGTTATGGTTTGTGGGCCAGAGGTGACTTATTTCAGTAGGGATAATGGCGGGGGACGGGGGAGGGAGGCGCGGAAGGCGGCTTTGGACACGGGCAGAACAAGCTCTTGTCGCGCACCGCCCGTGATTTCCTTTTGCGGCGCAAATTTGATTTGATTTAGTCATCCTGGACTGCCGGCGCGGTGCATTGAATCTCACTGCTGAAAAAGTGTGAATGCCGAAGTGGCATCCGGTGCAGTGCCGAAGTGCGGATTATAGCCGTACGCCTGTGCTCGTACTTCCGTGCATCTTCTGACAGTCACAGTTGCATACGTAACTGTAACTGTTCTGACCACAGCACTCGAACAAAATGCGAAATACTGGAGAGGTTTATACAGTTATACACGCGCCTTGTCGCGCTTTGCGGTTTTCTCGGCCCTTGCCCTGGGTCGCTGGGTGTATGTGTGTTGGGACTGCTAGTGCGTGCGTGCCGCGGCTGCTGGGTGTGTGTGTCTCGGTTCCGGAGCTCCGAATGAACCGCACTGAAGCTCCTCCCATTCGGGACCCTTTTTGCCGTTTAATGAGACATCCCCGATGGCACTTGTGGGAGTCTGCGTGTCCTAGCAGTTCCAATGACAGTTACAATCCTTCTTCCTGAGGGACGAGCCGCGCTTACCGTGGCTGGCTGTCAGTCGCTCCTCGCCGCCTCGCTTCTTGTGCGTTTGCACCCACGGCAATGAGGCAGCGACCTGCCCGCTCTGAAACCAACGTTAAAGAAGCGGATTTCGTATCTCGAATGGAGTGGAGTGCAAGTAACAATGAACCGGTCACCAGTGTGTGTGGACCCTTTCTTGCAACAGGTTGCATCCAAGCCCCTGGCTCCCCAGTGGTGTGTGCCCAAGGCAGCCGCCTGTCTTTAGGGTAAGGAAGATGCATGACGAGACACAAAAGGTGTGCTCAACCAACCTTCTATACCTTCTGCTATTCCCATGATTATGAATGTATTCGTAAAGGAAATAGCAGAAGGTATGGAAGGCCCAGCAGTCGTCGCGTTCAGCTGCCAAGGCTGCCACAAGCAAGGTGGGGTGCGAAATTCAGCATGATGCGAGCCGCCGGGGAACCCGATTCAAGAGACCGTTCGTCGGTTGGAGCAGTGCAAAGAGCCTCTGAACAATTTGTCTTTGCTGCGGGATATGTTTCATGTTTGTTTG
This sequence comes from Pleodorina starrii, assembly GCA_030267565.1. NCBI lineage: Eukaryota > Viridiplantae > Chlorophyta > Chlorophyceae > Chlamydomonadales > Volvocaceae > Pleodorina > Pleodorina starrii. The sequence continues at coordinate 3,647,176 of BRXU01000005.1, read as the reverse complement.
TGTTTCGAAGTGCCATTCCAAGTGCCGTTCGAAGTGCGGTTAATTTCTTGGGGGCGAGAGTATCCGCAGTTCCCTTCGAGGTAGCGTGCGTGAATTGATTTAGCAAAACGGTTACGCAATGGATGGATCGAACTGAAGCCCCGGTTGCGAACGTTTTGCATGGAAGCTACTCCATGGTCTCACAGCCAGCCTAAACGGGAGCAGCCCGTCCGTCCCGTGCCTTGGACTCCAGGCGAGAATCGAACGTTCGCGAAACACGACATAACCCTGTCTAGACCAGATACCTTGCAAACTCCTTACATGACAAACTAACACATTAAAAAATTAGTTTTGCATTCCGCAAACTTTGAGGCACGCAAAAATGTGGAGGCAGTAGGGTATTGGACGCACTGCCCGCGATGATGACCCACGGGTCAGTGCCCGACCGGAGTGACCGGACCTCTTCGGCTCTTCGACTCCCGTTCGCCATTCGCCACACCGCTGCACCCGTCGAGCAGATTGCCCCGATTCGCCGCCTTAACCGCCTCCCCGTCCGCTGCGAATACCGTTCTCATCCGTACCTCCCAAGCAACCTAGCGGAAGGAGGCTGGTGAAGCAGCTACATATACTCCCACCGCAACCTCACTACGACAAACACCTGCGACTGCAACCGCGACAACACACTAACAATACCAGAACACCCACGCTCCGTCTTACCAATTCCCCCTTACACACACACCCCTCGCCGGCAAGGAGCAGTAGATCCCGAAGGCGACGGCACCGAGTAGTTACAGCAGCGCCCCACCAACAATCCGGACCCACACGTAGAGGGCATTTGCGGCAGTCCTTCAATGTCGACCCCCGCCGGCGCGAAGGCAGTTGTGGCTGCCGGTAGGAATATCGGCCAGGAGGCCAAGTTTCGGAGCGACGAGGATGCCACCACCACCGCCGCCGCCAAGACCAGCAGCAGCAGCAGCAGCAGCAGCAGCAGCAGCAGCAGCAATAACAAGAGGGCAGGGAAGTTTGGAAAGCTGCGAAGGTGAGAGGGCAAGTGGGGAAAGGGTGCTGCCCGAAGTGAGTGGAACGTCGTTTGCACCTCATCCTCCCGCTCCCGCCGCCTCATGTCCGGGTCTGTTTGCGTCGCCTCCTTGCTCCCTTCCCCGCGGGCTCTTCTTTGATCCCCCAACCCCAAACAGCCACCAGCCACTCAGCCTCTACGTACGGATTGTGTTGCAGCAACGAACGGTATCATGTCCCGGGTGTTCGCACCGATGCTGTTGTTTCGGGCGTTGTTGTCGCATTCGTGCTCGTTCGAATGCCGTACGTTGGCTATGTGCTACGAGGCGCCCGGTGCAAGCGCCGTGGAAACCCGCGTACTGTGCTGTAGTGTAGTGTGTGTGTCTGCATACGTTGTGTCTCGCTCTCATAGGGCTGTCTTGCAACGGCAACGGCGACGGCGATCCAACGCCCTTTCCCCACCTCACCCTCCCTCCCTCCACCCCCCGAGTCCCGCCTACCGCTGCTCCTCCACCCGCCCCACATGCCTCCCTCCCCTCCCCTCCCGTTCCTTCCCTTCGCTCCCGTTCCCTCCCCTCCCCTCACGCCCCCCCCCACAGGAAGATCTCCAACGTGCAGCAGCTGTGGCTCTACCCCTTCACCCATTACAAACCGACCAACCAGGTCATGGTGAGTGAAGGGGGTCGTATGGTCGGATGAGCCGGGCTGGGACGCGGGGCCAGGTCCCTAGCCGCACAGCCTCACACCGCTGCCGCGCCTCCTCGGCAGAGGTAGCTCTGATATCCCAGGACTGTCCGTAGCGTTCGTCAAGTGGGAGTCCGGATGGCCGCGTGCCTCGTGGCCGTACGTTCCGTTCCGCACCGCACCGCGTAACCACACCCGCCCACTCTGCCCTCTTTCGGCCTTCCCCTCCCCGCCCCGCTCCCTCCTCGACCCCCCCGGTTCCTCCCTGCAGCTGTGCTACCGTACTTTGTTCCAGGATCTTCAGGAACCCGGATCCAATGAGGACTATTTGGCGGCCAAGTTCCGGGACGAGCTGATGCCGCTGAGGGGCTGGGTCCACCACCATCTTCCCTCCCTGCTCCACATCAACAAGGCATTCATCCAGGGCCCCGCGTTCGGCTGCCCCGGCATCATGACCTACCTGGACGCCCGCACTCGCTGGCTGGATGGGGAGGTGCAGCGGGCGATCAGGGAGGGGGTCACGCAGGTGGTGGTGGTGGCGGCGGGGTACGACACCCGGGCGTACCGCCTGTCTGCCCCCGGGGTGTCGTACTTTGAGATCGACCTTCCCGAGGCTTCGGAGAGCAAACGAAAACTGGTGGAGAAGACCCTGCCGGCGGATCAGGTGTGAGGAGCAGCGGTTGGTGACCGTTGGGGTAGTTGGGGGTTGGTAAAGAGCGGGTTTGGGGTTAGTTTCAGGCCTTTGCTTCGCTCTCCTCCGTCCTAGCCCCGTTCCTGCCTTGCCAACTAGCTTTTCTTCTCCAGACGGTTCGAGGGCGCCGAGCAGCTCCTATGCTCTATCCTGGATCTCGCACCCCATGCCCCATGCACCATGTCCCATGCCCGACAATCCATTGCCCTCCCCTTCCCCCTCCCCCCGCTCTTGCCCCCCCCCCAGTTCCCCCGGCCCACCTACATCTCTGCGGACCTTTCCCGAGTCAGTCTCTCGGACGCCCTGCTCGGCGCCAACTGCCGCAACGGCCCCGGTCTGTTCGACCCAACCGCCCGGACGTTGTTCACCGTGGAGGGGCTGGTGTACTACCTCCCCCCGGCGGCGGTGACGAGGCTGTTCGAGAGCATCCGCCAGGTGGCCAGCCCCGGCAGTCGGGTGGCGTTCGACTTCCTGCACCAGGACGTGTTCAGCGGCAGGAAGTGGGCGCCGGGATACGAGACGCTAAGGCTGGTGGGTGCAGTGTGGGTGTGTGGACCCGAGCCTGTGGCCCTCTGTTAGGCCCCTTGCTTGTTCGATGTGACCGAGTATTCGTGCGGGGCGCTGGGTCCAGAGGGAGTGGAGCACCGCCATCATCACCACCCAGTTGCCACCATAAACAGTTAAACACCATTACTACCCCATTGCACAGCACGCCCTGCCGCCTGCAACCGCTCCCGCTCCGCCGTATGTTCACATCCGTTTCCCCCCCCCCTCCCCTCCCCTCCATTTCCCCCCCCCCGTCAGACCGTTAAGAACAAGGGCGAGCCCAAGCGCAGCGGCCTGGACCCGGCGGGTGTGCGCGACTACCTGGGCCCTATGGGCTGGCGGCTGTCGTACATGCCGAAACCCAAGGAGGTGGCAGCGGCCATGTACCCGCACCGCAAGTGGAGCAAGATCAACCCCGTCATTCCGCCGTTCTACAACTTCGCGGTGGCGGAGGCGGTGTAGAGGGCGAGGGGCTTGAGCGGGGTAGAGCGGAGCGGAGCGGAGCCACAAGTGCTGAATGTACGCCTTGGGAGTGTGTCTTCGACTGGTTGATTGTGTTCCAGGCACGCGGGAAGAGGAGGCTGCTGGGGAGGTAGACCCGGGGAAGGGACGGGAAGGGAAGGGAAGCAACAGGGACCTAAAGACCTTCTGAGTGCCAATGAGGGGCGCGCGTGCTCACGGGCGAGGATTACGTTGATTGGTGCGTCTTGAGGGTGTCGGCTAGGGGCCGTGCGTGCGTGCGTGCGTGGGGCAGCAGTGCGCGTAGCAGGCAGAGAAGGACTGACCCTGGGGGCTCTAATAACAGAGCGGAGAGGGGGCCACTTGGCCACTGGGTGTGGCGGACACCGGTAGCAGCACAGCGTGTGTGTCGCTTGCGTTGCAGGACGCGGTCGCATGCGGTTGGGATCTTCCGCTGGGAGGGCGGCTAGGAGGCCCCTGGGATGGGGCAGTGCGGCCGGCCTTTTGCGCTCTTGGCAAGGCCCTGTCTGGAGCGTGGGGGCCGCTCGATTTGTGAATGACATACCCCTTCACTGAGACGACCGCTGCTTAGGGCGGACACGGCCAACGGGTTGTGGCGCATCGGGGTTAGGTCGGGGTATAAGTACACGTGCCGGGCCAGGCGGTCCGGGCCCCCCCCCGGCGGGGAGATCGGCTGACTAGCTGACAACCCGGAATGTGCCCCGCTGCCCAAATCTGTAACGACGATGTGTGAAGACGAGAGACAAGACAAGGCGCTTATCATGCATAGCGTGCTTTATTGCTGGAGTCCGCCTGTCCGCCGCAGCAAAGCCCACTGGTCAATCGCTGGGGAAGCGGGGGCCGGGCACGTACCGTATGGCGGCCATCGCCCCACATCGCCCCCCTCTCTCTCTCTCTCTCTCTCTCTCTCTCTCTCTCTCTCTCTCTCACACACACACACACACACACACACTCGGCAAATCGCCACACAGATGTCCTCGTCACTGCTTTGTAGTGCGCGGGCGCGCTGTCGTCGTCGCCGTCGTCAGCGCCCGCGAGCGCTTCACGAGCTGTCATGAACTGTAAGCCGCATCATTCGTCCACAGCGAACCACACACCATTCCTCTGCCGGGCCCTCTTGCCTGCTGGACGCCCACAAGGGAAAAAGGGGGAAAAGGGGGAAGAGGGGCAGGGGGGAAACAAAAGAGACTGCCGGGGCAACGCACTGCTCTCCGCGCGCCATGGCCCGGCACAGGCCACAACCCACATCCACCCAGGCACCCACAAGTTGATCCTCCTCCGTTTGCCTCCGACCGACCGTCTGTCCGTCTGTCCAAGGATGTGTCAGGGGAGGGAGGGAGGTGTTCCCCCCCCCCCCCGGGTCAGGTCCGGCGGTCCCAGACCTCAGCCCCCCACCCCACCCGCGCGGCCCATCCGCCCCCATCCCCCCACATCACAGGCTGCACTGGTGCGCACCCCCGGCTGGGTCCAGTGGGGGAGAGGGAGAGGACGAGGGTGGAGAGAGAGCCCCTGTACCGAGCAGCGGCACGCTCACACATACACACAAGCACACACACGCACACACGCGCACTTCAGCCCGCTGGCTCTGCACCCCTAGCGAGGACCTGGAATCAAGCCACTGCAACCACCACCACCACCACCACAACAACACACAAACACACAAACACACATAAACTTCAGCCCCTCGCACACCCACGCCCCCGAAAGCCCTCCTCGGTCGGTACCCACCACTGGTGCACACCACTGTCTTCCCGAAACAAGGGAGACGCCCGCCTGCACACACACACACACACACAAGTGGTTCCTAATACCGGTAAGCACCGCCGGGGAGCAACACCACCTCACCCCAACCCAGCCCCCCTTGTGTCCTTACAAAGGGGGGGGAGCCAAACCGAACCGAACAGAACCGAACTGACAAAGCCAACCCACCGAAACGACCGATCGAAATGATCGAAGGCCAGGGCCCCCCGTTTACAGCCCCATGCTGCCGCTGGCCACCACCACCACCACCACCACGGCCCCCCACCACCACCACCACCCACACGCTCTACACCTGAGATCCAGAGTCCCCCTAGGTTACTCGCCAGGCAGGCAAACCCCAGGCCCCGTCCCACATTCCACCTCTCTGCTTCCCTCCGCCTCCTCCTGCTGCTGATGTTGACGCTGACGCCACTTGCCTCCCTTCTTCCTCCTCCTGCTGCTGCCGCTGCTGCTGCTGTCCATGTCGATGTCCACATGTCCATGCTGATTTCCACACCGTGTCGGCCTACTCGGGGGATACCTAGCCCATGTTTCGTTTCATTCACTTCACATCACTCCACGTCGGTGTGAGTGCCTCACCCCACTTCACCTTCACTCCGTCATTCACTTCACTTCATCGTCCTTCACTTCATCTTCTTGGACAGCTTGTACAGTGTTTTGAGCATCTTGGATCCGTTGCGCTCGGGCCGGTGCACCAGCACACGCATCAGGGTGGACTCGTCGTACACCGAGCCGGGGCCGCCACTGGACGCCATCAGCTGGGCGGTGCCGTGAGTGCGGGCCTGAGCGGCATATGCGGGCAGGAGGGGGGTGGGGTGGGTGGGGGTGGAGCGGTGGGCATGTGTGTGTAGGTGTGTGTGTGTGGGGGGGGGGGAGGGGGGGGTTAACAGAGGTGATACCGCAGCGGAGGGACGTAGGCGATCGAGAATCCCGGGGGCGGAGGAGCCTGGATTTCAGGCTGGGGCGCAGGTAAGAAGTGAACCGCAGGCTTGGACAGGGGGGGAGGGAGGCTGGCGGGCGCTGGGGCGGGATGGTGTTTGGGAGGGCGGGGAGGCGGAGGGCGGAGTGCGGTGAAAGGGCGTTGGGGGACGCGGGCTGAGGGAGAGGATGAGGAAAAGGGAGCGAGGAGGGAGGTGGCGGGGGAGGGCAGGACCTGTGGGCGGGGCGCGACGACGTGCAGACAGACGTGCAGACAGTCAGGCCTGCGAGGGCGGCAGGCTGACGTGGAGAGCGAGTGACCGGAGGAGGTGGAGGAGGATGATTCGGGGGGTTATCCACGTATACAACCTCCCTCCCCGTCCTCCGTCCCGCCGCTGCGGCTTCCCCTTTATCACCTCCCTGCCCCCCCTCCCCCCTTTGCAACCAGTACCAATGACGCATCCCACTCCCCCCCCCCTCCCCTCCCCCCTCCCTCCCTTCCCCCCCCCTCCCTCCCTCCCTCCCTCCCCTCCCCTCCCCTCCCCTCCCCTCCCTCCCCTCGCTCACCGTTTTGAGCAGGTCCATGAGCGGCCCCACCTCCACCTTCAAGAGGGGCAGCAGCCGCCTCACTCGCTCCAGCTCCCCGTCAATCACCTCGCGGTCCAGACCCTCACCGTCCGCGTGGAACAGCGCACGCAGCTTGTGCAGGTCCTGAAGCGGGGGAGAGCGGGGGAGGGGGAGGGAGGGGGGGTATCCACGTAAGGGCCGGGAGCGGGGCCGTGTAATCGGGGGGGGGGGAGAGGAAGGAGAAGGGGAGAAGAAGGGGGAAAGAGGGGGCGGGGGAGGAGTAAATCAACGGTCAGGCGGGAGGGGAGTATAGCGGGGGGAAAGGAGTATAAGAGGGGTGTCAAGGGTGCAACGGGCGGGGGGCAGGAGGGCAATAAAGATGATGGATGCAGGGGGAGGGGGTCGGGTGGGTGGTGGTGGTGGGGGGGGTCGACCTCTTGGGCTGCCAAGCAGGAGCAGCAGCAGCAGCAGCCGCGCGACGAGCCTGCTGTACTCCAACCCTGGCCCCGCCCCCACGCCCCCGCCCCAGGTCCCTGCCCCCCGCAGTCAGGTCCATGTCGCTCACCTGGTCGATGGGCTGCACGTCGGCGGGCGTGAACCAGCGGCAGGGCCCCCCGTCCAGAAGCACCCGCTCCATTGCCTGAACAGGATATATGGAGGGAGGGGGAAGGAAAGGGGAGAGGGAAACGGGAAGTAAGCGCAGCCGCGGCAGTTCGAAGTAGTACCGTTAGGTCGGAGCAGATCAGATCGTGGGATCATAAGCGGCCAACACACGTGCGCAACCGCAAACTGTGCCACCAAAGCCTCGCCTCGCCCTGCCCAACCGCCACCCACCCACCCGCCCCTGCGCCCTTACCCCCTGCCACCCCCTGCTCCTCCCGCGTCCCTCCGCTGCGGTATCTCCTTTTTTACCCCCTCCCCACCGGTCCCCCCCGGGCCCCTCCCCCCCACCCACCATCACTGACGCCACCATCAGGTGTTTTGCGAAGGCCGAGCGCACCGGGTCCGGCAGTGCGGGGCATGTGGCCGCCAGCACCCGGTGCAGACCCTCCAGCACCAGCTCGATGCGGGAGGAGGGCTGAGACACCTGGTGGCGGTACAGCAGCTCCAGCCAGGGGGTGCGCTGGTCCCAAAACACAACCTGACACGGATTGAGGGTGGGTGGGTGTGGGTGGGTGGGGGGTGGGGGGGGTGGAGAGGGGAAGGGGTGGGTGGGTGGGTAGGTGGAGAGGGGCAGGGTTTGAGATGTTGGGTTGCTGATGCGGGTCGTGGCGAGGAGGGGAGGGAGGGCGGGGAGTCATCTTTAGGGGTAGACCAACAGGAGGGGGGTAGGGAGCGGGGGAAATAAGAAATGGAGGGGAGGGGAGGGGTGGGGAGGGCAAGGGGGGAGCACCCCGAGAAAGGCCCCGACAGACACCCGTTGCGGCAGGTAGGTGGGTGCTGGCAGGTAGGTGCTGGCCGTACCATGCATTCTGTAGCCCACAGCAGCGACAGGGTGGGCGGCGCTTTTGCCCACCCAGAGAGGCAAGCTCCAGTGATAAAGGAAGGAAGGGAGGAAGGAAGGGGCCTCGCCGCACTTGAGCCCCCGCCACGTCCCGGCGCGACACAGGCAAAAACACGTGCCGACCGAGAGCCCGTCAGAGCAGCAGCCCCCCAAACTCGGCCTCGCTCCTCCCTTCCCCCCCCCCCTCACCCTCCCTCCCTCCCGACTCCCACCCACACTACTGCCACCCACCCGTGTGGCCAGGAACTTGCAGGCGTACTGCATACCCGTCATCAGTGCCGTACGGGCGTGCGACAGCGGCTCCGGAGGCTCCGTCGTGACGGAGGCGCTGCCCTCCGACTGCCGTAACGAGGGGGGTGGGTTGGGGCGGGGGCGGGGAGCGCGGGGTGGGGTGGGGAGTAAGAACAGAGATACCACCGCAGCAGCGAAAAGGGACGGAGACGACGAGGGGGGAAAGGCGGAAGAGTATGGTTTCGGAGGGCGACTGGAAAGCAGCGCAGCGCAGCCTGGGCGGAGCAGTGCGATGCCCTCTTCCCCGCTCGCCCCCTACCCCAAGGGTTACCCCCGCGAGCCAAGAGGGGGGAGTGTGCATGTGAATGTGTGTGTGTGGAGAGTGAGATGCTGCAGGGCGGTAGTGTGGTGGTGATGGTGTAGATGGCGGGTAAAGTGTGAAACAGTCTGGATAGACAAACAAGCTGACAGGCGGTGCTGGTGTTGGTGGTCGTGGTGGCGGTGGCGGTGGTGGGACGGCGGTGGTAATGGTGGTGTAGTGGTGCGTGAGGGGACCGTGCGGTGCTTCCCGGGCCCGGGCCGGGTTCCGGGCCGACTAAGGGGGGAAGGGGAGAGAAGGGTGCCTGGCATCTCGTCGGCACGTCCCCACCTTGGCCGGAGAGCCCTTGACGGAGCCGGGGCTCGGGCCGCCGCCGGGGGAGGCTGGCGACGGCGAGGACGGCGAGGGCGACGGCGGCGGGAGCGGGAGCGGCAGGGCGTTGCCCGCGTGCGCCGCCAGGGACTGCAACTGCCGTTCCCGGGCGGACTGCGGGGGTTGGGCGGGGGATGGGGCGGGGGGTTGGGGATGGAATTCGGGCACGATTGCGTGGGGGCGAGAAACACATTTACACGGTAGGCAGGTAGGTAGGTCGGTGGGGAGGGGTTCAGGGAGTGATCTGCTCCTTTATATAACATTGAGTCACTGCGGTGGTGGTGGTGGTGGTGGTGGTGGGGAACTGGGCCGGGTCGACCCCGGCGCTGGATGAGGGTGGCGGCACGGGCGAGGATGCGCAGGTGGGTGGGTGCTCAGCACCCCGCTCACGCACCCCTCACTGCACCCCGCCCCAGCGCTGCACCCACCCACCCACCCACCCACCCACCCAGCGCCGTACCTGAACGAGCGCCTCCGCCCTGCCGTACAGGTAGTGCAGGCTGCATGCCGCTGATGTGAGTACCTCGGGGGTGAGGGAGGCGGAGATGTTGGTGAAGTCGGGGGAGGACTCCACCTGGGGGGGGGGGCAGGACGGGGAGGAGGGGGAGGAGGGAGCCGGCAGGGGGCGGGGGGGGAGGAGGGGTTTGGCACGGGCGGTGGGAGGCGGGGATATCCACGTATAGGCCGGAGCCCGTGAAGGGTAACGTAACGTAACAGAAGAATTCCGTCGCATCTGCAAAAGAACAGCGAGGTAAGCTGGCAAAACAGCAGGGGACGTTATATACAAACCGAGAGGGTGTAGCAACCCAACTCACCTACGGCAGGAAAAGAGGGCACAGAGCAAGCAAAGGGTACGTGAAGTAACGGCAAGAACAGCGGGGCAAGCGTTACCGGCGAGACCCCATGCGAGTGCGGTTGGAGCTGCGGCTGGGTCTGGTGAGCTGGAGAGACGGGAAGGCTGCAAAGGTGAAATAAATAAAAGTAATAAAAACAGAAAAGAGAAAAGAAGGGCAAGGACATCCTGCAAGTGTACGAGGGGGCGGGCGGGGATAACCGCGGGCAGGAAACGCAAGTGGCACTCACAGAGGTGTGAAGCAGACGGGGAGGGGATAGGAAAACGCGGGGGGGTTTGGGGAGAGATGGGGTTTTTAAGTAGGCGATGAGTCCGAAGAACGCAAGCTGGGAGGGAGGGGAACATAGTACGAACCGCTGAGGGTTGTAGGGAGTGGAGGCGGAGGGGCGTGGAGGCGGAGGGGCCGGGGTGTGAAGCAGAGCGGAAGCAGGCAGGACGACATGGCCCGCCGCCCCCTCCCCCTCCCCCTCCCCCTCCACACACACGGGCCTGTGCCAGCACCCTGGCGTTCGTTAATCTACAGGGCAGTACACCGCTCGCTCCCTCCTTATCCCCCTTATCCGCCCCCCCCATCACCTTTCCCCAAGCTCCAGACATGCCACCCTGGCGGCCCGCACAAGCACCGGCACCTGCACCCAGCTAGTCACCAGCCACCACCTACCCACCCACCCACCCACCCACCCACCCACCATCAGCCACCCACCCGCCCACCCACCCACCCGCCCACCCACCACCAGCCACCAACCATCAGCCACGACCGCCGTTTCTCCCCCCTTCCCCTCTTCCCCACTCACCGGCGGCACGCTGGCTAGGAATGGCACCTTGTTCTGTTTGTTGCCCCCTCTGGCGGTGGCCCGACCCGCATCGCGCTCCGCCTGCTCGTTCTTAGACACCAGGTCCTGGGGGGGAGAGGGACGAGGAGGGCGGGTGGGAAGGGAGGAAGGGGACAGGGGAGAGGGGAAGAGTAAAGACGGCCCGGACTGGCAACAGGGCTTATAAAGGACCGCTGGGAGGTACCCAGGGGTCGAACCGGGGAGATGGAGTAAGAGGTGGAGGTGGAGGTGGAGGTGGAGGGGAAGACACACGTCCTGGTCCAGGCCAACCGGAAGGGGGGAGCGACGACTCGGGAGTCGCACGGCGCAGGGTCGTGACCGCACCGGGGCACGTGGGGTTCAGGGAGCACGTGGGGGGAACGAACCAAGGAAACAACTGAGGACACGGCGCGCGCAGGATCGGTCGCGATGGTCATGGCCACGAGACCAAGCCGCCTTTGGCTGCTTACTCCCAGGCAGCAACGGGGGGTGGGAGGGTGAGGGTGGGCGCGCCGACCGGCCGACGGCCAGGGGCGTTGCCTCACGTCCACCCTGGCCAGGGCCGGGTCTCCAGCTAGCTGGCGAGCGCACCGGGATCCAAGTGGGGGACCCAAGCCCTGCAGAATGCCCCCAACCCCCTCACTTTACCCCCCCCCCCCAACATACACACACCCGACTGTCATGCTCTTGTACCTCCCCCCCCCCGCCAAACGCCGCCCTACCCTACCCTAACCCCACCCCTGCCTCACCTTTTTGTAGCGGGTCAGCGGCGGCACCGGCGGAATGAGCCGCTGCAGGGCCCCCAACTTGTCGTTCACGTACGTCACGTATCTGGAGGGGCGCATCCAAGGCGGCAGCAACAGGAGCGGAAGCAGCAGTAGCAGAGGGGCCCGAAAGAAAATGGGGGTGAAGTAAAACGTACAGACGACCGCAGCGGAGTGGCGCCGGGGGGAGAAGGGTTGGGAGTGAAGTGCAGGGGCCGGGGCTGGGTGGGTAGAGTCGGACGGTGTCCGAGCAGGCAGCGAGGCAAGCTGACAGGCTGGCAGGCCCCAAGGGCTGGCTGGCATACAAGATTGCAAGGGCACGGGGAACATCCGGGACCAGGAGACCTGGAACAAGGGAAAATCTGAAACAGGGGAAATCCGGCGCCGCGGTGGAGGCCAGTGGAGGTCAATTCCAGCAGCCCAGTGCGCGGGCGAGCAGCTGCCCACCCGAGAGGCATTAGTACGACGGCAGCAGTGGCAAATGGGGAGGGGGGGGTCATGCGGGGGTATCGGTGGCTGCCGGGCTGCCGGGACCCGCAAATCTTGACTGCAGATGCGCCCATGACAAAGAGCACAACGACACGTCCAGCGGCAAAAGGGAGAGCGGAAGAGGGGTCAGGGAGTGATATGCTCCTTTATATAAGAAAAGAAGAGGGGGTGGGGGTGGGGGCGGAGAATAGCTGTTTGTGTTCCTTTTCGGACGCGGATGAGAAGAGCGGAACCCGAGGGATCCGGGGGAGGGGGCGGGGTCCCGGGGTGCGGGAGGAGCGTGCAACTGACAACCCGACATCCCCTAAAAACCCCAACAATGCCCAAATAAATCCCTTACAGCCCCAGCCCCAGGCCCCAGCCCCCCCCCCCCCCACACACCCACATACACATATACACAATGCCGGCGAGACCCACTTGCGCATCACCCCGTCCACGCCCTCCAGCAGCGCTGCCGGCACCTCTGGCGGCATGGGTACGTCCATGCCGTACAACGCATCTAGCGCCTCCACGGTCATGCGGGATACCTCGGCGGCGCTGGCGGTGTGGGAGGCGTCGGGAACCGAGCCTGAGGCGGAGCAAGGGGGAGGAAGGGTGGGAAGGGGGTATAAAAAAATGTCGCAGCGGAGAAGGAGACGGCGGGAAGGGGGGTGGGTGGGTGGGTGGGAAGGGGGGTTATCCACGTCTAGGCCGGAGCCCGTGAACGGGTGGGACAGAGGGGGGTTACGTGTATGGCAGTCCGTCCAAACGAGCTGACAGGCTGACCGGGGCACCTCCCCGGGGGGTGCACACATAAAAAACAAGACCCCGCAGCGAAGGAAGTCACCGAGGTGAAGTTGGCGAGCGGACCCAGCAGTGTTGGCGAGTAGATCCGTAGGCCGAGGGTTGGGTATGTGTGTGAGTGTGTGGGGGGGGGCTATCCACGTACAGGTCGGAGCCCGTATGCGGTGGTGTAGCTACACAAAAGATTCCCCGGGGGTTAAGGGGTAAGAGAAGAGATGCCGCAGCAGCGAAGGGACGGAGGCGGCGTTAGCGAGGAGCGGACCTTGGAAGTTGGGAGGGGGCGGGAAAGCGAGGCAAATGCAACAATGGCACACTGGCTGCAGCGACCAGCACTTTCAAAGCCAGTCATGACAAACCAAGCCAGCCGGCCCCTTCCCCCCCCTTCCTCGGCACTCACCCACAGCCGCCGCCCGTCCCCCAACTGTTGCTCTCCACCCCCACCCCCAGCACCCGTCCATCCGCCCATCCGCCCCCGGCACCGCACCCACCCAGCGACTTCCACTTCTCTGTCTGCAGCGCCCGGGCGGTCCAGGTGCCCATATTGGTGACCTGGGCAGCAACCCACTGCAGGGGGGGCGGGGGGCGGGGAAGAGAGGGAGGCGGGTGACGAGGGAGGGGTGTGGGTGTGATTGGGGGGTTGGTTGGTTGGGTATGGTGAAGGATTGGGGGGTTGGGGGGTTGGCGGGTTGGGGCTTAGGGGGGCATGCGAGGCACGGGGCAGGTGGTGGTGGCGGAAATGGAAAGGTCGGGAGGTACGGAGGTAGGGTGCCCGGGGTTACACCCACCCCCCAACCCACACGCCCACCCACCTGCAGCAGCGCCGCCTTGAGTGGCCCCGCCAGGTCCCACCGCCGGAAGGAGCTCAGCACGTCGGTCACGGCGGGGGGAGGCGGCGGGGGGCCCCCGGGGGCGGTGGAGGTGGCGGTGGCGGTGGCTGGTGAGGTGGCTGTCTTGGCTAGCGACCCCGCCAGTCGCTGCTCCAGCACATGGGCGGTGCGGAAGACGTCCAACACGGCGGGGCTGATGTTCTTGGCTGTGGGGGGGGGCAGGGTGGGGGCCCGGGTGGGGGGCAGGGTGGGTGGGGTGTCATGGAAAGCAGGCGGGGGGGGCGGGTTATCCACGTATAGGCCGGAGCCCGTTGGGGGGGAGGGCGTAGGGCGTAGGGTGTAGTGGTCAGCAGCGGCGCGGGCAGAGCAGTCCGCCTGGAGCACAAGTTCCTCAATCCCGGATCTGTAACCGTTAGGGCTTGGATCTGGCGGTTGGCGCGGCTGGCAGCACGTAACGTACTTGTGCCTGCCGTTCCGCATGCACGGGCACGCCGGGCTGTGCCGCGCATTAATCGTAACACCCTCCGCAGCCCCCAGAGGCGCGCGCTCCAGCCCGCCCCCTCCCTCCCCTACCTCCCACTTCCCCCTCCCCGCACACACGGCATCCCCGCCCCCACCCACCCACCCACCCGCACACATCACACCCTCAATCAAACGCCACCTTAACATAAACATACACGCACGCACGCGCGCAGCGAGACGCACCCAGGTTGAGCCACGGCCCCAGGTGCTGTCCGTACAGTTTGTGCAGATGTACGGCAGCCACCCCAATTGCTGCGGGCATGTGGGGTGTCAGTGCGGCGCAGTAGGTGGCGGTGTCCGCATCGTGGATGTCGTGGGCGATGGAGGCCATCTCCAGGAGACGCATCTCGTCTGGGGTGGGAGAGGGGGAAAAGGGGGACAGGGGAGAGAGGGGGGGGGTCAGGGAGTGATATGCTCGATTAGGGAAAGGGGGGTTCTCCCCCCATCGCCAGCAGGCCGAATTCCATATTCACAAGGCCGGGGCCGCGCGCGTGTGAGGGGCCCCTCAGCCCCCACCCAACCAACGCGCACACACGCACATGCCCATTTCAGTCGCCCCCGGGCCCTCCCCCCCTTTGCGCCCCTACCCCCGCCCCCGCCCTCGGCCCCCTCTAAAGCCCCTCACCCACCCCTCACCCCCGCCCCCCACCCCCCGTTCCCTCCCGCCCCCCTCCCCCCTCCCCTCCCGCACCCACTCGACGCCCCCGGGTCCATCCTGGCCCTCATCCGGCTGCCGTACGCCGCACTGGCACTGCTGCACACCGCCTCCACCAGCAGCTCCCCCAACCGGGCGGGGCCGTCACCGCGACTCCGGGCGGCGAACACAAACACGTCCAGCAGCGAGGCCAGGTTCTCGCCCCTGATGAGGTGAGGTGAGGTGAGGTGAGGTGAGGTGAGGTGAGGTGAGGTGAGGTGAGGTGAGGTGAGGTGAGGTGAGGTGAGGTGAGGTGAGGTGAGGTTCAGGTAAGGGCGGAGGGGTAGCAAAGACGATACCGCAGATGAGGGGAAGGGGCACGGAGCACGGGAAAGGGGAGGGGAATAGGGATATGGAATATTATGAAGGTGTTTGGGGGGTGGGGGGAAGTGGCGGCAGGGCGGGTAATGGAATGAAATCCATCAATCCCGCCAGGGTATCACACCAAACGAAAACCGCAAAGTCAAGTGCTCCCCACCCAGCCCCCCAGCCACCCTTCCCACCCACCCCCACCTGGGGAATGCCGCATGGTAGTCGCACAGTCTCACGTAGAGCCAGTCCACAATGTGGTTGGCGACCTGGGCTGCCAGGGCGGAGTCGCGGGAGAGCTCGTCGGGCGGGGGGGGAGGACCGCCGCCGCCGCCAACGGTGGTGGCCTCAGGACCCAGACCGAAGGGGTCGCTGAGGGGTGGGGGTGTGGGATGTGGGTGGGTGTGAAGGGGGGTGGCGGTACGGGGGGATAGTCGGAAGAAGAGGAAGGGGGGCGGAGGGGGCGGGAGGAGGGGCAGCGTGTGGGGTCATGAAAGAGGTAGGCGAAGAGAGAGAGGGGAGAGGAATGATGCAAAATGTTGGGTGGGGTGGGGGGAGTTGGGCGTGAAGCGGCAACCTGTGTGCCCCTACCACCCCAACCCAAGCACCCCCGCCTTCCCCTATGCGGTTGTCTGCCTTGTCCTCTCTCACCCACCTCCCCCGCATGGGTGCCTCCGCCGCCGCCGCCGCCAGTCTGGATATGTGCTGCTTGAGCTGCTTCACCAGCCGTTGCTCCCGGCAGCCGGTGCCCACGTACATGCTGAAGTGCACCCACGCGTTCACCTGGGGGGAGGGGAGCGGGAAGGGGAGGGGAGGGAACGGAAACCAACACCCAGCCGAACGGGGGGGGGGTTGGAGAGGTAAGAAAAATGATACCGCAGCGAAGGGACGGAGACGGCGTTTGCGGGGTTGGGGGGTGGGCGGCCCGAATGGGCAAAAGCTATGTAGGGTGTGTGTGTTTGTGTGTGGGGGAGGGGAGGCAGGGCGGGTGTTGCGAGGACGGGGCGGGAAGGCCGGTTGGGAAGAGCGGCCCGGCGGCGGACAGGGGGGAGGCTGGCGACAGCCGCGGCCCGGTGGCCGGCAGGCATGTTGAGAGGTTTGCGAATCGCGACAACCCCGTCACCTCGTCCTCAACGGCCCTAATTAGAGGAAGTGGACGCCAGGGACGCCCGGGCCGCCGGAGCCGCGCTCCTCTTCCCCCCCTCCCCCTTCCCACTGCACCCCACTCCTCTGCTTTCCCCCTCCCCCGCATTCCACTTCCTTTCACTCCGGCTTTCCCACATTCCGGCTCCCCTGCAATCCCTGCTTCCTCCTCCCCACATCCCCTCCCCACATCCCTCCCCACATCCCGGCTTCACCCCCGTGTTCTTCCCCCCCCCCCCGAGGGGGGGGAAGGAAAGAACGCAAATTCACTCTTCAACCCACCCACAGACACCCCGCCCCCAGTTCCCCCCCACACCCACCCACCGCCAGTGCCGCCGATGGCGACAGTCCCAGTGCGGGGAACAGCACCGAGTCCAGGAACTGCATCACCAGGGCGGCCTCGTCGATGTAGCTGCCCTCCTCAAGTGTGTCAAACACGGCTGGGGGGGGGAGAGGGGAAGGGAGGAGGGGGGGAAGGAGGGGTAATAGAGGAGGTGGAAAAGCGGGAGGAAGCGGTTGAACATGGGAAGGGAGGTGAAGGGGAGGTGCAGCCAGTCTGCTTGCCATATATTCACACCCCTCTGTCCCTCTCCACCCCACCTCCCCGCAACCCCCAAACCCCACCGCCCCGTCCCCCAGCCACCCACGATGGCTGTCCCCCACCTTCCCGCCGCCGACCCCCCCACCCCTCACGGCAAAATCACTCTTCAACCCCCCCACGGCCTGGGTTCCGGGTCCGTTCGCTAACACCGTCTCCGTCTCCGCTGAAGTATCTTCTCCTGACACCCCCTCCCCACCACCCAACACACATACACACCCAACCCCCTCCCCCCCGTCACCCACCCACCCGTGATGAGTATCTCGCACAGCCTCACTCGCACCGCCCAGGGGAACCTCATCCCCGTGGAGCAGCCCCCAGCCAGCTGCCCAGCCACCTCGGCAAGCACTCGGGTAGCCTCGCCGTACTCCTCCTCCTCGAAATCGCCCTCGCCGCGAACGTCGGCGCGCCGGGCGGCACCGTGCATCCTGCAGGGTGGGGACGGGGGAAGAGGACGGGAGGGGGGCGGAGGGCCGAGGACGGTGGGGCCGGGGGAAGAGGGCGAGGGACGGAGGGCCGAGGACCCGGGGGGGAGGGGAACCGAAGGACAGTGGAGAGCTCCGGGGGGACGTGAGGGGCGGGTGTGAGGGGCGGAGAAACGGCCGGGGTCGGGATCGGGGTTCCTGCAGTGCGAGTGCGGGTAAGGTAGGGCAGTGGAGAACCCCGCGGGTGTGCGGGTGGGTGAGTGGGTGTGCGGGTGGGTGGGTGGGGGTGGGGGTTACTCACGATCAGGCCGAGGCTGGTGAAGGGTGGGAAAGGCGGCAGGGAAAGGGCGAGGGAGCTGGGGCGCGTGAGAGGGTAGTGGGGTCGCCGTCGCCGGAGCCGGGTCTCCTGTCGTGTCGTGTTGCGGTGCCCCCCCCCCGCCAGTCCCCCGCTTCTCCCCACCTTGCGAGCATCTTCCTCAGCTGCGCCTTGTCACCCGTCCAGCCAGCAGCCACGGCGGTGGCCACCTGCCGCTCCAGAACCGCAACCGTCACGTCCTTCCACCTGGGAGGAGGGGTAATTAGAACGGCCCGGGACGAGGGAACGCAACGCAGGGGGGTGAGGGGGGGAGTTGGAAGGAAGGAAGGAAGGAAGGAAGGACGTCCAAACAGGGGTTGAAGGCGGCCTCCAGGATGGGCTCGAGGGTGGGTCGAGAGTGAAATGCAACGCACGAATCAGCCCCCAGCCCTCCCTGCCGCCCCGCCCCGCCCACTCACCCCCACCCTCCCCTCCCTCCCTCACCCTCCCCTCCCTCCTTCACCCTCCCCCCACCTTAGGAATCCCTGGAACGCCTTGGCGGGTGTGGCCGCCTCAAAGTCTGTGGGCCGCACCAGCGTCACCAGCCGCAGCAGCAGCTCCAGGGAGGCTCGCTGACTGGGCCGCCAGCCGCCTGGCACCGACCCGGCGCTGAGCACTGGGTGGGGCTGGTCGATCAGGTGGGGCTCGCCGCCTGGAGGGGAGGGAGGGAGGGAGACGGAGGGAGGGAGGGAGGGATCCACTTAGTCCACTTAGCGAGTCGCGCTCTTGTCCCGCCCGCGGGACACACTTCTCCCCACCCCCCAGAAAACGCACACAAACCCCACCCCAACACCCCCATCCCCACCACCCAGCACGCCCCACCCACCCATACCCCTCCCCTACCCCCACCCACCCACCGGGCTGCAGGTGTCTCAGCACTCGCCCCACATCCGCTGCCCGCGTGTCGTCAATGAGCAGCTGCTGCCTCATGACGGGCAGCAGCTGGCTGTGTTGAGGCATGCCGGTGCCACCCGCCACAGCGGCGAACAGCAGGTAGGCCAGGTCGCGGAGCTGCTCGTCAGTCTGGCCTGTGTGTAGGGGGGTTGGGGTAAAGGGGTAGGGGTAAGGGGTGGGGTGGGGGGGAAGGTAAGGGGGTGGGACAATCCCAGGCGACTAGCTGACACGAGCTGACAAAGCTGGAGGGGGGGAAGGGGAATATGGAAACAGTCCAATACAGCTTGCTGACTGGCCGGCATACGGAGACGAGGAGAGGATGGGCGGCAGGCGCCCGGGGGGAGGAGGTGGGTCGCGAGTCCAAGTCGGCAGGCCGACAGGCTGGGCGGACGAAGCCAAGCGATAGTCAAGAGGGAGGGCAACTCCCTTACAGAGAGAGGGACAGGGAGAGAGAAAAAGAACCAGCGGAGGCGAGAGAGGCGATGATGGCGTCGCGGGCGGCGAGGAGTCGAGCCAGGCGGCCGCAGGTGGGAGCACTGGCCTGGGGCACTGGGGCACCGCGGCGCGGTTATGGACGGCCCCAGGCACGTGACGCCCTTTCGCTGTGCTCTGCCGGCACTGAGGGCAGCCCCCGGGGGGCCTCTGCACCCGGCCACCCCTCCATCCACCCGGCCACCCTGCCGCAGCCCCTGCAGGCCACCAGCGCCATGGGCCCGAGGGCCCGCCCGGGTGTGGGTTGCTGGGCGGCTGGTTCGCTGCCCCCGGTTCCACCAATACACCCATCCACCCACGCACGCACCCACCCATACACGTAGGCAGCCACACACCCACATACAAGCACGCACGCACACACGCACCCGTCTCCAGCTGCGGCAAGTCCAACCGCGGCGGTCGCAGCGGCCCCGCGCCGCCGCCGTCGCCGTTTGCCGCCTCGCCGCCGCCGCCCCCGGCAATGCCGTCCAGCTCACCGCCGCGCCGCGTCCCCCGGGACGCGTCCGCCAGCGGCCCGGCGCCGGCGGCGCTGCGCTGCGGCGATGCCGCCGTGGAGAGGCTGTACGACAGCTTGACGGTGCTGGAGATTGTGGCCACCGGCGGCTCGCCGCCGCCACCGGTCTGCGTTGCCGGGGGGTATCCACGTATAGGCCGGGGGTGGGAGGGGGGACAGGGAGTGATGTGCTCCTTTATAATATAAAAATGAGTCACTGCGGAAGTTGGTGAGCAAGCTGCCGCGGCCGTTGAAGTGAGGGGGGAGGTGCAATGAACGATGTGAACCGCGGTGAGAGGCCACCGAGAGGCGCCGGGGAGGGAATTAGAGGTACCACCGCAGCGGTGGGGCGGTGGCGACGTTCGCGCCGGGCGAGGGAGAGGGCCGCCGGAAGTGGTGAGGCACAGCCCGCGGCGCGCAGCACCATAAGAGTGAATGAGCGCAACCGAGTCAGCAACCGGCAGCGACGAAACGAGAGGGTGACCGAAAGGGTGAGCAAGCGCTGGCCGCTGCTGGTCAGCCCACCCCCCTGGTTAGGTTACGGGTGTGTCTGGTAAGTACCGCTGGGTCCGTCCGTCCGCCATGGGTTGCGCGCTTCTTTCCTCCTCAGCCCCCGCGTCTCACTTCGGGAAACGTTGCTCAACCCTTTTCCCCCTCCCCCCCAAAGAAAAAGTGGAGCGGCGCTGCGCCCCTTCCTTCCGCCCTCACCGCTCCCTTCTTCTTCGCAAACATGGCCGAGTCCGCAGCCGAGATGGAGCTGCTCGACGGCCGCGGCGGCGGCGGCTTGCCGAACGGATTGGCGCCGCCGCCGCCACCGCTCATGCCGCCACCGCCACCGCCGCTGGCGCCAAAGGGGTTTTCCGGGGAGGTGAGCGAGGTGTGGCGCGCCCCCGCCGACGGGGGCCCAAAGGGGTTGTCGCCAACCCCGCCGCCACCGCCGCCGAGGGATGCCGTAGAGGCGCTGGGCTGGAGTCCGGCCCCCGCCGTTGGAGCGCCGAAGGGATTGTCGCCATTGGCGGCGACCGAAGAGCTGGCGGCGGCGCCGTTGGCGCCGATGGAGACGGCGGGGAGCAGCACCCGCGCCAGCTCCAGGGTTCCGCCTGGAGTGCGAACGCATGCACGTGGTGGACAGGGGTGAACGGGGAATGGGCCGTGGCAATCAGGGCTTTGCGGGGGAGTTTGTATGTGTATATAGGAAGATTGGGAAGAAGGGTAAGGTGTGGGGGCATGCCGGAGGAGGAGGAGGACGCAGGCCTTTTGTGGGTTGCGAAAGCCGAGCGGCATTGCGCCAGCTGCGACAGGAGTTCAAGTTTCAAAACCCACCGTGCTGCAGCTGCTTGACGAGCGCGGCGATGTTCAGCTGGTCCAAAACCTTTGGCTCATACAGCGCGGTCTGCGGAGCTGCGACCACTCTTCCGCCGCGCCGGGCGTGCTCCTATCCGGGATGCGTTATACACCGTCAACGGAGGAGGGTTCATACGGTGGACATTTGCATCGATCTTTCAGCAAAAGATTCAAAAAGAGAAATGCAAAATGACATACAGGAATCTGCGCCCTACGCCTCGACACACTTTGAGCACATACTCGACCAGCTCCCGACGCTCCGCCCAAACGTCTCGACTCATTTCCCCCCGAACAGCTTCCTATTTCCAGTCTTTGACTTGCAGGTTCTGTACGTCTTATTGCATTCCTCGTAGAACAGGCTTGTTTGCAAACGCGGAGCAAAAAAGAAGTTGGCGGATAGTGGCAAATGGAAGACCAGTACTGCGAGTCGAGATGCAGTAAAAGTATAATTGAGACTAGAATCACTACACGGGCATTGCTTAGGAGGGTTGGATGCAAAAGCCGGTGGTCAAGTTCAAAGTGGAGGGCTTATGCCAACCAATCCAACGGTTCGACAATATCACCGTCGGCCAACCAAAGCAGCAAGTACGCGTATTTTTCAGGCAAACTTTGGTTGATAACTAGCCACTTGCCGCCCAACAGGACACACTTGCATACGAGCGACCCCTTGCATGTTCGGCGTGGCGGCCAGGATGCTAAAAACAACATTTCGCTGCCCTAATGGCCGTAAGTTACTGTTAGAGCGGAATACGCGGCGGGATGTGAGCAGCAAGGCTTCCAAGGCGCCGTCGATGCGCCAACCGAAACCGTGTTGTTGGAGCGCAGCTTTGGCACGGTTTCGCACGACATATGCGGGTGGCATGCCCCTCGAAAGGGTGACCCTCGGAATGATGGTGACTCCTTCTCTGCTTTGGCGTCTGCACGGCCAGTCCCCTCGGCTGCTCGTCCGTTCAGCCGAGCCAAGCTGTAGCCCTTGTTACCCGACTGGCCCCCGCTGACCCCCCCTGCCTGTCACCAACACCCAACTATGTGTGCTGTGATATCTGTGCCCACCTTCTGCTGCGTTGCGTGACACCGCCAGCAAAGCCCTCGCTTTACGTCGCCTCGCTTTACGCTGCCCCCCGGGCCGCAGGCCCACTCGCCGCCTCCCGGCCCTTCGCGGCAGCGGGCGCGGGCGCCTCCTCGCGACCCAGGGCGGCAGCCGCCGCCGCCACGTCAGATGCCGTACAGACCCTGACGATCACTCGGCCCGACGACTGGCACCTGCACGTCCGCGACGGGCAGCCCATGCGGGTGAGGCCGCTCGGCGGGGGTCGTTCAGACCGCAATGGGTCGTTGGACCTGGTTGCAGCAACCTACACAGCCCGCAGCCCCCTTACTTGACCGGGAAGTCCATCGTGTGTGTGGGGGGGGGGGCCGGGACAGCGGGTGGGGGGGAGGGGCGGTTGTGGAATGCACCGCACCGAGACCCAGCTGAATGGCGATAACCGGCCGGAGCCGGGCGGGGCGAGTGGGGACTTGGAGTTGGAGGGGGAGTTGCCGGCGCGGAAGGGCGGCTGCGTGGGGCGCGGGTGTTGAGTGCGGATGCGGGCCTGAGTGCGTGTCTGGGTGTGGGTGGTTAGATGGCTGGGTGGGTGGCTGGGTGGCTGGGTGGCTGAGTGGGTGGCTGGCTAGGTGGGTGGGTTTCACGGGCGCGTGTTGCCCTGCACAGACGCAGGGCCCTGCACGCCGACCTCGGCTGCAGCAGCCTGTTGGCTCAAAATGAGCCCCCACGGCCCACCCGCGCATCGTCGCCGCGCTTGCGCTGTGCGCTCCTTGCCGTTGGGCCCCCAGCACAGCCCACACCCCCAACTCGTCCCGCTCTCCCCCGCACCGCCCCGCTTCGCTCCGTGCTGTTCTCTGATCTCTGGGGCCTCTAAACCCGGAGCCCTGGGCTCTGACTCCGGGGCTCCAATCCCTGGGCTGCGCTGGCCCACCCCTACCCCGGCCCTGGCCCGGCCCTGGCCCTGGTTCTCCGGTCTGCCCGTAGCACCCATTGCATCCCACCTTACACCCCACCTTACACCCCACCTTACACCCCACCCCCCCCACACACCCCACCCTCCACACATCCCTTCACACGCAGGACGTGGTTCCCCACACCGCCCGGCACTTCGCCCGCGCCATCATCATGCCCAACCTGGTGCCGCCCGTCAACACCACCCAGGCGGTGGGTGGGTGAGGGGGTGGGCTGGGCTGGGCTGGGGGGTGGGTGGGTGGGTGGGTGGTAATGGGTTATGTGGGTGCGGCAGCTGGGGCTGCGCTGTCTGCTGGGCTGGTCTGGCGTTGGGGTGGGTGGTAGGGTGATGGAAGATACCGCAGCAGCGGGACGGAGAGGGACGTGGGATGGGGTGGGTGAGGGAGCCGGGCGGCAGGCAGGGCGCCGGGCTGGGTGGCTGGCTGGGAGGATGTCGGGACGGAATGCGGACGGCCCAGCTGCGGATTGGGTGGCGGGGATGGGCTTGCGCTTGGCTGGCCGGCAGACAGGAGGGCAGACATCCAACCCCCACCAACCCACACACACACACGCACGCACACACACACTTACTTGCGTTCTCGCACGCACGCACTTGCGGGCGCACCCTCAGGCTCTGGACTACCGCTCCCGCATCTTGTCAGCCGTCCCCGCGGGCTCCGACTTCACTCCGCTCATGACTCTGTACCTCACGGACAGGTGCGGTGCGGTCAAGTGAAGGGAAGGGAAGTGCGGTGAAGTGAAGTGAAGTGCCTGTGGAGGGGGGCGGAGGGGGACGGTCGGGTGTGCGCTGTGCGGCTGCGGCTGTGGCGGGTACGGGCCCGCGGGGGAATGGGGGTTGAAAAGGGAGGAGCCGACTGCAGCGGAGTAGGTGGGGCGACCGGAGAGGGAGTGCGGCGGAGGGGATTGGGGTGGAGGGGGGCGCAGCTGCGTAGGTGTGTTGCCCCGGCCAGACAAAAAACGGCACCACCCAAGGAGGACTGAAGCCCGGTTGCGCTGGACCTCGTGTTCCAGTTGCTGCCCGTTGCCCCCGTCACCACCGCCACCAACAAGAACCTCCCGCTCCCCCGCCAAATATTACCTGGTTCAGGGTCCGCTCCTCGCTCACGCCGTCTCCGTCCCTTCGCTGCGGCATCTTACCCACCGTTTTCTTACCCACCGTCCCACATAACACACACGCACCCCTCCCCCTCAGGACCACCCCCGAGGAGGTCCACCGGGCCAAGGAGGCGGGCATCGTGGCGTTCAAGCTCTACCCCGCAGGTGGGCTAGGCTGGGGGACTGCTGCCCCCGGTCTGTGCTGTGCGGCCCTGTTGCTGTATGTGCCGTACACCCACCACCACCACCACCACCACCACGTGCGCAGGCGCAACCACCAACTCGGACTCGGGCGTCACCGACCTCAACAAACCCATCGCCGCCTTGAAGGTATGACGACACGACGGGAGGTGTCACCGCCGACCGCCGGCTCGCCCCACCACACGCACACACGTTGGCTCCCAATCCTTTTGCTCCGTTGATTGATTGATTGATTACCTCTTTGCCTCCAATTACTGGTTTGGGGGTGGCGAGGTCCGTCACCCTTCCTTGTACGACACCGTACAACACGAACCGTGCACTGAGCACACTGCACACAGCACACACTCGGGTGGTGCGGTGTGGTGCGCTGCAGGCCATGGCCGAGTCGGGTGTGTTGCTGCTGGTTCACGGCGAGGTGACGGACCCCGAGGTGGACATGTTTGACCGGGAGGCCGTCTTCATAAGGAGCAAGCTGGTGAGAGATCGGATCGGCGTCGAATGTGGTGGCCGGGGGTCCGTATCTCCAACAGAAAAAACACTAAAACTATAACCATACAAAACAACCCAAGTGGTCCGGTGGTGGGTTGCCGTTAACCATGGATTCCGCCCTCCCCCCCTCCCCCGGGTTGGCCCCCTCTGCCCTGACTGGGTTGTTCGTTGCTGCCACCCGCTGATGTCGCTGAAGTCCTCCCGGGGGGCTCTGAGTCGGGCTGCGTGCTGGCGCAGTGCAGCGCAGTGCCAGGGGGCACGTGGTGGTGTGGCGGTGTGGCGGGGCCTTTTCGGGTGTGGTGGCGGTGGTGGATGAACCCCGGAAGGAAGGAAGGAGGAGGGTGACCGGAGCGAGAGGCGGACCCAGGTGCTGCAGACCGGTGCTGGCACTGCCGCAGCCGGCTTTGGTGGTGGTGGTGGCTGGTGGGGCTGGTGGCGTTGGCTGCCTCACACTGGCACAAGCACACGCCCAGAGGGAAGCGCACCTGCCTGGGCGCCCTGTGGTGCGACCCAACCCTCCCGCGCCCTTCACTCGGACACCCCCCTCCCGCGGCCGCCCTCTGCCGCCACCCCACCCTCTGCCTCCTGCACACCCTGTCTCCCCCCCACCCTCTCTCCCCCCCCTCCCTTCCGCAGCTTCCCCTGTTGGATCAGGTCCCCAACCTCAAGGTGGTTATGGAGCACATCACCACCAAGGACGCGGTGGGTGGGTGGGTGGGTGGGTGGGTGGCAGGGAGGGAGGGAGGGAGGGAGGAGGGAGGGTAAAAATACGCGATACCGCAGCGGAGGGACGTTAGGGCGCGCGAGGACCCTAAGCAATACGCGGTGGGTGAGGGGGTGGGTGAGGGAGGGAGATGACGGCGGGTGTGGGAGTAGCGGTGGGGAGATGCGGAGAAGCACCCGCTGAGAGCTGGGCTGAGGAGCGCGCGCCGCACGCGAGGCGCGGTACCGGGCAGGGGCAGACAGAAGGAGGGGGAGGGCAACGGGTCGGGTCGGGTCGGGTCGGAAGGTTGGCCGGCTACGGGTTTGGGTGTGAATTTGGGCAGCAGCGAAATACACAGTACTTCCTTACTTCCCGTTGTTATTCCCTTGTTAGGTCGGAATGGGGGACCACTGGTGGACGGCCGGGGGGGCCCTCCCGAGCCGCTTTGCGCAGATTCGCTGCGGCATCGCTTTTACCTCCCCTCCCCCCCCTCGTCTTCTTCGTCCCCTCCCTTCCCTCCCAGGCCGAGTTTGTGGCCTCCGCCCCCGCCAACGTCGCCGCCTCCATCACCCCCCAGCACATGCTCATGAACCGCAACGCGCTCTTCGCAAAGGGACTGCGGCCGCACAACTACTGCCTGCCCATCCTCAAGCGAGAGAAACACCGTGAGTGCAGCAGCAGCATGCCGCCGAGGCCGAGAGCCAATGTGGGCGCCTAACCCTAAGCCGCAGCCGCAGCCGGAGCCCGGAGCACCAGAAGCAGCACCAGAAGCAGCCACTCGGTCGCGATAGCTTGAAAGCTGTAGTCCTGCTTGCTTTGGCCTCCTCGTGTTTTCCGCTGGAGGCTACCCCGCTGGCGGCCGCCCACCGACCCACCCGGCTTTGAGTGCGCCTCCCATCCGCCCCAGCCTGCCCGCCTGCCTGCCTACCTGCCCGCCGGTCCGCCGGTCTGCCGCCGCTTGGTGCCACGAAGCCCTTAAACCCTAAACCCTGAGAAAACCCTGAAACCCTAAAACCGAACCACTTCCGCAGGGGAGGCGGTGATGGGTGCGGCCACCAGTGGCAGCCCCAAGTTCTTTCTGGGCACTGACAGCGCGCCGCACGCCAAGCACGCAAAGGTAGAGGGTAGGGCGGAGGGGGCGGCGGTGGCGGGACTCGCCACACGCCGGGGACGGGCGGGCCAGCCCGCGGACGGCAGGGGACGAGTAGGCGGGTATGGCATGGCATGGCATGGCATGGCATGGCATGGCATGGCATGGCACGGCACGGCATGGCATGGCATGGCATGGTATGGCACGGCATGGCATGGCATGGCATGGTATGGTATGGTATGGTATGGTATGGTATGGTATGGTATGGTATGGTATGGTATGGTATGGTATGGTATGGTATGGTATGGTATGGTATGGTATGGTATGGTATGGTATGGTATGGTGTGGTATGGTATGGGAGGGAGGGAGGGAGGGGCACGTGACGTGTTTGGCGGTGTGCACGCCCTGGTGGCCCACCGCACGTTGGATCTCTTTTTGAGATCCACTTTGCGGTCGATTATGAAGTGTGGTTTACAGTGCAGTTTACCAGTCGGCCGCCGCCCGCACCACCCCTGCCCGCCCGCCTCGCCCTGCCCCTGCCCGCCCGCAGGAGTCTTCCTGCGGCTGCGCGGGCATGTTCAGCGCTCCGGTCGCCCTGGGCATCTATGCCACCGCCTTTGAAAAGGCGGGCGCACTGGACAAGCTGGAGGGCTTCGCCAGGTGGGTGCGTGCTGTGCGTGCTGTGTGTGTGTGCATTGGGAGGGGAGCGGACGGGTGCCCTTCCGCGTGCACAAGCACAAGCACAGGCGCGTGTGGGGGTGTGCGACCGACCGATCGGTCACGCGGGGTGAGGATTCGTCCCCATTCGTCCCCACCGACCCATGGGTCGGCGCGCACCTTCGGCCGTCCGTCTCTGGCCCTCTCTGCCCCACTCACTTGCGTCCGTGAGCCAGTGGATGGCCTCCGGCAGCTGGGTTGCAATCGAGGCAGGGCGGCGGCGCACAGGACAGGACAGGACGAGGGGGCTGAGAACTGCGACGGGAAACAGCAACTGCAACGGACCGCGGAACGTGTCTTCGTCCCACCGAAACTGCTGCTGTATGACACACACGCATGCTGCTGCATGTTGCCCCGCACCCTTCTCCGCTGCGATATTTTCTTTTTACCCCGCACCCGGCCGTCCTTGGCGCAACTCCAAAACCTTACACGGCCCGCATCGGGCCTGCTCGCCGGCTCGCTCCCCACCTTTCACGCCCTTTCCCGACCAACCCCACCACCCCCACCACCCCCGCGATTCGCTCTCCGCAGCTTCCACGGCCCCGACTTCTACGGCCTGCCCCGCAACACGGAGCGGCTCACGCTGGTACGGCGGCCGCAGCGGGTGCCGGACAGCTACGTGTTCGGGGACAGCGAGGTGGTGCCCATGTGGGCTGGCGAGGAGGTGCCCTGGAGCGTGATGGAGGCCTGAGCGGAGGCAGCAGCGGGCACCAGATGTCCAGGACAGGGCGCCAGTGCCAGGCCTAGCACGAAGCGCCAGCCAGCCAACAGGTCGTTGTGTGGGGACGGGTTCCGAGAGCGGGTTGGCGCCCTGCGGTGCGGCTGTGGTGGAAACTGGGTGTTGGGAGCCGCCCGGCCCGTTCCTGCGCCCCGTTCCTGTGTCCGTCTATCTCGTCCGGACGGCGCGACGGGAGGTCTCGTTCTCGAGTGCGATGGCTGCTTCCTGGTTTGCTGGGATGCGCTTCAGGCGTGGCCGAGGCGAGGCCGGCCCCGCGCGGAGGATAAACGCAAGGGCAGTCGGTAAATCGGTGGTAAATCGTCGAAGATCGTTGCGGTGCGTGTCACTGCGTGTTTTGGATGCGTGCGCATGCGGACGGACGCTGCAAGCAGCGCCTGTGGTTGCTTGGAAGCGGGTGAGCCAGCAGCCGGGCGGTCAGGAAGCCGGGACGGCGGCGGCGGTATTAAAATGATCACGAAACGGCATGACACATATGACATATCCAGCTGCGTAGGGCTGGGCAGAAGCGGTTGGCAAGTTGTTGTCGTTGGTACGGTGGGCTTCAGACTCCCCCCTCCCTCCCTTTCGGAAGGGTAGCGCCAGCCGGCCAGCTAGCCATCCACTGCAGCTTAGACGAAGTGGGAAATGCCAGGCGGCGGGGTCGGCGTGGATATCGTGACTGCTCTTGAAGCTGATCTGGTTCTCTGCGGGGCCGCGGGCCCTCGCGGGCAGGCGATGGTGTCGCTGGTGTGTGTGTGTTGGGGGGGGGGGGGAGGAGGGTGCTACAGTGGGTTCCAGACTCTTGAAGAGTAGAGCCAACGGGCCAGCAGCTGGCCGTGCACTGCACATGAGGCGACCAGAGCAGCCGAGGCGCCCAGCCAGACCAGGCAGCACGAGTCACCCAGACAGGAACGAGCAAGTCCGGGGGAAGGCTCCGAAACCCGCGACCACGGCGTGTGGTGGTGTCATTGGGAGGAAGGGGTGTGTGCCCGCGGTGGAGCCGGGCCCGCGATGTTTGAACTTTGAAGGCACAGGGGAGCTGAAGACACTACCGGTCTGCACTACAGGGCACTACCATTTGGCTGCATTGCCGGCATGTCTTGCGGTACCACTGTGCTGTGCTGTGCAACAGGCACGACAGACGTGGGTGGCAGTGGTTTGGGCGTTGGGGTGCGGTGGACGGTACTCTGCGACGCCGACCAGCTTCTGCCACCTGCTGCCACATCGTTAGGTGCTGCCTCAGCGGCGTGTCCTTGACGACGACTGGATTATCCCCCGCTCACCGGTAGTGAGTACCGGTAAGGGTCCTGCTGCAGGTTTTGCATATGCCCCCCATGGGTACTACAGCGCTTCCATTTCTAGGCGGGTAACCATGGTACGAACGAACGAGGGCGTTAACACATCATCCTCGCATGATGTGACTATGTGAGCCCTCTTGACAGACCACGAGACCAGGTTTTACGAGCCCTGTGACAACCCAGCGAATCCGATTGTGCGGAAAGGTCCGGCGTCATAGTAATCTAGCGAAGTCAAGGAACAGTGTCAAGGTCGCGCATAGCATACGATACAAGACTAGTGCAGCTTTTCCTGCGTGTACACGTGCATCCAAGGGCCCTCGGCCGTCGTGACGAAACATCATTGTGCACTGCAAGCTTTCCCCTCCCCCTTGTACGGCAGTGGCATGGGGGTGAGAAAGATGTGTCGCGGCTGGCGCGCCAGAGCCCTTTCAGCGCTGGCCGGTCGGCCTGGTCCCTTTGCCCCAGACTCCCATTCTCCGCAACCCGAGCCGGCCCGTAACAACCGCGCGAATCGCGCCGTCCTGCCCTGTTCAGGACAACGCACGAACGAACAATGCCCTCGCGACCCGTGACTCCGCGCTGCTCCCTCAGCCCTCTACCCCACCACGCACCAACTCAACTCGAACTCGTAAAAGCAAAAGCGGGCCACTCGGATGGCCCTTGAAAGGGTCTCCCAAAACGAGTTCCGGGGCTGTGGCAAACTCCCACCCCATCCGCGCTGATGCCCGACAAAAACTCTCATCCCTCGAAACACATTCCAACCCCACTCCATCCCCTCGCGTCATATCGTCTCATCGAGGCACGTCACGTCATATCTCATCCCACCCGCAAGCGACTGCGCCGCGAAAGCACCTTCGCTTTACATGCGCTCATGGGCGGTGCGCGCGACGTGGAAGTAGTGGCCGACGTGGTCCTCGGGGGTGCCCGGCAGCACGCCGTGGCCCAGGTTCATCACGTGCCGCACGCCGGCGGTGCGGGCGGCCTTGATCGTGTCCATGACGCGCTTCTCGATGAACTCCTTGGAGCCGAACAGCACGCCGGGGTCCATGTTGCCCTGTTGTGCGGAAACGGAAGGGAGTCGGGGGCCGGGGGAGGAAGGTGAAGGGTTGCGGCGGAGGTGAAAGGCTGTGGCGGTGGAGAGTGGTCGGTAAGGAGGCGAACCCGAGGAGCACGCGGCAAGGCAGCGCAAGGCAACACACGGCAAGCGGCGGCCCCGCCTCGGCGTCGCCAGCCATTTAAAGAAGGCCGTTCCCAACCGTGTTACGCCTCCCGCCAATCCGCGCGCTCCCCAGAAGCCATCAGCCCTTTGCCCGTCCGTCGACCTTACGCCTCACCCCGTTGTTTCTACGGAAGGCCCCCTCAAAGAGGGCTTCGCCGCGTAGTGCCGCGCCGGCCCCACCACCTTCCTCTGCCCCTCTCCGGACAATTGCCGATTGCTTGCCCGCGCTCCCTCCCGTCCGTTCCTCGTCTCTCCCTCGAGTGGCTACGCCCCACCCACCTGGAAGGCGAAGTTGGTGCCGCAGCGGCGCACTCCGTCCGTGAAGTCGACCGACTGGTCCAGAGAGATGATGTCGGGCTGGGCGGCAGCCATGCGCTCCAGCAGGCCGCCAGAGCCTGAGGGGATCGGATCACGGAGGGAGGGGCAAGGGAGGACTTGAGCGAGCGGTATCGGGGAGCATGGAGAGCAGCTCTAAGGGTGAGAGCGGCCACATCCAAGGGGCCGGATCAAAGTGATGCAGCTCCTTAGACCCCGTTCCCATCTCCCACAGGAAGACACGTCATCCTTGCGAGGGAGTGATGCGTCCGTCTCCCGCACCAGCACGTTAGGCTGCAGTCGCCTTCAGCCTTCTGCTCAGTCGACGCAATACCACACAGTATCTCCGCCCAGGCAGGCCATATGTCGGCAACGGGAGAGCCCACCGCTCCACCGATCCACCTGTGCACCCGACCTGGCCCTGCACCCTCCCACCCGGTCCTTCCCCCCGCTTCCTTCCTTGCTCAGCCCCTCTTCACTTCACAATCTGTCAAGCCCTCCCTCGACCAGTACGCCCACATGAGAGGAGCTCACAGTAACCGCTCAGCCACACGCGGTAACACTCACCCGAGATGTAGAGGATGATCGGCAGGTTGGGGTGCGTCTTGCGGACCGAGTCGATCACCTTCTTGATGTAGGGGCCCGAGAACACGTCGAAGTCCTGGGGCTGCAGCTCAGAGGCCCAGCTGTCGAAAATCTGGACCACCTGGGCGCCGGCGTCGGCCTGCGGTGCGGTGAAAGGAGAAGGGGGGAGGGGGTTAGGTTGTTGTGCGGAGCGATTGGCTTGTTGCGCCTTGCGCGGCGGGATTGGGGTCCAGTGACGCGGTTGGCTTTCTTTGGATGGACCGAGGTGAAGAGTGACAAAGAGGGAGGGGAGGGCAGATGGTTGGCCACATTACGAGATGTCGGCTAGCGCATGCCCACAACAGCAGCAAGCGGGGAGAGAACCCGCGAGATGGCGGGGATGGCAAGGCCTGCCGCTGGCCAGCTGTCGGCGCCCTCGCCCCCCAGCAGACACAACCCCAGCCCCAGCCCTCCACGGCCGCACTGCAGTCCATCCCTCCCCAGGGGGCTCCAGCCCCCAGTTCACCCCCCAATTAAGTATTTCCAAGCCAGGGTTGCACCTTCAGATGTACTGTCCGGCCCTCTCTCCCCCACCTGGTAGCGCACGTAGTCGGCCACGTTGTCAGCCAGCTTGTCCAGCAGCGCGTGCAGCACCTCGGGGGTCGAGAACGCCATCTTCTTGATGTGGGCGAAGTTCTTGGACGAGCCGCCCTCCACGATGTAGGTCGCCAGGGTGAACGGCGCGCCCACGAAGCCCAGCACGGCGGCCTTGAGGGACGGAGTGGGACGGGGATGGGGAGGGGAGGTGGCGAAAAGTGAGCGTTTGGATTAGGCAGCTGCATTAGCTGCGCGGTTCAACGGCCCAGCGTTCAGCGACCTTCAAGGTGGATGCGGCCGGGCAGGAGGTCCGAGACGGCGGGAATATTGGCGCTGGTCGTGAGTGGGTCGGCAGTGCCCTCGAGTCACCGCCCCACGGCTTGGTACCACATTTAAACCGGGCCCCGCCCTACCCCACCTACCTGGTTGCCAATGTAGGAGCGCAGCTGGCGCAGCGACTCGCCGACGAAGGGGCAGGCGGCCTCAGAGTCCAGCTTCGTCACCTTCTCCACTTGCTGTAGCGGGGGACGGGGAGAGGCAGCAAAGGGGTAGGTGGGGTAGGTGGTAAGCAGCCGCACGAAAAGCGGCATTCTGACAGCTGCATTCCACGCGGGCGGAATAATACCGGTACCTCCCGAGATGGGAGGGGGGGCCGGTCTCGTCCCCTGCTGCAAGACCCCAAACTCACATCATACTACGAGGCACGGGACCCCCAGACGCCTCATGCATGCCCCAACGTGCGGGCAAATGTGTTGTAAATGCACTCGAGCGCCGCCCAAGAAACAGGACAGGGGAGCCGTGCAACGCGTCTTCTACAATGCATACTGCGACAAAGGCCGTGAAGCTGACAGGCACTTCGCACCGCTCCCAAGCCCGTCATCTATCGATCTGTGTGCGGCACCTCAACCTTTGAGGCTGACCGTCAGACCAGCCCTTTGGGGCACCTTGGAAGCCGACCGACCAGAAAAGAGCGCCGTGGGCCCCGCCCAACCCCGGTTCAGGCCGGGCCGTGCCCCGCCGCCTGGCGGAGCGGTCCATGATCCACCCCTGTCCTCGCCCCCCTCCCTCTAAAGCCTGCCTCCCCGCCATTCCTCACCCCCCCTCCCCCGCCGCCCTTCTTCATCCTGACACCCATTCCCCCCTAGGCCCCTTCCCGATTCGCCCCGCCTTTCCCTTCCTCCCCTCACCCATCGAGCCACTCTCCCCCTACCCAAAGCCCTCCCCCAAACCTCCGTTAGGCAGACACTCACCTCCATGGTGCGGATGGGGTCCATGATGATCGGGCCCGGGGCCATGTCGAAGGGGATGTTCATGCCGGGCAGCGGGGTCAGGATGTCGGAGAACAGGATGACGCCGTCGGGCTTGAACGCGTGCCACGGCTGCAGCGAAATCTCCACCTGTGAGCCAGAAAAGGAGGGTACAGGGAATGAGGGGGGAAAGAGAGGTCAAAGGGAGGGGATGCAAGCAGGTTTCAGGCGGCCAGCTCGAAGAGGCATATGGCCAACTGGCCTGCCGCTGGCTCTACGCTTCCGGAGGGTCTGGAGCCCACTGTGACAGCAACAGGTCGGCGGCAGGAGGTTGCGGCGCCGCGCCAGGGACAGGGAAGCGGGACAGCGCGGTGTGTCAGATCACGGTACAGGAGTCGGGGAAACAAAGATGAGACCGCAGCAGCGGATGCTCTCCACGCTGCCAGCCCTCCAGGGAACTGGAGGGAACGCATGCCCTCACCCCGTCGCCCTTCCCAGAACGCCGACCCGGTGCGTCAGGTGCCCGGTACACCGTATCATCCCTGTTGCGGCTATCGCCTCGTCCTGCTGCCATCTGCTCTCATATGCCGCCATCAGCCCCGTCGCTCTCCCCTCACGCCCGCCTGGCTCCCACTCTGCTTTCCGTCGCCAACCGCCAAGACTTCAAGCTTTGCGGGGCCCCGCCTCCACTCCCTACCCCCCGGCAACGCCTCAGGACCACAGAGCCCCAGCTCCCATTGCCAGGCACTAAGACACTGCCCCAAGCGACCTCCAGCGAGCCCCAATTCGACCGGATCAACCCAACCCGCCAACCAGAGAGCCCTTTACCCCGCGTACACCTGAAAACGACATTTTC
The DNA here is from genome assembly GCA_030267565.1 of Pleodorina starrii. Taxonomy (NCBI): domain Eukaryota; kingdom Viridiplantae; phylum Chlorophyta; class Chlorophyceae; order Chlamydomonadales; family Volvocaceae; genus Pleodorina; species Pleodorina starrii. The sequence goes on along the minus strand of BRXU01000005.1, from coordinate 3,613,184 downwards.
GATGCGGCTACGTCCCTCCCCCGCCGTGCCAACCGACCCGCAATGGTCGTGAATTCGGTGTTACGAGTGCAGGCGCCTTCAACGAGCAGCCCGCCCGCCGGACCGCTTTCACGCAGCCATGAACGCTTCCCCGGGCCCCGTCCAGAGGCGCGTAAAACGCCGCCAGTCACGTCATGGGGTATGCTTAATCTATTCCCCATGGCCCGCGGAGGTTCAAGGCGAGTAAATCGAAGGTAAATACTCCATGTCGCAATGCACCGCGGGGTCCCGTCGAGTGCAGCCGCCTAGTGCAGCTGCTTCGGGTCGCTTGGGCGCGGTGACCTCCACTCTTCCGAGGTCGCCTACACACCCCTGCCCGGCCATCTGGCTGCCAGCTGCGCGGCAATGATTCCCGGGGCGACATCCTTGCAACCCCGCAACGCCGCCACGTAACGCAGCCGACAGAAAACGTAAGGGTTCTACATGCCCCGAGCACAAGACCCTGAAAAGCCGGCGAGGAGGGCGAAGGACAGCTGCGATCTTAAGATGGGGGCTCACCTCACCTCACCGGCTGATGGGCCCAAAAACAATTCACCAGCCAGGCAGCCAGTCCTGACTGCCCCCTAGTAAACAGCTCCAACCTCCTTCACCGATTTTGGTCGTAATCTGCAGGTGACCCAGATCCCTAAAGGCCCGCGACAAGGACCCCAGTCCACAACCCGAGGCCGGCGAGATCTGATTCCATCTGATCCCCTCCGCTGCCAAACTAGGGACTCAAACTCACCGCCAGGTCGACGCGCTCCGAGCGCTCGCGGAAGGTGGGGTGCTTCTTGCAGAGCTCCTGGTAGACCTTCTGGTAGCGGCCGGCCTGGCGCATCATCCACACGGGCGGGCGCTCCACCTTGTCGCCGCGCAGGGCGCGGAGCATCAGCGGGTCTTCGGAGCTGGCGCTGGCGCTCGAGGGGGTGGGCACCACGGCCGGCGCGGCGGTGGCGCGCACAGCCACCGAGGTGGCGCGCTGGGCCTGTGGGGAGAGGGGGCGCAGACGAGGGATGTGCATCCGTGGTGATCCTAAGCCCTTAAGGTTGCAGCGCGTGTGCCGAGAACGAGATCCGAACGCTTGGGTCATATGGCGGATTGGGCTTGGCTAGCTGGGAGCGTGGTCAGCAGCGTTGAATTGAACGATGCTTGCGAACACCACGAGCGGACCACAGAGAGGACAGAATCTAGATCTCCTGGCACAATCCAATTTGGATAGTTAAATTATGCTTCTTAGGCAAAAGGATGCTTGCCCTTATGCGAGAACACAAAGGCCGACTAAATACAGCCAATTCCGCTGGGTCCGCAAAATGCAGTCTCCGATGCCCCAAATTACGCTGAAAGCAGTTCCAGAAGTCGATGACAATATTGTCGGCATATCGTCTTCATGCTGCAGTGTATCCGCGTGCAGCGCCGACGCGATGGATTCCCAAGCCGTATCAGGCTCTGCGGTTGCCCCCAGATCTTTGTTTACCGATCATTCGTGCAACACACCTTAAGCGTCGCCATCCGCTGAGGCCGCGCCGAGGTGAAGGCCTTGGTCTGCATTTTTATGATGGCCCAAGAACACCAGACAATGTCGTTGCCCTACGACAGCTAAGAGGCAGTACCAATACAATAGACTGCTCTACTTGGCATGCAGAGCTTTTTCTCCAGACGACCATCTCAGTTTTTGCCGGATCTGCCGTACGGACCGTTAGTGAACTTGTATAGGGGTGCTCGTCACGCGACAGGAATGGGCACACATTTGCTGCTGATCTGCAGCAGCTTTCAACAATCGTAACTAATTAGCATCGGCAACAAAAAATGACTCCACATAACAGAACAGTAACTGGCATCGTGCTGTGGAGAGCCCCCGACCACGTCGAATCTGCAGTAAGCACCTTTTATACGCATATGAGCACGAAAGGAACGAACAAAAATCCAAAATCAGTCTCCATTGTTGGATTCTCCGAAACCATGGTAATCCTCCTTACGTAAGATAGATATCGCCTTACCCCCACGCTGGCGTGACAAAATACGCTGCAAGAGAAATGTCACTGTGCCGTCAGCGTGTTCCGTCCAATTGCTTGACAACCAGAACAACAAAACAAGTGGTCACTCCAAAACCCACCGCAGCACAGCAGGGCACAGCTCACGTCACGGCCATACTTATCGAGCACGACCCTTTGAGGGTCACAGCACTGCCACCCGGCTCAACCACGCAGCTCGATACTATCTACAGCACTCCTGCGAACGGCCGTACCTCGCTGCGAGAGGATGCCGGCAAAATCACGTCAGCTGTTTACAACTCGACCAAGCACGGCAGTGTTCACGCAGTCTTGCTCTCGCACCCCCTGGTTAAGGTCACTGGTGTTTCACAACTGCCACATATGGTGGCATGCAAGTGCATGAAATCAGCCATGCGAAGCGACCACCGTAAGCACCTCGCAGCGCATCTAGAGGAGTCAGTCCTGTGCCGAGGCATTGGCCATCGAGCGCTGGTCTGATCTGCCTTGTAACTTGGATCGCAGCAAGGAGAAGCTTCCAAACACGTATTGGACCCAAGACCCATAAACTTGCTTGCCTTGCACGTGCAAGCCGCCCTCCACAGCCAATGCTTACAAGAGGACCAGGAAGTCCTGCGGTATGCGGCGCCCTTTCTGGAGTGCACGCGTGTCGCCTCATGAATGGATGAACCCATTTTGCAGTAGACCCAAAAAGATCGCCGGCGCATACCGCACCTGGCACTGCTGCGGCCGAACGAAGCCCAAACCGCGGAAAGCGTGCCCAAGCGAACGCCTCATTAATCCCAATTCGCCGCCTCGCTGTTCGCCGCCGCTGGGCCGTTTACGCCCAAAACGCCGTTCGGCGCCCGGTCGCTTGTCGCCGCCTCCGCCGCCTGGCCGTGTGCTGCCGCCGCTTCCGCCGCCGCCGCCAGGCCACGTGCCGCCTTGCTGCTTGCCGCCGTTGGCGTCGCCTCCTGGAAGTGCGCTGCCGCCGCCGCCGCCTGGTTGCTTGCCGCCGCCGCCGGCATTTGGCTGCGGATCCAGTCCATCACCCCGTCCGCTGCATGCACTGGCGCCCGGATCTCGGCGGCCTTCCAGTCCACCGGGCAGCCCTGGTCGACCAGCCAGCGCAGCACCGCCAGGCTGCATGGCTTCTGGCTCGGGTCCCACACCGCCAAGCTGAAGGTGTGGCCGTGTGGGTCCCAGGGGCAGCCCAGCCGCCGCAGGCAGCGCAGGACCGCGAAGTCGCCGTTGCGGCCCGCCGCCAGGTAGGGCTCGCCATTGTCCTGCAGCAGCGGCAGCGGCGGGCGGGGGAGGGAAACATGGTTAGGTGAAGCGACATGGCTGCGCGCCATGGCGCCACGATATCAAACGTCCAGCCCCCTGTCAACGCTGCGAATGCCCCAAGGCCCCCAACTCAGCCATCCCTGCAGCCAGTTGTGCGGTTCGACCCGCCTTTCGTGCGCGATTACCGTAATGTGGGGGAAAAGAGTCAAAATTCATATATATAATACAGGTATTAGGCACTCGCAGTTTTGCGCCTGCCGCCCGTCCACGCACTCACCCCCATGGGGCAGCCCCCCGCCGCCATCCACTCGAGCATCGCTACGTGGCCGACCTCCGCAGCCGCGGTGAACGCACGCTCGTCCAAGCGGCAGCCCTTATCCCGCAGCCAGGACACCAGCTCCAAGCTGCCTGACTCCGCCGCGTGCGCAATCAGATCCTCGCCCTCCATCGCCTCCCGCAGCGCGCCTCTGGCCGCCGTCCCCGCCTCCGACCCCGCCGTCTCCGCCGCCCCCGCCTCCGCCCCCTCCTCCAGCCCCGCCAGCCAGCGCAGCACGTGCAGGTGCCCGTCGCGCGCCGCGATGCGCACGTCCCCGGGACCAATGTCGTACCCCGCCGCCAACAGCTCCACCAGTACGGCAACATGGCCGCGCTCCGCCGCCACCGCCGTCAGGCCGGTGTCCTGCAGATTAAAGAGCCCGGCAGTTCGCAGGTACCTCAGCACCGGCGCACTGGCGCTCGTGACGGCGGCTCGGAACAAGCGGTGCGCCAGGCGGTCAAAGGAGGCCAGGCCCAGGCCCCGCAGGAAGGCGATGCGCTCCAGGGCGTCTTCCGGGGTCGGGGCCGCGGCGAGCGGCTCGGCGGTACCACCGACGCTGGGCAGCATGTCGTACTCGACAGTGGCGGCGCTACCACGGAGACGGCAGCCCGCCGCCGCCTCCAGCCACTCGAACTTGGCCCGCCAGTCGGGCTTGGGGCTGGCGATGGCTGCGAAGGCGACATCAGGCCCACATAGCCAGCCAAAGTCCTCGTCCGCGGCTGCCGCCACGGCCATGTTACTGCCGCCGGCGCCGCCTCTGCCCATCCGGGCGTGGTACAGCCGCTGAAACGCAGGGAGCTCGTAGCCGTAGGCGGCGCAGCTGAGGAGCACGGCGTCGTTGATGGAACCACCGTCGTGGCTCGTGGCCGCTTGCGCCAGCAGCCAGTCGGTGAGGCCCACGTGGCCCGCCGCCGCGGCCTTGTACACGGCGAGGCTCAGCAGGTGCCGCCGCGCCCAGACCGCCACCAGCAGCTCCTCACAGAGATCCCGGTGGCCCCCCTCGGCGGCAGACACCAGGCTGGCCGATGCCATAACGGAGCGCAAGCCGGGGTCGGGTCGGTGCAGCGACAGCAGCCACCGCACAACGGCGGCGTGGCCGAGCTTTGCGGCCTCTTGTATTGCCATATAGCCATGGAGCGGGCAGCGGCGGTCGTGCAGCCACTCGCAGACGTGCACGTGGCCCGACGCCGCGGCGGCGTGGAAGACCTCCTTTGTTAGCGGGAAGCCGACTGCCGAGACGGCGACGTCCAGGTTGGAGATGGCGCCGCTGCAGGCCGTGAGGCACAGGAGCCGCTGCCGCTGCTTGCGCGGTAGGGCGTGTGTGACGCGCTCGTCGCCCCAATGGCGGGCGAAGGCGTGGGGCGGCACCGGCCGCGACAGCGTCACCGAAGTCCAACGCTGGAGTTGCTTGGCGAGGGACTTGTTGAGGAGGCGCAGCGTGCACGCGACCTCGTTTGGAGGGAGGCAGCTGGCGACAAGCTCGACGAGCTCCGGCGTCAACGAGTCCCACGAGGCACCGCGCGGGAGCGACATGCTCAGATTTCCTCACACTATATATTCTCCCATAAGTATTTAATACAGATACATTATATTGCTTCTTCTCAAGTCACATTTCTCCAGGCGACGGTCCGGAGTCAGCGAGTCACACCGTCACCGTCATATGCAGTGACGATTCGCATTTCGAACAAAAAGGCAACGTTAGAACACGTGATGGTAAAATGCTATAAAGTTTCAACAATGGGAAGTCGAAAGTGTTCTCATCCAAGCTGTCCATCTTCGGGCTTCTGGCTGTCTCCGGCTGTCTGTCTCCGCGCGCAGTGCGGCAATGCCCGCCGGTGCGCCGGATCAACGAGTAAGAATGACTGACCCTTTGAGCCAACATCCAACTTCCAACTTCGGAATCCAACATTTGTTCCCTGCCATGCCGGCCTGGTTCGTCTGTGCCCTCTATCTGCCCGGCAGCAGCATGTAGCCCGAGCCGAGCTTGTCGCCTTGTCACGACACAGTGCGTTGTTGACACAACGCGTCAATCTCGTTAGTTTTGCTGTTCTTGCCACTCTCAGGCATTTTGGTCAGGTACTGTTCGTTGGGCCGTTGGGCGGTTAGCACATGTTAGCACGCCGGAACGTGAAGTGCGCGACCTACCCAGGGCGCTTTCAGCCCGTCTTGATTTGAGTTGTTATAGTCAATATGTTATATAACGTGCATTTTGCCCTGCGGTATCGGGCAACAGCCTACCAGGCACTGGCGGCACCCTAAGCTGCGGCACCCGAAGAGTGACCATGCAAACTGCAAGTGTTTGAGCTTGTAATATGTTCTTCATATAGCTACGGACGACAATGTTAACCTTAACTTAACAGAAGCATACATAGACCCTTCAAACGCCGCCTCGCCAGCCTGGCCCACCGGCTCAACAAAGCAGCACAGCAACGCAGGCAGCGGCCCGGCACCCGTGCCCGGGAGGCACTCACAGCGGTTCAGCTGGCCCAGCAGGCAGTTGATGCAGCGCCCACAGCACCCCAGCCGCTGCAGCAATTAGCGGAGGCACAGGCGGCCTTAGCCAGGGCACACCAAGAGGACGGCCGCAAGGCAGCGAAAGAAACACGCGCCCATTGGCTCCGGGCGGGTGAGCGGGCCGGCCCCGCCCTGACAGCATTCCTGCAAGCCCAGACGGCCGAGCAACAGCCCGCCCCAGTCGCGCTCCAAGCACGCACCGGTCGCCTGGTCACCAATCCAGCACAACTGCCGCAGGTCGTAGCGGATTTCTGGGCCGAGATCTGCCGGACACCCACTTTCGTCAGCCCCGATGCTCGACAGGCGGTGCTAGCACAGCTGTCTGCGGCCAACATCAGGCTCCCCACTGAGGCGGATGAGCAGCTGGGCTCCAAAACCATCACAGCAGCACAGCTGCGAGTCGCGCTGGTCAAGAGCCAGCCCGGCAAGGCACCAGGATGGGATGGCATCCCAGCCGACCTGTACCGCAAGTTCTGGTCCGCCATTGGCCCCACCATGGCCGGCCTATTCACCGCCATTGGCATGACGGGGCAGGTGCCGGCCGGTTTCCTTGAGGGCGTTATCACGGTGCTCTACAAGAAGGGCGACCCCAAACAGCCCGGTAACTACCGCCCCATCACGCTGCTGTGCTCAGACTACCGTCTGCTCGCCAAGGTGCTGGCCAACCGCCTGGGCCCAGCCCTGGGAAGCGTCATCTCCCCCGAACAATCGGCCTTCCTCCCCAAACGACTCATCGGGGCCAGCGTGATGTTCCTGCGCCACCTATCCCACCTCCTCCGCAAGCAGAACCGCCGGGGCCTCCTGGCGTTCCTGGACTTCGCGAAGGCATACGACACGGTGGACCGTGGCTTCCTGCTGGCCGCAATGGAGACGATGGGGGCGGGCCCGCAGCTGTGCAGCTGGGTACAGCTGCTACTCAGCAACACGCAGGCACGAGCCATGGTCAACGGCTTCAAATCGAGGCTGGTCGTGATGGAGGCAGGGGTGCGGCAGGGGTGCCCCCTTGCGCCCCTGCTGTACCTCTTTGTCGCTCAGGCCCTGCTATGCTGGCTACAGAGCCGAGACGTGGGAGTCAGACTACTACCCAGTGCTCCAGACCGCATCACAGCCTGCCAGTTCGCGGACGACACCGAAGTGGCGCTCGAGAGCGAGGAGTCCGTGCCATCCTTCCTGGAGGCCATGGAGACCTTTGCCCGGGCATCAGGCCAACGCCTCAATCTGGATAAAGTAGAGCTTCTGAGGGTGGGCGCCGAGAACCCGCAGCAGCAACCACAACCGGCGGGCAGGCAACAGCCGCAGCCACCGCAGCAGCAACACCAGCCGCAGCAGGAAACCATTGGCGGGCTCAAAGTGGTCACCACCGCCACAGCCCTGAACTTGCCGGTGGACAACCGGCCCAGCCCCCCGCAGCCCGACTGGCCCAAGATGCTGGCGGGGGCCTACAAGCGGATGCAGCGGCTCTCCCGCTTCCCGCTGTCGGCCTTTGGCCGGGCCACCGCTGCGTCAGCCTACGGCCTGCAAACGGTCACCTGGCACATGGAGCACGGCGGGCCGCCCCCGGACAGCACGCTGAACCACATCGGGCGGCTGACGGCCCGCCTAGTCGACCGGCGACAGGGCCCAGAGGACCGGGGCCAGCGCCTCACCGGCATACCCAGCAGTCTCCTGGCCGGCCACCCATCGGCCGGGGGCTTTGGCCTGCTACCGCTCTCCCAACACATTCGCGCGCGCCACGCGGTCTGGGCCGTACGCTTCATGGCGCAGGCTATGCCGACGGCAGGAGATGGGGAAGGGGGTGTGGGAGCTGAGGCGGCCGCGGAGGCAGGCGGGGATGGCGGGGGGGCAGTGGCAGCCGGCAGTGAGGCCAGGGTCCTACACCCTTGGATCCGCACACTGTCCGCCTACCTGGAGCTCGTCCACCCCGCTTTCCAGCCGTGGGCCCTGACAACCGCCCGGGCCACGGGGCCCTGGCTCGGCGGCAGCAACCTGCCCGCCGACATCAGCCGGATCGTGGGGGCCCTGGGGCACCTGCCACCGCCGGAGGACATTGGCAGATCTCCGCTGGTGCCCGGCGACTGGTGCTGGGGGGCCGCGCTGTGGGGCAACCCGCTGCTGCCCAACGCCGCCAACGACGCAAACGTCGTGGCCGTCAGCCGTCGACCGGGCCTGGAAGCATACCATGCGGGGCTAACGTCATGCAGGAAACTGCGCACGGTAGGAGACCTGGTACGGGTATGGGTGACACTGGACGGCAGCCAAGCCACCACCCTCCAAGGAGCGGCCTGGCATGAGTGGGCCCGGGAGCACCTCGACCCAGCCGCGACCCCAGCCCAGCTGCAGGACAAGGAAACGGCCCGTGCAGCTCTGGGGGCCTTGCATAACGATATCAGCCCGGCCTGGCTGGAGGCAGCGGGTGTGGTGGAGACCAGGCTACAGCAGCAGCGGCAGCAGGCGGAGGCGGAAGGACTCCAGCAGCAACAGCAACCGCCGGCACCGCCACCGCCAGTTTGCGCGCAGGTGATGGCCATGATCGTCGGGCGACTGGGGTGGCGCCTTCCCGGGGGAACGGACGCAGTGCCGCTCCGCCGCCTGACGGTCAGCCAGGCGACACAACTACAGGACGGGCCGGCCAGCGAGCGGCGAGTGGCTTTGGTCACCGAGTTTGTGCGGGAGGCCCTGAGCACGCCGGAGAACCAGGCGCCTCCCCACCTCGCCGCCGAGCTCAGCCGTTTCCGGGCAACCCAGGCACGCCTGTGGTCCGGAGTGCGCTGGGAGAACGACAACAAGGAGACTATGTGGCGCCTAGCGGTGGACGGCGTACCCCTGCCTGGCAACACACACCTGGCCCGGGTGCCCATTGAGGCGTGCGGGTGCGGGGCCTATGGGGAGGCCGATGCCGGCCGACCCTGCTCCCCGCGACTGCACCACTTCTGGGAATGCCCGGTCGCGAGGGCCGTTCGGGAGCAGATCGACCGGCACCTGCCACCCCCCCAAGCAGCAGCGGGGGCCACCACCACCCGGCAGCAACTCTGGCTCGCCCAAGCGCCACCTGGGTGTGAGCAGGCCCCCTGGGACGTGATCGCCCTAGCGGCGCTGTCCGCCATGGAAGTCGGAAGGTGCTGCCTTCGAGCAGCAACCCGAAGGCAGGGGCGGGATGGGGCCGCAGCAGCGACGGGGCAGCAGCAGCAACAGCAGCAGCAACAGGTGCAGCCCCAGCCAGAGCAGCCCCAGCGACAGGGACCGCGCCAGCGGGCCATCACCGACTTCTTCGCCCGGGAGGGAGGGGCAACACAGCAGGAGGGACCCGCGCTGAACGCCCCCGCGGGTGAATCACCGACGCAGGAAGCAGGGGCCGGAGAGGTGGCGGCGGGGGAAGCGGCGGCGGCAGCAGTAGGGGCAGCAGCGGCAGCAGCGCGGGGTGCAGCCGAAGCCTCGCCGCTGGACCGGGCGCGCGCCCGCGCGGTGACGGACTTCTGGGCGCGCTTGCGCTCGTTCGCGGCGCTGGAGACCCCCCGGCACGGCTGGGACAGAGTGGGGCCGCAGCACCCCATCCTAGCGGTCGTTGAGGAGCGAATGCGGTGCGCAGCCCCGGTGGAGATCACGGCCTAAGCAGCTGTGCTAGTGACGGGGCAGGGGCGTTGGTTGGAGGGGAGGAGGGAGCGGGCGGTGGGGGGGAGGAGGGTGGGGGGGATTGGAGGGCTGGAGGGGGAGCCTGGAGAGGGCGAGTGGAGTGAGGAGAGCAGGAAGGGCGGTGGGCAAGGGGAGGGCTGGGCGTGCGGGCAAGGGTTTTCTGGCCGAGGGTCTCGTGGGCTAGCAGGGAGGGGAAGGAGCAGGCCTGTGTGCTTTGTCTGGTGTGAGTGTGGGTGTGTACCCTCTTCCCGGGAGACGGGGCCCGTCGAGGAGTAAGGGGCGGTTTTGTGCTGTCTGGCGGCTGAGGAGTGCGGCGCGGGAGGCCTGCAGTTTTGGCGCTTTAGGGAGAGGGAGAGGTGGAGAGGGAGGGGTTGCAGAGGGAGGGTAGGTGGTGCTGGGCTCCGCAGGCGGCCAGGGACGGAGGGGCAGGTTTTCTCTGCGTGGTAGGCGAGGGCAGGCAGCGCCTATGAGCCGTGCCCCGTAGTGGGTTTTCCAGGGGGGCGCCGCGCCGGCTTGTCATCCCCCCCGCGGCCGTGGGTGTTTGTTTTGCCCCGCGCTGGGCAGTGTCGGGGAACCTGTAGCCCCCAGGAGGAGGCCGCCTGGCGGGCCAACGTGCGGTTGGGTGCTTTAGTGAGCGGTTCCTGCAGCAGCACCTTGGTTGTCGTGTTCGTTGTGGCAGTTGGGCTCCTTGCTGTGCTGGCTTTCGTGGGAGCCCTTGGTGAGGGGACTCAGCCCCTCGTTCTCGTGAGGGACCTTGTCTGGGGGCCTAGGTGGGCTTTCTTTGCCTCGGTTTTTTTCTGGGCTGCCCGTTGTCGTGGGCCCCTGCCCCAGGGGTAGAGGGCGTTCAGAGGCACTCTTTGCGTAGAGCTCTAGAGCCCCGTGAGCGCGCGAGGAGGCTGGCCAGGTGGGGGGTGGTAGCTAGTCTTGGTAGGCGTTTTTGGTTGAGGTGTGTGACGCCTCTCGCGTGGCTCCCGCTAAGCGCGGCCCGCAGTCGTCTGCGCCGCTGAGTTGGTTGGCCAGGGGCCGTGGTGGGTGCCCCTGGCTGACGCGAGTGAGGGAGTGAGGCGCGCGCGGCGGAACAGACGGACGTAGCCGCGCGCCCGCCCCTGCGCTGTGTCTCGGCCCGGTCAGGGCCCCCGGTGCTCGTCCTGTCTCAGGGCGAGTCGCCCACAGTGTAACACCCGTTAACATAGAGCGAGGAAGAAACCCATTGCGTGATGGACGACCATGTTGCAAAACAAGAGATGTATGCAACAACCAAAGATACAGGAATGCTTTTAACGATGTCAACTAAAATATATGACGGCCCACGAATGCTCTAGAAATCTGGACTCGAAACTTAAAAGCGTCGCCATCGGCTGGGCCGTGAGTCGCGCAGAAACCAACGCCCTGATCGCCTAACATTGAAATGTGGTAGACTGCAATCATTACAGAGTATCGCAGCGCACGTCCGCGAGGACAAGAGAACCGTGGGTCGGCGACTTTGGCCCACGGCTGCTGGAGGGCAAGGAAGGATGTCATCACGCCTCAATTTGAACGGATGGTATGCTAGAAACACTGCAGGCTCGGTACTGGCAAGTTGGCAATAAGTCACCGGGCCCGTGTGAGCCTATAGGGCCCAGAAGCGTGGCTCTGACGACATGCCCCGCCCCCTGCTTTGTTGTTCCGCGTTTCGGCGTCGGACCGCGTTAGGTTACGCGAGTGTTGTTCCTATCATGTATGCATACAATATGTACCAGGCGGGTCAGGAGGAGGGATCCGAGGAGGAAGAGCCCTCCACACCAACGCACGCAGCCGCCGCTGCAGCACCGGGTCTGCCGCTGGGCCAGCCACCAGATAACGTCACTCACAGAGCATTTGTCTAGAGGCCTCTGCCGCCGCGTCTCGGAAACAGGCCAGGCCTTGGACTCTGCGAAGGACAACTCTCGTAATTTGCAGTCTCCCGTCGTACACACCCTAGACAATTTCTTTGGTTTATTGGTTTGTCTCATTCCATTTGCAGTAGTGGTCAACCTGGTGTCGCCGGACGGGACGCCTGGCGTGATCAATCTGGTCTCGCCGGACGCGACGCCCGACGTCCCGCGGAATACCGCCGCCGCTGCCAGGACATCTTTCGGTGAGTAGTTGTGAAGGCTCATGCTCTGCGTTGAGATGAAATGCTTTAATACGCGTTCACAGACGACGATGTTGCTGCTCGTAGGTGACACCCATACAGTGGAGATTCACCACCACCACTACCACCACTATTACCACGGACAGGGGGGCAACAACGGAGCTGGCGCCCCTCCGGGTGAGTTATTGCTTGAACGCACCGAAGCTCCTTGCTCGTAAAGGTTCCGACTACCCGTAGGACAGACCGGTTCTGATTCCTATTGATTCCTACTGTCACCCTGCATTTCATAAGGTCCGCTCTTCCAACCCCACTCATTGCATCGCAGTCGCCGCTGGTCTACCGCCGCCGCCGCCGCCGCCGCAGCCGCCGCCGCAGTAGTCGCGGCCGCCGCCGCAGCAGCAGCAGCCACCGCCACCGCCGCCGCCGCAGCAGCAGCAGCCACCGCCGCCGCCACCGCCGCCGCCGCCGCGGCAGCAGCAGCAGCCGCAGGACCTGGCATTTCAGTCATATGACCCAGCGCCCAACAGCGCAGCCATGTTAACGGGTTCTGCATCACGCTGGTGTACGTGTGCGAGCGGGTTTTCCGGCATCCGGTGCAGGTGCCATCCAGCAGTGCGAGGCTGTGGCCTCCATCCACGTGGTAGAGTTGGCGGTCGGAAAGCTGTGGAATCATGGCAAATCGGTCCGCCTGTGTAGTGTTCCTGGGAGACCAGGGGAACCACTCCCTGCACAATTCTCTGAAAGCCCGGCCCACTGCGCTGTTGGGCGCTGGGTCATATGGCTGAAATGCCAGGTCCTGCGGCTGCTGCTGCTGCGGCGGCGGCGGCGGTGGCTGCTGCTGCTGCTGCTGCTGCGGCGGCGGCGGCGGCGTCATCCATCACGCAATGGGCTTCTTCCTCGCTCTATGTATGCTTCTGTTAAGTTAAGGTTAACATTGTCATCCGTAGCTATATGAAGAACATATTACAAGCTCAAACACTTGCAGTTTGCATGGTCACTCTTCGGGTGCCGCAGCCTAGGGTGCCGCCAGTGCCTGGTAGGGGGCAACAGTGCCTGCTTGTCGGAGGAGTTCGTATGCAGATGCGGATACGTGGGACCCTTGCACTGGGCCGCAGTCCCGGCTTTGGGCCGCTCGCGGCCGCTGCTCGCGCTTTGCCAGTAGCGATGAGATAAAACAACAGCAGTCGCTGGCCAGTTGTCAACTGGTTGTGGACCGTGACAACGAGCAAAGGAATAGCCTGCGCTTCGCGTCCATTTCGACCACCGCGATAGAAATCATGACGTGTAACCCCACCAGTCTCAAATCTCGTTTTCAGTCATAGTCGTTCTATTGAACATTGGGCTCTTGCAATCTGCGAGCGCAATCAATCTGGGAGCGCGCCATTCGAGTCGTGCGCCATTCAGCGCCCGTTTGTGACAGCCTTCCAGCGCCCAAAACAGCCTGCGTCGTCCCTCCGAACCGAAGCCGCACCGCCCGATCCGCAGATTGCAAGGCGTGCAGCACCTGCAGTTGAGAATGCCACCACGCAGGCGGAAAAGGGCACCACGGCGCCAGAGCTGTGAACCCAGCCCCAGTGGGCGTTGCGAACCACGCCCCAGGGAAGCCTGTGGCTGCCAGCCTCCAGTCGCAACCTCGCAAGGTGCCGACGCCCATGTGATCATGAGTGCATGACTGCATGCGTTGGTACTGCCGCGCAAGCGGACATGATGCCGGAAAGCACAAACAACGGAAAGCGGGGTGGGGCCTACGGCTTCGAGCTGCCGCCGACGCTGCGGCTGGTGCCGCCCAGCCGAGTGAAGCACAGCCGCTGCAGCGCCGGCAGCTCGAAGCCGTCGGCATCGCGTGGGACCAGGTCGGAGTGTTTGGACCATTGTCTGCCACAAGGCAAGACAAGGACTTCTGCGCCCACATGTGCAACGCGGCCTTTTAGGGGTCCTAAGAAACGGGGGGTGTTGGGACGCGTGCGAGGCGTCAAGCGGGCAGCGCCGGCGGCTGCTTTGGCCGTGCAGGACAGGTGGTGCCGTGTGTGTTCGCGGGGACATCCTTGCGGGCCAAGTGACTGACTGGCGGCCCGTCGCCCGACCGCTCCCGCTCCCGACCACCTCCTTTCACTAAAGCATCCCCGGGGGTAGATCGTGATTAGGACCCCGGCCTCTAGCTTGAAGCCATGGCCTGCAAAGCCTGCTCCAGCAGCGCCTCAGGCACAAAGTACACCCCTCGCCCGACGATGCCCAGCTCCCCCGCCTCATCCAGCACCGATAGATTCACCGCCAGCGGAGACGGCGACCAGTCAGCCCTAAGTGGGGTCTTCGCGCGGTCAGCGACTGCCGGCGCCTTGCGCCCCTCATCACTCCCCTTCGCCACCCCCGCCTCCGCCCGCAATGCCGCCTCCATCGCCGCCACAGCCACCTCCGGTTCGCCTGACGTGCCACTCCGCCGGCACAGCAGCAGCAGCTCCCGAGCGGATATGCCCACCTTGATCTGATGCTGCACCTTCGACGCAAAAGAACGGTCGGATCCAAATCCGGATCCGGATCGCACGTCTTTGTCGTCGGTTCCGGATCCCGTCGCCGCGGTGAAGCCGAGAGGCAGACCGGGGTGCGGTGCAAGCGCCAACGCCGGTGCGGTCGCCGCGCAGCCCCGCCGCCGGCGCACCTCCCTGACCTGCAGATCCAGATCCGGATCCAGGTTCGCATCCGGTTCCGGCAACACCAGTTGCAACTGCGCTCCGAAACCCAGCGCGTCGACCACCATGCTATCTCCCATCGCGCCGCAGGGTGCCGCTGCTGCCGCTGCGGACGGTGGAGGTGGCGTGCCGCCGATCGGCGACGCCGGCACGTACGGCGCCGGCGGCGTCGCCGGCGCCGTGAACCACACGCCTGGCCGGCCGCTGAGCTGCAGGCCCACTGTGAAGCCGTTGCCGCCCAACGCCGTCACCAGCGTGCTGCCGCCGCCGCCGCCACCGCCGCCGTGTTCCGTCTCCTTCGCCTCCGCCGCCACCAGCGCACACTTGCAGGCCGCCATCCATAGGTTCAGGAAGAAGCTGGGAGCACTGTCCAGGAAAGCCTCGGCCTCCGCTGCCGCCGCCGCGTCCGCCACCGCTGCCGCCGTAGACTCCGGCGCCTCGCCTTCCGGAGCCGCCGCCGGTGGCGGCGGCGGCGGCAGCGGCAGCGGCTTGCAGTCGGCACCTGCGCCGCTGCTCCGTGCCGTGTCCGGGTCTGGCGGCCGCAGACGTTGTACGGCGGCCGACAGGTACGGCAGCAACCGCTCCCGGAGCGCCGCGCTGGCGGCCAGCGTGCTGGCGTGGCACTCCTGCCCCGCCGCCAGCGACGCCGCGGCCAGCGGCAACAGCTCGACGGGCCCGCCGCGGCGCAGCGCGCCGCGCAACGTCGCCGCCAGCGGGCCGTGCAGGCGACGCAGCTTGCTGACGTGGCCGTGCAAGTCGTACAAGGTACCGAAGCGCGGCGCCGGCGGGGGACCCGCCTGCAGGGGACTGTAGCTCACCGCCGCCACCGCGGCGGCCTGACCACCACCGCTGCCGCCGCCGCTGCCGCCGCCGCTGGTGGGCGCCACATCCACCACCACCTGTTGGTAAGCAAGCAAGCCAAAGAGAGTGGCAGGCGCCCCGTCGTCTGTGTGTAGCGCCATACCGTACATGGCGCCCCTGGACGGACAGCGCCCGCTCTTACCGGCGATGCGATGGGATGCGATGTGTGACTGCATTGCGCTTCGCCCCAGACTACTACTGCTATTACTGAATCCTCGGGCAGCGAAAGCGTGGGATCCACCCACGCCTCGCCTGTCCTGCATCGTCGATGCCCTCGTTGCGGCATCCTTAATCTTCCCCCGTGTACGGCCGTTCCCGCAGCCCACGGTGCCGTGCCCTGCCCTGCCCTGTTCTGCCCTGCCGTGTCGCTACCCTTCCCTTCCCTTCCCTCCCCTCCCCTCCCCTCCCCTCCCCTCCCCTCCCCTCCCCTCCCCTCCCCTCCCCTCCCCTCCCCTCCCCTCCCCTCCCCTCCCCTCCCCTCCCCTCCCCTCCCCTCCCCTCCCCTCCCCTCCCCTCCCCTCCCCTCCCCTCCCCTCCCCTCCCCTCCCCTCCCCTCCCCTCCCCTCCCCTCCCCTCCCTCCCACTGGCGGTACCGGTACCTGCAGCTGCATGGAGGGCGACACCACACATGCCAACGGAGTGACCACTCGGAAGTCCTGGGCGGCCTGAGGGGAGGGGCGGGGCGGGGCGGGGAGGGGGGCAGGGAGGTAGGTAGGTAGGTAGGTAGGTAGGGAGAAGGAAGGTAGCTAGATACGTGAGGAGGACCGCAGGGAAGTCAGCGAGACGACCTTGGGAGTCGAAACGACCCAGCAGGACCCAACACACATAAACACATGCATACATACATGTAATCTTACCGACACCTGATGGACTGCAGAGGGAGGCAGGGAGGGACGGGCCCCTGGAAAAGGGACGGGCCCCTGGAAACGGGCCTGGACGCGCAGTGGGCCACTCGTAGGGTGCGCCACCACCACTGCGCCCTTGGACAGTGGTCCCCAAGGCGATGGCGATGGCGCCAACAGTCGAGAAGGACACACACACTCCCTCTCCCACTCCCGCTTCCACTCCCGCTTCCACTTCCGCTCCCTCTCCCAGGTGGGCTCGCGTGTGTTCTCGCCCCGCCCGGCCACCCGGCCACCCCCACCCCCCTCTCAGGGGCTTTAGACACCCTGGAGGGCCTCATGAGGGGCTCACCCGCAGCTGCACGCCCCCCTCCAGCACCAGCCGCCGCGCCGCCGCCTCGTCCTCCGCCCACCCCTCAAACAGCACCGCCACCACCGCCGAGTGCAGCAGCGGCGCCGGAAGGACGGGCAGCAACGCGCCCTCGCCGCCGCCAGGCCTGGAATCGTCGTCGCCGCTGCCGCTTCCCGGGTCGCCTCCGTGGGGACTGGCCGCTCGTTCACCAGCGGCTGTGGGGACTGCCGCCGCGCCCGCCGGCGGCAGCGGCGGCGGGGGCGCGGGGTTTGGCGTGGGCGGCGTGGTGCGCGGCCAGCCGGGGTCATCCAGGGAGGGCTTTTGAATCCGGGGGTCCAATGGCCGGAATAGCGGACCCGACGAAGGGGGTTGTTGGCTCCAGGGAGGGCGAGGCAGCGGTGGGCCCGCGTGGAGAAGGGCGCGAGGGGGCAGGTCCGGAAGCAGAGCGCGGGTGGGTTGCAGGTCGGTCCAGGCGGGCCGTACGGCAGCCGCGGCGGCAGCGGCGGCGGCGTCTGCCGCCGCTGGGGTGCGTGGTGCCGCGGCGGCGGCGATGCCTGTGCCTAAGTTCGGTGCAGGCATGGGGACCGGGCTGGGGCTGGCTGCGACGGGCTGCAAGGGGTGGCGACACGGGTGGCCGCACGCGACGCGGGCCGAGCGGCGAAGCGCGCAGTAGCGGCGGGAGCAGAGCTTGGCGCGAGTATGTGCAGTATGGGCCATCACATCTCGGTGTTGTAGCACTGCCGCTTGTGGTGTTGATTCTGTGAGGATGGCTTGGGCGACCTGAAACGCCGAAACCTCCGCAGATGATGCCGATGGTAATGTTTACAAGTTTTGGGGCCAAGAATGAAAATGACTACTTCTGTGCTTGCAGCTGGGGAGCGACAGAGCCAGTCAGAGGGGCGTCAGAAATTCAGAAGTCGGCAGCAGCATGCTGCGGTCCTGCGGGTCGTACCGCAGTTCCCGCAGCCGAATCTCGCCAATGGGCCGCGGCTGCGGATAAATAAATGACAAAAAAATCGATCGCAAAAAATATGCTGCAGCCTGTAAGCGGCTCGTACGGTCGCTCGCTGACCCGATAGGCCTGTTTGACCCTTTCGGCTGTAGGGTATGTGCATTTTGGCCTGTTTTGGCTTCAAGAATCTTGTTTTCCGCGGCCGCGGCCCCACGCCCCAGGACCCCGAATGGACAAAATCCATTCTGCATCAGGGGGAGGCTGCGAGGCCTCATGAAATGCACCCCTGAACGCAATTTGGTAGCATGACAGAAAAATGGCAGTTCCACAGTAGAAACTTGGCATGTGCCAACCTCTGGTCAGAATCCCCGGCGGAACGTGTGCAACGGAAACAACGGTATGCCGGCATATCTCACGGAATACTCGCGATCAGGCAGCGGAATTTCAAAGTTTTGCAGTCAGGGGGTTTTCCATAAGTAATGCGCTTGTAAGCTGCATTAGGCATGTCGACTGACGAGGCTTCCCCATCGCGTAAACTGCAAGACGAAGTTCTCGCGCCGCCATGGGGTGGATTAGGGCGCTCAATAACTCTAGGCCTCGTATCAAGCTTCGCCAGGCTTATACTCACCGTGCTCAACAAGACCGAAATCATCAACCAGGAGCGGCTCATCAGCACAGTCGAAAATCGAGAAAGTGGCGCTGGTGTCTTGACAATCTGTAACCATACAAGGTAAGCTGTTGTCGCAGTCCGGATTACGCTCCCGCGCCAGCTGACCGTCCACCATCGCGCGATGGGCGCGCACAGCATGTTCGATGACCCGGGCGTCCTCAGCATCATCATGCCGTGGTCTTGGCTGTGGATGGACCCCGTGCAAAACCACGTGCGGTGGTCTCTGTGCGCGAAAGAAGTCTGTTTCAAGAACGAGCTGCTCCGGTACGTGGGTAGGCTGTCGGGGGTCGGGGTCGGCACTTGGCAGTAGCGGTGGCGGCCATGCCTGAAAACCCCAAGTAACTGTTACCCGCTGTTACCCGCCGCCGAACTTGAGACACAAGCCACAGCCACAGCCACCCGCCGCTGTCACAGCGCATTGCTGCCTCACTCACCTCGTGGCACTCTCCGAGACACACCCCGCACTCACCCTAGCGTTGCGTGCTCCGCTCCAGCCAATCAGCTTGATGCCCAAATACACCCTTTTCCACGTCCGCCGTTTCCAGCCTAACGCATCCGATACCTTCTGTGGGCTTCTGTGGACCCATCTGTTCACCCACCCGGGGTTTGGGGCCTGGCTGAACTGCGATGCAATGCGCTGGGCTGCACTTGGCCGCTGGCCGCCCTCCGTCCCTGCCCCTAGCCGAACCCAACTCCCAACGCCAACTCACAATGCCCCGCCCCGCCCCCACCCCAACCTCGCCTACCTCCCCCTCGACCTTGTCCCCTCCACGCCCCTCCCCAACCCTCCCCTCCCCCCTCCCTCTCCCCGCAGTCAGTTCTTCCTGTCCGGGAAAACGCTGCCGGTGGAACGCGGGAAAGGTGGGGGCGCTGAGCTGCTGACCGGTCAGCAGCGAGTACGGCAGCGAGTACGGCACCTCGTTACGGTGCATTTCGCTGGCAGGGGTGCTTTCCTGGCAGGGGTGCTTTGCTGGCAGGGGTGCGCATACGGTACCCGCTCCTGCGTGGCCCTTCAGTGCACTGCACACTGCGGACTGCACTGCTGCGAAGGCGAGGCAGTCCGCATTTCCTATACCCCCCCTGGCCCTTGTCCCGTCCAGCGCCCACGGGCGGCTCCCTGCCGTTACGTACCTGCCCAACACATCCTCCCCTTTCCTCCTTCTGCAACCCCTTCCGCGCCCTTACGCTCCGCCCTCCCTCCCTCCCTCCCACCTTCCCTCATTCCCTCCCTTCCCTTCCCTCACTCCTGCTCCCTCTCACCCCCGGCGATCCGGTCGCCCTGCGGCGCACCGTCCCTCCTCCACCCCTCCTCCTCACCAGGCGTACAGCAGCCCATGGTATCGGTCGCCGCCGCCGCTCTGGCCTCGGGCCAGTGGGTGCACGTGTTCCCTGAGGGGCGCATCAACTACGACGGCCGGCTGGGGCCGCTGCGCTGGGGTGCTGGCAAGCTGGTGTGCGAGGCGCGGTCTCTGGCGGGCGGCCGCGACCCCACCGTGCTGCCCTTCTACCACTCCAACATGGGCTCAGTGCTGCCGCTGTGGGCCAAGGGCTTCTCGGTGGGGCACAAGGTGGAGGTGCGCGTCGGTGAGCGAGTGGGTGGGTGGGGGGGAGGGACTGGAGGGAGCGGGGTGGGGGTAGGGTGGGTGGAGTGTAGGTGGGGGAGTGGGTGTGAGGTGGTGATCCGTGTGGCGCCCCTGTGGACGATCATGGCCCCTGGTTCCCCCGCCTGTCCGCCTGGGGGATGGGGGAGGGGTGGCCTGCCCGCGTCCTTTCACCCACAGTCGGCCGGCAGGGGCCAGGGGCCAGGGGCAGTAGCCGCTGAGCCAGGCCGCCCTGCGCCCTGCCTCCGCCCTGCCTCATCCAACCGCACACACACACGGGGGCGCGTCTGGGGCGTCCGCACGTCACATCTCATTGCTGCATTTCGCTCCGCACCGCTCCGCCTCGCCGGCCTCCTGCTGCCTCTCCCCCCTCCCCCCTCCCCCCCCCCTAGCCACCCCGCCTTCCCCCGCTAGCCGCCCTGCCCCCGGCTACCCCACTCGCTCCCAACTCCACGGGGATGCTGAGTCATGAGGCTTGGCAGCCGTCCCCTCCGGGGGCCCGGCAGCCTGTGCGGAGCCCGGCATCCTCACTCCTCCTCCTCCCCCCTGCCCGCCCCCTTGTCCCCTCGCCCCCCGCTCGCCCCCTTGTCTGCCCGCCCCCTTGTCTTTCCCCCGCCCACCCAAACCCCCCCACCCACCCCCGTCCACCCCACCCAAGCACGCCCCCAGCCCACCCCCCGCCCCCCCACCACCTGGGCCGCATTACCCCTGACCCAGGCCCCTCATGCATGGTGGCCTGCGCGCTCGGCCGGTGTGGTGGGGAGCCGACTCTTCACGGTCCGCCACCCGGCCCCTCCTGCGCATCGTCTCCCCGCGCCCCGCTGCCTCTGCCCTTTCCCCTTTCTTGCCGTCGTTCTTCCCTTCTCCTCGCCCTTGCCCTCGTACCCCTCCCCCTGCCCTGTCTTCTGCCCTTGTCTCTACCATTGCCATTCGCTTTGCCTTTCTCTTCTCCTCTGCCCCATCTCCTCTGCCTTCCGCCTCCTGCCCGTCGTACTTTTTGCCCTTCCGTATCCCTTTCTTGTATGCCCAGCTGCCACTTCTTGCCCTCTTTTGCACCGCGTCGCCGCCCCAGCTCGTTCGTGGGTTTCTGTGTGTCTTGCCTTGCTTGCTTGCCTGCTCGCTCCTTCCTTCGCTGTCAATGCCGTTGCCCATTGCCATTACTCACGCCCTTTTTCCTTCGTATCTTCCCGCTTCGCTTCCTCCATTGAGCGCAGGTGAGTCTACAATTTGTCGGGTTGTTTTGTCCGGGCGTTCGTGCCGTTCTTGTGCTGTCGCGCGTAATCGTCCGTCCGGGTTGGTCTGGCGGCGACGCGGTCGCAGCGTCTTTTCAGCTCGGTAAGGTTACAGGTATGTTCGGTAAGTATTACTGGGTTCAGGGTCCGTTCGCTAACGCCGTCCTCGTCTCCGCTGCGGTATCATTTTCTAACCCCCCCCCCCCACACGCACGCCTCTTCCTCCCCCGTCCCCCCTCCTCCTACCCTACCAGGCGAGCCCGTCCAGCTGGCTGACCTCACCTGCCGCTGCGACTCGTCCGACCTTGGTGAGCAGCAGGAGGCCTGGCGGCTCATCACGGAGCGGATGCGGGGGGCGCTGCAGGAGCTGGAGGCGCAGTCGCCACCCAACCCCAACCAGAGCGGCAAGGTGCCGCCGCCGGGCAAGGAGGAGCCGCCGCCCTCGTAGTGGGGGGGGGGGCGGTGGCGGTGGCGGTGGTGGTGGTGGCAGGGGGTAGGGGGGAGGGAAGGAAGGGGAGAGGAGGGGTGGCCTGGGGAGCTGTGGAAGGCTTGGGTGGGGCGGGGCGGAATGGATGGGCGGGCTGGCGGCTTGGGTGAGTGGTGATCGGCAGGAGGCGGGCAGGAGAGGAGGACCGCGGGGGGGAAGGATGGGCAGGGGCTGGCGCTGCGAGGATGTGCGGGTGGCGGGGAGGGGGCGGAATGAGGGGGCTGCGTGGGTGGGGCCGGGGATGGCATGCGGGCGGGCGTGCGCGCATGTGGGCATCATTGAGGATTGTGCATCATCGTAATGTAATGCGCGTACGTCGTCAGGAATCGTGCGGTGGGGTGGGGTTTGGTGCGCTGGGGTGGGGTGGGGTGCGGTGTCCGGGGTAATGTGTCTTCGGAGGAGGGCGGGGTACAGCACTGCTGGGGAGTTGGGCGAAGACGGACGGCTGGACGGGGGGGAGGGGGGAGAGGGGCAGGCGCGCGCGCGTGTCTGTGTGTGTGTGTGGGGGGGGGGGGGCCGTGACGCGACTGCCCCCAACCCCTCCGTGTGAGCATGTGTGCGCCACGTATTTCATTTGCGCCGCTTGCTCCATCGTGTTGCAGCGCCGCTGCGGCGGTCGAAGGATATGTTACCGGCGGGCGGGGCTAGCTGGGCAGGGCAAGCCAGGGCAGAGCAGGGCTCCGTCGCGCCTCGATGGGCCTTTAGAGGGGTGGGGGCATGTCCCATTCACGAGGGCTCTCGTTGGGTTGGTCCCCCAGGGGGGCCGGGCGATGGAGATTCGGTGCCGGACCGTTTTCGGGTTTTTTGGTGCAGCATGCGTTGCGTCAAACCAGTGATTCTTTTGGATGTATTCTGTTCTGCGTTCTGGCGATCTAGCACGCACGCGGACACACACGGACACGGACACGCACGCGGTGGGCGGTGCTACGTCTCGTCCATCGCACTGTTCCTGAGAGGGTGGGGCGGGGCGGGGGGCGGGACGGGGCGGGGGGCGGGGGGAAACAACAGGGGGGTAGCCGGTGTTGATCGTACGACAACGGCTTTCCTATAGGAATATCTGAGGACAGAGATCCGCGGTCTTGGGTTTGACACAACAACAACCTTTGGTCGTGCACCCTGTTATTGTTGTCGTTGTTGCTGTTGCTGTCGCGAGGCGCGTTAGCTTTGCAGGCCGCGTTCTGCGCGAGGTGGAGCAGTGGGCTCCGAGCCCTACCTGGGAACGGTTAGAGCTAGCGTGCCAACTAACTACCGGCAGCCGTACATCGTCGCAGCGGTCAACGGCAGCTAAGCACCCAGTGACACGTTTGTCATCACAAGTAAGAGAAAGGAGGCATCTGCAAAAGTCGGAGGTGCTGGCTGCTTGCAGTGGCAGCCAACATCAACGTCGAGCCAAGCCAGCGACGTGCCTGCCCAACCGACATGCTGGGAATAACACCGTTGCTGTTCCCTCGCGCGGCCGTCGGCGCACCGACCATTCATCAATCTGTGCGATCGATGCGCAACGGTCGATACGTGTATGTGTACGTGTGGATGCTACAGCCGCGTCGCGTGGGATGGACATGATCCACATGATGTACGTCGAAGCGTACGACACTGAACAAACCGTTCTCAACCTCCCAAACTAACAACTACCGGCACCTTCATTTTGTGGCTAGCAGCCTAGCACACCCTGTCATTATTCGCCTGCCCAACACGTTCACATCCAGCCGAGCCAGGTTGCGAAGGGCTCGGCGAAGGCCTTGCGGTGGATGGTGCTGGTGGGGTGGATTCCGTCGAATGAGACGTAGCGGCTGGGCTGGCCGCACACATCGGAGCGCCGCGAAGAGGTCATCAGCCACATCGCCTTGTCATAAGCGGAGGATCCGGGCTTGCCCTGCCAGTGGATCCAATGTGGGTCCCGAAACAACAGGGGCCAGGGGGTGGAGGTAGGAAAAGGGTGAAGTAAGGCGGAGGGACAGAGGAGGTGGCTTGCCGTTTGCCCTTGGTGGTGCTTCATTCCCAACCAAGTAGCAGTTACAGCGCGGGCGCGTTGGGGCGGTTGATTGGGGCGGGCGGGGTCTGCGGTAGCAAAAGATGCGAGGTGGCGGTGCAGCTCCACGCACAGCACGCCAAGCGTAGGTGCGTGGGTGCATGGGGGGCCAATAGCAGTAAACACGGTGTGGTAGCTATCGTACCGGTATACGGTATACGATTAAACGTGCGCGGTATGTATACTTTGCAGCCGGTTTCGGGGCAAGTTGAGGGCTGAGTCAGCCAGGCTGAGTCTCTTCCGGTGCAACAATGCTGGACTCCAGAGCTATTCACAAAACCATGCACGCATCGTTCCGGTACATCACCGCTGCACACCGCATGATACCAATTCATGCAGGCCGCCGCCGCCGCCCGTCCGCCGCCGCTGAATGCGTTTTGACACCCGACCCTCGCTCCCGCCATAAACACCCGCTGCTGCCTGATGTCTTCTATTGATCCTTCATTTTGCTACCAAACGAACGAGATCTGCTTCAAACCTACCGGTACACCATCCACGCAGCACGCACCGTAGCTGGGCCGCCCCAGCGAGCAGGCAGGCTTTTCCGCAGAGGTAGCCGGGCAGCAGCTGTGGGCCGACACCCTCCCCAGGCCCCGCCACCTGCTTAATCAGCTATGCATATGTACGGATGCCTTACTCAGCACCGACTTGTCTGACACATTGTCGTACACCGTACTACACACGCACCTTGAACTCGATGCAGCCCGCCGTCGAGTTGAGGCCAGCCGCTGCCGCCTCAAGGATGACGCCGGTCGCCACGGTGTTTGTGTCGTACACCTCCAGGGAGGGCCCCTCCGGGTAGCGCTCCCGCAGCGGCGCCAGGCTGGCCTCCAGCCCCGCGTTGTGCGCCGCGATCGCATCGTCCAAATACGGGCGTGAGCCTGCCGGAATCAGCGGCGCCAAGCTCAGGGGTGGCAGGTTCCAAACGATGATGCGGTCGCGGCAGCCGCCACCACCACCACCTCCGCCGTCACCGTCGCTGATGGCCTGTTGCTGCTGCTGATGTTTCTTGGATGTCGAGTTGATGAGGGCCGCCATGAGGCGATCGAGCGCCGCCACTCGGCAGGCCGTCATGTTGGCTACGCTCGCGTTCAAGACCCGTGGGTCGGTTGCGTCCGAGCTGGCCAAGAAGTTCAGGTCGTTCAGGCCGACCTCCACAATGAACAACCGACACGCGGCTAGCCCGGACTCAGTCGAGGAGCTGACATTGATGGACGCCGCTGGCGCCACGGGCTGCAGCGGCAGCAGGCAAGTCCCGTCAGCGGCGGCGGCCGCAGCGGCGGCGGCGGCGGCCACCGTGCCGTTGTCGGCGACGGCGCTGGGGGCCGAGGCCAGGTACAAGGAGATCTGGTCTGGCAGGTCAAGCACGCCGGGCGAGATGGGGTCCAGGCGGCAAGCTCTGGCGCCGCCGTGCGCGTAGTTTTGGAGGGTGAGGTTGGCGGAGGCGTTGTGTGCGGCCGCGAGGGTGAACAGGTGGTCAGCCCAGACGGGCCCGTCGGAGAAGCGGCCGAGCCAGAAGGTCTGCGGGGTGGGCACCAGGCAGTGGCTCCTGTTGAGGACGTTGCCTGCGGACGTGCGGAGCACAGGAAGCGTTGGTGTTGGTACGTGTGTGAGGGTGAGCGGGTGGGCGGGTGGCTGCGCACGACATGAAGGCATGTCGGGGGCTGGCTTACCGACTCGTCGCGACGTTATGGGCCATCTCAGCGGTGGGCACACCAGCACCGCACAGCGGCACACCGACGCGCCTTTTGCATACAGGGTCTGGGCAGGCAGTGCGTGTGCGTAGAGGCCGTGCGATGCCTCCGGGGGGACCTGGAGGCCGCTATGGGGCTCTACGGAGGTTAATTTCAAATTTCAACCTCGGAACTCCCCGACCCCGGTCCCAAGATGCCTCCCCACCCACCCAGCCACCCACCCAGCCACCCACCCACCCGTATCGGTCAGCGAGTCGCCGAAGATGACGATGGCGGCAGGGAGGGCGCCGCTGCCCGGGCTGCCCTGGGCAGCTGCAGCGATGACGGTGGCCTGGTGGGACAGCGACACTGCCGCGAGGATCGAGGCGACGACGAGGAGGAATGGCGACATTGCGCGGCGGGGCCTCTGCAGCGGCCGACGGCCTCGCGGGAGGGCAGTGACCTAATGGTAATAATCGATGGTAATGAGTGTGCTTGTATGTGTATGTGTGTGTGCGTATGAGCATCTGTGTGTGCGACCCACCGAGAGCGAGTCTCACGTCGACATTTGCAACGGTTTGCAACACCGGTAATAATAATAACAAGCGCGACATGAACTGGAACGAGGTACATGATGACGGGATACATGGGCAGACGGTGCCAACGTAACCTTCGCGCGCGCATTGGTGTCAACACCTTGGGGTGCCATCCGAAGCAGCTGGGCGGCAGCTTCGGATGTACGGTACCCCCAGCAGCCAGCTCGCCTCCTTGTCCCACGATAGATAGATAGATGAGGCGGATGAGGAGGCCACCGCCCGCCCATCATACAACGTCACACAACGATCGATCAGCACCGCACACACAATCTCGGCTGTCCTGATCTGCGGATCTGATTGCAGCGGTCCCAAGCAACAAGCGCCAACAGGGGCGGGCATGCTAAGTTGGCGAATTGACATAGCCCACGCACCCCTGATTGGGTATATATGGTGCATGTCTGCATGACCCATGGGTCGGTCGGTAGCTAGATAGCGAGTGCCGGCCGCGGATAGGTCATAGCGATGTCCAGATTAGGCTCTGTCTCCTCCAGGAGCATCCCTAGTTAACGCTTGAGATGCTCCATCGGGGATCAGCGGAGCACCCGCGCGCAGAAGGCGGAACCAACCTCAGGCCAAAAAAGGTGGCAGGCAGGGGCCTACCTAGTCGGTGGGCATACCGTAACCT
Organism: Pleodorina starrii; assembly: GCA_030267565.1. Lineage (NCBI taxonomy): Eukaryota > Viridiplantae > Chlorophyta > Chlorophyceae > Chlamydomonadales > Volvocaceae > Pleodorina > Pleodorina starrii. The sequence goes on along the minus strand of BRXU01000005.1, from coordinate 3,586,711 downwards.
CCGTTATTACCAGATGGGCTTGTCGCATTCGTGGCTGATCAAGGCCAGGTGTCCACAGAAGCTTTACTGCTTTGTTTGCCGGATGTTGTTGATGAGTTGGACAGTGGACAGATATGTACTGCTGTTAGACAGATGCTGCCGCTCGCGGGAAGCACGTGAAGCGGAGTACAACAGGTCAGGTAGATAGGTTCTCCTGAACAGGACCGTGTTGGCACCGCGATGGGGGGGCGATGGTAGGTGCCGCTGGCCCCGGCGGAGCCAGGGGGTAGGTTAAGGGCAGGGGTAGGGCGCAGCAGGGCGGAACGAAGCAGGATGCACTCGAGCAGCCAAGGAAGGTTAGCCACACCACCGCCAGCCGCCAGTGCAGGTCGGGTTATGTCGTATGTGCATACGAGACGCGCTGGGGAGCACCTTAAGTCACCGATATACAGAAAAAGCCAATCGGATGGGGCGGGGGAGATGGGAAAAGGAGCCGGGCCTGCTGCACAGGAGTGAGCGGACAGCATCGGCCAACTGTTCCTGGCCCGGCACTGGCCGCTGGCCGCCGGCGGAAGCAGCAGCTGTAACACGGCGGTTACATTACCGTACAGGTGCCGTACAAACGGACAGGACAAAATCCTCAGAAAGGCGTCGCACAGCATCTCGAGTAGCCTTTGCCCCGCCCAAGCATTACAGCAGCCGTCACACACGCAACCCCCAATCAAGGCAGCCAAAACCCAGCACCCAAAATAAACCGGTGTGGCGGCGGCTGAGTGGAGAAGAGCGTACATGTCGGCCGGTCGGGTTCCTTGTCCACGCCTGGTTCCACTCTGGTGACACGCCTGGTTTCCCTTCCGCTGCGTAGTGTAATCCAGAGTTACAATGGACGTTACGGTTGGCATGTCGGGAGATCCAGCCTGCTGCTGGGGTCAGCACAGCACAGCCACCACACATACACGCCCTCCCCCCACATCCAACATCTATCCCCGCACCCGACACACGCACATGCACACACAGTGTATGCGCAACACCCTTGCATGTATGCATGCGTGCATGGGTCCAGCACCGCCGCCCGACAGCCATGATGACCCGGTGCGATGTGAAGAAGAAGACACGACAAGTTAGCATGACGCAATGTGACATGGCGTGGCGCCCGGTGTGATGTACGGCTGCACGCAGCCCGCAAGCAGCTAGCAGGTACCATAGCGGCGCCACATACCAATAATAAACTGGGTGAGGGTCCCCGCTGTCTACAATGCAGTACAGCATGTGAAGGACACAACTAATAAGCAAGCAAGCATGTCCCCCTCAATGCCAATGCTCTGCAATGCGTGAGCGCCATGTTCACGAGCGCCTGCCGGTATCATGCGCAAAACCCAGCGCCTCGTGCACGGCGACCTCAAACCCATGACCCCCCGACCCAACAATAACGTGCAGCTGTGTCACTGCCATCCCCTGCCGTTGCCTAGGCGATGGGCATGCCTGGCCTGAACCGTGCCGCCCAGCTTGATAGGCATAGGACCCAGATCATCAAACGCGTTCAGTATACTGGCCGCCGCCGCCCTCCCCAATGCTCCGGTATAAGCCCCGGTGTGTGCAGTCCACCAGCCAGGTCTCCCCATCCCAACCCCCACCAGCTGCCGCGGCTGCCGTTCCCCGACCCGTCAGCTGCGCCGCCAGACGGCTCAGTCGCCGCGCGGCGTCGCGGCTGAGCTGCGGGCACCAAATGCTCAGGGGGTGCTCCGGTGCTGCTGCTGCCTGCTCATCCGTCTCCTGCCCCTCGGACCTCTGCTGCCGCCGCCAGCTCCGCTGCTTCTCCACCGTCTCCAGCAGCATCCGCACCTCGTCCTCCACCAGCCCCGACAGGCCCTGAGTGGTCATGACGTCAAGCTCCAGGGAGAGGCGCTCCAGGGCGGGCAGGTCCGCCAGGCAGTGCAGACGAGGCACGGGATTATGGCAGCCCGCCAACCGCCAGTGATCCAGGTCGGCGCCGGCGGCAGCTGCAGCCTTGGCGCCGCGCCAGCTGGCCAGGGCGCGCTCGCCCTCGTCCACGTAGCGCTGCAGGGCGGCGGGGAAAGCCAGCAGGGTGTGAGGAAGGCGGGTCTTAACGTACCAAACTCAGGCCCGGCTCGGCGACGATGCCTTCATTGGTGGCCTCGGCCTCGGTACACCGCATTCATCCGCGTCTCAAGGCAGTGTTTGGCCCTTGATCCCTACCTGGCCACATCCCGGGGCCCAGGAGCTCAGGAGCTCGGGATGGCACATGCACGCCGGACCGGACAAGCCCTAGAGTGTTGTCCACAGGTTGGCTGAAGGCGCCTGCCGCAGCACCCTCCCACACAGGGGCGGCCACGGCGGCGTGAACGTCCCCCGGCGGAAAGTGGTGAAACTTGCTGCACTTGCTGTGTCAGAGCAGCTGCCCCACGCTCTCAGCCCGCATCCCCACACAACCTGTCCCGCCCGCACTGCCGCCGACCCTTCCCCCCCCCTTCCCCCACACAAACATAATTACAGACAGACAGAGCAGGCCACCATTACCGCGGCCCTCACCTCGTACTCAGTGATGGTTATGTCCAGCGCCTTGAGCTGCGGGCAGGCCCGGACCACCGCCGCAAGGTGCGCGTCCACATTTGCCGCCCCGTGCCAGCGGGAGTCCTCGTGAAGCCGGTAGCTCAACGTCAGACCCAGCCGCGTCAGGCAGCCCACACGCCCCAGCAGGTCCAGCTCCCGCAGGTGGTCGTGCCACGCCTGCCTTTGGTCCATGGGCGGCAGCGTGTGAGGGTTGTCGTAAGCGACCTCCAGCTCGCACAACTCCCTCATGTGCTGCTGCAGCGTGTCCCGGAGATCGTCTCTGCTTGGGTCGGCTGGGAGCGCAAGCATCGCTGCATGGGGGCCCAGCACCTCCAGCGTCCGGACCAAGTGTCCATGGTCCATGCCCTCCAGAAGCATACTCGGCCATTCTGTCGCCTGCAGCACCACGGGCGTCCCCCGCAGGGCAGACATCACCGCCAGAAGGTCCGTGAACGCAAAATTCTCACACGCCACCAGCGTCGTCGCCACGGCGGCGACGGTGCTGCCGCCGCCACACGCATCACCATCCTGCGGTGGCGACACCAACGCCGGCAGCAGCCCGGTCAGCATCGCCGCGGTGTCAACGGCCAGCGTCAGGCACCGCAGCCGCGGCAGCCTGGCAGCCGCGGCGCCGCCTGTGGCTGGGTCAATCGCGAGCAGCTCCCGCAGCCGCGCCAGCGGGCTGTCGGCCTGCGTGGCCAGCTGGGCGTACAGCCCGAAGCCGCCCACGCGCCAATGCGGCGCTCTCAGCGAAAATTCGAGACACTCCAGACGTGGCAAGCAGCCCGTCGCCAGCGTGGAAGCTAGTAGGTCCAGACCCGCAAGCTGCACTCGGGCACCTGGCTCGTAGCCATAGTCGTCGATGAACATGCCCAGATGCGTGGTATGGCCGCCCACAGGCAGCGGCAGGCCGTGCGTCTGCAGCGGCAGCAGCATGTCATCGTGTAAGTGTATGTCATCGCACTGCAGCGCCAGCCGCACCGACAGGTGGGTGAGCTGCCGCAGCCCGGCGCGCCAGGCCACCGCTACACGCCGTGTCCAGGGGACGGGCATACCCAGGGCGTGTGCCCGCAGCTCCCACTGGCTGGCCATGCCGGGGGCCAGGTCCAGGGTGCGAAGATTGGTCAGATCCGCCAGCGCGAGCGCCCAATCCTCACTGGCCGTGTGCAGTCCGTCGTCCCGGCAGTGCAGCCTCAGAGTGGTCAGCGTGGCGCGCATCGGGGTGAGGAGCGCGGGGTGAAAGCCTGCGTGCTGCACGTCTGGAGTTCGGCCCGCCGCCGCCGCTGCTCCCGGTGCTGCTGCTGCTGCTGCCTGCGGTGCCGGTGCCGCTGCGGGCTGCGGCGGGGCTGGGTCCGGCTGCAGTGATGCGGGCAGCCCTGCGTTGACAACCACTCCGCCCTGCGACTGCTCTCCCGCCTCCTGCTGCTGGTCCGCCGCCGCCGCCTGTTGCTGGTCCGCCGGCTGCTGTGGGCCCTGAGCAGCCGCCGCCGCCGCCAGCTGCTGCGGCGGGCCCTCCACCGCCTCGTGCTGGGCATCCTCGCCATCGTCGCCGTCCTCGTTACCCTCCCCGGTATCCTCATCCGCATCTGCAGCATAGTCATCGCCCTCACCCTCGCTTTCACCATAGTCATCGTCATCCTCCTCGGCATCCTCCTCATCATCGTCCTCATCATCGTCGTCGTCGTCGTGCTCGTTTTCCCCACCTGCTGCCTGGCCGTCACGCTCTTGTTCCGGGTTGGTCTCCAGGCGGTAGCCGTGTAAAGACAGCTCCTCCAGCAACGGGAACGCGGACGTGATCTGCAGGAGCTGCTCCCCGAACAGAAGGATGGGGTAGTCGGAAGGGCACGCCATCTCCAGGGAACGGAGCTGTCGGGATGCCAGACGCCAGATGGTCCTGTGCACCCAGTGCGGCGAGCTGGTGTGGAAGCCGTCCAGCTCGGCGCCGGCACGCTTGGCCGCCTCACGGCATGCATCCTGGATAGAAGTAAATCCCGTGCTGTTGTTCCTCCCATCTCGTATCTGTATGGACCTGGGATGAAAAGGGAGCACGGTCGATCCGTGGGCAGACGGGAGGCGGGGGATGTCAACACGCCCCGCGTGGCTCCCTTGCACGGCGAATTGTGGGTGGGAATGTTTTTGGCCTGTGTAAAGCGGCTTTGTTCAAAGGAGCATGACATTGAAGCGTAAACGCAGTTCCAACTTACAGCAACTACGTACAACGCCCTACCGGAGTTGGTTGAAGGACTTCAGGAATCGCTCGAGCCAGGCCACGTTGCCCCAGTTTATGTGAGGCCTCTTGGTCGTGTCGAACAGTAGCCATGAGCGCGACGCGGAGATTGCGCGGCGGCCAAGCTGACATGACGCTCTGAAAGCGGGAACGTCGCGCCGGTCCAAGAAGTCTGCAATGCGACTCCATATATCTTCGTTATGGACGTTGGATGAGAACTCACGACGCGAGAACTTGTCACCAGCAGAACCGTTCATAATACTCGACCGAGTCTCTTTAAAACTCAACTGAGAATCAAATTTGTGAACATTACGTGAGATGTCGTATTAATACATCTCCTATATTAGCGTGCATGCTCATGCGGGTCTAATACAGCGGTCGAAAAATATACACGTTTTGGTTGCCGGTACGATTCCGGTTGATGGTTACTTTTCCTGGGATCCGGATCCCAACTTTCATATGGTGTGTTATCCACGCCAAGTACCGGACAAGCTGGGATAGACCGTCGCGACTGCCAACTAAACTGGACAGTGCGATACGAACCCAAACGCATCGACTGCTGAGTGGAAAGATGGACGGCGGCGGTTCCGGAGCGGATACGCGGCAGTAAGCCGGTGGATGCAGCTCAGGAAAGGAAACCAACAAAGGAGGTTTCCACGGCCTTGAGCCAGAAGCAAGAGGCATATCTGCTTACAGGCCTGGCAGGTAGGGCACTGCAAACGGACACAGAAATGAAGGCATACATAGCGGAGCACGCTGTCGTACAGCGTACACCGTACAACAAGAGCTCGGACGCTGCAACACATTCCCCCTGCATGTTTCCCCTGCAGCGCAAGCCGCCCGCTCGCCAATGCCGCCCCTGCGCGACGACACACGCATGTCTATGTTTAATAAGTCGGTTAAACATTCCAGAGCCACCTACCCGCGTCCTCATTCATCCGCCCAAAGCACAGTATCTCCTCCCGTCGTGCAACAACGTGCGTTGACCTGCCGCCACATACTGGTACGCTGACCAAAAGGCGTTGTGTCGTGTTGTTTGTGTTGTGCGGGGGAGAGAGACCGAGATGACACATACAACACAACACAGCGCCACCCCACGTGTGCACGCACATGTACCGGTACTACCTGCCACTACGACAGTACGGCACGCCAACAGCTGAAGCTCTCCCATTCGCCCTCCCTCCTGTCGCCACCAACACGCCCGCACCACCTGCCAGGGAGACAACAACACGTTGCACGTTGCCGTACATCGCGGCGCTTTGTACGGCGGGGTGGTAGTCGGTTTCCCCGGTCCCATCAGTCCCCACCCCCACCCACCTCCGCAAGGTGGGTAGGTATGAGGAGACCAGGAGGGAGAGCGAGAACACGGAATAAGGGCCTTCAACTGCTGCTGCTGAACTGACTCCGGATGGATGGAGTCCGGACAACACAGCCGCTTCAACGAATGGCAGCTCATGCACTGTACTGATTACGCACCGATCGATGTGCTGCTGCCTTCCAGGTTAGGTCCGTGCCCCACAGCCATCTTCCCATCTACCCATCCATGCATCCAGCCCCAAGCGAGGCGTGCAGTGACGAACTTCGTTTTGCTGCATTCCAACTGTACATGGGCGGGCGGCAGCAGTTGTAGCTGCGTGGTAGGTGCGACCGCCCTGCAGAGTTGCCAGCTGTAACGATATATATGCTTTGATATTTCCGGTTAATTGCCAATGGCTTGTCGTTATTGGAAAGCAGCTTTAGGGACTCACGAAAGTGGCGAACGACCGTTTGAGTTAGTTAGAGACAAGCAGGGCGGACAGGGGCGGAGCCCGGTCGTACACCAAGATCTCAAGGCGTCGGCCTTACATATATGCCGACTGGTGGAGCCTATTTGATTTAATTTTATTCTCAGGTGTCTCTTGACACCACCCATTACTGGTACATGATCGATTTTCTCTTTACTAAGATCACTCTTTAGTATGCTACTTTAGTGGGCTCCTTCATCTGTCGCCGTTCTTCGGTCGTCACTCTGGTGACACGCCTGGTTTCCCTTCCGCTGCGTAGCGTAATCCAGAGTTACAATTAACGTTACAACTGGCATGTCGGAGCTCCAGCTGGGGTCAGCACAGCACCACACACGCCCTCCCCCACATCCCACATCCAGCACCTATCTATCCCCGCACCCGAGACACACATGCACACACAGTGTATGCGCATAGCCCATGCATGCATGCATGCGTGCATGAGTCCAGCACCGCCGCCCGACAGCGGTGCGATGTGAAGGAGATACGACGACCTAGCGTGACGCAATGTGACATGGCGTGGCGCCCGGTGTGATGTACGGCTGCACGCAGCCCGCAAGCAGCTAGCAGTCACCATAGCGGCGCCATATACCAATAATAAACTGGGTGAGGGTCCCCCGCTGTCTACAATGCAGTACAGCATGTGTAGGACGCAACTAATAAGCAAGCGTGTCCCCCTTGCTTCCAATGCCCTGCAATGCGTCACGAGCGCCAACCCAGTGCCACGTGCCTTAAACCCATGAACCCCCCGACCCAACATTAACGTGCAGCTGTGTCACTGCCATCCCCTGCCGTTGCCTAGGCGATGGGCTCGTCTGGCCTGAACCGTGTCGCCCAGCTTGATAGGCATAGGACCCATGTCTTAACCGTGTTCAGTTTACTGGCCGCCGCCGCCCTCCCCAATGCTCCGGTATAAGCCCCGGTGTGTGCAGTCCACCAGCCAGGTCTCCCCATCCCAACCCCCACCAGCTGCCGCGGCTGCCGTTCCCCGACCCGTCAGCTGCGCCGCCAGACGGCTCAGTCGCCGCGCGGCGTCGCGGCTGAGCTGCGGGCACCAAACGCGCAGGGGCGGCTCCGGCGGCGCTGCCTGCTCATTCCTCTCCTGCCCTGCCGCCGCTGCCGCAGCCGCCCGCTGCTGCCGCCGCCAGCTCCGCCGCTTCGCCACCGTCACCAGCAGCATCCGCACCTCGTCCTCCACCAGCCCCGACAGGCCCTGAGTGGTGATGACGTCAAGCTCCAGGGAGAGGCGCTCCAGGGCGGGCAGGTTCGCCAGGCAGTGCAGACGAGGCACGGGACTGCCGCAGCCCGCCAGCCGCCAGCGATCCAGGTCGGCGCCGGCTGCAGCTGCAGCCTTGGCGCCGCGCCAGCTGGCCAGGGCGTGCTCGCCCTCGCCCTCGTCGCGGCGCTGCAGGGCGGCGGGGAAAGGCAGCAGGGTGTGAGGAAGGCGGGTTTGAACATACGAACTCAGGCCCGGCTCGACGATGACGCCTTCACCGGTTTCGGTACACCGCATTCGTCTCAAGCAAGAGTTTGGCCCTTCATCCCTGGCCACATCCCGGGGCCCAGGAGCTCAGGATGGCACATGCACACCGGACCGGGCGCGCCCTGGAGTGTTGTCCACAAGTTGGCTGAAGCCGCCTGCCGCAGCACCCACCCATACGCCCACACAGGGCGGCCCGGCGGCGTGAACGTCCCCCGGCGGACAGTGGTGAAACTTGCTGCACTTGCTGTGTCAGTGCAGCTGCCCCACGCTCTCAGCCGGCATCCCCACACAACCTGTCCCGCCCGCACAGCCGCTGACACTTCCCTGCCATGCTCCCCTCCCCCCGCACATACAGACATACAGACAGAGCCGGCCGCCATTGCCGCGACCCTCACCTCGTGCTCCGTGATGGTTATGTCCAGCGCCTTGAGCTGCGGGCAGGCCCGGACCACCGCCGCAAGGTGCGCGTCCACATTTGCCGCCCCGTGCCAGCAGGGGGTCCTGTATCGCCCGGTGGGACGTCTGCAGCTAAACGTCAGACCCAGCCGCGTCAGGCAGCCCACGCCCCCCAGCAGGTCCAGCTCCCGCAGGTGGGCGTTCCACGCCTCCCGGGACCTCAGGCCTGGGCCATGGCCTGGGCCTGGGTCTGGCGGCGGCATGCGCGGCAGCGTGTGAGGGTTGTCGTAAGCGACCTCCAGCTCGCACAACTCCCTCATGTGCTGCCGCAGCGTTTCCCGGAGATCGACTCTGTTCGGATCGGCCGGGAGCGCCAGCACCGACGCATGGGGGCCCAGCGCCTCCAGTGTATCGACCAAACTGTCATGGTTCATGCCCTTCAGAAGCCCATTCCCCTGTCCTGTCGCCAGAAGCGCCACGGGTGTCCCCCGCAGGGCAGACATCACCACCAGAAGGTCCGTGAACGGAAAGTAGCCGCGTGCCACCAGCGTCGTCACCACGGCGCCGCCGCCATAAACATCGCCGCCCTGCGGCGGCGACACCAACGCCGGCAGCAGCCCGGTCAGCATCGCCGCGGTGTCAACGGCCAGCGTCAGGCGCCGCAGCCGCGGCAGCCTGGCAGCCGCGGCACCGCCTGTGGCTGGGTCGATCGCGAGCAGCTCCCGCAGCCGCGCCAGCGGGCTGTCGGCCTGCGTGGCCAGCTGTGCCCCCAGCCTGAAGCCGCCCCCGAGCCAATCCGGCGCACCCAGCGAAAACTCCAGACACTCCAGAAGCGGCAAGCGACCCGTCGCCAGTGTGGAAGCGAGCAGTTCCAGACCCGTGACCGCATGCTTCACCTCGGCACCTGGCACGTAGCCAGGGTCGTCGATGAACATGCCCAGGTGCGTGGTGTGGCCGCCCACAGGCAGCGGCAATTCGTGCGTCTGCAGCGGCAGCAGCATTCTGCCGTGTAGGCCATCGGACTGCAGCGCCAGCCGCACCGACAGGTGGGTGAGCTGCCGCAGCCCGGCGCGCCAGGCCACCGCCACACGGCGTGTCCAGGGGACGGCCATACCCAGGGCGTGTGCCCGCACCGCCGCCTCGCAGGCCATGCCGGTGGCCAGGTCCAGGGTGCGAAGATTGGTCAGATCCGCCAGCGCCAACGCCCAATCCTCACTGGCCATATGCAGTGCGTCGTCCTGGCAGTGCAGCCGCAGAGTGGTCAGCGTGGCGCGGATCGGGGCGAGGAGCGCGGGGTGGAAGCCTGCATGCTGCACGTCTGAAGGTCGGCCTGGCGCCGCCGCCGCCGCTGCTGCTGCTGCTGCCTGCGGTGCCGGTGCCGCTGAGGGCTGCGGCGGGGCTGGGTCCGGCTGCGGTGACGCGGGCAGCCCTGCGTTGACAACCTCCCCGGCCTGCGACGGCTCTCCCGCCTCCTGCTGCTGGTCCGCCGCTGCCTGCTGCTGCTCTGACGGCTGCTGCGGGCCCTCCACCGCCTCGTGCTGGGCATCCTCGCCACCGCCACCGTCCTCGTTACCCTCCTCCGTATCCTCCTCCGTATTCCCTTTTTCGGGGTTGGTCTCCAGGAGGTAGCCGTGCAGGGACAGCTCCTCCAGCAACGGGAACGCGGACGTGATTTGCAGGAGCTGCTCCCCGAACAGAATGATGTGGCTGTTGGAAGGGCACGCCATCTCCAGGGAACGGAGCTGTCGGGATGCCAGACGCCAGATGGTCCTGTGCACCCAGTGCGGCGAGCCGGTGTGGAAGCCGTCCAGCTCGGCGCCGGCACGCTTGGCCGCCTCACGGCATGCATCCTGGATAGAGGTCAAGCCCTTGCTGGTGTTCCTCCCATCTCGTATCTTTATGGACCTGGGATGAACAGGGAGCACGGACAATCCGTGGGCATACGGGAGGCGGGCGATGTCAACACGCCCCGCGTGGCTCCCTTGTACGGCCAACTGTGGGTGGGAATGTTTTTGGCCTGTGTGGAGCGGCTTTGTCCAAAGGCGCATGCCAGTGGAACGCGCAAACGCAGTTCCAGCCTACAGCAAACAGAACGCCCTACCGGAGTTGGTTGAAGGACTTCAGGAATCGCTCGAGCCAGGCCACGTTGCCCCAGTTTATGTGAGGCCGCTTGGTCGTGTCGAACAGTAGCCATGAGCGCGACGTGGAGGGTGCGCGGTGGCCAAGCTGGCATGACGCTCTGAAAGCGGGAACGTCGCGCCGGTCCAAGAAGTCTGCTATGCGACTCCATATATCTTCGTTATGGAAATTGGATAAGAACTCACGATGCGAGAACTCGTCATCAGCAGAGCTGTCCATGACGAGCGAGCGAGTGTCTGTGTAAACTCGACTGAGAATCAAATTGTGAACATTACGTGCGTTCTCTTATTAAGACGTCTCCTATATTACGGATTCGGTGATTACAGCTTTACAGGGGAACCAGCTTTCACACCGGTTGCTAGCCGTACAGCGGTTACAGCGGTTTCTACTAAGCCAGTGGACGTAGATTTCCACTCAGTCAGTAGACACAAACGCCGAAGCGCCTGTTCTTTTATTATACAATACGTTATTACAGTACACATAATTAGTTTATGATGCTGGATTCATAGCCGGACCTTGGCTCGTAATGTTCCCGGATGTGCCAGGGTACCTACCTGCACTGCTCTACCCTCGCGGCCGTAATACTGCTTGTGTTCATCTATAGTTCTTTAGGATTGACGCTTGAATGCCCCGAGCCGGCCGGCGGCTTCTTGGCGGGGCAGCTCGTCGGCATCCGCTCTCACCACCTCGGCAACATGTCCCGAGATGGAGAAGACCATAGTTTTGAGAGGAAGTTTACCTCCGTGTCGGATCATAGCAAGCTTGGCCGCAAGCGGGTCCAAGTGCAGTTAAAAGCTGACAGCCCTAACAAGAAGCCACGGCTTACTGAGGCTCGACCATTAGATCATTTCCTCAAGCTTCGTCAAAGGAGGGCAAAGGAGTCAAGCTCCGATGACAGCGAGACGCCCGACCCTGACCCCGGCCCTGGGCGCCGCTCGGGCCCCCCCGCCTTCACCTTCCCGAACCCCACCGCCCCCCAGCCCTCCTGACGACGGATTCGACATCCCCCTCGGAGCACACATTGATCAGCCCACAGCCCGCAGCAGAGCCGATACCAATGCCCGTCAGCAAGCAGCACGGGCGGGTGGGGGGCAGGGGTACTCCAATGCCCAGGGGGGTTTGGGGGACAGACACACAGAGATAGGCAGACAGAGAGAGACAGACAGAGAAAACACGAGGCCAAAGCCGCGATGGGGAGAAGGCGTAAGGGGGTGCAATCTGAGACTTGGGGTTGGGAGCGTTTGTTGCAAACGGAGGCCACAAAGCGCCCACAGCGTCAACCCCAGCCTCCTGCTGCACCCCCCCCTGTCCACATCTCCAACCCTACCTGTGCCGTACTGTCGGGGTAGCGGGTCGCGACTAACATCCCTGTTTGCGACTCACATCCCTGTTTGCCCCAAAGCAGGGCATGTGCGTGGTGCGCACTGATTTCCACTAGCTTAGTAGAAACAAATGTGGTTTCTACTACTGTAGTAGCCGCGTGCGGCAGCCCGGCTCTTGCATGTCAGGGGCTGGCATACAGTGGACCTGCCTGGTAGTGTTTGTACCCAATTTGTGCCGTGCTGTTGAGGTGGCGGGTCGCGACGCGCATCTCGCATGTACCCCAAAGCCTGGTTTCTGCAGGGCATGAGCGTGGTGTGCACTGATTTCTACTAGCTTAGTAGACGGCCGCCGGCCCAGTGCCGGACACCAATCGACCTCGAATTGAAAAACGGACTTCACCATTGGATTTATCTTGTCAAAAACTGTTGTGGCTATGTTATTGCTGCGAGGATCTGACTTTTGCCTGTGTCGGGTGGGTGGCCCGTGGGGCTAGCTGATTTCCACGACCAGCCTGCCCATGCAACGACGGGAACCCTGTGATGCCATGCACCGCCAGCCGCCAGAGCGCCTCCTTGTGGTTGTTCTCCCACTGCAGCCGCCAGAGGCAGCGCAGGGTGCGAGAGAGCAGACCCTGGAACCCCATGTGGTAGAGAGCTTTGCTGAGGACGTAGGCCGCTGCAGCCGCCGCCAGGCCGAAAGTGGTGAGAGGCAGCCACGCGACCAGAGCCAGCGCGGACTCCACCCCAGCAAGCCGCACCAGCACGGCCTGAGCGTCGTTGCGGAGGCCCACACCGAGCGTCTTGGCCTGGGCAACGGTTCGCAGCTGTGCCGCCGGGCCGATGAAGGCAAGCAGGGGTAAGGGGGACACCGCTGAGCCCAACCCGCGAGCACGGCCGTCTGTCCAACCGCACGCGCCCCCCCCCAACAACCCAGCACGAACATATTACAAAACACGGCGAATTCTTCCCATTACGCATGCAGCAAGCAGCCCGAGTAGACGTCTCGCGGTCTGTTGGAGCTCATCGCTCGCTCCTCGACTCCAGCCCAAGTTCGGACGGACCGCGGCGGTGGCGGTTTCCAGGGGCCATTTCAGCAGCTGCTGCTGCAGTGCTTCGTCGATCACCGCCTCACCTCCGCCGGCCACCCACAGGCCGACGGTGCGGCCGAAAGGCTGGTGCAGGTGGTTAAGGCGGCGCTGCACAAGCACTGCAACGAGAGGGGGGCACGGACGCCTGCTGGAACCTACACCTGCCTCAGCTGGCGCTCGCCTACCGCTGCTCGCCGCAGGCGTCGACCTGCCGGCACTCGCCGTATGAACTCATGTTCGGCGTGCCGCCAGTTGTACAGCCTGCCGTGCGGGAGTGGATGGCGGCACCGCTGGGATTTGTGGAGACGGAGTCGGCAAAGGCCAACACGGCTACACGGCGGCGCTCAACGAGCACGCCGCCCTGCTGCGGCGGCACGCGCCAATTGCCGCAGCGAACCTGCTCATCACCCAGCGCCGGGACAGCCGGCGCTACACGCAGGTGCCGTCGGGCAGCGCCGGCACGGTCAGGCAAGTACCGGCCGCCCACCATCGAGTTTGCCCCTGGCGACTACGTGATCGGCGGTGCACAGCATGCTGCAGATGCCGGTTTATTACGAAGAGGTGCTGCGGGTAGAGCGGGTGGGGCCCATGGGGATTGCGGTTGTTATCAGTAGGGATGCGTCGCGCATTAGGAGGCGGATCAAGCAGCTGGTGCCCTGCCACCTGGCCAACCTTGATCGACCCCCGGCTGCAGCGGCCGCCCGCGGACCTCGCTTGCGAGGTCTGCGGGTCGCCACACGACGAGGCGTGCATGCTGCGTGCGGGACCGGCTGGCACCTGCAGTGCCTGTCCCCACCACTCAGCGGCGCTCCGGCCGGCCAGTGGGTCTGCCCCCGAGTGGGACGCGGAGGAGCGACACACTCAGGGGATCAGCTGTTGGCGCCGCCGCAGCGTGCCATCCTGCGGGCTTGGGGTTGTTCCGAGGGTTCGGTGTCGTGTCGGTGTTGTGAGGCTCATGAAGGGCATGGCAAGGGTCTCGGGGGAGGGGCCTTGAAAACGGTCGCGAAGGCCGGCCGCCCTGCCCGTCTGGACCTGCCTTCTTGCCAACGGGTGGCATACCGTGATGCGTCGCAGGGATTGGCGTTCGGTGTGTTTACTTAGGGTAGTCGCGTGTTGCCGCCGCACGCATCGTAGCGGGACACCAGCGCAGGACCGGCTAGCCGGCAGGCTTTGAGCAGCGTTTGCTTAGCACGTGTGCGATCCAGTATGTAGGCGACCTCCCCAAGCGTGCACGAACCCCTTGGCGGACTGTTGCAGTTTGTCAGCACTTCGTAGCCAGTGTCGATGAAGGTTCGTTGGGTGTTGCTTGTTGGTGTTTGAACCCGCCCCCGTGCAGGGTGGCGCGGCTTCCGTCGGAGGTTTGCTGGTTTTGCTGCGGGGGTGTTGGGGGCCTTAATTGCTAGCCAGAGCGTGGTGCGCTGGTTGTGGCCTCGGTTGTGGTGTCATGGTGCGCACACGCACCTGCCAACCGCGCGGTGCTGCCCCACGGGTGTACGGCAGAGTGCAGAGCATGAGACGACGATCGGAGTTGCATGACTTTGGCATTCCCGCCACTGCGTGCGGAGGAGGGGAAAATCCACACCCCCGGTGTCAGGGCCGCATGCGTGCCGTCCGCTGCACATGACAAGCTAGCAGCTGCTGCAGGCTCCGTTCGGCCACGCACCTGTAGCTGAAGCTTCAGTGCTTCGTGGATCCATTCCCACTCCCCAGCTGGGAGATTGATTGATCACCGGCACCGACCAGGGCCCGGCGTGGCGGCGGCTGAGTGATGAAGAAGAGCGTACGTGTCGGTTGGTCGTCCACACCTGGTTCCACTCTGGTGACACGCCTGGTTTCCCTTCCGCTATGTAGCGTAATCCAGAGGTCCAGACGTTACAATTGGCATGTCGGGAGATCCAGCCTGCTGCTGGGGTCAGCACACCAGCCACGCACCACACATGCACGCCCTCCCCCACATCCCACATCCAGCACCTATATATCCCCACACCCGACACACACACACATGCACACACAGTGTATGCGCAACACCCTTGCATGTATGCATGCATGCATGGGTCCAGCACCGCCGCCCGACACCCATGATGACCGGCGGTGCGATGTGAAAAAGACACGACGACCTAGCGTGACGCAATGTGACATGGCGTGGCGCCCGGTGTGACGGCTGCACACAGCCCGCAAGCAGCTAGCAGTCACCATAGCGGCACCACATACCAATAATAAACTGGATGAGGGCCCCCGCTGTCTACAATGCAATACAGCAGGTGTGGGACACAACCAATAAGCAAGCACGTCCCCCTCGATGTCAATGCCCTGCAATGCGTGAGAGCCATGTACACGCGCGCAATCATGTGCACAACCCAGTGCCACGTGCACGGCGGCCTCAAACCCATGAACCCCCCGACCCAACATTAACGTGCAGCTGTGTCACTGCCATCCCCTGCCGTTGCCTAGGCGATGGGCACGTCATGCATGAACCGTGTCGCCCCGCTTGATAGGCATAGGACCCAGATCTTAACCGTGTTCAGTTTACCGGCCGCCGCCGCCCTCCCCAATGCTCCGGTATAAGCCCCGGTGTGTGCAGTCCACCAGCCAGGTCTCCCCATCCCACCCCCCACCAGGTGCCGCGGCTGCCGTTCCCCGACCCGTCAGCTGCGCCGCCAGACGGCTCAGTCGCCGCGCGGCGTCGCGACTGAGCTGCGGGCACCAAACGCGCAGGGGCGGCTCCGGTGCTGCTGCTGCCTGCTCATTCCTCTCCTGTCCCGCCTCCACCGCTGCCGCCGCCCTCTGCTGCCGCCGCCAGCTCCGCTGCTTCTCCACGGTCTCCAGCAGCATCCGCACCTCGTCCTCCACCAGCCCCGACAGGCCCTGGGTGTTGACGACGTCAAGCTGCAGGGAGAGGCGCTCCAGGGCGGGCAGTTCCGCCAGGCAGTGCAGACGAGGCACGGGACTGGGGCAGCCCGCCAGCCGCCAGCGATCCAGGTCGGCGCCGGCGGCAGCTGCGGCCTTGGCGCCGCGCCAGCTGGCCAGGACGCGCTCGCCCTCATCCTCGTCGCGGAGCTGCAGGGCGGCGGGGAAAGGCAGCAGGGTGTGAGGAAGGCGGGTGTTAACGTACGTCCTCATGCACGGCTCGGCGATGACACCTTTCCTGGGTGGCCTCGGCCTCGGTACACCGCCTTCATTCACAGGCAGTGGCAGTGTTTGGCCCTTGATCCCTACCTGGCCACATCCTGGGGCCCAGGAGCTCAGGATTGCACAAACACGCCGGACCGGACAAGCCCTGGAGTGCTGTCCACAGGTTGGCTGAAGCCGCTTGCCGTAGCTACCCCCCCCCCACCAACACCACCACACCCACACACACAGGGGCGGCCACGGCGGCGTGAACGTCCCCCAAGCAAGTGCAGCAAGAGTTAGTTCCTGTCCCCGGCGGACATGAACTTACTGTTGCTGCACTTGCTGTGTCAGAGCAGCTGCCCCACGCTCTCAGCCGGCATCCCCACACAACCTGTCCCGCCCGCACAGCCGCCGGCCCTTCCCTCCCCCGCCCCCCTCCCCCCACACATACATACACAGACATACACACAGACAGAGCCGGCCACCATTGCCGCGACCCTCACCCTCCACTCCGTGATGGTTATGTCCAGCGCCTTGAGCTGCGGGCAGGCCCGGACCACCGCCGCAAGGTGCGTGTCAGCGTCGGCCGGCTCGTGCCAGCGGGGGTCCGTGTAACGCCTGTCACGGCTGTAGCAAAACGTCAGACTCAGCCGTGTCAGGCAGCCCACGCGCCCCAACAGGTCCAGCTCCCGCAGGTGGTCGTTCCACGCCGGCCCCTGGGCTAAGTAGCTCATGGGTGGCAGCAAGTTAGGGTCGTCGTAAGTGACCTGCAGCTCGCGCAACTCCCCCATGTGCTGCCGTAGCTTTTCCCGGAGATTGGTTCTGCTCGGATCGGCCGGGAGCGCCAGTGCCGCCGCATGGGGGCCCAGCGCCATCAGCCCATGATCGACAAGCATACTCGCCCCTCCTGTCACCAACAGCGCCACGGGCGTCCCCCGCAGGGCAGACACCACCGCCAGAAGGTCCGCGAACGCCAAGTTGTCACGCGCCACCAGTGTTGTCGCCACGGCGGCGCCGCCATGCACATCGCCGCCCTGCGGCGGTGACACCAACGCCGGCAGCAGCCCGGTCAGCATCGCCGCCGTGTCAACGGCCAGCGTCAGGCGCCGTAGCTGCGGAAGCCTGGCAGCCGCGGCGCCGCCTGTGGCTGGGTCGATCGCGAGCAGCTCCCGCAGCCGCGTGAGTGGGCTGCCGGCCCGTGTGGCCAGCTGTGCGCCCAGCCTGAAGCCGCCCCCGAGCCAATCCGGCGCTCCCAGCGAAAACTCCAGACACTCCAGACGCGGCAAGCAGCCCGTCGCCAGCGTGGAAGCCAGTAGGCCCAGACCCGTCACCGCATGCTTCACTTGGTAGTCTAGCTCCTCATGGTCATCAATGAACATGCCCAGGTGCGTGGTGTGGCCGCCCACAGGCAGCGGCAGGCCGTGCGTCTGCAGCGGCAGTGGGTTGTCTCTGTCATCGCACTGCAGCGCCAGCCGCACCGACAGGTGGGTGAGCTGCCGCAGCCCGGCGCACCAGGCCTCCGCCACACGCCGTGTCCAGGGGACGGGCATACCCAGGGCGTGTGCCCGCACCGCCTCCTCGCAGGCCATGCCGGTGGCCAGGTCCAGGGTGCGAAGATTGGTCAGATCCGCCAGCGCCAACGCCCAATCCTCACTGACCATACCCAGTGCGATATCCTGGCAGTGCAGCCTCAGAGTGGTCAGCGTGGCGCGAATCGGGGCGAGGAGTGCGGGGTGAAAGCCTGCGTGCTGCACGTCTGGAGTTTGGCCCGCCGCCGCCGCTGCTGCCGCCGCCGCCGCTGCTGCTGTCTGCGGTGCCGGTGCCGCTGCGGGCTGCGGCGGGGCTGGGTCCGGCTGCAGTGATGCGGGCAGCCCTGCGTTGACAACCTCCCCGGCCTGCAGCTGGTCTGCCGCCTCCTGCTGCTGCTGCTGGCCCTCGTCATCGTCGTCGTCGTCGTGCTCGTTTTCCCCACCTGCTGCCTGGCCGTCAAGCTCTTGTTCGGGGTTGGTCTCCAGGCGGTAGCCGTGCAGAGACAGCTCCTCCAGCAACGGGAACGCGGATGTGATTTGCAGGAGCTGATCCCCGAACAGAAGGATGCGGTTGTTGGGAGGGCACGCCATCTCCAGGGAACGGAGCTGTCGGGATGCCAGACGCCAGATGGTCCCGTGCACCCAGTGTGGCGAGCCGGTGTGGAAGCCGTCCAGCTCGGCGCCGGCACGCTTGGCCGCCTCACGGCATGCATCCTGGATAGAGGTCACGCCTGAAGTGTTGTTCTTCCCATCTCGTATCTTTATGGACCTGGGATGAACAGGGAGCACGGACAATCCGTGGGCATACGGGAGGCGGGCGATGTCAACACGCCCCGCGTGGCTCCCTTGTACGGCCAACTGTGGGTGGGAATGTTTTTGGCCTGTGTAAAGCGGCTTCGTCCAAAGGCGCATGAAAACCCAGTGGAACGCGCAAACGCAGTTCCAACCTACGGTACAGCACTTACAACGCCCTACCGGAGTTGGTTGAAGGACTTCAGGAATCGCTCGAGCCAGGCCACATTGCCCCAGTTTATGTGAGGCCGCTTGGTCGTGTCGAACAGTAGCCATGAGCGCGACGCGGAGGTTGCGCGGCGGCCAAGCTGACATGACGCTCTGAAAGCGGGAACGTCGCGCCGGTCTAAGAAGTCAGCTATGCGACTCCATATATCTTCGTCAAAGAAGTTGGAAGAGAACTCACGACGCGAGAACTTGTCACCAACAGAACCGTCCATGATCGATCGGGTGTCTGTATAAACTCAATTGAGAATCAATTGGTGAAGATTACGTGCGTTGTCCTATCAAAAACGTCTCCTATATTTAGGATTTGGTGATTACAAGGGGAACCAGCTTGCGCACGCACCGGTTGCTAGCCGTACCCTGCCGTACAGGCAAGACAGACTGTTCCTGACTGTTCATCCTACCCCAGGGGCACCCGCGGAGGAGTGCCTAAAGCATTGCCACCGGGCCCATACATACCAAGCCCGCATTTCCATCAGGCCCACCACGGCCCTTTTGAACTCGCACGAGGTTTAGGCGACGGCCCACGGCCCGGAAGCCAGGATGGGCCGAGAAGCCCGACCGAGAGCAAGCGCCAAGAGGCCAGGCGCGCACACGCAACCCCAATGTCTCCCGCAACGAACCCCAGCACAGGACAAACACGGCGGGGAAAAACGGGAACAGGGACGCCACGAGGCCACCACGAGACCCCACCGCCGCCCCAGCCAGCACGCAGCCGTTGGCACGCAAGCCAGCCCACCAACCCAGAACCCACCCGGGGGAGGGGCGGAGGGCTGGTCCCTTGCCGCCTGGCTACGGCCCCGTGGGCGGAGGCTGTTCCCGGCCCGCGAGCACGGCCGTCTATCCAACCGCACGCGCCCCCCCCAAAACAACCCCGCACGAACATTTTACAAAACACGGCAAATTCTTCCCACTACGCATGCAGCAAGCAGCCCGAGGAGACGTCCCGCGGTCTGTTGGAGCTCATCGCTCTAACAGACATCGCGGTCGCCCGAGGACCTCGCTTGCGAGGTCTGCGGGTCGCCACACGACGAGGCGTGCATGCTGCGTGCGGGACCGGCTGGCACCTGCAGTGCCTGTCCCCACCACTCAGCGGCGCTCCGGCCGGCCAGTGGGTCTGCCCCCGAGTGGGACGCGGAGGAGCGACACTCAGGGGATCAGCTGTTGGCGCCGCCGCAGCGTGCCATCCTGCGGGCTTGGGGTTGTTCCGAGGGTTCGGTGTCGTGTCGGTGTTGTGAGGCTCATGAAGGGCATGGCAAGGGTCTCCGGGGAGGGGCCTTGAAAACGGTCGCGAAGGCCGGCCGCCCTGCCCGTCTGGACCTGCCTTCTTGCCAACGGGTGGCATACCGTGATGCGTCGCAGGGATTGGCGTTCGGTGTGTTTACTTAGGGTAGTCGCGTGTTGCCGCCGCACGCATCGTAGCGGGACACCAGCGCAGGACCGGCTAGCCGGCAGGCTTTGAGCAGCGTTTGCTTAGCACGTGTGCGATCCAGTATGTAGGCGACCTCCCCAAGCGTGCACGAACCCCTTGGCGGACTGTTGCAGTTTGTCAGCACTTCGTAGCCAGTGTCGATGAAGGTTCGTTGGGTGTTGCTTGTTGGCTGGTGTTTGAACCCGCTTCCGTGCAGCGTGGCGCGGCTTCCGTCGGAGGTTTGCTGGTTTTGCTGCGGGGGTGTTGGGGGCCTTAATTGCTGGTCAGAGCGTGGCGCTCTGGTTGTGGCCTCGGTTGTGGTGTCATGGTGCGCACACGCACCTGCCAACCGCGCGGTGCTGCCCCACGGGTGTACGGCAGGGTGCAGAGCATGAGACGATCGGAGTTGCATGACTTGGGCATTCCCGCCACTGCGTGCGGAGGAGGGGGAAAATCCACACCCCCGGTGTCAGGGCCGCATGCGTGCCGTCCGCTGCACATGACAAGCTAGCTGCTGCTGCAGGCTCCGTTCGGCCACGCACCTGTAGCTGAAGCTTCAGTGCTTCGTGGATCCATTCCCACTCCCCAGCTGGGAGATTGATTGATCACCGGCACCGACCAGGGCCCGGCGTGGCGGCGGCTGAGTGATGAAGAAGAGCGTACGTGTCGGTTGGTCGTCCACACCTGGTTCCACTCTGGTGACACGCCTGGTTTCCCTTCCGCTATGTAGCGTAATCCAGAGGTCCAGACGTTACAATTGGCATGTCGGGAGATCCAGCCTGCTGCTGGGGTCAGCACACCAGCCACGCACCACACATGCACGCCCTCCCCCACATCCCACATCCAGCACCTATATATCCCCACACCCGACACACACACACATGCACACACAGTGTATGCGCAACACCCTTGCATGTATGCATGCATGCATGGGTCCAGCACCGCCGCCCGACACCCATGATGACCGGCGGTGCGATGTGAAAAAGACACGACGACCTAGCGTGACGCAATGTGACATGGCGTGGCGCCCGGTGTGACGGCTGCACACAGCCCGCAAGCAGCTAGCAGTCACCATAGCGGCACCACATACCAATAATAAACTGGATGAGGGCCCCCGCTGTCTACAATGCAATACAGCAGGTGTGGGACACAACCAATAAGCAAGCACGTCCCCCTCGATGTCAATGCCCTGCAATGCGTGAGAGCCATGTACACGCGCGCAATCATGTGCACAACCCAGTGCCACGTGCACGGCGGCCTCAAACCCATGAACCCCCCGACCCAACATTAACGTGCAGCTGTGTCACTGCCATCCCCTGCCGTTGCCTAGGCGATGGGCACGTCATGCATGAACCGTGTCGCCCAGCTTGATAGGCATAAGACCCAGATCTTAACCGTGTTCAGTTTACCGGCCGCCGCCGCCCTCCCCAATGCTCCGGTATAAGCCCCGGTGTGTGCAGTCCACCAGCCAGGTCTCCCCATCCCACCCCCCACCAGGTGCCGCGGCTGCCGTTCCCCGACCCGTCAGCTGCGCCGCCAGACGGCTCAGTCGCCGCGCGGCGTCGCGACTGAGCTGCGGGCACCAAACGCGCAGGGGCGGCTCCGGTGCTGCTGCTGCCTGCTCATTCCTCTCCTGTCCCGCCTCCACCGCTGCCGCCGCCCTCTGCTGCCGCCGCCAGCTCCGCTGCTTCTCCACGGTCTCCAGCAGCATCCGCACCTCGTCCTCCACCAGCCCCGACAGGCCCTGGGTGTTGACGACGTCAAGCTGCAGGGAGAGGCGCTCCAGGGCGGGCAGTTCCGCCAGGCAGTGCAGACGAGGCACGGGACTGGGGCAGCCCGCCAGCCGCCAGCGATCCAGGTCGGCGCCGGCGGCAGCTGCGGCCTTGGCGCCGCGCCAGCTGGCCAGGACGCGCTCGCCCTCATCCTCGTCGCGGAGCTGCAGGGCGGCGGGGAAAGGCAGCAGGGTGTGAGGAAGGCGGGTGTTAACGTACGTCCTCATGCACGGCTCGGCGATGACACCTTTCCTGGGTGGCCTCGGCCTCGGTACACCGCCTTCATTCACAGGCAGTGGCAGTGTTTGGCCCTTGATCCCTACCTGGCCACATCCTGGGGCCCAGGAGCTCAGGATTGCACAAACACGCCGGACCGGACAAGCCCTGGAGTGCTGTCCACAGGTTGGCTGAAGCCGCTTGCCGTAGCTACCCCCCCCCCCCCACCAACACCACCACACCCACACACACAGGGGCGGCCACGGCGGCGTGAACGTCCCCCAAGCAAGTGCAGCAAGAGTTAATTCCTGTCCCCGGCGGACATGAACTTACTGTTGCTGCACTTGCTGTGTCAGAGCAGCTGCCCCACGCTCTCAGCCGGCATCCCCACACAACCTGTCCCGCCCGCACAGCCGCCGGCCCTTCCCTCCCCCGCCCCCCTCCCCCCACACATACATACACAGACATACACACAGACAGAGCCGGCCACCATTGCCGCGACCCTCACCCTCCACTCCGTGATGGTTATGTCCAGCGCCTTGAGCTGCGGGCAGGCCCGGACCACCGCCGCAAGGTGCGTGTCAGCGTCGGCCGGCTCGTGCCAGCGGGGGTCCGTGTAACGCCTGTCACGGCTGTAGCAAAACGTCAGACTCAGCCGTGTCAGGCAGCCCACGCGCCCCAACAGGTCCAGCTCCCGCAGGTGGTCGTTCCACGCCGGCCCCTGGGCTAAGTAGCTCATGGGTGGCAGCAAGTTAGGGTCGTCGTAAGTGACCTGCAGCTCGCGCAACTCCCCCATGTGCTGCCGTAGCTTTTCCCGGAGATTGGTTCTGCTCGGATCGGCCGGGAGCGCCAGTGCCGCCGCATGGGGGCCCAGCGCCATCAGCCCATGATCGACAAGCATACTCGCCCCTCCTGTCACCAACAGCGCCACGGGCGTCCCCCGCAGGGCAGACACCACCGCCAGAAGGTCCGCGAACGCCAAGTTGTCACGCGCCACCAGTGTTGTCGCCACGGCGGCGCCGCCATGCACATCGCCGCCCTGCGGCGGTGACACCAACGCCGGCAGCAGCCCGGTCAGCATCGCCGCCGTGTCAACGGCCAGCGTCAGGCGCCGTAGCTGCGGAAGCCTGGCAGCCGCGGCGCCGCCTGTGGCTGGGTCGATCGCGAGCAGCTCCCGCAGCCGCGTGAGTGGGCTGCCGGCCCGTGTGGCCAGCTGTGCGCCCAGCCTGAAGCCGCCCCCGAGCCAATCCGGCGCTCCCAGCGAAAACTCCAGACACTCCAGACGCGGCAAGCAGCCCGTCGCCAGCGTGGAAGCCAGTAGGCCCAGACCCGTCACCGCATGCTTCACTTGGTAGTCTAGCTCCTCATGGTCATCAATGAACATGCCCAGGTGCGTGGTGTGGCCGCCCACAGGCAGCGGCAGGCCGTGCGTCTGCAGCGGCAGTGGGTTGTCTCTGTCATCGCACTGCAGCGCCAGCCGCACCGACAGGTGGGTGAGCTGCCGCAGCCCGGCGCACCAGGCCTCCGCCACACGCCGTGTCCAGGGGACGGGCATACCCAGGGCGTGTGCCCGCACCGCCTCCTCGCAGGCCATGCCGGTGGCCAGGTCCAGGGTGCGAAGATTGGTCAGATCCGCCAGCGCCAACGCCCAATCCTCACTGACCATACCCAGTGCGATATCCTGGCAGTGCAGCCTCAGAGTGGTCAGCGTGGCGCGGATCGGGGTGAGGAGTGCGGGGTGAAAGCCTGCGTGATGCACGTCTGAAGGTCGGCCTGGCGCCGCCGCCGCCGCCGCTGCTGCTGCCTGCGGTGCCGGTGCAGGCTGCGGCGGGGCTGGGTCCGGCTGCGGTGATGCGGGCAGCCCTGCGTTGACAACCACTCCGCCCTGCAGCTGGTCTGCCGGCTGCTGCTGCTGCTGCTGGCCCTCGTCATCGTCGTCGTCGTCGTGCTCGTTTTCCCCACCTGCTGCCTGGTCGTCACGCTCTTGTTCGGGGTTGGTCTCCAGGAGGTAGCCGTGCAGAGACAGCTCCTCCAGCAACGGGAACGCGGATGTGATTTGCAGGAGCTGATCCCCGAACAGAAGGATGCGGTTGTTGGGAGGGCACGCCATCTCCAGGGAACGGAGCTGTCGGGATGCCAGACGCCAGATGGTCCCGTGCACCCAGTGTGGCGAGCCGGTGTGGAAGCCGTCCAGCTCGGCGCCGGCACGCTTGGCCGCCTCACGGCATGCATCCTGGATAGAGGTCACGCCTGAAGTGTTGTTCTTCCCATCTCGTATCTTTATGGACCTGGGATGAACAGGGAGCACGGACAATCCGTGGGCATACGGGAGGCGGGCGATGTCAACACGCCCCGCGTGGCTCCCTTGTACGGCCAACTGTGGGTGGGAATGTTTTTGGCCTGTGTAAAGCGGCTTCGTCCAAAGGCGCATGAAAACCCAGTGGAACGCGCAAACGCAGTTCCAACCTACGGTACAGCACTTACAACGCCCTACCGGAGTTGGTTGAAGGACTTCAGGAATCGCTCGAGCCAGGCCACATTGCCCCAGTTTATGTGAGGCCGCTTGGTCGTGTCGAACAGTAGCCATGAGCGCGACGCGGAGGTTGCGCGGCGGCCAAGCTGACATGACGCTCTGAAAGCGGGAACGTCGCGCCGGTCTAAGAAGTCAGCTATGCGACTCCATATATCTTCGTCAAAGAAGTTGGAAGAGAACTCACGACGCGAGAACTTGTCACCAACAGAACCGTCCATGATCGATCGGGTGTCTGTATAAACTCAATTGAGAATCAATTGGTGAAGATTACGTGCGTTGTCCCATCAAAAACGTCTCCTATATTTAGGATTTGGTGATTACAAGGGGAACCAGCTTGCGCACGCACCGGTTGCTAGCCGTACCCTGCCGTACAGGCAAGACAGACTGTTCCTGACTGTTCATCCTACCCCAGGGGCACCCGCGGAGGAGTGCCTAAAGCATTGCCACCGGGCCCATACATACCAAGCCCGCATTTCCATCAGGCCCACCACGGCCCTTTTGAACTCGCACGAGGTTTAGGCGACGGCCCACGGCCCGGAAGCCAGGATGGGCCGAGAAGCCCGACCGAGAGCAAGCGCCAAGAGGCCAGGCGCGCACACGCAACCCCAATGTCTCCCGCAACGAACCCCAGCACAGGACAAACACGGCGGGGAAAAACGGGAACAGGGACGCCACGAGGCCACCACGAGACCCCACCGCCGCCCCAGCCAGCACGCAGCCGTTGGCACGCAAGCCAGCCCACCAACCCAGAACCCACCCGGGGGAGGGGCGGAGGGCTGGTCCCTTGCCGCCTGGCTACGGCCCCGTGGGCGGAGGCTGTTCCCGGCCCGCGAGCACGGCCGTCTATCCAACCGCACGCGCCCCCCCCAAAACAACCCCGCACGAACATTTTACAAAACACGGCAAATTCTTCCCACTACGCATGCAGCAAGCAGCCCGAGGAGACGTCCCGCGGTCTGTTGGAGCTCATCGCTCTAACAGACATCGCGGTCGCCCGAGGACCTCGCTTGCGAGGTCTGCGGGTCGCCACACGACGAGGCGTGCATGCTGCGTGCGGGACCGGCTGGCACCTGCAGTGCCTGTCCCCACCACTCAGCGGCGCTCCGGCCGGCCAGTGGGTCTGCCCCCGAGTGGGACGCGGAGGAGCGACACTCAGGGGATCAGCTGTTGGCGCCGCCGCAGCGTGCCATCCTGCGGGCTTGGGGTTGTTCCGAGGGTTCGGTGTCGTGTCGGTGTTGTGAGGCTCATGAAGGGCATGGCAAGGGTCTCCGGGGAGGGGCCTTGAAAACGGTCGCGAAGGCCGGCCGCCCTGCCCGTCTGGAACTGCCTTCTTGCCAACGGGTGGCATACCGTGATGCGTCGCAGGGATTGGCGTTCGGTGTGTTTATTTGGGGTAGTCGCGTGTTGCCGCCGCACGTATCGTAGCGGGACACCAGCACAGGACCGGCTAGCCGGCAGGCTTTGAGCAGCGTTTGCTTAGCACGTGTGCGATCCAGTATGTAGGCGACCTCCCCAAGCGTGCACGAACCCCTTGGCGGACTGTTGCAGTTTGTCAGCACTTCGTAGCCAGTGTCGATGAAGGTTCGTTGGGTGTTGCTTGTTGGCTGGTGTTTGAACCCGCCCCCGTGCAGGGTGGCGCGGCTTCCGTCGGAGGTTTGCTGGTTTTGCTGCGGGGGTGTTGGGGGCCTTAATTGCTAGCCAGAGCGTGGCGCTCTGGTTGTGGCCTCGGTTGTGGTGTCATGGTGCGCACACGCACCTGCCAACCGCGCGGTGCTGCCCCACGGGTGTACGGCAGAGTGCAGAGCATGAGACGACGATCGGAGTTGCATGACTTTGGCATTCCCGCCACTGCGTGCGGAGGAGGGGGAAAATCCACACCCCCGGTGTCAGGGCCGCATGCGTGCCGTCCGCTGCACATGACAAGCTAGCTGCTGCTGCAGGCTCCGTTCGGCCACGCACCTGTAGCTGAAGCTTCAGTGCTTCGTGGATCCATTCCCACTCCCCAGCTGGGAGATTGATTGATCACCGGCACCGACCAGGGCCCGGCGTGGCGGCGGCTGAGTGATGAAGAAGAGCGTACGTGTCGGTTGGTCGTCCACACCTGGTTCCACTCTGGTGACACGCCTGGTTTCCCTTCCGCTATGTAGCGTAATCCAGAGGTCCAGACGTTACAATTGGCATGTCGGGAGATCCAGCCTGCTGCTGGGGTCAGCACACCAGCCACGCACCACACATGCACGCCCTCCCCCACATCCCACATCCAGCACCTATATATCCCCACACCCGACACACACACACATGCACACACAGTGTATGCGCAACACCCTTGCATGTATGCATGCATGCATGGGTCCAGCACCGCCGCCCGACACCCATGATGACCGGCGGTGCGATGTGAAAAAGACACGACGACCTAGCGTGACGCAATGTGACATGGCGTGGCGCCCGGTGTGACGGCTGCACACAGCCCGCAAGCAGCTAGCAGTCACCATAGCGGCACCACATACCAATAATAAACTGGATGAGGGCCCCCGCTGTCTACAATGCAATACAGCAGGTGTGGGACACAACCAATAAGCAAGCACGTCCCCCTCGATGTCAATGCCCTGCAATGCGTGAGAGCCATGTACACGCGCGCAATCATGTGCACAACCCAGTGCCACGTGCACGGCGGCCTCAAACCCATGAACCCCCCGACCCAACATTAACGTGCAGCTGTGTCACTGCCATCCCCTGCCGTTGCCTAGGCGATGGGCACGTCATGCATGAACCGTGTCGCCCAGCTTGATAGGCATAAGACCCAGATCTTAACCGTGTTCAGTTTACCGGCCGCCGCCGCCCTCCCCAATGCTCCGGTATAAGCCCCGGTGTGTGCAGTCCACCAGCCAGGTCTCCCCATCCCACCCCCCACCAGGTGCCGCGGCTGCCGTTCCCCGACCCGTCAGCTGCGCCGCCAGACGGCTCAGTCGCCGCGCGGCGTCGCGACTGAGCTGCGGGCACCAAACGCGCAGGGGCGGCTCCGGTGCTGCTGCTGCCTGCTCATTCCTCTCCTGTCCCGCCTCCACCGCTGCCGCCGCCCTCTGCTGCCGCCGCCAGCTCCGCTGCTTCTCCACGGTCTCCAGCAGCATCCGCACCTCGTCCTCCACCAGCCCCGACAGGCCCTGGGTGTTGACGACGTCAAGCTGCAGGGAGAGGCGCTCCAGGGCGGGCAGTTCCGCCAGGCAGTGCAGACGAGGCACGGGACTGGGGCAGCCCGCCAGCCGCCAGCGATCCAGGTCGGCGCCGGCGGCAGCTGCGGCCTTGGCGCCGCGCCAGCTGGCCAGGACGCGCTCGCCCTCATCCTCGTCGCGGAGCTGCAGGGCGGCGGGGAAAGGCAGCAGGGTGTGAGGAAGGCGGGTGTTAACGTACGTCCTCATGCACGGCTCGGCGATGACACCTTTCCTGGGTGGCCTCGGCCTCGGTACACCGCCTTCATTCACAGGCAGTGGCAGTGTTTGGCCCTTGATCCCTACCTGGCCACATCCTGGGGCCCAGGAGCTCAGGATTGCACAAACACGCCGGACCGGACAAGCCCTGGAGTGCTGTCCACAGGTTGGCTGAAGCCGCTTGCCGTAGCTACCCCCCCCCCACCAACACCACCACACCCACACACACAGGGGCGGCCACGGCGGCGTGAACGTCCCCCAAGCAAGTGCAGCAAGAGTTAATTCCTGTCCCCGGCGGACATGAACTTACTGTTGCTGCACTTGCTGTGTCAGAGCAGCTGCCCCACGCTCTCAGCCGGCATCCCCACACAACCTGTCCCGCCCGCACAGCCGCCGGCCCTTCCCTCCCCCGCCCCCCTCCCCCCACACATACATACACAGACATACACACAGACAGAGCCGGCCACCATTGCCGCGACCCTCACCCTCCACTCCGTGATGGTTATGTCCAGCGCCTTGAGCTGCGGGCAGGCCCGGACCACCGCCGCAAGGTGCGTGTCAGCGTCGGCCGGCTCGTGCCAGCGGGGGTCCGTGTAACGCCTGTCACGGCTGTAGCAAAACGTCAGACTCAGCCGTGTCAGGCAGCCCACGCGCCCCAACAGGTCCAGCTCCCGCAGGTGGTCGTTCCACGCCGGCCCCTGGGCTAAGTAGCTCATGGGTGGCAGCAAGTTAGGGTCGTCGTAAGTGACCTGCAGCTCGCGCAACTCCCCCATGTGCTGCCGTAGCTTTTCCCGGAGATTGGTTCTGCTCGGATCGGCCGGGAGCGCCAGTGCCGCCGCATGGGGGCCCAGCGCCATCAGCCCATGATCGACAAGCATACTCGCCCCTCCTGTCACCAACAGCGCCACGGGCGTCCCCCGCAGGGCAGACACCACCGCCAGAAGGTCCGCGAACGCCAAGTTGTCACGCGCCACCAGTGTTGTCGCCACGGCGGCGCCGCCATGCACATCGCCGCCCTGCGGCGGTGACACCAACGCCGGCAGCAGCCCGGTCAGCATCGCCGCCGTGTCAACGGCCAGCGTCAGGCGCCGTAGCTGCGGAAGCCTGGCAGCCGCGGCGCCGCCTGTGGCTGGGTCGATCGCGAGCAGCTCCCGCAGCCGCGTGAGTGGGCTGCCGGCCCGTGTGGCCAGCTGTGCGCCCAGCCTGAAGCCGCCCCCGAGCCAATCCGGCGCTCCCAGCGAAAACTCCAGACACTCCAGACGCGGCAAGCAGCCCGTCGCCAGCGTGGAAGCCAGTAGGCCCAGACCCGTCACCGCATGCTTCACTTGGTAGTCTAGCTCCTCATGGTCATCAATGAACATGCCCAGGTGCGTGGTGTGGCCGCCCACAGGCAGCGGCAGGCCGTGCGTCTGCAGCGGCAGTGGGTTGTCTCTGTCATCGCACTGCAGCGCCAGCCGCACCGACAGGTGGGTGAGCTGCCGCAGCCCGGCGCACCAGGCCTCCGCCACACGCCGTGTCCAGGGGACGGGCATACCCAGGGCGTGTGCCCGCACCGCCTCCTCGCAGGCCATGCCGGTGGCCAGGTCCAGGGTGCGAAGATTGGTCAGATCCGCCAGCGCCAACGCCCAATCCTCACTGACCATACCCAGTGCGATATCCTGGCAGTGCAGCCTCAGAGTGGTCAGCGTGGCGCGGATCGGGGTGAGGAGTGCGGGGTGAAAGCCTGCGTGATGCACGTCTGAAGGTCGGCCTGGCGCCGCCGCCGCCGCCGCTGCTGCTGCCTGCGGTGCCGGTGCAGGCTGCGGCGGGGCTGGGTCCGGCTGCGGTGATGCGGGCAGCCCTGCGTTGACAACCACTCCGCCCTGCAGCTGGTCTGCCGGCTGCTGCTGCTGCTGCTGGCCCTCGTCATCGTCGTCGTCGTCGTGCTCGTTTTCCCCACCTGCTGCCTGGTCGTCACGCTCTTGTTCGGGGTTGGTCTCCAGGAGGTAGCCGTGCAGAGACAGCTCCTCCAGCAACGGGAACGCGGATGTGATTTGCAGGAGCTGATCCCCGAACAGAAGGATGCGGTTGTTGGGAGGGCACGCCATCTCCAGGGAACGGAGCTGTCGGGATGCCAGACGCCAGATGGTCCCGTGCACCCAGTGTGGCGAGCCGGTGTGGAAGCCGTCCAGCTCGGCGCCGGCACGCTTGGCCGCCTCACGGCATGCATCCTGGATAGAGGTCACGCCTGAAGTGTTGTTCTTCCCATCTCGTATCTTTATGGACCTGGGATGAACAGGGAGCACGGACAATCCGTGGGCATACGGGAGGCGGGCGATGTCAACACGCCCCGCGTGGCTCCCTTGTACGGCCAACTGTGGGTGGGAATGTTTTTGGCCTGTGTAAAGCGGCTTCGTCCAAAGGCGCATGAAAACCCAGTGGAACGCGCAAACGCAGTTCCAACCTACGGTACAGCACTTACAACGCCCTACCGGAGTTGGTTGAAGGACTTCAGGAATCGCTCGAGCCAGGCCACATTGCCCCAGTTTATGTGAGGCCGCTTGGTCGTGTCGAACAGTAGCCATGAGCGCGACGCGGAGGTTGCGCGGCGGCCAAGCTGACATGACGCTCTGAAAGCGGGAACGTCGCGCCGGTCTAAGAAGTCAGCTATGCGACTCCATATATCTTCGTCAAAGAAGTTGGAAGAGAACTCACGACGCGAGAACTTGTCACCAACAGAACCGTCCATGATCGATCGGGTGTCTGTATAAACTCAATTGAGAATCAATTGGTGAAGATTACGTGCGTTGTCCTATCAAAAACGTCTCCTATATTTAGGATTTGGTGATTACAAGGGGAACCAGCTTGCGCACGCACCGGTTGCTAGCCGTACCCTGCCGTACAGGCAAGACAGACTGTTCCTGACTGTTCATCCTACCCCAGGGGCACCCGCGGAGGAGTGCCTAAAGCATTGCCACCGGGCCCATACATACCAAGCCCGCATTTCCATCAGGCCCACCACGGCCCTTTTGAACTCGCACGAGGTTTAGGCGACGGCCCACGGCCCGGAAGCCAGGATGGGCCGAGAAGCCCGACCGAGAGCAAGCGCCAAGAGGCCAGGCGCGCACACGCAACCCCAATGTCTCCCGCAACGAACCCCAGCACAGGACAAACACGGCGGGGAAAAACGGGAACAGGGACGCCACGAGGCCACCACGAGACCCCACCGCCGCCCCAGCCAGCACGCAGCCGTTGGCACGCAAGCCAGCCCACCAACCCAGAACCCACCCGGGGGAGGGGCGGAGGGCTGGTCCCTTGCCGCCTGGCTACGGCCCCGTGGGCGGAGGCTGTTCCCGGCCCGCGAGCACGGCCGTCTATCCAACCGCACGCGCCCCCCCCAAAACAACCCCGCACGAACATTTTACAAAACACGGCAAATTCTTCCCACTACGCATGCAGCAAGCAGCCCGAGGAGACGTCCCGCGGTCTGTTGGAGCTCATCGCTCTAACAGACATCGCGGTCGCCCGAGGACCTCGCTTGCGAGGTCTGCGGGTCGCCACACGACGAGGCGTGCATGCTGCGTGCGGGACCGGCTGGCACCTGCAGTGCCTGTCCCCACCACTCAGCGGCGCTCCGGCCGGCCAGTGGGTCTGCCCCCGAGTGGGACGCGGAGGAGCGACACTCAGGGGATCAGCTGTTGGCGCCGCCGCAGCGTGCCATCCTGCGGGCTTGGGGTTGTTCCGAGGGTTCGGTGTCGTGTCGGTGTTGTGAGGCTCATGAAGGGCATGGCAAGGGTCTCCGGGGAGGGGCCTTGAAAACGGTCGCGAAGGCCGGCCGCCCTGCCCGTCTGGACCTGCCTTCTTGCCAACGGGTGGCATACCGTGATGCGTCGCAGGGATTGGCGTTCGGTGTGTTTACTTAGGGTAGTCGCGTGTTGCCGCCGCACGCATCGTAGCGGGACACCAGCGCAGGACCGGCTAGCCGGCAGGCTTTGAGCAGCGTTTGCTTAGCACGTGTGCGATCCAGTATGTAGGCGACCTCCCCAAGCGTGCACGAACCCCTTGGCGGACTGTTGCAGTTTGTCAGCACTTCGTAGCCAGTGTCGATGAAGGTTCGTTGGGTGTTGCTTGTTGGCTGGTGTTTGAACCCGCTTCCGTGCAGCGTGGCGCGGCTTCCTTCGTAGGTTTGCTGGTTTTGATGCGGGGGTGTTGGGGGCCTTAATTGCTGGTCAGAGCGTGGCGCTCTGGTTGTGGCCTCGGTTGTGGTGTCATGGTGCGCACACGCACCTGCCAACCGCGCGGTGCTGCCCCACGGGTGTACGGCAGGGTGCAGAGCATGAGACGATCGGAGTTGCATGACTTGGGCATTCCCGCCACTGCGTGCGGAGGAGGGGAAAATCCACACCCCCGGTGGCCCCCGGGGCCGCATGCGTGCCGTCCGCTGCACATGACAAGCTAGCTGCTGCTGCAGGCTCCGTTCGGCCACGCACCTGTAGCTGAAGCTTCAGTGCTTCGTGGATCCATTCCCACTCCCCAGCTGGGAGATTGATTGATCACCGGCACCGACCAGGGCCCGGCGTGGCGGCGGCTGAGTGATGAAGAAGAGCGTACGTGTCGGTTGGTCGTCCACACCTGGTTCCACTCTGGTGACACGCCTGGTTTCCCTTCCGCTATGTAGCGTAATCCAGAGGTCCAGACGTTACAATTGGCATGTCGGGAGATCCAGCCTGCTGCTGGGGTCAGCACACCAGCCACGCACCACACATGCACGCCCTCCCCCACATCCCACATCCAGCACCTATATATCCCCACACCCGACACACACACACATGCACACACAGTGTATGCGCAACACCCTTGCATGTATGCATGCATGCATGGGTCCAGCACCGCCGCCCGACACCCATGATGACCGGCGGTGCGATGTGAAAAAGACACGACGACCTAGCGTGACGCAATGTGACATGGCGTGGCGCCCGGTGTGACGGCTGCACACAGCCCGCAAGCAGCTAGCAGTCACCATAGCGGCACCACATACCAATAATAAACTGGATGAGGGCCCCCGCTGTCTACAATGCAATACAGCAGGTGTGGGACACAACCAATAAGCAAGCACGTCCCCCTCGATGTCAATGCCCTGCAATGCGTGAGAGCCATGTACACGCGCGCAATCATGTGCACAACCCAGTGCCACGTGCACGGCGGCCTCAAACCCATGAACCCCCCGACCCAACATTAACGTGCAGCTGTGTCACTGCCATCCCCTGCCGTTGCCTAGGCGATGGGCACGTCATGCATGAACCGTGTCGCCCAGCTTGATAGGCATAAGACCCAGATCTTAACCGTGTTCAGTTTACCGGCCGCCGCCGCCCTCCCCAATGCTCCGGTATAAGCCTCGGTGTGTGCAGTCCACCAGCCAGGTCTCCCCATCCCACCCCCCACCAGGTGCCGCGGCTGCCGTTCCCCGACCCGTCAGCTGCGCCGCCAGACGGCTCAGTCGCCGCGCGGCGTCGCGACTGAGCTGCGGGCACCAAACGCGCAGGGGCGGCTCCGGTGCTGCTGCTGCCTGCTCATTCCTCTCCTGTCCCGCCTCCACCGCTGCCGCCGCCCTCTGCTGCCGCCGCCAGCTCCGCTGCTTCTCCACGGTCTCCAGCAGCATCCGCACCTCGTCCTCCACCAGCCCCGACAGGCCCTGGGTGTTGACGACGTCAAGCTGCAGGGAGAGGCGCTCCAGGGCGGGCAGTTCCGCCAGGCAGTGCAGACGAGGCACGGGACTGGGGCAGCCCGCCAGCCGCCAGCGATCCAGGTCGGCGCCGGCGGCAGCTGCGGCCTTGGCGCCGCGCCAGCTGGCCAGGGCGCGCTTGCGCTCGTCCTCGTTGAAGAGCTGCAGGGCGCCGGGGAAAGCCAGCAGGTTGTGAGGAAGGCGGTTGTTAACGAACGTACGGACTCAGGCACGGCTCGGCGACGACACCGTACCTGGGTGGCCACGGCCTCGGTACACTGCCTTCATCTGTGTCTCAGGCAGTGGCAGTGTTTGGCCTTTGATCCCTATCTGGCCACATCCCGGGGGCCAGGAGCTCAGGACGGCACATGCACACCGGACCGGACAAGCCCTGGAGTGCTGTCCACAGGTTGGCTGAAGCCGCCTGCCGCAGCACCCTCCCACACACCCACTCAAGGGCGGCCACGGTGGCGTGAACGTCCCCCAAGCAAGTGCAGCAAGACTTGGTTCCTGTCCCCGGCGGACATGAACTTACTCTTGCTGCACTTGCTGTGTAAGAGCAGCTGCCCAACGATCTCAGCCGGCATGCCCACACAACCTGTCCCGCCCACACTGCCGCCGACCCTCCCCTTCCTCGGCCCCCTCCCCCCGCACATGCAGAGCCGGCCACCATTGCCGCGGACCTCACCTCGCACTCCGTGATGGTTATGTCCAGCGTCTTGAGCTGCGGGCAGGCCTTGACCACCGCCGCAAGGTGCGCGTCCACATTTGCCGCCCCGTGCCAGCGGGAGTCCTCAACGTAGCTCAACGTCAGACCCAGCCGCGTCAGGCAGCCCACGCCCCCCAGCAGGTCCAGCTCCCGCAGGTGGGCGTTCCACGCCTCCCTGGACCTCAGGCCTAGGCCATGGCCTGGGCCTGGCGGCGGCATGCACGGCAGCATGTCAGGGTTGTCGTAAGTCACCTCCAGCTCACACAACTCCCCCATGCGCCGCTGCAGCATGTCCCGGAGATCGACTCTGCTCGGGTCGGCCGGGAGCGCCAGCACCGCCGCATGGGGGCCCAGCGCATCCAGTGTCCGGACCAAGTCCTTATGGTTCATTCCTTCCAAAAGCGCACGGTCCCTTTTTGTCGCCAGCAGCGCCACGGGTGTTCCCCGCAGGGCAGACACCACCGCCAGCAGGTCCGTGAACGCCAAGTAGCCGCGAGCCACCAGCGTCGTCACCACGGCGGCGCTGCCATGCGCATCACCGTCCTGCGGCGGTGACACCAACGCCGGCAACAGCCCGGTCAGCATCGCCGCGGTGTCAACGAGCAGCGTCAGGCGCCGCAGCCGCGGCAGCCTGGCAGCCGCGGCGCCGCCTGTGGCTGGGTCGATTTCGAGCAGCTCCCGCAGCCGCGCCAGCGGGCTGTCGGCCTGCGCGGCCAGCTGTACACCCATACTGAAGCCGCCCCCGAGCCAGCCCGGTGCATCCAGCGAAAACTCAAGACACTCCAGACACGGCAAGCAGCCCGTCGCCAG
Organism: Pleodorina starrii; assembly: GCA_030267565.1. Lineage (NCBI taxonomy): Eukaryota > Viridiplantae > Chlorophyta > Chlorophyceae > Chlamydomonadales > Volvocaceae > Pleodorina > Pleodorina starrii. Next base: position 3,551,491 of record BRXU01000005.1, on the reverse strand, counting down.
CGTGGAAGCCAGTAGGTCCAGACCCGTGACCGCATGCTGCACTTGGCCGCCTAGCTCCTGGCCGAAGTAGTCGATGAACATGCCCAGGTGCGTGGTATGGCCGCCCACAGGCAGCGGCAGGCCGTGCGTCTGCAGCGGCAGAGGCTTGTCGGCGAATAAGCCATCGGACCGCAGCGCCAGCCGCACCGACAGGTGGGTGAGCTGCCGCAGCCCGGCGCGCCAGGCCTCCGCCACACGGCGTGTCCAGGGGACGCGCATGCCCAGGGCGTGTGCCCGCACCGCCGCCCGGCAGGCCATGCCGGTGCCCAGGTCCAGGGTGCGAAGATTGGTCAGATCCGCCAGCGCCAACGCCCAATCCTCACTGAACAAATGCAGTGCGACATCCTGGCAGTGCAGCCTCAGAGTGGTCAGCGTGGCGCGGATCGGGTTGAGGAGCGCGGGGTGGAAGCCTGCGTGCTGCACGTCTGAAGGTCGGCCTGGCGCCGCCGCCGTTGCTGCTGCTGCTGTCTGCGGTGCTGACGCCGCTGCGGGCTGCGGCGGGGCTGGGTCCGGCTGCGATGACGCGGGCAGCCCTGTGTTGACAACCTCCCCGGCCTGCGGCTGCTCTCCCGCCTCCTGCTGCTGGTCCGCCGCCGCCTGCTGCTGCTCTGCCGGCTGCTGCGGTCCCTCAGCCGCCGCCGCCGCCAGCTGCTGCTGCAGGCCCTCGTCGTCGTGCTCGTTTTCCCCACCTGCTGCCTGGCCGTCACGCTCTTGTTCCGGGTTGGTCTCCAGGAGGTAGCCGTGCAGGGACAGCTCCTCCAGCAACGGGAAGGCGGATGTGATTTGCAGGAGCTGCTCCCCGAACAGAATGATGGGAAAGTCGGAAGGGCACGCCATCTCCAGGGAACGGAGCTGTCGGGATGCCAGACGCCAGATGGTCCTGTGCACCCAGTGCGGCGAGCCGGTGTGGAAGCCGTCCAGCTCGGCGCCGGCACGCTTGGCCGCCTCACGGCATGCATCCTGGATAGAGGTCAAGCCCTTGCTTGAGTTCCTCCCATCTCGTATCTGTATGGACCTGGGATGAAAAGGGAGCACGGCCAATCCGTGGGCATACGGGGGGCGGGCGATGTCAACACGCCCCGCGTGGCTCCCTTGTACGGCCAATTGTGGGTGGGAATGCTTTTGGCCAGTGCAGAGCGGCTTTGTCCAAAGGCGAATGCCAGTAGAACGCGCAAACGCAGTTCCAACCTACAGCAAGCACAACGCCCTACCGGAGTTGGTTGAAGGACTTCAGGAACCGCTCGAGCCATGCCACGTTGCCCCAGTTTATATGAGGCCGCTTGGTCGTGTCGAACAGTAGCCATGAGCGCGACGCGGAGGTTGCGCGCCGGCCAAACTGACATGACGCTCTGAAAGCGGGAACGTCGCGCCGGTCCAAGAAGTCTGCTATGCGACTCCATGTATCTTCGTTATCAAAACTGGATGAGAACTCACGACGCGAGAACTTGTCACCAGCAGAACCGTCCATGGCCGATCGAGTGCCTGCTAATCGGACTTGAAAATCAACTTGTGATTACGTGAGTTGTCGTGATACTACGTCTCCTATATTTGCGAGCATGCTCATGCATCCCTTACAGTGATCAAAAATTATAAACTTTTGGTTGCCGGTACGATTCCGGTTGGTGGTTTGAACTTTCATATGTTGCGATATCTTCGGCGATATCCACGCCAAGCACCGGACAGGCTGGGATAGTTCGTCGCGACTGTCAACTACACAGGACAGTGCGATACGAACCCAAACGCATCGACGGCTTAATGGAAAGATGGACAGCGGCGGTTCCGGAGCGGATACGCGGCAGTAAGACGGTGGATGCAGCTCAGGAAAGGAAACCGAGAAAGGAGGTCTTCCCGATCTTGAGCCAGAAGCAAGAGGCATACCTGCTTACAGGCCTGGCAGGTAAGGCGCTGCACACGGACACCCTAGAAAAGGCGTAGTGAAGCACGCACTCTGTCGTACAGCGTACACCGTACAACAGGAGCTCGGACGCTGCAGCACATTTCCCCCGATCTCCCCTGCATGTTCCCCCTGCAGTGGAAGCCGCCCGCTCGCCAACGCCGCTCCTGCGCGGCGAGGCTGTATGACACACGCCGGCCTTTATTTAATAAGTCGGTTACCGGAAACATTCCGCGGCCATCTACCCGCATCCTCATTCATCCGCCCAGAACACATCATCTCCTACCGTCGTGCAACGACCTGCCGCTATATACGCTGACCCAACGGCGTTACCGGTATGCCGTGTTGTTTGTATTGTAGGGGGAGGGAGAGAGACCGAGATGGCACAATGCAGCACAGCGAGCCACCGCACGTGCACACGCACTACCTGCTGCCATTACAACAGTACGGCACGTCCACAGCTGAAGCTCTCCCGTTCGCCCTCCCTCCTGCCGCCGCTAGTCCTGCTGTGAAGGGCAGATGCGGCCACCCAGAGATCCTCCACGGGCCCCGTCCTGCCTTCACGCGCTCTTGTGCCCTCTCTTGTGCCCTCTCTTGTGCCCCTTTCCGCGTCCTGCCCCCTCAGCGCTCACCGACACGCCGCGAGCAGCTCTCGCCCATCAAAGCTCAACCCCACACCCTTATCCAGGTACGACTGTGTGTGTATACGTGTGTGTGTATGGAAGGCCTGCATGTCCCCCTCGATGCCAATGCCCTGCAATGCGCGAGCGCCATGTTCACGAGTGCATATCATGCGCTCAATGCAGCCAAGTGTACGGCGAGCTCAAACCCATGACCCACCGACCGCACAATAACGTGCTGCTGTGTCACTGGCTCACTGCCATCCCCTGCCGTTGCCTAGGCGATGGGCTCATCTGGCCTGAACCGTGTCGCCCAGCTTGATAGGCATAGGACCCAGATCTTAAATGCGCTCAGTATACCGGCCGCCGCCGCCGCCCTCCCCAGTGCTCCGGAATAAGCCCCGGTGTGTGCAGTCCACCAGCCAGGTCTCCCCATCCCACCCCCCACCAGCTGCCGCGGCTGCCGTTTCCCGACCCGTCAGCTGCGCCGCCAGACGGCTCAGTCGCCGTGCGGCGTCGCGGCTGAGCTGCGGGCACCAAACACTCAGGGGCGGCTCCGGCGCTGCTGCCTGCTCATTCCCCTCCTGTCCCGCCTCCACCGCTGCCGCCGCCCGCTGCTGCCGCCGCCAGCTTCGCTGCTTCGCCACCGTCTCCAGCAGCATCCGCACCTCGTCCTCCACCAGCCCCGACAGGCCCTGAGTTGTGATGACGTCAAGCTGCAGGGAGAGGCGCTCCAGGGCGGGCAGGTTCGCCAGGCAGTGCAGACGAGGCACGGGACTGGGGCAGCCCGCCAACCGCCAGCGATCCAGGTCGGCGCCGGCGGCAGCTGCAGCCTTGGCGCCGCGCCAGCTGGCCAGGGTGCCCTCGTCCTCCTCCAGGGGGTCTTCCTCGTAGCACTGCAGGGCGGCGGGGAAAGCCAGCAGGGTGTGAGGAAGGCGGGTCTTAACGTACCAAACTCAGGCCCGGCTCGGCGACGATGCCTTCATTGGTGGCCTCGGCCTCGGCACACCGCATTCATCCGCGTCTCAGGCAGTGTTTGGCCCTTCATCCCTATCTGGCCACATTCCGGGGCCCAGGAGCTCAGGATGGCACATGCACACCGGACAGGACAAGCCCTGGAGTGATGTCCACAAGTTGGCTGAAGCCGCCTGCCGTAGCACCCACCCACACACCCACTCAGGGGCGGCCACAGCGGCGTGAACGTCCCCCGGCGGACAGTGGTGAAACTCGCTGCACTTGCTGTGTCAGAGCAGCTGCCGCACGCTCTCAGCCGGCATGCCCACTCAGCCCGCACAGCCGCCGACCCTTCCCTCCCCCGCCCCCCTCCCCCAACACATACATACACACAGACAGAGCCGGCCACCATTGCCGCGGCCCTCACCGTGTACTCCGTGATGCTTATGTCCAGCGCCTTGAGCTGCGGGCAGGCCCGGACCACCGCCGCAAGGTGCGCGTCAGCGTCGGCCACCTCATGCCAGGGGGAGTGAAGCCAGTCAGGACCGGTGTAGCACAACGTCAGACCCAGCCGCGTCAGGCAGCCCACGGCCCCCAGCAGGTCCAGCTCCCGCAGGTGCTCGTTCCACACCGTTCCATCCCCTTCGCTCATGGAACTTATGCGCAGCAGCATGTCAGGGTTGTCGTAAGCGAAATCCAGCTCGCGCAACTCCCCCATGCGCCGCCGCAGCACGTCCGGGGGATCGACTCTGTCCGGATCGGCTGGGAGCGCAAGCGCCTCCGCATGGGGGCCAAGCGCCTCCAGCGTCCCGACCAAGTCCTCATGGTCTATGCCCTCCACAAGCATACTCGGCCTTCCTGTCGCCAGCAGCACCACGGGCTTCCCCCGCAGGGCAGACACCACAGCCAGAAGGTCCGTGAACGCCAAGCCGTCGCGCAGCACCAGCGTCGTCGCCACGGCGCCGCCGCCGCCACACGCATCACCGTCCTGCGGCGGCGACACCAACGCCGGCAGCAGCCCGGTCAGCATCGCCGCGGTGTCAACGGGCAGTGTCAGGCACCGCAGCCGCGGCAGCCTGGCAGCCGCGGCGCCGCCTGTGGCTGGGTCGATCGCAAGCAGCTCCTGCAGCCGCGCCAACGGGCTGCCGGCCTGCGTTGCCAGCTGTGAGCCCAGCCTGAAGCCGCCCCCGAGCCAATCCGGCGCTCCCAGCGAAAATTCCAGGCATTCCAGACGTGGCAAGCAGCCCGTCGCCAGTGTGGAAGCTAGTAGGTCAAGACCCGTGACCGCATGCTCCACCTGGGCACCTTGCTCGTAGCCATAGTCGTCGATGAACATGCCCAGGTGCGTGGTGTGGCCGCCCACAGGCAGCGGCAGGCCGTGCGTCTGCAGCGGCAGCGGGTTGCCGTTGTCACCATCGCACCGCAGCGCCAGCCGCACCGACAGGTGGGTGAGCTGCCACAGCCCGGCGCGCCAGGCCTCCGCCACACGGCGTGTCCAGGGGACGGGCAAGCCCATGTCGTAACCCGGGCGATTGGCCATGCCGATGGCCAGGTCAAGGGTGCGCAGGTGGGTCAGATCCGCCAGCGCCAACGCCCAATCCTCAGTGACTATATGCAGTGCGACATCCTGGCAGTGCAGCCTCAGAGTGGTCAGCGTGGCACGGATCGGGGTGAGGAGCGCGGGGTGAAAGCCTGCGTGCTGCACGTCTGGAGTTTGGCCCGCCGCCGCCGCTGCTGCCGGTGCTGCTGCTGCTGCTGTCTGCGGTGCCGGTGCCGCTGCGGGCTGCGGCGGGGCTGGGTCCGGCTGCGGTGATGCGGGCAGCCCTGCGTTGACAACCACTCCGCCCTGCGACTGCTCTCCCGCCTCCTGCTGCTGGTCCGCCGCCGCCGCCTGCTGCTGCTCTGCCTGCTGCTGCTGGCCCTCAACCGCCTCGTGCTGGGCATCCTCGCCACCGTCGCCGTCCTCGTTACCCTCCCCGGCATCCTCATCCGTATCCGCATCATAGTCATCGCCCTCACCCTCGCCTTCGCCATAGTCATCGTCATCCTCCTCGCCATCGTCCTCGGCATCCTCCTCGCCTTCGTCCTCATCATCGTCGTCGTCGTCGGGCTCGTTTTCCCCACCTGCTGCCTGGTCGTCATGCTCTTGTTTGGGGTTGGTCTCCAGGCGGTAGCCGCGCAGCGACAGCTCCTCCAGCAACGGGAACGCGGACGTGATTTGCAGGAGCTGCTCCCCGAGCAGAAGGATGCGGTTGGTGGGAGGGCACGCCATCTCCAGGGAACGGAGCTGTCGGGATGCGAGACGCCAGATGGTCCCGTGCACCCCGTGCGGCGAGCCGGTGTGGAAGCCGTCCAGCTCGGCGCCAGCACGGTTGGCCGCCTCGCGGCGTGCATCCTGGATAGAAGTAAAGCCCTTGCTCTTGTTCCTCCCATCTCGTATCTTTATGGACCTGGGATGAAAAGGGAGCACGGTCAATCCGTGGGCAGACGGGAGGCAGGCGATGTCAACACACCCCGCGTGGCTCCCTTGCTCGTACGGCCAACTGTGGGTGGGAATGTTTTTGGCCTCTGTGGAGCGGCTTTGTCCAAAGGCGCATGCCAGTGGAACGCGCAAACGCAGTTCCAACCTACAGCAACTACGTACAACGCCCTACCGGAGTTGGTTGAAGGACTTCAGGAATCGCTCGAGCCAGGCCACGTTGCCCCAGTTTCTGTGAGGCCGCTTGGTCGTGTCGAACAGTAGCCATGAGCGCGACGTGGAGGTTGCGCGGCGGCCAAGCTGGCATGACGCTCTAAAAGCGGGAACGTCGCGCCGGTCCACGAAGTCTGCTATGGAACTCCATATATCTTCGTTATCAAAACTGGATGAAAAGTCACGACGCGAGAACTTGTCACCAGCAGAACCGTCCATAACGATCGATCGAGTGTCTGAGTGTCTCAAATTAAGAATCAACTTGTGAACAATTCGTGCGTTGACGTATTATCATATTACGTCTCCTGTTTTAGCGTGCATGCTCGTGCGAATCTAGTACAGCGATCGATAAATACACACGTTTTGGTTGCCGGTACGATTCCTGTTGGTGGTTACTACACACATTTTGGCGATCCCCCGAGCTATACGGTGGTTTGTATAAAAGGGTAGGCACATCCAATAGTACCGTAGTTTGATTTATTGCATTCGAAAACGTCCCGGTGGCCGCCATGCGTGCGCCACTTTGGTCAGTGCACGGCGGCCCCACACCCCAGGGGCAGCTAGCCGCGCCCCCACAGCAGCTTGCACACGTCCAGCGGCCCGCGGCCGCGGCAGCCTCGAGTAGCTCGCGCATAACGTCGAGCCCGGCGCTGGCAAGGACAACCTCCGTCGCAAAACGGGTGCAGCCCAGAGCAATCTCCAGGTTGGCGCTGCTGCCGCTGACCGCCGTGAGGCTTTCTGCGCTGTGCCAGAGTCACATCACATACATACGTACATGGAATGGACTGCTGGTCCAGGGAAGTCGGCATTGTACTACTGCCGGCGCCTTACTTGTACCATTCTCTGTGTAGTGCTGCAAGATCCTTGGCTGTGCATCTGGCGTACAGTGCACTTGGCCTGCACACGCAGTGACGATGATGCGCTCGACCTGAATGAACCTTGATTTTCAAACCAGCTTCATTTCGAAGTCTTAATTCCTGAATAGACCTAGTTATTACAGCACAGCACACCTGATCAAGGCATCTGACGGTGCGTCTTTGAAAGTGTACTAGAATGTCCCGTGGTTCGCAATACGCACGTGGTGGCCCGAGGGTCAGTCACGGCTCGCAAGCGCGGGCCGAGACCAACACACGCAAGCTGCTAGGCTCCGTATCAGGCTGGCGATTTTACTAGCAAGACCGCGCAAGCTGCCGCTCAACAAGCAGGTGCAGAGATGAAGGTTGATCTAATCTGGTCTGGTCTAACCTTGTTCGCACAACAAGGGCAGCACAGGGTGTCAGATGCTATCTTTTCGATAGCTGTTGATACCGGTGTGCAATCAAATCAAATGTTCAAAACACGCAAACAAGTTACACATCAGATGACATGCCGGGGGGATACGGCATGTGCGCCTAAGCAGCGATTTGCCCGTGATGGCCGTCAGCCGGGCACGAAACCCTCCACGACCGCCAAGCATGAAGGTAGGAGCGTACATCCGTACGTCAACCCGAAATTTCCTTGGACAAGGAAAAATAAACTGCCTAGCTTTCAACGGCAACATCAAGTCGGCAACTAGATGGCAACGGCATACCTGCCAAAGATTGCGGCTCAAAAAAATGGCTACAAGATTCGAAGACGAATAGCGACATTTCACTGCTTGCAGCCGGTTCTTTGAGCCTGGCCATCCAACAAACTCCGGGGAAACAAATGCAGCTCGCCTGAGCTCGCTCTACGCTGCCCTACAGTACGCATCGTATATCTCGCTCACGGAACGGGGTCCCTCTACTCAACGGAGAAACCAACATACCGTAACATGGCAGCTTATGCCGACAAGAGCGGCAACCCTCATACGGACAGATAGGGGCAGACAGGAGAGAGCCCCTGAGAGCCACTACCCTTGCCGCAAATCGAGGCCTGATCCGACGCGCACCCTGCGCGCCAAGAGCCAAAATAGCGCTAATCCCGACACTTGAACCCGCTTGAACTGACTTTCAAACCACACGGATGGCCCCAACCTCCCCATCCTGACATCCTCCTTCCGCAGGCCGCCCCGCCGCCCTGCCGGCCCCGGGGCGGCCCAGCCGCCCTGCCAGAAGCCAACACGCACCCGAATACATTACTCACATTATTATTCCGAACGCATTAAAGCATGTCATTCACCACCACCACCACCACCATCTTATCACATCGGACATCACATCACATCCATCCCAGGTACTTGGCAAATGGCTCGGCGAAGGCCTTGCGGTGCTCCATGCTGGTGGGGTGCTCTCCGTCGAACGACACGAACTTGTCGGGGTCGGCGCACACATCGGAGCGCTGCGCATTGGCGGTCAGCAGCGTGCCCTGGTCCGCCACCGAGCCGGCGTTGGAGAACGCCTGCGGGGTGGGTGGGTGGTTTGCACAGCAGCGACGGCGATTGATTGATTGGATGGATGGACGGATGAACGGATGGATGGATGAAGGAATGGGTGGCGGGGAGGTACGAATTGACGAGGAAGAAGTACGCGGTGAACAACTGAAGGTTTTCTAAGTGCCAACGTTGGCGGATTGCGAACCGCGAAGAATACCTGTCCATTCACACATCCGACCATACCGCATGCTCACACATACATGCGAACATGCCGTACACGCAACGTACAGGACAGGGCGCCGTATCATCATGCCATCGCCCTCATTACCATGTCGTACAAACTACGCTCTTACCGTGTAGTTGCTCAGGCAGGGCACCTTGATGCTGACGCCGGCCGCCGCCGCCTCGTCGAACGCCGCCGTCGCCGCCGAGTTGACGTCGTACAGCTCCAGCATCGGGCCGTTGGGGTAGCGCTGCCGCAGCGGCGCCAGCGACGCCGCCAGACCGGCGTTGTGCGCATCCACGGCGTCCTTCAGCACCTTACGCGAGGCGTCGGGGATGAGCGGCGCCGTGTCGATCGGCGCCAGGTTCCAAACGATGATTCGGTCGCGGCAGCGGTCGCCACCACCACCGTCCTCCTCCGCAGCGCCATCGTCCTCCACCATCTTGTCCGCGGCGCCGTCATCCTCGCCCATTTCATCATCATCATCACCATCATCATCATCATCACCATCATTGTCCGCATCGGCGGCGCCGCCGCCATCGGCGACGGTGCTCTTGGCCGGTGGCGTCCCCGACAGCGCCGCCATGAGACGGTCCAGCGCCGCCACCCGGCAGGCCGTGATGTTGCCCACGGTCGCGTTCAAGACCCGTGGGTCGGCCATGTCCGGCGGGGCCAGGAACAGCAGGTCGTTGGAGCCGATGAAGACGATGAAGAGCCGACCCGCGGGTCCGCACTCCGCCGGCGTGGCGTTGATGGATGCCGCCGGCGGCGGCGGCACCAGCTCCAGGCAGAAGCCCGGGATGGCGAGGCCCATGGCGTTGGCGACGGCGGTGCCGTTGTCGGCGGGGGCGCCGGGCGCGGAGGCGAGGTAGAAGGAGATCTGGTCGTCCAGGTTGGGAGAGTTACCGGCGGAGCCGGTCCAACGGCATGAGGTGGCACCGCCGTGGGCGTAGTTGTGGATGGTGAGGTTGGCGGAGGCGTTGTAGGCGTTGGCGAGGGTGTACAGGTGGTCTGCCCAGCCGGGTCCGCTGGTGAAGCGGCCGCGCCAGTAGGCTTGCGGGGTGGGTGCCACGCAGCCGCTGCGGTTGAAGATGTTGCCTGAGTGGGGGCGCGGTGCGGGTGGGCCAGGGGGGTGGGGGCGGGAGGGCGGTCCAGGCGGGGAGTGTGAGGATTGGTTGCGGGGGTGTCTGGGAGCGCGGGTGCAGCGTGTGGTTGTGGGTGCGTTGCCGGGGGAGGGGGCGCATTGGCAGCGGGTATGTGTGCGTGTATGCGTGCGTGTATGCGTGCGTGTGCGCGGGAGTGCGGGTTGTGCGTGCGCGTGAGCTCATTGGGTGGCCGTGAGACTCCCCTAGGGGAACTGGGGCGGGAGCATTCAGTAAGGCCCTGTATCGAGAGAAGGAAAGGGAACTGGGGCGGTGGGATCCCGGTCGGAAGGCTCGTCCGAGGCGTTCCCCCACTCAGTCTCCCCTAGGCGCCGCTGTGACTTCATACCGGTATTTGCATGCACATTACGACGCCGCCTGCCCACGCACCCGTATCGGTCAGCGAGTCGCCGAAGATGACGATGGCGGCAGGGAGGGCGCCGCTGCCCGAGCTGCCCTGCTGGGCGCCCTGCGCCAAGCGGGCTTGCAATAGCGACGCAACGAGGATGGTGGCGGCGGCGAGGGGCAGCCACATCGCGCCGGGTCGCGGCAGGCCGCCTGGTCGGGTAACGGCCATGTGGGCCGCAGCGGGCGAGCGGCCGGCGAGAACGGGGACGATCGGGGACGCGTACTTCAGAGCTAGTGTGTGAGGACTGCTGCTGCGAAAAGCTAAATGCCCGACTCCTTATGAACAATTGAGTTGCGGCCGTCGTGCCTTAAATGCATATGGGTGCTTGGTTTCGGCGGTTTTGAGTCCAATGGAAAATGCCCCCAAAATCCCCCCAAGGATGGGCGCGTTCTTGACTCCAGCGACCTCAACGGCGTTGGACCCCAACGCTCTCATCACCACGTGCGGATTGGAGGCGTGTGCGTGTGCATGCGCGTGCATGTGTGTCGTCAGCTGCGCGTTCTCTTGCCGGCGTCGAGGCGTCCGTGCCCGGCCACCGTCAAATGCCGTGACCAGACCTAGGCGGAATCTCCTTCGGCCATGACGCCGCTGCTCCTCGGCCACCGAGAAACGCTCCGCGGCTCTGTCCATCCCCTCCCTCCCTGCCTCCCTGCCTCGGTCGATCGCGCGCTGGCCCCGCACCGTCAGTTGCCCACAGTGGCCCACTGCCGCAGAGACCCACTCCCCAACCCAAGTGAGTGCAAACGCGACGACATTCAAAGAAAGGATCACAGCGTCGCACGCGCTGATGGAGTGTTAATGTTGATCGACAGCCGTGGGCGCGAGCTTTGGGCCTTTGGCAGCCGAAAACCGACAGCCGACACGCGGCCTTTGGCAGCCGAAGGACGGCTTTGGCAGCCGACACACGCGAGCGAGCGAGCGACCCATGGGACGCGACGAGACACACACACACACACCGGGCTCGGCTACCTTGGCCTGGCGGCTCTATGGGTTCTTCTGGAGAGGTGCGGGGAACGCTGCTGGGCAGCAGACTTGGGCCGGCACCCCGCTGCCCTGGCTGGCTGTGGCTGCGGTGGCAAGAACGAAATGGCGCTTGCAATGGCACACTGTGCCTGCCTGCCTGCCTGTCTGCTTGCCTGCCTGAAAGCTGTCCTCTGAATTCCAACCCGGCAGGCCCCGGACGCCCCCGCCGCGTCTGGCGGCGACGCGGTCGCAGCGTATTTTCAGCTCGGTAAGGTTACAGGTATGTTCGGTAAGTATTACTGGGTTCTGGGCCGTTCGCTAACGCCGTCTCCGTCTCCGCTGCGGTATCATTTTCTACCCCCAAAAAAGGATCTCCGCAGCCGCGCCCGGAGGGTTGCCGGAAGCCCTTTTTATCTTCCCGGCCCCCGCCCCCGCCCCCATCCCTTCGCCAGCGTCGCCTCCGTTTCATCGCTGCGGCGCCGCCTTTCTCCACCCACTCCCCCACCCCCCACCCACCGGGTGAAGAATCACCCGGCTGACCGGCCCTGGGGACGCGGGCGGACGCTTCCATCTCACCTTCCATCTTCCATGCACCGGGAGCCACGTCCGCGGCGTGTAAAGAGGCCTGGACGGATGGACGGCTGGACGCACGGACGGCTGGATAGCAGGCCGGGCCGGGGTGGGATGCTCAACCCAGACCCCTCCGGGAGGACATCCAAGTACACACACACACACACACTTACACACTCGCTCCGCCCAGCCGCGGTGTGCGCTGGCCTGCGAGGACGCGCGCCCAGTCATGTGCCCGCGGCCCCCCGGCAGAGACTGCGCTCGCACACAGCCGCCCCCACTGGAACGTAACCATGACGTACGAATGGGCTCACGAGTGGGCAGCCCAGAACAACACCGTTACACGTAAACGTACGCCCATGAGCGCACACACACACACACGTGCGCATGAGCGCACGTCGCGCGTCCCTCATCCGTCGGTGAGCGGAAAAAGAAAGCGCTGCTCCAGAAGCATAACAGCGGCAACGCGTGTGCGTAAAACAGTATGCCGGAGCCCCCCTCTCCCTCTTCCCCCCTTCCCCCCCTCCATCCCACACACAGGATTCATGCTTCTGGTGGCATGCCTTGCATCTCGTCCTGTCTTAGACACACCAGGTGCACGGACACACTGCGCGCACCGCCTCTGCATCGCCGCCCCAAGCAGGATCATGGCTGGGTTGGGCGAACCACCAACCCCCCTAAACAGCCAAATCTGGACCCCTCGCCTCATCCCAACCCACCCTCACCTAGCTTGAATTCGCGTCTGTTCGATTGGCCGAGCCGCGCAGACCCCTCACCTCACACCGACCGTCATGCGCGCCTTGCCCCTTATCCGATACCGGCGGCAGGCAATAGCCATGTTTCAGCGGCAACTGCAGCGCTCAGGCTTGCAGCCCACTACCACCACCACCACCACCACCACCACCACCAGCAGCTGCAGCGGCCTCCTTCCCAAAGCACGCCTTCCGATTCGCCGCGCGCCAGCTCGTGTTTCCCGACTCCCTCCTGAGTGCTCCTCCAGGGGGCCGGGACCGGGGCCGGGGCCGGGGCCGACCACACTCCTTCTTCCCCCCTTTCCGCAAGGGCCGCCAGTTGCGGGCCTTCGCCGGCTTCGTCCCCAATGAACCCAAGGTCCTTTCGCTACCCCCCTTCCCCCCTTTCCTCGCCCTGGCTTCCTAGCGGGCTGGCTGGCTCGCACTCTCAACCCCCACCCAAGCCACATCGTCATCCTGCTGCGCGCCCCCCCCCACCCCCACCACCCCACACACACCCACCCGCGGACGGACGCTCGCGCGCTGCGTGCCGAGAGCGCGCGTGCGTGCGCGTGCACCAGACGGCCGTCACACATGTCGAGTCACGACACACATACACATGAACATACACATGAACATAAGTACGTATAAGTCCTACAATCAAGGAGTCTTCTCCAAACGCAACGTCCTCCATGAGCTAGTCCTTCTGCAAGTGATGATGTGCGCGATCCGATCCGATCCGGTCCGATCGGTTGGGTTGATTGGGTTGTGCTGTTTTCTTTAAGTGATACAAAAGGCACCAACACGCCGAGGCGTCGCGCGGCGCGGGCCGATTAACAACGAGGTGATACACAAAAGCTCTCGTCATCCTCCTCCTCCTCTTGCCGTGCCCTGCCCTCCTAAGCCCCTCCGCCGCCGCCTCCGAGCGCCATGGGCCCCGTCTCCATTTCCATCCCCACCGGCATGTCGGCCCGCCAGGGGGACATGGGCCGCAGCGCGCCGCTGCCATAGTCGTGCCCGTGCACCGCCGCCGCCACCGCCGCCGCGCCGGCGGCGGCCGCCGCAGCGGCGGCGCCGCCGGCGCCACCCAGCACCAGCAGGTGCTGCGGCAGCCCCGTTGCCGTCGCCGCCGCCGCCACCGGCGTCCGCGGCGCCCGCGGCGGCGCCATCCCCGCGGCGGCCGCCAGGCCGCCGCCGCCGCCGCCGCCTCCGGCGGCGGCTCCGCCGCCTCCAGGCGTCACCGATTGCCGCGACGGCAGCTGGCCCTTCATGATCCCCCCCGACACCGTCTCTACCTTGACCTTCATCCCCCGCGCCGACGCCTGCCGTGCCGCCCCCGCCGACGCCAGCCGCTCCTCCCGCGTCGCCTGCGGCGGCAGCGACCCAAACACCCCCGCGTCCACCGACGCTGCCAGGCCGCCGGCGCTCGAGGCGGTGCCCGGTGCCGCGCCGGGGTTGCCTCCTCCCCCTCCCCCTCCCCCTCCTCCCCCTCCTCCGTTGCTCGAGGCCGAGGGCAGGGGTTCCATGAGACTGCTTGTGGTTCGAAGTCGGGCGTCCGCGGTGGCTACCCGGGTGCTGAGGCGGGCGTTCAGGTGGGCGCCCAGAGAGGCAGCGCGGTTGCCCTGGCGGAAAGAAAGGGGGTAATTAGAAGGGGGATGGGGAAGGGGGATGGGGGGGTTGGGATGGTGGGGGTGGGAGGCGGTGGGAGGGGAAGGAGGTGTTGGGGTGTAAGAGTGAAGGGCCGTCATTGGATCTGGTGCGGGAGGGAGGGCCGGGGGCCGGGGGGCTAATCCACGTATAGGCCGCGGGGAAAGGTGCCCTGGCAAGGAGGGGGAAGGAGGGGTTAGAGATGGAGATGAACACCCCTCACCCCTCCTACCTCGCCACCCCTCTCACCCCCCTCTCACCCCTCAACCCCCCAACCCCCCCCCCACCTCCCACTCCCAAACCTTACCTGTATGGACGGCAGCAGCGGGTCCTGCAGCGGCAGCTTATCGGGTGAGAACACCCGGTCATCTTCTTTGAAGCCCATGGCCCGCAGGTCCCGAACCGAGCGCACCCGGGAGTCGCAGCACAGGCAGGAGGGCGCTCCGGGGGCCCCGGCGGTGAGCGGGTCGGTGCCCAGGGAGGATTTGGTGCCGAAGGCCAGGGGGCTCCAGTCGCGGAGGCGGTCCTCCACGTCGGCCAGGATGGCGCGAACCTGCACCGGAGGGGATTCGAACCCGGGTGGGGAGAAAAGGGGAGGGGGAGGGGGTGCTGTAGTGTTGGGGAGCGGGGTATGTATGTGTGTGTGTGTGGGGGGGGGGGGGGGGGGTAGCCGGGAGGGGTGGGAGGGGTGTGGGTGGCTTCACAGAGTAAAAAAAACCGTGGTGGAAGCGGGGTTGGGGTTGGGCGGGAGGGCGAGAGAGCAGCCTGTTCCCCCTCCTCCCCCCAATCCTCCCCTCCCACCTACCCAACCCCCTAGACACCCACCCCCAGCAGCACATCCCAGCAACACCCCGTCCCGTCCCGTCCCGTCCCGTCCCGTCACGTCACGTCACGTCCCCGTTACCTGCAGCTTGAACTCATTGAACTTGACCAGGTCCAGTTTCTCCCCCAGCGCTGCGGACACCTTGTCACTGATGGCTCGCAGCCCCTTGAGCAGAGCCCCCTCTAGACCCTCCAACCGACCGCCCAGCCGACCGTCCACACCCGCAAGCTCCTCACGATCAACCTTTGGGTTTTGGGGGGGGAGCAAGGGGGGAAGAAGGTTGGGCAAGGGGGGGGGAGGGTGTGGGGGTGGTATAAACACGAGGCCGCAGCGGTGGAATGGAGGCGAGGTGAGGTTGGCGACGAACAGACCCATGCCCAGGCCCAAGGGGGGTCTGGTAGGCAGCTGGCAGCTGGGGCAGGGTTTCAGGGTGCGGGGAAAGACAGTCTCAACAGCCCCGGTAGGCCAGCCAGCCCGGAGAAAGGGAGGGGGGGTCCGGAACACACGACATACGGCAGACCTCCCCCAACCCCCCCTTCCCCCTCCCCGTTTCCCCCCCCCCTTCCCCCTCCCCTCCCCATCCCCCCTGCCCGCCCCCCCACCTTGGCCCCAATCCCCGCCAGCAGCTCCGCCTTGAGTCTCTCCAGATGCAGGTCCAGCTCGTGTGCATGTTCCGTGAGCAGCGCCTCCAGGTCGGATGTCAGCACCACCTCACCCTTGTTGGGGGTGCAGTCAGCAAGAGCCTCAAGACGGGCCTCGACACCCGCGATGGCCTGAGGGGGGGGGAGGGGGTTGCCCCCGGGAGGGAGGAGGGGAGGGGGGAGGGATGGGCAGGGGGGGAGGGGGTTTGGGGAGGGTACGGCAGGCACCAGGGTGGGATTGGGTTTGGGTTCGGGTTTGGGGTTTGGGGTTTAGGGGGGGGGCGAGGGAGATCCACGAGGTAGACCCACCGACCCACGGGTCTTTCCCATCCCAACCCCCACCCATCACCACCATCCATCACCCCTACCCCCTTCCTCGCCCCACCTTGAGCAGGTTGTCCCCCCGCCTGTCCGCGTGCTCAATGGCCCGAGCCACCCCCAGCTCCACATCCGCCTGCTTGATGGAGGTGGCTGCGTCCTGTTTGGTGGCGGCCAGGTGCTCCAGGCGCTCGGTGGCGGCGGCCAGGGAGTTGTGGAGCGGGTTGATGGCGGCGGCAACCTGACAGGAGGGGGGGGAGGGAAGGGGGGGAGGAGGCGGGGGAGGGAAGGGGGGGAGGAGGGGGGAAATGAAGAAGATACCGCAGCGAAGGGATGGAGACGGCGGAGGAGGGGGAGGAGGGGGGTTGGGGTAGAGAGGGGGGTGGGGGTGGGGTACAGAAGGCAAGCGAGGGAGTGGGTGGAGTGCTTTTGTATGTGTGTGTGCGCGCGCGTGTGTGTGTGTGTGGAGAGGGTGGGAAGGGGGTTCCACACCCCCCGCCTTTCCTTCGCTGCGGTTTCGTGCCTTCTCAGCACACCCCACCCCCACCCCCACCCCTGATAGCCCCTCCCCTCTCCCCCCTCCGAGTGCAACCACCCACGCCCGCATCGCCCCCCAACCACCAAAGCAAGGACCATCCCAAGCAGCTCCAAGCAGCTCCAAACACAGGATCACACACATCCGCAACCCCTCCCCCCCCAGCCAGTCAGTCAGGGGCTCACCCCCCACCCCCCACCTGTGTATTGAAGCTCTCCAGTTTGCCCTCCAGCGCACTGACGTGGCGCTTCACGTCATCCACTCGCTGAAGCACCTCATTGGTGGCTTCCTTGGCCTCATCCACCTCCTGAGGGGGTGGTGGGGGGGGTGGTGTGGAAGGGTGGGTGGGCGGGGGTGGAAAGAAAATACCGCAGCGGAGAAGGAGACGGCGTTAGCGAACGGGTGGGGGTGGGGGTGGGGTTGTTTGTGTGTGTGTGTGTGCGGAAGGGGTTACTGAACGGGCCGAGGAAGTGCGGCTGGAAGGGGGGGGGTAAGGGAGGGGGGGTACGGAGGGTCAATTGGGGTGTGGGGGTGTGGGGTGAAGTAGCGGGCGTGTTCATGTGCATGTGCGTGCAGGGGTGTCTGTGTGCGTGTGTGTGTGTGTGTGTGTGTGTGCCTGTGTGGGCGGGCAGGGGCGGCACAGGCACACGGGGATGGGGGCCGCGGGGATGAAGGGCTTCCGACGCGCGGCCTGGGCGGCGGAACGGGGGGAGACGGGGCAAACTCGCCAACAGCGCAGCCACCAGCCAAAGGGGGATGGAGGGGGCCCGCGAGCTGTGAGAGGGAAAGGGTAAGGGAGAGTTAGAGAGAGTTAGAGAGAGACAGAGACACCGTCTTCTTATTTTCCTGCTTCACCGTTCCCCCCTCCTCTGCCATCCCCGCCTGGCCCCCCTCCCCTCCCCTCCCCTCCAGTCGACCTTCAGACTACAACGTCCGCAGGGCTTCTTGTTTCTTTGTTGCAAATTCACTCTTAAAACTCCCCCTCCCCCCCCCTCCCCCTCGCCCCGGGCCGTTCTTATTACCCCTCCACTTCCCCCCTCCCCTCCCCTCCCCCCTGCTCGCCTGCAGTGCCGCCACGTGCGATGTCTCCGCCAGTGTCAGCCCCAGCGCCAAACTTCCCTCCACGTGTCTCAACTGGTCCCAGATCTGACCCACACTGGACTCGTACTTGGTGGCCAACTCGCGCCGCTCCTCACCGGCTGTCAGGAGGGTTGTTTGGGGGTTTGAGGGTTGGGGGGTTGGGGGGTGGGTGGGGGTTTGGGGGGAAGTGGAGGTGGGTGGGTGGGTGGGTGGGTGGGGGAGGTTCAAGAGAGAAGATGCCGCAGCGAAGGAACAGAGACGGCGTCAGCGAGCGAGTGGAGTGGAAGGGGGAGGAGTGGAGTGGAGTGGCAGGGGGAGAGGAGGGACGGCTTCCCTCCGGAGGGTTCCGCTGGGGAAGGGGAGGGGAGGGGAGGGGAGGGGGGGGTATCCACGTACAGGCCGGAGCAGCACCACCCCAGGCCCTTTTGTTTCGTGTGACGCCAGCGTTATGCGATACCCCACCGACCCCCCACCCCACCCCCCTCACCCAGCCACCCACTCCCAGCCACCCAGCCGCCCATGCATACAAACCCCCCACCGCCCCACAGGACCCCCCCTCCCCCAATCAACCCCTGAGGACACCCCAGGAACCCCCCAGGGCCCCCCAACTCATGTCTCCCCGCAGGATCCCACCACCCAAGGAGACCCCCCAGGAATCCCTCCCCTCCCCTCCCCTCCCCTCCCCTCCCCTCCCCTCCCCTCCCCTCCCCTCCCCTCCCCTCCCCTCCCCTCCCCTCCCCTCCCCTCCCCTCCCCTCCCCTCCCCTCCCCTCCCCTCCCCTCCCCTCCCCTCCCCTCCCTCCCCCTCCCCCGTCATCGACCCACCCGTCATCGCCCCCAACTCCAGGAGGGGCATCCGCTCCGGCAGGTCCGTGACGTACACCACACTCCCAGAGGTGGCAACCGCCTGCCGCTCAGCCAGGTTGTTGGCAGCGGCAGCGGCGCCCTGGAGCCGGACACGGAGGGAGGGAGGGAGGGAGGGGGAGGGAAGGGGGGAGGGGACGGGAGGGAAGAGGAGGGGGAGGGAGGGGGTTTGAAGAGTGAATTTGCAACAATGAAACAAGAAGGGGGGGAGGGAGGAGGAGGGGGGCAGGGAGTGATATGCTCCTTTATATGAGTGCCATAGCCGAGGCCAGGGATGGGAACGGGGGAGGGAGGGAGGGAGGGGGAATAGGATGCAGCAGCCATCCGCCGCCGCTTCCGGTCCCTTCCTGCTCGCGCGTCCCCGCCCGGCCCTACCCGCCACGCACCCTCCCACCCTCACCCTCCCACCCTCCCACCTGCGCCTCCAGCACTCCCCCCTGCATGTTGATGATGTCCTGACGAAGCCGCTCCACAGTGCCGCGGAGCTGCTCGTCGTCCTCCTGGGGGTTGGGGGTTGGGGGTTGGGGGTTGGGGGGTGGGGGTTGGGGGGTGGGGGTTGGGGGGTGGGGGTTGGGGGGTGGGGGTTGGGGGGTGGGGGCCGAGGCGAGGCGGGTGGGGGTGGGGGGTGGGGGTTGGGGTTGGATGCGTGGGTGGGCGACGGATCGGATCGGACTGGACTGGGGGAGCTGGGCGAGGCGGGGCGGGACGAGGCCAGGCGGGGGTCAGGGAGTCATATGCTCCGGACACTGCGGACGTTGTTGAGGCGGGGGAGGCGGAGCGGGGGGTGGGTACCAAAGATGCGACCGCAACGGTGGAACGGAGGCGACGTGGGCGAAGAGACCCAACGAGGGGGGGTGGATGGGTGGGCGGGCGACGGATCGGATCAGATTGGGTCCAAGGCGCAAACCCAATAGCTCCATTCACCCACCCACCCACCCAGACATACACATACACCCGCGGGCGCGCTCACCTGCGAGTGCCACAGCGCCTCCGACTTGCGCTCCATGGCCCCCAGCCTCTCCCTGCCAGGAAGGATATCAGCGTCAGCAGCAACAGCAGCGTCAGCATCAGCAGGGGGAGGCGGAGTGACAGCAGGGGGAGGGATATGGGGGAGGCGAGGGCCATATAGAAGGCGGGGAAACACCCGAGGCGGTGGCGGCAAGGCAGAGATCGCGCTGCTACGGGTGTGGATGGGCGGGGCGGGGCGGGGGGGGGGGGGTGATCCACGTATAAGGGGAGGGGGTGGGGAACAGGGCCGCGGGGACTTCGGTCGCCTGGCTTCGACCTCCACCTCCGCCTTCACCCACCCCCCTCGCCTCCACGGCAAGCCACTTCCCTTGACGAGGGCCGCTTCCCACGTCCAGGGGAGCTCTCCTGCCTTGCTCCGAAACCATTACACGCTACACGCCCCCTCTCTCCACCTCCCCCGCTCCCGCTCCCGGTCCGTTCGCTAACGCCGTCTCCGTCTCTGCTGCGGTATCATTTTTTACCCCCCGCTCCCGCGCCTCCTCCTGCTCTTGCTCTTGCTGCCACCGGCCTCCACCGCGGTCTGTCCACGGCTGCCCGGCCTGCCGCCGCGACAAAGAGAACTCCCTCCGGCCTCACTCCAACTCCGAACCAACCATCCCCTCTGCCGCTGCCGCTGCCGCCGCCACCCCCTCCCCCGCATGCGTGCTTTTTGCTCCATAGGGGTTCCATAGGGCCCCACCTCCCAATCCATTCTCATTCCCCCAATCACCCCCCCACCTGCCTCACCCCGCGCCGCCCCCGCCCCGGTCCTTGGCGCCCATCCCATCACAGCGCGCCCCCCCATCCGTCTCGCCGCCCCCGCCGTCTCCGTCCCTTCGCTGCGGTATCTTCTTTTTTCCCCCGCAGCACTCGCACTCGCACTTGCAGCAGAAGGCACACAAGCGGGGACCTCCTCCCTCCAGCAAAGCTGTTCTGGGCCCTTCCACCGCCACCGCCGGCAAGGCAAGGCACGGCAGGGCAAAGGCACCGCCAATTCCCACCCCCCCCGCGATTGGGCAGCCACTCAGCAGAGCAGCCGCAGCCAGCCGCAGGCAGCAGCACTACACCCCCCCCCGTGAAACGCCGGAGCTCAGCTCAGCTCAGCTCAGCTCACTTGGCCCCGGACCGGGACCCCCTTTCTCCCTGCCACCTCAATCGACCGACGGCAGCGGCGGAAGGTGGCCACAGCCCAGCGGAACGTGGCCACCTGCACACACACACATATCCACACACACCCTTTCCCCACCCCGCCCCTTCCCTCCCCCCTCACCTGAGCCCAATGACCTCCTGCACCAGCCACGTCCCCTCCAAGCCCGGCGGCGGGCCGCCCACGCCCACGCCCAGGAGGCCACCGCCCGGTCCCCCGTCCTCGCCGCTGGGTACGCGGTGCCGCAGGGGCATCATGCCGTTCATCGACGCCACCAGGAGTCGCCCCGGCGCGCTGCCCATGCCGTCGCGGCCGCCGCCGCCGCCGCCATCCTCCGCTCGGCCGCTGGTGGACTGCGGCGCGACGCGCGGCGCGACGCGGCAGCGGTTAATTCCCGTTGGTGGTTGGTGGTTGGTAGTTTTGTCGTCATGCAGAAAGGAGGGGACGCGGTCTGGAGTGGCCCTTGCGCTAGCGCCGCGCATGTATATGTGTGTATATGTGTTTGTGCGTATGCGGTGGTGGTGGTGGTGGTGGTGGTGGGGAGCGGTACGTTGAGCGGCACCGGCCCGGATGGTGGTTTCGGAGGAATGGCGTGTCCGGGCCCGGGGAGCGCCGCTCCCGCCGCGCCGCAGCGTCTGGCGGGGCCCGAGCTCCGAAACCGGACTGGGGCCCTCCTCCTCCAAACCCCCTATGGTGCGACAGGGCAGTGCCTCGGCCCCGCCTGATGGTGGTGGTGAGCCGTGAGCCGTGCAGGTCCCGGTGCAGGTCCCGGTGCAGGTCCCGCCCCGCCTGGCACTGCCCTTCGGACAGGCCAATGGGGCTAAGGGCTCAGGGCAGGGGGCGGGATGTATCACCATGGGGCGCCTCCAGGCCTACCTGGCTCCAAAACAGACCCGCGGGTCGGGACGTGTCCGCCAGCTCCTGCAACCCCTGCTCCAGAGCCTCCAGCCGCTTAGCCACCTGGGGGAAGGATGTGCGTGTGGTGAGAGTTACGAGGCGCGGCGAGTGGAGGGGGAGGGGGTGCTTATCGCGGGGGGGGGAGGTGCGGGGGGGGCGGGGGGTTGCGAGGGTTGAGGGAAGGGTGAGGAGGGTTGCGTGAAGAGGAGGGCGTGATGGAGGGGGGGGCCGCCGCCGCAGGTGCGAAGGTGGGCGAAGCTCCAGGGTGTGGTGCGGAGAAAGGGAAGGGTGCCGTCCGTGCAAGGCGTGCAGGAGGTGCTACCGGAGCATCCAAGCCGATCCAGGGCGAGCCCCGGCCCGCCCGCGTGCCCCGCCCGCAAGGGCTAGCGCGTCCCCCCACCCCGGCGCGCGCACCCGAAGCTCCGCCACCTCCGCCCGAAGTGCTGCATTCTCCTTTGCGCATTGGTCAACCTGCGGCGGTTGGGAGCAGGGGTTGGGGGACGGTTCCACCCGGAAAGCGACCGGGACGCCTCTTAGCCGCAGGCTCCGCAAGGGCAGACGCTGCGTTTGGTGCGAATCGGCCAAGACGATACCTTGGCTGCAAGGCTTAGAAACGCTTTCTGCAGTGGGGCTACGTCGAATTCGGCATCTAAAGTTGGGGCGTCATACGCCATCGTAATGAGCTATGGATTGCAATATAACTACGTATTTATGTAAGATGATGCGTGTGAATGTCAATTGCCCGGTTTATGGAATTGAGAACACGTTACTGGCTTAGAGCCCATCATGGGTCCAATGCAAAAATTGAAGCACACATCGGTATAACCTCAATACAAGCTGTGCTGCTATGTACGCTGGTTGCGCATCAGTTTTGCAACATTTTCGATGTACGGGGGGCGCGTACTGCATAAGGTTGGAAGGCTACGCGGCTTGTTTTATCACGCACAGTATCATTGATCAAGCGGCCGCTGGGTTATTGATATCTCCACAGCTGAACGACTCCGTGTTAACCTCTCGTCACCCGTCAGATAGACGCTTCAACCATCGGGACCTCAACCATACGACGCTTCCTACCAAAACTTTAGGCCACATACTCGTGTCGCAATTGGCAAGCTTGATCTGGTTGCAACCTGTGTATTCGCCAGCCCGGGCCGATGCTCCTGATGCTCCTTTCCCTCTCCATCGAGGTTTGCCTTGTTTCACTCCCACCCGACGGCGAAACTACCCTATTTACCCACTTCAGTTGGTTACATATGTCCTTAGCAGCCAGCGACGGAGTCCACAGTTACAACGTCGCCGTGTGAGCCCCTGGCTGCCCGCCAACACGATACCCTAATCGTTCCTTAAGCAACTGGTCAAAACAGGAGTACAGCCGCACCCAGACCTGTTGATGTGGCCGCAGCCGTAAGTCACCCATTGTCAACTCAACTGGTACGTCGTGTCTGCATATGGGTGCACACACGCAAGCACATCCAGGAATGCGCGCCACGGTTATGAGCACACACTTGCGCAGACCCGGTCCGTCCACGATGCTTATTAATTGCAAATGAGGCGCATATTCGAATCAAGGAATGCACAAAGCACAACCAAACCGACACCGCATCAACCAACGAACCAACAGCCTCCATGCCCCCCAGCTCATCCCCCGCTGAAAGGACCGCGCTGCAGGCCCGGGACCCACCATAAAAACAAAGCGCCGACGACGACAGCTCAAAAGAGAATTTTGCTCCCCGCCTTCTACATGTTACGTGCATTGGTCGAAACCGCGGGGCGGTTTCCCATCAGGTGACGGCGACGCCTGCCGTACGCCACGGCGTTGGCGCTGGCACTCGCGCTGGCAGGGCCGCCGTCCGACTCTGCGGGGCAACGGCAAGAGCGGAGCCGGAATTGGGGTTGGGACGTGTATTCAGATAAACCGCCAAGGCGGGGCACAGGGGCCCTCGTGTTGTTGCGATTACAGCGGGCTCCAGACTCAGGGAGAGTCCAGATTCGCATCTTCGTGTGGTCAAGAAAGCGCCCGGGGGGGTCAGGGAGTGATATGCTCCTTTGTAGAACGATGAGTCACTGCGGACGTTGTTGATCGAGCTGCTGCAGCCCGGGGGGGGAGCGTCATCAGTAGGGTGGCGCGCTCCATCACACGCGCCTGCTGCCGCGCGTGTGGCTGGCGCCCACATCGGTCCGCCTACGGACACCAGCGCATCCTCGAGATGTCTCATCTTGTCAGGATGTCGCTTCAGCGGCCCACCACACGAAGACGTCACCCACATTATCGTAGCACATCTTGGGACGTACAGCCACGTTCACCGGTTAGACCTCCCCCCTCCCAAACCTCTCTCTCATGGTTGGGTGGAAGCCTGGCTTGGGTAGAACCCCTTGCCCCCACCACTCTCCCCCCAAGGAAGGGCCGAAAAGCCCGGCCGCTCACTCGCCTACGTATCCGTCCTGCGTACTTACTCGCGTAGGCGTTGGCGTTGGCGTTGCTGACGCTGCCGCTGTCCGAACCGCCGCCGCCGCTGCCAGAGCCGCTTCCCGAACCGCTGTCGCTGCCAGAGCCGCCGCTGCCAGAGGCCTGAGGCGATGGCGGCGTGAGCCCGGAAGGGTAGGATGGGAGGCCCAAACGGGTGGGCAGAGGCCGACAGCGGAAAGCAGACAACGGCGGAAACAGCACCCCGAGCGTACAACTACTCGCGAGGTGTGTACCAGCATCTCCCCCCTGCACGTGCACGTGCCCGGTGGAGTCGACGCCGCACGAGAACCGTCCCGAGCACTTCAAACCCTAAAAAAGCCCGCAATTCCCAACTCCTGCCCGCTTAACAGCAGCCGTTCCACCACCCTTCCGCCGCCACCGCTCCACCCCACCGCGGTCAAACGCCGTCCGGGGGCCTCCCCCAACCGAAAGGGGTGGGGGCCACGCGACGCGGCCAGGCAACCTCGCTCAGACCCCGCCTGACGCGAAGGAAGCCTCCGCCCTGCCTCCGCCCCGCCGTCACACACCTCCCCGTCCCCCCCCTTCAGCAAGTCTCCCCCCCCAGAATAAAAGTTCCTCCTGTTATTCCCTCCACGCCCCAAAGCCCCTACCAAGCATGAAGCCCCGCCCGACCTCGGGACACGCGACGCGTGCAGAGCACACGGGTGGGCCAACTCACCGCAGCAGTGCCACCGCCGCCGCCGCCGCCACTCGCTGCAGGGCCCGACGGGGCGTACACGGCGGTGCCGTTGGCGGTCCTGCGGGTCGCCCGGGAAGGGGGGGAGGGGGAGGGGGCGGTGGGGATTTGGGTTTTAGGGTTTTAGGGTTTTGACTTGGTGGAGGCTGTTGCGGTGCTGCAAAAGCAAAGAGACGGGGCAAGGGCCGCGCATCCGCACAACTGTAGTCCTCGCCGCACAAAACAAAACAACATCGCCACTTCGCCAGACAAGCTTTCGTGTTTCTACTGTCACAAATCGCAAATCGCGAATCGCGACCACGACCGCGATTTATCTCGATCGTGCTCGTGCCGCTACTCACTTGAATGCGCAGCTGGCTCCGTTCTCGTAGCCCCACAGGCGGCCATTGCTGTCGGGAGTGGATTTGGTGACGTTGGGGCTGCAGGTCTTGGCGGACTCCCAGGACACTGCGGGATGGGTGGGGGGGGGGTAGCGGTGTGAGTGCCATGCGATGTTGGTATCGGTGGAAGGGGAAGGGGAAGGGGGAGGGGGAGGCGGTGCTCACCCACGCCCGCCGCTGCTGCTGCGGTGGCGTTGGCGGTGGTGTTCTGCTTGCTGCTCTCCGGGGTGCCGATGCAAGTCTTGTACTGCTCGCTGTTCACGGCATAGACGTTGCACTCGCTCTTGACCACCTGGCCGGCAGCGGCCACGGAGGCGCCCTTTGGGGGGGGAAGGGGGAGAGGGATGCGGAGGGATGGGGGGTTTGAAGAGTGAATTTGCAACAATGGAACAACAAGCCCTGCGGAAAGGGATGGGGGGGTGGGGCGACAGAGTGAAATGCGTTCGCGGGATCTGGTTGCAGCAATCCGCTCCCTCGCGATAACAAAAAGAGGGGGGATCTGGATCCTAATTTGGATCTGGATCTGGTTGCCGCAACCAGCCCTCGCGATAACCAGGAGGATGGGGGGTAATGCCAGGGGTGGCCGCTGGTGGTGGGGGGCGGCAGCGGCAGGTGTTGGTCAAGAGCCAGGTCGCTCAGGCGGTTAAGAGGTGGGCGGCAGCAGGCCGCCGCCCGCCGCCCGCGCTGCCGTACCGTACGTCACACAGCTCGGCCGTTGACTGCTTTTGGCTGCGGTTGTATCCTCCTCGTTACCAGCGCGATCGATCGAACGGAACCACGTGATCGTGTGGGCGCAGCGTCCGGTGTAGTGTGGGGTTTGGGGTCTGGGGTGTGGGGTCTGGGGTGTGGCGGGTGGGGAGGCGGCTCCCTCAGGGGCGGTGCCTCAAGCGGCACCACCGGCCCTAAGGTGCCTCCACGGTGCCCTGCAGGGCCGCCTTCCCTCCCTCCCGCCCGCCCGCCCGCCCGACCTCCCCGTGGCGCCGCATGATCTCGCACACACACATATACACACACCCGCACCCGCACATACCTGAGCTACGGCTGTAGCTGGCTGGCCGCCGGTGGACACGGCGCCTGCGGCAGAGCGGCAGAGCGAGGGGATGGGCTTTAAAAAAAGAGCGCTCCCCCAGCGCAGTGCAAAGGCAGGGAATCCTGTGGACGTTGTAGCCCGCGGGGGAGGATGACCCATGGGTCGGTCGCCCGGCCCTCCTACATGGCTCGGCCGCCCGGCCCTCAAAATACCCCGCACACGGAAACATAATTTATTTCAACCGGCGGCTGTCGCGATTTTGCAGGTGTTCTCAATTCCAGTGGCCGGACGTCGGCCGGCCCCCGTTAACGCCTCACCTCACCCCCCCTTCACCCCCCGAGACCCCTCCCACAGCCCTGTCGCCCCTGGGCTCTCGGCTCACTCCCACGAGTCCCATCATTCCCCGGGCTTCATACACGAGCCTCACGCCCACCGTCCGAGCTTCATTACCAGTTGCCATCCACCCACACACCCCGCCCACCCACCCACCCCGTCCCTCCCACCTGCGCCGACGTTGGAGACGGCGGTGGCCCCCGGGGCCGCCTCCGAGCGCGACTCCGCCACCGCCGTGGCTTGATGCAGCCGCCGACCTGCAGGCGGCAGCGCAGCGCAGCGGCGGCGCAGCGCAGCGCAGCGGAGGCGGGGGGTTAGGGAGGAGGGTGCAAAAGCTTGTCAGCAGCATGTCGCTTACTACCAATCGAAGAACCTAGGTTCACTGGGCTTCGCCGCTTGGTCCGTAAATGAGTCACGTGTGTGCGGGTAAGGTAGATGACCGCATTGCGGCTACTGGCGTCTGCCGCCGCCGCCGCCGCCGCCGCCGCCGCCGGCGCACGATTCACAGCCGACGGCCATTAATACTTTTTGCACCGGGCACGGCTGTGGACGAGGACGCCAGATGAATTCCGTGCTTCTAGGTGTTTTAGTTCCCTTGGGCCCCCGGCTCCTCGTATGGGGTTTTGTTCATGTGTGGGGCACGCACCCCCACCCATGTAACAAACACACGCACGCACACACAGTTGAATTTGGGACGAGCAGTCATGGGCAGGTGCAAGGGCACATTTTGGTGTTGAAAGCGCGCTGCTCGCAATGTGCTACGCCACGGAGTAGAGCACATCTTTGGAGGGTATGGGGTGTTGCGCAGGCAGTGCAGAAACCTGTGGGCAGTGCAGAAACCCTGTGGAGAGACCTCTGTGGACAAAAGGCTCAAGGAAAAGGCCGTGGCCGGGTGGGCCTATGGCAAGAGGGCCGTCTTTCGAGCCTGAAGCCGACTGCCGACTGCAGACTGGGGCCGGCGGCGAATGGCACCATTCAGCAGCATTCAGTGCATGATGGCGAGACGAATAACCACGCGCCGAAATGGGGCGCTTGAAACGAAATGCGCAAGCGGTACCCAGTCACACTAGGAAGAAAAGGCATAACGAATGATGCGCCCTCCGCCTCCTTTCAAGCCGCGCCGCCGGAAGCAGAGAGACCTGTCGGAAGCCGGCGACCGGGGCAGCCAGCCCCGGGGGGTCTGCCTGCCGAGACAAAAAGAAACGCGCACGCGCGCACGCACGCACGCACACGAAACGGCCATGCTTTCTTTCCTGGCACTGCTTTCCGGCATCTCCGCTCATCGGGCGGGCTTCCGCGCCGCGTTCGTTCCTTTCGCGCAAGTTCCTTTCGCGCCGCCGCAAAAGGTTGGGAGAGGGCTCAGGTAGTCAGATTTCCGGATGCGGGTGCGGCTCACCGTTGTTGTTGTTGAGGGATGCGGAGGCGTCAGCCGTCCTTGGCACCGAGACGAGCAGCGCCGCCGTCGCCAGCAGCGCAAGCAGCGCTCGAGCGTCCCGACCCATCATTCTTGTGAAGTGCGTGTTGCTTTTGCAGTCCCGCCCTCGGCTCAGCTATATGGTACAGCGGGCCGTCGGTGTAGGTGTGTGTGAGTTTGAGTGTGAGCTCGCGAACGTCTATGCGACGTGATGTGGGTCGACAAAAGGGAGGGGAGGTTTGCAAGCGTGACGGCGCACGTGCTGTTGTGTTGGGCCTCTTTCGGAGCGGGACTGACTTTTGATCTCATCGAAGGGCCGATGCCGGGCCACCATCATCCTGCGCGTCCAAGGCCGCGCGTCCAACTGCGCCCAACTTCTGCAGCGGCACCAGATCGTGTAATGCGCAACAACTAAATACTCTTTAATCATAAACTTAACATTTACTTTGCTTGTCGCTGCATACTTGTCTCAGATATCGCACCCACGTCACACCCAAGTGCACCACGGGTCGCTGTCCGCTTTGATCCTTTTTCAAACTTTTGTGACCAGAGTTGCTCTGCTTGTCAGAGGCTGCGGCGAACACACAGAAAAGGCAGGAAACTTAGCATAAAGTGGAAGATCAGCAGTCAAGCTTGTATACTACTGTTTCAATTTAGCTGAGAGCTTGCCGTCCGGAGCGCGGGGATGGCGTTGTGCCTCTCGGGTGCGATCGATGCAGCCTGGCGCTGCTGCCAGCGATGTTGATGACTGAATTTCAGAACTCTGATCTGTTCTGATCTTCAAATGGATGGATCCATTGGCCACGGCGAGCCCAGCCTAGCCCAGCGCGAAACGAAAACGTCCCGAGCAGCTTCCGGAACCTTTTCTTTGTCGACTGTCTAAGATCAGACCATGATCGCTGCAAGGAGTTCCCTCTGTTCCTTGTCTTCTTCCTCCTGCCTACCTGCAAACAGGCCCCTTGAAGCCCCGGACCTCCTGCGCGGTAGGCGGCGGCGGCCGCGGCGGCTCCTCGGCAGCTGCCGCTGCCGCCGCCGCCGCCGCCGCGGTCGTCACCCCCCCTGCGACGACGCTGCGCCGAGCCATGCACCAGCTCCGCCGCCGCCCACTCACCGTCGCGGCATCAGCCCTTCCGCTCCTCCACCACCCTGCCGCTACCCTCCGCCGCGGCCGCGCCGCCGCCGCGGCACCGCCGCCGCGCGCGGCTGTGCAGCAGCAGCAGCAGCACCACACCCGCACCCTCACCAGGATTCACGCCCCCGCTTCCGCCCCCGCCGCCGCGCTCTCCGGCAAACCGCTCCAGACCGTCCGCGGCGGCGGCGCATCGTCAGCGCGGTTGCTGGGCCGCCGCGCGCCGCTGCGGTCGCGCGGCACGGTCCGCTCCTCCACCGCCGCCGTGTCGGTGTCCGCCAATCTGTTCACGCGGCTGTTTCGGATCGTGACGAGTTTTTTCAACGGCCTGGTGGAGAGCTTTGAAGACCCCGAGGTGCGAGGTGGTGCGGTGTGGTGCTGACGAGGGCTGGCGAGCGCCGCCGCGGCCGTGTGTATGTGTGTGTGTGTGTGTGCCACTCTGCCAACCTCGTTGCCTGACGCGTGCGTTACACCGCTTCCAGCAAACAAAACGGTTGATTTTCAAAGATAACGCCGAACCCTGAATGGACTTCGGAACCGCCACAGAAGCTGCTGGATCGTGTGGCTGAGGAGATGCAGGAGGACATGATCCGGATGCGCCAGGTGGGTTGGGAGGTTGGCGGTTGGCGGTTGATGGTTAGGGGTTGGTGGCGGTTGGCAGTTGTGTGGCCAGGGCAGTTGTGTGGCCAGGGCACTGAACCGACAGGGGCCCTTCTGGCCGCAACCCGTTGGGAGTTACGTCACATACACCCGCCGCGCCGGCAGGGGCGGGGCCGTATGCTAGATGTCGGGATCGGGATCGGGATCTGAGGCTTGAGGCTTGAGGAGGGGAAGAAGTGGAAATCGATTGGGACGCGTCTCCCCAAGAGTTTCCCGAGGGCTGCTTTCAGAGGGGTGAGAGAAGAAGGATACCACAGGGAAGGAACGGAGACGGACACGGCTCCTTCAGATCTGAGCCACCACCGGGGCCGCTACCCAGCGCCGGGTAGCGCCTCCTAGCTTGGCAGCAGCCCGGCACGGACATGGGTGCTGTCGATAGATTATTTAAATATTTGTGAAAGTGAATGGCGCGTCGGCCTTTGGGGAAAGCGTTGGGAGGCTCGGCTGCCGTGCCCTCGTGTTTTCGCCGGATTGGTGTTCACCGGAGGTCACCTACCTGACCCCTCCCGCCCGCCCCGCAATTTTCACGGGTTCGGTCGTCTGTCCGCCCGGTCCCCGCCCCCTTCCGCCTTCGAACCCCCTTCCCCTTCCCCTGCCACCTCCCGTCTTTTCCTGCCACAGGCCACTGCCCAGGTGATGGCCAGTCAGAGGCAGCTGGTCACCAAACAAAAGTCCCTGCAGGCAAGTGCAGGTGCAAGTGGGGATATTAGGGTTTCCGGGTGGGTGGGGGGGGGAGCGGGCTTAGGGGTGGAGGTTTCGGGGTATCGGGTGGGGTTTGGGAGCGGGTGGATGGGAGGGCTGGAAGGCAGGCGGGCGGGCGGGTGGGTGGGTAGGCGGCTTGGTGGAAGGGTGGGGGCGTTGGGACTTGGGAGGGCTTGTGGAGCTCAGGCCGACAAGCCCACTGGGTCGTCCCCGGACAGGCGGAAGGGGGGGGGCGGGAACAGCCGGTTTCCGGGGAGGAGGGGGGGCGGGTTAAGGTGTACGGCGCCCGCTGTCGTGGCCAATGGCGCGGCCGCCGCTCTCTCGCCCGCGACATCGATCTCGATCTCATGTGCCACACATGCCGTACACATGCCGAACGCAAATATTGAGAGGACCGCATCATGTGCCACACGTTTCTGTGTGCGCACACTCGATACACATTCAAATATTCAATACACATGCCGTACGCATACACACACCTATGCGCACAGATGTACCCACACACGCACACACACGCACACACACACACATATGGGCGCGCACACACACGCACGCACACGCAGGGCGGTGCCGACCAGTGGCTGCAGCGCGCTGAGTTGGCGGTGTCTCGGGGTCAGGACGATCTGGCCCGGGAGGCGCTCAAGCGGCGCAAGGTGCTGCAGGAGGATGCGGGTGAGAGGGGCCGGGGCTCTTGAGAGAGAGGGGAGGGGAGGGAGAGAGGGGAGGGAGTGGGGAGGGGATGCAAGAGGAGGGGGGATTCGGCGGCGAAGCGGCGGGGAAGGGGGTGCGAGGGCGGGCGGGAAGGGGAAGGGGCTGCAGCGGTGCGCGCAGTGTTTATGACTTTAATGCGCCGCACCGCCGCGCGATGGCAGCATGGCAGCACATGCCGAGAGGTGCGGTGTCGTCATTCCGTGAGCTCACATATCCCGCCTTCCGCAGTTGCGGCCATACGGCCCATAAGGCCCCCCTCTCACGCCGTCTCCTCCGCTGCGATTTTCTCTTTATACCCCCCTTTCCGCACCCCTCGTCCTCGTCCTCTCGAGAGGCAGCCGACGACTATGACGATGCGAGGGAGCCCACCGGGACAACCCCTCCCTGGACTGCCCCCACTGCCCCCCAGTTCCTTTACCCCTTGTGCCCCCTTCCTTCCTTGGCCGACCAGGGCGCACGCGCCCCTGCTTTGTGCCTGTCTCCTGTGCCCTAAATGACCCCTCCCCCCCGCAGTTTGCGGGCTCCGGCCTACCGGTGTACCCCCATGGATAACCCCCCCCCCCGTGGCCTGTGCCCTCATCCCCCCCCCACAGACCGACTGAATGAGCAGGTGGCTCTGCAGACCAGTGCGCTGGAGCAGCTGCAGGTGCGAGCGAGGGGGGGGGAGTGGGGGGAAGGAAGGAAGGAGGGCGCGTTGTGAGGGGGGGGTAAAGCTGAAGTTCTTTCTGTCTGGCTGGGGATGAGGCTGCTGAGGCTTGAGGATGAGGAAGGGGGGCGAGAGGGGCAATGGTTTTGGTCCTGGAAGTAGAATGGGCTCTATGAGCTGAGTGGGCTGAGTCTGAGGCTGAGGCTGTGAGTCTGAGGCTGAGGCTGTGAGTCTTGAGGCTGAGAGGCTGAGGTTTGCACACAGGCTGAGAAGGGGGATTCTCTTCCCAATCCTGCCATGATCATGACCTGGCCTTTTGCCGCCCTCAGCTGTCCTTACTTTCCGCCGTACTTCCATTTTTACGTACGCTTGTGTTGTACGGCACTGCAGGCCAACATCCGTGTCCTGGAGGGCAAGCTGGGGGAGGCGCGCACCAAGAAGGAAACGCTCAAGGTGTGTTTGTGTGTGTGTTTGTGTGTGTGTTTGTGTATGTGTATGTGTATGTGTGTGTGCGATTAATCGTGCCTGTTCGGCATGTGCGTGTGCGTGTGTGTGCGTAATCCTGCCTTTATTTTCGGGCATGTGTGTGTGTGTGGGGGGGGGAGTGGGTGGGGGGCCGTGTTCCAGCCGCAGTGACGCCCACTCACTGCTGCCACAGCAGCCAGCCAGCCAGTGGTATGATACCGCGTGTATGCATGCCGCTGTTGCACCTAGTAGGCACTGGGCTGCAGCCGTTTACCTTTTCTGGGCTTCTGGGTTTTGGACGCTCCCTTCCTGACGACACGTCATGCCGTATGTCATGCCGTACACACAGCGCCGTGCATGTACGGTATGTGCCCGCGCGCTCCCGACAGCCCGCCCCCGTCCTCCCCGCCACACCCCCCACTACACACGCACCCCCATACCCCCACCCACCCCCACCCACCCCCACACGCACACTGCCCGTCAGGCCCGCGCCGCCTCCGCCAAGACCTCCCTCGCCCTCCAAGAGATGATCGGGGGCCTGCAAGTCCGCTCGGGTGGGTTGCTGGGCACGTGGGCACGTGGGTGTAGGCAGGCAGGGCTACACACAGGCCCCGGGATTGGGTCGCCTTGAATGCCTGGCGGCAGTGGCGGCCTGCTGCAGCGGATGTCAGGAAGGGATCACGACCTGGCGGCAACTGGCTGCAGTGGATATCGGTGTAGAGATCCGGGATAGGGCGATAACCGATCAGGGCGATAAGGGCAATGAACGGAACCCTCCCCCCCGTTTTGTTTCTCCCCAAAGGCACAAGCTGGGCGGCGTTTGAGAAGATGGAGGAGAAGGTGGCCCAGCTGGAGGCGCAGGCGCAGACGGCGACTGCGCTGGTGGCTCCGGACTCCCTGGAGCGACAGTTCGCGGCTCTGGAGGGCGACACGGGAGTGGATGCGGAGTTGGCGGCGCTGAAGCGAGAGCGGAGGGGGGAGCGGCGCCAAGGTGGGGTGGGGGTGGGGTGGGGTTAAGTAGGTGGGGTGGGGTGGGTGGGTGGGGTGGGGTGGGGTAAGAGATGTGTGAGCCGGCGGGCGGGTTAAGTGTTACGAACAGCGGCGGCGGAGGAGGAGGAACTAGGACGGAGTTGGCGGCGGACGGTGGGTTGGGCGTGGTTTGCTTGCGCTGCGCTGCGCGTGCGTGGAGGCGAGCGGGCGGGCAGAGGGGCGGGGGGAAAGAGGGACGCGTCGCCCAGGAAGGGTGGGGCGGCATCCGCCCGTTCGTAAAACCGTCAGTTGTGTGGGTTGTACCGCTTGATTGCTCATTCGCTGGACCTGCCTACTTCGAAGGCTGTCTTCTTTCTCTTTTGTACGACATGCCGGACGCCGCCGCCGCATGCCCCCTGGCTTCCGCGCCCCCTCTCACCCCCCCTCTTGAGAAAAACTCCACACGTTGCACCCCCTGCCCCCTCACCGCTGCTTCCCCCCCTCCCCACCCCCACCCCCACCCACCCACCCCTGCGCCGTACAGGTCCGCCCACTCAGCTGCCGCCTCCCTCTCCGCAGCCCCCTCTCACCGGGGTGCCGCTCCGCGACGTGTTCGACCCCCTGGAGCGCGAGCTGGAGGATCTGCGCCGCCGGGCCCGGGAGTAGCGGGTCGGGGAGGGGAGGGGTTGGGGAGAGGCCTACAGAGGGGTAAGGCCCACAGAAGGATAAGGCCCACAGAGGGGTGATAAGGCCCACAGGGGAGCTCTGAGAGTAACTGCGCCGCGCGCCGGCGCTGGGCGCTGGGGTAGTGTGGAGCGGCGGGGGGGTGGGTGGGAGCTGCGCCACCGGGCTCGGAGCGAAAAAAGCGAATCAACGTGGCACGACGAGGTGGCGCGACGGGGCGTGGGGCTGTGCGGGCCGTGGGGGCGGGATGTGGGGATGGGTCGCGGGTGGGCCCCGTAGCGGCTGGTGTGGGATTGCTGCATCGTCGAATGTGTGGGTGTGTGTGTGCGTATGTGTGCGTAGGGGTGTGTTGCGTGTGGATGTGTGTGTGTGTGGATGTGTGCGTAGGGGTGTGGGTGTGGGTGCATACATGCATGCAGGTCGGGAGGGGAGCAGGCGGGAGTAGGGCCCCACGGAGCGATGGCGGGGGGGCTACCACCGCCGCGCCCCCGTTCAGGGCTTCAGGCCGGGGTTAAGAAGGGTTTAGGGGAAGAGGAGGGAGGAGGAGCGTGAAGCGGTCAGCACCACGTCCGCCTCCGCAGCAGCAGCAACAGTGGTGGTGGTGGTGGTGGTGGTCGGTGCGTTTCCGGGATAGCCGGATTGCGGCCCGGGATAGCGTGGGGGCAAGAGCACGGGGGCTGCATCGTGTACGGCACTCCTCGGTTGTACGGCAGTGACGTGGACGTGGACAGCCGATTACGTCCGCCGCGGACAACCGCCCAACGGTATCGAAGACGGGGAGGACTAGTTGCTGTACTGGGCGAAAACCACGTTTGGCTACTGCTGGGCATCGTCAGTCGCACACACCACACGGCCGGCATGACGGCGCCGTTTGGCAATAGCACGGTGCGTGGGTGGATGGACGCGCTGGAAAGCGGGGTACATCTGATTGACCTCCGATTTGGGGGCTGCGACGAAGTGGTGGGCGCTGTGAAGCGTTTGGTTCGATTCGGCGGTTGTTTGTTGATGTATCGGTAGGTTGAGCTGGGGCTAGTAAGCTGGGCTGGGCGTGGGCGGGGTTTGAGGCGGCTGCACGGCGTGTGTCGGTGTGTGCCTGCCTGATATATGGGGCGACGGCGTGGCTGCCCAAAGGGGGGTCTGGACGTCCCGGCAAAGCGAGACACTGCGGCCTCTGCGCACCGGTGCGAAAGGCGGGTGTGTGGAAGGGCTATGGAGAGACGTTCGGCAACGATTGGGGGCGGACGCATGCACACATCAAATACGCGTCCCGCACGGGTTCCGACTCCGCACATTCACACGCTGCCCGCGCCGCCGTCGTGTCAACACTTGCACGGCGTGTGGGTGAATGCTCTCACGGTGAGACCGATGCCCAAGCCTCATTTGGCTCATTTGTGTCAGACCTCTGTTCATCTCACCGGCCATGTCTGAAGCGTGAGTTTGCTACCTCTCCCGTACTTACAGCTTCCGGGCCTGTCCGGACTGGCGGCTGGGACAGGGCATCCGCGCGCAGCTTGACAACACAAAGAGCAATCCAGCATAAAAACCTGTATCGCAAATAAAAGACAAATTAAATGAAATATAATGCGGAGGTAAATAAAAGGACGAGCTTGAGGTTCTCCATTCCAACTCGGTCCGCGGTCCCGCGGATGGCGAAGCTTGGCGATTACTTGTTCAACGAGCGTCCAAAAAGTAAAATCTCATTATGAGTTAAAAAATATATATTGGGGACGTGGCCAAGCAGTCATCAAGGCAGGTCGCGGAAGCAGGCAGTGCTGTCCCGTCGCGCTGTCCTTCCCCGTGTTGCGTTGGCTTGTCGACGCACGGCACGATTGCGTGTCCCATCAGACACAGTCAGAAATATATTTCTATAAATATAGCATTCCTGTCCTTGCTAACCAAACAATTCGTATGCTTCCGAAAAAGTCAGACTAAGAACGCCTGCACATACGCAACCGATACCCGGTGGTTGCCGCGCCTCGACATTAGAGCTTAGACCCTTACAGCCTTCCTCAGGTCACACTCTCCCTCCACCCATCCACCCACACACACAAGATTAGAATGGTTCTCTCAAACTGGTTCTCCAAGCTGCTCGGCTTCCTGGGTCTGCAGCACAAGTCCGCCAAGATCCTGTTCCTGGGCCTGGACAACGCCGGCAAGACCACGCTGCTGCACGTCCTCCGTGACGACCGCGTCGCGCAGCACCAGCCCACGCAGTACCCCACCTCAGAGGAGATCCACCTGCCCAGCACCTGCGGCAGCATCGTCCTCAGGGCCTTCGACCTGGGGGGCCACCGACTGGTCCGCAGCGTGTGGCGCGACTACTTCCCGCGCGTGGACGGCGTGGTCTTCCTGCTCGACTCCACCGACCGCGAGCGCCTCCCCGAGGCGGCCACCGAGCTGACAGCGCTGCTGCGGGAGCCCTGCCTGGCCGACGTGCCGTTCCTGGTGCTGGGCAACAAGATCGACCTGCCCGGCGCCGCATCGGAAGGCGAGCTGCGCAACTGGCTGGGCCTGCCGCCGCCACCGGCGGCGGCAGCTGGCAGCAGCGGCGCCAAGTTGGGCTCGTGGGGCAGGCTAGCGGCGTTCTTTGGGGGCCCGGCCGGGGCCAGGCAGGGCGGCGGCGGCGGCGGCGGGGAGCGGCCCGTGGAGTTGTTCATGTGCTCCGTCCTCCGACGCATGGGCTTCGGGGAGGGCTTCCGCTGGTTGAGCCAGCACATCAAGTAGGGTGCTAAGGACGGCGGCGATTTGGGTGATTGGGTCCCGCACCTTGCCGTGTCCCAGGCGGTGTCTCAGGTGGTTTGCGTGTCCCACGGGGCGCCGGGATAGGCTGCGCTTTGCCAGGCTCGTTTCGCCAGGCTTGCTTGTTTCGGATAGGAGTTGGTCGTCGGCAGCCGTTGCAACAGTTGCGCGGCGCTGGGGTGCGGCGCGGTGGCCTGGGCGCCTGGGCCGCAGGGCGAGGTGGGGGGCGGGGCCGGGCGGGGTCTGGGGAGCGCTGGGGAGGGCCGGGCCACCGTTGTTCCCTACCGCCCTGGAGACGGTCGACTGGGCAGGACGTTTACGTCCTGCTGGGATGGAATAAACGCGCGCGCGTGCGCATTGTTCGGAGGACTGCGCCTTCGGGCTCTGGACTTGCGGCTGCGCCTTCATTTGTTCCGACGCCTTTTGACACCACGGATGGTCACGTCACGTGGGAGTTCGGACTTCGAAGCGGACGTGTGCCCTTTTGCCGCGCCCGGCTTGCGTGCTAAAACCGAGTAGCGGATGGGATATCTGGGTAGCTGGTATCTTGTTCGAGCGCCTGTCTCTTGACTTGCTGGGGGCTTGGGTTTGCGGTGCTGCGGGTACGGACGCGTCCGTTGAGGTGCCATAATAATGGTGCCCCAGGGTTGCGTTGAGTGACCACCAGACGAGGCTGTGGAGCTTTGATTGCACTTCGAAGGCGTTGCGTGCCTGGTGTATGAGTGTTTCTCTGGCATCTTTTGCGCTTTTAAGGGAACAGAGCTTGTCTTCGAAGCGAACTTTCATGCTGGTCCTCGACCTGCAGCTGTCCTGCTGATTCCTCCACCTCCCTGCCGCTGGGAGACCTGTAACGGTCTGGATGCGTGGGCTCCATGTCGGTCCGTCCTGTCCGTCAGTCGAACGATTCCGTGCGCTACCGGTACTACGACACGAAAAACCGAACTGCGTTTAGGTAGGCCAGACGCTACATTTCACAGAAAATTTTATGTAGGCAGGAAATGTGTGTCTGTGGACGTCGTTTCGGGAGATCGGACCCAAGGCTCAGTGCGATGCGAGGCCGATATTCTTCTAGCTGTCAGCGGCTTTGGATTTGTCAAATGGAAGAACGAAGACGATGCGGGCAGTGGGGCTGTCGGCATTCCTGTTACAGCGAACCAGCTGATGAGTCGAGCGAACAACAAGGTTTTGGTCCGTTACGGTCATTCCAGGCAGGCAGGCAGGCAGGCAAGCAGGCAGGCAGGCAGGCAGGAAGGCAGGAAGGCAGGAAGGCACGGAAATGGGCAATCCTACAGGGCGGGGCCTCTTAATAAGTGATGGCATAAGGATAGGTCGTCGGGCATCTAGGAAAGGATATGTGTTGGGAAAGGATCGCTGTGCGCTTCGCGCTGGGGCCCCGCCCCAAAAGCAGCTACTGACTAGATTTTGTGAGCGGTTGAATCCATAAAGTGTTCGGAAGTGGGATCAATAAATCCTTCAATAGTGCTTCTATTGTATGTTTGCTGTAGAAATACCTGGGTGCCAGTATCGTATGCGGCAAAGTGTACGCAAAAGCCTCTCGGTATAATCGAAGAAAGTTGGGTTCCTGGCTAAACAGCTCGACTGCTCCCTGATTCGAGGCTGTAATTAAATCCATTTGGGACTTGGGGCATTGCCCGAGGCTGCAGATCCCGCGGAGCCAGCTTTCAGTGGACTCCTGGGCATCGGGAGAGCTCAACGTGGGATCGAGCACCGACAAGATCGCATTGCGGAGGCCGCAGTGTCATATACTAAGACTTTTTAACTCACGGTGCCGGCAGCGGCGCCCTCTTGCCATCGTTTACATCCGGCAAGCGGCCATTGCGCCATGTCCTCCACACTGTTGCTTGCCCGGTCCGCGACCGAACTTGTGAGCACGCCCTTTGGAGCGCTGCTCACAGCTCTCGCAGCCCTGGTGAGCGCATGTGACAACAGACCGGGCGCGGCGCGCGTCGTGCTCCCCATCGCGTGCCGGTGCGTGTGAGGTGGGGCGGCGAGGCCGCTGAAGCCCACTCGCCTCGCCTCACCGAGTGCGAGTTGCTTCTTGCTTGCTGTCTGCACGTGCCTGCCCATACGCACGGCTGCTTCTGCCGCTTTTACTCCATCCTTGCACCCGACACCCAGCTGCTCAGATCCATCGTCGTTTGCTTATTCGTCCCCGCCTCCCCCCTCCCCCACAATCCCGTATCTGGCAGGTCGGCTTTCTCTGCTGGCTGGGTTTCTACCCGCTGCGCCGATGGCGGTACCGGCACTTCCCGGGTGGGTGAGACGGTGGGTGACGAGGCTGCTGCGCTTTTTACGGAAAGTGTGGTGGGATGGGCGTGAGGACTAGGTGCGCATCGGCGCCTGCGGCGAGGTTTGCGGCGGCGAGGTTTGCAAGGGGCCCGTGTTGTGGTATGCATGGTTGCACGCCCAGGTCATGCCGTCCGCATCCCCCGCGCAACGGCTGATGCACCCGCAGCCTGAATGCTGCAGCGGCGCTGCCCCAACACAGTTGACAGGACCCATCGCTGGAGCGGCTTTGGTGACAATGCTGGCCGTTTGTCCGCCGCCCGCGGGCCCCATCTGTTCAGATCCGTTGTCTGTTCAGATCTCTTCCGTTTCGCTTCTTTGGCAGTGCCCGCCGCTCGATCGATCGACATGTGCCTCGTCGCGCCCCCCGGCCCCGCCCAAACCACTTTCCGGGGGGGGCCATGACCTGTGACGACGCCGTACCTCTTGTCTTGTGCAGGTCCTGTCGGGCTTCCCTTTTTCGGGAACCTTCCCCAAATCGCCGCCATGGACACTACCCGCTATCTGTCGTACGTGTCCCAGAAGTACGGCCCGGTGTGCAAGGTACGGTGCACCATCTGTGATCGCACGGGGCGTTGGCACTGAGTTCCGTACCGTGGATCTGAAGCGTGCGCAATGGCGCTGTGCTATGTATGCGCGGCCGTACTATCGTACCCCCTGCCCCTCCAGTCCCATTGTGCCGCAACCGTACTGACTACCCTCTGCCGTATTGCGGACTGTACGTCACGCTGCCTCACACGTTATCGGATTCCGGCCCCGACATCAACTGAGCCTAATTGCCACCCCCCCGCTGCCACTTCCGCTGCCCCTATCCTGACCCTTCTCCAAAAGCCACGCGCCCTCCCCTTTCCCTGCATCTCCGCCCCCGTTTGCCCCTCCCTCCTTTCCTCCCTGCCTTCCTCCCTGCATCCTCAGGTTTGGTTTGGCACGCGGCCGTGGCTGGTGATCAGCGACCCCGACCTGGTGCGGTGAGTGGCCGGTGGGGCACCAGGGGGGAGATGGGTGGCTGGGCGGGTGGGGACTGGTGACCCCCACATTGGACTTACAAAACCACAGGCTCCCCAGGACAATGGAGCATATCACTCCCTAACCCCCCAGGACACACGCGGCTGCGGCTGCGGCCAGGCGACTCAGGGAAAGAGGCGAAGACTGTATCACCCTCTCGTGCATTTATATCAGCAATCTGTCCTACTCACTCGCATAGCGTGGCTCTTTTCTCTCCCGAACCTGCTTGCTGTGCGGGTTGTCCGAGAGAGCGCAGGTGTCGCGATGCCTCGCGCGCGCCCCTCCCCCAACACACACACACGCCCCATGCTAGCGTCTGTCCCTCCCTCCTCGATAGTGCTTGCCTTCGGGATGCGCCCTCGACCGCGCCACGAACACATATCCCGCTCCCTCCCCTCCCCCCCCCCTTTCCGCTTGCCGCAGCAAACTATCCGCCCAGTGCACCGCCCGCGCCAAGGAGCTGACTTCCTACCTGAGCGTGCTGACGGGGGAGGTCCGGGAGATTGAGGCGGCCAGCGCCTTCTATGCGCAGTGGGTACAGAGCTGACACCAGGGTAGCAGTACCGGTAGCGGGCGAGGCCGGGGGAGGGCATGGCAGGGGGCAGGCCGGAGACGGGGCGCAGGAGCAGCTGGGAAGGGACAGTCCCGGAGGGGCAGTGGGCCGGAGGGCTGTGCCTGACCAAGCCCGACTAAGCCGGGGGGTTGCCCAGTCGACACTGGGCACCAGGCCGCGTACGGTATAACTCACGCGATGATGCGCCCGCGGGAGGGGGGCGCGACGCGCGTGCTTGCTTGCCGGGCTGGGGCCTACCTTTTGCGTGCGTGCGTGTGTGAGGGGAGAGGGGGAAGGGAGAAGAATGGATCACAGCAAAGTTTGTGGTTGTGTGTGGGGAGGAAGGGCGGGGGGTGAGTTTGGAGTGCGGCATCGGTAGCTCCTCATAAACGCCGAAGTGGCAAGCCGCGTCTGATGACCTGGAGGCCTTGGAAGGTCACTTGGGATGGAAGACGAAAGCCTGCCGTTGCGGCGCCCACCCGCACCTGCCGCTCACCTCCCCCATCCCTCGTGCCATCTTCCGGCGCGAGCCCTCCTTCCTGCCCCCCTTCCTTCCCACTCCACCCGCCCGCCCGGCCTGCCGCAGCGGCGAGACCTGGCGACGGGGCCGTCGCGCCTTCGAGGCGTCCATCGTCCACCCCACCAGGTAGCTAGGGTGCTGAGGGGAGTGCTGTAGGGAGACGTGGGACTAGGAGGACACTTGACTTGCGGTCAAAACGCTGGCACCGGAGGTCCTGTATCGATGAACTGGGTGCCCATGGCAAAATCGGACTACCGTAACCGCAAGGACAGAGTCGAGGCGCTCGTGTCTGCGTCTCCAACCCGCTGAAGTCCCCCCCAGCCCGCCACGCCCACCCGCCTGACACATAATTACCGCCCTCTCCGGGTACCTCATCTTGTTCGTTCTCCTCGCCATCTGTCCCTCAACCTCCCCCAGGCTCGCCGGTCATCTCCCCGTCATCCGCCGCGTGCTGGGCCGCTTCGTGCCCTCCCTGGCCCGCTACACCACCGCCTCCGCCACCTCGGGTCAGCCGCCCCTGGACGCCCAGAAGGCAGTGGGGGACCTCATGCTGGCAATCACCGGGGAGCTGGCGTACGGGTGGGACTCGGGCGCCTCGGGGGGGGGGCGGGAAGAGAGGGGGCTGGGGGCCGGGGCCGAAGGGGTGGAACGGAGCGGGGGAGAGGGAGCGGGCGGTGTGCGCACTGGTGTGGCCGTGTAGGGAGGCGTGTGGTTGGATGTGCGGCCGGCTGCACCCGGATCGGATCGCGGCGAATGGGTTGATGCCTGCCCGTGGCGCTGCCATCGCGCTGCTGTTGTTCTACGGCTGCTTGTCATACGTCATGAGGTATGGGTATGAGGGAGGCCTGCGTTTGCACTGATCAGCAAGTAGCAGGATGCGAGAGCTACAATGAGGGACAACTAGGGTTTAGTAGCCAGGAGGCGATGCACAGATCGCCCCTGGAGGGGTCCGAGAGAGCGCAACAATACCGGTGTCGCAACAGCACCACCACCACCACCGCCACCCGTCTGCAACGACAACGCACGTGGAATGTGGTGCGCCAAAGACTCCGGCATCGACCGGCCGCCAATGCAGCGCCTGGTCCCTTCATTGTTCTTACTTCAGGCCATGCAGCGGTCCAGATGCGATACCACCTGTCCAGCATCGCAACGCACCGTTCGCTCTGCATGCACGGCCTGCCCGGGCCGCTAGGTCTGTCCCTTTCCTCCGGATTGGCTGCTGCGCAAAGCCCCCAGTCTCCCACCTGAGCTCTGCCCTGCTCACCAAGACACTCTCCCTCCCTCTTCGGACTTTTATTGCCTCCCTCATCTACCTCCCCTCGCCTACCTCCCCACGCACACAGGGTTGATTTTGAGGTGGACTTTGAGGCCGAGGGGGCGCCGCAGGGCGGCTGCCCGGAGGATGCCTCCAAGCAGGCCGCCGGCGGACGCGTTGGCGCGCACCTGGCGCGCATCTCCAGGGAGGTATTCACGGTGATCCAGCTGGAGAATGCGTCGGCGTATCTGGCGCTGCAGGTGCGTCCGGTTGCGGGGTTGTTTGCACCGTAGACGACGCGCCGTTGCAAGAGGTGCCACGCACTACACGAGAGGAAACAATTCCTGAATGTGTGGCTGAAGGCAGGGCGGAAAAAGGCCC
This sequence comes from Pleodorina starrii, assembly GCA_030267565.1. NCBI lineage: Eukaryota > Viridiplantae > Chlorophyta > Chlorophyceae > Chlamydomonadales > Volvocaceae > Pleodorina > Pleodorina starrii. The sequence continues at coordinate 3,508,916 of BRXU01000005.1, read as the reverse complement.
GAACCCGGCTAATGACCGCATCCGGGACACAGCCGGCCGCTGCCGCCGGAACCGCGCGGCCTTCGCCTTGATCCAAAGCCCGGCCAACTTCCGGCCCTGCTCGTCTGCCCGAATCGCCGCATCCTAGCCCCCTTTGCAGTCCCCTTGTTCCTGCGCCACGGTGCCATCTGGCGCCAGCTGAGCGCACTCCCTCCCTCCCCTGCCCCGCGCCCTCCATGTTCTCCATGCCCCGCGCCCTTGTACGGCCCGCTCCGCAGCTGATGTTTCCCTCCCTGGCGCCCGCCATCCGCTGGCTGGCCGACCTCCTGCCGGACGCCAACCAGCGCCGCTGCATGGGCGTCAACTCCGATTTGGCCGCCGTCAGCCGCCAGCTGATGACGCAGGGAGTGAGCGCCAAGCAGCAGAGGGATCGCGCGGCCGCTGGCGAGGCGGTCGCGAATGGGTTCAAGGCTGACGAGGCGACCAACGGCAAAGCGGTCAACGCCATTCGCGCCTTCCGTGAGCTGGGTTCTGAGATTGCCGCCTCGAGCTTCATGGCAGGGATGCTGGAGGACCGCAAGGGGGCGGGCGCGCAGGACCGACTGAGCGACAAGGAGGTGAGGGGGAAGCTGGATGGGCCTTCTTGAGGCTTTGAGGGCGTGCCGTGGTCTGATCAAGTCCTATTTTTGCTTGTGAGAGGCGTGGCGTTGTGCGACGTTGGGGAAATTGGTGACCCAGCCAAGGGCAGCCAGTCCATGTGGCACTCGGATGTACCATTTCCAGCACTGCGATGGATCCGTTGCCACTCAGGTGATCGCTCAGAGCTCCACCTTCATCCTGGCCTCCTACGAGACCAGCAGCACCACCACATCCCTGGCGCTGCTGCTGCTGGCCACACACCCGGAGGCGCAGCGCGCACTGTTGGCCGAGGTGGACGCAACGGAGGGGCGCGAGATTGACATGGAGCTGCTGGCCGAGGTGGGAGTGGGAGCCACAGGGGGAACGGGGGGCGTTGAGGGGGAGCCATGGGCCGGTTTGGGGGGCTGACGGCGGGCGGGCGGGTGCGTTTAGCGGCAGGGCCGCTCAAGTACTGGTAGACGGCCGCCGGACAGGAGCGGAGGAGGGACGCACCACAGCTGAATGCATTAGGCCCGACGCTGCCAACGAGACCATTGTCAACGGGCACCAACCCGCCAGATGTTTTGCCTCCGCCGCCACGCCCGTTCGGATGCACGGACAAGGTCAGTCAGGCAGGCAGGCAGTCTGCGGTGGTACGGTACTAGAACAGCACCTTGGCGGCGAGCACACAGAATCCCGCACCGTGCCATTGATGCCGCGCTCCACTGTGTGCTCACCTGTTTTGTTTCATGCATGGATGCACAAATCGTACACGCAGTTGCCGTACACGGAGGCTGTGATCAAGGAGACGATGCGGCTGTATCCGCCCGTCAATGTGCTTCACCGGCACGCCAAGGGAGACATCAAGCTGCCAGACGGCCGCGTGGTGCCCGAGTAAGTCTTGGTTTGGGTTGGGTTCCCGGTGCCGTGCCCCTGCCCATGCTCTTGAATCTCAACCGGCGCACTCCTCGAAACCGGGTGAGCCATCTCCTCAACCCCGCCCGTGATCCTCCAATCCGTTTCCCCGCCCTCCCTTTCTCAAATCATGTCTTCCTCTCTCCCCTCTCAGCGGCACCTTCCTGGCCCTGTCCAGCTACAATCTCCACCACGACCCCGCGCTGTGGCCCGAGCCCGAGCGCTTCGTGCCCGAGAGGTTCCTGACCGGGCCCGGAGGCGGCGGCGGCCCCACCCACCCGGCCGCCTGGTCGGGCTTCGGCCTGGGGGCGCGCATGTGTGTGGGCCACAAGCTGGCGAGCATGGTGGGGCGGGGGAAGGGAGGTTCCAGGGACCAACCCTCTCGAGAAGCGCATGGACCTAATGCACGAGGGGATTTTTCATTTCTGCTGGGGACCGACAAACCACGTGTTACAGTGGGCTCAAGACCTACACGTGTGCTATCGCCCCGACCTTCCCAGCAACCCCAACGGTCCCGGCGCAAGCGCACATTCGTTCTCGAGCCCAACCCACGCGCAGGCCCCGTCAGCGCCCTTGGACCGACTCGTCCGCCATGCGAGCGGCAGCCAATCAAACCAGCATAAACCGACCATGATCCCCGGCTCGACTATGCATAAAGCTTAATTCCCAGACCCCACTCGTTTCGTTGGCTTGCGCGTCTTCCCGGGGGCCCCACCTTCTGCCCCACTCCCCCAGATCGGCAAGGCCACGCTGCTGTCTCTGTTCCGCCGCTACACCTTCTCCGTGGCACCCCACCAGCCCGTGCCGCCGCCCATGGCCACGGGCCTCACCTTCGGCCCCAAGGGCGGCGTGTGGCTCAACGTGCACGCGCGCTAGAGAGGAGGCCCGCCGGTCTATATTCAGGCCGTGATATGCAGGGCGGTGCACGCAACACAAGAGAACACCGCGCTGTGCGCTGGGGCTAGGGAGGCAGCGCAGTTGGGACACGGCGCCGATCTCCAGGCGCTATGCTGCGCAATCGTTGCTCGCCTGAGACCAGGCGGCCTCATTCTACAGAGCCCGCGTGTAAGGCCGCGTGTCGCGCGTCAGTGAAGGTTTTGCACCTTTCCGTGCTGTGTTGATTGGGCTACGTGCTGCTCCGTCAGCACGGGGCATGTGGCCCTGCGGCCAGCGTCGCGATTGTTCTGTGCAATGAGCACGGCATTGTACAGCAGTTTTGTGTGAGATTGTCTCGTAGCACCGTTTGTTTGAGCCGAGGTCCTCTCGTAGCCTTACAGCAGCTGCAGTTCAGCTGAATCCTTCTCGTATCTTGTCGTAAAATCAGCAATGGATGGCTATTTGGGACGGCACCGCTGCGCGTGCGAGCTTGGTTCGGCGGCACTATCCTTGGCCAGCAGGCGCCCCACGACGGAAAGGGTGCCTGCGAAGAATCGGATGGGGATCTCGGGCAAACCGTTTAGTTACAGTGGTAGATGACGCTTCGCCTCCCGTCGGCAGTGTGTTTTGTTACTTGCTGTGTCGAGTGGCGTCTCGCGCATCTTGCACAAAGTCCGGATTCGTTGGCAGGCAAGCTGCTATGAGTAGGCAGCGGTGATGACGATGTAGCCAGCGGCTGCCAGCCACTAGCACGGTTTGATCGCAGGTGGGTTCTGGCGAGGGTTGCGCATTTGGGGATTTGAGGGTAGTTCAGCGGGGTTGGACCAGTGGGAGTGATACCTAGAAACTGCTTGGTTGACAGTGGAAGCTGCAATCGTGGCAAAGCCGCAGTAAGCGACTAGCAGCTGCTCCCAGATGCTTAACTCGTTGTCTGAAAGCGAGTGCATTGTTGTGATTCGTGTTACGTAGGCTGTGTTCGTGTCCTGCGATAACTCTACAGAGGATATGGACACATCTTCGTGGTGCGAAGCTGCAAGACTCTGTGGACCCGCAATCCGGTTGCGTTCGAGTGGGGACGCTGAGGCTGGCTAGTCCTGCCAACACCGCCTGTTGGCGCATCTGGCACATGGCACATCACGTAACGACAGTTTTGGCTGTTACTGTGCGCACTCCGTCTATGAGCTGCGTCGCCATGAAGTTAGGCAGCTCGGGGACAGGGCAGGCAGCTGCGGCCTGGTTCGCTCCCGTGCCGTACGCATTCGAAAAGTTTCAAAATGGAAGACGCACTCTGACTTGCGGCTTCACCCCTGGATGGATCTGTTCTCACGGAGGGGCGTCAGCACCTTTGGGCATCCACCCATTGAAACTGCTGTATCTGTATATTTGCGCAAACCCCAACGGAGGCAGTAAGCCGAGTGAGGGCTAGGCGGCGACATGCCTTCCTACTGCGCATCAGTGGGAACAACGCGGTCCTACTGTGGCTCCCGTGGCGGGCCCTGAGCGGCGAGGTTGAACGTTGTCCCACGTGGTTGGGGCTGACGCAGACGGTTAGGAAAGCAAATTGCCTGACAAATACCCTCACCCCGTCACCCGCAAGCTCAGCAGCATCACAAAACCCGTTAAAAGTAAAAATATGCAGACGTTCTATCGCAGTTAAGGGTTGCAGAAGCGCCTTGCCGATTTTCTCTTGGAAAGAATGGCCGTGCCGGGCTGACGACTCGTCGGCAAACGCTACGGGTGTCAGTCAGCACCAAGACGGCTTCATAAGGGATAATTGCTGTTTGATACCGTGAGAAGCAAGGTCCAGTCGGCTCGTTCTCCCGGAGGCTGTAGCAATATGTGCAGGCTGTGCATACGGTATGCTGTTTGCGACGCACATGCTGACATGCCCAAAGGCGTTCAGACGAGCAGTCCGCAAGCAATGCAAAGCCGCAATAACTGTCTTTCGCATCAACAAGGTTGCCCTCGCGAGGCGGCCCGGCGCCAACTGCCTTCGCCCGGCGCAAGTCCTCGCGACTCCCGATAATGCACGTGCAAATTCACCGCAGCATCTGATGCCCCAGAATCCCATGACTTGACGCCCGCGGTGTACACTTGGCACACGCGGACGCAACCGCCGGGCCTCGGTCGGCGGGGTGGTTTACGCATGGTCAGGCAGGTTACGCCCCCGCGCTCGACGGCTGCTCGACCCGCGCCGCTGGCCCCCCTTGAGCCCTGGCGTTTCCGCCCCCGCTCACTCCGATTGACAACTCACATCACAAACTATATGCGCAACACAATTTGCCGCGCCGGAAACGAACGCCGTGCTGCTACTACTGCGACAGGTAGCTGGATACGGTAGCCACATTAAGACGCGCCCGTCCCTGCCGCGCCTCGCCTACACCACTCATGGTCGCGCTTCTGCTTGAGTTCGTTCGCACGCCTCTCGCGGCGCTGGCGCTCCTCCTGGGTGCCGCGGTAAGAGAAAGGAGAGCGCGCGCGCGAGTTCGCAGAGTCCCCGCCCGCCTGTGTGCCGCGCCGCAGGGGGCTGTCGGCCCGCCGGCGACACAGCGCGGCTGCCAAGCTCCCATAGCCTTGGTAGCTTTGGTGCGTCTTTGCGAGTGTGGGCGCGCTGCGCTGCACCTCCCATGGCAAGGCGGCTGACCGCGGTGTCTTGGCCCGGCGCGCCGCAACCTGACAGGTTGCTTCCATACGGGCCGCTTCGGCCCCACCATCATTTCAAACCGTGAAAACCGCGCGCGCCTGGACCGCCGCCTCGCCCCGCTGCGATCTAACGGTTGCCATCAACGGCAGTTCGGTTGCCGCCTGACGTCCACGGCCGCCACTTCCCCCTCCCCCTCCCCACAATCCCTTGTCTTGCAGGTCGGCTTTCTCTGCTGGCTGGGTTTCTACCCGCTGCGCCGATGGCGGTACCGGCACTTCCCGGGTGGGTGAGACGAGCGAGTGACCACAGCGTCATTGCCGTACCGCTCGTATCGTGCGCAGCGGGCTGCGCATCGGGAGCTGAAGGGACGCTCTGGGCAGTCCTGTTGGCTACGCTGCGCTGGGCCCGCGCCAGAGCCAGTGAGCTATAAGATAATACGAACCGCATTGCAAACTCAGCTGCATCATCTCCAAAGCCGGCTCCGCTGTCAACCTCGTGCGCTCTGTTGCCGTTCCTTCGGGCCGTACACAGGTCCGATCGGCCTTCCCTTCGTGGGCAACCTTCCCGAAATCACGGCCATGGACACCACCCCCTACCTCGCCCACGTCTCCAGGAAGTACGGAGCAGTCTGCAAGGTACAGTACGGCGGCCCGCGTGAGCTGGGCGAGCTTTCCACCTGCCGCAGGCTTTTGTTCTCACGAGTCGAGTAGGCGTTCTGTGCATTGGGAAGCGGAAAGCTCGACAAGCGCGCAAACGGCGTTTGCTTCACAGTTAGGCAATGATCCTATTCTTCACAAGCGCGCATCGCTGGTTCGCTGCACACCCAGGCCGCGCTGTGCGACACACCGAAAGTCCGTCGGCGCACGTCACTGCCACCCTCCCTCCCACCTCGGGGGCCCTCTTCACCCGCCATCAAGCCGCCGCACACGAGACACTCATAGGCTGTGCCACGCGGTGCGCGCCGCGCCTTTTTGGAACGCGAACGGTCCCTCGCTGCATCTCAACACCCGCAACGGTGCTCCTTCCCTCCCAACCGTGTGCCCCTCCCCCTGCATCCCCGCCCCCGTTTGCCCCTACCTGCCTTCCTCCTTCGCTCAGGTTTGGTTCGGCACGCGGCCGTGGCTGGTGATCAGCGACCCCGACCTGGTGCGGTGAGTGGCCGGTGGGGCACCAGGGGGGAGATGGGTGGCTGGGCGGGTGGGGACTGGTGAACCCCACATTAGACTTCCAAAACCAATTTCTCTATAGTTCCGACATCTTCGGTAGCAGCAGCTAATGGGCTTCGCCATTTGCGTTCTGGATATGCTACTACAATTATGGACTCCTGAGTGCGTTTCACAAGGCTTCGTGCCCATCTTTGATTGGCAGGGTGCAAAAAGACCTCCTTCTCTGGTTCTCCCTGACCCCAGTCCCTTTTCGCCCCCTACATACGTATAACATGCTCCTCCCATGCAACCCCACACACGCCCCCCCAGCAAGCTGGCCTGTCAGTCCACCGCCCGGGCCATTGAGCTGGCTTCCTACCTGGATGTGCTTGTCGGCGAGAATCGCGAGATCGAGCTGGCCAGCGCCTTCTTCGCGCAGTAAGTGTGCCGTATGGCTGGGTCGGAGGGGCAACGGGGCTAACAGGAGACAGGGGATCGGGCGCGGGCGCGGTCGGGTGGTACGGGGGCTTTACCTTGTCCGGTTTGTTGATCAAAGGGGGGCGTTGGCTTCATGGTTCTGGCCCCGTGCATTTCGCAAGCGGGCCAGGGACCGCCGACGTCAGGACGAGAATCGGTCGGTATAAACGCTGTGCTGTTGAGATGCGGAATCTGTAGGACTGCCACACGGCATTTCAATACCACCCAACGGGCGCCCTGTTCGTCCACTGACGGCCAACCTCTCGGGCCGCCGCCTCTTTCGGGGAAACAAACGAGGGCGGCATCGACTGAGCACAACCACTAAGGAAATGATGTGGCTGCGCACCGTCAGCCGTCGTTCCGGTTCAAACAGGAGCCCTGTAGGCGTATTCAACAAACGCTACCTGCCCAGATGGCCACATGTCAGCATTTCAGAACACCCGACCCAGCTTCGTTCCCCACGGTCTCTGATGTCCTTCTCTTAGCCTTGTGACCCTGCAACCACCCCATCCCGCCACGCTGCCGGTCCGTCCTCTCTTCCCACTTACATTGATTGTTTTACAGTGTTCCCAGCTTCCCGCTTGTGCTTTGCCAAACCTCCCCCCGCCTGTGTGTCTATGTTGGTCTTGTGCTGTCGTGTGCCAGTCCGTTTTTTTGGGGTTGGTTGGCGGCGACGCGGCCGCGCGCTTTTTTCGGCTGGAGATATCAGGTAATCATCAGGTAATATTCCAGGTAACTGCGTTGCATTCCCTCGCCCCGGGCCGTTCTAATTACACCCGCCTCCACCGCCGGGTTCCCCTCGCAGCGGTGAGCCCTGGCGCCGCGGCCGCCGCGTCTTCGAGATGGCCATCATTCACCCCGCCAGGTGAGGGGTCGGCCCTCGGCCGTCAACAAGGAGGGGTTATATACCAAGGACCTGAAATTGCGATACGAGATCAAGGGCGAGAAGGGGCGGGCGCTGGTGCCGGTGCTTGGTTGGCAATTGGGCGGTTGTGGGCTGGTGGCCGACAACAGCTGGGTCAAGAGCTTCATTACTGAGCTACCTGAGTTTTGTCAGGAGGAGCCGAGGCCCTCCCGCAAGTATATTTGTGGGCAGATGCGTACGTGGGCGCGGCATTTGGGCCAGCAGCCGGAGACGGGACTAATGTTTCCGGGGCCGGGGGCAGAGAACGTAGGTTCTGAGATGCGGCTGCCCCGCAGCTCTGTTCCCGACAAATTCTCACGTCACCTGAAACGACTGCTGCCCTCTCCCTCGTCGCCCTCCCGCTGCCCTGCCTCCTTTCTCCGCATTCCTCAGCCTGTCTGCGCATCTCCCCGTCATCCGCCGCGTGCTGGGCCGCTTCGTGCCCTCCCTGGCCCGCTACACCGCCGCCTCCGCCACCTCGGGTCAGCCACCACTGGACGCCCAGAAGGCGGTGGGGGACCTCATGCTGGCAATCACCGGGGAGCTGGCGTACGGGTGGGGCGCGGGGGGCAGGACGGCGCACAGGGCTGCCGCTGCTCGGGGGGCAGCGGCCCATTTGGGTCCGCCATTGAAAATCAATTCACGCATGTGCCGATGACAGCACTGGCGTCGACGGCACGTGATGCCGCGGCCCAATCGATCGACCGCCCCGTCTTGTGCCTATCTGCTCTGGTGGTGACACGGCCACTCCTGCACTCGCTATATCGCTATCATCGGATGACGCTTTCCAAGTACCCGTACCAGAACAACGTTTACCAGACGGGTACCGGTACCATGACAGAAAGACAGATTCCTTGGTCGGTATCGTATGATGTTTCAAGGTTGGGTGCTTCGCAGCTCCCGGCTCTTACGCATCCTGCCCGCACGCACCCTGCCTTCCTCGGCCCCATCCTTCTACTTCTGCGGTCCCTTCATTCAGGGTTGACTTTGAGGTGGACTTCGAGGACGCGGCGGCGGAGCCGCGGACAAACGAGTGCCACGCCGGCGCCGGCGCCGCCGCCACCAGCGGTGGCGGCATCGGCGCTCATCTTGCCCGCGTCTCCCGGGAGGTTTTCGAGACCTTTAGGATGGATAACGCCACTGTCTACCTGCCAATCCAGGTACGGCAAGTATGCCAGTACCTTGCCGCACCGCGCTCTGTGCGTGATGCCGCCCCGCACATACATACTGCGCTTCTCAGGGGCTTGCGAGCGTCAGCGGTGCTGTTGTGGCAATTTGCTCCCCGGGGATCTCTTGCGTTCCGGAGGATTTCGATTGTAGCGGGTAATGGTACCACGCTCTGTGGTCCCACAGATGGATCGTACACTGCACTGCCCCGAATTTAAATGACGCAGCATGCCGCATGTTCGTCGTCTTGAGCCGTCAGCCCCACCGACGCCCTGTCCACCCTCCTGTCCGCCATGTGCCCCGTCTTTCCCCACCTTCCTCAATCGATGCATGCCGTCCTAGATGGCGTTCCCGTCCCTGGCCCCCGCGATCCGCTGGATGGCGGCTCACCTGCCGGACAAGAACCAGCGCCGCGTTATGGCCTGCCGTTCCACCATGGCCGCCATCAGCCGTCAGCTGATGGCGCAGTGGGCGGAGGCTAAGCACAGGGGTCACGGGGGGGCGGAGGCGGTCCCGGCGGATGCTGTGAAGGTGCAGGCCACGTGCCATGCGACCAACGGCAAGGTCGCTGCTGCTGTCTCGCGCGCCGGCAGCGATGGCGCCCTACCCCTCGGCATCCATGCCTTCCGGGAGATTGGCTCAGGCATTAGCGCCTCGAGCTTCATGGCGGCGATGCTGGAGGAGCGCAAGGGGGCGGGCGCCCAGGATCGCCTGAGCGACATCGAGGTAACGAGGTAGCACATGCAGGTTCGAGGCACGAGGCCAACTTACCGTCTGATAGGGCAACACGCCATCGTGAAGGCATCGCCAGGGTTATGTCGCCAGGAGACAGGATGCTGTGGGTGCCTGGTCAAACTCCGCCTTCTTTGTGCTGGGCCATGAGCCAAGCCAAGCAGCCCAGCTAATACAATCATGTGCATGTTTGCCTTGTTCAGGTGATAGTAAAGCGCTGTCTAGGTCCAAGAGATTTGGGTTGCAACGTGACCTGCTGCACATCCTTTCAATTTGAAATGGTTCAAAGTCGTGCTAACTGGAACGATTGGAAACCATGATACAACCTCGTCTCCTGCATGAAGAGTGCTGAAGGTCGACATTCACATATTTTCAAAACTTTCGGATTCGCAAAATGAGTAATAGGGTACGGCAAGAGTTTTGTCCCCTTCCCCCCTTCCATCTTCGCCCTTGCCGTTGGTTTGCCCTTCGAAATCCCTTGTAACAGGTTATTGCGCAGAGCATTACCTTCATCCTGGCCTCCTACGAGACCAGCAGCACCACCACATCCCTGGCGCTGCTGCTGCTGGCCACACACCCGGAGGCGCAGCGCGCACTGACAGCCGAAGTGGACGCAATGGGCGGGCGCGAGATTGACATGGAGCTGCTTGCCGAGGTGGGATTTGAGACTCAAAATGTAGCGTTGGGGGAACGGGTTAAGAGGGGCCCGTGTGGGTTTTTGGGTTTCGGCTTGCATGGGCGGCATGCGCGATGCCGGCTGCGGGGGAAAGAAAAACGATATCGTAGCGAAGGGGGACGGAGACAGTTAAAGAGGGGAAGGTCAGCTCCTGACGGGCCGCATCCAACCAAGCACTGGATTAATGGTGACGAACGCTGGGGGGTGTGGGATTTGGCGGGAGGAGTGGAAGATTCTAGAAAGTTCATGACGGAAAAGGAGGTTCTGTGAGACACGTGCCTCACGTGCTAGGGTCTGTGCGTTGGAAGTGGCAACCAGAGACGAAACCTACAGAAGGGGAACTGGTGACATGACTTGCTGAAGATTGCGACCAGCCTTCCGTGACCTTCTTTCGCTTCCCTGCGCGGGGATGGCCGGAATACTTCTGTCGCTCCGAGTAATTCATAACGGTCAAACGAAAAGGGAGGTCTCCCTGGAAGGAACCGGACCAAGTGCTCATCTCTGGTCGAGTCGACCAGTTACGAGCGGACTCGAAACTCCACTCTGTGATTACCGTAGTACTGGGCCGGCATGCTGCCGCTCAGATGCGTTTAGTTCACGCCAAACGCACCCCGCCGCCTGCGGACGGCACTCCCCTGGCCCGCCCCTCCCTGGCCCTTCCAGCTCCCACCGTGCACCTCTCTCCCGCCCCAACTCCCCTCGCAGTTGCACTACACCGAGGCTGTGATCAAGGAGACGATGCGGCTGTACCCCGCTGTGCCCATGATGCACCGACACGCCAAGGGCGACATCCAGCTGCCAGACGGCCGCGTGGTGCCCAGGCAGGTCCTGTGTGTGTGTGTCGTTGTGTGTGTGTGTTGTGTGGGTTTCGTCGTCATCTGCCGTTGGGCCACATCGTCACCCGCTGGCCACCTCTCGCCGGACTGGTCGCCTACGTGCTCGTGCTGGGTTTATGGATTGTCATTAAAAAAGGGGGTTAAGGAAGAATGAAAAACATTATCGAAGAATCTCCAAGGCGACTCTGGCGACGGCAGTGAACGAAATACCGGGGTAAAACGAATCTGGGGAGCAGGGCAAACATGGTACGAGTCGGGTCGGGCCGAAGTGGGCTGGTGGTTGAGGGCTGAAGGAGGTTGGAGGGTTGGGAAATTTGAGGCTAGATCGAACCAGGAGCAGGCTAGCCAGAGACGAGCTTGGGATTGGATGGGGTATTTTTTGTGGGAGCCGGCGAGTACGGCACGTTGCCAGGGCAGACAAGGGCCCTGGGGGCCGGTGGGGCAGCGGCATCGCAGTGGGGAAGCGCGAGTTGGCCGCGCCAGGCGAGTGGGGAAGGGCCCCGCATGCCAAGCAGCAACTTGCAGACTGGCCTGGAATGGGGATGGGATGGGATGGGATGGGATGGGATGGGGTGGGGTGGGGTGGGGTGGGGTGGGGTGGGGACTCAAGAAGGGAAAGGAATGGCGCCTGTCGATACGCGGCGCGGGCGATGGTGATTGATCCGTCTGTACTCCGTTGCGCAGCCCTGCCGGGCTGTTCCGCGCCGGCGTGTGCTCCTGACACCGTGTCACTCCTCCTCCTCCCTTGGTCCCTTCCCCGCCCTTTCTCAACCCCCACCTCTTCCCCGGGCCCCGTTCTCAGCGGCACCTTCCTAGCGATCCCCAACTACAACGTCCACCACGACCCCGCGCTGTGGCCCGAGCCCGAGCGCTTCATGCCCGAGAGGTTCCTGACGGGGCCCGGAGGCGGCGGCGGCCCCACCCACCCGGCCGCCTGGTCGGGCTTCGGCCTGGGGGCGCGCATGTGTGTGGGCCACAAGCTGGCGAGCATGGTGGGGCGGGGGAAGGGAGGTTCCAGGGGGTTCCACCGGGGGGGGGGCCGAGGACACGAAAGGAGGACCGCGGCACGGGCAGGGGGAACAAATACCGCAGCGAAGGGACGGAGACGGCTTTAGCGAGCGGGCAGGGAGAAGTCGGGCAAATGCTATTGTGTTTCCTTTCTGGCGCACGTGGGCGGTGGAATTCAGCGCTTGCTCTTGTGTGGTGGGGGTCTGGGGCGCCGGGGGGAAGGGGAAAGGGCCCGGGGCGGCCGAAAGCCGGTGAGCGACCCGCGGGTCGTATTGCAGCCGGGGGGTTGGCAGCCGGCCTTGGCAAGTTCCATGTTTGCTAGGCAAGCGTACCACGGCTCTACGGGGGCTATTGCGATAAGCGGCTCTCGGGGACGTATCTCCTCAACCTAAACAACCCTGCCCAGACCCCATCACCCTATTCCCATCTCGGCCCCTCCATCCCCGCATCCGGCCCGTGTCATCCCCCTCCCTCCCTCCCCCACAAGATTCCCGGGTGCGTTCTTGCATTACACTCTTCACCGCCCCTCCTCTTCCTCGTCCCCTCTCCCCACTCCCCCAGATCGGCAAGGCCACGCTGCTGTCTCTGTTCCGCCGCTACACCTTCTCCGTGGCACCCCACCAGCCCGTGCCGCCGCCCATGGCCACCGGCCTCACCTTCGGCCCCAAGGGCGGCGTGTGGCTCAACGTGCACGCGCGCTAGAGAGGCAGCCGGGTCGGCAGCTCGGCCCCCCCACCGGCCCCGCCTGAAGCAGGCCAAGACCGATGGGCAGCCCCGCAAGAGCCCGCGGCAGAGCCGCTGGATGTTGCGGCCAATCTTAGTGCAGTCGGCAGAAAAGGCAAAAGCGGGGGAGCTGAGGGGCGGAGGGCGTGTCCCCAGGCAATGCAGCCGCCGCTTGGCTGCTGCCGGTACGGATGTGGTACCGCACTCGAGGACTTCGGCGTCGAACCTTGTTCGTACTGCCCGAACGGCATTATTGCCCGCTACGAGCGCCGCACTGCTGAACTTGGCCTTTCACTTGGGTACTGAGCGGCCGCCCCGTGCTGTGCTGTGCTGTGCAATTGAGCGGCCGCCCCGGCGGCGCTGCTTCCATCACCTTTGAGCGTGTGGCCTTCTGCTGTTGGCTCGTGTTGTTGTTATTTGCCCTGGGTGTTGTTGTTTTGTTGAACCACCCCTGTTGTCATTATGTTGCGTTGGGCATTGGGGCCTTGCTCGCGTGTGCTGTTGTGAGATTTCCCGTACGACGCTGTACGGCGGCGCGGGGCTTGGTACTTGCATTCGTACGATTCCTGCGAGCATCTACCCTGACAAATCCACTCAGCTGCCATCGTTGCAAAAGACATGTAGTAATAACCATCGTCTACCTGAAGAGATTAAATAAAGTCTGGTGTCTGTTTGTCGCCCCGACGCATATTCTGCAACCGGTGCAATGTTGTGTACGGCCGCCGCTCCACGGTGGAGTCGTACACAGCGCCGGGCCAGATCGACGGGACGGGCCGTGGCGCATCCCGCTGCTACCGTACTCGGTCCCGCGTTGCAAGCCACGCCGACGCGGCCCGCGCTGCTGCTCCCCTCCTTTCCGGCGCCCGCCACCCTCTACACGGAACGGACTTCAGGATTCATGACACCTTGACACGCCATGACTGTAACGCAGCTCGCCATCCCATTTCTTCTAGGGCATTGCTGTCGGGCTTTTATTAACCAGCCATGGCAGAATGAATCAGAACCAATGGCAACGAATCTGCAAGCATTCTCAACGAGCGTGCTGTTGTTACTGTCGTGGTTATCTCCAGAGGGAGGGGCTGCAGAGTGCGGTCCCGCCGCCGCCGCCGCACTGGCGTCACAGCAGGTCTGCCGACTGAACGCCTCCTCCTCCTCCTCCCCTGCCCTGCCCCGCCCCCCTCGCTCTGCCCCACGTCCCCCCCTTTGCCCCCTAAAAACACACACACCAACACTCCTCTCGTAATCACGCATCATCATCATCAACACACGCGAACCCCAAAAATTTATCCGGAACCGCACGACTCTTTTGTCACCCGAGGCTCCACACCTACCAACCCACCCACCCCCGGAGCCCGGAATCCTTTCACCCTCTTCAACCCTCTTCAACCCCTCCACCCCCTTCACCCCTGGATCATCGGAACGGCCGCAGCAGCCCGGCCCCCGGGACCACCGGCCCCGCCGGCGGCCGGCGCGCCAGGCCCACACTCCCCTCCCCAGACCTCGCCGCCCCCCCTCCCTCCCCCTCCCCACGCCCCGGCGCCGCCGCGCCCTTCCCCTCCCCATCCCCATCCCCCGCCGCCCCCGGCTTGGGCTGCGCATAGGGCGGGAAGCGCGGATTGAGTCGCCGCCAGGCCGGCGGCAACAGCTGCTGTCGGCTCAGGGCCGTGAAGCTCTCCGCCGCGAACCGGCCCAGCTCCTCCCGCGCCACCGCCTCCTCCTCCTCCCCCTCCGCCGTCGCCAGCGTCCGCCGCCGGCACAGCAGCAGCGCGTCGGCGGCGCGGCTCGCGTATAGCAGCTCCAGCGGCTCCATCGCGCCGGCGGCGAGCGCCGCCGCCGCCGCCGCCGCCAGGCGGCGCAGCCACACCGCCGGCGGCGCCAGCTCAAGGGTGGCCACCGCCCACAGCGTCTTGACCACCAACGTCCGGTCCAAGTACGGCAACGGCTGATCCCAGTACGGCAGCGTCGCGTCGTACCACTCCGCCGCCCAAGCTGCCGGGACGGGCGGCGCCGCCGCGTCAGCGGCGGCGGCGGCGGCGGCGCCGCCGCCGGCGGCGGCGGCTCGCTCCGCGAGCCGCCGGTCGAGCGCCTCCTGCAGTCGCTCCATCACCTCCCGCTGCGCTGCCGTACCGTCGCGCAGTCGCCGCTGCAGCTCCCGCAGCTGCCTCTCCACGAGCTCCGCGCCGGCGGCGTACTCCAGCTCCGCCCGTAGCTCCTGCCGCCGCCGCCGCTCCCCCTCCTCCTCGCCGTCGCCGTCGTCGTCCTGCCGCCTGTCCCCCGTCGCCGCCGTCGGCCCAGCGGCGGAGCCAGCTTCCCCCGTCGCCTCCCCCGCCGTCGCCTCCGCCGCCGCGTCGGCGGCTCGCGCCACCTCGGTACATGCCGCGATGGCCCACAAGGCGTTGACCAGCCCCTCGGGGGGGATCTCGGAGAGCCGCCCGGTGGTCTGTGGAGAGGGGCGGCGGGGGAACCAAGATTCGAGAATTCATCCAGATTTGAGAATTTCACCCGTTGACCATCCCTGTCTTGTCGCTGGCAAGGCGTCTTGGACGCTCTCTGATCAGCTCCATGGTTTCCTTTTTTAAAAGAACCTCTTGCTGCGCCCGCACCGCACCGCACCGCACCGCGAGCCCCGCCCAGCCAGCCACCCGCTCACCGCCAGAAGGTAGTTTCGGAGCCACATTCGCTCCAGGGGCAGCTGCAGACAGCCCAGGCTCCACAGCACGGCGGTGGCGCCCTCGGGGCTCAGACCGCGACACCAAATGCCGCCCAGCCAGTAAGCCTAAGAGGGAGGATTGAAGAGTGAATTTGCAAAAATGACACAAGAAGGGGGGGGCGAGGGCCGTAAGGGGCCATATCGGGGCCATTGGGGGGAGGAGGGGCCAAGGGGGGAGGGGGCGGTTGGTGCGCGCAGCGTAGGAAGGGGGAGGGAAGGGGGAGGGTGAGTGTGTGTATGTGTGTATGTTGAACGGGTGGAGAGCGACCATGGCAACGGACACGAATCACTCCGTTTCCTGGGAAAGGCGCGGGAGGGCGGGCGTCAGACGCCCGGCAAGGAACGGCACGACGCCGGGGGATAAGAAAAAAGACACGACGCCGGGGGAAGGGTTGGGGGTATCCACGCATAGGCCGGAGCCCGTGAACGGTAACGTATCAGAAGAACCCTAAAAACCCTAAAAAGATCCCTCCCTCCCTCCTTGAACAAGAACAACATCCGCCTTTCCCGTCCGTCGCAAAAACCGCGCCCTCGCCCTCCTCCCCCTCCTCCCCTCCCTGCTAGGAAGAACCTCTCAAGCTCTCCCGCTTCCCTGGCTGCGCCTCCCCCACCCGCCCCTCCCCCACCCGCGTTCTCCCGCCCCCCGCGGTCGCAGCCCTTGCCGTGAACCTACATAAGGCACCGG
Source organism: Pleodorina starrii (assembly GCA_030267565.1). Lineage (NCBI taxonomy): Eukaryota > Viridiplantae > Chlorophyta > Chlorophyceae > Chlamydomonadales > Volvocaceae > Pleodorina > Pleodorina starrii. Next base: position 3,492,821 of record BRXU01000005.1, on the reverse strand, counting down.
TACGTTACAGAGCCCGACCCGATCAGGGCCGAAACCGTGAAATCCGCCCCCCCCTGACCGTCGCCCCTTTTGCCGTACCTGGACCCAGTCATCAGGTGGAAAGTAGTTGTACGACGCAAAGGCCCAGGCCAGGCCGGCGATCTGCTCGGCCGGCAGCTCCGAAAGACCGCCCGCCGCCCCGGGTACGGCGCCGCCCGCCGGCCTCGCCGTTGTCGTGCTGCCGTACCCGGCAGGATCCTGATCGGAATCCTCATCCTGATCAGGATCGGGCGGTTCGGCGTCATGCCGGCGCGGGGACACGGCAGGCAGGGAAATGGGAAGGGCGGGGGCTTGAGATACGAGTGAAAGGGCGGCGGATGGGGGCGGGATTTGGTGGTGGAAAAAGTGGAGATGCGCGGTGTGCGTGTGTGTGTGTGGGGGGGGTGGGGGTGGGATGCGCGCCATGGCCGCGGCCGCAGCGGAGGCATCGCACCTTTTCTCCCCCCCCTCTTATTTTGTGCAGCGCGACTCCCCTGTCCCATTCTTGTCCCCCCGCCCCCTCCCCCCCGTTTTCCCGGACGAAACCCTGTCGTACTCCGGACGCCGGCACGCCTTTGCAAACGGGCAGGCGCCGATCCCTTCCCCTCCCTCCCTCCCTCCCTCCCTTCCTCCCTCTTCGTGGTCGGATCGGCGGCCGCCTTCCCTTCCCCTGTCTTCCCCTCCCTTCCCTTCCCTTCCCTTCCCCTGTCTTCCCCTCCCTTCCCTTCCCTTCCCTTCCCTACCCCAGTCTTCCCCTCCCATCCCTTCCCTTCCCTTCCCCTGTCTTCCCCTCCCTTCCCTTCCCTTCCCCTGCCTTCCCCTGTCTTCCCCTCCCTTCCCTTCCCTTCCCTTCCCTTCCCCTGTCTTCCCCTCCCTTCCCTTCCCTTCCCTTCCCCTGTCTTCCCCTCCCTTCCCTTCCCTTCCCTTCCCTTCCCTTCCTTTCCCCTGTCTTCCCCTCCCCTCCCTTCCCTTCCCTTCCCGTCCCTTCCCTTCCCTTCCCTTCCCTTCCCCTGTCTTCCCCTCCCTTCCCTTCCCTTCCCCTGTCTTCCCCTCCCTTCCCTTCCCTTCCCTTCCCCCACCACCACCACAATCCCCCAAAAGAAGCCACCCGCCGCATCTCTCGCCCCACTCGAGGCTCCGCGCATCATAGCCTCAACAGCAAAATATGCGGCTGCCGGCCCCGCGGCTTTAGAGCTGGAACTCTACGCACCGCTTACCCCCCCCCGGCCTACGCCCCGCTACGCCGCGCTCGCGCAAATAGAGGTCCCTTCCCGCTTCCCGCACCCCGCCCCCTTACCCTACCTACCTCCCCCCGCCAAACCCCAACAGCTTTCCCTTCCCGGCAGCGCCCCTTACCTCGCTCGCCCCGCCGCGCGCAGCGTCCCACGGGTCGTCGCGCCCGCCGCCGCCCATCTCCCGACTCCTCCGACCTTGGTCGATGCCCTGCCTGGGTACGGCACCTCGGTACGGCAGTCCCAGTGTGGCATCCGCCAGGCAGTCCAGGAGAGGGTCCGCGGGTCGGTAGCCCATTCGCGCCACCGCCAGAGCCACGTTGGCTGCTTGGACGGGGCTCAGGGGGGGCTGGGAGGGACTGGCCAGGGAGAGGAGCTGGATCTGCGGGGCTGGAGGGAGGGGCGGGGGCGACGGCGAGGGAGGGGTAAGGGGTGGAGACGAGGGTGATGTGGGCGGCAGGGGAGAGGACGGGGGGGGTAGGGAAAGGAGTCCGGAAAGCCAAAGCTGAGGCGAAGGTAAGGGGGTAAGGGGCGGTGGGCGAGGTGCGGTGGGGTGGGGTGGGGTAGAGAGGGAGGAGGGGAGGGGCCACGACTGCAGCGCAGCCCGGATAGGCAGGGGCAGGGGCGGACACGGGGGGGGGGTTTAGGGGGGCGGGCGCGGGACGTTAGGGCACAAGCCGGTCCTGTTCGGTAAGATGGGGTGGTTGCAGCCCGGCGCGACCGGCAATCGTGCCTTCCGACAACGCCACACAAAGCGCAAGGGGCAGATGCATGCCGTGCGCCACATACATGTACACATACACATACACACACGCGCGCGTGCGCACACACGCGCCCAAAACACACGGGACACATGCACAAGGGCACACACGCACATACACACGTTGGGCCCCCCCTCGCCCCCCCCGCTGACCTGCTGCAGCGCCGCCCCCACCCACGCCGGCCCGGGCGCCAGCCGCCCGTCCGCCGCCGCCCACACGACCAGATCCGCCACGTCGGCAGCGCGATCCGCTGAGGGCAGGGCGCCCTCGGCGGCCTGTCAGCATTGGGGGGATCAGGGGGTGAAATGCTCCTTTGTCCACATCGGGGGGAGGTTTGAGACTTTTTGTGTGGAATGGGTCGGTCGTTGGATGGCTGGTGCAGCAGCCAGCTGCCCAGGATACGGAGCAGCGGAGAGGCAGAGGGGAGAGGGGGTCAGGGCGCCGGCGCCGGTGCCGGCAGCGTGTGGGGGAGGATGGGGGATGGGGGATGGAGGGGCGGCGCCGGCGCAGTGTGTGAGTGAAGGGATGGATGGATGGGTCGTTGGGCCGTGGACCCGCGGGCGGTGTGCGCCTGTCAGCCCAGACCCGAAAAAAAGGGGGGGTCATCCACGGGGGTATAGGCCGGAGCCCGTAAACGGTGTAATGTAGCAGAAGAAACCGAAGGCGGAGGGAGGGGGGAAGGGGGAGTATTCACGAGTAGGCCGGGAAGAGTACCGGCGGCGATGTACCCGAAGGCGACGGGGGGAAGGGGAGGGGGAGGGTAGAGAATCCGGTTCGAATACGGTAAGCGTTTTGGCTGACTGGCGGGTGGGGGTTGGGGTTAATACCCGCCCCCCCGGGCCCCTGTGGGCTGGGGGTTCGCCTGGGGGTTCGACCCAGTCGACACGGTACGGCACCGAAACACGGCCACACGGCGTAGGGGGAGCTGACACCCACCCGCCGCTAAGGAGCCCACCTGCGAGGCCTTCCTGAGGGCCTTATGGCAGAGATCAACGAGATCCCTCTGTCGTCCCCCATACTGCGCAGCACACCGCGCACCCCTCCCCCCCATTTCCCCACATGTAACTGTTGTCCTCGCAGCCCTCCTCCGTCCCCCCCCCACCTCCACCCCTCCATGCACGCACGCACGGACCCACCCGCAGCAGCGCCTGCGACCAGCGCTCCGGAACCTCCACCCCGAGCCGCCCCAGCGACCGGGCCAGACTCGCCATCTCCGCCGCCGACAGCGCCGGCAGGGCCGGCTCCGAAACCGCCAGGTACATATCCAGCCAGGCCGGCTGCGGCGGCTGGCCCACGCGCGCGAGCTTCTCCAGAGCGGAAACCAGGCGGGAGGGCTCAACGACGGGGGCCGCACCCTCACGACCGGCGGCGGCGGCGGCGGCCGGCGCGCCGCGTCGCGGCGGCAGCACCGGCGGCGGAGAAGCGCGGTGGAGGAGGTTGCGGCGGGGAGGATGGAGGGGTTGGGGCTGCGCGGCCGCGGCGGCGGCGGGAGGTTGGGGCGGGTGGTGGCGCGCGTGTGGGCGCGGCGCGGCGGCGGCAGCGGCGGCGCGCCGCCAGGGGTCGGAGGAGGTGGGCGGGGATAGGACGACGCGGCGCGAGCAGGCGCCGCAGCAGCGCGGCGGCTGCGGGTGTGGTGCGCCCTTTCGCGCGAGTGTGGTCATGGTGTGTGCGGACCAAGCAGCCGTGCTCCTGCTAGTTCATGCTGCACGTGAAGACCGCGCGGCGGGGCCCTGTGTGCACACACGGACGCGCAAGGTTTGTATAAATGGAAGTGACAAGATTTGATGTCTGTGCATGCCGTTTTAGGGGTATCCGGCTTTTCCGTGGGGGGGGGCGGGGGTTTGACGGAGCGGACTCCGCCCGTGCATGGCCGAACCAGGGCTTTTAACGCCCAGGCGAACCCGTATTGCTCTAAAAACGTGGGCCATAGTGCCCCGCTGGGGTCACTAAAGGAATGCAGCCTACATGTTGAATGTAAAAGCCTGCAGCCCAACATGTTCCTTCTTGCTGGACCGATTCAAGGCTCGCGCAGTGCCACAGCGGACGTCCTAATGCAGAAAGCTTGTGTTTGATGTCACTCGGTAAATTCAGGCATGCATCAAAAGAACACTCTAGGCCTATGGATGGAGTTAGTGCCCAGAGGCAACATACCTGCCCACAGTGACCTCTAACGCCTAGGGCACTTGTCCAGCGTGCTCTAGGCCAATTTACCTACTTGATTGAGGACTGTGATTTAGTTCCGAGACGGTACGGCGGAAGCGTCGCCCTGGAGCGATGGCTTGGCAAGTTTTGTTTGTTTCGTTCGTTCTCTCTGAAAGGCCATTAGTTCTTAGCGCAAGTATGTTTTAGCTTTACGAATTGCCGACACCACAACGCACTTTTTGATCGCCCTCGCCCTTGAGATCTGCGGCCCCTCCCGCCACCATGGCTGAGCTTAAGCCGACCCCGCGGAAGGTCATCGAGGCCATGAAGGAAGTCACCGGCGCGACAGAGGAAGACATCAAGTCCATGCTTCAGCTTTGCAACGGGGACGTGAACATGGCTACCGAGCGCCTCCTCGAGAGCCCGTTCCAAACCGTCGGCAAGAAGAAGAACCACAAGCCGCGCGAGGAGGACCGCCGGAACGATTTTCGCTCTTCTGGTGGCCGTGGCTATGACCGGTTTGCAAACGGTGGCGCGGGCAGGGGTCGCGGCAGGGGCGAGGGCGGGCGCGGCGGCCGGGGGAGCGGCTACGCGACTGGACGTGGATCTGCCGGTGCCCCGCCGCCGCGCGGAGCTTCTGCCGGTCCTCGCCCGGTATTTTCTTCAAGTGTTCCCACAGAATCCAACGGCGCTTCGGGCCATGGCGACAGCAGCTGGCCGGCACCGTCCGCTTCGGATGGCGATGCAAATGCATGGGGCACTTCGGCTGGCGGGGCCTGGGGCGAGGAGAAGGCACCCGAAACTTCTACATCTATTTCGGCAGGTTTTGGCTCGTCAACTGCGGCCGTTCCATCCACTTCTGGCAGTGCTTGGGGCGCGGCGCCCAGCGACAATGCGAGCGCGCCAACGTCGCACCCCGCGCCTATTCGGCCCGGCGGTGGCATGACCATGGCCGAGAAGCTCAAGGCATCGCAGCAGAAACCACCGGCGCCCGCTCCTGCGCCCGCGCCCGCGCCGGAGCCACCTAAGCCGGCCGCGACCATTCCGGCAGCCCCGTCCCCCACGCCAGCTGAGGCTCCCGAGCCCGAGCCCGAGCCGCCCGTGGACGAGCCGGTGGACGAGTCGGAAAGCGCCTCGACGAGCTACGCGGTGCCATCGACGGCAGCGAGCGACTGGGGCGCCAACGCCGGCAAGGACTTGATGGGCATGCTGGGTGCCGGCAAGGCTGCCGCGACGCAGGCTTCGCAGCCCGCTGCCGCACCGGCCGCGGCTCCCGCGCCGACCGCAGCTCCCGCGCCGGTCGCCCCCGTTGCGGCGCCGGTGGCAGCCGCGCCGGCGCCCGTGGACAAGGTCGTGACGCTCTCGGCGGCGGACAACCAGGTGGCGCCTCCCAGCGCCGGCAACCAGTACGCCTCGTACGTCGCCGCGCCCGCCCCCGCCGCGCCAGCTCCCCCGGCCGAGGCCCCCAAGGCCACCGCCCCCGCGCCGGCCGCGGCCGCCGCCCCCGCGCCGGAGGTCGACAGCCTGCAGCTGAGCTTCGGCACATTCAATATCGGCGGCGGTCTGGGCGATTTCGGAGCCAACTTCAGCGCGTCGTACCCCAGCCAGGCGGCCGCGGAGCCCGCCAAGCCGCAGCCCCCGGCCCCGCAGCCGCAGCCGCCGGCCCCGCAGCCCCAGGCCGTGGCGCAGCCGCAGCCGCAGCCCGTGGAGCAGGCTGCGCCCGCCGCGCCCGCGCCCGCGTCGGCGGTGGCGCTGCCCGATCAGTACAAGCACGCTTACGCGCAGTATGCCATGCAGGCGGCCGCTGACAAGGCGGCGGCCGCGGCGGCGCCTGCCGCCACCGCTGCCGAGCAGCAGCCCACCGCGGCGGCGACGTATGGCAACTTCCCGTCGCAGGCCGCGGTGGCCTTTGGCGGTGCGTTCGGCGCTTCGGGCTTCGGTGCGGCCGGCCAGGTGCCCGAGGCCAGCACCCGCGTGTTCACGCAGTCGGACTACGCGGCCTACAACCAGGACGTGCTGAAGCAGGCTGCTCAGTCGGTCTACGGCCAGGCGCCTGCCGCCCAGACGGCATCCCCCTACCAGCCGCAGCAGCAGCAGGTCGCCGCGCCGCAGCAGCCCCAGCAGCAGCAACAACCGCAGCAGCAGGTGGTGGCGCCGCAGCAGCAGCAGCCCCAGCAGCAGCAGATGCAGCCCCAGCAGCAGCAGGTGCAGCAGCAGCAGGTGGCAGTGAGCCAGCCGCCGCACCAGCACCAGCAGCAGCAGTACGCGGCGCACCAGGCCAGCCAGGTGCAGCAGCAGTACGCGGCGCAGTACGCCGCCGCGCAGGCGCCGTACGCTCAGGCCCAGGTGCAGCAGCCCGCTGCCGCCAATGCGGCCGCGTACCAGCAGGCCGCTGCCGGCAAGTACAACCCGGCCGCCGGCATGTACGGCCAGGCGGACCTGAGCGGCGCCGCCGCGGCGTCGAGCGCCGCGGTTGCGAGCACCGCCGCCGCCGCCGCGCCGCAGGTGCCCAACGCGCAGACGGGCGCCGCCGGAGGCATGCCGGTGAGCCAGTACGCCGCCGCGCCGGGCGTCATCCCGCCGGCCGCTATGCAGTTCAACACCGGCGCCGCGGGAGCCAGCCATCTGCCCTACACCCAGGCCGCGTACCCGTACAACAACCCGGCCTTCGCTGCTGCGATGTACAACAACCCGTACGCTGCCGCGGTGTACTACCAGCAGGTGAGCACCGCACGAATGACGAATTGGGTTCCGGTGTGATGAATTGGGTTCCGGCTTCAAGTTGTGATTGGTAGGAGAATGTTGGTTTCTCCGCAGCTTTGCGAGTCACCCATTATTCTATGAATGGCGTGTGTTGTTAGTCCGCTTGGAGCTCTGCACAGTGGCCTGGTCACCGTGGCCTCTACGGTGACCAGGCACTGTGCAGAGCTCCAAGCGGGCTAACAACACACGCCATTTATAGAATAGGCTTGGTCACCGTAGAGGCCAGGAGGGTTCACTGAGTTGCCGGCATCCTGGATTCTTGCGTTCATCGATTGCTAGGGCGGGAGATTGTCGCGCTGTTCGCGCTCTTGGTTTCAATAGACTGCTGATTGGGATCGGGGAATACCTGCGTTACGACATCGTGCTGACTGAATGTTCCTACGATCTGCTGTTCCCCCCTCAGCAGATGGGCTACAACCAGTACCAGGCGCCGGCGGCAACGGCGTCGCAGCCCCAGCCGTACCTGCAGGCTAACCAGCACATGGGCCAGAGGTGCGCTTTCTCTGCACGCGAGAGCATCGCATCGCTCCTGTTACGAGGTTGGGGACGTCACCTGATGCATGCTTTTGCCACGTGCGCGCCACGCCACAGCCCGTATCCTCAACGCCATTCGGAGCATGTCGTGTGCCTTGCGCGCGCCACCTGCCGTGCGCGAGCCGTGGTGCTGCCCGGGTACACCTTGTCGACCACACATCGGTGTGGGAAAACAGACAATGCGAATCGGCTGAGTTGCAATCGCGCTCCAACCTCGTGAAATCTCACGGCTTCCAAACAATAATGAGTTTCGGGCTGGGTTCCCAGGCGTTTTGATTGGTTGTTTATGCGTTACCAGGGAAATCGTTCTCTTTGTCGGGGAGAAGCGGGGGACGCTGCGGTCATAAAATGGGTCGCACCCGCCGACGTCGGCGTCGTTTCGCACCGTTGTCGTTTCGTAATCTTCACGTATTGAGCACGTTGTTCTCACCCTGTCTCTTGCCATCTCACCGCGCGCCGCAGGTCCGCGTTCCCCAGCTACAACGCGGCTAACCCGGTGGCCGCCGGCGCTGGCCAGCTTCCAGGCAGCGCCTACACGAACCCTGCGGCTGGCTATGGTCTGACTGGTGAGTGCCGCACCCTTTGCCTCGTTTGCTGGCTGCTTGGTTGTTTGGCGCTTGTAAGTTGTTGTGGGTAGATGCGCCGAAGCTTGTTCTGCGTGGCAACCCTGCGGCGGGGCGAGGGAAGTTGCGTGAACGAGAACGTTGCATTTGCAAATGGGCCTCTGCGCGTTGTGCGTAGCGTGAGCACGGTCACGTCGGGCGGGGACGTATTTTTGATCCGCGCCATTTTCCGTGGCGTCATCGTGTCTGGCGGCGGCGTTTGGTTTCAGTTTCTTGCCGTTTTGCTCCTGTTCAATCCATTTCGCAACGATCCGTGGGCCTGCGGCACGGTCCTTCGGTCTCCGCACCGCAAACCACCAAACTTTTTTGCTGAACTCTCTCCGCTCTTCCACACGCAGGCTACGACGATGCCAGCACCGCCACGACCTCGGCCGTCAACGCCGCCGCGTCTGCCGGCGCCGCTGCATACAACGTGCCAGGTGCCGGCGGCGTCAAGCCCGCGGACAAGCAGGACCCCAGCAGCCTGGGCGGGTACGGCATGGGCGCGCAGCAGCAGCAGCAGCAACAGCAACAGCAGCTGCCACAGGCCGGCATGCAGCAGCAGGCGGGTGGCCAGCCGGGCGGCCAGGGCGGGCACATGGGCCACGGCGGGCAGCACCACGGCGCCGGGCACTATGGCAACCAAGCGTACGGCGGGTACGGCAACCAGGGGTACGGTGGCAACCAGGGGTACGGCGGCAACCAGGGATACGGCGGCAACCAGGGATACGGCGGTGGCCACTACGGCGGCCAGCGCGGTGGCTACGGTGGCTACAACCGCGGCGGCCCCGGCAACTACAACAGGCAGTAGAGGCAAGCCTGCAAGCTGTGGAGTCTGCACGCTGGGGAGCTTTGAACGGGTTTGGTTGATGGATGGTTTGGTCGGTTGCAGCTTTCGGAAGTTTTCCCGAAGGAACGCTACCATGTGCCCCGGGGCCAAGGCATTTGGCGCTGCGCGGACGGTCGGTCGGCTCGGGGCGCGCGGTGCTGGGGGACTGGGGCTTGCGACAATGGGGAGCTGACGAGCCCGCAAGTGGGATTCGAGTGGCTACGATGTTCACTGCGGGCCGCGCTCGAGCGTGTGGCGGTTGAACGCCCAGGATTCTGTTTCTACTTCTGATTACGGATCGTGTTTTGGCGCCGGGTCCCCGTCCCGCTATGTAGTCTATTCGGTCGGATGTGACTGGCCTGTGGGCACGGGATAGTGGGCCGGCCCATTTGCGTCCTTTGTCTCCGCCGGTGCATGCGTTTTTCGAACGGCGGGCTCCCTGTCGGGGCACGTATACGACAGACACGTTCCTCGTGCCGTCTTTTAACCTAGTAAGGAAGCTGGGGGGGAGAATTCAGCGGGGCAGCAGAGACCTGCGGGAGGACTGGGCGGCTCGGGGGGAAGGGGGGTGTTTGGGCTATTGCACTGGATAAGAAGACGCAAGTTTTTAGAGGGGCAGCAGGCAGGATGTTTTTGGTGTTCACAGTTGCAGAGTACCGGTCGCGTGGGCTTGTCACCTTCGTCTGAATGGCAGCTGTGACAACCCCTGGGTCAGGTCTCTTGCCAAAACCCGCTCAGTTTGGCGCTACTCGTTTCTTCGGCCGCCGCCTTGTATGGTGGGGGGCCCAATGGGCGTCGTATCGTTAACGACGGCCCATACGCACGCGCACACGCAAGGGGGAAGGGGCCCACGCATCGGCCCTGGGCTCGTTTTGCTTGTTTGCACATTACGGAGTCTCAGCCACGACGCTCGCTGGATGAGGGTCACTGTTCCTGCATGGTGATGGGTACCGTAGTTGTAACAAAACTTGGGCGAAACGAATTTTTGCAACGGCTCTGCTACAGCTCTTGCTTTACCCCAGTCAGCGCAGAGGCCTACCTGAAATTCCGCCATCGACAGGCGCCTTTGGACGTCTCAATACACGGGCAGGGGGCTCCTTTGGATGAATTAATTCATTACAGTGCTTCGTTGGGACTGGGTGTTCGTAGATCACGACAGCTGGGCAGCAAGAGCCGGCGGCAGCCGGCGGCTTGGCAGGATAAGAACAGGCGGCGCTACACGCAGTAGAGCTGCTGCACCAGTACGGAATGCGCCCAGCTCTCAGTCAACAAGGCCGGCAGCACACGCCAAACAGCTGATGGCACTTGAGGAACTGTGCACGGCAGCTTCCCTGCTGCATGTAAGGTCACGAAGGTACGGCGAAACCCTACGTGCGGCAATCCCGTACGTCGTACTTTACACGCAATGCCACGCGGTATCCCACAGGTGCCGCAACCGAACCCCTCTGCATCTCGGTGCGAACTCCATCTTAGACGTTGATGACAGGTGTTCAAGAAACCGATCTACGGTTCCACAGGATCGCCAGAGGACTGCCACTTGGTGCATGCATACCGGATACCGCACCTGTGACTGGACACAAAAACAGGTGGTGTGGTGCAGTGACGGAGCTGCGTCTGTCGGAACCATTTGGCCCTTTGTTCGTTTGGGTCCGTCTTCCGACCTTGGTGCCCGTGTCATCGCCTTTTGTAGCACCCACGGCGGCGGGACCCGTCGTTCCACCTTGATGCCCCCGGCCCCCCCCCCCCCCATGTTTTGCCGGTTGTTGGGCCGGGCGACGCTGCCGAAGCGGCCACTGCGCCTTTCTCCACGTAACGGCGCTGCAGCGCCAGGTGCCCGAACGCTGTGCGGTCCTTCCTCCCCCCTCCGCTGACGGCACCCTCCACTGCAGTTCCCCGACCGACACACGATAAAGAATGAAGTTACCCTGAAGTCACTTGAGAAATTGTGAGACACCTGGCCCCACGCGCAGCGCACAACTAGCACTCAGCGGTCACGTCGGGACCATTACAGGTAGTGAACGAGGCGACAGACGTGTGCGTGCAAACACGCGCGCGCCAAACCAGCCTTGTCCCAAGATGAACGCGGTCCCAACTCCCAAGGCACCCAAGGCCTGTAGGCCTCCCATGTCGTGCTCGCATCGCGTCCTCGTTGCCCTCGCTCGCTCGTCTCATGGATTCTCTGCGCGTTGCGTCCCCGGGTGCCATCACCCCAGCCTGACGGCTCTCCGGTTTTCTCCAACCAGGCCTCCTGAACGGACCAGGCCCATCCATTCTTCACGAACCACGGGCGCGCTCCACGCGCGCAGTCCTCAGCAGGGCGCAGTCCTCACTTGCAGCAGACACAAGAATCCTCACGGTGCAGGCTCAGCCATCGGTACCAAAACCAAGAAATCGTGCACGGGATCCGCCCCGCCCAAGTTGAAGCCTGCTGCCCCATAGCTGCCCCATAGATGTTGAGGCGAATCTTTCCGCCTCAACAACACGGTCCTACGTTGCGACCTGGGGCCCCGAAATAGCACAACCGTGACGGCCGCGCCTGCCGCAAGCGCCCTTCCGTCCCCACAACCAAGCTCTCCCGTTCTGTAGGGCTGCATACCGTAACCCCATGCATACCCAAAACTCACATCGTCACCCGGGTGCTCATAATGTGGGTGCTCCTAACGCCGTCGACTCAAATCCACGCCAGGTTGCCTTCGCCGCTGTTGAATGCCTGTTGCCCGGCACAGGTCAACGCACACCGTGCGGTTCCCAGATGCAGCATCCGAGATTGGCCCGCGCCTACATCGAGTACCGATGTTGTGTGTGACCTCGGCATTTCGCGTCACCAGAACCGCCACGGCAAAAAGAGCGGTGGACCGGCTCACGGATGTGAGACGCCGCCCTCAAATACTCCAGATCGGCTGACACATAGATACACAGAAAACGAAACCTTGCAAGCATTTGCACACACTCCCTCCCGCAACCTACTGCGCAAAACCGCAACCCACTGCGCAAAACCGCAAACCACTGCGCAAAACCGCAACCTACTGCGCAAAACCGCAACCCACTGCGCAAAGCACACCAACAGGATACGGTAGGCGGCGCAACCAACGTCGGGCTTCTCCCAAGCCCATGACAAACACTGCCAAAACATCGCCGCGGCCGGACAACTTTCACAACGTAATCCTGGCCTCCTCAATGCCCAACGACCAACGCAGGAGCGTCCGCGCCCGCCCATCCCAGCCTGCTCCAACCCCGGCGTAACCTTAAACATTAACCTAACCCCACTCAGTTCAGACCTTACCCCCGGTGTGTGCAGTCCACCAGCCATGTCTCGCCATCCCAGCCCCCACCAGGTGCCGTTTCCCGACCCGCCAGCTGCGCCGCCAGACGGCTCAGTCGCCGCGCGGCGTCACGGCTGAGCTGCGGGCACCAAACGCTCAGGGGCGGCTCCGGCAGCGCTGCCTCCTCATTCCTCTCCTGTCCCGCCTCCGCCTCCGCCTCCGCCCGCTGCTGCCGCCGCCAGCTCCGCCGCTTCTCCACCGTCTCCAGCAGCATCCGCACCTCGTCCTCCACCAGCCCCGACAGGCCCTGGGTGGTGATGACGTCAAGCTGCAGGGAGAGGCGCTCCAGGGCGGGCAGGTTCGCCAGGCAGTGCAGGGAAGGCACGGGATTGGGGCAGCCCGCCGGCCGCCAGCGATCCAGGTCGGCGCCGGCGGCAGCTGCGGCCTTGGCGCCACGCCAGCTGGCCAGGGCGCGCTCGCCCTCGTCCTCGTCGAGAAGCTGCAGGGCGAAAGACCGGCGAGCGCAACAGCATGTATGGGCACGATCTGAAGCAACATCTCACGTGCTCTGCGGTTGTTCCGGGAATGGGGCACACCTATTCGCAGTCCCTATCATGAGCCCTGGCCATGTCACAAGTTGGGACGGCGCAATGGAGCCGGGGCATGCCCTGGAGTGCTCCCTGCTGGCAAGGCGGACGGGCGCTGCTGCTTTCCTGGCAAATGCTCCGCTACACGTGTATGCGGCACCCTAGCCGACAGCGCCGCCCGCACTGCCGTTCCCCGTCCAGTCCCTCACCGACCGCCGCGACCCTCACCTTGTCCTCAATGATGGTTATGTCCAGCGCCTTGAGCTGCGGGCAGGCCCGGACCACCGCCGCAAGGTGCGCGTCCACGTCGGCCGCCTCATGCCAGTGAACAATCTCGCCCTCCATGTTTTTAAGGCTGCGTTTGAACGTCAGACCCAGCCGTGTCAGGCAGCCCACGGCCCCCAGCAGGTCCAGCTCCCGCAGGTGCTCGGTCCACGCCTTCCTTTGGCTCATGGGCGGCAGCGTGTAAGGGGTGTCGAAAGCGACCTCCAGCTCGCGCAACTCCCCCATGCGCTGCTGCAGCGCGTTCTCGAGCTCTCCGCTGTCCGGGTTGGCCGGGAGCGCCAGCGCCGCCGCGTGCGGGCCCATCGCGGCTAGCGACTCGGCCACGGCTTCGGGGGCATTGTCCAGCAGCGATTCGTAGCAAGCCAGCCGCAGCGCCACGCGCGTCCCCCGCAGGGCAGACAGCGCCGCCAGAAGGTCCGTGAACGGGCCAAGCGCGCTCGCCACCACTGTCGTTACCACGCCACCGCCGCAACCCGCATCGTCGCCCGGCGGTGACAGCAACACCGGGAGCGCACCGGCCAGCAGCGCAGCCGCCTCGAGGTCGAGCGTCAGGCGCCGCAGCACCTTGGGGCCGATCCCGCCAGCAGCAGGGGTGAGGAGCTCCCCCAGTTGAGCCAGTGGACTGTTGGCCATTGTGCGCAGCAGCGTCCCCAGGCCGAAGTTGCCCTCGGGCCCTCCCGGCCCAGCCAGTGACAAGTCCAGCGACTTGAGCCCCGATAAGCAGCCCGCCAGCAGCGTTGACACCAGCAGGATCAGACCGGTGACTGTGTGCTCGTCGAAGTCGTCCAGCTCCTGGCCATGGTCGTCGATGAACATGCCCAGGTGCGTGGTGTGGCCGCCCACAGGCAGCGGCATGTTGTGCGTCTGCAGCGGCAGAGGGTTGTCGCCGTTTAGGCCATCGCACCGCAGCGCCAGCCGCACCGACAGGTGGTTGAGCTGCCGCAGCCCGGCGCGCCAGGCCTCCGCCACACCGCGTGTCCAGGGGACGGGCATGCCCAGAGGCCGCGCCCTCGGAGTGCCGAAAGCTCCCATGCCGGTGGCCAGGTCCAGGGTGCGAAGATTGGTCAGATCCGCCAGCGCCAACGCCCACTCCTCACTGACCAGGTCGCCGGGCCCGGAGGTCCAGCAGTGAAGCCTCAGAGTGGTGAGCGTGGCGCGGATCGGGGCGAGGAGCCTGGGATGGAAGTCGGCAAGCTTCTTAAGCCGCCGGGGCAGCCTCGGCTCTGCCGGCACTGCCACTGGCTGTGGTGGGACGGAAGCGCCGGCGTTGGCAGCCACCGCGGCCTGCTGCTGGCCAGCACCGCCGTTTCCGTCCTCCTCCTCCTCCTCGTCATCCTCGTCGTCGTCCTCGTCGTCAATAGGCGCCTGGTCGCCAAGCTCGCGTGCAAGGTCCAGTGCTAGGCAGTAGCCCCGCAGGGTGAACTCCTCCAACAACGGGAACGCCTCCGTGATGTCAAGGAGCAGCTCCCCGTTCAGCCTGGTGCCGCACAACGAGGGGCAATCCAGCTCCAGGAAGCGAAGCTGCGGGGACGCCAATTGGCAGATCGATCGATAAAACCAGTACGGCGAGCCGGTATGAAAGCCGTCCACCTGGGTCCTGGCGCGGCTCGCCCCACTGAGGCAGGCTTGCAGAATGGCTCCAAACCCCTTGTAGTTGTTCCCTGGATCTCGCAGCTTGATGGAGCTGTCAGGGTTGAAGGGATATGGGGCGAGCGAATGTGCGGGGGGCAGGCACGGTTTGGGTACGGCCTTCCAAGCGCTGCCACAAGTTTGCAGGGCTTCGCGGCATTCACGGGGTTCGAGAAACACGATTTCTCAAAAGGCATATCCTGACGTCGTCCGAGCGCCACGAATACCGGTGCAGAAATAGTCGTCATTTGAAGCCTTGCGAGCTGTCCCTTTGGCGGCCTTGAAAGTGAAACAGGCGCCGGGCTAGCCCTTTCTCCCTTATCAGCGTACAAACGAAGCTTTGAGCGACGTTGGCCACCGGCGCAAAAACCCGCCAACCCTCAAAATCGACCTACCGAAGTTGCTTAAAGGAGCCCAGAAATCTGCCGAGCCATGGTTTGTTGCCCCAAGTGACGTGAGGCCGCTTCACAGTGTTGAAGAGCAGCCTTTCGCGTAATGCAGACGTGCACTGCCGCCCAAGCTGGCAGGATGCCCTGAAAGCCGCCACGTCTCGGCAGTCCAGGAAGCTCGCCACACGGTCCCATACGTCACCGTAAATGAAGATGGAGGACAAATCCTGGGACGATGGTTTGTGGCGAGCAGGACCTGAACGCAGCACCTGAACGTCCATTGTTGTCCTGTCGACCACAGCAGGTGCCTTGCCTCAGACAGTAGGCAGAGAAATGGCAGTCACCAATGGGTTTGGCTGCAGGTTTAGAGAGGAGATACTATTGTTAATGTTTACGCTACTTGCAGACTTGCAGCCGCCGTACGGGTGGCCTATGATGGTTCAGTATGCCGTATAAAGCATCGTGCAATGCATCGCGTCCTCAGGCGCCCTCCCCCAGCTTTTGCCTCCCCCTCCCTCCCACCCATCATTTATCTGACATATCCGTGGATACCCTCTCCCCCCAAATGGTAGCCATACTGCACAAAGTGCTTCCCCTAGCGTACTGCATCTGGGCACCGTACCGTACGCGACATGCACGTCAGAACCATCCAGCCCTAAGCGCATCATGAAAGTGAACCGTTTTAACTGGACCCAAAGGCTCACCCACGTACCTTCAACCGCACCTGACGCTGCTGCAGCCGAACAAAGCCCAAACCGCGGGAGGCCAGGAGGCCCACGGGACCCGAGACTGTACCCTGAACAACCAAACTTAGGGGCAACCCCGGAAAGCAATAACCCACAGCGGAGGGATAAAGACCAACCACTCAGGTGGAGTGAGCCGGCCAGGGAGACCAGGGCAACCCTATTGGCCGTCTACTACCCATGACATCGCGGTGACTTGCCTTGCCACTCACGTATCAAACCTGATCAAAAGCAAGGATGAACCGTGTTTCGGTGGACCCTAAAGCGAAGCACGTAACTGTGATAGTACTCCGTGACTCACGCTGGTTGGTTACGGTGGGCTCCAGGCCACACACACACTCCCGGACGTGGCTGTCCCCCATCCTCCTGCCCCAGGGGAGACCACGCGGCCGCAGCTGGCAGCGCCTCGCTCAACCTCCTCACACAACTCGCTGGCGCCATTCCAGATCACCGCTGCCCTCCTTCCCGCGTTGGAGAGGCCCGGCGGGTGGCTCTGCGCGCTGCGATGCACCGGGCGCCAGCTCGGGAGCGGATGCGAGGGAGCATTCGTGCTCGGTGACCGAAGCCAGGGTGTGAACTGCCAACTGTGCAGTCTGGATTTGATTCAAATCGACTAGACACGGGCTGGGACATGGGCACCGTTTGTTTGCTGCTTGCACGTGCCTCTGCTCGCTCGAGGCTACCAGGCCGTGTGTCGGGCGCCTTGCACGGAGCCTGCGCGCGGAGGCTGCGGGGGGGGTGTGCGTGCACACGCGGGAGCGGCTTCGGACCCCTTCTGGGCACACCACCGCCCTACGGCCCTAGCCCCCGGGAACGGCGGTGCGCGCCGCGTGCACTACGGTATGCGGCGCCAGGCGATGGGGGTGGGGCAACCCCCTTTGCGACCGAGCAGGCCCCGAGGGAAGTCGAACCCAGCACGTGGAGCAGTCCGCAGGCCACGAAGCGCCGAACTGACCGAACGTTCGAGTCCCAGCGCACCTGACGGTTCTGCACACGTACTGGCGGGCGGCGTATGCATCCAGTCCTGTCGGGACTGCGGGGTTTTGCGGTGCCTACTGACCACACGCTTACACGCTTGCACGGAGTGGCCTTGGGCGCTCGCACGACCTGATGCACGACCGGATGAAGGACCGCGAGTCCGCGACATCGCAACGCGCCGGCGGAGCACCCAGTGCACTTTGTCCTACTGTGGCACGTGCCTTAACGGCGCAGCGGAGAGGCTGTCTCTGCTTTGGGAGGGCGTTCAAAGGCGCCCCCCACATGCGTTCACTCGGCGCCTAGAATGGCAGGACAGTGCAAGTCGGACGGAAGTGATGGGAAATGGCGTTGGGAGCACGTACAGCAGTTTTGGAAAATCCATGGTAATTTGGTAAGGTTACACTTGCGACGGCCTTGCAGCAATGTGGCAGCGCCGTCCGTGAGGCGTCCGCGACGGCGCCATGTCGGTCAAGCCCGTCAGGTCCGCCTGCATTGTCCATGGGACAACTCCAGGTATCCGTTGAAGCGTCAATGAATAGCGCTAAGCAGATACAGGAATCATAAGAGATTCCTGCAATGAGCTGCGGGCTTCGTGAGCGGGGCCTGCAAAAAGCGCGCACGCCGCGTTCCGGGTGTCGAGTGTACATCGAAAGGGAATCCGACGGGCAGCTACCCCGTAATGCCACGATATCCGATTACAAATGACAGTGGGTTCCCACATCCTTTCCTAATGGTTTCAACAAGGCAGTGCCTGCCTCTCATTGCGCATTTCCTGGCATTTCGGTGTGGTCTGCAGGCCCTGCACGACGCAGCTCGACGCCGCTTTCATTTCTTATAAGTAAGCACGCAGCGTAAGCTCATGCAAGACAAATACGGCTAGGATGGCGGAACCCATTGGGACAAAACCAGGGCAGCGGGCCAGGGTGCGCCAACATACGAAAGGTCGCCTTTTCGCCAGCAGCGAATGGAATAGCATGTGCACTTAAAGCTTGGCTTCAGCACAATGTCTACTTATTCAACCTCATCTAGATCCCGTCCTTGCCATTTACCTTCACGGGCTTCACCAGGCAACCACGATTTCAGACTGCCGTAGGCCCTAGCAGCAAGAACTTCGGGGGCGTGCTGAGGTAGGGCCGACGTCTCAGAATGCTTACAGTATGGCATGAGTTAACAGTGAAGGCAAACCAAACGGTGTCGCAAAATGCTGTACGGGAACCGTACATAATCTATCAGCCAGCTTTCGGGTTGGAAGACGCCGCCACCTCTATTACCCACCAGGGGCAACCTCCTAGCTATGAGACGATACCCGCCAACACCCACTGACATCTGGCATCTGTAGGCTTTTTCATTAGCACGTCGCTCGGAGAGTCATGGGTTCCTAGATAGTTCACTTTGGTTGCTTAGGTCTTAGGGCATTATTGTCTTGTCAGGTGGTCCACCCAAGGAATGTCAGATGCATTCATTGTGTCGATAACACGCGAAGCGTGACGCAAGGGTGACATTGGCAGCCCCATAAGGAAGCGTGCCCTTCTGGCCCGCATAATCCTTCTATTCTATGGAACAACTTTGGGCTTTGGCTCAGGCTCAGGAAGCGGCACGGCTTGCAGTCGAGAAGCTTGTGGAGAGTGCAAAGCGGAGCCGGGTTCACAAGGAACAGTGCCGAAATGTTGCATATGCTGGACAAGAAGTTTTTACTCGACTCGCGGGGGTGAGGCTTTGCGTTCCAGTTGGTTTGGCGGCCCCGTCGCGCTGTTCGTTGTTTACCGAGTGCCGGCTTTAGGGCCTAGGATTTTGCATAACCTTGATATATCAAGGTTCTGTCGTGGCGCGAGTGTCGTAGGTCTTTTGGGTGTGGTTGATCTGCAGCATTAAGATGGTCATACTAACAACCTTCCAACGCAGGCGGTGCGCGAAAGGACGGGGGACATCTACATCTTGTGCACCGCCGCGGCTCGGCTGACTTCTGTTGTCAATAGCTCTCGTGCGTGCGTGGAGCAGTTTGGTAACCCCAGTCGCCTCGGACGATTAACGGCGACAATTTTCCAGCACCCGTGAGTACCGCTGCATGATTATCACCCGCTTTGTCGCAATGCACATCATCGGTATGGGAAGGGTCGGCGGAAAAGAACGCCCCCTGCGAAGCGGTGGCGCATCACCGTTTCGCAGGTGTTGCCTTTATTAGCGCTTCGTGGAGATTCTAACGGAGTCCTTCCTTGGCCCAATAGCCCCTGCTCTATGCTTAACCGTTATTAAGCCGAACTATTACGGGCTGGAGCCCCCGACCTGCCAGCGTGGACCCGGAAGCCGTATCAGCCGTATCGTCGGCGGCCTTCCGTTGTACCCGCAGCGTCCTAAGCTGCCAGCGTCCTAAGCTGCCACCGCCCTAAGCTGCCGCCGCCCTAAGCTGCCAGCGTCCTAAGCTGCCACCGCCCGAGCACCTCCCCGGTTCTGTGCAGCAGGCCTCCCCTTGCGCCCCGCGCCCGCACCCCCTTCCCCAACCTCACCCTCCCCCCTGCACCCCGCCGCCGCATATGTCCCTCGCCGGCCAGCCGCAAAACCGCCGAGCGCTCCCTGTCGGACCAGTGCAACGCGCTGCTGGAGGTCGCGGAGGAGTACGCCAGCCTGTGGACCTCTGCCCCGCTGCGCATCGCCACCAGCGGCCCTCTGGCCGCCCTTGCGCACTCGCCCCTGCAGCCCTACGCCTCCAGCCCCGCATGGCTCGGCGACGGCCACTCCCGCAAGGCCGGCGGCACGCGCGAAGCCGGCGACGCGCTGCAGCCCCGCAGCCTTACCAACGCGCTGTCGTCGCCGCAGGCGCTGCCCTGGCCGTCCATCGACCACGCCATGTCCCTGCCCGACACGACGCCGCGCGCCGGGACCCGCGGCGCGGGGCTGCTGACCAACAGCCCCGGCGCGCTGGGCATGTCGCCGCAGGCGAGCGGCCTGCGCGGCCTGGGCGGCGGCGCGGGCGGGCCGGGCAGCGAGTCGCTGACGCTGTCGCCCAGCGCCGCCAGCGAGGAAGCGGAGGCGCTGCGCAGCCTGCCGTTCGGGCAGCGCTCCGTGCGGCCCAGCGACGGCAACGCGGTGCAGCGGCTGTGCTTCATGCGCGGCGCGGGCGGCGAGTCGGCGGCGGTGCAGCTCATGGTGGTGCTCAACAGACAGGTGGGGTGGGGGGTGGGGGCAGGGCAATGTGGGGGCGGATGCTGTTTTGTTTTTGCGCCCGGGCGGGTGGTAGCCTACGCGCCTGTGTGTTGGATCGGGGTCTGTCCCTGCGCGGCGTGGCGACCCCGGTGCGGCGTGAAGTGCTTTTGGAGTCTGCCTCGGTCTGCTTCTGCACGGCGTGAGTCGCGTGGGGTTCTGCGCGCGCGTGCTGGCCTGTTGCGGGCGCGGGGTCCGGTCCGCCGTCCTACGCGCGATTACGCGCGCTCTGGCGCCCCCGCGCAAACGGAACGGTGTAACCTGCGCGGTAGGCGCGGCCCCCCTTCCTCTTTGCCTGCCATCACGGCCGCGGGTGCCCCCTCCCCGCGGGTGCCCCCTCTCGCGTGCGCCGCGCGGCGCCCCTGGCTGACGCACCTCGCCTCCGAAACCGCCAGCCCCCCTTCCCGGACCCGCGCATCCGCCTCCCCAGGTTGAGGTGTACAGCGCAGCGCTGGATTCGTTCCACTCCGACACGCCACTCGACATCGAGGCCCAGCAGGTGACGGCGACGGCGCTGTACGAGCCCACCATCGACCTGATCACGGGGCACCGCGGCGGCACCGTCCTGGTGTACGGCAGGGTGGGCGCGGTGCTGTCCGCCAGCGCCAGCTCCCTGCGCGGCGGCGTGCTCAGCGCCGCCGCCGCCGCCGCGACGGCGGCGCAGCAGGCCGGCGTGCCGCTCGTGATCCGGCTCAGCCGCGCCGCCGTCACCGCGCTGCACTGCGTCCCCGCGATCGAGCTGGAGGCCGCCAGCGCCGCCGCCGCTGCCGCCAGCGCATCCGCCGCCGCCGCCGCGGCGGCGGCGGCAACCTCGCCCGCGACCGGCGGCGATGACAACAACAGCACCAGTAACGGCGGCGCAGCCGCCGCAGCCGCGCCGGCGGCGGCGCCGTCGGCGGAAGCGGTCGCCACGGGCGCCATCGGCTGCTGTACCGCCGACGACGTGCTGCTGTTCACGGGCGATGCGCTGGGGCGGGTCATGGCGGTGCGCTACAGCCGGATCCAGCCGGAGGTGCTGGCCACGACCGTCTTCACCACCGCCCGCCGCGCCGCCTCGCGCAGCGCCAACTCGCCGCCGTCGGAGCAGCCGAGCAGCAACCCCGAGATCACGGGCCTGCTGTACCGCTCGGGCTGCCTGCTCGTCAGCACCGCCACCGACATGTACTCCATCCGGGTCGTCACCTCGCCGCCGCCGCCGCAGCAGCAGCAGCAACCGACCAGCAGCGGCACCGGCACCGCCGGTGCCAATGGGAACGGCAGCGGCGAGGCGGACGGCGCCGCCGGCGAGGCGGCGCGGTCGCCGGGCGCGGCGGCGAACGGTGGGCCGCCACCGGGCGCGACGCTGCCGCAGTCGACCTCCATCAATCTGCTGTCGCCCGCCACCTCCGCCATGCCGACGCAACGCACCGCCAGCGGCAACGCGCTGCCGCCCGCGCCCACGAGCGGCGCCGCCGCTTCCACCACCGCCGCCGCCGCCGCCTCCACCACCGCCGCCGCCGCCTCGCAGCCCGCCGGCAACGGCAACGGCAGCGAGCCCATCATCCGCAGGGGCGCGCTTAACCTGTCCACCACCCTCGTGGACAGCTTCCCCTTCGCCGACTTCGACAGCTGCACCGCCCTGGTGGCGATCGACTGGCCGGTGCCCGGCGCCGGGCTGGCGCCCGCGCTGCTCCCTGCCGGCAGCGCCAGCGCCGACGTCGCCCTCGCCTCCGCCTCCGCTGCGCCCTACACTCCGCGGCGAGTGGGCTCCACTGAGGCGTCCTGGCCCCAGACCGCCCGAGCCGGCGACTTCCCCTTCGGTGGGCTCGCTGCGGCGGCGCCGACAAGCAGAAACATGTCGATCGGTGGCGCCGATGGCGGCGCGTCTGCGGCGGCCGCCGCCGGCCTGCCCCCGGGCCGCAGCCCCAAGTTCGTGGCTGCTAAGCAGGGCCCCTGGCGCATGCTGTCTGCGCACATGAACGGCCAGCTGCTGATGTGGGACGTGACGGCGGGGAGGCTGCAGCTCATTTGCGCCATCGGCCAGCCGGGACCGCCGATTGTGTGAGCACGCGGGGGAAGAGAAGGGAAGGGAAGGGAAGGGCTGGAGGCTAAGAGGGGAGGAGCGCACAGGAGAAAGGGGAAGAGAGGGAGGGGCTGTTCCGGGGGGCTCTGCCTTCATTGCGCGGGGCGGGGCGGGGCGTGCTTTGGCCTTCGGGTCTTAGGAGGGCCATGGCCAGGACTTGAGTGGCGTTGCAGGCCATCCGCTCGGCGCCTGTCCGCCAGGCCGGGCGGCACTCGACCGCGCCCGCGCCGTGCCGCGCCGCGTGAGCGGCGTGGGGCGCGCCGGACCCGCCCGCGCCGGCCGCGCGCTCAGGATGGGCGGCCGCGGCCACATCCCCTCCCGCTCCTCCTCCCCCTCAGTACTCATCTCGCACTGCTCTCTTAAAGGGAACCCCGCTTTCCTCCCCACGCAACAACATCCGCAATTGCTCATTGTTCTATAAAGGAGCATCTCACTCCCTGACCACACACCCCGCTGCGACGTCCTCCTCCTCTGCCCCCCGCAGCAACGTCTTCACCTTCCCCGAGCTGGGCACCATGGTCGAGCTGCTGTCCACCGGCCACATCCGCGTGGGGCCCCTCCCCACCAGCTCCCTGGCCCCGCCCATCAACCCGCTGGGCAACGTGCCCGTGTGGCAGTTTGGCCGCGCCAGCATGCGCGCGCACCGCGGCCGCCTCACCGCCGGCGCCGCGCTGGCCAACTGCATCGCCACCGGCAGCCGCGCCGGCGGCGTCAAGGTCCACAGCGCCACAGAGCTCCGCTCCCAGGCCGCCAGACAGAACGTGGCCTTCCTGGCGCCATGGCCCAACGCCATCTCCGGCGCCGGCTTCGCCGCCGCCGCCGCCGGCGGCGGCGGCGCCTCCGGCGCCGCCGCCGGCGGCGCCAGCCCCACCGCCTCCGTGCCGTACCCCGCTGCCGCGGACCCGTACAGCGCCGTGCACCCGCGCGTCGCCGCCATGCGCGGGCCAGGCAGCGAGGAGCCGCCGTTCCACGGCGGGCCCCCCGGCGGCGGCGCCTCGGTCATGACCTCGGGCCCCGGCTCTCTCACCAGCACCGCCGCCATACACGCGCCCTACCCCTCCAACGGCGGCGCCTACCCGCCCCACGCCATCTCCCGCGCGCCCTCCGGCCACATGTCCTCCCTTGCCTCCCAAATGGGCGTCACGCCCAGCGCCTACCCCAGCATGCCACCGCAGATGGGCGTACCTGGCCAGGACGCCTTCGCCGCGAGCTATCCGCCGCAGCAACAACAGCAGCGGGTGCCCGGCCCCAGCGGCGGCGGCGCCGCCCCCGCCGGCGATCCGCACATGGCCGGGCCGATGACGACGACGACGACGACGGGCAGCTCGGCCTTTGCCAACCTGAGCTTTGCCCACTCGGCGGCGGAGGGCTCCGATGCGCTCATGCTGTCGCGCCTCGGCGGCGGCGGCGGCGGTGGTGCCGAGCAGCTGCCGAACGGCCTTTCCAACGGCCTTGCCAACGGCCTTTCCAACGGCCACGCCCACAGCCACGGTCTGCGCAGTGAGGACTCGATGGGAGGCAACCTGTCGGCCAGCTCTTCGTTGGCGGCCAACGGCGTGCAGAAGCAGGTCGCGCCGCCACTGCAGCAGGCGCAGAAGCAGCTGCAGCAGCAGCGGAGCACGCAGGTTGGTGCGGGGCGCGGCTGTGTATAACTGTGTGCGTGTGTGTGTGTGCGTGCTTGTGTGTGTGTGTGCAGGACAGGCGGCCAACGGTCAACACCCCGCCGGCCTCAACGACGCCCACCCGCCCTCCGCGCATCCCATCCACCAACTCCTCCCACCCATCCATCCATCCAGCCATCCATCCTACACCTCACTGCACGCATCCACCCAGCAGTGCATCGGCGCGGAGCGTCAGGGCCGGCAGCAGCAGGCGCATGAAGTCGGCCGCCGACTTGCTGATCGCCACGACCCGCTCCGAAGCCGTCTCGCGAAACGGAAGAAAAACGGACTCTGCGACCCCCCGCGTGCGGCAGCTCCCGCAACCACCCACCCCGACCCCAACCCCAAAAGCCCCAGGCCTCAGCCCCCGTTTTCTTCCTCCTCCTCCTCCTCCTCCTCCCCCCCTTCCTTTCTACCTTGCAAGTTCACTCTTCAAAACCCCCTCCTCTGGCCCCCGCCTCTCCCCGCCCGATACACCAGGGCGGTCTTCGTCCTGCGGGCGCGGCAGTGCTGGGGACGCAGGCGTCGCAGGGCACCAGCAAGGCTTCGGACCGCGCCGCCGGCGATGCCACGCCCAAGGGCAAGGTGAGTGGGCGGGCTAGGGGCGGCCGGCGGCAACGGGCGGCTACGCGCCGGCACCGCGGGGCCCGCGCCTTGTTGAGCCGCCCGTGCGGCTCCACAGCGCTCCCCCCCTTCCCTCCCCCCCGCGGGCTCCGTAACCCTCCGAGCAGCGCGACCGCTGCTGTGTCCAACCACGCCCCTCCCCCATAACCCCCGTCCCCAAAAGCCCTTCCCATGACGCGCCTCGTTTCTGTCCTCCTCGTCGACGATCCTGCTGCGGCGGCGGCGACGGCGACGTTCTCCGTGACCCCTGTTTCGACCAACCAACCGATCAACCAACCAATCAACCAACCAACCAACCAACCGCACATCGGTTTGTATCACCGCCCCCACGCCGCCGCCTGCTGCTGCTATGCTGCGCTCACCTCGTCGCTCTTTTGCAGAGGCCACCCCTCCTCTCCTCCTCCGCCTCAACCCCGCACAACCACCACCTCAACCCCCACCACCACCACCTCCGTTCCATGCCCTCCTCCGGCCTACGCACGGCTACCCTGCCCGACGCCCCACCCGCCCACCATGCCTCGACCGGAGACCACCACAACCACAACCACGCCGGCGCCGCCGCCCCCGCTTCCGCTTCCGCTTCCGCTGGCTCTTCCTCTCGCGCTTACCTTCGCTTTCTTTCGCAGGTCCAAATGACGAATACGGAACGGGCCGTCAAGAACATCTTCGCACCGGGCGCATCCGGGGGCGACGACACGAACAGCAAGCTGCCGACCGTGGGGCCGGTGGGGTACGACTCGGAAATGGAGGCGGCGGCCGTCGACGCGGCAGCCGCCGCCCTGGAGAAGGCCGGCGGCGGCTGCGGCGAGCCCGCCTCCCCGGTGCCGCACCCCACGCCGTACTACCCGCCGCCGCGGCAGCACTACAACGCGCCGCCGTCGCCGACGCCGGCGGCGGCGGGCGCGTCGATGCTGCCCCCTGCCGTGATGACGGCGGCGGCGGTGGGCTACGGCGCGTCGGCGTTTGGAGACGGTGGCGGCCAGGTCGGCATGTCGCCAGGCTCGGCGATCTACCCTCACATGCCGACGGTGGGTACGGCAGCGCTGCCGCCGCCGCCGCCGCACGCGCCGCACGCTGCTTATGGCGGCGGCCCCGTCATGTCGCAGGCACCGGCGCAGAGACCGCAGATGGTGCCGTTCACGCAATCGGGGTACAACAGCCCGCAGCCGCACGGGCACATGTACGGCAGCCCATCGCCGTTTCAGAGCGGCGGTGGCGCGCCGCCGTCGCCGCCGATAATGTCGTACGGCATGCAGCTGGGGAGCGACCTGGGCGCGGTGCCGCTGCCGCCGATGTACGGCCCGCCCGTCGGCGCCGGCGGCGGAGACCAGCACGTGCCGGGACCGCAGCGGGGTAACGCAGGACGACGGCCTTCGAACCTTTCGGAGTACGACATGGCGCTGTCGGGTGGCATGATGCCGCTGCCCCCGTTCGAAAGCACGGGTGAGGCGGGCGCGGGCTCGAGGGAGTGGGGGCGGCCAGGGGCAGATGTACTTGTGCGTGTGCATGTGTGTATTGTGTGTGTGTGTGTGTGTGTGTGTCAAGCAGGTGCCCCGCTCGCGTCGGCGACGCGACGCGCCACCTTCGGCATGCCTTGCAGTACAGCACCCCAGCAGCAGCAGCAGCAGCAGCAGCCGCGGCCCCCCAGTAAGGCTCCGAGGCTTCAGGAAGGGGGGCTGTAGGGGTCGGGGTAGGGGGTTCTGGCTGCTGCGTGAGGTCGGGATGGAGCGACCTGGGCGTCGAAACCACCGCTCCTCCCTCAACGGACACCCACTTCCTGATGTCCACCTCCTGCAAACCAAGAAGGCCGCCAGCGGCCGGGGGCCGGCGGCCGGGGGCCTCGGCGGCCTCGGCAGCGGCGGGCCTGGGGGGGGTGTATCGCCGCCAACGCCTTCGTCGTCACCGGCGTCGGGGGTCATTTGCCGCCAGGGCGGCCGGCCGGCGGCCGTCGGCAGCGGCGGACTGCCCGCTGGTGGTGGTTGCATTGGTTGAGGCCGCCCTCCCCCCTCTACCGGACCGGCGGTGGTGGCAGCGGCGGGGCAGCGGGGCATCTGGCTGGCACGTGACGGTCACCCGCCCCACACCCGGCGCACCCAGCCCCTGACTAGCACCCCAACACCCGACTACCGCACTACCTTCCTTCCGCACTACCTTCCTTCCGCACTACCTTTCTTCCGCACTACCTTCCTTCCGCACTACCTTTCTTCCGCACTACCTTTCTTCGGTCCGTGGCGGCTGCGGGGTGGCGGTGGTGGTGGTGGCGGCTGCGGTGGTGGCGCCTGACTCACCCTGCCGCGCGTTGCCGTTTGCCGTTTGTCGTTTATCGTTTGTCGTTGTCTGTTCCGCAGATGACGTGGGCCTGCCGCCGCCGCCCGTGGTGCGGCCGCCGCCGCTGCGCGACCCGACCGCCTCGGCGCCCTCGGAGCCCCAGCTGTCGCAGGCAAGGAGGGCTGGTGGAGGGGGAGGGGTGTGGAGGGGGGCCGGGTAAAGGCGCGCAGCGGGCAGAAGGCAGCGGGGTTCGTGTGCCGCCCGCCCGCCCGCCCCCCCGCTCGGCAACCAGCAGCGAGATGGAGCTGTGTGGCGCAGGCGGGCGAGCGCGGTGACGGGGGCCTATAGGGGTGGCATGGTGGCTGCAGCGGGGCAGGCGCCGGAGGAAAGGAAGTGGGGGGCCAAGGGGCTGGGGAAACCCATGCCAAGCCTCCTCACCCCCACCACCCCACCCCAAAGTATATATATATGTACCTATATACATACCCACATACGCACACATTTGCCGCCTCGCCGAAACATGCATTCACACACGCTCACACACACGCGCATGTACTCCCCCCCCACACCCCCGCAGAACTGCTTCATCCGGCCTGAGGAGCTGCGCAACATCGAGCAGATCGGCGAGGGCGCCGAGGGCATCGTGTACCGGGGTCGCTGGCACCACATCGACGTGGCGGTCAAGGAGATGCACCCCTCCTCGGCCAGCTTCAACCAGCTGGAGTCCGTGGTGCAGGTGGGGGGGGGACACCTGGAGGGGGGGTTATCCACGTATAGGCCGGAGCCGGTATCAAATCAGGAAAGTCCACCGGGGGGGGCGGGGCGGGGCGGGGGCGGGGGGACACTGGGGAGGAGACTTGTGGGGTAAAAAGGAAATATCGCAGCGGAGAAGGAGACGGCGTTAGCGAACTTGGGGAGGGGGACTGGGGGGTGGGGAAGGTTGTCCACGGTCAGGCCGGAGCACTTTGGGGGGGGGGTTGGGGGCGGGGGAGAGGGAGGGAGGGCGCGGTGACACACCCCGCACAGCACGCCCCCCCTCTCTCCCCTCTCCCACTCCATTCGCTCCCACTACGTTCGCTCCCGTCTGTTCCTTCGCTGCTGCGGACCACCTCCTTTCCCACCCGCTCCCCCAAACCCGATCCTAAAACGCCGAACCCGAAAACCCACACGCCCCACACCCTGAAACCCCAAAACCCTTAACGCTAAAACACCCTACACCCCAAAAACCCTAAAAACCCTAAAAACCCAGCGTTCTTTTGCCTTCTGGTGCCCTGTCTCGCCCTGCCTCGGCCCTGCTCAGGACCTGTCCTGCTCCGACTCCGCCAGCGCCCGTCAGAACCTGGCCAACCTGATCCGGGAGGTGTCCGCCCTCATCGACCTGGGCCAGCACCCCAACATCATCCGCTTCATCGGCGTCTCAGCCTCGCCGCCCAGGATCGTCACCGAGTACTACAAGTGGGTCGCGGATGTATGTGTGTATGTACCGTATGTTACATATCTGCCGGGCCGACGCTGGATGTATGTGTGTATGTACCGTATGTTACAGTGTGGAGGGCTTTTCTTTCTGGGCCCATTCTAGGGTTGTGAGGGTACCGCCCTCCTCCTACTGTTTAACAGGCACGGGTCGCAGT
This sequence comes from Pleodorina starrii, assembly GCA_030267565.1. NCBI lineage: Eukaryota > Viridiplantae > Chlorophyta > Chlorophyceae > Chlamydomonadales > Volvocaceae > Pleodorina > Pleodorina starrii. Next base: position 3,464,622 of record BRXU01000005.1, on the reverse strand, counting down.
TGCAGTTACGGATGCGTGTCCCGCCGTACTTTACCCTGGAATGCCATGTACCCGGAATGCCCTATGGCCCGTCGGGACGTTGGGAAGGAATTGAGGGGTTGTGTGTGTGTATGTGGTGGGTTTGGAGTGTGTGTGTTTTTCACCCCTCCGCGCCCCTCCCCCGCGTTTCGCTTCCCTGCCCCGGACTTCCTTCCTTCTCTCCGCCGACCGCACCGCACCGCACCGCCCCCAGGCTGGGCTGCCTGTACTCGATGCTCAAGGACGCGCGGCAGGGCAACATCCGCACCCGCGAGAAGCTGAGCTGGGACAAGCGGCTCATCATGCTCAAGGTGGGGGGCGGGAGGGCGGGCTGGCGGGCTGGTTGCGGGGCGGCAGATGGGCAGCGGGGTGGCAGCGATAGCGGGGCAGTAGAGGCTGGGCGGTAGCGGCAGTAGCGGAGGGGAGCGGAGGGGAGGGGAGGGGAACGAGCATGTCCCGTGCGGCAGCACGGGGCGATGCGCGTGTGGGGGGGAGTTCATGTGTGGGAAGATGTCGGGAGCTGTCGCCTGTCCCGCGGTCAGCTGGCGGCCTCCACGTCATGCCACACTACTTCATGGGGCTTTTCGTCTTTGTCGTGCTACTTGACACCACACCACACCACACCACACCACACCACACCATGTGCTAATGTCGCGTCAGATCAACATCATCATTGCTGCGCCACGCCGCGTTTGTCGCAGTGTGCTGCCGCACCCTAACCCCACCCCATCCCACACCACCCACACCCCGCCGCCAACACCCTCCCGCTCCCTTCCCTCCACCTCTCCTCCCCTGCCTGCCCCCCCCCCGCCCCCTCCCCTGCCCCGGCCTATACGTGGATAACCCCCAACAAATCTCCCCCACCCCCCGCAGGACATTGCCGCGGGCATGGCCTACCTGCACAGCCGCGACTACATCCACGGCGACCTGCGCTCCCCCAATGTGTTCGTGACGGAGGACCAGCACCTCAAGCTGGGCGACTTTGGGTTCGCGCGCATTCTGGGCAAGGCGCAGAACAACGTGGTGCCCGCACGGATCACCAACCCGCGATGGCAGGCGCCGGAGGTAGGGCAGGGGAGGGGGGGGAGGGGAGGGTGGGCTAGGATAGGGCAGGGGAGGGCAGGGGAGGGTAGGGTAGGCTAGGAGAGGGTAGCGCGGCTCCGGAGCAGCAGGGGAGGCGCGCGAGGGTTGCGGGGGAGGAGAAGGCGCCGGGCGGGTTGCTGTCGGACTTGGGATTTTCCATGCCCCCAACCCCGCACCCCGCGACCCGCAACCCGGCCCTCTTGTCCTGATCTCCTCCCGCCCCCCTTACCCACAACCACCACCACCACCACCACCACCACCACTACAACCACGCACAGGTGTACGACATGGCGGACCCCATTGCCACCTACGCCGCCGACGTGTACAGCTTCGGCATCATCATGTACGAGATGCTGACGTTCAAGCTGCCGTACGATGACGAGCCGGAGGACGAGGTGGTGAAGCTGCGCCACACCTTCGACCCCTCCTGGCGCCCCCACGTGCCGCCGGACAGGCAGCTGCCCCTGCAGATACGAGGACGGGAGGTGCGCGGGAGGGGGGCGGCCGCTGGGCGGGGACTTGGGGCGTGGGGCTGGGGCTGAGCTAGGCTAGGCTAGGTGAGGGCCCGCATGTGCGGTCCGCCGTTGACGTGTGTGTGCGTGTGGGTGGGTGTGTGAGTGTGTTTCGCCACACAACAGCCTGCGGAATCCGCTCTCTCCTCCCCTCCTCCGCTCCCGCCCCCACCCCCGCCCCACACTCCCGCTCCCGCTTTCCTCGCTTTCCTGCGCCCCCACGCCGGCCTGACCTGCTGCCCCTACCGGTACCTGCCCCCCGACCGCCTCTGATCTGATCTGCCGGCCTCCGATCCCCACTGGACTCCGTTCTGCTCTGCTCTGCCTGACTGTCACTCGGCTGTACCCTGCTCTGCCGCCCCGCACCCGGTGCCGATCTGCTGCGCTCCCCTTTGATCTGCTCTGCTTCGTTCCGTCCCGCGCCTCTCCTCTCCCCCTCCCTCCCCCTCCCTCCCCCAGTGTCTCATGTTACATAATGGAGCATATCACCCCCTGACCCCCCTCCCCCCTCCCCCTCCCCCCTCCAGGGTCAGCTGCCTCCGCTGCAGTGCTACAAGACCCTCATGATGGACTGCTGGGCGGAGAACCCCGCGGACAGGTGCGGGCCCGGGGACTCCGGGGACTCCGGGGGCAAGGGGGGAAGGGGGTAGGGCAGGGGGCGGGGGAAGGGGGAGAGGGTGTGTGGGGCAGGGGCAGGGGCAGGAGGGCCCAACCCTCTGGCGGTCGGGGATGCGGGAGAAGCTGGGGGCGGGGCTGGGGCGGCTGGAGGCCTTGAGATGCAGTGTCCTCCGCTGCGCTAACTCCTTATTTTACACCCTTACCTCCCGGGCCGGGAGGTAGATCGGGGGGAAAGGAGGCTGCGCAGCTGAACTTCAAAACACCCTCCTGGTCCCCTTTCTCTCTATCACACACACTCACACTCACACACGTACCCTGCCTCCCCGTGCTCTCCGCTCGGCCCCCGCTCCCCCCTCCCCCTCCCCCCCCCCCCCAGGCCGGGTTTCCACAAGATCGCCACACGGCTGAACGCGCTGTGCCACTGGCAGTGGGCGCTGAGCCTGGTGGGTGGCTGGGTGGGGGGGTGGGGGGCTGGGGGGGTGGGTGGGTAGCGGGAAGGGCGTCGTGAGCACGGTGTGAGGTTTGGGGGGGTGGAAGTACGGGGTATAGCACAGCGTGGCCTTCTCCAAGGGCGAATGGGCGGATGGGCGGGCGGACAGATGGACGGTGGCGGAGGGGCAGGGCGGGGCGGCGAGACACACGGCACCGGCGGGGGGGGGGAGGGAGTGGCCCGAGAGCTCGCGCGCGCAGAGTGGCCCGGAGCAGGGCGGGGGCGGCGGCAGGTAGAAAGGGTCGTCTCAGTCGATAGGGAAGATCACGGTCATCGACGGTCGACGGCATGCGCGACCTGTTTGGCGGTTGGCTCTCTTGAAGGCCCCCCGCCCCCCCTTCTTCTCTTACTTAACCGCTCACGGGCTCCGGCCTATACGTGGATAACCCCTCCCTACGGGAGGGTTCCGCGCTGTGTCGGCTTGTGAGCACGCGGACGCTGGTTTGGGGGCGGCGCGGCGGCCGCCCCGCCCCCCGCCCCCCCCCCCCTACCCCATCCCGCGCTTCTTGCCCCTGACGCCCGCTGCTGCCCCCTCCCCCCGTCCCCCTCGCCCCTCCCCTTTGCTTTGGTCCTGATCTGCTCTGCCCGCCTCGCTTGCTTGCTCTGGCGGCTGCGGTACCGCCCCTGTGTTCTGACCGCAGATCCAGCGCGGCCTCCACTTCCGTCAGCGCTCCCGACCGCGCAACGGCACTGACGGCCTCTCCGTGGACGTGACCCCCGCCTGCATGACCCCCACCTCGATGTCGTCACCCACCGCCTCCACCAGGGCGGCGCCACCCGCGCCCAGTCAGGTGAGTCAACCCCCCCCCCCCATGTTTCATTCTTGCAAATTCACTCTTTACCCCCCCCCCTTGCTGCTTGCAAGTTTACCTCGTTTTTCTTTTGCAGACAGGAAGGACTTTTCTGATTTCATACCGTTCACGGGCCCCGGCCTATACGTGGATAACCCCCCATCGCTCAGCGACCGTGGCAGCTTGCTCAACAACGTCCGCAGTGACTCATTGTTTTTATAAGGGAGCATATCACTCCCTGACCCCCCTCGCTCGCTAGACGCGCCTCGGTCCGCCTCCGGGAATCCAATCCAATCTTGTAAAGAAGGTGTGCCGCAACCTCCGCCCGCGCGGACGCGTGTCGTGCCCTCATCACGCACGCCGCCCGCTCATCACGTCCCGCGCCCTTCCCATCACGACACGACTCACGGCGACCGTCGACCCGCGCCCCTCCATCCCCTCATCCTCCAGGCTCCTCCAATGCCCGCCGGGCTTCCTTGTTTCGTTTCTGCAAATTCACTCACTCTTCAAACCCCCCTTCCCCCCCCCGTTTCTTTGTTGCAAATTCACTCTTCAACCCCCCCCTTCCCCCCGCCTGCCTGCCCCTTTCCCCCCGCCTGCCCAAGCAGGTCTTCAACCGCATTCTGGACGAGGTGGCGAACACCCTGGTGCAGGAGCAGCAGCTGCAGCAGAGCCGCCAGCAGGGGCAGGGACAGGGACAGGGGCAGCAGCAGCGGGGCCCCGGAGGCTTGGAGCGTCACGTGCTGGAAGGGCTGCGGTCCGACGAGCTGCCGCTCGCCGCGGCATCCTCCCCCGCTGCGCCGCCGCCGCTGCCGCTGGGTTCCTCGCCGATGGCAGCGCCGGCGGCGACGTCGCAGCCGACGCCGGTGCTGCCGATGCTGCCGCAGCTGCCGCCGCTGCACCCGGCGGCGCCGCAAGGCGCCACTCCCGCACAGCCGCAGCCACATCAGGCGACGGGTGTGGCAGACAGCCCCACCCGGTCCCGGCCCTCGGGCGGGTTCGCCTCCGGCCGTCCCGAGAATGCAGCGGAGGGCCCCACACCGCGAGGCTCGCCCGACGTCCCGCGCCGGCTCTCGGCGGTGGCGGCGGCGCCGCCAATGCCGTTTTCGGAGCCGCCGACTCTGGAGACCGCTCCCACGCTGGCGTCCTCCGGCTCCCGACCGCTGCAGGTCTCCGCCGCCGGCAGCCCCTTCGCCCCTTCAAGGTCGAGCCATACGGCGGCGGCGGCGGCGCCGCCGCCGCCGCCCGTGGCGGCGGCGGCGGCGGCGGCGCCGTCCTCGCCGCCGCCGTTCCCGGCGGTGGCCGGCGGCGACGTCCACACACTGGCGAGCGCCTTCCAGGCCGTGACCCTCTCCGATGACGAGGAGGAGGAGGGCCATGCCGGTAAGGGCCCCCGGCCGGCACCGCCGCCCGCGGCGGCGGCGGCGGCGGCCGCCCGCCCCGACCCTGCTGCCGGTGGGGCTCACACGGCGGCGCCGGCAGTCCATTCGTGGGATCCGTCGGCCGCGACCCGGCCGCAGCCGCCCGCTGCCGGTGCTCCTCCTCCGCACATGCCGCCGGGTGGTGGCGCGGCGGCGGCGCATGCGGCGCCGTCGCCACTGGGCACCGCCGCGTCGGTGGCAGTGCCTGCGGCGGCGGCGAGGGTGGCGCCGCCGCCGCCACCGTCAGGACGAACGAGCGTGACATCCGTGGCGGCGCCGCCGCCGCTGCTTGCCGGCGCGAGTTCTGTCGCTGTGAGCGGCGGCACGGTGCTGTCGCGGATGTCGTCCTTCCAGCCGGCGCCTCCAGAGGACCCGCTGGAGATGCGGACGGCCTTCCACATGGGCATGGGCTTTTCAATCGAGGACGACGAAGACGAGGAGGAGGAGGAGGAGGACGAGTAGAGGCAGGGCGCGCGCCGGGTTCCCGGGGGGGGGGAGGGGTAGCTCGTGCCCGCGGCAGCGCCCGTGCCCGCTCCGGGCTTTTGGGTTGGCGGGAAATGGGAATGGTGTTTTTTTGTTGTGCGTGTGTGGAGCTTGGGGGGCGGGGGGCGGGAGAGGATTCTGCAAACGCTCACTGTGGACGCGCCGTTGACCAGCCGGCTGGCTGGAAGGACGACGTCCGCGACAGCACCGGCCGGCCGGCTGGCTGGCTGGCGCCCTTTCTTTCGTCCCTCCGTGACCTCCGCCGGATCCGAAATCCAAATACGCAATGGGTCCTTCGGTCGCAGCGCAGCGCGGCCGTGTTGGCGAGGAGCTGGGAGCCCGGGAAGGGAAGGGAGGGAGAGGGGGGCGCTGTATTGGCGGCTGGGGTCGCCTCTCCCCCTGGGGAAGGGGGAAGGGGAAGCGGAAGCGGAAGGCGACCGCTTTTTGTTTGTGGGCCCAATCTCTGCACCGACGCGCAGGCTGAGCTTGCGCAGGATGGCGGGCTGGGTCCGCGGGCAGCAGGGCTGCGTGCTGTCCAGTACAGTGCCGTCTTTGAAAGCGGCGGAGGCAGCGGCAGCAACAGCCGCTGCTGCTGCTGCTGCTGCCGCTGCTGGAATTGCAGGAGGAAAAAGGGAGGGGGCGATCGGAGTGGGGATTACGGCATGGATGGTATGATATGGTATGGGGGATCGGATCGGATCCGCGGGATTACGCGGCTTTCGCGCCTGCTTTGGCTTTCTTCCGTTGCTCGTTGCGAGGTGACATGAAACCCCAAGCTCGCTCGCATTATTTGGGCACACGCTGAGAAGGCGCTTTGCCGCCCGTTGGGGGAGGGCGCTTGAATGCGGCAAGTTGAATGCGGCGAGTTGATGTTGGGTTCGCAGCCTCGCGGGCTGCTCTGGCTGCCTACGTTGTTTTTGGCAGCACCGATGGGCTGGGCCTGGAGGTTGGAGTGGGGGAGAGAACAGGACGGAGCCGGTCGACGGCGACCTTGACCTGGGGACCTGGCCGCGTCGCTTGCTTGCGCGCGTGCATCGCCGTAGCGCGGCGTGGCGATCCCGACCAAAACCCAGGAGCCGGCAAGAGCCCCAAAAGGCTCGTTTTTGCTTGACCTGGCTGCACAAAAAAAATGGGGCTTGGGCAGTGTACAGCGTCTTGAGACTCGAATGCGGACGCGGTTCGACGCGCGGAGCGTAGCGCTCTTGCGGAAGGCAAGAACGCGACGTGTGTGTGTGTGTAGGGACGGTGGCGGTGGCGGTGAGGGTTGGCGAGCGGCCGGATTCACAAAAATCCCCTGCGATGCGTTTCCCTGCTTTGCGCTGTCCTGTCTTGTCCTGTCCTATCAGAGAATCTTAGTATCTCGTTCGCCGGAACCAATAAATGGGTGTCATTTCTCATCGCACCGGGGCAGCGCTGAAGGCCCGGATCGGACACCCAAAAGGGAGGGGAGGGGAGGGGCGGGATTCTGCGCCGTTGCATTGCTGCCCGCGAGTGCGCGGGTGTGGGCGGGCCGCGTAGGTTCGGGCGCCGGCGCTGCGCCAGTGGTGGTGCACGATGAAGGGGGCTTTGCCGGAACGCACGCCCCCCCCGTACCCCGCCCCCCGCCCCCCAGCCACACATCGTCCGCAGGTGTGCATACGTGTGCATGCTGCATTTGGGTGCATGCTACATTTGTGGGTATGTGTGTATGTATGTATTCGCGCATGGGCAAGGTGTGTTATCATGGCAGTTGTAGGAGGCGCGTATGGCCCCGCGGCGGTCAGCTGGCGTCAGGCGGCGGGCTGGTCGAGTTCCGGCGGTGGAGTTCCGGCGCCCTCGGGTGTGCCGCCGCCGGAGGGCGGGGGCCTCCAGGGCGCGGCGTGCCACGGAGGGGACTCTGCGGGTTTGGATTTTTGCCATTTGCGTGTGCCTCATCGCGCCTTCACCGTCACCGCGCCGGCGGCAGAAGCCAGTACGCGTGATGGGTAAGCACTGGAATAATACTTGCCGGGGGCGCTTGTGGGGTATACGACGGGCTGCTGCTGCTGGCTCGTGTTCCCCGTAACTCGCGGCATCGCGCGACGGACGGCGGCCGATGCACAGTCGGTTGGTCGGAATCGGTCGGCCGGGTCCACGGCGGCCGTGCACCAACGCGCCGGCCGTGCCCTCGCCGCACCAGTGGCGGGGCCACGCCGTTGAAGGGCCGCTGAGTCGCTCTGGAAGAAGGAGCTCGTCGTCGTGATCTCTCATCCGTTGGGCTCGTTATCTAAGACTTTGAGATGGCGGCGGTGGGGTAGGTTGGGGCGGTGGTTCCGTTGTTGCTTCTGTTGCCTTCGGCCCGCCCCTTGTTGCTCGCTCGGGTAGCCAGGCCCCGAACCCGCTCGCGCTCGCGCACCCTGCCAAACCCTGCGGATCCTGCCTTGGTGGTTCGGTATACCGCTCCACACTTGATACCGCTGTCCCCCTCGTCCCCTTACTTTGGATGGTAGAGGGTGATGCATAGGATAACGGCGGTGGTGGTGCTGCTGCTGCTGCGAAATCACGAGTATGAATTTATTACGTATTCATGATACTGTTCGTCTGCTGAAAAACCCGTCGAAAGGCTGCGTGATCCTGTCATTATCGTATTGAGCGCTTGTAACTGATCATTGATCAGGTTCGCCTCATCGCTTTAGGAAACCGAATGCAAGTCATTTGACCCGATTCTCTCCTCTTCCTCGACGGATCGCAGATATCGTTATCCCTCGCCGCCGTATGCTCGGGACAGTACTGTTCTGTGTCGCTTGGCGCATGGAGGTCGCAGCGACTTAGGCGCGAATGTAGCTTGCTCGGATAAACCACAAATGCGGCCCATTAGATACTGTCCCCTAAATGTTCGCGGGAACTGGGATGGCTGGCTTTGCCTGGGATGACTGGCTTTACGCGCCTTGAATTCTCCGAGGTTTCCACCACCCTTTCATTACACCGAGTGCCTTGCGGCGGCGCGGGAACCGCGTGCGCGCCTGCAGCGCGACCCTTCGTTGCATGGGAAACAGCGTGTCTTTCTGCGCCCCAAAACCACGAAACGATAACGCCACAAACGCAACTCACGCGGCTGCTGCCAGTGCGCCCACGAGCCGATCCCATACGTGGAAACCCACATCAAGACAGCAACTGCCAAATGGGCCGCACCGCCCCACGCCAACAAAGCGCCCCGCTGCCCGCACAGCGACCCCGCCGACGCCGCCACCGAAGGAGCGCACGCGCACCACAACGGCAGCGACGGCGGCGGAATCCACTGCTGCTACTGAAGGGGGTCCCCCAACGAGCCCGTTCGCGCGGGGTGAGGACGACAAAGCAGCGACAAAAAGCAAAGGGGAGGCAAATCCATTTAGGCAGTCTTCGTCTGCTTGGTGACCGTGATCCAGCGAGTGAACAGGTCGTAGTCCTCGCCAGCGTACTCCGAGTCCACGAGCATCTGCGGGTGCCAATTCGACGGGAAGGGCGGGTATTTATTAGGACAAGACACGAACGAGGGCAACGGACAACGGGCTACGTGAAAGATAGGGCGGATACCCACCCCCCGCCGCTGATCGGCATCTTCCCACGCAGGGACCGTGCACCCACGAAGGTCATGTGCGCGCAACGCAGGCTCAGTGACGCAAACCCTCCAAGAGGGCAAGCGCACCCCCGACTCAACGACGACTTCATGACGACTACTCGCCGACCGATCGACCCACCTTCTTGTGGAAGGCCTTGCCGATGGCCTTGATGGCCTTGTCCTTCTTGGCGCCCGTGGGGATGCCCTTGGCGATCTTCTCCAGCTTCTCCGCGCGCACGGCGCCCTTCTTGGCGCTGCGGGTGATCTCCACGCGGCGGGCCACCTGCAAAAACACGGGAAAGCGTGTCCAGATATTCAAAACACGGGTCTTGGCAAAAACGACAAAATGTGGCCGAATAGTGCCGCTTTGGTAATTGCGCACGTCGATGGCGCAAGCGTAAAGCGTAAGCGGTGCACACTGAAGCGGACCGGCAAACGGGAGATACAACGCTGACAAAAGGCTATTTGGCGACCGCCGCTGCAATGGTTGAAAAAGCGCGCGGGCGGCCGTCCTTTGGGGCGCAAAGCCCACGCACGGCACGCCCGCATGCGCAATTGCTGCCACACACATTCCCTCCTGCATGTGCGTACCTTGGCGTACGGGTTGAGCTTGAGCATGGCGCCCAGGTTGCGCATCGGGTTCTTCTTGAGCGGGGCGTGCTTGGGGCCCGCGGCCTTGGCCGGCCTGACGACGCTCTGGATCTCATCGCTGTTGATGATACGAGCCAGGTCGCCGTTGGTCATCACGGAGCGAGGCACCTGCAGACAAACAAACACGACGAAAACGGCAGGCAGGAAGATTAAAACATAATACCTAAAATTACACGGGGTCAATCGAGGGAGAGGTCCGCGACTTCGACGATGGCCATTTCCTCCCGCCTTCTCTCAAACCGAAGCCCACAGACAAAGCCTCGCCGACCCTGGCGCAAAAGTCGACAGGGCCCCACACACGACCTAGCTGCCCCACCCAGTGCCGCCCACACAGCCCCCGAACCAATCCCCAAAACTCCTCCTCCTCCCAAACCGCAGCGCCGCGTCTCTCCCCACCTTGAAGCCCTTCTTGCACTCCGACTCGACCGTGGTGGTGCCGAAGATCTTGTCGAGCTTCTCGAAGGCAGCCTTGCTCCAGATGCAGAAGCGGCCCAGGTGGCCACCCGGCGCCAGCTGCAGCAGGTTCAGACGGTCCACCGAGGTAACCTCCACACCCGGCAGGTTGCGGAAGGCCTTGCTGATGCCCTCGTCGTTGGCGAACACCACCAGCGGGCCCTTGCGCAGCACGTAGCGGCGGTTGCGGAGCTTGCCTGCAGCACAGGCAGAGGTGGGGGTTGGGACAGGTTAGGCAGGTTGAGGCGCGGAGAGAGTCTCGAGGGCGTTGGGCTTTCATAAGAAACCAGACAAAGCGGCCAGCGGCATCCATGAAAGGCCGGCCGGCAAGGGCTCCCAAGGACCCGCATCGCCATGTATATCTGGTGTTATATAAACTTATAGCGACATTGTTAGTTCCGGCGATGCACGAGCGCGGCCTTGCTTGCCCGACGCAGCCGACAACCCAACGTCCCATAATTCTGCCACCGCTTACAGCGGCCAAGCAACCGACTGCAGCGCAGACATCATGCGTAGACCCCCCCCCGCTCCGGAACCCCCCGTGTCGCTGGACGTCCGGAGGCCACGGCTAGGTTCGACATCGCCACTCTGACTGCTGCCGCCGCCATTCCAGCCACCACCGCTGCCGCCTTTCATGGACTTCTGCTGAAGTGGAGCCCGCAGCCCAGTCGACGCCAACCCAAAGACCGCTTGTGTACGACCGGTGCCCGCCGGCCGCCGGCCGAGACAGAGCTATCACGTGCGCCATCGGGCTGAACGCAAGACGATGGCTGCCCTCGCTGACTGCTGCGGCGCCCTAACCGCCTTCTGATGAGCTGCTCAGTAACGACATCTAGACCGAGCTGCTGCCGCCGCAGTCGTTAGGCCAAACGCCAGATGAGTTGTGATGCTGCTCAAGGTACATGGCGCCCCCGTAGACCAAATCGGGCGAGGTCAGGCAGGGCAAACCGCCAGCCGCGCGAGCATGCCAGCACGCGGCACTCCATGCGTCCGAGGTCCCGTTCTAAACGGGGCTCTGAACGCCCCCCCGACATCGCCTGGCGGGATGTCGTGAGGTTCGTGAGGTGTGGGCTCTGGAGCTCCGGCCCTCTCTCCCGCTCCGCATCGGGCCGCCTGGGCTGCTGCTGCTGCTCCGCCGCTGCTGCCGCTTGCGAGACGTGATACTGCCACCGCCATGCCGTGACCGCACGTGCCCACTGCGACTGCATCTCTCCATGAATGGCAATTTGCAGAATCCCCATCGCAACTGCCATTGTGTCTCCACATCTCCTGCCAGCACTCCCACCAGACGCCGCCGCCAATGCCTGCTCGCTCTCACTGCCAGCCTCTGCTGCGATGCGGCTGCGGCTCTGCACTGCAGTGCGTCCCGCCCCACCGACTGATGGCGCCCCCGGCCCCATACACAACGCCCCTGCCAAGGACCGACTCCCCCGACGTCATCGATCCGTCCGTGTGCCAATCGACGGTCCTGTGCTGCTGCTGGTGCTGCTGCTTACCCTTGCCGGCGCGCAGGCTCTTCGAGTCCTTGCTCTTCTCCACATCGGGCAGGGCGCCGATCTTCTTCAGGATCTCCAGGGCCTTCGAGGTCTTCTTCACGCCCTCCACGGCGTCGCCCAGGACCAGCGGGACCTCCGGCACCTGTGTGGATCCGACCGCCCGCCCGACCGACCAGGGCGACAAGAGAGATTTCGTAAAGGAAGGAATTCAGGTGCGGCCGGAGGGGATCTGACTAGCGATAGCAAGCAAGCAGCAACAAGGCTGTGAAAGGGATTGGGTAGCGAGGTGATATCTTTTGCGAGTGAAAAATTGGCCGTCAGACAAATGCCTCGATTGTCGTCGCAGTCGGCTACAGCGCCGGCAGAACGCCGAACACTGCATAAGGCGCCGCTCGGATTCGTCATCTAGTGGTCATCAACCGGCCGGTATCATGCTTTTGGGTGGTCACCACCATCCCCCACCGGAATTTCACAATGCCCTGCCTGGGATCAGAGAGGCCTCCTGGCTTGGCTGGCTGCCTTGCAAGGTGCCGTATCCCCGTGTAGTGATGTGTGCACGTCGATGAGGGACCCACATGCAAAGAGATGCAGGTCGACGCGGAAACGAGCCGAGTAGACATTTGCCTGCCCATTTGGGGTATGCAGGTGCGCTGGAAGCCGAACCATGCCCCCTGTTCACCGTTACCTAGGACCTCGACCCCACACACATACCCCTCCACCGCCGTCTGGCGGTCTCCTATACGTGCCTGCTCAATGCGGTGGCCACGGGCCATCACCAGAGAGGGCAGGGCCGACGCCGCCAGAGCGGAGCACACGGCGTACCGCTTCTGGCTGACGTTGACCTTGCGGTGCCAGCGGCGCCAGACCTGCCGGTGGGGGAGATGGGGGGAGGTGTGCCTGTCATGAAGTGTTGTGCGTTTATTCGATTTTATAACCCAACGCAACGCACATGAAGAAAGTTACTTCACAGAGATGTTGGATTCTAGTTCTGCTGCGGACTTGCAAGTCCTGTGTTCGCAATTGATCCTGTCGACACGCAACATTTTTTGTCACCGGAAGGCTTATTGCATGAAATTTGATTATTTCTGACGTTTACAAATTACGGCAGGCTGGTGTGGTGAATGCTCCAGTGCAACCCGCCGATTCCGCCGCCGCTGCGTCGCCCGACTCACCTTGGTGGGAGCAAACATGCGACCACCGCGGCACATGTTGCCGAAGGCACCCTGACCAGCGCGGTGGGTGCCACCACCCGGAACACGGGGGATACGCGACACGGCACGGCCAGTGCCCCAAGACTCGGCCGCGGTCTGGTGGCCGGCCTTCATGAACACCGCGTAAGCCTGGCGCTTGTTCTTCGCCATGTTCGTGTGAATCGTGCGAACAATGTCCGGGCGGATAGGCGCGGTGAAGACGGCCGGCAGGGCCGTCTGCTCCGCAGCCTCGCCCGTCTCAATGTTGATGACAGAAACCAGGGGCCTGGCAGCGGCCATCTTTGCTGTTTAAGAATACACGGTGCCACGCGGGCTGGAAGAGACAGAGACTGTGTGGAGCGAAGCACTAACGCGCGGGCTGGAAAACGGAAAACCGCCACCCTGGAGCAACTCCGGACTTCAGGAGCTAAATACTTGCCTTGCTGATATCGGCTGGTCAACGTTTATCCAGGCAATGATGACAAATATCCGAACTGAGGCGTATGTACACAGCATCACAGCTGCTCTAGCTGCTCTCCAACTGTTGGAGTGCATAGAGTAGAAGTAAAAGCCAGCGATACCATTTTGTTAGTAAAAGCTTGACCTTAGATCGAATTTCAGGAATGGATATGAACGCGATTGAATTGAATCACTTGAGAGGCAGGCAGATACCACCTGCACGCCGCATGGGTCCCGGCATCTTCGTTCCGTCGCACAGCAGCGTCGAACGCCAAAACGGCATGGCGCTTGCTACACTATGCCACTCCGGAGCTTCTACAAGTAAAAGCTGCAAACTGTGCTACTCGGTCCACATTTGCCCTCCCCTCCTCCCCCACCCAACACGAGTTTCCTCGAGCTCCAGTCCTAATACCCTCACCCTCCCGCATTCCTGTCGCTCGCCAACACTGTCTTCATCCGTTACCCACAAGCATGTCACCACTGCCCCGCCCCGACCTCGCCCCTGAATAAACCCCCGGCTGTGTCCGTGATGCCTCTCCCTACAGCTCTTGGGAGCTCCCCACCTCCCCCGCTTCCCCCAATCTGTGCCTTAAGCCCTTGTCTACACTCCTCGGGCGTGCCCTTGCCTTTTCCTATCCAGCCCCGGAAGAGCGTTGACCATGCTGTGAGTCAAACCTCTTCCCTCGGCGGATACAGCAGCCACGCACGACACAGACGCACGGCGTCCACAAACCCCCAAGCTTTTGTCTTCAAGACGACTGGCCCGATGCTGCGGCATGTGTGCCGCCATCAGCCGGCAGAAGCTCCGCCACCGCTGCAGCCGCCACCGTTGCCGCAGCTGCCGCCTCTCCAGCGCTCGGCGCTGCTGCTCCCGACGGACCGTCGACCGTCCCCTCACGCGAAGCCCCAGCCGCTTTGCCCCGCCGCGGCCGCGCGACCTGCCCCTGCCGGCCTCCCTGACCCCTTCCCCCCGCTCCCCCCGGTCCTCCTCGCGGATTGCCTCTCTCGGCTGCGCCCTCTTGCGCGCGTGCCCGCACCGCCGTCGCAGCTCTGGGACCCGCTCGGAGGAGCGCCGCTGGCGGCGTCGATGCTCGCTGCAGGCCCCGCTGCTGCGTCGTGCCGCGAGCCGTTGGTGCTTCCGTGGTGGGGTTGGGGGTGGGGTTGAGGGTATGCAGCCCTGCGCTGCCCTTGGCCACAGGCGCTGCTGCGGCGGCGAAGGGACCGAGCACCGAGCCCAACACCGGGCCGCTCGCCGAAGCGGCGGCGGCGGCGCCGCCTGGCATCAACGCGGGCGTCGGCGCTGACGCAGGCCCGTCTGCGGCTGCCGCCGCTCCCGCACGCGGCAAGTGCGCTGGCGGCGGCGGCGCCGCCGCCGGCTCCACGCCCACCCCTAGCGCCACTGCCGCCGCCGGCGCCGCCTCCGCTGCCGCCACCGGCGTCGCGTTGTCTGCGTGTGACGCCAGCAGTCGGTAGTAGGCGGCCACCTTGCGGTTGTTGGGGGCGCACGCCAGGCAGTCCCACAGGAAGGGCCGCAGGCGGGAGGGCCCTCCGCCGGGTGGCGGCGGCGGCGGCAGCGCCAGCAGCAGCGCGGGCCGCACGGCCGCCAGGTCCACGAGCGCCGACAGGAGGCTCTCCAGCTGCTGCTCGCTGAACTGCGGCAGCCGAGCCGCAGCGGCGGCCAGCACGGCGTCTAGCCACAGGGGCGTGGGGCAAACCTGCGCGGAGGGAGGGGTGGGAGGTAGTAAAGAAGAGAGCACAGCCGAAGCAGTAGTCAGGGTGGGGGGGATGGGGGTGGGTTTCGGGTTCGATGTAGCGGGAGGGTGGGAGGTGGGAGGGGGCGGACGGGTATGAGGGAGTGAGGGTGGGAGGGCGGAAGGCCGTATGGGCTGCCGGCGAGAGTTCGCTCAAGAGTGTACTTCTTTCGTTCACCGGTGTCAAAGTGGGGTCCAGGGGGGGTCCAGGTGGCAGGCATTGTGGACTCGGCTGGGCTCCAGACTCGGAGCGGTGGGGGGCGGGGGGGGGTGCTCGGCCTGGTGGGCGCCTCTGTAGGGCCTCTGTAGGGCCTTGGGTGGTCGCTTGCTGACCGCCGGGGCAGTCACCGGGGGTTTGTCGGACCTTCCCCCCTCGCAGGCCCCCCCCTTGGCCTCGGACCTGCTCCAGCCGCGATTCAGTTCTTATCTGTCTGTCTTGGGCAAAAGCAGCCAAAGAAACCTCCTGCGACTACGCAAGCTGCTTCATCGACGCCGCCCGCGCCTTCCCCGCCCGCGCGTCGCATCGTGCGTGGCGCTTGCGCTCCCACCGCGTGATCCTGTTCCCGCTTCCTGCTCTGTAAAGACGTGGAGACAGCCCCAGCCGCATCCTGTGATGCTGGCGCCGTAAATCCCCTCCTTCCTTCCTCCCACCCTCCCTCCCTCCCTAGCAAAGCCCGCGCTCCGCCCCAGGCTCTGCCCGTCAGGCCCCACGCCCCGCGCCCCGTTCCTTCGCCCGCGCTTCGCGTCTTCTTTGCCCCTGTGCGGTGCGCCTGCAGCGCACTACGTGTGTGTGCACGCACGTGTGTATGTACCGTACGTGTGAGCGTGTCCCGTGGACACACGCAGCTGCCTCCCTCCCTCCTCCCTCCCACCCTCCTTCCTGCCTACCTGCAGCGTGGCCATCGCCCTCAGCGTGATGGCCAGTCCCCGGGCGCTCATGCCCGGCAGCGCACGAAGCACCGCCTGCACGCAGCGATTGGGGGGGGGGGGGAGGAGGATGATAATAAAACAAGATACATAACATGATATCGCAGCGGAGGGAGGGAGCGTTTGGATTGCGCGAAGGCGGCGGTTTGTTGTATTGCGCGTAGGTGGCGCGGCAGTTCGAGGAGGTGGCAAACAAACGCGCGCGCACGGGAAGGCTGGAAGGAAGGAAGGAAGGAAGGAAGGAGGGGTGTTGTCACACACGCGGTCACGTTTCAGGCGGAGCAGCGGCGACCGGGCTTTCTGTTGGTGTAGCGGGGGCCGGGGGGGCCGCGACGACTGCCGCATCCATCCATCCGCCCATCCATCCGCCCATCCACAGCATCCCCATCCGCCTGCTGCACCCACATAGGCACCCACCTGGACACCGCACGGACGGACAGCCCCCCACCCCCACCCCCATTCCGCCCCACCCCAGGGTCTGGGGCTCTCGCCCGCGTCGCCTCCGTCCCATCCGCTGCGACTTCACCTCCTTCATACCACACCCACTCCACCCCCCAGCCCCCTCCCTCCTCCCTCCCTCACCGCCATGTACTCCCCCAGCCAACCGTCGCTGGGCAAGTAATCCAGCTGGCTCAGGCTGTGCAGCAGCAGCGCCAGAGACTGACCGTCCAGCAGCTCACACACGCCGCCGCCGACGGGCGGAGAGGACGCAGCGGCAGCGGTGACCGCGGCAGCGGCGGCAGCAGCAGCGCCGCCGGCGACAGCTCCTGCGGACCGTGCTGCGGTTGCGGTTGCGAAGGTTGAGGTTGAGGATGTGGGCGAGGCGACGGGCGGCGGTGGGGGCGAGTGTCCTGAGAGGGGCGGCGGCAGCGCAGCATGGCCCAGCAGGCCGGGTCGGAGGGCCTGCAGCGGGGAGGAGAAGAGGCAGGGAGGCGTGGGGGGAAGGTAAGGGGGGGGCGTAGGGAGAAGCGGGGGAAACGGCGCGGGAGGCGGGTGCGTCTCGCTGGTTGATTGGGACGGCTTGGTGGCTTGCGCAGGAACGCACCGACGCTGCCTGCCTCCCTCCCCCCTGACAGACGCAACCGCGGTTCTAGTGTTCATCCCCGACCGACGCCACCGCAGCAACTGCAGCCCTTCCGCCCCCACGCCCGCTGCCCCCGTTGCCCCCGCTGCCCCCAGCCTCCGCCGCACCTCCAGCGCCGCCTCCATGTACGACCCCGACGGCGCGTGGCCGAACTTGCCGCACGCCCAGATGCCGTACAACAGCGCCGCGCCGCTGAGGTACGGCAGCCGCGGCTGCGTCGCCTGCTCGTACTGGCGCAGCCAGCCGGCGGGCGGCGGGAAGTCCAGCACCACGAGCGCCCAGGTCACGTTTTGCAGGTCGGCGCTAGAGCAGTGGCGCAGCAGCGGCGGCAGCGCCGCCACCGCCGCCTCCACCCACTTCCCGAGCGCCGGCGGCGCCGCCACCGGCGGCCGCTCCCCAACCGCCGCCGCCGCCGTCAGCTCGCCGCTGCCGCTGCCGCGGTGTGGAACGCCGCCTGCGTTCGTCCACGCGCCAGCGCGAAGGCCTTTCGACCCGAGTGCGAACTGGTGGGATGCAGCAGCTGCGGTGGCGGCTGGTCGTGCGGTGGTGGCGGTGGCGGTGGCGGGGCGGGGGGCCAGGGAGAGGCGCATGTGGGCAAAGGCCCACAGAGACACCGCCAGATCCTGGGCCTTGTACGACGGCAGTAGCGGCTGGGTGTGCTGGCAGTAGCGCTGCAGCCAGGTCCACGACGGCACGTGGCCGGCGGCGGCCATGCAGCGCAGCGTCACGGAAAGATTGTACGGCTTGAGCTGTTGGGGTGTGGGCTGCGGAGCTGCTGCGTGCTGCGCCTGCTGCGGCTTCCGCTGCACCCCCTGATCCCCCCACCGCTGCACCTGCTGCTGCTGCGATGGGATGGGGGGGTTCGGGGATTGCGCGACAGGCTGGGGCGGGCGAGTGAGCAGCGAGTTGGTGCTCGCCCTCTCAAGCTCCTGCCACCAGGGCCGCAGGTCCAGGTGGCCGTGGCCGCCGCCGCCGGCGGCGGCGGCGGCTGCGGCGGCGCCAGCGCCGCCGGCGTCGTCCCACGGCTCCGCACGTTCCTGTCCATCGCCGGCGGCGAGGGACATGGAGCGCGCCAGCATCTCGGCTCGCTGCGCCGCCGCGGCTGCGGCGGCGGCGGCGGCGGCGGCGCCTCGCTCGGCCTCGCCGTCGGCCGCCACGCGCGCGACGGGATCGGCGGCCCTCCGGCCGCCACCGCCGCCGCCACCGCCGCCGCCGCCGCCGCCGCCGCCGCGTCGCCGCGTCATGAGCTGCTGCAGAGCCGCCATCCCCTCGGCGCACCTCACCACCTCCAACGGGCCCATCTTGCACAGCAACGGCGCCGTCGCCGCCGCCATCCGACCGGCGAAGGCCTCCGCGTCAGTGGCGGCGCCGCCGCCGCCGCCGCCAGGCGCCATCGACGCCACGGCGGCCCACCTCCACAGCAGCGCCGCCAGTTGCGCCGCCAGCTGAGTAGAGCCGACGTGAGCCCCCAACGACTCCACAGTCAGCGCCGACGGCGCCGACGGCGCCGGCCCCGCCTCCGGCGGCCGTTGGCGTCGCGGTCCCACAGCGGCGTCGCCGCCGCCGCCGTCGGGTGCGGGTGCGGCGGCGGCGGCTTCCCGGGGGTCGAGCAGGGTCAGGCCCTCCGCCGCCGCCGAGGCCGCCAGCGCCGCGGTCCCCGCCGCCGTCAGCGCGGATCGCATCCAGGGCTGCGGGGGGCAGTAGCGGAGCTCCGCCAGGGAGCTCCCCAGCACACACAGCTCCCCCAGGCCAAAGGCGGCGGCGGCTGCTGGGCCGCTGCCGCTGCCGTTAGCGCTGCTGGTGGTGGTGGTGGTGGTGGTGGTGGTACTGCTGCGGTTGGGGCTGGTGCTGGTGCTGCCGTTGCGCCTGCGGGTGCTGTCAGTCCCACTGACGCTGTCGTTACTGGTGCTGGTGTTGGTGTTGGTGCTGGTGCGAATGATGCTGCCGCTGGGGGTTTGGTTGTCGTGGTGTTGCAAGGATGTGGGGAATACGGCGGCACCACCACCGCCGCTTGGTGTGGGCTGGTCGCCGGCCGCGCTGCCCCGATCGGTGTCAATGGTGCAAGCCATCCTGCTGATCATGCGAAGACTGCTGCTGCTGCTAATGCTACAGGCAGTACTGCTACTGCTACCTATCCCATTGCTACTGGTGCTGCTGCTGCCCACGCCCATGCTGCCGTTTGCCGCTGTACCAATGCCGTCCTTACTGCTACAATTGCTACTGCTGCTGCTACTGCCAATGATGCCTGTGATGCTGCTACTGCTGCTGCCAAGGCTACTGCCATCGCTGCACCTGTGACTACCTTCGCTACGACAGCCCACGTCCTTACTGCTCACGCTGCCGACCCCCCCGCCGCAGCCGCAGCTCCCGCCGCTGCTCCCAACGCTGCGCCAGCTACTGTTGCTGCTACTGCCACCGCCACCGCCGACCCCGCCGACCCCGCCGACCCCGCCGCTGCCCCCAACGCTGTCGCTCGCTACCGCCGCCGCCCCCAGCAGGTGCGGGTCCATCTGTCGCAGCAGTGCCTCCATCCAATCGTCCGCGGGCAGGAAGCGCGCGAAGGCCAGCCAGGACAGCAGCTGCACCAGCGACGCAGGGCCGTAGGCGCTCTGCATGCCCGGCAGGCCGCCGTCCGCCTGCGTGGCGGCGGAAGGGGAAGCAAAAGCCAGGCCGCGGCGGGTGTTGGTGGTGGCGGTGGTGGCGGCGGCAGCGAGTGAGCGGAAGGAGAGATAAGGCCGGATGTGGGTGTGGGTGCGGGTGTGAGGGGCCCCGGTGACGCTGTGGAGCCTCTCCGACCTTTTCGTGTGCAAACTACCCTCCCCCCCCGGCCCGGGCCCCGGCCCGGGCACGCCCGCCCGCCCCCCCTGCCTCTGACTCCATGCTATCCGCAACCCTCTTCTGCCCCATCCCATCCCATCTCCCCCCCATCCCATCCCATCCCAACCCACCTTCCTCATATCCATCTCTCCTGCCCTCCCCTGCCCTCCCCTCCACAGTTTTCCCTGCCCAGCTTGCCACTTCGGACTGCCATACTCCTTCCTCCCCTCCCCCATCCTCCCCTTTCCTCCCCTTCCCTCCCCCGTCCCCCCTCTCTCACCAGCATCACCCGGTCCAGCAGTGCGTCCATCAGTGCGGCTCCCGCCCGCCAGCCCTGACAGGACACCGCCCGCACGGCCATGCAGGCGTCCACACCCGTCAGGTGCGGCACCTGCCGCTCCAACTGCGTCGAGGACAACGGCGAACACACAGAGCACGGGGGCGCGGCAGGAGGGCAGGAGTGAGCGCGGATGCGGGCTGCGGGCTGCGGGTGGTAAAAAGAAGATACCGCAGCGGCCGGGTGAGAGTGCGGGTTCAGGTGTGGCTCTGCGGGAGTGACAGTCCGCAGTCCCTGTGAGGAAGAGTGAGCTCCCGCACGTGCCTGGCCCTCGATGGGCTCCGGGTCGGGTCGGGTCGGGTCGGGCTGGGTTTATCGGCCCGGCAGGGCTGGGTCGGGCTGATAGAGCGGTACAGCCCTTTGCAGAGAGGGGGAGAGGGTTATCGCCGAGGAGGGAGGGAGGGAGGGGCGGAAAGCGCGGCCCAAGCAAGCCCCACTGGCCCCTCCCTCCTTCCCTCTTCCTCCCTCCCTCCTTTCCTCCCTCCCTCCCTCCCCTTCTTCCGCTCCCTTCCCCGCCGGACCCACTCACGTTGGCCAGGTATGCCTCCGGCCAGCCCGCCAGCGACGGGAACAGCAGCGGCTTGAAGCGGCTGCACGCCAACACCTCTGCCAAACGAACCACCTGGCTGGCAGTCACGCACACAGGCACCGCGCCGCCGCCGCCGCCGCCGCTGTCGCCGCCGCCACCAGCGGCACCGGGAGCCGCCGCCGCGGAGGTACAGCCGCCGCTGTACGGCGATGTCCGTGGTGCCCGCGGCTCGGACCGCGCCGCCCGCCGGGGCAGCCGCGAGGCCGTGTGCTGCACCGAGTGCTGCACCGCGGATGGTTGGCGGCGGAGCAGCGGCAGCAGCAGCTTGAAGAGGCCGGTGAGGAAGTAGAGGTGCTGCTGGAGCAGGCCGGACTGCCGCTGCTGCTGCTGCTGCTGCTGCTGCTGCGGAGCCGGGGGCGGCGGCTGCGTGGATTCCGATTCCTCCCTACCAGAAAGCGCCTCCGCCAGCACCTCCGCTGCCGCGGCCGCCGCCGGCGACGATTCCGGCGGCGATGCCGCCGCCGGCGACAGTGACGGCGGCGATGCAGCCGCCGGCGACAGTGACGGCGGCGATGCAGCCGCCGGCGACAGTGACGGCGGCGATGCAGCCGCCGGCGACAGTGACGGCGGCGATGCAGCCGCCGGCGACAGTGACGGCGGCGATGCAGCCGCCGGCGACAGTGACGGCGGCGATGCAGCCGCCGGCGACACTTCCGCCTCAGGTGACGATTCCGCCGTCGGCGACAGTGGCGGCGGCGGCGGCGGCAGCAGCGACGCACCACCGCTTTGCCGGTTGGCCCCCAGCCAACGGCCCAGGTGCTGCGAGTACCGGATCAGCTCATCCAGCACCTCCGCCAGCTGCTGCTCAGGATCCAGATGCAGATCCGGAACAGGATCAGGTTCTGGATCCGGGACCGGATCCGGTTTCAACCGTCGCCCTCGCCGCTGCGCCGACGCGCGCGCAGTCGCTGCCGCCTCCTTGGCGCGGCGTCGAAGACAGTGGTCCACGCAGACCGCAGCGCTGTACGACACCTCACGCCACCAGCCGGGCTCCAGCGCCGAGCCGCCGTCGCCGTCGCATGCCGCGCCCGCCGCCGCCGTTGCATTCGCCCCCACCGCCGCCGCCGCCGCCGCCTCTTTACGGAAGTCCAACAGCTCATTGGCGGCCTGGACGACGGCGACTGCGGCGTCGTGCAGTGCCGCCCGCGGCAGCTTGCCCCCCGCCGTCGCCGGCGCCGTCGCCGCCGTCGCCTGTCGCCGCCGCACCTCCGCCATCGCGGCGCCGCAGCGGTCCTGCAGGTGCGCGCCGACGGCCGCCTGCCAGACCTCCCCGGGCGGCCGCCCCAGCGCCCGCTCCAGGCTGCGCGTCAGCGCCGCCACCCCGCGCACCGCCACCGCCGGGCAATCCCGCCGCAGCTGTAGCGCCAATGCCCGCTCCAGGGCATTCAGTACGATGTCGCGTGTGCGCGCCTCCGCCACGGCGGCGGCGGCGCCGCCGCCGCCGCCGTCACTGATGCGGGGTTCCCGCGCGGCGGCGGCGGCAGGAGCATCAGCCGCGACGGCGGCGGTGCTCGCGGCTGGCGCCGCTGCATCGGCAGCCTTGTGACGCGGGTGCTCGAGCTGAGGCTGTTGGGACGGCTTCAGAGAGGGACCCGCGGCCGACGGCGCACGCTCCGCCGGCGCCGCCCCCGTCGCCAGCAAGTCTAGAAGCAGCAGCGCCTGGCTGCCGCCGCCCGCCGCCGCCCCGCCAGGGCCTCGAGGCCCCTCCACCCACACGCCGCCGCCACCATCGCCGCCGCTGGCGCTGGCGCTGCCGTCGGCGGTGGCGTGTGGTCGCTCCGGCGGCGGCGGCGGCGACGGCAAAGAGGGCGACGCCGACGTCGACGGCAGCGGCTCGCTCCGCCGGCACAGCGCCGCGAGCTCCGTCAGGTCGTCGTCGTACAACCCTCCGCCTTCCGCCAGCATCAGGCCTAACCGCTCCGCCAGGGCCGTCGCCAACGGCTCCGGCATCACACCGCACGGCGGCGGCGGCAACGGCGTCACATCACGCGCCGCCTCCGCCGCCGTCTCTGCCGCTGTCACCGTCGCCGGCGATGACGCGGACTCTGTGGCCGCACTCATCGCGCGGGAAAGTGTGGCCGCCGCAGCACTGGCTGCAGCAGCTACAGCAGCAGGGGGAGCGGAGTGGGCGGCGGCGGCGAGGTGCCTGGCGGTGCGCAGCAGCGTCAAGAGGGAGGCGGGGGACAGGCGGTCGGGCTGCGGCGGCGGCGGGAACACCGTGCTGGCGGCGGTCGGCCGTTGCGACGACTCCAGCGGCAGTGCCCCCGGCGGCGGCGGCGGCGTGGCAGCGGACCCGTCCGTCGCAGCTTTCGGCTCGTCCGCCGCCGCCGGCTCCGCCGCCGCTGCCGGGGCCGCCGCCGGGTCCGCTGCTGCGGCCGCTGCCGGGCGGGCGTGCAGCCGCCGCGACAGCGCCTGGTACAGGCTGTCGACCCAGCCCGCCGGCGGCGCGACCTGCAAGGGCGTGGGAGGGACAGCGGTGAGGGAAGGGGGTCGACGGCCGGCCGGACGATGAAGTGGCTGCAACCGGCCAAGGGACGGGGGTCCCAGCCCCTTCCCGAGAGTTGTGTGTCAGGAACTCAGGATGCCCCCGAGGGGGGAGCCGCGCGCAGGCCAGTGACGTGGGCAGGGTCCCCGTCCGCTGCGCTGCTGCGCCGCCCAAGCACAGACCCCAAACACGCGCCGGCACTCAGCACGCCTCGCTAGCCAGGCCAGGCCGACTCCGCACCGCACCGCACCCCACTTCTCGGCACACCGTCCCAATCCACCCAACCTCCCACCAACCCACCCACGTCAACCCACCAACCCACAAAATCAACCCACCCATCGCATGGTTTCCATCGCTGCCGCCAGCTGCGCCAGCCCGTCCGCATGCCAGCCCGGCAGCAGCCGCTCCCCCAGCGCCAAATTCGCAGCCAGCAGCTTGGCCGGCACCGCCGCCGCCGAGCCGCCGTCGCGCACCGCCTGCGCCAGCGCCGGAACCAGGTTCAGCGCGTACGGCGGCAGGTAGCCGTTGCGCTGGCTGGCCTGGTACGACATCACGGCGTTGGCGCGAAACAACAGAATGCCGTACACGTCGCGCGCCTCGCGCGGCATGCCGCCGTAGCCCGCCGCGCCCGCCGCCGCGAGGCCCACCGCCGCCTCGACCACGTTGCCAATGGTGGCCGAGCCCGCGGTTGGCTGCTCCGAGAAGACGCGGGAGAGGGCGACCTGGTAGGCGCGCAGGAAAGGCGTGGCCTGAGGCTCGGATGACCGCGACGGCTGCAGCAGCAGCTGCTGCTGCAACAGCTGCTGGTAAAGGTGGTTCGGCTGCTGCTGCTGCTGCGCCTGATGTTGCTGCTGCTGGTGTTGCTGCTGCTGCTCCTGGGCCGGTGGCTGTGGCGGTGGTAACAAGGGCCGTGGCAGTGGCGTGACGGGGCCAGCGACGGCGACGGCGGCGGCGGTGACGGTGGCGCCGCCGCCGCTCGGCCGCTGGCCCCAGCTCCAGGAGGCCAGCCGGGTTTGCTGCTGGTGGCGATTGTCCTGATGATGATGATGATGATGATGCTGGTTGTGGTGCTGCTGCAGCTGCTGGTGAACAAGATGATGATAATGTGGATGGTGCTGCTGCAGGTGCTGCGGCGCCGGCGGCGGTAGCGGCGGTAGCGGCGGCGGCGGCGGTGGTGGTTGCAGGAGCCTGGGCGCCGCGCCCAGCCACACGGTGGTCCGCAGCAGCCCCGACAGCTGCAGCGGCGACAACGTGTGCAACCAGGGAGCCACAGCCTCCAGCGCGTCGTGAGCCCACACCAGCTCAGCAGGGCTGCAGCCGCCACCGTCGGCGCCGCCTCCGGCGTCGCTGCTACTGCCGCCGCCGCCGTCAGAGAAGAACACGCCGCCGCCGCTCCGCCGTACGACGCGGGATAAGAGGTACAGAACCGAAACCAGAGTGCCCGCCAGGACCTCGTACTCCCGCCCAGGTGCGCCGCCGCCGTCGGCGGCCGCGTCTTCGGGCGCGGCGGCGGCGGCGGAGCCGCCAGGCTGGGTGGCGGCGGCGGCGGCGGAGCCCGATGCCCTGGCCCAGGTCCTGTGCATTTTGGGGCCCCGAGCGGCGGCGGCTCTGCCGCGCGGGTCCCGCTGCTGCTCCTCGCCCCAGCCCACCGGGGAGACGCGCCCGCCGCTGCGGCCACCGCCAGCAGCCGGCACCGGCGGTGATGCCGTCGGCGCCGGGCGCGGCGCCGTGGCCGTGGCCGCCGCGGCGGCGGCGGCGGCGGCGCGCAGCTCCGCCGCCGCCGCCCCGCAGCTCTCCCGCACCCCCCGCAGCAGCGTCGGTGACATCGTCGCGCCCGCCAGGCTGTACAGCTCCAGGACATCCCGCAGAAGCCACAGCTTCGGCGGCGGCTGCCAGGCAGGCGGTTTCGGAGCCGTCCTCGCACTCTCCTGCTGCTGCCCCTGCTGCTGTTGTGGTGGCGGTGTCTCTTCCGTAGCGCTGTCCCCAGCGTTAATGACTTCTTCCGGCCCTGCCGCCGTCGCAGCAGCAGCGGCGGCGCCGCCGCCGCCGGCAGGCGCCGCCAGCGCCGGCGCCCGCGGCGTCAGCGCTCTCTCTAGCATGTCCTCCATAAGCTGCAGGTACTCGGGATCGATCGGCTGACCTAGGTGGTGCAGCGGCAACAGAAAACTGCACACCAGGTCACGCAGCCCCACGGCCGACACATGTGCGGCCCGGCCGGCGGCGCGGCCGCGGCGGCCGGCGGCGCGGCTGCGGCCGCCACCGCCGGGGCCGGAGGCTTGGGCAGCATCGGTGCTGACTGCTGCCGGGCTGGCGTCATCCCCCACCGCTGCGCTCGCCCCCGCCTCCCCATCCATCCCCGGCCGCGGCTCCTTTTCCTCCTCCGCGCCTGCGTCTGCGGCTTCGCCGGCCCCCACTACCTCCGCCCCTGCCGCCTCAGTTGCCGCTTCTGCTCGCGCCGCCTCCGCGGCCCCATTCTCCCCCTCCTCCGTCGCCGCCGCCCCTTCCTCCCCGGCCACCGCCGCCTCCGTTGCCGCCTCTCCCTCTGCCGCCCCGGCCGCTGCCTCCGCCGCCACCCCCCTCTCCGCTTCCACCGCTGCCTCCGTCTCCGCCGCCTCCGCCTCCGCTGCCTCCGCCGCGCGCCGCTTCTCCCGCTGTGCCTCCTCCCACTCCGCCCGCGCCTGCTCGCTCCTCCGCAGCAGCTCCAGGCCCCGGTCGTGCAGCAGCTGCATCAGCTCCCGGTCCCTGCACCAGCGGAAAGGCAACGAAGAGGCTGAACGCAGAGGCGGTGAGGGTGTTCTCTAGAGGCTCTGCCTCCATCACCAGCAGCAGCAGCAGCAGCCAGCAGCGGGCTGACAAGAGCCGGGGACCCAAGCAGGCGGGGACCCAAGGAACCAGGCGGGGACCATCGCCATCTTCGACGGCCAGACACAGATGCACCGGCGCCCACTCCAAGCTCCCCAAGCCACCAAGCCGCCGGCAGCCACCCAGCCGCAGCCCCGACGCCACCCCCCATGGAGCTAATCCCCCTCCCCCGAGCCGCAGCTCACACAAATCACCATCCGCCAGCTCAGTCCTGCAGTACCAGCTCGGCCCCCCCGTTACCGCCTTCGGCCCCGGCTTCCCCCCTCCCCCGCCCGCGGCGCCCCTTCTCCCCTCTTCCCCACCCCTCCTGCCCCACCTGACCCGCCCCGCCGACATGCCGGCCGCCACCACCAGCATGTACGACCAATCCATCACGTCCGTGCCGTACACGTCCAGCAGGCAGCGCAGCCGCCTCGCCACGAAGTGGAAGGCGGCCAGGAAGCGGGGTCGGGGCATCAGCTGGGAGTTGCGAGGGAAGGCGATGCTCTGTTGGGAGAGGGGCGGGTGGCGGGGTGCGGAGCGGAGCGGAGGGGGTGGGTAATGCATTAGTGATACTGACTGCAGCGGGAGGAGCGGAGGCGACGTGGGTGGCGGGGGTGTGATCGGGAGGGCAGGGGGAAGAGGAGAGGAGGTGGGGATTGAGGGATTGGAACGGCGTCCTTGGCGCTGGTTGCAGCAGCTATGCAGCAGGGTGGGGTGCATCTGTGTAGGGTGGGTGGGTGGGTGGGTGGGCGGGTGGGTGGGTGGGTGGCGCCTGATGAAGGTGAGATCGCAGCAGTGGAAGGGATACGACGGTGGCGGCAGGGCGGTGGCGGGCGGTGGCGGGCGGGCGGGCGGGGGCGGGTGGCAGTCCGACGGCGGGGCGGTTTCGGGGCCGACAGGAGGGGTAGGAGGATGAGGTGGTGGTGGTGGTGGTGGTGGTGGTTTGCACGCCGGCCGTGGCGAAGGGAGGCGAGGTGACGCGACCCGTCGCGATGCGAAAGCCGGAAGCGGCCGGACAGCCGGAAGCCACGGCGCTGCTCTTCCCTTCCCCTCCCTTCCCTTCCCCTAACCCCAAACCCCGATGCCGCCGCACCGCCCTGCCCTGCCCCTGCTGCCTCGTCTGTTGCCCCTGTCCTGTCGTGTGTTCTCATTTTCCGCCCTCCATCAACCCGATCGTTGCCCACCCCCTTCCCTCGCCCCTCCTCCTCCCCCTCCCCTCCTCCTCCTCCTCCCCCTCCCGCTCACCACGCTGGCTGCCCGTATCATCCTGAACGCCTCCCGCACCGCCCGCAGGTCCATGAGGGGCAGGCACCAGTCCAGAGCGTCCGCCAGCAGCCGCACATCCGCGGAGGAGGACACCTGCCGAACCACCGCAGACCTGCGGGGAGAGAGAGGAAGGGGGAAGGCAGGCGGACAGGCAGGGCACTTGGGTTGGCGGCGACGCTGCGGGCGCCCACCCCCCTTACACCCCCCACCCCACCCGGCCGCACCCAACTAAGCGCCATCCACGCGCGCGACTATCATCAGCATCGTCAGCATCAGTATCAGCAGTAGCAGCAACAACACAACAGCAGCAGCGCCTAGGCCAGCACGGCAGGCGCGGGAGCGCGGGCGGTCAGCGCGGCACCGTGCGGCGTGCCTCCGTACCTGATGTAGTACAGCGACTCGAGCCGCTCGGGGCTGAGCTTGCCGTACTCCTGGTCCGGGTCGACGAACGGCGGCAGCAGGTCCGGCCCCACCGCCACCACCTCCGCCGCCTTCGCCTCCGCCTCCGCCGCAGCAGAGGGCGTTTTCCCATCCGCTGCAGCAGCCGCATCGGGTGCAGCAGCCGGGTCCACCACCCCGCCCGTCAATCGCAGCCCGTCTGTGGCGCCATCCGGCCGAGCCGCGTCCGCTGACACCACCGCCACATCTGCACGCGCTGCAGCTACCGCTGCTGCTGCGGCTGCTGCTGCTGCTGTTGCAGCCGTGCCCGTCCCGGCTTTCGCCGGCGCCGCCCCGCTCCCCGCTCCTGCTCCTGCGCCTGCCGCTGCTGTGTCCTTTCGCCCCCGGTCGTCCAGGCGCCTGCGTTTGGAGGAGGCGGGCTCCGAAGCCGGCGTCCAGCCGGGCGCTATGGCGGCGTCTGGCTCCGCCTTCTCCGGCCGCAGCGCTGCGTCTGCGGCGGGGATCCCACCCGGCGCTGCGGCCGCCTCCGTCACGGCGCCTGCCGCCTCGACCTCCCGCTCGTAGTCTTCCCACCAGGCCAGCCGCCAACTGCCCGGCTGCCCCCCCGGGCCACCGGCGGCGTCTTGCCGCCGGCCGCGACTGACGGTGGAGGCGGCGGCGGCGGCGGCGGCGCTGCCGCCGCCGCCACCAGGGCCGCCGTCACTGCTGGCGCTGGTGTTGCTGCTGCTGCTGCTGCCGTTGTGGTTGGTGCTACAGCCGGCGTGGTTGCCGCTGCTGCGGCGGGTGCTGTCGTCGTCGTTGCTGCTGCTAGCACTGCTAGCACTGCCAGCGCCGTTGCTGCCGCCGACGGGATCGCCATTTGGATGGGCAGCGTCGGCCGAAGCGCCGACGGCGGCGTCGAGGGTGGCGACGCCGATACGCTCGCTTCCGGAGGCGGCAGCAGCACTGGTGCCGTACAGCTCACCCGCATGGAGGACGGCGCTGGGGGTTTGGACAGCTGCGCGGCTGACGGGCGTTCCCGGAGTTGCCCCCGAGCCCGGTTGACCAGCCAACAGGCCGCCGCGCCAGGTGCACGAGTCGCGAGCCCCACCCAGTGGTCCGGACAGCGGAGAAGGGAGTATCCAGGAGGGGCAAGGTGCCAATGCGGTTGGGGGGTACATGCCGGCGCCATGCCGGAACGCAGCGTGGCGCTGGCCCCGGCCGCGGCGACCGTGTGGCCAGAAGCTGACGATGCATGTTGTCGGTGCAGCGCGGCCTGGGAGAGCGGCAGCTGGCGCCGAAGCAGCAGCAGATGGGGATGCTATTGCCGCGGAAGGCGCTGAACCGCAGCTCAGCACCTGGCTTCCCGTCATCCCCGGGGCAGCTCAGTGATATCTAATTGTTTGCAGCCGCCATTATCGTGCTGCGGGGCGCCACAGAAACATCCGCCAAACGGGCCGCCAAGCACAAGATATCGGATCACCGCCGCAAAACACCTTAATTAAAATACATGTATTACACACATAAGCAGCCGGCAGCAGAACACGAAACTGGTGGTGAAAACAAATTCTCGACACTGTTAAGTCCTCAGATGGCGATAGCTTAGTTGAAGCATATGACCGTTATAGACGCTATATGGCTTCTTGTGTGTGAGACACAGATCAGGTCAAGCTTGGCCAGTCATCCAAGAGCGAGTCAATTCGCGCCTGTTGGAAACATCCCAGAACGTGCTGAATACATATGCATGCTAGCTTCATAAGCATCTACACGTACATTGCCCGCAAAGCTGCGCTATTTGCCCTTGTAGCACAATCGGCGTCTACGACAAAGCTCTGCTCTGGACACTTGCCGTTACCTGCCTCAGGAAAGGCAGACCTACTATGCTCCGGTACTCCACCCCAGCATACATTAAAGCAGCAATTAAATTCTCTCAAGACTTTTGCATGCGGATGATGGCTGGGGCCTTTTGTGTCAAACTCAAAAATTGATTTCCAGTCAAGACGGTTAGAAGTCCGTTGCACATTATTAATTTTGTAGTTTTAAGCCCTGTCGCACTCCTGGCTAGCCCTGTTGCGATGTCAAGCTGGGAGCGAACGGAGAGAGGACAGGAGTGTAGTATATATAGCTTGCCGCATTTCGGCTAGGGCGTCATGCTCCCCGGGGGCCTTCCGTTGGCGAAGGGTACTTCACTTTCCTCATCAGACGTCATGCTCAATCCATATCTTAGGATGGTACCAGTGTGATACAATGGTCACTATATGAATTTACCAATTTCAGTTGACCCAGAGGATCGCCGCTGCAATACCGCACCTGCCACTGCCGCGGCCAAAACCCATAGTTGGCGCGATGCACGCGCAGAACCCACGATGTGCACCGCACATAGCCCACGAGGAAACAACTCGCTCAGGGGAAATTAGCCACCAACGGCATCCCTCTGGATTCCTTGCTAATCAGCTCACCAGATCACCCAAGGTAATGATGCCCGCCAGCTCGAGCTCGACCGAGCCGCCCAACTAATGGAGCTGCTTCGGTTGGCTCAGCTCGTCGATCCTGTACGGTGCACCTGGTTCAGGACTTCGGCTTATAAATGCACTGGCGTCCCTAGGCACATGTCCCGGTAAACCAGCGTCAACTGACAAGCCGGCGTCCTATGGGGGGTATTTCGGGCAGTCTCCGCCCGAGCGTTTTAACTTACGGCCATTTTCATTCGGCTGCGAGACGTCGTCTCCATGCGAGGCGTGCCACGCTTGACTATGGCAGCGTTTTTGTTTGTGTCGTGAGATCATTCGGACATGTGGCGCAGAGCGCCTTGTTAGGTCATGACCGGGCGTATCTGCGTTATGCTGCTTACATAAGCAAGCAAGGAGGGGCCTTATGGAGGCCCCGATTATCAGGCCCAACTGCTGATGGCGCGCCTTTGCTTACTTGGAGCGCAAAGCGCCAGGATTTCCCGGCTGGGCTGCCTCTAGCACCAAACTTACTACTGCTGCTGCTGCTGCTGCAGCAATCCAGAATCCACATGTACGGTGGGCACCTACCAACCGCCGCCACCGCCGCTACGTGCCGTGGCTACCCCGCACTCGGGTGCAGGTGCAGCAGCATTCTAGGCCTACGGGCAAGCGCAGGCCAGCCCCACAGGCAGGCACGGGCTGCGGCTTGCTTGGATGCTTGGATGGTAGCGTGAGGACACGGGCGCGACGCATCGACGGGGGTGTGCGTGTATGGGGAGTAAAAGAGGGTAAAAGGAAGATACCGCAGTGTATGGGTGGGGAAGGGTCACCGGCTTCCGCCGCTCGAGTCCACCTTCGGGGCCAAACCTTGATCTCTGCTCTGGTGTATGTGTGTATGTGTGTGTGAGTGACGCGCGCGCGTGGCAGTGCAGCAGTTTAAGTATCCTTTGAACAAGGACCACGGTGACATACATAACAGTGCGAGGCCAGCGAGCAGAGGCGAAATGCAGCAGAGCAGAGCAGTGCGGTGCAGTTGATTCGGATTTCGGAATGCGCTTCCGGAGTGCTTCCGGACGGCCATCGGCCAGCAGTCCGATGCATGGCCGTCCGGTCGGCAGCTTGCCACGATGCCAACGCAAAGCAAGAGAACGACGGGCGAATGGTATGGTGGGGACTGGGGAGCTACGCTGCTGCTAGCTGTATGTGCTAGATGCTGCCGTGCGTGTGCAGGGCGCCGGCGCGCGCGGCCGTCCAGGGAGGGTGGGGCTCGATCGCTAGGTTGGGGCTCCATTTGTCGTTTTCGTGAAGAGCAGAGTGAGGTAGGAGCCGTGCAGATGTGAGCGGGTTGATGTCGGAAGGGAGAGACTAAAGCCACCGCGCGACCACGCACGTGTGCGCGTACGGCGGGTGGCTGTTAGGAACCGTGACTGCGGTAGTATGTATGTATGAGTGTGGGGGCTGGATGAAGGAAGCTGCGTGCCTGGGGGCTTGCGTGGCTGGGGACAGCGGGGTGTAGAAGGTGGTAGGGGGACGGCAGATTCTTGCCGCAGGAGCCTGGCAGCGCAAGCGAAGCTGCGAAGCTTAGCACGCGTCTTGGGCGCGCGTGTGGCGCTTGCGGTTGCCATGCCGATCACTGACGGTTTTGCCCACTTGTAAGGTTCTGCAAAACCGTGCGGTGGTCCAAACGAGACTTGAAGGCTCATGAAGCCTTGCGGCTTCGCAACGGAAGAGTACGGCATACGTGCGCAGCGACACGTCTTCCCAAAGCAATTCGCCTTGGAGTGGATCCGCTTGTTGCACGATTTTCCCCGTTCCGTTTTGTTGTGCCCTAGTGAACTAATCATTTTCAACCGGTGCTCATTATGCCAACCCTTCCTTAGTAATCCTTGCACTGGACTCTTGCACTCATCGCCATTATGTACATAAAACAACAAACACGCTGCTATTTGTAGCTGTCGTATTATCCAGTAATTATGTCAATGTCAGTAACTGCGGAAGTTGTGCGCACAGTCTGCGCTAAGATCCACGCAGAAACAGGCCATGAGGCGCACAGGGTGGACTCCAAATGGAGGCTGCCATCATGGAATGGCTTGCTGTCAAATGATTCCCCTGTTATCAATGTTGGGCGACCGTCTTGCTGCTTTCAGCCGCGGGACAGGGATGATGTCGTGGCCGCGTGTAAAGTCGCCGCTCGCCATGGGCTCAAGATTTCCGCACGAGGTAGCTCATTATATATGGCATTGACCGCTCATGCGTTTGAATACTTCCTGCATTGAAGTTGACCTAGGGACGACGGCCTCGACAAGACGGGTTGGACCGGCCAGCCACATGCCAACAAGCGCAGGCCGCGCGACCACCCGTACTGCCTATCTGCCAGGCAGAGGATTTCATCTTGGAACCGTGCTTGCACTCGCCCCAGTTGCCGCGCCCGACCCTGCCCACCATCGTCCACCCCCGCCATCCCCCGCCAGCTTGAGACCGAGCAGCCGCATTCCATCCGCTACGTCCTCCACCCTCTTCTCTATGCCCTCCACCCTCTTCTCTATGCCCTCCATCTTCTTCTCCACGCCCTCCAGCTTCTTGTCCATCTCCTCCACCTTCTGCTCCACGCCCTCCATCTTCGGTGGAGGGCGTGGAGAAGAAGGCGGAGGGCATGGAGAAGAAGGCGGAGGGCATGGAAAAGAAGGTGGAAGGCGTGGAGGAGAAGGAGAAGAAAGTGGAGGACGTAGCGGATGGGATGCGGCTGCTCGGCCTCAAGCTGGACCAGGCTCTGAAGAAGAAGGGCTAAGGTATCGCTTGTTGATAGCGCACAACAATAAACGGTTGTGCTGATTTCAGTGGATTCAAATGGCCAGTCGAAAGGGGCCAGCATGCTGCCCTCAGGAAAATTCCTAGGGTAGATTGGGGCTTAGAGCTACTCGCTTGGAAAAGGCTCAGAGAAGGCCTGCTGGCTGACTCACCTTGGTAACAAGCGTGCATTTCTGGTGCTCCAGCAGAGCTGGTCTCCATGCGGACCAGCAGCCCCCTGCTCCCAGCCCCCTCTTCCTAAGCCCCTCTTCCCAAACACCTCTCGTCCCAAATTCCACTTTCCAGCCCTCAAATTTTCCTTGCCCGCCACTCTCCCCCCTCGCCACTCCCCCCTCTTCTCCCCCCTCATTGTTATATAAAGGAGCATATCACTCCCTAACCCCCCTCCACCCAGGCAGTGGTCACCACTACGGCGGTGTGAGCCTGCGCGAGGAGGCCCTGCTGCTGGACCTATCACTGCTGCGGAGCATCCAGGTGGGCGAGAGGGGGCGGTGGGGGTTGGGGTGGGGATGGGCGAGATGGGGGTGGGGATATATTGGTGAGGTAGTGGTGATGGTACCCAAAGTAAAACTTCTAGCACCCCCCGTTGTACCCCACGTGCCGGACCCAGGTCGACCCAGCCACCCGCACTGCTCGGGTGGGTCCCGCCGCCACCGCCCGCCAGCTGCGGGCCGCCCTGGCCCCCCTGGGGCTGCACTTCCCGCTGCCACACCTCTCCGATGTGGGACTGTCAGGATACCTGCTGGGTGGGTGGGTGGGTGGGTGGGTGGCTGTGTGGGCTAAGATCGGGGATCGTCAACTGTCTGGATCTGGATCTGCTCGTGGCCCTACGGAAGGACGTCGGGGGCTGGGAGTGGCTAGCGGGAGGGTGCGGGTGGGGGCAGGGGGTGGGGGTGGGCTGGTATGATGCCGCTGTGCAGGGCTTGATTGTGTTTCTGCGGTAATGGAGCACGGAGGGGCGGGGTGGGGGTGGGCCGAGCCGATGGGAGCCTACCGTACACACACAGGAGGGGAAGGGGCTGTGACACACGGTCGGGTCCCGGGGGGGTTCCCGGTCAGGGTCTCAAAACATACCGGAACGAGCGGGGGCCAGCCAGGGCGTGCGGGACGGGGGGTTGGGGCCGGGGCACAAGCGTGCAACCGACCCACACGGTCCCCCCCGGGGAGGCAGCACCACGGCGGTTCTCAACTTCGGGCTCAGCTCCCCTCCATGCCACTCGCCCGTCCCTTTTCAGGCGGCGGCAACGGCTGGGGCGTGCGGCAGTGGGGTGCCGCAGCGGACAATTTGAAGGAGGTGGAGGTGGTGCTGCTCGCTGCGGCTGCGGGTCCCACGGATGATAACGGTGGCGGTGGCATCGGGGGCGACGGCGGGGGTGGTGGTGGAGGCGCGGAGGCGGGCTGCCGGTTGGTTCGCGTCAGCTCCGAAACCGATCCGGAGCTGTTCTGGGGCCTCCGTGGAGGCGGTGAGAGTGGCGTGGGGGGAAGGAGGGGCGGGATTGATGGATGGGTGGGTGGGTCGGTTGGAGGGTCATTGAAGCGTCATGGCCCACAGGAGTGGAGGGGAGTGGAGGGGAGGCACGGCGAGGGGAGCTGTCAGTGGAGTGGAGTGGGGTGAGGTGGGGCCTCACTGGGGGCGCAATGGGTCGATCTCGGGTGGGCGGCACGGGCGGCATCAGTCCGGGTTGTCAGTCGAAAGCTCCGAAACCCCCTTTGCCTTTCTTTCCTCGGGCGAGTGAGTGAACCCCGCTCCCTTCCCCTTCCCGCTACTATCGGAGTCCGTAAGCAGTTCGTTTTCGGGAAGCTTGACAGAGATCCAGTCGATCTTCAGACTACAACGTCCGCAGGGCCTTTTGTTTCTTTCTTGCAAATTCACTCTTCAAATTCCCCTTCCCGCTCCACGCCACCCCCCCCCCTTCCCCCCCCCCCCGCTCATCTCACGCCATGTCGCCCGTCGGTTACCTGGCTGCTGCTGCGGTTCCCCCCCTTCCCCCCCCTGCCGCTCATGGCCGTGCCCCCCTCAACCTCAGGCTTCTTCCTGGGTGTCGTCACTGAGTTTGTGCTGCAGCTGCACCCGGTGCCTCCCCGCCTGCCACTCATTGCCGCCACCTACCCCCTCAGCCTGCTGCCGATGGTGGGGCGGCTGGGTGGCTGGGTGTGGGTGGCGGCTGGGTGGCTGGGTGTGGGTGGTGGCTGGGTGGCTGGAGACTGGCATTCCGGGGAGGGGCCGTTCGGGGTGATTGGGTTCGGGGGGTTGTGGAGAGAGTGTGTGTGGGTTTTAGGGTTACGGGAGATGCAGCTTTTGCATTTGCGGCGCTTGGCAGTGGAGCTTCGATGATGTGCAGGGAGGGAGGTCGTACTCTCGTACACCGGTAAAAGAACACGCACACACGCATACACACACACGCCCAGACATGCATTCGCGCACATGTACATGGCTAAATGCCGTACACGCTCACCGCTCACACCGACCCACGGGTCACACAGCCGGCGGCGGCGACCTGCGACGGCCGTCTACGCGCCGCGTCCCGGGGAGAGAAAGTGAGATCGGCTGACGCTGTGCATGCTGACGTCAGCGCACCGTGCCACCGATGCCAGGTGCCTAACCCCAATGCCCTCTCCCTCCCTCTCTCCCTCCCGCCCTCCCTCCCATAACACACACACACTCACAAACACACACAAACACAAACACACACGCACACATCCACAGCTGTGCGAATTCTTTCGGGAGTTCCACTCCGCCAACCCCGCCTGCGTGGAGGCATCGCTGGCAATCGTGGGGGTCCCGGAAGGCAGTGACGGCGCCAGTGGCGGTGATGCCGGCGGCGGTGGTGATGCTGGCGGCGGCAGTGTTACAGATAGCAGCGGCGGCGGCGGTGGCGCCGTTCCCGCCGTCGTGGTCCTGGCCTGCCACGCCTTTGCAGAGCCGGGAAGCGATGAAGTCGAGACGTCATACGGCAAGGTACGGCTGTATAACCGCCGCCGTACAAGGGCAAGCCGGAAAGGGTGGGGGGCGGGGGAGGGTTGCCCGACTCGCGGCCGTGGCCGGGAGGTGGTGGACGTGTGCGGGTTCATGTGAGACCGAACCCCGCCTTGGGTGCCGTACAAGGTGTTGTTACCTTTCCTGCACGTCAACTGCAAGTCGACTGCAAACACCTAACGGCATCATACATTGCCCCAAGGATTGCATTAAAACCCTAAAACCCTAGAACCTCATCACCTCGCTTTTCTACCTCTTCTTCATCCTCTCCGTCCCCCTCTCCCCGCGGCAGCTGCGCGCGCTGCTGCCAGGCAGCCGCCTGTCGCTCCAGGAGGGCCCTGTGCCGTACGAGGAGGCTCTTTCCGTACTGGACGCCTCCTGGAGCTTTCCCGGACTCTGCATGTACGGCCACGGAGCCTTCGTGCCCGTTTCGTCGCTGCACAGCGGCCGCGGCAGTGACGCCGACGCCGACGGTGCCGACGCCGACACCGACGTCGGTGTGGTGGCGGCACTGGCTGCCGCCGCCGGCCGCATGACCTCCCGCCGCTCCATCCTGCTGGTGTGCCCCAGCGCACCCGCGCGGCCCGGCTGCAGCATAGCCGGTGGCGACGCCGCCGACGCACCCGGCGCCGGCGGTGTGGGTGGTGGTGACGTCGGCGGTGTGGGTGGCGGTGGCAGCGACGGTGCGGAGGGGTGCTCCGTTCCCGCTCCCGCTTCCGCTGCTGCTGCTGCTGCTGCGGTGGGCCCCGGCGCGCTGGGCTTCCGGGACACGTTCTTCCTTGGGGTGTACGGCATGTGGTCAAGCGATTTGGAGGTGCGGTGCAGGAGGGGCCGGTGGCCAGTGGTTGGTCTTATTTTGTGTTTGTGTAAATTGTGTTGTTTCGTTTTGTTTCACCCGACTGGCAGTTCACTCGTTTCAGTCACAGCGTTGCGGCAGCCTCGGTATCAGGGGGGGGGGCATGGAATGGGTCCTCTGGACGGCACGTCCCGATAAGACGCCGCTTCCGTGATGCCGTACGTTGCCGTAGATTGCTGTACATCGTGCCGTACATCGTGCCTTTCGGCAGCCTGCAGAGAAGGGCGGCTGCTCCCGGTATACTACGATCGCCACACGGCCGCAATCTCCCCTTGCCTATTCACCCCAAGACCCCGAACTTACACTTACATTACATACTAACGCACGAGGCCCCGTAAAACCCTTCATAACCATGCTACGGCGACAGCCTTGAGACTCCCCACACGTGCGTGTGGGCTCGGTAGCTAGGTCCCAGGTGCCCAGGTGACCATGCCCTACCCAGCTCGACCCCCGGAAAATACGCAATTCGCGCTGGCCACTGCTTTTTTCCCGCCCCGGATCTGACCTAGCACCTGCCCCGCCCCCGCCCGACCCGTGGGTCCGCCTGCTGTGTGTCGGCCTGACCCCTGGGTCCGTCTGCCGCTGCCGCTGTGACAGGCCGGCGCGGGCGCCGAGGCCGTCGATGCCGCCGTGCATGTAGCCTGGGTACGGTCGTGCGCCGCCGCCGTGGAGCCGTACACCTTAGGTTTGTACGTCAATGAGGTCATGCACGATGACCCAGGGCAGCTGCGGCGAAGCTACGAGGCCGCGTCGTACACTCGCCTCCAGGAGCTCAAACGGCGAGTGGACCCACGGGGGCTGCTGCGCGCACTGCCCTAGCTGTACGGCAGTGATGTAACAGGTCGCGCCCGCCTCCCTGACTGACCGACTGACTGACGCACAAAACGGCGGCGTCTTGTGTTGTGTTGTCGTGTGTTGTGTTGTGTTGTGTCCGGGGTGATGGGGCCGAGCTGTGATGGGGCCGGGGTGCCGGCCGGCAATGGTCCTTTCCCGTGGCACGCCTGCATCCGTTCACGCCTGCACGTCTGCGCGCCTGCGTGCCGCACCACGGCACGTCTGTGCGAGGCGCGGTGTATAGCTGCAAGCCTGCAACCCGCTGGTGGGCCGACTGTAAACCGAATCACCATGATGGTCCATTTGTAGCGTGATCATGACACGTGACATGCGGCATCCAGGACATGGCTCCTTTTGCCGGGCGGCTCGTGAGGGCCTCTGTTACACGGGGGGGGGTCAGGGAGGAGGCAGGAGGGGGCGGTGGGGCACCCACCTTCTACCACCGTACACTAGTAGTACCTTGCAGTGCATCCGCGCACTGTCTGTTCTCCCCTCCCATACCCTCCCCTGCCCCTCCCCGTTGTCGGGACAGCTGCGGCCGCGGCATTCCTTTTCCTTTTTTAGGTGCCGATGTTTTGGGATTCACATAGCCAGGTACCTGGCACATTTGAGTCCAAACAGCGTCATCATCATCAGGGTTAAATTCGGGGTGTGGGGTGAGGGTGGTCGATGCCACACGGAGGAAGCCCATCCGGTCTGCTGGCCTTGCCGCTCGACAGGCTCCGCAACCCGTCCTGGCGCGGCAACAGCCTTCAGTTCGGCTGGGCACAATGATTGCATCGAACCGCGGGAAAAGATGCGTGTCGAGGCCCGCTTTACCTGTGTAACCCTTTCGCCGCGTCGCGGCAATGGCGCCGGTTCGCGTTCCGTTCGATCGTCCAATACGACGCCATGAGGTCGCCTCGACAGCTTTCGTGAAGATTCACATAGTTGAGATATTTACATCCGCAACATCCGTCTTGCAAGTACGCACCTCGGCGTGCGGCGGTCTGGCATGGCAACTCTTCAACATGCGTCTGCAAAGGCACTCAAGTCAGTCAAGTGTAATGTTTAGGGCAATTTTACAGGTTGCACCTAAAATTACCGGTACTGAGACACAGACACTGCCGGGATAACGCGATGTCCGTCCCATCTTGGTTTTTAGGAACTTATATCATGCACCATAGAGTAAATTATACAGACTGGCCGCCGATTACTCAAATTGTCTCGGACTCCTTAGCGCACTTCCGCAAGTTCATCTGGGTTACCGCTTGTTTTCAGATAACCTTGATCAGTTCATGCTGATTTGGAAAGTTGGAAGTATAAAGGGGCTGGCGAATAGATGAGTTTCGTTGTACGGTTGCTTGCGCCCAAACATGATTACAGTTGACCGCCGTTTCCAATTTCACCTTTTGCACTGTAGTAAGTGCGTAGACTTATATTTGCCAAATATGACTGCCCTTGCGAAATGAGGCACAGCACACAGCCCATACTGGACGCTTTCTGACTACTGGGATATCTTTTCACCAAGCCAGCCATAAATGCAATTGCTATCATGTGAGCCTTCAAGTAACTGGCTACAGGCCTAGGCTGTCGGTGCTGCGCAGCGGAGTGTGACCAGCATGGCGTACTTTGTCCTAGCGCTGCTGCTCCTGCGACTTGCCTCCGCGGAGCCGTCATGTGATACCAACGGCACGATTGGGAGCTTGTGCGCGGCGTCGCTCGTCAGGGACCTGCTGGCCGTGCCGGGGTAAGGCCGCTGCAATCACTCAGGGCGGGGCAGCCTGATGGGGTTACACCCCGTCTCCCTGCTCTGGTTGGGTGACGCGCCGCGGTTGGAGTGCGATGGCGAGGCCTGTGGCCGTGTCCGTGTACCTCCCTCGGCCGGTGCGACGGAGCTCGCCCTCGGGCTCTGGCTGCACGCGGCTCAAGCCACACGCCGCACCTGCGCCTCCCGTCCCCACGCCCGACAGCTGCCGCGTCACCACATGCTGCGTCCCCCAGCCGGGTGCACGTCCGTGAGCCTCCGTGCCTTCCTCCCCCTCCTCCCCCTCCTCCTCCCAGCCACCTTCCCTGCCGCGTGCCGCCTCCCTGCAATGCTACCGCGCAGCACCGGATCCAGTGTGCGTGTGTGTGCAGGGGGGGTGCGGAGGGCACGGCCCAAGCACGGGACGGGGGTGAGGCGCCAGTCTGTCCGTATCCCATCCGACAGCCGACCCATGCCGTGCGCGGCTCCGGCTCCTGCCTAACCGAGCCACCATGGCGGCCTCGCCCCGACTCGCCTCGCCTCCTGTCACCTGTAGTAGTCCAGACAGAGCCGGGCAGGGTGGTGGGAACGCGGGCGCGGGTGGGGGCTCCAGGGTGGGCGCCGCCACCAAACACTGCGCCACGGCACGGCGCGACGACGGGCCTGGGCTGGGCTGGGCTGGGCACAATCCCCCTCTGGGAAGACGATGGGGCCGATGCCGAGATATACCCGCAGCGAAAGGGGGGGATAGGGGGCGCCCACTCCCGCTCCCCGCACCGACCCGCGGGTCGGTGCACCCACCCGGCTGAACATTTGACACGCCCATGGCGGCGGCCGCCCGAGGCATGCCCCCAGCCCCCCAGCCCCCCCTTTCCTCCCGCCCTGCCTACCTACCTCCCCGCCTTCCTGCCTCTGCCCACTTTCGGACTGTTTCATACTCCCGGGGGTGCTCCTGCGGGGCCTGCGGGTCACCTCGGGGCCCGCCCGGGTTCTTTACCTCCACCCCCACCCCCCCCCACACACACATGCCCGCATGTGAGCGCCGAGCGCCGACTGCGGTAGCCGGGCCGGCTGCCGCCCCCGTCGGTCGTGGCGGGCTGGCGACCTGGTTGGGGCGTACGGTACTGGCGCCCACCGCCACTGGCCACGGACGTGGCGACGTACTGAACCTGACCCGGCTGCCGCTGCTCCGCCCGCTGTCGCTGCTGTTGCTGTTACCACTGCCGCTGCGCAGGGCCCAGGTGAACGCCAGCTCGGCGCTCCGGGACCAGGTGGAGGGGCTGGTGGGCGACTTCCTGGGGCAGTGCCTGGGCATACAGGCGGAGCCGCTGCGGGTGAGTGAGTGGGGAGGGAGGGGGGGGAGGGGGGAAGGGGGAGAGTGGGGGATGCAATGCGAGATTGGTGCAGTGGTTGCAGCAGTGGGGGAGGGGGTGTGCTGGTGGTGGTGCTGGTGCTGGTGGAGGGATAAGCCAGAAGAGCAGCAGCCAAGTAACCCAGGCGACGATGGGAACGGACTCAGAGGGAGGGAGGGAGGGAGGGAGGGAGGGTGAGTGACTGAGGGCCGTTGGGGTGGGTAAGTAAGGGAGGGAAGGAGGGGCCGTTAAGGCGGCCGGGCGGACGACCGATCACGGCGCGCCTCGTCTCATGGAAGAGAAGGGGGAGATGCTTTAACGGGTTGAAGAGGGAAGGGGGGCCCGGCCAGGCCGGACGCCTGGGTCAGGGGTTCCGGTGCGTGTGTGTGTGTGTAGATGTATGTAGGCCGAGGACTGAGCGGAGCGGCGGGCAGAGGTGGTGATAGCTGTGGTGATAGCGGTGGTGGTGGTGGTGGTGGTGGTGGTGTGTGTGGTTAGGGGGAAAGGGAAGAGAGAAAGGCTCGGGCCTGGAGGCGCGCGCGCTGAGGGGATGACCGTGCTGAACGGTGTTTGGTCCAGCCGCCCCTTCCCCCCGCTCCCTTTCCCCCGCTCCACCCTCCCGCTGTTTCCGGCGCCATGCGTGTGCGCCCCCCCCTCCACCTTCCTTCCGCCCTTCCCCCTCCCCCCCGCCCGCCTTCCTCGCCCGACGCCGTCTCCGCCCCTCCGCTGCGGTATAATCCCCCTAACCTTACCCCCACCCCCACCTTCAGACTACAACGTCCGCAGGGCTTCTTGTTTCATTGTGCAAATTCACTCTTCAAACCCCACCCCCACCCCCCTCCCTGCTTGCAGCCGGTCAATATCATGGTGATGGAGCAGGCGGCCGAGCGGGGAGCCTCTCTGCTGCAGAGACTGGTTCTGGAGCAGTTGGGATTTCAAACCAACCTCAGCTTCGCCGGCATCTTGGATGTGGGTGGGGGTGGGGTAATGGTGGGGTGGAGGAGGGGGAGGGGGAATCGAGGGGAGGGGAGGGGGAATCGAGGGGAGGGGAGGGGAGGGGGAATCGAGGGGAGGGAAGGGGGAATCGAGGGGAGGGGAGGGGAGGGGAGGGGAGGGGGAGGGGAGGGGGAATCGAGGGGAGGGGCAAAAAGAAGATACCGCAGCGGAGATGGAGGGGAAGGGAGAGGGGTAATCGAGGGGAGGGGGAGGGCGATGCGGGACAGACCGGAAGCGTGGGGGAGGGGCGGGAGAGGGGAGGAAAGAGGTCATGTGAATTCATGGATAGTAAAGACGGAGCCGCAGCGCAAGGGGATTGGGTGGGGACGCGGGGACGTGGTACGGAGGGTGTGGGTTAGGGAGGGAGGGAAGGGGGGGGCCATCCGGGGCGGGGTGTGGGATGGTGGGAGCACGGTGTGCGGTGTGAGGGATGTGGAGGGCCCCTGGTGGGCACGGTTTGGTGGGGATGGGGCGTGGGTGGGTCGGTGGGTCGGTGCGGGGTAGCGGTGTGCGGGGTCACCTCCTCAATCCCCTAGGGGCACCTGTGCCGATACGTTTACCCCCTCCCTCCCTCCCTCTCCACACACACACACACCCGGGGGCCCTAAACCCAGTCCTCGATGTCACAACGCTGCCTCTCCTGGCGAGTCGGCAAGTGAGCCAGTCGGCGGACTGCTCTGCTCCTGCTTACTGCTGTTCTCTGTTTAGTCCTTACACCTCCCACCTCACTCACTCGCTCACTCACGGGCTCCGGCCTATCTTTGGATTACCCCCTCTCCTCATTGTTATGTAAAAGAGCATATCAGATATCACTCCCTGTCCCCCCCTTCCCTTCCACCCCATCCGCCCCCTCTTCCCCCTCCTCCCCCTCAGCTCACCGCCACGGTTTTGTCCAACTGGCGCTCCCCCGGCGGCCCCACCCTGGACGGCTTCACCATCGACCCCTCCGCGGTGGTGGACCTGGCCGACATGGATGTGTGGGCTCCCCTGGAGCAGTTTGTGATGGGCGACAACCACATAGACTGGGCGGACGTGCTGCCGTTCTTCAGACAGGTCGGGGGGCCTGGAGGGGCGGGGGGGAGCGTGTGGGTGCGTGCGTCGGGGGGGGGGTAAGAAGAAGGGTAAGAAGAAGATACCGCAGCGGAGACGGAGACGGCGTTAGCAAACGGACCCGGTGGGGGGGGCTGGGGTAAGGGTGGCGGGGGAAAAGGGAGGCGGGGGTAAGGGGGGCGGGGGGAAAGGGAGGCGGGGCGTGTGGATGCGTGCGGGGGTGGGGTGGGGTAGAGGGGGCTGTCGAGTGTGCGTTTCGTGTATGTGTGTGTGCGTGTGTGTATGGGTTATTCCCGTGGGGCCACAGAGCAGGAGGGCAAAGGGGAGGTTTGTTCCTTGGGAGAGGGCAGTGTGGCGCATGGCAGGTGGCAAAACTGTGCGGCAGGTGCCCAACCCGGCAGGTAACCCAATCCCACCCAGCGATGTTGACAAGAAGGACGAAGAACAACAACGTGTGTGTGGGTGTGTGGATGCGTGTGCGGGGGTAGGGAGGGTGCGTGCGTTCGAGGGCGGTGCGGACGGTGGGAATAGGTCGACCTGGCCCCTGCCTCAGCCCCCCCCCATACCATACGGCCGGGCTCCGGCCTATACGTGGATAACCCCACACACACACCTGCTGACTGGCTTGCACCCCGCCCCTCCCCCCAATCCCGCACACCCACACACGCCCGATACACACATACCCACACACATACGTCTTCCACCCCATCGCTCCCTCTTCCCCCATCGCCCCCCGCCCCTCCAGGTATCCACCATCTACGACGGCCACCTGATTGCCGTACCCTTCTCCGGCCAAGTCAGCGTGCTGTACTACCGAAAGGTACGGCTGGTACGGAAGGCCGTACCAGGACGCTGTGTACGTGCAAGGCGGCGCGCTCACGCCGCCAGGGGTTCCGGGCTGCGGCGGCTGGTGCTGAGTGGATGCGTGGGCGGGCGCGTGCGTGGGTGCGTGCGTGCGTGGGTGCAAGCGTGGGTGGGTGGGTGCGTATGCCAGGTAGATGTACCGACCGAGTAGGGGTACCGGCAGGCTGGTATTCGCCCGGCGGGTGTTGGCGTGCTCCGTCCCCCACCCACCCTGCCCACCCACTACCTCCCCAACCCCGGCCCAACCCCAACCCCAACCCCGCACCCCTCACCTGCCCACCCACCCTCTCCTCTCTCCCCAACCCCCCCCCCCCCTCCGGCCTACACGTGGATACCCCCCTCTTCCCCCACCCCCTCACCCCCAGGATGTGTTGGCTCAGTACAATTGGACCGCCCCCGCCACGTGGGACGATCTGCTGCTGATGGCCCGACAGATCAACGGCACCGACATCAACGGAGACGGACAGGGGGACTATGCAATATGCTGGTGGGGTCGGGTGGGGGGGGGCTCGTAGGGAGGGGGCGGGAGGGGTGGGGAGGGAGGGAGGAGTGGGGGTGGGGTAGGGGGTGTGAAGCGGAAACAGAGGAGGGAGAAGCAGGGAAGGGAAGACGAAATGGAACGA
The DNA here is from genome assembly GCA_030267565.1 of Pleodorina starrii. Lineage (NCBI taxonomy): Eukaryota > Viridiplantae > Chlorophyta > Chlorophyceae > Chlamydomonadales > Volvocaceae > Pleodorina > Pleodorina starrii. Next base: position 3,420,384 of record BRXU01000005.1, on the reverse strand, counting down.
GGCGAAACGTGGTGGCGGGAGGTGAGACGAGGCGAGGTGAATGTGACGCGCCCAGTGTCGCCCTGTCGCTGCCTCTGTCTCTCCTCCGCTCCTTCGCTCCTTCCTCTTCGGGAATGTCATACTCTACCCCTCCTCCCAACCCCTTCTCTTTTGCATCACACTCTTCAAACCCCCCTCTCTCACACCCCTCCCTTCTCCCCACACACGCACACCCACCCACACCCCCGCAGGCAGATGGAGGAGTGCTTGGAGGCTCCGGTGCTGCTTGTGCAAGTGGTGGCGCCATTCATACAGTCCATGGTGGGGGTGTGATGGGAGGTGCTGGGGGGCGGAGGGGTAGGGGAAAAGATACCGCAGCGAAGGAACGGAGACGGCTTTGGCGGGCGGGTCGACGGAGGACAGTCCTGGGGGGAGAGGGCAGGAGGGGCGAGAGCAGAGGAGGGTTTTAGATCTGGATCCGGATTGGGGCCCGGGCGGGACCTCCCCCTCCGTGGCCGCCTGGGTGTTTTTCAACCTGGCGCGGCACCCCACTTCGCGCGCCCGTCCCCGTGCCCGTCCCCCCCGCCGCAAACACACACACGCACACAAACTGCACGGATTTCACTCTCCACGCCCATACACACCGGCCTCCACCTCAGCAACTGCAGCAGCAGCAGCCCCCCAATCCCCTCCAGCGGGCCGACCTGCCCGGCACCGGCGCAGGCCCCACCCACCCCGCCCCACCCCACCCCGCCCCACCCCACCCTGCTCCTGGGTCGCTTCCGGTCCACCGCTGCGGTCTCGCCTTCATTACTCTCCACCCACCCCCTGACCAACCCCACCTCACCCCGAACCCAGCCAAGCTCAGCCCAGCCCACCCCGAGCCGCGTGCTTCAGGCTTGCAATCCATTCATGGCCCCAGCTTCCGCCCCATCCCTCCCCCCACCCTCCCGCCCGCGATGGTTCCAGCCGCGTTTCGGGCTACAACGTCCGTCCGCAGGATTCCCGGTTTCTCATTCTTGCATTACACTCTTCAACCCCCTCCCCCCCCGCCCTGTCCTGTGCTGCCCCTGTGCTGCCCCTGTGCTGTGCTGCGCTGTGCTGCCCCTGTGCAGGGCACCGCCCAGGGCTGGATGTTCGACCCGACCGACATGACCCTGCTGCTCAACAGCAGTGCCATGATGCGGGGGCTGGAGCTGCTGCGGGAGCTGCAGGTGGGGGGTTGGGGGGAGGGAGGGAGGGGGAGGGGGCGGGAAGGGGGGGCCGGGCGTGAGATTATGATAGGAGGGTTTTAGGGTTTGGGCATAGGCATGAGCATGAAGCTGACAAGCTGGCAAACGTAGGAATGGGGTGTGGGGGGGGGGTGGGGGGTGGAAGGGAGGACGGCGGCCGCGGCCCGCGCGTGCTGCCCCCGTGCTGCCTGCCCCGGGCCACGCCCTCTCCGCCTGTCCGCTGGGCGGGTGTCACAACGGCCCGGGGAAGACCTGTTCCTCTTTCCTCCTCCTCCTCCTCATGTGCTCGATTTTTGCACGCTGCCCTTCTCCTGCCTTCAACCCTGCCCTCCTCTTGCCCTTCTCCTGCCCTCACCCCTGCCCTCCTCCGACCCTCTCCTGGGGCTCCCATTTACATGTCTCCTTCAAGCATTCCCCGTCTCCACGCCCTCCTCACCCTCACCCACCCGCCCTAATCACACACCCCCCACCCCCCCACCCCCTCCTGCTGCCCCTCGCAGAAGCTGGTCCCTCCCCGCCTGGGCTGCGAGCTGGTCCACATGAACTGGCTATATGGGCAGTGCGCATTCACAATCAAGTGGAGCGAACAGTTCAAGGTGGGGGTGCGGGGGGGGTGGGGTGGGCATCTGTGTGTGTGAGATTGTGTGTGTGTGTCTATCGGTATATCTGTCGAGTTTGTGTGTGTATGCAGTGGCATTCAAGTCAGGCCCACCGTCCCCCCACCCACCCGCCCCAACGTCGCCTCCACTCCACCGCCCCGTGACACCCCCCCCCGCCCTCCAGTGCCACACACCTCCCTCCCTCCCTCCCCCCGCGCCCCCCTCCCCGCCCAGCAGCAACAGCAACAACTGCTACAACCGCTCAGTTTGTTGCAATGCCACAGCCGCCTTGCTTGGACTCACCACCTCGCTTTTCTTTTCAGACAAGAAGATCCCCCTCTCACCTAGGCACCTATTCCTAACGTTCCCGGGCTCCGGCCTGTCCGTGGATACCCCCCGCCCTCCCCCACACCCACACCCACACCCACACACCTACACACCCACACACCCACCCACCCACTCCCCTTCAGGCCATAGAGCAGTACGCCCCCCACATGCGGGGCCGCGTGGGCGTGTCCCAGCTGCCCGGCACCACCCACGTGCTGCACCGCCCCAGCGGCGAGCTGCTGCCCTGCACCCCCGCCACATGCCCCTTCGCCGCCAATGAGAGCAGCCTGGCGGCGGGGGGGCGGAGGGTGCTGGTCAACCGCGCGCCGCACTTTGGATTCGGCGGGTTTGCGGGTGAGTGAGGACGTGAGGGAATGAGGATGTGCGTAAATGCTGTCCTTCCATGCTGCTCATATTGCGACGTCTGCCAGCAGCCCCTCACAGCTTGCGCCTTTGGACTGCCGCCCCTTACCTCCCTCCCTCCCTCCCCCCCTCCCCCCTCCCCCATGGTACGGTATCCCTTCGCTGCGGCATCTTTTTGCTTACCTCCCCCACCCCACCCCATCCCACCCTACCCCCACCGCGACACACGTTCGGTCCTCAGGCGCGGCACGCAAGGGTCTTGAGCCCGGCTACCAGGCGGCCGTGTACACCTTCTTTGCGAACCTGGCGGGGCAGGCACTCAGCTGGGAGGTAGGGGTGGGGGGGCGGGTGGGGGGGTGGGGAGGGCTTCTTGGGGGCGTCTTTTGAGGGGGGCCAGTATGAAGAAGGTACCGCGGCAGAGGGAGGGACGGTGGCGGCGTCAGCGAGCGGTGTGTGTGTGTGTGTAGAGGGGGTGGGGGGTGGGGGGTGGGGGGGCGCAGGGGGGAAGAAGGAGGGGAGGGGGTGAGGGTGCAATGTGGGGATGGGGTGCTGGTGGTGCAGCAGCAACCGGCCAAAGTGAACCCCCTGCGGGTTGTGTGCCCTGCTCGACCCCCCTCCCCTCCCTCCCTCCTCCCCCCCCCCTGCTACACAGTTCCTGCTGGACCCCACCAACCCGCTGGGGCCCTTCCGGCTCTCCCACGTGGATGTAGCCCCCGACGGACCCAACTTCAAGAGGTGGCTGGCTGGCGGGGGGGGGGCCGGGGCGGGCTGCGAGGGGCGAGGGCTGGGGTGGGGTGGGGCGGGGCGGAGAAAGCTGAGCTGAGCTGGCAGGCTGTGACGGATGTGGCGGCGGGCGGAGACGTGCCATGGATTATAGAGCCCAGGAATAGAATCCAGGCTTCGGGAGGGGGGGCACGGGCGGGGGCGGGGTGAGGCCTCCCGCCTCCATTCAACTCCCCCGGGGGGGTCCCTAACTCCACCGACCGGCCTAGACCACCCTTACCACGTCCAGCGCAGTCAGCCTGCCCACCGCCATCCGGACTGCTTTCTCTACACCCCCCCCACCTCCCCACACACACCCACCCATCCCCCCACACAGACTACACGCACACCCCGCCCCTCCGTGCCCCTCCCTCCCTCTCCTCCGCCGTCTCCGTATCTTGTTCGCTGCGGTGGCGCCACCTTCTTCCTCACCTGCCTCTCTGCCTCTCTGCCTGCCTGCCCGCCCCTGCCCGCCCCTGCCCGGCCGCAGGTGGCTTGATCGTGGCTACCACCCGGACGACACCCGCGCCTTCCTGACCGCCTGGACCGACTCCATCCGCAACCCCAACGTGGCTCTGGACATACGCATACTCAACTCCTTCATGTACAGGCAGGAGGGGGGGTGGAGGGGGGGAGGGTGGGGGAGGGGGAGAGGGGACGGGGAAAGGGGGAGGGGGGAACCGGAGGGGTAATAAGAAGAAAAAGGATGCAGCGGCGAAGGGACGGAGATCGAGATCGTACCTACTTCCGCACCCCCCCTCCCCTCCCCTCCTGGCGTCGCCTCCGTCCTACCGTTGCGGCTTCATCCTATTTACTCACCCCTCCCCTCCCCCGCTCACGTGCCCCGGCCTATACGTGGATACCCCCCCCTCCCCTCCCCCGATCCGGTGTTCTTGGTGCCTGGTTGCTTCAACCAGCTCCAACAGCGCATCTCCCTGTCTTGAACACACACCCCCTCCCGCCCCCTTGCCCCCCCTCAAACAACCCTCCGCTGCGGTCTCCCCTTCATTACACCACCCCCCTCCTGCCCCCCTCTGCCCGCCTCCCCCCTTCTGCCTCCCTGCCCCGCCCCGCCCCCCTCCCGCCCCTTCAGGCGCATCCTGTCCGACGCCGCCGCCGCGCTGCTGACATCTGCCTCCCTGGAGTCCATTGTGACCAATGTGACGGAGCAGTTCGCGGCCGTGCTGGCCAATACCGCCAAGGCCAAGGAAAACCTGAGCATCGTGAGAAGGGGGGAAGACCGGGGGGGAAGCGCAAGGGGGAGCGCAAGTGGGGGGGTGGGAAGAGGGAGGCAAGGGGTAACCGGAAGCTTCCCGGGTAAGCGAGGGGGGGAGGTGAAGATGGGTTCTTCCGCTCCTCTCCTCTGCTCTACTCTGCTCTTCCTTGCCGGGCCGGGCCGGCTTTGGCTCACACCCGCGCGGTTGCTGGCTTGCTGCTGCTGTCAGTCAGCGCCCCCCCCCCCCCGCCCCCCCTCTGTCGGGTCATCATCGCTTCCTGTGGGTTCCGTGGTCTGGTTGGGGGTAATGGGGAAGGGGAGGGAGGGGCGGAGGGAGGGGAGGGGGGAGGGCTGCGACGGCCGTCGCCCTTTCATCTTGTTCAACTCACGGAAAGGCCCGGAGGGAGGGGTGGGGGCGGGGTGGGGTTTACGTTTCCCCCTCCCTCTCCCCCTCCCTCTCCCCCTCCCACTCCCGCTCCACTCCCCTCACATACACACACCCGCCCCCCGCCTCCCCCCGCCCACCCCCCCCCCCCCCCCCCCCCCGCCCCCCCCCCCCCCCGCGCAGATTCAGTCCGCCTACCGAGCAGCTCTGGGCTACACCTCCGCCTCGGCCCCCCGGCCTCCCCCAGATGCCGCCCCCGGCCCCCCTCCCGGCCGCTGCTGCTCCCTCAACCGGGGTCTGCAGGTCTACCTGCCGGTGGGGGTGGGGGCGGGGGCGCTGCTGGTGCTGCTGGCGGGGGCGGGGTACTGGCTGTGGTGCCGGGCGCATGGGTAAGGCGGGGGGAGGAGGGAGGAGGGGGTGGAGAGGGAGGAAAGGGGGTAAGGATGATAGATAAGATACTGCAGCAGCGTGGGTGGGGTGGGGAGAGGAGACAGTGAGCGGGAGAGGGGGGAGGGCGGTCCTCTTCCCAAGCACCCACCCCGCTTCCAAACCCAGTCCCGGAAATGATCCAAGTAACCCCCCCGCCCCTCCCCCCCCACGGGCTCCGGCCTGGATAACCCCCCGAGTAAGGTCGGGTCATGTTTTCATTCGACAGACCCCCAAAGCGACTCCTGGCTCAATATAACCCCCTCCCCTCCCCCCCTTCCCCCCCTCCCTCCCCCCCCCACCCCAGTCGCGGCCTGCTTGGCTCCCCCCTGCCCCCCAAGCCCCGCCCCGAAACCACACTGCTGGTCGCCACCCTGCCCGACCTGCCCGCTCTCATGAGGGAGCTGCCGCAACCGCTGCTTGCGCGGTGAGGGGGTGCTCTTGGGGTGTGTGTGTATGTGTGCGTGTGTGTATGTGTGCGTGTGTGTATGTGTGCGTGTGTGTGTGATAGGGGGGGGTGCGGAGGGTAATGAGATACCAAGTGGACGCCCAAGAAAAATCGAGCGATATGACAGAACGGCTGCGGCGTTGGCGAACAGGCCTTTGTTTCTTTGTGTGGGGGGGAGGGAGGGTGGCAGGCGCGGTGGGTGGGGGGAGCTGGCGGAATGCTGCCTGCACACCTATTACGGTATTACCGCACACTTCACACTTTCCAATCCCAATCAAGCACTTAGCCTTCGACGTGGTTCAGGGAGTTTTCACTGTTTTCATCATTCGAAGACTCGCAGCTTGCCTGATCGGACCCTCCTCTCCTCCTTTCCTGCAAATCCCCGCCCCCCTTACCCCCACCCCTCACCTCCTAAGCCCCCCCTTTCACACAGACATTCACTGTCACCACCACCGCTATCATCACCGCCCCGCCTCACCACCACGCCCCACCCCTCCACCCCACCCCACCCCACACCCCCCCCACCCCACACCCCCCCCACCCCACACCCCCCCCCCCACCCCCACCCCCACCCCACACCTCATCGCTACGGTCTCTCATTTTCCTTACCCCGTCCTCCCCGCCCCCCCCCCACACACACCACGCCCACCCCCCCGCCCCCGTTCCCCCACAGTGCACTCGCTCAGTACCTCTCCCTCATGCGCAAACTGCTCCGGCAGTACAAGGGCTACGAGGCCGTGCCCGCCGCCACGCCCGAGGACGTCCTCGACCTGGCCTCAGACCCTAGCATGTCTATCGCCGCCACCGCCGCCGCCGCCGCCAGCATGCGCTCCCTCGCCGCCGCCGCCGCCAACGCCGCCACCGCCGCCGCCGCCGCCGCCAAGCTCGGGGCCCCGCGGAGCTTCTCACGGCGCGCCGCCGGCGGCGGCGGCGGCGGTGACGACGACGGCGCCGGCGCCGCCGCCGCGGCGGCGACGGCGGCGCTGTCGGCGGCGCCGCTGACGGCGGAGGGCGCGCTGGCGCTGGGTTCGCTTGCGGGGGAGTCTTGGTTTATGCTGTGCGCTTTCGCGACGCCGCGCGACGCGGTGCGCTTCGCCGCGGCGGCGCAGCGGGGGCTGATGCGGCTGGAGTGGCCGCCGGCGCTGCTGCGGCACCGGAAGTGCGAGCCGCTGTTTGCGCTGCCGGTGAGAGAGAGGGAGGGAGAGGATGTGTGTGTGCGGAGTGTGCGTTAGCGTGTGCGGAATGTGTTTGTGTGTATGGGTTCGAGGGGGGGAGGGTTAAGGAAAGACGATCCGCGGCAAAGGAACGTGCGGGGTGGGAGGCGGTGTGGGTGGAGTGGGGAAGCAGTCCGAGCAGCCAAGCTGGCTGGTTGGCTGAAGCGGCGGGGGGCCGGGGGCAGATAAAGACGAGACCGCAGCGGCCAGGGGGGCCAACGCCGGCGAACGGAGCCAGGGCCCGGGAGCAATGCTTGCCGGACCATACTTGCGGCTGCGTAGGCGGGAGGAGGCGGGCGGTTCTGCAGGGCGGGCGGTGGTGATGGTGGTGGTGGTGGTGTGCGTATGCGTGTGCGCGTGTGTATGTGCGGGGTGGGGGGTAGGATTGGAGGTGTGGCTGCGCATGGCTGGGCTGGTCTGCCTGCGTCGCAGTGTTGTGTGTGTTTGGGGGGGAGGGGAGGTCGGCCGCTGCGTGCGGCCCTGCCCTGAAGCCCGGGCCCCGCAAGCCTGGACGACCACCGCCGCCCTTTTCTTCCGCTGCGGCACCGCAGTCCACAGCTCTTCATGACCCCGGCTGCATGTTGAGCTGTTGAGCTGTTGAGCTGTTGAGCTGCTGAGCTGTTGAGCTGTTGAGCTGTTGAGCTGCTGAGCTGTTGAGCTGCTGAGCTGTTGAGCTGTTGAGCTGTTGAGCTGTTGAGCTGCTGAGCTGTTGAGCTGTTGAGCTGCTGTTTTCCTTCGCTGCGGTTCCCTGCCGCTACCGCTGCCGCTGCCTACTGCTCCTGCTTATGACGCCTCGCCCTCTCCGTCTCACTGTCTCCATCTCGCTGTACCTCTCTCCCGACAGGCCCAGCAGGCTCTCGCGCTGGCGGACCTGCGCGCGAGAGCGCCGGCCCCCCATGGCGGCGGCGGCGGCGGCGGCGGAAGCGGTGGGCCGACCCATGGGTCACACCACCAGCCGCAAGGCGGCGCCGCCGCCCTGCCCCAAAGCCCCCAAGGCCACCACCACCACAACAACAACAAAAACAACAACAAGGATAGCAATAACAACAACAACAACTTTAGCAGTCCTAACTTGGAAAGCAGCAGCGAAAACGAGGTCCGCCGGCAGGCTCGAAGGCAGCACCAGCACCAGCAGCAGTGGCAGGCGGCGCAGCAGGACGGGCGGTCCCGGCCCGGGCCCGGGCAGCAGCAGCAGCCACAACAGCAGCAGCAGCAGCAGCAGCAGCCAGAGCCTGAGTCAGGGTCCGGGAGCCCCAATTATGATGGCGATGATGACGAGGACGTTGACGAGGCGTCGGCCCGGGAGGGCGCCGGTGGTGATGGTGATGGTGGCGGCGGCGGCCGGACGTGGGTGTGGCCCTCTAGCGCGCCGCTGCGGCGGGCTGCGGCGAGCACCCCCCGGGGTAAGAGCTTGAGGGATGGGGCAGGCGACGGATGAGGTGTGGGGACACATGACAGAGAGAGTGAGGGTGAGGCGGGCTGCGTTGGGCTATGCGGGGCCGCCGCCGACTGCCCCGACACCCGCCACACCGCCCCCCCTCCCCCTCACCAACTTCCCCTTCTCCCAACTTCTCCCGCATTGGCACCACTACAACCCCTCCCCAACTACCGCAAACCACCCTCCCTCACCCCTCACCCCAACCACCCTCCCTCAACCCTCAACCCCTCCGCCCCTCCCTCGCCCCCGCCCCACGACCCCCCAGACTCCGCCAGCGCCACCGTGCGCAGCCTGCTTGCCCGGAGCCACCGGCTGCTGCAGCTCTTCTCGCCGCTGTCGCCCTCCCCCCGCTCCATCAGCCGTACCTCCCTCACACTCAGCGGGGGGGCGCCTTCGTTCCGGGAGGCGCCAGCGACCGACGCGGCGGCGGCGGCGGCGGCGGCGGCGACACCGGCGGCGGCGGTGGGGCTGGAGATGGCGGCCACCACCACCGCCACCACTGCCGCCGCCCCATTGGAGCCGCGAGGCGGCGGCCGCCTTTCCGCCTCCCCGCCTGCCGCCTCCCCCACACCGCCCACGCACGCGGCGGCGGCGGCGGCGGCGCCTGCCGCTGGCTCGGACGCGGCAGTCGGGACGATGATGGCGGCGGCAGCCCCTGTGGGGCCAATCGCAGCAGCCGCGGGAGCGGCAGCGGCAGCGGCGGCCACCGGTACGGCCGCTTGGATGTACGGCGGAGCTCAGCAACCCCCAGCTGCCCAGCCCCGGTACGACACCCGCAGTCTCCTAACGGAGTATGACCTGGCGGCAGCGGCGGAGCCGCCGCCGGACCCCAGCCCGTTCAAGCACCCCTCCGCGCCGCCCGCTGCAGCCTACCCTTTCCTCGGCCAGGGCCAGAGAGGCGCCGCCGGGACGGCGGCGGCGGCGGCGCTGCCGTCGTCGGCGTCCGCCGCGGCGCCGTGGGTGACGGAGCTGCCGGACCCACTGGGCTCCAGCGCCGCCTCTTTCTCCGCGGCCGGATCCAGGACCGCGTCCTTTGCCCTGCGCCGCCGCGGCCTGTCCCGTCTGGCGCTGCTGTACGGCATTCAAGGCGGCGTCGTCGTCGCCGCCGCCGCCGACGGAAGCACCGTCAGCGCCGCCGCCAGCCGCCGCACGTTGCTCGATAGCCCCGCCAGCGCCTCGCCTGCGGTGCTCAGTCAACCCCCCCAGAGCCCCCCCACCGGGTTTCCTATCCAGCGGCCGTTTTGGGGCCAAGGGCGGGCGGCCGCCGCCGCCATCGGCGGCGGTGGCGGTGGCGGGTCCGTCACGTCGCTGTTCGGTACGACGGTCGTTGACATCGACGTCGTGTCGACGACGGCCTCCGCGACGGCGTTGTCGCCGCCGCTGCCGCCGGCGCTGAGCCCGGCCTCCGGCGCCGGCGGCGGCGGCGGCGGCGGGGGTGGCGGCGACGCCGCAGGCCTGGACTCGTTCGCGATGCCCTTGTTTGGCCCCGCGCTGAAGGCGGCGGCGGTGCAGGCCGGCAGCCAGCCCGTGTCGCAGGCCGTCACCGGCGTGTCGTACAACTCCCAGTCGTACTTTCCGCCGCTGCAGACGCTCCTGCAGCGTCAGGCCGCCAGCGGGATTGAGAGCTCGGGGCAGGTGCCTCCGCTGCCGAGCTGGCTGACGGCGGCGGCGGCCACAGTGGCCGCCACCGAAGCCGCCGCTGCCCAGCGGCAGCGGTGCGGCGACGGCAGCAGCGTACTGCAGGTCGTACGACTGGCGCAGTACTATCGCGCCGCCTACAAGGTGGTAAACGTCCGTGGCCAGTTGATGTCGTACTTTAAGTCCCCTGTCAGCGGTGCCGCCGCCGCGGCGGCGGCGGCGGCGGCGGCAGACGCGTCGGGCGCGGGACCCCGAACCGTCGGCGGCAGCAACGCCGGAACGGGCTGGCCATCGGCGGCGGCGGCGCCGCCGCCGCCGCCGCCTTGCATGCCCGCGGAGCGGCCGCCTGCGCTGGCGGCGCCGCGTTGTTCGTCGTACAGGCGTACCTTAACCGACCAGCTCGCCGCCCGGATTGCGGCCGACGACGCCGACGACGCGGCGACGGCCTCGGCCGTGGTTGCCGCTGCGTCGGCTGCTGCTGCCGCTGCTGCTGCGGCGGCGGCGGCCGGCCGCAGATCACCCCGGGCCCCGGCCCCGGCCGTGGCAGTGGAGGTAAGCGGGCTCTCAGCACATCTTCGAAGCGTTCAAAGGGGATGATGATACCGGTAATGAGGAAACCGCAGCGCTGGAACGTAGGAGGGACGTTTGCGAACCGACTGCCTTCTCTCCCCCCGTCCCCCGTCCCCCGCCCCAGCCCCTTTGCCACCAACTTTTCATTGCAAATACAGCCCTCTCTTGGCCGCCCCACTGTTACACTCTACCCCCCTTTTCCCCCGCCCTGTTCCCTCGCCCTTTTCCCCTGCTCCTCCCCCCCCCCCGTCTCCGCTGCGGTATCTTCTTTTTACCCTCCCCCTCCGGGTACAGCCCGTGGACATCGCAGCAGCCTCCGCGGGCTGCTCCGATGGCACCCCAGCAGCAGCTGCCGGCGCTGTTGGCGCTGCCGCCAGAGCCGCCACCGCTCCCGCCGCCACCGCCGGCGCAGCGGCGGCAGCGGCGGCGGCGGCGGCGGTGGCGGGAGCGGTGGCTGGCAGCCGGACGAGCTGGCCCCTCAGACCCGCCGGGCCCCAGCCGCCCAACAGCAGCAGCACCGAAGCCGCCGCCGCCGCCGCCGGCGCTGCCGCCGCTACCCGGCCCCGTGCCGGCCGCGACCCGCACCTTCATCCTCCTTACCACCAGCCGCAGCCCCAGCCCCAGCCGCAGCCGCAGCCGCGGAAGCTGGCAAGTCGGTTGTCGGCGGCAGCGCTCGCGGCGGGTGTGGGCTCGCCACCGCCGGCGGCGGCGGCGGCGGCGGCGGCCGAGTCCTCGACCTTCGCCGGTGCCGGTGTTGGCGGTGTTGGTGTTGGAGGTGGTGGATCGGGTGCCGGGGCGGCTTCCGGACCGGCGCTGGCGCTGGCGCTGCCTGTGCCGCACCGCGCCAGCAGCCACAAGGGCCCGCGTACGTTCGCGCGGGAGAGCAGGTGTGTGTGTGGGGATATGTGTGTGTGTTGGGAGGGGGAAGGGGAGGGGGAAGGGGAGGGGGAAGGGGAGGGGGAAGGGGAGGGGGAAGGGGAGGGGGAAGGGGAGGGGGAAGGGAGGTTGAAGGGAAGAGGGGGGTGACGCCGGGATGGGGACGAGGAGGAGGGCGGGCGCGGGCGCGGGACCCCCGGGAGGAGTGGGCTGCGTTCCGCCCTGCTCCCTGCCTCCATACGTTCGTTTCAATGGCTGGCTGGCTGGCTGCAGTACTGCCGTACCATGGCCGCGCTTTACCTTCCTCCTTTCTCCCCAATCCCCCTCCCCCTCTACCTCTTTACCACTGCGGCTCTCGAATCCTCTATTCTTACACCTTTTTCTTCTCCATCCCCCCGCCCCGCCCCGCCCCGCCCCGCCCCGCCCCGCCCCGCCCCGCCCCGCCCCGCCCCGCCCCGCCCCCTTTCCCCTTTCCCCCCTGCCCCCTTTCCCCCCTGCCCCTCAGCGGCCTGTTTCGCTCCAAGTCAATCCTGGAGGCCGAGGGCCGGCTCTTCCCCTCCGCCGCCGCCGCCTGTGTCGGATCTGTCAACCCCGGGGCCGGGGCCGCGTGTGAAGACGAGGAACCGGAACCCGAACCGGAACCGGAACCCGAAGCCGAGGTCGGACTCGACACGGCAGGGGCGGAGGCGGCGGAAGGCACCGGAGGAGGAGCCTCCCCCCCGGCGCCGCCGCTGCCGCCGCCTGGCGGCGGCGGCGGCGGCGGGTCGCTGCGTGGGACGAGCGACCGCCGGCGGCGGCCCTGCTCCGGGTCGTACTTGCCGCTGATGCGGCCGACGGCGTCGACGGCGGTGTTGGCGGCGGCGGCGGCGGCGGTGGCGGCGACGCCGCTGCGTGTGTCGCTGACGTCGTTGGGGGCAGCTGTCGCGCCTGGCGGTGGTGGTGGTGGCGGTGGTGGCGGCGGAGGCGGCGGCGATGATGAGGGCACTGACGCGGAGATGGGGCTGCTGCTTGCGGATATAGGAGTGCTGGTGCAGAGGTGCTGCGTGGGCGCTGTGTTGGCGTTGCACTGCTTCACTTCAATTTTGCACCCACTGCACCCACTCACACACACATACACATACACACACACGCAGAGAGGGCCGGGGGGTTGACCACATCTTGTCGTACCGTACCGCGGTTTGCGGATACGGCGCTTTGGTATCCACAAATCGTTTGGCGGATACGATCGGGTTAGGTGGCGACACACGCCCTGCGACTGCAGGTGTGTGTTCTTGCTTGTTGCTGCTTGTTATTGGATCTCGTGGGAAACAGCGGCGCCGCCTCGTCAAACCCCACCCACCGCAACTCCCCAGCCCTCCCCCAGCCGGCCGCACCAAACCCTTTCCCTCCCTTCCCCCCACCCTCCCTCCTTCCCCTCCCTGCCCTCCTTCCCCTCCCTCCCCTCCTTCCCCTCCCTCCCCTCCCGCTCCTCCCTTCCTACCCTCCGCTTAGCCCTGGTTCTTTGGCGGGCGGGTGTCTGCAACCATTACCAACAACACCACAACCACTCCCTCCGCCCCTCCGCTTGCCGAATGGAACCGACCCCTTTGACCATCCGTTCACTCTCCCTCCCTTCCCCTCCCTCCCCCCCCCAACCCATACACAAACACGAACACCAACGCAGGGGCCTCCGCGTCTGCATGGGTCTGAGCTCCGGCGTCGCGCCGCAGCACGTGTCGTACAACAAGGCCGCCAAGCGCATGCAGTACGGCGGCCCCAGCTTGCACGTGGCACGTGCTGTGTCGTACACCGCGCACGGCACCGCTTCGCGTTTGTTGCTGAGCGGGCAGTGCTACAAACAATTAGGAGCCTGGGCTGACTCGGTACGAATCTGTACGGTACTTAACATTGGCGAGTACAGATTACGGCGGCCGTACGAACTGCCGCAGCCGCTGGATCTCTACATGGTAGGTACGGTGTACGGCAGCCGAGGGCCGGGTCCGGCGGGCGGGCGGGCGGCGGAGAAGGGGGAGGGGAGGAGGAGGCCGATGGGGGAGGTTGCTCAGGCCTTACGGTGCGTGTGTGTGTTTGGGGGGCAGGGGGGAAGGGCGCGGTGTGCGTGTATATGGGAGGGGCCCGGTCTTGCCTCCTCTCCCTCACTCGGGAGCTCTCCCCCGTCAACACCCCCTCCTCTGCTCCCGCACTCCCCTGTTCCCTTCACACCTCCCCCCTCCCCCCCCTCTCCCTCCTCCCTCCCCCCTGCCTGCCTTCGTCTTCGTGCGTGTGTGTGTGTGTGTCAGCCGGCCAGGCATACTTCTTTTGGCCCCTCTCTTCTCGACACCCCCCCCACTCCTCCACCCCCTCCACCCCACCCCATCCCATTTCGGACTGTCATACCCCCCCCCCCACCCTCACTCCTCCCCCCTTCCCCCTCCCCCCCATTCCCCCCAAAACACACGCACACGCACACACACGCCCGCAGCCGCTCACCCCCAGCCAGGGCCCCTGCCTGGCCTCCCACCGTCGGCCCCGGGGTGCGGATCAGGTGCAGGCGGGGGTGATGGAGGCCCCACTAGGGGATGTCACCATTGTGTTTGTCAACGTGGTGGGGGTCAGCTCACTCATGGCCTGGGACGTGGTGAGTGAGGCGGGGGGAGAGCGGGGGGGGTGGGGGGTGGGGGGCGGGGGCGGGGGGCGGGGGGCGGGGGGAGGAGCAGCCTAAATGGGGGGGGAGGGGAAGGGTAATAAGGACAAAGGTGTCGTGGCGGAGGGGACGGAGGCGCATGACAAGGGCACGAGCGCCCCAGGAGGCAGCAGCAGCACGACCCGACAGAGTGTGGACTCAACCTGCGCGGAATGAAGGCATCGGGTGTGGGAGGACACACACACACACACACTCCAACCCCCGCCCTGCCTGGTGGCTGCAAGCAGTACCAACTCGCCTTGCATTTACCAGTATACGCCCCCCTCCCCCCAACCCCCCCCTCACCCTCCCCCCTCTTCCTCCTCAGTCGGAGGCCAGGTCGGCTCTGGCCCTGTTCCAGGTTGTCGCCACCCGCCAGCTGGCTGCCTTCGGGGGATATCTGGTGGAGCTGGCGGACGGACTGTGTCTGGCGGCATTCACACACCCGGGCGCGGCGATCAAGTGAGAGGGGGCTTGGGCCGAAAGGGGTGGGGTGGGGGTGGGGGTGGGGGTGGGGGTGGAGGTGGTGGGGGTGGAGGTGGAGAAGTGGAATATTCATGAGGGGCGGGGCGGTGGGAGGTGATGTGGACGAGGCAGGGGGCTCTGGAAGCGGAGGCGGCATTGGCCACCCGGGGACCCGGCGGTGGTTCCCTTGGGGGGGGGAGGGGTGTGGACGTATGAGGAGTTGGGCGGGGATGGACGCGGTGTGATGTGATGCGACATTGCTGCTGCTGCTGCCATTGCAACTGTTGCCTTGCCGTCACTGCTGTCCTGATCTTGCCGTGCCCTGATTCCGTGTTGCCGCGCTCCTTAGTATTTGCCGCGGCCTCCGCTGCTGCGGCCATTGCCTCCCTCCGCTGCCCTGATGCTGCCTCCACTGCCTCCACTGCCTCCCTCTGCTCCCTCCTCCCTCTGCTGCCTCCACCCCCTCTCTCCCCGCTGCCTCCTGCCAGGTGGGGTCTGACGGTGTTATCCCGATTGGTGGCGGCGGACTGGAGCCCCAGGCTGCTGGAACACGAGCTGTGTGAGGAGGTGCGGGCGGGGGGGCTGGAGGGGGGTTGGGGGGGCTTTGGGGGGGAGAGGGGGCTTGACCGGGCTTAGGCGGGACTGGGTTTGGGTGGGCTTAGGCGGGTTTAGGCGGGCGCGAGGACGCGCCTGGCCCTGGGACGCGTCCGAACTCCAGGGAAGTCGTTCTCGCGGGAAGGGAGCGCAGCGGCGGCACACACACACACACACACACATACAGGGGCCTCGGGGGCCGGGCACCTTGTGTGTGTATGCGGGTTAGGGAGGTGTTGGTGACGGGTGGTGAGGTGAGGTGTGGCAAAAACGCTTTCTCGAAGGTTGTGAAGGGAGTGGAGAATGGGGAGGAGCAGTGGTTTTGAGGGAGCAGGTGGAGCCCGGTGTTATGTACAAGATCCTTTACGTAACGTTTACCGTACGTATAGAATCCTGTACGTAACACCGGGGGAGTGGAGCAGCACCACCACCACCACCGCGGCGGCCCGCCGACCCGCCCTCGAACAAAACACCCTCCCCTCCCTCCGCCTCGCCCCTCCCCGCCCCTCGCCCCTCGCCCTGCTCTCAGCCCCGCCGCCCTGCGCAACACGCGCGGCGATTGCTCCCCCGCCGCTGTCTGTCTGCCCTTTCGCCCCCTCGCACGGCCGTAACCAGTTCCAACTTGGCCTTGCACCTCAATACAACTCCCCTGCCCCCCTACCGCCACCACCACCACCACCACATGCACGTACAGGTCGTTGTTTCGGAGCTGCGGCAGGGCCCCGAGTCTCCTGCACGGGGTGGCGGTGCGGGTGGGGGTGGGGGTGGGGGTGGTGGGCCCCTGGGGGAGGTGCGCTCGCAGCCGCAGCTGCCGCTGCAGCGCTGCAGCTCCCCCCTCCACCCCCACCCCCACAATCACCCCCACCCCCACCACCAGCAGCACCCGCAGAGGCACCTCCATATGCACTACCGACACCACCAGCAGCAGCACCACCACCACCAACAACAGCAGCAGCAGAACCAGCAGCAGAATCATCAGCAGCAGAACCAGCAACAGCAGAACCAGCAGCAGCAGCCGCAGTTTTCCGGTTCGCAACTGACGGGGTTGCGCAGCAGTGCGCACACGGTAGCGGACGCGTCGCTTCCCGGCACGGCGCTCGGCGGCGGCCCTGGCGTGGGCCCCGCCGGAGGCGGCAGCGGCGTCGTAAGCAGCAGCGGCGTCGGTGGGGGTGGGGGTGGGGGTGCGCTGGCTCGGCCGGGCAGCCAGCGGGCCCTGCCGTACCGCACCAGCAGCAACAGCCACGTGTCGAGGGTGCTGTACCGCGGACTGCGCCTCAGGGTACGGCGGGATGGTGGTTGAACGGCACTAGTGATGGGCGCGGCAGGGTTTTAGGGCGCGGTGGGAAGGCCAGGAGGGGGTTCAGGCGGCGGCGGGAGGAGGGCAGGTTCGCGGCTGTCGGGATTTGAACCAGCGACCGCTGCTGCAGCCCGGTTGCCCCGTTACCCTGTAGCCCTGTAGCCCGGTTGCCCGGTTGCCCTCTCGTGTCGCAACATCCGCGTGGTCACATCCTCATGCCAGTCTCGCCCTCGACCCCTCCAGCTTCCCTCCCGCGCTCCAAGCTCCCATCTGCCCCCACCACTCATACCGACAAACGGACACCGCCACCCCCTCACATCCCACCTCCCGGGGCGCGTCCCTCGCCGACATCCCCCGCCAACGACGCAAACCCCCACGCCGTGACATGCCGTACACCGTTGGCGCGTTGGGTCTGTGTCGTGCGCAGATCGGCATCGACGTAGGGCCCGTCAAGGCGGAGATCAGCGCCGTCACAGGCCGGGTGTCGTACAGGGGCAGGGCCATGAACCGCGCGGCACGGATCGCCGCAAAGGCTCCGGCCGGTCAGGTGAGACGAGGCGGAGGGGGGGGTGAGGAGTGATGGGTTGCGTGAGGGGTTGGGTGAGGCGGGGTTGGGTGAGGGGTGGGGCGAGGGGTTGGGTGAGGCGGGGTTGGGTGAGGGGTCCACTGCCACCACCACCACCACCACCACCTTAACCACCACTGCCGCCGCCGCCGCCACCCGCGTCCCTCACTCCGCAGCTCTGGTGCAGCGACGACGTCTGGCGCGCCTGTGGCGGCACCGCCGCGCCCCCACCCCCACCCCCTCCTCCTCCTCCTCCTCCCCCTCAGCAGCAGCAGCAGCAGCCGCAGTCCCCCGCTGCGCAGCCTCCGCTGGCGCATGCGTCTGTGTCGGTGCGGCAGGCCGCCAGGGTCTCCCTGGGGGGCGGTGGTGGTGGCGGCGGTGTTGGTGGGGGTGGCGGCGGCGGCTGTAACGAGGATTTCGAGCCGGCTCTGTCGGTGACTGCCCGCTACCAGGGTAGACATCAGCTCAAGGGAGTGGCGGAGCCCATGGACCTATGGAGCTGCAGGTGGGGGGGGAGGTGGGGGGGGGAAATGGGGGGGTGGGGGGATCATCCATCCACCTATGGATAGGCCGGAGCCCATCCGTGAAGGCGGATGGGGCAGGGGGAGGGAGGCGCTTAGCTGAGCGGGGTGCGCGTGCCTTCCCTGACGCCGGCATCCGTCACGGTTGCCCCCTGCTTGTATGCCCCGCCCCGCCCGGCCCCCGCCCCACTCGACCCCGTGCTGCTGACTGTCCCGGCGATATCGCAGGTTCGACGGCGGCAACGGCGCCACCCTCGGCATGCCATCCCCGCGGACGCTCTCGCCCCTGGTCGGAAGCAGATCCCGCGGCGCCGCCGCCCGCGGCGGCGGCGGCGGCGGCGGTGAAGGCCCGGCGGCGGCGCTGGCCGCGCCTGTCGGCTCCGCCGCCGCCGCCGCCACCGCCACCGCCGCCGCTGCCGCCGCGGCGGCCTCCGCTAGCGCCGTGCCGGAGCCCGTCACCCCGCAGAACAGCACCGGCGGCGGCGCGGGCCGTCATGGGCTGCAAGGACCGCGCGACGGAGCCGGCGCCGCCGCCGGCGGCGGTGGCGGCGGTGGCGGCAGCGGTGCGCAACTCCAAGAAATGAGCACACCTCGTCCCAGCCACAATCCGCAGGGCGCGATGGGCATGTCCAGCAGCTATCCGCCGCCGCGCGCCGTGGCCGATGTACGCGGCGGCGGCAGCGGCGCCGACGGCGGTGTTGACCACGGCGCCAGCGGCGACGACGGCGGCGACGACGGCACATGCGGCGACGCGCGGAGGCGTCGGGCTGGAATGCTGTCGACGGCGACCGCGGCGGCGGCGGCGACGGCGGCGACGGCTGCCACGCCGACGGCGACGTCGACGCAGCTTGCGCACGGTCGGGAGACACGACCGCCGCCGCCGGCGGGGCGACAGGTACGGCGTCCGCGTTGGTAACGGGGCGATGCGGTCCGTCGCCGTGCTGCATCACCGTCGTTTTGAGGTTGGCATTACGTTGGGTTCAACTATGGATGGGGAGGGCGCCGCTCGGGGGGCCTGTGGGGCCTCGTTCAGGTTTTGGGTTGGTGTCCCGGGGCTCCCAGGCTGGGGAGCGGGAGCGGGAGGGGGGTAGGGTGCGGGCTTGCTTGGTTGCCTTGCTTGGAGGGGGGGCCGAAGAATATAGGGGCGTTTGCAGCACGGCGCTATGCCGTACAGTACGGCAGTCACCAAGCCAATGAAACCCACCCACCCCCCCGGCTCCGTCGGGCGCGTGTCACAGCAGCAGCCTCACCAGCAGCCATCCAGCCGCAATGCAAACCGCAAACCGCGCCGCCCTCCGTTTTATGCAATTTCCACCGCAGGGCGACGGCGCAGCGTCCGGCTTTCCTCTCGCCACCCCCTTCGCCGCCGCCGCGGTTTCGCCGCCACGGAGCACTGCCGTCAGCGGCGGCGTCGGCGGCCACGGCAGCGGCGGCAGTGGTAGCGGCGAGGGCGGCGGCGGCGGCTTGCCCGCGCCCTCCCACGCCACCCTCCTGGCCTCGAGCCCCATGTTCGCCGCGACCCGCACTCACTCCGCAGGCAACCCCCGCGCCCCCGCCAGCCGCCTACGGTACTCGACGCTCGCAGCCCCCGCCGCCGTCCACGCCAGCATCGGCGGCGGCAGCCCTGCCGCCGCCGCCGCCGCCGTCATCGATGGCTGCGGCGACGGCGCCGTCGTCGTCGGCGGCGAAATCGACAGCGGCGCCGTCGTCGGTGCCGGCGGCGCCGGCGCCAGTGCCTGGATGGCCTCCTCCTTATCGGTCGTTGCACGTGGGACCCGTGGGTCGGTCCGACCGCTGGCGCCGCCGTCGTTGGCGTCGACAGCGGCGCCGCTGCCGCAATCCGGCGAGACCGTATCCGGCAGCGCCGGCGACAGCCTCATGTCCACGATAGCCCTGGAGATGGAGCTGCAGCGGCCGCCGCCGCCAGAGGCGCTGCACCCGAGGGGCCTTGCGCCGCTGGTACGGCAGCCAGGCGTCCGCAGCCCGGCCATGAGGTCCGTCGCCGCCGTCGCCGCCGCCGCCGCCGCGGCGGCGGCGGCAGCGCAAGCCAGCGCCGGCGGCATCAGCAGCGGCATCTTGGACGCCATGTTCACGGTCGCCACCGACGCCAGCGCGCACGTGCTCGTCCCAGAGTCAGTGTACGGCAACAGCGGCTTGGAGGCGCGCGTGGATCGTGAGGCGGTCGTGGCGGCGGCGGCGCCGCCGCCGCCGCCGCCGTCGACGGCGGCGGCGGCGGCGATGTCGGCGAGCGCCATGGTGGTGGTCATCGGCGCCGGGTCGGCGGCGGCTCCGGCGGCGCTGACGTCCGACGGCGGCGGCGTCGAGGCGAATCCCGACGCGACGACGACGACGACGACGGCGGCGGCGGCGTCGCTGCCGCCGCCGCTGCCGCTGCTGTCGCCTCAAGTCCGAAATGAGGAGTTGGAGGCGGCTGGCGCCGACCCGCCGTCGGCGTTACGTAGCCCTCAGGCACCGCCGGGGCTGTACGGTGACGAGGCACCGGCGTCCCGTGCGTCCGCATTCCTGCAGTTGCCGCCGCCGCCGCCGCCGCTGCCGCTGCTGGCCCCAGTCAGCGCCTGGGCTGCCGCCGCCACCGCCGCCGCTGCCGCCGCTGCCGCCGCCGCCGCCGGCGCGGCGGCAGGTGACGGCAAGGACCGAAGCACCAGCGACGACGGCGGTGGCGACTGCAGCGGCGGCGGAGGCAGTGCCGCCGTGGGGCCGATGTACGGCGGCGACCCCGCCAGGAGCGGCGGTGGCGGCGGCGGCCGCTACGGCCGTGGGCAACCGACTTCCGCCTCCGTCGCCGTCACGACCGCCTCCAGCGACGTGAGCGGCCTCAGCAACCCATGGGACGGTGCCAGCGCCGCCGCCGGCGCCACCGCTGCCGCCGCCAGCGGAAACGGCGGCGCGCTGCCCGACGGCGGACACCTGGCGGTCAGCACCGATGAGGTTTCGGAGCAACTGTTGGCGCCGCCGCCAACGCTGCCCCAGTAAGGGATGCTCCAGGCCGGGTGGCATGTACGACAGCGGCCGAGAGGTTACGCACGCTTCGGCGCAGCTGTTGCTGTGGCTGTTGTTGCTGCAGCTGTTCCTGTAGGGCTGAGAAATGGGTTTAGGGTTTAGGGGCTGCGGGTTTGGGGGGAGGGGTAAGGATGTGGAGGCGGGCAGTGGGTCAAGTCCGGGGGATGGCGGCGGCGGCTGCGAAGAGGCCCCGGGCGGGGGGACAAGGCGCGCACTCGGTGCAGTGCAGTGCAGTGCAGTGCAGGTCACACGCCCGGATGGAGTGGAGGCGCGGAGGAGGGCGGTGAGGGACGGGGGCTTACGAGGGGGGGGCGGTGCTGCGTTTCGGAACTGCCGCAGCCGGCGGGACTGATCGAGAGAGTGTTTCAAACCCTTGAAAAACGCGGAGACTGGGAAGGTGTGTGGGAGTCTTTGGTTGGGTCAGCGGGGTGGTCAGGGCCTTTGATTATTTGACGGCGGCGGCCTCGGCCGCGGCGGCGGGGCTGCTGCTGAGAGGAGCGGGAGGAGGGAAAAGGAAGAGGGGGGAGATCAGGGCGCCATGCGAGTGCAGAGAGAGCAAAGTATAATGTGGGTCCCGGGCGCCATCCTGCCGTGTGCGCCCCTGCCCCGCCCCCGCGCGGCGCCTGTGCTCGCGGCCACTTGCGCGATCTCCCGCGCGCAGGAGCGCCGCGCGGCGCGCACCGGGGGCGTGTCGGCGATCCGCGATCCGCGATACCCGATCCCAACAGCACTGCTCTAACTGGATGGTGATGGTGATGATGGTGATGCGCTGATTCTGTTTGATTTGGTTTTGAGCCTGGTTTGGCTTGGGCAGTACCGTATGTCTGAAGATCTGGATCTGGCTGTTGGGGATCTGGATCCGGATCTGGATCCGGGTCGTTGCGCTGGATTCGGATCCGGATTGGCTTTTCCCACTGGTACCGTGTACATCTCACTCGGCTGGGAAAGCGCCGGGGAGGAGGCGGCGGCGGGTGCTGTGCGGTGTGTGAGTCTTCCGCCTGCCCTCGGGGAGGGGGAGGGGGGCAAGGGGGGGGGGATGCTGAGTGCCGTTCTTTCTTTCCAAGGCTGCGCACTTGGCTCCGCCGAATTCATGAATGAACCCCCACCCCCGTGATGAGCGGTTTGAGTCTTCGAGCTTCCCCGGGTGTTGGATGGTCGATCGATGGCTTATATCAATAACAATAGGGCCGCCCCTGGCTGTTGGTTGTCGGTTATTGGTTGTTGGTTGGCTTCTTTCATCTGAGTGGTCTTAATCCCGCTGCTGAGTGGGCCCTGTGCCGCCTTCGGGGTAGGCCGGGGGTTGCCCCTCGGCGCGGACTCTTCCGGGCCCCCCCCGCCTGCCGCGGTTTCGGCCTCTTTGGCCACCGCAGTGTCAGGTAGGTGCGAGTTGCACCGGTGAGCGCCCGATCAAATCCCATTTGGGTTCCTCGGTGCGGCCGCTGTGGAACGTTGTTTCATTCATGCGGGGGGTTGATACCGATCCGCGATGTGCCCATTCCGCGCGTGTGGTCGCTCGATCGGCGCGCTGGGGACCGTTAACACACCGCCCCGTAACGCACGTTGACCGTTGACCGCGTCTTGATACCGTCATCTCGCACGGGGCCCCAAGCACCGGACTGCTGAAGCTTTTCCTGCGAAAGCCCCCCTGTACGTGTGCATGATTGCATATGAACAAATGAACAAATTCGCTGCACATGACGAGAACCTGAGCGCTGGGCATGATGATGATGATGATGATGGTGATGATGATGATGATGATGATGGTGATGATAATGAGCGGCGGTTGCTTGGTCGGTCGGTTTGGTGGGTGGTTGGTGGTTGGGCGGTGGGCATTTGGGTGCTGGCGTGGCGGTGGCGCCGAGTCGCGACGCACTGCGGAGGAGGCTGGACACGCCGTGGCCGCGCCGGTCCGCACAGCGCTGCGCAGCGGTGGCGGTTGGCGAATCTGGATCTGGATCTAGATCTGGATCTGTTCGATCGGATCATGTGGCGATCAGGAGTCACGCTGGCGAGCCGCCCCGTGAAGGGTGGCGTCATCGGTGCTGGTGTTGGTGGGGGTGATGATGGCGGGTGGTGGGGATGGTGGTGGTGGTGGCGCTGTTGGTGGTGGTGGCAGTGGGGGGGTGGGGGGCTGATGTTAGGGGTGGCGTGTGGCATCGGCGTTAGTGGTGTGGGCTCGGGGTTGGTGGTGGTGGCGGCGGTGACGGCTCCTCCCGTTCGTTTCCTCTCGCGCCGAACCCGAAGCCGAACGGGAACGGGAACGGAACTGGAACGCCGAACCCGAACCCCCGGGCACGCCCGGGGGAGAAAGATGGAGAGGAAGACGAAGAGGAAGCAGGAACCCGCCTGGTGGGGATAGGAAGGTTAGTTACGATGCGATGGGAGGTGGAGATCACGCTACCGGTACGCACCGGCATCATATATACACCATAATATGCGCTCGGGTAGAAGTCAGGCGGCGCTGGTCGGGATGCCTCGGCTGTTTCCTTCCTGCTTTTCCTGCAGGAGCGCGCTGTGTAGTTTTTGAGGACAGTTCGGTCTTGTCTCGTCTCGTTTCCCGCCCTTCGGCGGCCCCGGCGCCCTTCCAAAGGCTCCTGGAAGGGCAGGGCAGGGCAGCAGGGCAGGTGGGCAGCCGGAGGGAGCGGGATTCGCCAGGCCGACGCGCCCCTGCGGTGGCCGCTGCGTACCGCACCTTTCGGTCGGACGCAGAGGGCGGACGGCTTACTGCTGTTGATATCCCCGGTACCATCCAGTAGTACAGTGCGTACTACTGGCAGTAACCGTGCACGATTATATTTGCAAGCGCAAAAATGGGTATGAAATTGGTTTCGGAGCGTCTGGCTTGGGCGCCAGGTGGCGGCCCGAACCATCAGCAGTGTCATCGTCGTCGTCATTCGCCTTTTTAGGTCCGAAGCAGCAGTGGCCGTGGGAAGGCGCAGGACTGAGGGACTGCAGGACTGCAGGTTCACCAGCCGTACACATGCGGGCGAGCGGAGGGAGGGGCTGTGCGACCCCCTGCAGCGCGAGGCGCGAAACACATCCTCCTCCTGCCCTCTCCCTCTCCCGCGGACGGACAGACGAGCCCATCCCTCCCGACGCTGGCTGCAGCGCTGCATTCGTTGCATTCGGGCGGCGGCGATGGGCGGATGGGCTGGAGCCGGCCGCCGCCGCATGTGGGCGGCCGGCCAGCCGGGCGGGCCGGGTGGGTGCAACGGAATGGGTGGAGGGGCAGCCGGAGAGGGAGGCAGGCTCCCCAGGGAGGGGGGGCGGTCAAGGGGGAAAAAGAAAGTCCTGCGCTTCCTTCCTTCCTGCCGCGCCACCGGACCGAGCGGCTTACCTGTGGCGCCTTTGTGTCACTGCATGAGGGCATTTCCGGCGCCAAACGAAGGCCGGCCGCAACGAGCCGTGACCAGCCGTGACCAGCCGAGTCTTTTCTACTACCGGTATTGCAGTTCGTTGGCCCTAAGCCGGGCCAAGGAGTCCTTTCCGGCGACCCGTGAGGACCCGTGTACGTCGCGCGCTTCAAATCCAGCGCGCCCGGACCCCTGAAGCCGCGAAGCCCTAAAGCGAGATGCAAACGGCAACGGCGCCACGCCCAAATTACTATCGAGTCTCAGGTTGGTAACTTGGTATACGGTCTCAAGTTAATATATACGGTAGCAGCAGCAGCAATAGCACATCTGCTAAGGATGGCGCTCACAACCGCCGTCACGCTACCCACACCACCATCACCACCGCCATCATCTCGAAAACAGCAACGCCGCCGCCGCAGCGCCAACAGCGCAGCCCGCTCGCCCAGCTGCCGGCCTCCTCCGCGCCTGCCGCCGCCCCCGCATCGCAACGTGTGCCGCACCACCACCGCCTCCAGCGCCGCCATCGCCTTCACCGCCGCCGCCGCCACCGCCACCGCTCGCTGCTGCTGCCGCTTAGCGGCTCAGCCCGCCGCAGTCGCCTCCGCCTCCGCAGTCGCAGCCGCAGCCGCAGCCGCAGCCGCAACGATAGAGTCGCTGTCCGCCGCCGCGGCACCGGCACTCCGGCAAATGATCTGGCCACTGGTACAGGCGCTGATCTCATCGCTCGCCGTTTCGCACACAGTCCTGTGCGTGAGCGCAGCCCACAAGAAGGCCGCCGCCGCGGCTACCGCCGCCAGCGGCGGCGGCGGCGGCGGTGCTGCCGCCGCCGCCGCTGCCTCCGCCGCCGCCTCTCCGCGCCAAGCGCTTGCGACGGAGCTGCGGATCGCCCTTGTCCTGCTCTGCGCGATTGCCGTGATGCTCGTCCTTGACCCAGGGGGGCGCTGCGGCGCCGCAGCCCAGGCAGCGCTCGCCGCCGCCGCAGCGCTGGAGGTTCTTCGCCACTCGCCGGCGGGCCGCGACCGGCCCAAGGCGCCGCTGCGCGTGCGGGCGCTGTACATGCTCACCGCCGCCGCCTGCACCGTCGCCGCCGCCGCGCCGGCGGCGACGCTGCTGCTGGCGGCTATGATGTCGGCGCCGCAGCTGGCGCGGCGGGCCTTCGCCGAGGATGCCGTACTGGGAGCCGACGCCGCCAATCGCCTGCGCATCGGCGGCGGCCCAGTGGTGCTGTTTCTGGCGATCTTGGCAGCCGTACAGTACGGCAGCGTCGCGACGGTGGGGATGGCGGCGGCGATGGCGGCGGCGACGTGGCTGGCGCCGGAGGGCGATTGGCCGCCGGCGGCGGCGACGGCTTCGGCGGCGGCGTGGTGGGGACGGCTGCTTGGGCCGCGGGCGGCGGCCACGTCGCCACCTCCGAAACCATCCTTCATGCACGGCCGATTGATGATGTTGGGCAGTGCACTGCTGGTGGTGTCCTTAGCTCAGGCGATGGGGAGCGGTGGGTAGTCGGCTAGCAAGCTACCGTAGGTACTGTATTTCGCAAGCTTTGTAACAAGTTACTTTGCTAGTTACAGATCACTAATGATGCGTCATTGTAGAACACTGCCAAAAAGGCGGCCGCGGGTGAATCCCAGCGGCAGAGGGACGGGCGGTTCCCCTCCCACGTCCCACCCCACTCGCGTTGTCGGGTCTGTTGGTTGCCACGCTTCCGTCGCTGCGGGTTCGGTCGGCGCACCCGGCGGATGGGCGGTTGTTGCTTTGTTGTCGGCAGGGGCCAGGGGGGCGAGGTGGTGGCTGGTGCTGGGCGACAGAGAGTGTGTGTGTGTGTGGGGGGGTGCTCAATCCCACCGGCTGAGTGTGGGGTTCCGTCCCGTGTGGGGGCCGGGGAGGGAGAGCCGGAGAGCCCTGTCTGCAATGTTGGATCGGAGGGCGACTGCCCGGTGCGTGCGAGGCGAAGGGGCCAGGGTCGACGGACGCAGGCCGGAGATTTGCACGGCGTCCAAAGTATGCAGCGACGTCCGAAGTTAGCGGAGATACCGTATCTCCGCATGTTGGCGGAGAAGTTTGTTGGTTGGTTGGCACCCGCACGCCGTGCGCCGTGCCCGTTGCGGGCGCTGAAGCAGAAGCGATTCCCCGACTTCAGTTCAGTGCAAAAACGCTTTTCTGCCGCCACCGCCACCGCTCACACTCAATCATGTTTTGGCTGGTCGTGTGACTACCCCTCGGCGGTTGGTCGTTGGCGGTTGGTCTCTCAGGTAGTGGAACCGCACGATCCAACGAACCGGGCGCCGGCCGATCCAGATCCGATCCAGTGCACTGAACACACCGTCCTTGACGGCCACACATACCGCACCGGCCGTGGCTCCGAAACACACTTCCCAGTGTTTGGGTTTGGAGCCCACTGAAAGCCCACAAGGCAAGGCCCGGTCTGGTTCGGTCAGGCTGTACTATGTATCGTTCCTCAGCTGGCTGGACGAAAGGACGGCCCCCTTTTGAGGTCGGGTGGGGCGGAGCGGGTCCCCGGGGTGGGACTCTCATCGCCGTTGCTGACACGACGGGCGGTGCGCCTTGCCTTGAGTGCGTAATGCCATACCTGCACAACCAACCATCTAACCGAGAGCCCTGACAGAGCCCCAAGGGCAGGGGTGTGGTGGTTGTCACAATGCGTCTCGAATCTTTCACATCTTCGGTGTGACCCGCTGCATGTACGGCGCCCCCGCTGGGTGCACCGCACCGCACCGGCAACCCAAATTACCTAGCGTGCTGGTAACTGCTTTTTCGGCCCCGAAACCAGCACACACCCCTCCAGTTGCATGTACTCCCTAAGCCGACACGCATTCGACGTGGCCCAGAGGCCTCGGACAGGACAGGACAGGAAAGCATTATCGTGCCAGCCGGGGCCCGCCCAAGTGAGGATCGCAGTCACCCGAGACTCTCGCCTCATTCCGCGCCTCATTGCGAAGCCCCCGGAGATGCCCCCAACCCATCCCCCGCGGCGCCACCGCCTCAAATACCGGGCGCACACACACATACACAGCTCGGAATGACCTTCAGAGGCTCTGGAGTCCACTGCAGGGAAAACACACAAGCACACACACATGGCCCCATACGCACACACATGGCCACATGCCGTACACGCGCGATTATTGGAACAGGTCACCATCGTCTTGGTTGGCCTGGGCGACTAGTACGACAGTGTCCCTTTCTGCTGCATTCGCAGGAGCCCCCGTGAGCCCCTCCCCACGCACCGCCCCTTCCTCAGCACAGTGCAAAGCAGGCGGCGGACACGTCGACGCGCCCCTCGGGAGGCGCTCGCAGCCAACCTCTGTTCGAGAGGCATCCACCCCACCCACCGTCATCCGGCAGGCCCCGCTCTCCATTTTCAGGGTTTCAGGGCCCCCCCATGGTTAAATCAGCCTCCCCCTTTCGCTCCGCCTTCACACCTCCGCTCCGTCCGTGCGACACACCGACCGAGCCTCCGCCGCCACCCTACATCCTTTCCGGCGGTGGTGGGATAAGAAAAAAGACTCACCGCAGCGAATGGACGGAGACGGCGTGAGCGAGGGGCGGATGGGGGGTGGGGGATGCGGCCGGTGGTGGTGGGGGATGGTCACCCCCACCATCAACACCACCGGCCGTGAATCCTGTTCCCACGCAGCCGACCCCTCCTGCTCCTTCTCCTCCTCCTCCGATGTCCATCCGGAACACACCACCACCCAACCCAACTCAACCCAACAGGGCGACGCAACGGCACAAGCTCCGCCGCCGCAACGAAGCCGCCGCCGCGACACACAGATACGCACACGTGCGCGCGCCTCCTTGCATGTACGCGTCTCGCCGCCCCGCAGTGCAAACACGCACAAGAGGCAGGAGGGGCGGACCGCCCGGCCCCGAAACCACTGGCGCCTTGGGCACGCGATGGATGGCCGGCCAGCCCCCTGCCGCCGCCACTGCTGTCCCCCGGTTCCTGCCGCGGCGGATCAGCCTCCACCACCCGCCGCCGCACAGCACAGCACAGGTGGCCCTTCTCTCCCTCCCTCGCTCCCTCGCCCGGCCGGCCGGCCGGCCAGCGACCCGTCCGCCCGCCGCCTTCTTCCCTCCCTCACACGATCCGCTTCCGCTTGCGGCCCGTGTACTTGGAGTCGGGCGCAATATCATAGCCCTTCTTCCGCATCTGCTCCTTCTTCTTGAGCACCCAATCGCGGCCCTTGCCGCCCGACCCGCCGCCGCCGCCGCCAGTCTTGCGCCGCTTGTTGCGGTCGCGGCCGGCCATCTGCGCGGTGGGGTACGGTGCGGCACGATGAGGAGCGGCCGACGGCGGAGCCAGATCTGGACCGAGGCGGCGGGTTGAGATAAACCCCCACACGCACCGCACCCACGCCCGCCGCCTTCCAACCCGGCACAACCCGATCCCTGCCCCCAACTACCTCTACCAACTACCTACCAACTACCTCTTGTCAGTTGCTCACCCTCTTCCCCCGCCTTACCTTGACCTGCGCCGCCTCCTCCTCGTCCTCCGGCTCGCTGCCGTCGAGTCCCTTGGCCTGAGGCACCGCGGAGCTTGTCCCCACCATCAGGACCAAAAAGTATTTTTTGGCGCGGGTCGAGTGCGGGTAGTCCACCACCATGCCACCGGAGAAGCCCACCTGCGAGTGAGCCGGGTGAGCCGGGCGAAGGGTTCGGGCTTGGGGCTGTGGGTGATCCCAGCGGCGGCTGGTTTTGGCTTGGTTACCGACAAAGCGCGTTTCTCAACAAGGGGCGGCGGTTTCTCCGAGAGGCGTTTGCCGACACGTGTCCGTAACTCCGTGTCCGTGGGAGGCACACGCATTGCCTATAGGGTCAGGAGCCCCTGCGCGGGCTCGCGTGTGCGGGTGGTGGTGGCATCGCAGTGCTCCTCGCAAGCACCTTTAAAGCCTGCGGCGCTCTGTGCCCTCTCCTCCCCGGCCGCTGCTCCACCGCTGCCCAACAGCCCACCGGCGGGGCCTGGTTCCCCTAGGGTTCAGCCGCATCCTTCTCCCCATTCACTCTGGACCCTATACTCCAGTGTCCCTGTATTCACCACCCCACCCCTTCCCGCCCCTTCCCTCTCCTTGGTAAGGTCAACTGTATGTCCTGTAAGCATGGCAAGGGTCCTGGGTCCGTCCGCGAACGTGGCCTCCGTCCCTCCGCCGCAGCGTCTTCTTCAATTAACCCACCCGACCCGACCCGACTCGACCCCACTCTTTCCCTCCCTCCCTCCCCTCCCCCCTTGCCTTCATGGCCGCCGCCACCAGCATCTCCGCCTGCTGGTGGTTCTCCGGGTAAATCTGCAGCACCGCCCGGGCACCTCGCCGGAGGGCCATGTACAGAGTCTCGAAGAAGCGCTTCATGCGCTTGCTGCGAGCGAGGCGGCGCAGGGAAAAAGGCGGTTGGGGTGGGTTAGGGTGGGTTGGAGTGGGTTAGGGTAGGTTGGAGTGGGTTAGGGTAGGTTGGGGTTGGGGCGGGGTCAGGGTGGTGGACCCTCGCAAAGAGCGCACGGGCGCGCATGCATTCGGACTACGGGGCAGGCCCGTTGCTGGTCATCGCGCAGTAGCGGCTCGAGGGGCGCCGACGGGAGCGGGAGCGGGCGCAAGCACTGCCCCCGCGCCCGTCTATTTGGACGCGGATCCCCTCTCTTTTACCTCCCGCAACCCCATCCCCGCCCCGGGCCTCTTTCGCCGCCTGTCCTGTTCTCTGCGAAGCGGGGGTGCGGCCGTCATGACGGCCGCCAGCCACCCAACCGCCACCGTCAGCGCGCTCCTCCTCAACATGTTCGCCCCCCCGCCCGCCCGCCCGCCTGGCTGTACCCTTCCGAGGGTGTCTGGATCCCAACGCACCCCCACCACCCCCACCAAGAGGACATCTCACCGCGGGTCGTGTCCGCTCCTGTCTGCGTTGCAGAGCCACTGCACCGCCGAGATGCTGATGGCTCCGTCGAAGGCCCCCGGGCGCAGCGGCAGACCGTGACCCAGATCGCCCAACACCAGATCACCCTCGACCTGGGTGGGGGGGTTCAGGGAGTGATATTCTCCTTTATAAAATAATGAGTGGGGGGGCACCACCACCGCGGGATAGGGGGAGGGGGAGGAGGGGGAGGGGTGAGGGCGTAGGGAGAGAAGCGGTGACAGGAGCGGGGCCGGGGCAGGGAGGGTGATAAAGGATGGGGTGTGTTCCTGTGCGCCACGATGCGGAGCCCAGAAAGCTGGCCGGGCGCGGCACCTGCAGGCACCAGCTCCGGCCCTTAGCCATCCGAGTCCCTCGCCAGCCGACCCGTCGTACAACGAGCCAACCAACCATCCAACAGAGGCCCACCGGCGAGAGGCGCTGACGCCCACAGTAGCCACAGCCACACCCCACACTCCACCCCCTGCCACCCCCTCCCTCTCCCTTCGTTGCGATATCCGTTCTCCTCACCTCCCTCTCCGCCGCCACGTCCAGCATCGCCGCGCTGATGTCCAGCCCCAGCCAGGTGTGTCCCGCCTCGCTCAGCGCCTCCCCGGACAGCCCGCTGCCGCAGCCCAGGTCCAGCAGCATGCGGGGCAGACCGTCCTGAGGCAGCGCCAGCAGCTCCAGAGCGCGCTCCGTCAGGGAGGCCTGGATGGCGATCATGCGGCTGCGGGGGGGGTTGGGGGGAATGTGCGGGCGGGGTTGTCCACGGGTTGGGGAGTTTTAGGGTTTTGGGCGGGGTTGGGTTGTCCACGGGCGGGGTTGGGTTGTCCACGTATAGGCCGGAGCCGGGCCGGGCCGGGCCAGGGGGGGGGGGCAGGAAGTGATGTGCTTCACTAAGCGCCCTGCCCACGCTCGGAAGGCGGACTTCCAGCAAATGCGACTTGCCTGTTCGTGGTGTACTTCCGCGCCTCGTCCTCATTGTAAAAGATGTCCGGTGGAGCCACATGCTCCGGCCGCTCGCCTTTGCCCATGGTTGAGCGGAAGCGAGACTTGTGAGCTGCTCTATGTGTAAGCTATCGATGAAACTAAAAGGTACGGCTGTCCCTCCGCCTAGAACGACGAAAAGCCGGAAGTACGAGGCCGCGCGGACCCGGGGCGTGTCGCTGCTGATTGCTGTTTAGCTACTTCGGCAACCCTAGCCTGCACCAAAAATGTTGCATGTTAACAGCTCATAGATATTGGTTCAGGGCAATGCCGGTACATGCCCAAGGTCTGGCAGTAAAACAAGGCGAAAACGTACTTCCATCTCCTCAAGCTTTTGCAGAGTAATGGACTTCAATGGCATCAACTTGGGCTTGCACAGAATTTCGGTCAAGTTGCCCTTTTCGCTAACAACTAGACCAGCCTTTGGCAGCACCTCTTTGACAGCTGGTGCCTTCGGCGAATTCATTTGGTGCAAAACAATGCCATACGCATGTCCAAACAGTCAACTACGGCGGCGCCGCCCGTTCGCAAGTCTGATAAGAAAGACGGTTGTAACTTTTTATGTGGAGCTATTGCTGTAGCTCTACACGCACAGAGTGCAAAAACTTCACAACCGAATCGCTGCGGGTATATGTTCGCTCTCAACCGAAAAACCGCCCCCGCTCCGAAGCGCCGTACTTCCGCTCGCGAAGTTTCTTTTTCGAGAAGCCCGATTGTCGCTAGCATATATGGTCGGTTTCGACAATAGTGACCCAACGCATCGCGCGTACAAGTGCTAGGCATCAGGTTGAGGCTCCCTCTCAGCGCTTACAGCTTTGGCTTCCCTCATCGCAACGGTTTCGCAAATGGCTGGGGACGAGGCGATTACTACTCCCGCTCTCATTGAGGAGCCAACGGAGGAAACCAACCCTGATCTGGCGCCGTTGCCGACGAACGAGGCTCTTGGTGAGTAGGCGCCATGTCGCGATGAATGCACACCTGCCTACGCCCCGGGGCCCCGCACCAGCACTCTACCGGTCCGATTCTCCATGCAGGCGAGCCCTATACTAACGAACCTATCGACGATGACCTCGATTACGGCGACAAAGTCGGCCAGGAGGTTCCGCTGACGGTGAGAGCTGTGGCTTTGTAAAAAACTACTGCCGGGCCCCAGGATAGCCTCCGCTTTGCCCGCCGCCTGCTATACATCTCTCTCTTTTCGATCTCGGCGATCTGAATCAATCGCCCAACAGTTGTTTGACAGTTGTCTGCACTCGCACGCTCGCGCGGCCTCTGCAATGCCGCCACCACAACCACCCGCAACCTCGCCTCGTCACGAAGTCGCCACCCACACCTCCCCTGCGCGCGTGACCAGCACATATGCCTGCACAATCCTTGCATTGTATGTTGAGCGGTGCACGTGCAGGCCCGTGCCTCTTACGTGGGGGAACCTGGACGTCTCCTCTTCTGCAGTAGATGCCCTGCGCCGTCTCTGCCTCCTTTCCTTCTCCCTTCCAACTGCTTTCCTCTGCCGCCGCCGCATCCTCCGCTGCTGGGCTTCCGTGGCCCACGACGTTTCTTGTCCATGACACGACGCGATCCGCCATCGCTCCGTCCCCAACACCCCGTTCCTGCCACTTCCGCCGCCGCCGCCACCGCTTCTGCTCCCGCCTCCTCCGCCTCCTCCGCCGCCTCCTCCTCCGCTGCCGCCGCCCTTGCCTTTCCTCCCAGGATGACGGCGGCCTGATTAAGAAGATCATCACCGCCGGAGAGGGCTGGGAGTCGCCGGAGGCCGGCGACGAGGTGACGGGTGAGAAGACTCCGCAATCTGATTCCCTCTTCCCTTTTGCCACCTTTAGGATGCCGCTCCTCCTGGCAGTCAGCCCGCCTCTCGGTAGCGGGTCAGGAGGGGCAGGAGGCTTCTCGGCAGCGGGCAAGCGCAAGCGGCGCTCTCGGTGGAGGCGCTCTCGCAGCAGCGCTCAGCGACCCGAGCTGTCCCGCGCCGCGCTGAGCTCCTTGGGCCAACGCCATGACAGGAGGCGCATCAGGGCTTTATGTTGCCCTGCGCTGCCGTTTCAGGCTCCAGGCCGTTTCTCAGCCTTTGTCTGCCTTCCTGGAGGGTGCTGCGGACGTTGCCCATCCCGTCATTTATCCCGTCATTTATTCATCCGTCAACATTTTGTTGATGGATGGCCCCACTGGCTGCCCTTCCGAGCTCCCGACTACCGACTCCCGCAGCCCCTGGGGTCCGTTTCCGATCTGGGTCACTTTAACTCCGCTTGGCCCCCACATCCCATCCCATTCGCTGCGGTACCTTTTTTCTTACCCACCACCATCCCAGTCGCACCCGCAGCCCATCCGTCCCTGCCCTTATCCCGCCCCCCTGCCTGATCAAACTGCAACCTATCGCAACCAATCGCCGTCCCAGACAACCACTTTCAACCGCCATCAACCGCCACCAACCGCCTTGACGGCCTTCCGTACCCTTGACCCGCAGTGCACTACGTGGGCACGCTGGAGGATGGGACCAAGTTCGACAGCAGTCGCGACCGGGACGACCCCTTTGTCTTCACAATCGGCCAGGGTGAGTGCACCGCGGGGTGCACCGCGGGGTGCACCGCGGGGTGCACAGCGGGGTGCACCGCGGGGTGCACCGCGGGGTGCACAGCGGGGTGCACAGCGGGGTGCACAGCGGGGTGCACAGCGGGGTGCACAGCGGGGTGCACAGCGGGGTGCACCGCGGGGTGCACAGCGGGGTGCTGCTGGGGTTGGGAGTTGGGCGTTAGACGGTGTGCGACTTGAGGGGGTGGGGTGGGGTGGGGGGCCGTTTTGGGTGGTCTGCGTTTCAATAATTGCGTGTCTGGTGGGTTATCTGCACACCGGGGGGTAAATGACGTTGGTCCAGGGCAATACACGTTGGGGCGGCGGCCCAGGTGGAGTCATACCGGCCTAGGCGCAGGGGCTGTGTCGCGGAGGGTCAGGGCTGACAGGATGGCGGACAGGTGCTGGTGGTGGTGGTGATGATGGTGGTGGTGGTGGTGGTGGACCTCTGCACTAATGCAAGCCGGTGGTGGTGTTGCTGCGGGTGCTGCTGGTGGTGGCGGCGTTTTGCGGGGCGCTGTTGTTGTTGTTGGGGTGGTGGTGGTGTTGAGGCGATCCACAAAGTTGAGAGGAAGCGGCGGTCCAAGCAAGCGGATCGCCCAGTGCACGCAGCTCGGGGGGCGGTGATGGTTTCGGGCTTCGTCCCCGGCTTCGTTCGTCCACCCGCCGACGTCTCCCCATGGGGACGCACCGGACGTCTCTCGCTCCGTCACGCACTGCGTGTCGCACCAGGAACCACCAACACCTGCACCACCACCACCACCTGCACCACCGGCTCCTGCACCACCGGCTCCTGCACCGACCCAACCCGCGCCGCACCGCGCCGCACCGCACACTCGCCAGGCCGCGTGATCAAGGGCTGGGACCAGGGCGTGGCCAAGATGAAGCGGGGCGAGAAGGCGCTGCTCATCTGCAAGCCCGAGTACGCCTACGGGGCGCAGGGCAGCCCGCCCAAGATCCCGCCCAACGCCACCCTGCACTTCGAGGTGAGGTGCGAGTGGCGCTGCCTGTGTGTGCTTGTGTGCTTGTGTTCGTGTTTTGGTACTTGTGTGTGTTTTTGTGTTTGTGGGTTTGGAGCACAACCGCCATTCTTCTCCATCATTCGCCTATCGCTGCGGTGTCTTCGCCGCGGCACCTTTTTTCGTTCTATCAACGCCCATCAACGCCGGCCCGCTGGTTCTTACAGCGGTTGGTGCTTGGTGGCTGCCCCCAGTCTCTTATCAATATCCGCATGTCCCTCTCCACCCTTACCCACCCCAAGTGCCACCACCACCACCACCACCACCTGTCTCCCCGGCCGTCCCTCCCTCGCCCTCCCCCACCATGCATTGCACTCGAGCAACCCTAAAATCCTTAAAAAAAACCCTTAATAAACCTGTCCCCCGGGCTCCGGCCCTACACGTGTTCACCCCCCTGTGCCCTGTCACACCCACCCACCTTCTTCCATCACTCCCTCCTCCTCTCCCCCTCCTCCTCTCCCAGGTGGAGCTGCTGAGCTGGCGCAGCATCAAGGATATCTCGGGCGACGGCGGCGTCATCAAGACCGTCACGGCGGAGGGCAGCGGCTACGAGCAGTGCCACGACCTGTTTGAGGTCAAGGGTGGGTGGGTGGGTGGGTGGGTGGGTGGGTGGGTGGGTGGGTGGGTGGGTGGGTGGGTGGGTGGGTGAGCGACAGCCGACTGCCGACTGCCGAGCAGCAGCCCTGCCCCTGCTGCCCCGAGCCGCCTTCACCGCATGTCGAGATACCTTTCCGCTCCGCTGAAGAGCCTTTCACCCGGACGCGGCGCCGCGCTTGCTCACCTGCTCACGCTGCTCGCTCGCTTGCTCGCTTGCCTGCTCTGTCGCTCCGTTTAAACCGATCCGGATCCGGGTCCCGCTGCCGCCTGCGCTAAGCAACCCGCCGGCCCTGCTCGGGGGCCCCGCTTCCAACAACGTCCCTTGCACGTCCCGCCCGCCCCCGCGGCCATGTGTCGTACAGTGTCGTACATCGCCCGCGTGGCCGGCTCCGACAGCCCCTTTGCCTCCGCCGACGAGGTGCTGTTCCCGGTCAGTGAGGGGCTGCTGGTGCCGGCCATCGGGGTGGCCCTCAGGACCATGAAGAAGGGCGAGAAGGTCAACCTCAAGGTCAAGCCGGCATGTGAGTTTCGGAGCCAGGTGTAGCCGTTAGTTCCGTTGGTTCGGTCGTTGGTTCCGTTGGTTCCGTAGGTTGGTAAAGCGTAAAGCTATGAACGAGCTTTCGGAGGAGCGCGTGCCTGCACCATAATTGTGTTTGTGTTGTTCCCCTGGGTTTGTCGTTTTGAGGACGTGTTGGATTGGTGTGTGTGTGTGTGTGTGTGGGGGGGGGGTGTTGTCGTTTTGTGGTGATGTGTGAGGGGTCGCAGCGGCAACGATTCAAACGACGAGCGAGGGCAGAGCCACACGAGAAACACACAAACCCGACCCACATGGGAATGACAACCGCCCCACTGAACGTCCGTCCCCTGAACTCATCGGCTCGCGAGTTACTTCACCACCCGCTCCGCCTGACCTCTTGACCTCTGACTCGGACCTCTGACCTCTGACCTGAACTGACCTCTGACCTCTGACCCGCTCGCCCCCTCCCCCTCCCATCCCCAGACGGCTTTGGCGAGGCGGGCAGTGAGCAGTACGGCGTTGGGCCCAATGCGGATCTGGAGATCGATCTGGCGCTGCTGGACTGGCACCACGTGAGTACGACAGTACGACGGCGTCGCGTAGCCAGCCAGCTTCGTCTCTTTGTCTGGGTATGCCGCAGGAGGCACCACACCGGCACCAGCTCGACAGCACCGCCCGACCTCAGGCGGGTCCTCCTCCCGCACTCAACCCCCCTCCGGCCCCCCTCTGGCGAGCACCCTCTCGGACCCCCTTTTCACCTCCTTCAGCTCCCACCGTCACCTCTCCCTTTGCCCTCCTTTTGCACACGCTGAGGGGCACCTCTTCCTGCGCTCCCTCCCTCCCTCCCTCCCTCCCTGCGCTCCCTCCCTCGCTCCCTTTCTGCGCTCCCTCCCTCCCGGGTTGTCGACAGGTCGAGCATGTGACCCCGGACGGCGGCGTTGTGAAGAAGACGCTGGTGGCCAGGGACGACGAGTTCCGAAAGCCCAACGACGGAGCCAGGGTCACGCTGAGGATCACCGGTGGGTGGGTTTGGTGGGTGGGTTTGGTGGGTGGGTTTGGTGGGTGGGTTTGGTGGGTGGGTGGGTTTGGTGGTTTTGGTGGGTGGGTGGGTGGGTGGGTGGGTGGGTGGGTGGGTTTGGTGGGAATTGAAAAGGGGGGTATCCCTCTTATGGGAAGGAAAGGTTCGTTGCGCTTTCGCGACGCGGCGTGTGAAGGTGACGTCACCGGCTCTCGTCACCTCTGTCTCGCCGCCGCTCCGCCCCTCCGTCCTGCCCTCTCTTACCTCTCCTCCCTCCCCCCACCGCTTTCCATCCTTTCATCCTGTCA
This sequence comes from Pleodorina starrii, assembly GCA_030267565.1. Taxonomy (NCBI): domain Eukaryota; kingdom Viridiplantae; phylum Chlorophyta; class Chlorophyceae; order Chlamydomonadales; family Volvocaceae; genus Pleodorina; species Pleodorina starrii. Next base: position 3,383,506 of record BRXU01000005.1, on the reverse strand, counting down.
GCCGGCTCCGCTTGGAACACTGTCCTCTGCTTTCCCGCTCTGCAACGGCCCAATCCACCACCACCACCAGCACACCCACCACCACCGCGCAACACCCCTCACCTGCCCCAACCCCCTCGCAGGCAAGGTGCTCCCCGACGGGCCGGTGTTCATGCAGCATCATGAGGAGGGCAGCGAGTTGGTGTTTATCACTGCGGAGGAGCAGGTGGGTGAGATGGGGCGGGGGCTGGGGCTGGGCAGGGGGCGGCGGCGGCGGCGGCAGGGGTTGGAGGGGGTTTGGGAGTGGTTGGAGCTTGGAGGGGTTGGCGGGGTTGGGATGTGGGTAAAAAAGGACAACCGCTGCAAGGCACCCCGGGCTGGGCTCAACGGGTGGGGGCCTTCGGGGGTTGCGGAGCGGAACGCAAATGGAACGCAAATGGAACGCTCTCTCTCCGGCTTCGGCTGAGTGCTTCCAGGACGGGCCGCCGCCTAGCGCCCCACAACCGCTCAAGAAGCCACGCAGGGGCGGTGGGGCCCAAACCAAAGCGCGACCACCCAGGCGCACACGCGTTCTTCCGGCAGTCGCGTGCGCGTCGTCCGTTGCTGCTTGGCTGGCTCCGAAACCGTGATTACCGGCTCCGAAACTATGGTAATCGGCTCCGAAACCATGGTAATCGGCTCCGAAACCGTGGTAATCGGCTCCAATGCGCGGATCCGATGTCCTGGCGACCCTGGCTCTCGTCCGTACAGGTGTGCGAGGGCCTGGAGGCCGCCGTGATGAAGATGAAGCAGGGCGAGAAGGCGATCGTCACCATCACCGACCCCGCCCAGGGCTACGGCTCCGAAACCGAGTTTGCGGGCCCCCTGGCGCCGGTGCCACCCGGCTCCTCCATCCAATTCGACGTGGAGCTGGTGCAGTTTGAAAACGTGAGTACGGCAGTACGGTAGAGTACGGTAGTATGGCAGTACGGCATCGTCACTCGCCTGCGTGTGCCTGCGTGTGTATGTACGACATGGTGTTTCACCTCCCATGCCTGCGGTGCCATTCCCCTCCCCCTCAGGGATAAGGTTCGTGCGTCCAGCATTTGGACACAGCGCCACAGCCCGGCGTGGCGTGGCGTGTGCCGGTGTGTTTTGCCTGCGGCCCGGCGCACCCCAGCAGCAGCGCCCCGCCCCCACCCGCACCCGCCAACCCGCGAGCCTCTCGCCCCGTGAACCCAGCCGCATTCGCCGCCCAGGGCTCACGTGTTTTTCCCAGAGCCCCACAACTCACACCCTCATGCGCCCATCCTGTCCGTCCCGCGTCGTCCCCGCGCAACTACACCTTCCCGCTGGTAACTGCGTTGCGTTCCCTCGCCCCGGGCCGTTCTAATTACCCCCCGCCGCCCCCCCCCAAACCCAACAGTCCAAGGAGTCGTGGGAGATGAGCGACGCTGAGAAGGTGGAGGCGGCCCGCCAGCGCAAGGACAAGGGCAACGCGTGAGTGACGTCGTGCGGAACAAGTGGCGCCGTGACGTCGTGCAGACAGTGGCTGGTGCAGTGCGGGGTGGTCGTACTGTGTGTCGTGCTGTGTGTGCTGTGTGCTGTGTCGTGTCGTGCGATGTGCGGTGTGCTGTGCGGTGTCCTGGCCCTTCATTTTGAGCCACCACCACAACCAGAATTCCATTCCAGAATAACACTGGCGGCGGCGGCCCAGAAGAAGAAATGCCCCGCGGCCTCGGACCTCGGCCTTCGCCCTGCTCCGTATCATGCGACGTATCTCCCCTCTGACGGCAGAGCCAGAGGCAGCCGGGAGAGGCCTCCTTTGCCTCTGCGCCTACCTCCCGACCTCGCCCATCCTCCGACCCCCGTCTCCGTCCCTTCGCTGCGGCATCTTCGTTTCCTACCTCCGACCCCCAAACCTTGACCTCCGACCCCCAACCCCCTTCCCCTCCCCAAACTGAATACGGTAATATGTGCCGTACACAGGTACTACAAGGCCGGCAAGCTGGCCAAGGCGCAGTCGATGTGGGAGCGCGCGGTCAGTCTCGTACAGTACGACAAGAGCTTCCCGGAGGAGGCCAAGGCGGCGTCTCGCGAGGTGAAGCGGAGCTGCTGGCTGAACCTGGCGGCCATGGACAACAAGCAGGGGCACTGGAAGGACGCACTCAGGCACTGCAACAACGTGAGAGAGGGCGGAGGAGGAGGGGGGCCTGGGTGGTTGGGGGGCTGGGGGGCTGGGTAAGCTGGGTAAGGGGAGGTGGAGAAGGTGGAGGAAGTGGGAGTGCGGGTGAGGGAGGGAGGGAGGAGGGGTTGGGGTTGCTGCGCGCGCAGGCGCTGGTGCGGCGGGCATTTGTCGGGTAGCTTGGCGCTTGTGTCGTTCTTGTTTTGGGGGGAGGGCCTGGATGTGGGATATGCGAGCTGTCTACGCCTTCACTAGGGTAGGGTATGACATCGTGGGTGTAGGACGCAAGAGTGTTGTGTGACGCACCGCACCGTACCGTACTGCACAGGTGCTCGAGTACGACAGCCAGAACGTCAAGGCGCTGTACCGGCGGGCGCAGGCGCAGATGGGGCTGCAGGTGCGGAGGGGGCCGCCGAATGGGGGGAGGGGGGAGGGAGAGGGGGCCGCCAGCACAAGGTGCCGGTCGTGTGGTGTGGGATGCCCGCTGGTCTGTTCCTGTTCTGCTCTTGGCGGGCGGCGGCGGCATCTTCAAAGCCCACTTGGGTGGTCACTAGGGTTCTCTGTACGTATTGCGGGCCCCAAGCGCAATCACCAACACACCCGGTCCACCCGTCCCGCCCCGCCCCGCCCCGCCTCGAGCCGAGCCGACATCCTGATCGGTGATTGCTCCCATCCTGACCGGTCTCTTCCCTGCCGCCCTCTCCAACGACCCACTCCACAGGACCTTTTCGAGGCGGAGCAGGACATCAAGAAGGCGCTCTACACGGAGCCCAAGAACGCGGACGTGCTGGCGCTGCAGCGCAAGCTCAAGGTGAGGCAGACCCGTGGGTCGGTGGGGGGGACCCGTGGGTCAGTGGGGGGGACCCGTGGGTCGGTGGGTCGGTGGGGCAGACCCGTGGGTCGGTGGGGGGGACCCGTGGGTCGGTGGGGGGACCCGTGGGTCGGTGGGGGGGGCCCGTGGGTCGGTGGGGCAGACTTGTGGGTCGGTGGGTCGGTGGGGCAGACCCGTGGGTCGGTGGGGCGGCCTGTGCTTTCACCGCCCACATCCCATTGCACGGTGTGCGTGACACCTTAGTATTTGCATGCCGGTTACCTTGTACTTGATGTTGGTTGTGTGAAAACGCTGTGGACTGTGGACTGGAGCGGAGGTGTCAATTCCTCGATTGACACCATTTCTCGCATCTCGGTTATATCCGTGATCGTGCCCGTCAAGCCCATCCCTCCGGGTCCCCCGTTCGAAACCTGCAGGTGGCGATGAAGGAGCAGAACAAGAAGGAGGCCTCCCTCTACTCCAAGATGTTCAAGTTCCCAGCGGCATCCAAGGCTTCCACGGCCGCCGCAGCGCCGGCGGCGGAGGGCGGCCACGAGGCCACGCCGGCGGCGGTGGTGACGGATGAGCCGTCAGCGGCGGCGCCGACGGAGGCGCCCGCCGCCGCCGCCACCGCCCCCGAGGTCTCGGTGGTACCGATGGAGGCTGAGGCTCCGGCTGCTGAAGCCGCCGCTGCTTGAGGAGGAGTGAGAGGTGGGCATGTGGCAGCTGGCAGGGGGACTTGTCCGCGCGGGCGAGGGCTTCTGTGCTTGAAACCTTGCGGGCGTGGACGCGAGCGTGCGGGATGGCTAGGTACGGTAGTTTGGGTTTTTTAGGGGCCACAGCAGAGGGGCTGCTACGGTGGGGTTTTGTCGGAGCGAGAAGAGAACGAGTGAGCGAGGGCGCGGTGCGAGGCACGGGGGAGGAGTAGGAGCTTTGCTTTTCCTGTTGAGGACAAGGATCGGTGGAGGATCGGTGGAGGATCGGTGGAGGATCGGTGGAAGTTGCAGCCAAGCAACGTGCGAGCGCGGAACACACGCACACACACACACTTTTGCATCATTGGCCTGGAAATTGGGGACGATAAGGCACCCTCCGCCGGAACTGTGTGCGCATGGGCGCGTTTTGCGGGTTGCATTGGCGGTCGGCATGTGCTCTGAATGGCGTGTTGGCGGGCGCGTGCGTGTTGTGTCACACACACACACACACACACACACACACACACACACACACACATACACACACACACACTCGCGTGTCTGCGAGGAGTCGGGCGCTCGGGCCCGTTGGCACGTCGATGGATCGGTGTGCGCGAGCTGCTCGCGGCGTGTCGGTGAGCGCAGGGGGGTGCAGGACGCGGAAGGGGGCACAAGAGAGGGCACAAGAGAGCGTGAAGGCAGGGCGGGGGCCCGTGGAGGATCTCTGGGTGGTCGCATCTGCCCTTCACATCAGGACTAGGGAGTGTTAGTGCGTTGTACGACTACCACCGTGCCGTACAAAGCGCCGCGGTGTACGGCAACGTGCAACGTGTTGTTGTCTTCTTGATAGGTGGTGCGGGCGTGTTGGCGGCGGCAGGAGGGAGGGCGAACGGGAGAGCTTCAGCTGTGGGCGTGCCGTACTGTCGTAGTGGCAGCAGATAGTACATGTGCGTGCGCGCGTGGGGTGGCTGCACTGTGTTGTGTCATCTCGGTCTCTTTCCCCACACAAACACAAACAACTCGGCACAACGCTTTTGGGTCAGCGTATGCAGCGTGGGGTGGCTGCGCTGCGTTGTGTCATCTCGGTATCTCTCCCCCACACCACAAAGACAACACGGCACAACGCCTGCACGTAGTGGCAGGTCAGCGCACGTCGTTGCATGACGGTAGGATGCGAGAGTTACAATGACGGTAGGAGATGATGTTCTTACTCTGGGCGGATGAATGAGGACGCGGATAGGTGGCTGCGGAATGTTCAACCGACTCATTAAACATAGGCAGGCGTGTGTCGTACAGACTCGCCGCGCAGGGGCGGCGTTGGCGAGCGGGCGGCTTCCGCTGCAGGGAAAACTTGCAGGGGGGACCGGGGGAAAGTGCTGCAGCGTCCGAGCTCTTGTTGTACGGTGTACACCGTACGACTGATAGCGTGCTTCACGACGCCTTCAATTGGGGGTCCGTTTGCAGTATCCTACCTGCCAGGCCTGTAAGCAGGTATGCCTCTTGATTCTGGCTCAAGACCGGGCAGACCGCCATTCTTGGTTTCCTTGCCTGAGCTGCATCCACCGGCTTACTGCCGTGTATCCGCTACGGAACCGCCGCTGTCCATCTTTCCAATCAGCAGTCGATGCGTTTGGGTTCGTATCGCGCTGTCCTGAAGGGATGGGGATGGGGACCTTCGGGATCAGGTGGGCAGATGCACCTCGCCGGCACAGGCCGGCACCTCGATGGCTCGAACCGCTAGTTCTGTGCGCCTTGCGCACACCCGCCGGGCCTGGGAAGGTCAACATCTCTGACACTCCGAATCCTCAAGATCCAACAGAAGCTCCTGCGGACACTGTTGCTGTTACAGAACAGGAGATTGGGTGTCGGGTCGCATGGAATCCGGGTCCCAGGAGAGAAAACCACCAACCGGTATCGTACATACCGGCAAGCAGCCAAAAGTATGTATTTTTAAATTTTTCGATCGCTGTATTAGAGCCGCATGAGCATGCACGCTAATATAGGAGATGTATTAAAACGACAACTCACGTAAAGCTCACAATTTGATTTTCAATTGAGTTTAAAAGAGACTCGATCGATCATTATGGACGGTTCTGCTGGTGACAAATTCTCGCGTCGTGAGTTCTCTTCCAATCTTCCTGACGAAGATATATGGAGTCGCATAGCAGACTTCTTGGACCGGCGCGACGTTCCCGCTTTCAGAGCGTCATGTCAGCTTGGCCGCCGCGCAACCTCCGCGTCGCGCTCATGGCTACTGTTCGACACAACCAAGCGGCCTCACATAAATTGGGGCAACGTGACCTGGCTTGAGCCATTCCTGAAGTCCTTCAACCAACTCCGGTAGGGCGTTGTAGTTGCTGTAGGTTGGAACTGCGTTTGCGAGTTCCACGGGCATGCGCCTTTGGAAAAAGCTGCTCCACAAAGGCCAAAAATATTCCCACCCACATTTGGCCTTACAAGGGAGCCACGCGGGGCGTGTTGACATCGCCCGCCTCCCGTCTGCCCTCGGATGGACCGTGCTCCCTTTTCATCCCAGGTCCATGAAGATACGAGACGGGAAGAACGACAGCAAGGGCTTTACCGCTATCCAGGATGCATGCCGCGAGGCGGCCAAGCGTGCCGGCTCCGAGCTGGACGGCTTCCACACCAGCTCGCCGCACTGGGTGCACAGGACCATCTGGCGTCTGGCATCCCGACAGCTCCGTTCCCTGGAGATGGCGTGCCCTTCCAACAACCGCATCCTTCTGGTCGGGGAGCAGCTCCTGCAGATCACATCCGCGTTCCCGTTGCTGGAGGAGCTGTCCCTGCGCGGCTACCTCCTGGAGACCAACCCCGAACTAGAGCTTGGCGGCCAGGCAGCAGGAGAGGAAAACGAGCTCGACGCCGATGAGGAGGATGGAGAGGAGGATGACGATGACTATGGCGAAGGCGAGGGTGATGACTATGATGCGGATGAGGATACGGAGGACGGTGACCGTGGCGAGGATGCCCAGCACGAGGCGGCTGAGGGCCCGCAGCAGCCGGCAGAGCAGCAGCAGGCAGCGGCGGACCAGCAGCAGGAGGCGGGAGAGCAGCCGCAGGCCGGGGAGGCCGGGGCAGCAGCAGCAGCGGCGGCGGCGCCCGGGCGACCTTAAGACGTGCAGCACGCAGGCTTCCACCCTGCGCTCCTCACGCCGATCCGTGCCACGCTGACCACTCTGCGGCTGCACTGCCAGGACGACGCACTGGATATGGTCAGTGAGGATTGGGCGTTGGCGCTGGCGGATCTGACCAATCTTCGCACCCTGGACCTGGCCACCGGCATGGCCAGCCAGTCGGCGCTGCGGGCACACGACATGGGGATAGCCGTCCGCTGGACACGCCGTGTGGCGAAGGCCTGGCGCGCCGGGCTGCGGCAGCTCACCCACCTGTCGGTGCGGCTGGCGCTGCGGTGCGACGGCATACTCGGCGACATGCCGCTGCCGCTGCAGACGCACGGGCTGCCGCTTCCTGTGGGTGGCCACACCACGCACCTGGGCATGTTCATCGACGGCTATAGCTACGAGCTAGGTGCACGAGTGCAGCATGCGGGTCTGGACCTACTAGCTTCCACGCTGGCAACGGGCTGCTTTCCGCGTCTAGAGTGTCTCGAATTTTCGCTGGGTGCGCCGGGCTGGCTCGGGGGCGGCTTCAGGCTGGGCGCACAGCTGGATGCGCAGGCCGGCAGCCCGCTGGCGCGGCTGCGGGAGCTGCTCGCGATCGACCCAGCCACAGGCGTCGCCGCGGCTGCCAGGCTGCCGCGGCTGCGGTGCCTGACACTGCCCGTTGACACCGCGGCGATGCTGACCGGGCTGCTGCCGGCGTTGGTGTCACCGCCGCAGGGCGGCGATGCGCATGGCGGCGCCGCCGTGGCGACGACGCTGGTGGCGCACGGCAACTTCACGGACCTTCTGGCGGTTGTGTCTGCCCTGCGGGGAACGCCCGTGGCGCTGCTGACGACAGGAGGGGCGAGTATGCTTGTAAAGGGCATGAACCATGACAAATTGGTCCGGACGCTGGAGGCGCTGGGCCCCCATGCGGCGGCGCTGGCGCTGCCAGCCGACCCGAGCAGAGTCGATCTCCCGGACACGCTGCGGCGGCGCATGGGGGAGTTGCGCGAGCTGGAGGTCGCTTACGACAACCCTGACATGCTGCCGCCCATGCGCGAAGGGCAGGCGTGGGACGACCACCTGCGGGAGCTGAACCTGCTGGGGGGCGTGGGCTGCCTGACGCGGCTGGGTCTGACGTTGAGTTACAACGGTCCTGACTGGCTTCGTGAGAACTCCCGCTGGCATGAGGCGGCCGACATGGACGCGCATCTTGGGGCGGTGGTCCGGGCCTGCCCGCAACTCAAGGCGCTGGACATCCTCATCATTGAGGACAAGGTGAGGGCCGCGGTAATGGTGGCCGGCTCTGTCTGTATGTATGTGCGGGGAGGGGGGCGGGGAAGGGAAGGGTCGACGGCTGTGCGGGCGGGACAGGTTGTGTGGGGATGCTGGCTGATAGCGTGGGGCAGCGGCTATGACACAGCGAGTTATAATCCTGTCCGCCGGGGAACGTTCACACCGCCGTGGCCGCCCCTGTGTGGGTGTGTGGGTGGGTGCTGCGGCAGGCGTCTTCAGCCAACCTGTGGACAGCATTCCAGGGCTTGTCCGGTCCGGCGCGTTTGTGCCATCCTGAGCTTCTGCCCCCAGGATGTGGCTAGGGGTGAAGGGCCAAGCACTGCCACTGCCTGTGAATGAATGTGGTGTATCGAGGCCGAGGCCAGCCAGTCAAGGTGTCGTCGCCGAGCCGTGCATGAGGACGTACGTGAACACCCGTCTTCCTCACACCCTGCTGGCTTTCACCGCCGCCCTGCAGCGCTACGACGCGGACGAGCGCGAACGTGCCCTGGCCAGCTGGCGCGGCGCCAAGGCCGCAGCTGCCGCCGGCGCCGACCTGGATCGCTGGCGGCTGGCGGGCTGCCCCAGTCCCGTGCCTTCTCTGCACTGCCTGGCGAACCTGCCCGCCCTGGAGCGCCTCTCCCTGGAGCTTGACGTCATCACCACCCAGGGCCTGTCGGGGCTGGTGGAGGACGAGGTGCGGACGCTGCTGGAGACGGTGGCGAAGCAGCGGAGCTGGAGGCGGCAGCAGAGGGCGGCTGCGGCAGCGGCCGCGGGGCAGGAGAGGAATGAGCAGGCAGCAGCAGGACCAGAGCCGCCCCTGAGCGTTTGGTGCCCGCAGCTCAGTCGCGACGCCGCGCGGCGACTGAGCCGTCTGTCGGCGCAGCTGACGGGTTGGGAAATGGCAGCCACGGCAGCTGGTGGGGGGTGGGATGGGGAGACCTGGCTGGTGGACTGCACATACCGGGGCTTATACCGGAGCATTGGGGAGGGCGGCGGCGGCCGGTAAACTGAACACGGTTAAGATCTGGGTCCTATGCCTATCAAGCTGGGCAATACTGTTCAGGCCAGATGGGCCCATCGCCTAGGCAACGGCAGGGGATGGCAGTGACGCAGCTGCACGTTATTGTTCGGTCGGGGGGCCATAGCTTATAGGCCGCCGTACATTTGGCTGCATTGAGTGCATGGTAGGCGCTCTTGAACATGGCTCTCACGCATTGCAGGGCATTGGCATTGAGCGGGACATGCTTGCTTATAAGTTGTGTCCTACAGCTCGGGCAAACCGTATCTATTTGCTCTGCGGCCCGGCTTTCGAGGTGAGACCATGCTCCTTCTCTTCCTACGCGATGCTACCTATAAGCTATAACCCGGTGCAGGTCGCACCGAAGCCGCACGAAACTAGTCAGTCGTAGCTAGTTCGTGCTACGTTAGACAGCCAGGGCGATCGGGCCTGGCCGGCCCGTCACTAGTGTTGGAACATAATGGCTGGCCTGGGCGGATGCTTAATGGAGACTACCGATCTATTGTCACAGTTATTCCGCCTGAACGAAGCATCACGATACTTCCGCGTGTACGTATGCTGCATGACCAGGTGAAGCGCTTCACGCTGAAAGCGCTTGCGCCTAGGTAGGGCTCGCCCTGGACGAGCAGTGTGATTGGTTCCGGAGCCAGGGTGTGACCCTGGGTCCCGTTACGAGCCCAACCGAAAGCGTTCGTCTGCACCCCAACTGACAGTCAATTCGACCAGATATTTCCCATCCACCAACGGTGCACGACACCCGCCCCCACCATCCAGCACGCTGCTGGCCTGCTGACTGTGACTGCCGCTTCTCACAGACGGAGAACACCTGGTGTGCCGCCTACACAGCACACACGTAGCTACCAGCTGCCCAACATACCCGGTTTACGGGTACGGTAGCTTGGCGAAGCACGCCGTGAAGCAGCAGGTAGCCAGGTACTCGATCCTTCCACAGGGCACACCATAGTGCGAGTGAGCTCTTTTTGGCGGTCGTCGCTCACGTGGCTCGTGATCGCTTGGGTTTTGGGTTTTGGCTGCCTTTATTGGGGGTTGCGCGTGTGACGGCTGCTGTCGTGCTTGGGCGGGGCAAAGGCTACTCGAGATGCTGTGCGACGCCTTTCTTAGGCTTTTATGCTTGAAGACAACAGATCAAACTCTCGCACGCTGGTGGAAGACAACAGGTCAAACTCTCGCGCGCGCCAGCGGAAGACAATAGATCAAACTCTCGCGCTGGTGGAAGGCAACCGATCAAACTCGCACGCTGGTGGAAAGCAACAGATCAAACTCGCGCACACAGTTTGTTACACTCGAGCACAGCAGCACAGATCGTTCGCGTACAAAACACCCAATGAAACATGATCCAGGTGAGACACAACACAACACACATGTCAAGCCTAGGGGCAAAATCCATGCGCGCTATATAGCCCCGGCGTTGTGCGTGGGCGTACTTTTCGTACGCGGCGCGACGAACGCTTGTCGCGGGTCACAGTAGCGTGTGTGTATATAATATAAATACCCAGCAGCACATGACACTGATATGTCGGGACCGCACTGCTGCGCGTGTGATCTCAATCAATCAAAAGCCCAGGACGAGGAGTGAAGGTCCAAGGGGAGGCACGCGTCTGCGCCGCTTCTGCTCCACCCCATATTATATGGTTTTTAGGCCACGGCGCTGGTGTGGCTGTGGCCGATTGGATTTTGCGGCCGAATGCGTGCTAAGGAATAAAAATGAAGAATGAGCATAGGGTGAGATTCGAACCTGCGTGGCCTGCATTCCCCCAAGGAAATGTGTTGTCCGACATAGCAGACGTGCTATGAGCATGGCAACTGTCGACATCGCAAAAAACTATACGTTACCCGCTACAACCCAGTTTGATCAGTTGTGCCTTGAGTTTGACAAATGGAGGTCCAGAGGGACTAACCGCTATAAGGGAGACGCTTTAATATCGAAGCGCCGGTTTCGCGTACAGCAAGATTTTAGATTATTTATCTCTATGTACGCACCCTAGAAAACACACGTTTACCGCGCTAGACCGGCGTTTCAGACTTGACCCAATGCTGTATTGCCGATCGCGAGCGGTAACACTGTACAATACAGTACTCCTCCCAACGGAACTCCGACGACGCCCTCCTGTGCCTGAGGAAAAGGCTCCATCACTCCAGCCGCAGACCTATACACAATAGAGACATGTATACCACAAAACGAGAATAGAGTCAGAACGAGTGACTGCGCGAGTCAAAAGGGTGCACGGCTTCCATTCGGCAGGCGAGCTGAGCGGGGAGAAGAGCAGCCGGGCCGTGGCAGCCGGGCCCCTTCCAGCGGAGCGGTTCCTGTCCCTGTTGGTTAGCTCCTGCCCGAAAGCGGGCGCGACTGCGCTGCATTGGTCGCAGGCAGAGAAATACATGGCGCGATGCTCTCATTCTTGCGTCGTTTCCACGGTTACGACTGCGGCCGCCAACGGACCTTTCAACCACGTTCTGCACCATCTTGGCTGCGACTTTGGTGCTGGCCGCAAGCACCCGCTTCGTCTGTGAAAGTGCCTATTCTGTGATTTACCTCCCCATAACCGCAGACGCAGTTTGTTCCGTTCTTGGCATCAGCGACCACGGGCTCCTGCCTGTACGGTATGCGGGCATCCTTTTGCCGTACATGGCCTCATTTGCCCCACTCGCGCCTGACGCACTCGTTGCCTGCGTGGCAGGTCGGGACCCTTCCAGCCGCAAACCCGCTCTCGCCCGCCCCGTTTCCCCCCAGGTTTCTCCTCCAGTCGGCTTCACCCGGGTCCCCGCTTCCTGCTGCTGCACGCGCTGGCGCTCAAGGGCCGCACCGGGGACCTGGGGCCGCGGCAGCTGCTGCAGGTGGGGTATGCCACCGCCCCAACCCCGCACGGCACCGTATCGCCCCACTGCTGTATCGCGGCGGACATTACCCATCGCGCCTTTACCATGCGGTCTTCTTTATTGCCCGTCGCGCTGCACAAGTAAAGGGCGAGCCGCCGCGGCCGAGTGCTTGGATTTGGGAAACACAGAGCCGCTGGGATGGAGCTGGCTTTGACGACGTGGGCGTCCTGCCACTCCCGTCAGTAGCTCGCTTGCAGCTTGGGGCTCCCAATCGGCTCAGCTGCCAACCTCTGCCCCTGCCCCTCCCGTTGTGCAACGTCCGCGTGCAGCGGCAACGGCCCGGTGCACGATGGGGATCCGGGGCCCGGCTGCGACTCTCGGACTGACCGCTCTATCCTTGCCTGTACCGCATCGACGGCTAACCACGGTTTCGCACCAGCAGGTCCCGGGCCCCCGCCCTCAATGCAATCCCCGGCCCCGTCGTCTGTCCCCAGCGCCGCTGCCTATTACGCCAGCAACACTGCTGCCGGCGCCGTGCCCACTCATGTCCCCAACCGCTACCACGCCGGTTCCGCCGCTGACGCAGCCACAGCCAACCACGGTCCGTCGTCTGCCGACAGCGGCTCCAACAACACCGGCCCTACCGCTGCGGTCCCCTACCCCGTGCCACCTACGCAGCCAGTCGACGTAAACGCGCGGCCGAGCATCTTTAACCAGCAAGGCTGGCACCCACGCCCAACCAATCCGGCTCAGGTGCACGACCAGCCCTGCCTGCACACGTTGCCCAACAGCCGAGTCGTCACCACGGCCGTAGCGCCGTAGTTTTGTTTTGCTGACATTGGATTTATCTCGTCACGTCTCGTCGTATATGTGTGTGTGTGTTTGTTACATGGTTGGGGGTGCGTGCCCCATTCACGAACAAAGAGCCCATACGAGCCTAGGGCCCAAGGGGACTAAAACGCCTAAAAGCACGATGACGTCGTATGTGAGTCTATCCATGCTCGAGGGCGACGGCAACAAGTCGCCCTCTATGCTGTCCCACAGAAGCTTGCCGTTCGCAGCAGCAGTGGCAATGTCGCTTGGGCGAACCCCCGCGCGGACAGCTAGCGCCAAGTACTGCCTGAAGCGCTGTTTCTCACAAACGTGTACTAGCAGCGGCGCCGCTGCATAGCATGGGGGCAGCGGCAGAGGGGCAGCGCGGACGTGGTGCGTTTCGTGGCGGTGCGCTGCCGAAATGCGGTCACCATGACCCCAGAAGTGTAGTATCGGGGCAACGGGGAAATGAGGGAGGAGGGGAACTCGACCTTCACACCAGCTAAACCCCTTGAGGCAAACTAACCCACACGCGTATCATGTCCTGTTACTCCGCCACAGGGGACCCATCCACCCATCCACCCACCTGCAACGCGACTGGCCGGTGCTGCACGCGGGTCTGCCGGGGTTCCGCGGAGGTCAGGCGGCGCGGCACCTGGCGGCTCGATCGGTTGCGTTGCCGGCACGGGTGTAGAGGCGGCCGCTGGGGTTCGCTGCAGCCCTGGTGTCAGCGCGGGGGATGTGAGAGGTGGCGCACCACCCCCACAAAAGCCACGCCCGAACTGTGGGCGTGGCCTAGGCGTAAGGACGCCCCTGATGACTCCAGATGCTGCGGTCGCCGGCGGTGGTTGTGGTCGCTGATCCTGCTGGGCCGGGGGAGGGGTCGGCGCCATCTGACCTGGTGCACTAACGCGCTCTAGGGGGGCTCGGACCTGAGCGACACCCGGGCTGCCGCCAGTCCCGCCGCGTCCTCCGCCCCCCTCCCCAAGCGTGGAGGCCGGGCCCTCCGTCTGGTGCTGGCGCCGCTGTGGCTGTGGACGGGAGCCCCGGGGGAGAAGCGTGAAAAACGGCTCTGCTGGTACGTCGACGCTGAGCTGGGCGCGGGCATACTGCTTTGCAGCTGGGAGGGTGTGCCCACCAGGCTGTGTCCGCTGCAAGCCCGTGAACGCTGAAGTGTGCGGACCCGCGACGGAAAGGTTGCCTGTTACCGTGCCACCCGCCACCCCCACGCCACCTGACACATGCGCTAGATCTGGCCGAGGCGACGTCTGATGCTCCCTCACAACAGCTGCAGCGGCGGCGCAGCTGAAGGCCGTGTCTGGGCGACTGCCAGGAGCGGCACCGACCCGCCCAGTAGCTTGCACTGGTCGCTGGAAGAAGGCCGCACTCTCTCCTGCCAACTCAACCGCTGCCCTCGGGAGCCGCGCGACGCCCTCCGAGGCGGTGCTGACCTTGTGCGCGCCACCATGCTGCTGCGGACGCTGGCCCTGCTCCCGCCACTGCTGCTGTTGGGTGGAGATTGGCTGGCGAACAACCCCGCCAGGTGCCCCACTGTGGTGCAGTAATTGGTCTGGCACCCACGCGGTTGCGCCAGACCACGGCGACGGAAGCAGAGACGGTTTTGGCAGGCGGATGGATTTGTGTGAAGGCTGAACCGCTTGTTCTGGTCCATGGCGAGCTCCACCTAACCTAGAATGACGTGAACGACGAGTGGCTTGGATGTGGCTGCAAGCCGGCGGAGCAGAAGGTCTCTGGTGTACACCACAGCTGTTGCGACGGTTGGGAAGCCCTTGCGCGCACAGCCCCACATCGTCTCCTCCGCGACTAGATTCAAATTGCGCATCGACTCGTTGACATTCACATCCGCGGCTGAATGGGACTCGGGGGTGTTTTGGCGCGGAGGGGGGCGGAGGGGTGTGGGCAGATTTGGATGTGGGCAATTCACCCTACTGGGTGCCTTGGGCGTGACGCGGATTGTGATACTCCTTGCTTCTAGAGCAGCAGCGGGGGTCGGGGCCCGAGCTCAACGCCGTTGCCACATCCGCGAACGCCTAGAGCGTGGTGTTCCGCACGACCGGGGCGAAAGCGGGATACGCTTCAACAATCGAACGACTTTTCAAGAGCTCCGCAATACAGTTCGCGGGCGGGCTTCGACGTCTACGATATGTCCGCTGTCACGATGGACACAAGGTCCGTTTGCACATCGAGATTTGCAGGGCGTGTTCGTGCACGCAATGTACAATGAATATCCGTGTCTCCCATTTGGAAATGGAACAACTAGTGTAGGGCGCAGCGCTGAACCGCTGATAGCGGCATTTTCGCATATCGTAACTCTTTGACCTGGCCCTTCGACCACAATCACGCAACTATGCCTAACTCAAAGCCACTATTGCAGTTTTTTTAATGAAATGGTGAAATGACGATGATGTGCGTTGATCTATACCAGGCCTGTACGACCCTTTTTCCGACCGTTTTTTCATATGGACGCCGGCGCCCGGCATAAAGTTTGCCAATTACAGCGCAGCTGTGTTTAAACTATGATTAGGCGCAACAACGTGCTTAGTATCTAGCGGAGTCCCCTCAGTTGCCTTCAGGTTCCTTCAGGAGGTCGGGTGTCCTGACCATGACCGACGTGCGGAGGAACTTCAAGCGAAAGCTAACGGAAGCGGAAAATCACCATCACACCGCTGCGGAGTCAATAGACGCTCTAGACTTGCAGAAGCCGGTTGGTGACAAGGACGCTTTGGCCGCGGTGGACCGGCTTCGTAATTCGTCAAAGTCGGCCATCCAGCTCGCTTCTACTATCGAGAAGCAGTATGGTGACGCTGCCATCGTGCTACATCAGTATAAAGACGCGGTGACCTTCGCTTCCAAGTAAGCCAGCGCATTTTTCTCTTTGGAATGCACGTCCTCTGTACTGTTGCAACACATATGTTATTTTAGTGCCACGGACCGAAGCACCGCGGTTTCACCAAGTGGTTCACTGTTGGGGATAATGTGCCCTTACGTTGACAGGCACCGTGACCACGTCACGTCGTTTGAGAGTCAAGTGTTCTTTACGTTTCGTGCCAAACTGCCCAAGGACATCTCGGCCGTTGCAGCATCGGCGCTGGCGACCAAGAACGGCGTCCTCTCGACGCTGGCGGATCTAGCTCGGGCCGACCCCGAGGACGAGGACGCTAAGGCTTTCATTAAAACATTCGGCTGGGTGAAGGGCGCGTGGGAGGCTGCTGTCAAGAAACGGGGGATGAGCCTCCCTGACTATGAGGCCGTCCGCGCGTTCAAGCAGAAGAGCAACAACTCCTTTCACGACGCCGACCCCCCCCGTGACGCTTTGCGTGTTCTGGAGAGCCCGGCGCCGGTGCCAGAGGAGTTGCAGCAGTACAGGGAGCCGCTGAAAGCGCTCCTGAAGGCGCTTACGATGAAGCAATAGTTCAGGTGCATGGAAACGAGCCTGGCGGGCTTGGTGTTTTATTGCTCTACGCCGTTTGTCTCCAATGTTGCCGGACTCAGCGGACTGTGCTCGGTGGCCCCGCTGGGTTTGTTTGGCGCCTGTCTGGGCACCGGAGCTCAAACCCTGCAGCCGGACGTTCTGAGCAGGTCTGCTGCGGCTGCGGCTGGCCTTGACGTACGATGACGATGTTTCTCGCCTGGGTGAATCACCCAGCCTGTTATGCCGCCTGACTGGTGCACCCCTGGTGAGCAAACTTGCTCGTGCTCGAGCTTGGCGTCTGCTTCCACCCGTGGTTAGGGCAGGGTTTTCTGTTTCCGCCCGTGGCTAGTGCAGCGGCCGGGTTCTGATGGCCTGGCAAGGGGGCGTTTGGTATGCGGCAGTGAAGGGGTCACCAAGCCAGCACTGAAGCTTGTTACTTGCAAACTGCACATGCAAACAGAGCACATTGTGACGCAGGTGTTTTGACTGGGTGGATAGGTGTGGTGATGGGGCAGTGAGGCTGCCGAAGGTTCTAACATGGCTTGGCGAATGGCAAGTGTCAGAGGGGCACCTCTGATGTGTTTTGAATAACTGAATCGCAAGAAGTTAGGAAGCCGATGATGTTGACCGAGGCAACAGGGATTTAAGACCGGGTCGGAGATCAGCACGTTGCGCGACGAAAACAAGTGCCTGCTGTGTTCTTCTACTACGTCCACCTGACGGGCTGGGCCTTGCATGGGGACGGACTTGTCGTGCACCGTTGGTGTCGGTACATTTCCGGGACAAATGCCCGGTGAGGGTGCGGAGAGACGCTAGGGAAGGACCCTCGAGCGTATCTGGACGTATCTCCATCTTATGGGAGATATTACGGTCGTACTGCTCGTCCAAACGAGCTTCTACCTAGGCGCGAGCGCTTCCTGCTGGAAGCGCTTCGCTTGGTCATTACGATGCCGAAGGATATATGATACTGTAACACACAATCAGATCCCAGCAGCGACTCTCGCTGTGGCATTAGCCCAAGCCGCCACAATGGTGTCTCACATGCACTAGCGCGGCGCCGGCCGGGCCTGATCAACCTGGCTGGCTGCCTTATCGCTTGTGCATTATAGTAGTTAGCTCAGCAGCACTGTCGCTCGCGCGCGCGTAGGCGCCGAGCTCGGACCTCACGCTAGGAAGAAGGAGTGCGGCCTCGCCCCAGCGGTCAGGCCTCGGGGCCAGTACTGGATGCAGTGAGCCCGGCTGCAGTCCAGCTGCTGTCGCGCACGCCCCGCACGAGCCCACACCAAGCGCGCAGGCGCCGGCAGCGGTCGTCACGCACTTGGCAGCCGTAGCCAGGTGCTCAGCGGCCCTCGCCCGGCGTTTCTCAGTGCAGCATGACCTGGAGGATCCGGCCACCAGCCTGGCCGCCACCCCCGAGGCAGTCGGGCCGCTCGCAGGTCTGACACACCTCACTGGCCCAGTGCCCGCTGCACGCGCCGCATATCTTTGCGTGCACGCGGTGTGTGCTGTGGTCAGTGTGGGGCTGCCGGTCATGGCGGCTTCGGAGCTGGAGATCGACGACGAGCTGGAGGCCTTGGCGGCGGGACAGCCCGCCGCCGGGGATACGGAGGCCTTGGCGGCGGGGCAACCTGCCGCTGGGGAGCTGGAGGCCTTGGCGGCGGGGCAACCTGCCGCCGGGGTGTCGGCGCCTGGCAGCCCCTCGGGGCCGCCGGTCGCCGGCGATACTACATTGCACATTGCCGTTGCACTCGTTCGCGACGAAGCCGCTGCACTACGGCGGCTGCGCGCGGTTTCGGTGCTTGCGCTGCGCCTCCGCGCTGGAACGGGGGAGATTCTCGGAGTCAACACAGCACTTGTTCAACACGTCCTCTTTCCGGCAGCACTAGGGGGCACTGGGGTTACGATTCTGGAGCTGCCGGGCGGCCTCGCTTCTGGCCTGCTCGCGTGCCTGGGTTTGGGTTTTCAGATACAGCGCTACGTGCACCTGTCATGCGACGCCCGCGAGCGGCGCACGGTAGCACAACTTGTGCCTGTTTGGGGGATGCATTACGATGGGCAGCTTTCAGCAGGGGCTTGGGATTCGGGGCTAGTACCGGAGTTTAGCACACCCACGGAGCTTCTTCACTGGGGAGCGTCAGCAGCAGCCGTCGAGGCAATGGGCTTGGGGGACACGTCTGTGTGTTTAGTAGTAGGCAGCTGGGGGGGATCCACGTCCTGGGATACGCAGCACGTAGTTAGTTTCTTGGGGGGATTGCAGCACTATCGCAGAGAGAGGCGTCTACCGCCGCCGGCCTTCCTTCTTGAGGGCCCTCACATCAGCATCGACGCGGCGCCGGAGGCGGGTTGGCCCCTGGGCTTGCCATCGCCTCTCGACGCCGCCGTCACTGGCGCGGCAGTTCACCGTTTGAGCTGCCTTTACACTAACCTCTCCAACGCGGTGCACTTGCAGCACTGCCTCGCTCAGCTGCGGCCACCAGAGGGCCGCAGCCTGGCCGCGCTGCTGCCGCCTGGGCATAGCCCGGCGGCGGCGTGCACGGTCATGGCCCCGCCTTACGCGGCGCTCGACATTCCGGGCCGGCCATGGGTGGCGTTACCGCCGCCCTCGGTCTCGGACGCGCCGCTACGGGCGGGGCCCAACCGCACTCCCAGCCGGGTCACTGCGGCCGCCTACTCGGCGGCGGCTGGCTTTTGGCTGCGGACGTCGCGGCACACAAAGCTGGATCTGGAGCTGGAGCTGCTGGAGACGTCATCCCCGCCGCCGGTCTTCCAGTTCGCTCTCTCCTTCTGCATGGCGCTGCACCGCGCGTTCGTCACGCCGCACGACATGCAGTATCCTGCGGCACGGCACCTCGTGGCCTCACCGCAGGGGGGGGGAAGTGAGCTGACGCCGCCGATTTCTTCTGGGGCCGCGGCAGCGGCCTCGGGGTCGGTGGCAGGTCTGGCGGGAGGGGCAGCGCCGCCGCTGCCGGCCTTAGCGGTTTCCGCTGTGGCGGTCCGCTGGTCGGCGGCGGCGGCCTGGGATGAAGAGCTGACGCCGCTGGCCTGCGCCTTGCTGACACAGCGGGCGCCTGGGCTGGCGGTGGTCATGGCCACGGCTGGGCTTGCCTCGGCTGTGGATGCGCAGGAGAGCGCATTGGCGGAAGGGACCGACCCTGACGTGTGGCTTGACGCGTCAACGCTGGCGCACCTCCAGGGCGCGCCGGCGGGGGTCGGGACCGACGGGCGGCCGGAACGGCGCGTGCTCCGACGGGCCGCGCTGTACCGGTGGACGGGGGATCAATTGCTGAGGGCCTGCAGTGACGGCTCGACGCGGGTCTGCCCGCCGCCCGACGCTCGGGAGGCCATCGTGCGGCAAGTGCACGCGGTGGCCCACCTGGGCATACGGCGGACCTTGGCGCTGGTGCAGCTGGGTCACTGGTGGCACGGGATGCGGAAAACCGTCCAGCGGGTCGTGCGCAGCTGCAAGCTGTGCGACATGACCAACAGCGGCGGCGTCGCGCGCCCGATCCAGCTACAGCCGTTGGCCATACGGGGCATGTTCTACCGCTGGGGCGTTGACCTGGCGGGACCTCTGCCCCCGACTGCGCCGTTCGGCTACACTTATGTCATGGTATGCATTGAACATTTCACCAAGCATGCGGAGTTTG
This sequence comes from Pleodorina starrii, assembly GCA_030267565.1. NCBI lineage: Eukaryota > Viridiplantae > Chlorophyta > Chlorophyceae > Chlamydomonadales > Volvocaceae > Pleodorina > Pleodorina starrii. The sequence goes on along the minus strand of BRXU01000005.1, from coordinate 3,363,705 downwards.
TGGCCCTGCGGAGCAAGCAGCCTGACGAGACGTCCCGCGGCCTGCTGGAGCTGGTGGCCCGGTTCTCGGCCCCAGCCGAAGTGGTGACCGACCGCGGCGGTGAGTTTCAAGGGGCTTTCGCGGCGCTGCTTCGGCAATGCTTCGTCGACCATCGGCTGACCTCGGCGGGCCATCCCCAAGCAGACGGGGCCGCCGAGCGGCTGCTTCAGGTCGTCAAGGCGGCGCTGCGCAAGCACTGCAAGGACACGGGAAGGACGGACGATTGGGATCTGCAACTGCCTTGGCTGGCGCTCGCCTACCGCTGCTCGCCTCAGGCGTCGACCCGGTACTCGCCATACGAACTCATGTTCGGCGTGCCGCCGGTCGTACCGCCTGCTGTGCGGGAGCGCATGGCGGAGCCGCTGGGGCTGGACGGCCCGGTGGGAGCTTACGCGGCGGCGCTCCAAGAGTGCGCCGCACTTCTGCAGCGGCATGCTCCCATCGCTGCGGCAAATCTGCTCATCGCCCAGCACCGAGACACGCGCCGGTACGCGCACGTGCGCTCAGGCAAGTACCGGCCGCCGGCTGTGGAGTTCGCCCCAGGCGACTACGTGTATGTGCGCCGGTCAGCGGTGCACAACACTCTGCAGATGCCGGTGTACGACGAGGTGCTGCGCGTAGAGCGGGTCGGAGCCATGGGGGACGAATTAGGCGTAGGATAGAGCAGCTGGTGCCGTGCCACCTGCCCGATCTTGATCCGATCGTCGACGTACGGCTGCAACGGCCAACCGCCGACCTCGCCTGCGAGGTCTGCGAGTCGCCCGAAGATGAGGCGCGCATGCTGCTGTGCGATGCGTGCGGGACAGGCTGGCACCTGCAGTGCCTGTCCCCGCCGCTGAGCGCGGTGCCGCCGGGACAGTGGGTCTGCCCTGAGTGTGTCAAGCTCAGGCGCGAGGCCCCGGTGGGGCCAGAAATGGCCTTGCCCAAGGCGGCGCCGGTCCTGTTCCCCAACGCCGCCACGCGGCGGCGGGACGAGCAAGCGGCAGCACTCGACGGTGTCCGGGTCAAGCGTGTCGTGTACACGGGGCAGGGAAGGCAGCGGGCGAGGTCAGTGGTTTGGGGCACGGTGCGGTATCGCGGAGCCATGGCTAGGCCCCACTACTTTCTCGTCGAGTGGGACGAGGGGTCAGCCGAGCCGATGGGCATCACCGTGGTCAACCGCCTGCTGGTGACCGGATAATTGGGGGGTTTAGTGCAGTGTTTTGCTGGGATGCCTCACGGCTGGGTACTCAGCGTGGGTTGGAAGACCGCTTGTACGCGGCAAAGGACCTTTTACCTGGTGGTGATCCGCGAAGGGTTGCTTGGGCCTGAACAGGCCGTCGAACTGCGCGCGCGCGCGACTGGAGGAACTGAACCTTCCGGGGCGGCGCCGCGTGGCGCGTTGTGTGACTGTTTCGCTCCGGCAGATCGCCGCCTTGCGGCTGGGGGGGGAGACAGGGCTCCGGGCTTAGACCCGGCGGGAAGGCGGCTAACCGCCTTGCCTAACGCAGGTTGCAGGGGTGTTCCTTCGGGGGGGGGCTCTCGCGTGAGTGTCTTCGACGTTGGGACGTAGACGCCCACGGTGGCGCAGTTTGGGCCGCAATGGCCGCGCTTGGAAAAGGCGCACTCGAGTGTTTCTTCGGTGCTATTGCCTTGGGGAGAGTGAAGTATAGCGTGCACGTGCTTGGGCTGGGCGCCACTGGCGCAGGACTGCACGACGTTGTGCGAACGCAGACCTCGGATTCCAGAGCAGCAGACTCCGGACAAACCGCTTATTCGGATTTGGATCTTGGCGACCTCCGTGAGACGGGCGCGAAGCTCTTATTGCCGGACTATAGCGCGCCTTGACTTGTGCATGCTAGGCCGCGAGCGCCTCGCTAGATAGACGAATAGCCGTTTAGCGGCGCCGTACACCCTCGTTTATGCGGTGGGCGGAAACCCGTATTAGTTGCATTGCGACCGGCGACAGGCTTCCGTGCCGGCCGGATAGTCGCAGGGCAGTTGCAGGTCTAGCCTCGCTGTCTTTCAGGATCGGTAGCTGTTTACTCGCGCCGCCGCGTCATAGCCAGCACCTCCCTCGCTTAGCTTCGCTGCTACGTTCGGGGGGGGGGAGTCCGCGTACCCAGTGTCGCGGGCACATGCCTTCCAGCGTTGGGGCATGACAGCTGTCGTGCACCGTTGGTGTCGGTACATTTCCGGGACAAATGCCCGGTGAGGGTGCGGAGAGACGCTAGGGAAGGACCCTCGAGCGTATCTGGACGTATCTCCATCTTATGGGAGATATTACGGTCGTACTGCTCGTCCAAACGAGCTTCTACCTAGGCGCGAGCGCTTCCTGCTGGAAGCGCTTCGCTTGGTCATTACGATGCCGAAGGATATATGATACTGTAACACAAAATCAGATCCCAGCAGCGACTCTCGCTGTGGCATTAGCCCAAGCCGCCACAATGGTGTCTCACATGCACTAGCGCGGCGCCGGCCGGGCCTGATCAACCTGGCTGGCTGCCTTATCGCTTGTGCATTATAGTAGTTAGCTCAGCAGCACTGTCGCTCGCGCGCGCGTAGGCGCCGAGCTCGGACCTCACGCTAGGAAGAAGGAGCGCGGCCTCGCCCCAGCGGTCAGGCCTCGGGGCCAGTACTGGATGCAGTGAGCCCGGCTGCAGTCCAGCTGCTGTCGCGCACGCCCCGCGCGAGCCCACAAGTCCGCGTACCCAGTGTCGCGGGCACATGCCTTCCAGCGTTGGGGCATGACAGACTCACCCCCGACGCTGTTGCAGCGTTGAGTGAGCAGGGCCTTATGTGTTCCAAGCCCGACTGCGGTGGTTCCTGAGGCTGCGCAGGTCGACACTAGGGCTTTGGCGGCCGCACCTTGTAGTGCGAGCACGCCTGATGTTTTGTCACTTAAGGGGTCGATGCCTCGGCGCGTACGAGAGGATGGAGCAAAGAGTGCACCTGTTTTGTCCGTCAGTCCGAGTGCCGGCCAGTCCTAGGCCTGTCATGCCGTACCGGCCGCGACGGTAGGATAGCATTTAGTGGGCAACTCATGAGGAATATTCGTCCTATTCGCTGATATTTTTTAGTTGTGCTTCTCATGACGGCGCCGGAGGCTTATGCCGGCGGTGCGGGGGCCACTGTAGTCGTAAACACGGCTTGCTATATATCGTACAAACAATACCTTGCCGAAATGGAGCAGAGAAGTGCGCCATGACTCCGGGTGCTGTAACGCATATGCCACGCGCCTCCTCCGAATCAAGTGCACCGTGCTGCAATACTACCCGGCGATGTCACCCGCTGCCGGTGAGCTATCGGCCATCAGGGTGTCACGGCAGCAAAAGAGTCTTCTATGGATTTCCCGGTGTAATACGCTCTCTTAGCGATGGAGAAGACGCCTTCGATGGGGTTGAACCATGGACTATAAGGGGGCGTGTAGAGTAAGATCCATTGGTCCTGGCGCAAAAGGGGTTTCAACACAATGGACTACCCTTTCGACACAAAGGTACCATTTATAACACACGGGCGCCCTGTAAGGCGGGGTTCACATTTGAGGCAGAAATTGTCTGAGGCGAAAAAGGACAACGTTACTGAAATGAGTCCAAAAATCAAAATGCGTTCACATTGCCGTGGAGTTTTTGCCTCAGGTTTATGCGAAATCCTATGCTTTTTTGACTTTTTGACTCATTTTCCCTATTTTCATCCACGCGTGTGCTTGAAAATAAACGTGCCAGAAAGTCGCTGTCGTACTGAGTCTTTTAATACTTTCTGCCACATAGAATTATGGCATCACCAATTTCTGCCTCAAATGTGAACCCCGCCTAAGGTATTACTTTAATTTTACAAACCAACTGTTAGCATCAAGTGTACGCTGGCGTGGGTTCAGTACCTTCAGCGGCGAGGGTTCAAATTTCGGTGTCGACCGCAAAGGGGGACGGACCGATTTCATTTCGTTGCCCTGGAGAGTCTTGTGCAGTTCGGGTATTTCCATGCTCTTGGACACCATGGCTTACCTCGCAACTTGATTGCTTCAATACTCACCCCAGTTATGTTATGCCTTAGGGCAGCTGCTTGCTGTGTGTAGCCAAAAACCTTCCAGTGGGATCTGCCACCACATAAAACCAAGGCGTCTGCAAGTGGGCAAGTTTCGTCTGCGCCACGTGCTTTGAGAACTTGTTGCCGCCGAAGGCCAGCATGACCGAATAGCTGCTGTAGTTGGCCAGCTGCAACTTGTGGTAGTCAGAGGCAAGGGCATCCTCCTCTTCAAGCTCTTCGGCGCTCAGATTCTTCAGCTTCTCCCAGTAGCGCATAGCCCCAGAGAGCTCAGCCAGGGCCTTGCGGTAAAACGTGTCCATGTTGTTCTTGGCATTAACCAGCACGATGACATCCTTCCCCTCCCAGCGACCAACAACTAATGCGCCCAGGTCGCCAGCTTCGCCTTTAAAGTCGTACTGAGTGACCACAACCTCTCCTTCCCCCAACTTCTCCGCCACCACGCCAGCCACACCATCCTCAATACACCGGTCGTCTGTGTCCCGGAATCTTTTCATCTGCTCCTCCAGCTTGGCAAGCCGACTTTCCGCCAAGTCGTTTGCCTTGCGCTGCTCCAATGCTAAAGTCATGAGGCTCCGGGTAGACCGGGGGATGTTGACGGTGACGCGACTGCCAAATAGATCCTCCATGGCAGCCGGCCGGCCGGACAATGGACTACTACCCTTTCGACACAAAGACACCATTTATAACACACGTAAATATTAGTAATTAGTCTAGAATTGTAAACGTAACGCTATGGTCATCCTGAAGGTGTTTACAGGAAGATACTACTTTAAATCAGTTCAGCACAATTCTGTGTACGAGGGGTCGTACGACCTGCCGGGCAAGCAAGTGCGACTACGTCCTGCGGTCAGGGCGGGTGCGCTGTACACGCGCCCAGCAAGGAACCACCCGGCAATCATGGAGCGCAAGCTCAACAAGCTGCTCAAGAACCAGGCCGAAATGCAGAAGAACCAGGCCGAAATGCAGAAGAACCTGGCGCAGCTGACGACGGACATGGCGGCTGTGAACAAGGCGTTGGTCGCTGTCCATCTAACACCGGCGGCATCACTGGTGCTGGGAGTACTGTACTTCGTGTACAACAGCTTCAAGGCCTCGGGCGGTGGCTGAAGCAGCAACACTGCGTGAAAATGCTCGCATTCAGGCTTTGCCTGTGAGGTTGCGTGTCAGGACACAGCGCAGAGCTGGTGCCGGGGATTCTGGTGGACTACACCGAGACCGAGCGTGTGGTGTGTATTGACATCGACACGTCCATGGACGAGATGCCGTACCACCTGTTTGGCGTCCCCGACCAACTCGACTCGAAGCCTCCGTTTGTGCTCCGGGCTGAGTATGACACAACAGCAGACAGGCTGGTCTTGTCCTTCGAGGTCACTCCAGCAGCAGCAGCAGCAGTCATAAAGGAGATCCCAACGGAGGACCCCGACATTTTGATTGGTGTCTGCTCGTCAGCCTTCAGGCGGGCCCACGAGCGGCTTCTTGTCAAATCCTAGCTTCAGAAAGTTCTGAGGTGTACTACTTGGATTCGGAGCATCCAACCTGTTTGGGTTCTACACACCATCCGTGTCGAAACCTCTTTATCAAAGGATTTGAATATTATTGCAAAGTAATTATTATAGCCCCAATTGACAATTGGGCCAGGTGCAAATGGTCTACAAGGGCAGTGTCAGCTACCGCAACGACAACGTCAACTATGTTCGGATTAACGCCGACGTTGAAGCTAAGATTTCGCGGCTGGACAGGGCATTTGCGCAAATTGCTTTTGTCAACAACGACGAGCAGCCGGTGCCGGCCCCAGCAAACCTCACCGTCGTCTTCCAGGCTGACCAAAGCCCAGCGGCACGCCTAGGCCAGGTATTCCTTATCTCCTGGGTGGAGGACTACGTCATTCTTGTGAATGGCGTGGAGCTGTTCAGGCTCGAGAATCAGAAGCAACAGGCCATAGGCGGTGGGGCTGACATGGTGACACGCATTGTCCAGGCATAGATCGTCTGTACTTTTGGGGCCTAGTGTACTGCAAAAATATACGGCCATGCTTTGTCTGTTTTTGGGCGGGGCCCCAGCGCGAAGCGCCCAGGGGGGCCCCGCCCTGTAGGATTGCCCATGTCCGTGCGTGCGTGTATGTGAAGTAATAGGGGAAGTCAAGAATCTCGGCCATCGGAAAGGCTGCATAAGTAAAAGATTACATTCTTTATTGCACGGTAAATTTATTATTGGAACCCAACCTCGTTTAGGAACCCAACCAGTTTGGCAGTCTCCATGGACCGAGGCCGAGGTCAAACCATCACCTCTCGGCCTATAATTAATTCCAGAAGAGTCATCGTTCCTTAAGGTAGAATTCTGACATGAAGGCGTGAAATGAATCTTCGTTTCGGAAACAAACTATGTTTTGGTTGTTGGACGCCAAGCCGCCGATGCACGCACGATTCATCTGCGGGCCGCCCAACAAGTCCAGTCGGCAACCTAGGGGACTTCTACTTTCCAAGTCCTGATGTTAATGTTGTCAAGCCTCCTCTATGACGAATACCTCGGTAGCGAAGCCTGTGCACTCTCGTCGGCAACTGCACGTCATCATCGCGACCCTCTCAAACAGTTCCGCTGTCCTTCTATTGGCAAGTCAGCCTGCGTGATGTGTAAATGATACACTGCATGTCTACTGTCAAGTAACTTCAGCCAATGCGCTGGCCGGAAGAGTTGCACAGTGCCGAGGCGGCGCGCGATGCTAAACATGGGGCGGATTGCTGAAAGCTCTGGCTGTCTATCAGCAGGAATGTTGACACTCTCACACTTCACGCCCTCGCCGCCCTAGCACTCAACTTAACCCGTACGGATTTAGTGGGGCCCCGCCCTTTTTCCGGCTTCAAGGAAGCCGACACCAACCCCTTGTTTTGGAGGGTCTGAAGTAGCGTGGGTCCCCTGCGTCCGGGAGTCCCCAGTGTTCGGCTGCTGCCTGTAGTAACTACGATTTGTTGTCACCCGTGGGGGCTGACCCATCCCATCGTTGCTGCCATGGCCATGCCGGAGGGCTTGTCTGACAGCTCTGGGACTTTCAACACAATGGAGTACCCTTTCAACACAATGGAGTACCCTTTCAACACAACGGAGTACCCGTTCGACATAAAGACGGCGTTTATAACACACCTGCACCCTATATTTTGTAACATATGTCTTTAAATGTTCCACATAGCAAGCTGTATCAGTTATACGGGTATGATTCCCTGTTCACTATCAATGACCCGGGATTCAATCCCAGCGACTCAGTCCAGGAGGTTCGGGGGAAGTTTGATCGACATACAGTATGTAACCGCTGATTCCAATGGCATCGTTGGGCTTAAGTTGGGCACGATAAGGCACCGTCCCCCGGACCTGTGTGCGCATTTGCGCGCTTTGCGGGTTGCATTGGCGGTCGGCATGTCGCATGTGCTCTGAATGGCATGTTGGCGGGTGCGTGCGTGTTGTCACACATACACACACACACACACACTCTCTCTCGCGTGTCTGGGAAGGGTCGAGCGCTCGGGCCCGTCGGTACGTCGATCCGTCCGTCAGGCGCCGGCCTCGGTTTTGTTGCGAGCACCCAACACAGGCCCTCTCTGCGGCATGCACTTTGATTCGAGGCGGGTTGACGGGCGACGGGCGGTTTTCAAAAAACACTTCAGCAGGGAACAGCCGAGCTGCTGAACTTGAGTGCAGAGGACCAGCTGGGAGTCACAGACGAAGACCTGTACGGCCATCCATACACACACACGTATACACACACTGTCGTACCTGGATAAGGGTGTGGGGTTGGGCTTTGATGGGCGCGAGCTGCTCGCGGCGTGTCGGTGAGGGCTGAGGGGGCAGGACGCGGAAGGGGGCACAAGAGAGCGTTACGGCAGGGCGGGGGCCGTGGAGGATCTCTGCGTGGCGGCATCTGCCCTGAACAGCAGGACTGGAGAGTGTTGGTGCGTCGCACGGCTACCACCGTGCCGTACAAAGCGTCGCGATGTACGGCAACGTGCAACGTGTTGTTGTCTCCCGGACAGGTGGTGCGGGCGTGTTGGCGGCGGCAGGAGGGAGGGCGAACGAGAGCTTCAGCTGTTGCCGTGCCGTACTGCCGTAGTGGCAGGTAGTACCGGTACATGTGCGTGCACACGTGGGGTGACTGTGCTGCGTTGTGCCATCTCGGTCACTCTCCCCCACACAACACAAACAACACGACACAACACCTTTTGGTCAGCGTACCAGTATGTAGCGGCAGGTCAACGCACGTTGTTGCACGACGGTAGGAGATGATGTTCTTACTCTGGGCGGATGAATGAGGACACGGATAGGTGGCTGCGGAATGTGTATTCGACTCATTAAACAAAAAGACAGGCGTGTGTCGTACAGCCTCGCCGCGCAGGGGCGGCGTTGACGAGCGGGCGGCTTGCACTGCAGGGGAAACATGCAGGGGGGAAATGCGCTGCAGCGTCCGAGCTCCTGTTGTACGCTGTACGCTGTATGACAGAGTGCGTGCTCCGCGACGCCTTCATTTGTGTGTCCGTTTGCAGTGCCCTACCTGCCAGGCCTGTAAGCAGATATGCCTCTTGCTTCTGGCTCAAGACCGGACAGGCCGCTTCCTTGGTTTCCTTTCCTGAGCTGCATACTTACTTCGGGGTACCCGCTCCGGAACCGCCGCTGTCCATCTTTCCAATAAGCAGTCGATGCGTTTGGGTTCGTATGGCACTGTCCAGTTTAGTTGACAGTCGCGACGGACTGTCCCGGCCTGTCCGGTGCTTGGCGTGGATAACGCACCATATGAAAGTTGGGATCCGGATCCCAGGAGAAGTAACCAACAACCTTTGAATTTTTCGACCGCTGTATTAGACCCGCATGAGCATGCACGCTAATATAGGAGATGTATTAATACGATAACTCACGTAATGTTCACAATTTAATTCTCAGTTGAGTTTTAAAGAGACTCGGTCGATTATTAAGAGTTATGGACGGTTCTGCTGATGACAAGTTATCGCGTCGTGAGTTCTTCCATATATGATAACGAAGATATATGGAGTTGCATAGCAGACTTCTTGGACCGGCGCGACGTTCCCGCTTTCAGAGCGTCATGCCAGCTTGGCCGCCGCGCAACCTCCACGTCGCGCTCATGGCTACTGTTCGACACGACCAAGCGGCCTCACATCAACTGGGGCAACGTGGCCTGGCTCGAGCGATTCCTGAAGTCCTTCAACCAACTCCGGTAGGGCGTTGTAGTTGCTGTAGGTTGGAACTGCGTTTGCGCGTTCCACTGGCATGCGCCTTTGGACAAAGCCGCTCCACACAGGCCAAAAACATTCCCACCCACAATTCGCCGTACAACGGAGCCACACGGGGCGTGTTGACATCGCCCGCCTCCCGTCTGCCCACCGATTGACCGTGCTCCCTTTTCATCCCAGGTTCATACAGATACGAGATGGGAGGAACAAGAGCAAGGGCTTGACCTCTATCCAGGATGCATGCCATGAGGCGGCCAAGCGTGCCGGCGCCGAGCTGGACGGCTTCCACACCAGCTCGCCGCACTGTGTGCACAGGACCATCTGGCGTCTGGCATCCCGACAGCTCCGTTCCCTGGAGATGGCGTGCCCTCCCGATTTCGGCATCAGTCTGGTCGGGGAGCAGCTCCTGCAAATCACGTCCGCGTTCCCGTTGCTGGAGGAGCTGTCCCTGCGCGGCTACCTCCTGGAGACCAACCCCGAACAAGAGCGTGACGGCCAGGCAGCAGGTGGGGAAAACGAGCACGACGACGACGATGATGGCGAGGAGGATGACGATGGCGAAGGCGAGGGTGGCGAGGATGCCCAGCACGAGGCGGTGGAGGGCCGGCAGCAGCAGCAGCTGGCGGCGGCGGCTGCTCAGGGCCCGCAACAGCCGGCAGAGCAGCAGCAGGCAGCGGCGGACCAGCAGCAGGAGGCGGGAGAGCAGTCGCAAGGCGGGAAGGTTGTCAACGCAGGGCTGCCCGCGTCACCGCAGCCGTACCCAGCCCCGCCGCAGCCCGCAGCGGCACCGGCACCGCAGACAGCAGTAGCACCAGCAGCACCAGCAGCGGTGGCGCCGGGGCGACCTCCAGACGTGCAGCACGCAGGCTTCCACCCCGCGCTCCTCGCCCCGATCCGCGCCACGCTGACCACTCTGAGGCTGCACTGCCAGGACGACGCACTGGATATGGTCAGTGAGGATTGGGCGTTGGCGCTGGCGGATCTGACCCACCTGCGCACCCTGGACCTGGCCACCGGCATGGCCTGCCGGCCGGCATACGCCCTGGGCATGCCCGTCCCCTGGACACGCCGTGTGGCGGAGGCCTGGCGCGCCGGGCTGCGGCAGCTCACCCACCTGTCGGTGCGGCTGGCGCTGCGGAGCGATGGTCTACACGGCAACATGCGGCTGCCGCTGCAGATGCACGGCCTGCCACTGCCTGTGGGCGGCCACACCACGCACCTGGGCATGTTCATCGACGACAATGGCTACGAGCTATGGAGCATGGAGCTAGGTGTGGAGCATGCGGTCACGGGTCTGGACCTACTGGCTTCCACGCTGGCGACGGGCTGCTTGCCACGTCTGGAGTGTCTCGATTTTTCGCTGGGAGCGCCGGAATGGCTCGGCGGCGGCTTCAGGCTGGGCGCACAGCTGTCCACGCAGGCCGACAGCCCGCTGGCGCGGCTGCGGGAGCTGCTCGCGATCGACCCAGCCACAGGCGGCGCCGCGGCTGCCAGGCTGCCGCGGCTGCGGCGCCTGACGATGGCCGTTGACACCGCGGCGATGCTGACCGGGCTGCTGCCGGTGTTGGTGTCGCCGCCACAGGATGGCGATGCGCATGGCGGCGCCGCCGTGGCGACGACGCTGTTGCTGCGCGACGACTTGGCGTTCGCAGACCTTCTGGCGGTGGTGTCTGCCCTGCGGGGGACGCCCGTGGCGCTGCTGGTGACAGGAAGATACAGTAGGCTTCTGGAGGGCATGGACCCTCAGGACTGGGTCCGGACGCTGATGGCGCTGGGCCCCCATGCAGCGGCGCTGGAGCTCCTGGCCCATCCGAGCAGAGTCGATCTCCCGACAACGCTGCAGCAGCGCATGGGGGAGTTGCGCGAGCTGGAGGTCGTTTTCAACAACCCTGAAATGCTGCCGCCCATGAGTTCAAGGCAGGAGTGGAACGAGCACCTGCGGGAGCTGGGCTTGTTGGGGCGCGTGGGCTGCCTGACCCAGCTGGGTCTGACGTTTAGCTACAGCGGTCCTGACACGGACTCCCGCTGGCACGAGGCGGCCGACGTTGACGCTCACCTTGCGGCGGTGGTCCGGGCCTGCCCGCAGCTCAAGGTGCTGGACGTAACCATCACGGAGAACAAGGTGAGGGCCGCAGCAATGGTGGCCGGCTCTGTCTGTCTGTCTGTATGTATGTTTGTCTGTCTGTGTGTCTGCCTGCCTGTCTGTCTGTGTGTCTGTCTATCTGTATGTTTGTATGGATGGATGGATGGATGGATGTGTATGGGGGGGCAGGGCAGGCAAGGGTCGGGGGTCGGCGGCAGTGCGGGCGGGACAGGTTGTGTGGGCATGCCGGCTGAGAGCGTGGGGCAGCTGCTCTGGCACAGCAAGTGCAGCGAGTTTTAATCCTGTCCGCCGGGGAACGTTCACGCCGCCGTGGCCGCCCCTGTGTGGGTGTGTGGGTGGGTGCTGCGGCAGGCGTCTTCAGCCAACCTGTGGACAGCATTCCAGGGCTTGTCCGGTCCGGCGCGTTTGTGCCGTCCTGAGCTCCTGCCCCCGGGATGTGGCCAGATAGGGATCAAGGGCCAAACACTGCCACTGCCTGTGAATGAAGGCGGTGTACCGAGGCCGAGGCCGCCCAGTGAAGGCGTCGTTGCCGAGCCGTGCATGCGTTTGTACGTTCGTTAGCACCCGCCTTCCTTGCACCCTGCTGGCTTTCCCCACCGCCCTGCAGCTCCGCGACGAGGACGAGGGCGAGTGCGTCCTGGCCAGCTGGCGCGGCGCCAAGGCTGCAGCTGCCGCCGGCGCCGACCTGAATCACTGGCGGCTGGCGGGCTGCCCCAGTCCCGTGCCTCGTCTGCACCGCCTGGCGAACCTGCCCGCCCTGGAGCGCCTCTCCCTGGAGCTTGACGTCATCACCACCCAGGGCCTGTCGGGGCTGGTGGAGGACGAGGTGCGGATGCTGCTGGAGACGGCGGCGAAGCGGCGGAGCTGGCGGCGGCAGCAGCGGGCTGCGGGACAGGAGAGGAATGAGCAGGCAGCAGCAGCACCGGAGCCGCCCCTGCGCATTTGGTGCCCGCAGCTCAGCCGCGACGCCGCACGACGGCTGAGCCGTCTGGCGGCGCAGCTGACGGGTCGGGAAACGGCAGCCGCGGCACCTGGTGGGGGGTGGGATGGGGAGACCTGGCTGGTGGACTGCACACACCGGGGCTTTTTCCGGAGCATTGCGGAGGGCGGCGGCGGCGGCCGGTATACTGAACGCGGTTAAGATATGGGTCCTATGCCTATCAAGCTGGGCAGCACGGTTCAAGCCAGACGGGCCCATCGCCTAGGCAACGGCAGGGGATGGCAGTGACACAGCTGCACGTTAATGTGCGGTCGGGGGGCCATGGGTTATAGGCCGTCGTACATTCGGCTGCATTGAGTGCATGGTCGGCGCTCTTGAACATGGCTCTCACGCATTGCAGGGCATTGACATTGAGGGGGACATGCTTGCTTATAAGTTGTGTCCTACAGCTGGGGCAAACCGTATCTATTGCTGGCTCCGCGGCCCGGCATTCGAGGTGAGACCGCGCTCCTTCTCTTCCTACGCGATGCTACCTATAAGCTATAACCCGGTGCAGGTCGCACCGAAGCCGCACGAAACTAGTCAGTTGTGACTGGGTCGTGATGACGTTAGCCGGCCAGGGTGATCGGGCCTGGCCGGCCCGTCACTAGTGTCGGAACATAATGGCTGGCCTGGGCGGACGCCCAATGGAGACTACCGATCTATTGTCACAGTTATTCCGCCTGAACAAAGCATCACGATACTTCCGCGTGTACATATGCTGCATGACCAGGTGAAGCGCTTCACGCTGAAAGCGCTTGCGCCTAGGTAGGGCTCGCCCTGGACGAGCAGTGTGATTGGTTCCGGAGCCAGGGTGTGACCCTGGGTCCCGTTACGAGCCCAACCGAAAGCGTTCGTCTGCACCCCAACTGACAGTCAATTCGACCAGATATTTCCCAGCCACCAACGGTGCACGACACCTCCACCATCCAGCCCGCTGCTGGCCCGCTGACTGTGACCACCGCGTCTCCCAGACGGAGAACGCCTGCTGTGCCGCCTACACAGCACGCACGTAGCTACCTGCTGCCCAACATACCCGGTTTACGGGTACGGTAGCTTGGCGAAGCACGCCGTGAGGAAGCAGGTAGCCAGGTACCCGATCCTTCCACAGGGCACACCATAGTGCGAGTGAGCTCTTTTTGGCGGTCGCCGTTCACGTGGCTCAAGATTGCTTAGTTGGGTGTTGGGTGCCGGTACTGCTGCCTTGATTGGGGCCAGCGGCCAGGGCTGGGCCAGGCGCAGCAGGCCGATGCTGTCCGATCGCTCCTGTGCAGCAGGCCCGGCTCCTTTTCCCATCTTCCCCGCCCCACCCGATTGGCTTTTTCTGTACGGTATATCGGATTGTCGGTGACGTAGGGTGCTCCCCAGCGCGTCTCGTATGCACATACGACATAACCCGAACTGCACTGGCTGCCCGCCGTGGTGCGGCCCGTGGTGCGGCCCCTGCTGCGGTGAACGTCCCTCGGCTGCTCACGCACGTCCTGCTTCGTTCCGCCCTTGTGCGCCCTACCCCTGCCGCCGTCGCCGATGCCATGGGCCTCGCCATCCCGGGCTTGTGCCTGGAGCTGGTGCCGCCGCCGGCGGCGGCATCCATCAACGCCACGCCGGCGGAGTGTGGACCCGCGGGTCGGCTCTTCATCGTCTTCATCGGCTCCAACGACCTGCTGTTCCTGGCCCCGCCGGACATGGCCGACCCACGGGTCTTGAACGCGACCGTGGGCAACATCACGGCCTGCCGGGTGGCGGCGCTGGATCGGCTCATGGCGGCGCTGTCGGGGCGCCACCCGCCAAGACCACCGTCGCCGACGGCGGCGGCGCCGCCGCCGATGATGGTGATGATGATGAAATGATGAGGATGAGGATGACGGTGCCGCGGACAAGATGGCAGAGGACGATGGCGCTGCGGAGGAGGACGGTGGCGGTGGCGACCGCTGTCGCGACCGAATCATCGTTTGGAACCTGGCGCCAATCGACACGGCGCCGCTCATGGATCGAACAAGGTCACAGACCAGACCAGATCAAATCAACCTTCACCTCTTCACCTGCTGTGGCATGCATGCAAGTAGGACGGCAGCCTCTTAGCAACATGCTTGGTGAGCGCCAGCTTGCGCGGTCTTGCTAGTAAGATCGCCAGCCTGATACGGAGCCTAGCAGCTTGCGTTTATTGGCCCCGGCCCGCACTTGCGATCATGACTGACCCACGGGTCACTACCTCACTACGTACGTACTGGGGATCACGGGACACTCTAGTTTACTTTAAAATACGCACCGTCAGATGCCTTGATCAGGTGTGCTGTGACGAGTTTTATTCCGGAATCAAGACATCAAAATGCAGCTGGTTTGAGGATTAAGGTTCATTCAGGTCGAGTGCATCATCGTCACTGCATGTGGGGCAGTTGCACAGCGGTTGCACTGCCAAGGACCTTGCAGCACTACACAGAGAATGGTACAAGTAAGGCGCCGGCAGTAGTATAAAGCCGACGACCCCGACCAGCCAGTCATTTCCATGTATGTACGTATGTACGTGCCTTTCGCACAGCGCAGAAAGCAACTCAACTCCTTCCACCTGCCGTAACTTACCACCACCACCAAATTGGCCGTCCCTCTTCACGGCACACTAACGGTACCTCACGGCTTGCGTCCGACGATTGGCCGTCCATCAATCCGTCCCACTCGTCTCAATCCCAGTTCCGGGGGAAAGCGGGGAACCGATGGTCGCGACTGCGTCCCCCCGAGGCCATCGGCCGCTGCAGGGGCCTCGCCGCGCGATGTCGTCGCTATGCCTCGTCGTTCTCGTCGCCGCCTCAATCCTCGCGGCAGTGTCGCTGTCCCACCAGGCCGCCGTCCTCGCTGCTGCTGCTGCCCAGGGCAGCTCGGGCAGCGGTGTCGCCCTCCCTGCCGCCATCATCATCTTCGGCGACTCGCTGACCGATACGGGTGGGTGGGTGGCTGGGTGGGCGCGAGGTTTCTTCGGGGCGGGGTGGGGGTCAGTGATCACCTGCGACCCCGCCGGGTGAGAGGCAAACACGCTTTCAGCAAATACCCCTTTTACCATCCCTGGAGAGCTGTGGCTGGCGAGCGTGGTGGTAGGTACGGCGGCTCAGCTGTCCCTACCTGTGCGCTGTGGCCTGCACCGCCAGGACGCGTCATGAAGCGTGTAGCGATGTAGGGCAATGCATTGGAGGAAAAGGCTCCCCGCGGCTCTCTCATATCTCTTTTACCAAAGAGCTGCTTCACACGTTGCCTGCGCTGGAGGGTGGAGGCACGCGCGCGTGTGTGAGTTGTGTGTTTATGTGCCGCCGTGCTCGTGGGTGCCGCCCCCACATCCTCACTCCCGACCTATCTACACCCGGACCTCAGGTCACGCGCAATCCGTTCCGTTACGTTCCGTTACATTCCGTCCTGACGCCCTACTACATTACCGTACCAGTGCCAATACCAGTGCCAATTCCGATGCCCATTCCAATGCCCATTCCGATGCCAACCCCGCGCTTCCTGTGCTCCTCAGGCAACGTCCTCAACAGGAGCCACTGCCTGGTGCCCACCCCGCAAGCCTACTGGCTCGGCCGCTTCTCCGACGGACCCGTCTGGGCTGACCACCTGTACACCCTCGCGGCCGCCTACAACGCCTCCGCCAACCTCACCATCCAAAACTACGCGCACGGCGGCGCCAGAGCTTGCGGCCTGGACCCCATCAGGCCCCCGCCGGGCGTGGTTGACCTGCCAGACCAGATCTCCTTGTACCTGGCCTCGGCCCCCAGCGCCGTCGCCGACAACGGCACGGTGGCCGCCGCCGACGGGGCTTGCCTGCTGCCGCTGCAGCCCGTGGCGCCGGCGGCCGCCATCAATGCCAGCTCCTCGGCGGAGTCCGGGCGAGCCGCATGTCGGCTGTTTATTATGGAGGCGGGCGTGAACGACCTGAATTTCTTTGCTCTCAAGCAAACGACCGACGACCCAAAAACGACCTTCAGCCAGATCGGAGCCAACATAACGGCCTGCCGGGTGGCGGCGCTCGACCGCCTCATGGCGGCCCTCGTTAATTCGACGTCCAAGCAGCAGCGGCAGCAGGCCATCAGCGACGGTGAGGGTGGCGGTGGCTGTCGCGACCGCATCATCGTTTGGAACCTGCCGCCCCTGAGCTTTGCGCCGCTGATTCCGGAAGCGTCACGCTCCTATCTGGACGATGTGATCGCGGCGCACAACGCGGGGCTGGAGGCCAGCCTGGCGCCGCTGCGGGAGCGCTACCCGGAGGGGCCCTCCCTGGAGGTGTACGACACAAACACCGTGGCGACCGCCGTCATCCTTGAGGCGGGAGTGGTTGGCCTCAACTCAACGGCGGGCTGCATCAAGTTCAAGGTGCGTGTGTATGTAGTACGGTGTACGACAGGATGTACGGCAAATTGCTGCTGCGTAAAGTAAGGCGTTCGTACAGGTACATAGCTGGTCAGGTAGACTCGCTCGTGTATGGGTAAGTACTGTCGCGTCGCGGTCTGAAGCGTCGACCCGCAGCAGCAGTTGCCCCCGAACTGCGACCTCACGGAAATCCTGCACGCTGGATCTTGGATGGGGGCCGCAGGGCTACGGTGGATGCTCAACGCCCTCATCTCGCCCGAATAGTGCCCAAACCCTTTCCCGGACCCCATTTGTGCACTCACTCGGTACCATACGTCGCTAGGGCGATATGCCACCCACGACAACCTATGTGCCGTGCTTTCCCATGCCCTGCTTTGGCACCTTCCCTCCAAACTCCCGCCCCGCCTTGTTTGGGGACCCACATTGCACTGGCAGGGCGAACCCGGATCTTCCGCTTACGACAAGGCGATGTGGTTGATGACCTCTTCGCGGCGCTCCGATGTGTGCGGGCAACCCAGCCACTACGTCTCATTCGACGGAATCCACCCCAGCAGCATCATCCACAGCAAGGCCTTCGCCGAGCCCTTCGCAACCTGGCTCGGCTGGATTTGAACGTGTTGGGCAGATTAGTAATGACATGGTCTGCTAAAATGGGTGGCGATTATTGGTAGGGGAAGGATGGCAAGGATGGCAATGTCGTATATTTTTCGTGTCGTGCACCGTGCGTGTCGTACCGTGGTCGCCGGTGTTGGTGCGTTTCGCCCCTGGATCCGCTTGTTCATGTCGCGGTGGCTCGTGCGGCATGTCCGGCACGCAGCCACACTTGAGGACCGTTTTTCGAAGGCATTAATCCTGCATTAATATCCAATTTGTTGTACATGGTACATGGCATGCAGGTGTTGAACAAGGTAGTTGCCGAACCTGGAAGTGCATGTCGACTACTTTAAATGGCTACAAAAATGCCTACTGAGGGTCCACGTAGAGCCGCCTACGGCGACAGCTGCGTTGAGAACTGTGCTGTGCGTGGCGTCGAGTTGCGACCGCATTCAAAATTTCAAATACAAATTATTGCCTCTCCTGCCAACGCCGGTCGAAGCCACGCTTCGAAGTGTCGTAAGAAACACGCCGCGACTGCACAAAGGGGGAGCAAAGCAAGGCCTACTCGAGGCGGTGGGAACCCCCTTTCGAGCTGCTGCGGTGTCTTTTATCTGTGCAGTGTACCCCGTACAGAGACGGCCGGACGACGGCTCCGGGGACATGTAACTCGGAAACGGACGGGGCCGGACAGCATCTTGCCTGCCTCACCTGTCGAAGTATGTTTGGTGTGCAGCACGCGCATCATCTGTAAAAGCAAAGAATAGAGGCTACTATAGAGCACGCTATAAGTTTCGGATCAGGGTTGCAGGGCTGCTTTTTGCTGCGTGCCACCGACGAGGTGCGGTAGTGTCAAATGTGCAAGCGCGTTTGGGTGCCGTGGTGTGCATCGCCCGGTTTTTGCCGGCTAACGAAATAGCCTGCACGGTAAGGTTGGTGGATAAGGCTACATCCCAGCAATTTGCAAGCTCCATGACCGTGCGGCTTTCCCTTCCTTCACCAACCCAAGCTTTCCGGGAGCGCTGGGGCCGGCCAGGCTCCTTTCGGGCCTGCACGCACAAGCAGCGGCTAGAGCTACTATGCCTCACGGCGGTCAACGGCAGCATCGTCAACCTGGACATTGCCCTGGACTGCGCGGGTTTTGCGATGGAGGTTGTCCTTGCCAGCGCCGGGCTCGACGTTATGCGCGAGCTGCTGGAGGCGGCTGCGGCCGCGGGCCACCTGGATGTGTGCAAGGTGCTGCGGGCGCGCGGCTGCCCCTGGGGTGTGGGGCCGCGCACTGACAAAAGCGGCGCATGGCGGCCGCCGGGACGTTTGCGAATGCAGTTAATCAAACTACCATTGGCTGTGCGCACCGTTTATACAAACCACCGTATAGCTCGGGGCATTGCCAGAGGGGAGAGATGGGGACCTTCGGTATAAGGTAAGGCAGCCGCACCTCGCCGGCACCTGTACGGGCTCGAACAGCTAGATAGTTATGTGCGCCTTGCGCACACCCGCCGGGCCTGGGAAAGTCAACATCTCTGACACTCCGAATCCTCAAGATCCAGCAGAAGCTCCTGCGGACACTGTTGCTGTTACAGAACGGGAGCGTGTTACAGGCTCCGCAGCCGCACTGCTCTGCTCTGGGCTTCGAGCGCGACCTAAGTTCCAGACCCTTGCAACCTGCTGCAACCGTGCACTTTGATGGCAGTAAAAAATAAAGTTTTAAAGGTGCAACCTAGTACTGCTGTTGGATCTGGGCCTGGGATTGGGTGTCGGGTCCCTTGGGATTCCAGAAAAAGAAACCACCCACCGGAATCGTACCGGCAACCGTTGCCGGGCAACCAAAAAGTGTATATATTTCGATCGCTGTATCATACCCGCGCCAGCATGCACGCAAGTGTAAAAGGCATATCAAAATGATAACGCACGTAATCTTCAAAAATTGATTCTCATTTGAGTTTTACTTACACTCGCTCGATCAATATGGACGGTTCATCTGCTGGTGACAAGTTCTCGCGTCTTAAGTCCTCCTCAGATTTATATAACGAAGATATATGGAGTCGTATAGCAGACTTCTTGGACCGGCGCGACGTTCCCGCTTTCAGGGCGTCATGTCAGCTTGGCCGGCGCGCAATCGCCGCGTCGCGCTCATGGCTGCTGTTCGATACGACCAAACGGCCTCATATAAATTGGGGAAACGTGGCCTGGCTCGAGCGATTCCTGAAGCCCTTGAACCAACTCCGGTAGGTCGTTGTGGTTGCTGTAGGTTGGAACTGCGTTTGCGCGTTCCACTTGGCATGCGCCTTTCGACAAATAAAGCGGCTGTACACAGGCCAAAATCATTCCCATAATATGCTTTGCAAGGGAGCCACGCGGGGCGTGGTGACGTCGCCCGTCTCCCGTCTGCCCACCGATTGACCGTGCTCCCTTTTCATCCCAGGTCCATAAAGATACGAGATGGGAGGAACACCAGCAAGGGCTTGACCTCTATCCAGGATGCATGCCGCGAGGCGGCCAAGCGTGCCGGCGCCGAGCTGGACGGCTTCCACACCAGCTCGCCGCACTGGGTGCACAGGACCATCTGGCGTCTGGCATCCCGACAGCTCCGTTCCCTGGAGATGGCGTGCCCTCCCAATTTCGGCATCAGTCTGGTCGGGGAGCACCTCCGGCAAATCACATCCGCGTTCCCGTTGCTGGAGGAGCTGTCCCTGCACGGCTACCTCCTGGAGATCGACCCCGAACAAGAGCGTGACGGCCAGGCAGCAGGTGGGGAAAACGAGGGCCCGCAGCAGCAGGCAGAGCAGCAGCAGGCAGCGGCGGACCAGCAGCAGGAGGCGGGAGAGCAGCCGCAGGCCGGGGAGGTTGTCAACGCAGGGCTGCCCGCGTCACCGCAGCCGGACCCAGCCCCGCCGCGGCCCGCAGCGGCACCGGCACCGCAGACAGCAGCAGCAGCAGCACCAGCAGCGGCGGCAGCGCCAGGCCGACCTCCAGACGTGCAGCACGCAGGCTTCCACCCCGCACTCCTCGCCCCGATCCGCGCCACGCTGACCACTCTGAGGCTGCACTGCCAGGACGACGCACTGGATATGGTCAGTGAGGATTGGGCGTTGGCGCTGGCGGACCTGACCAATCTTCGCACCCTGGACCTGGCCACCAGCATGGCCTGCCGGTCGGCATACGCCCTGGGCATGCCCGTCCCCTGGACACGCCGTGTGGCGGAGGCCTGGCGCGCCGGGCTGCGGCAGCTCACCCACCTGTCGGTGCGGCTGGTGCTGCAGTCCGATGGCGACGACAGCGATCCGCTACCGCTGCAGACGCACGGCCTGCCGCTGCCTGTGGGCGGCCACACTACGCACCTGGGCATGTTCATCGACGACTATGACCAGGAGCCAGGTGCCCAGGCCCAGGTGCAGCATGCGGTCACGGGTCTGGACCTACTGGTTTCCACGCTGGCGACAGGCTGCTTGCCACGTCTGGAGTGTCTGGAGTTTTCGCTGGAAGCACCGGGCTGGCTTGGGGGCGGCTTCAGGCTGGGCGCACAGCTGTCCACGCAGGCCGACAGCCCGCTGGCGCGGCTGCGGGAGCTGCTCGCGATCGACCCAGCCACAGGCGGCGCCGCGGCTGCCAGGCTGCCGCAGCTGCGGCGCCTGGTGCTGGCCGTTGACACCGCGGCGATGCTGACCGAGCTGCTGCCGGCGTTGGTGTCGGAACCGCAGGGCGGCGATGCGCTTGGCGGCGGCGGCGCCGTCGCCGCCGTGGCGACGACGCTGGTGGCGCACGACGACTTGGCGTTCACGGACCTTCTGGCGGTGGTGTCTGCCTTGCGGGGGACGCCCGTGGCGCTGCTGGCGACAGGAGGGGCGAGTAGGCTTGTGAAGGGCATGGACCCTCAGGACTGGGTCGAGACGCTGGAGGCGCTGGGCCCCCATGCGGCGGTGCTGGCGTCCCCGGCCAATCCCAACAGAATTGATCTCCGGGACATACTGCTGCGGCGCATGGGGGAGTTGCACGAGCTGGAGGTCGCTTATGACGACCTTGACATGCTGCCGCCCATGAGTTCGAGGGAGAAGTGGATCGACCACCTGGACGAGCTGGGCTTGTTGGGGCGCGTGGGCTGCCTGACACGGCTGGGTCTGACGTTTAGCTACAGCGGTCCTGACACGGACTCCCGCTGGCACGAGGCAGCCGACGTTGACGCTCACCTTGCGGCGGTGGTCCGGGCCTGCCCGCAGCTCAAGGCGCTGGACGTAACCATCACTGAGTACAAGGTGAGGTCCGCGGCAATGGTGGCCGGCTCTGTATGTATGTATGTATGTATGTATGTATGTATGTATGTATGTATGTATGTATGTATGTATGTATGTATGTATGTATGTATGTATGTATGTATGTATGTATGTATGTATGTATGTATGTATGTATGTATGTATGTATGTATGTATGTGTGGGGGGAGGGGGCCGGGGGAGGGAAGGGTCGGCGGCTGTGCGGGCGGGACAGGTTGTGTGGGCATGCCGGCTGAGAGCGTGGGGCAGCGAGTTCTAATCCTGTCCGCCTGGGGACGTTCACGCTGCCGTGGCCGCCCCTGTGTGGGCGTATGGGTGGGTGCTGCGGCAGGCAGCTTCAGCCAACCTGTGGACAGCACTCTAGGGCGCGCCCGGTCCGGCGCGTTTGTGCCATCCTGAGCTCCTGGCCCCCAGGATGTGGCCAGGTAGGGGTGAAGGAAGGGCCAAACATTGCCTTGAAACTCAAATGAATGCGGTGTACCGAGGCCGAGGCCGCCCAGTGAAGGCGTCGTTGCCGAGCCGTGCATGCGTTTGTACGTTCGTTAGCACCCGCCTTCCTTGCACCCTGCTGGCTTTCCCCACCGCCCTGCAGCTCCGCGACGAGGACGAGGGCGAGTGCGTCCTGGCCAGCTGGCGCGGCGCCAAGGCTGCAGCTGCCGCCGGCGCCGACCTGAATCACTGGCGGCTGGCGGGCTGCCCCAGTCCCGTGCCTCGTCTGCACCGCCTGGCGAACCTGCCCGCCCTGGAGCGCCTCTCCCTGGAGCTTGACGTCATCACCACCCAGGGCCTGTCGGGGCTGGTGGAGGACGAGGTGCGGATGCTGCTGGAGACGGTGGAGAAGCGGCGGAGCTGGCGGCGGCAGCAGAGGGTAGAGGTGGTGGCGGGACAGGAGAGGAATGAGCAGGCAGCAGCAGCGCCGGAGCCGCCTCTGCGCGTTTGGTGCCCGCAGCTCAGCCGCGACGCCGCGCGGCGACTGAGCCGTCTGGCGGCGCAGCTGACGGGTCGGGAAACGGCAGCCGCGGCAGCTGGTGGCGGGTGGGATGGCGAGACCTGGCTGGTGGACTGCACACCGCGGGCCTGGTTTCGGAGCATTGCAGAGGGCGGGTAGGTCCTATGCCTATCAACGTATCAAGCTGGGCGACACGGTTGAGGCCCGACGGGCCCATCGCCTAGGCAACGGCAGGGGATGGCAGTGACACAGCTGCACGTTATTGTTGGGTCGGGGGTTCATGGGTTTGAGGCCGCCGTGCACGTGGCACTGGGTTGTGCGCATGACAGATGGCTCTCACGTATTGCAGGGCATTGGCATCGAGGCAGGGGGACTCGCTTGCGTATTAGTTGCATCCTACACATGCTATACTGTATTGTTGATAGGGGACCCTCATCTATCCCGTTTACCGGTATTATTGGTATGTGGCGCCGCTACGGTAACTGCTAGCTGCTTGCGGGCTGCGTGCAGCCGTACGTCACACCACCCAGACACCACACCATGTCACATTGCGTCACGCTAGGTGGTCGTATCTCCTTCACATCGCACCGCCGGTCATCATGGGTGTCGGGCGGCGGTGCTGGACCCATGCACGCACGCACGCATGCATGGGCTATGCGCATACACTGTGTGTGCATGTGTGTGTCGGGTGCGGGGATAGATAGGTGCTGGATGTGGGATGTGGGGGAGGGCGTGTGTAACGCCGAGGTTACAGGTGCCGTACAATCGGCTAGCATAAAGCCTAAGAAAGGCGTCGCACAGCATCTCGAGTAGCCTTTGCTCCGCCCAAGCACTACAGCGTGTATGTGTGGTGGCTGTGCTGTGCTGACCCCAGCAGCAGGCTGGAGCTCCGACATGCCAATTGTAACGTCTTGAGTTACACAACGCAGCGGAAGGGAAACTCGCCGACGGAGGAACCGGGTGTGTCGATCGCTAGAGTGACGACCGAGGAAAGGCGAGAGCGGGTGCAGCCCCGAAAGAAGTCGTCTCAGGCGGCTCCAGCAGCAGCTCCCGGAAATCTACAGTGGCCTTAAAAAATAACGAGTGCAGCTTCAGAGGCACACACACGGTTCCTTTCGTCGGCTTCACGAGAGGCGATGCAACCGTAGATTGCAGATGATGTGCTCCGGAACCCGGAGGCAGCAATGTAACTCGGGAGCCAACTGGGCCGGACGCGCGGCATCTCGCCTGCCTGCCTCACCTGTCCACCTATTTTTGGGCGGGGCCCCAGCGCGAAGCGCCCAGGGGGGCCCCGCCCTGTAGCCGTAGCGCCTCTAGCGTAGCTAGAGAAGCGGAGGACTTACTCGATTAAATGGTGTCCGTCCGTCCGTGTGTCAGATGTAATTTGGATTTTCCGGAATTTCGCTTTTCGTTTCGGCATTTCGGATAGCATAGTGCATTCTGTATAGCTGATATGCGTTCGTTCATGTGTTCATTCAAGTTGAAGTTTGAAATAGTAACAGCTGATCGCGACCGAAGTCGCATCAACGTCTCCGCGCGTAGAAATCATCACAATCGCTGTCAAAATTTAAATAATGAAATTGTGACATGGCGGCGCGATGTGGATTGTATTGCTATCATGAAGTAGAGTTGCTCGGCTCCGAAACCCCGACGCGTAAAGTGCGTAAACTTCTTTTGCGTCGCGGGATGTGCTGCTCGCGTATAGATATATCATAGAAATCATTTATGTGCGATATCATAGCGTTAGGCTTGTCAAAGTTAGTCGCCTTGCGATTTGCGAGGAAAATGCGCGCTACTTAGGATGCTGCATAGCGTAGCGTAGCGTTGCATAGCGTTGCGTAGCGGATCGTAACGAAGCATAGCGGAGCGTATCGCGAATATAGCGTCGCATCGTGTAGTCGGAATAAAGTCGTGCGCGCCTGCGCAACGGTCCGCTACGTTCTGCTGCGCTTCGTTACGCTGTCGCTCGCTCGCTCGCTCGCTCGCTCGGTTTCATCGCTTTAACACAAGTCGGCGATTAAAGCCGCGCACGTTCCGTTGCGCTCGGCTCAAAGTTAGTCGCCGCTCGTCGCGGCTCGTCGCGGCTCGCGTCGTCGCCGCTCGTTATTCGTTGCCACTCGCCGCCGCTCATCGCCGCGTAGCGTAGCGTAGTGTAGCATCGCGCCGCTTACCATAGTGTAGTGCAGCGTGCACGATCGTCAATCGGCTCCGAAACCCCGACGCGTAAACTGCGTAAATTTTTTTTGCGTCACGGGATGTGCTGCTCGCATATAGATATATCATAGAAATCATTCATGTGCGATATCATAGCGTTAGGCTTGTCAAAGTTAGTCGCCTTGCGATTTGCGAAGAAAATGCGATTGTGCACTCGCGCTACTTAGGATGCTGCATAGCGTAGCGTAGCGTACCGTAGCGTAGCGTAGCATAGCGTAACGTTGCAAAGCGTTGCGTAACGGATCGTAACGAAGCATAGCGGAGCGTATCGCGGAGCATAGCGTCGCGTCGTGTACTCGGCGAATAAAGTCGTGCGCGCCTGCGCCACGCTCCACTACGTTCTGCTGCGCTTCGTTACGCTGTCGCTCGCTCGCTCGCACGCTCCGCTGCGCTTGGCTCAAAGTTAGTCGCCACTCGTCGCGGCTCGTCGCGGCTCGCGTCGTCGCCGCTCGTTATTCGTTGCCGCTCGCCGCCGCTCACCGCCGTGTAGCGTAGCATCGCGTCGCGTACCATAGTATAGTGCAGCGTGAACGATCGTAAATCGCACGTCACACTTCAACGTGCACGATTGAAGTCGCGCACGCGCCTTCCCGCGGAGCATAGTGTGTGTGTTTGTTACATGGTTGGGGGTGCGTGCCCCTCTCATGAACAAAAGCCCATACGAGCCGAGGGCCCAAGGGAACTAAAACGCCTAAAAGCACGACAGTAGAAACACCGCCCATGCAGGAGAGGGGGATACTAGCGGCCAAAGGGGACAATTGAGTTGCGGTGGGCCCAAATGCGCTCAAGCATCTTCGCCAAACGGGGAGGATCCCATCTCATCGCTTCCTCCATACCCTCGAATTGAGGAAACCCTTCATCCGCGCGGATGCTACTATAAGCAGGGCACTCCATTAGGACATGCTTCTCGTCCTCTATTTGACCATCCGCAACGCAGCAGGGACATTTTCGCTCAGTCCTAGGGACATGAACTCTGCCCACTCGCGATCTGTTGGCCGCAACCGCCCAACAGCACAAACGAAACTGCAAAAGTTTGCGGTGGGCCGCACGCGGAATGAAAACGCTAGCATGCTGTGGCCACATGATTGCCGCTGCCCGCGCAAAGGGCATACCCATCCAGTGCTTATACTTCGCCATCTGAACTCCCGGCTGTTTCCCGTCCGAAGGGTAAGCCTCAGGCGGTACACTTAAACGCTCGTGCTCCCACCCACTCATCAACCGCTCCCTCAGCGCTGTCACAATCGTTCCTTCGGAGAGTGGTTTACTTAACAACCAATCGATGCGGTTATCGAAACCACTGACGTCCTGCGGCATCCCACTCCAGATGTCGATTTCGAGATACGTTAACAACCGCAGCACTGCAGCACCCCAGCCAGACCCAGCTGGGTCATTAAGTGCGTCGTGTATTTCCTGCCGCAGTACCGCCAACGCGAGAGAACCAGCCTGCTTTCGGACGCGATTCCAGAAACCAACAACCTGTTTGGCCATGTAGTATTGCAGCGGGAGCTGTGCCATTTCGGCAAACAGCAGCCGTTGGGCAGGCCTCGCCGCCCCCACAATCTGCCGCATAAAAATGACTTGTAGTTGAACCGCATCATCCCGCAAACAAGCTTCGAAAAGGCCCTCCGCTAGGTTGTTGTTATCACGACGCCTCCCAGAAGAAGCCCTTTCGAGCGCTTCTGCTATCACAAACGGGCCCCACGCCTGACAGCCATACAACAGAATGGCGCGCACCTGGGTAGTGAAACACCGCATCCGAACATCCGCGCCACCTCCTCCAACGAGAAAGGCTCGTCTAGTATGCTAGCCACCTGCGCCTTCCTGTCCGCGATTGCCCGAGCTGCTTGCCACACTCCATTCTCAAGACTATCCCCTAAAAATGTAATATAATTCAGGAGCCGGTGTGCCCCCTCGACGCCCGTCTCCCCAACCC
Organism: Pleodorina starrii; assembly: GCA_030267565.1. Taxonomy (NCBI): domain Eukaryota; kingdom Viridiplantae; phylum Chlorophyta; class Chlorophyceae; order Chlamydomonadales; family Volvocaceae; genus Pleodorina; species Pleodorina starrii. The sequence continues at coordinate 3,337,014 of BRXU01000005.1, read as the reverse complement.
CTGCGTTCAAAAGTGACGCAAAATGCTCCTGAAACACCTGTATGTCCTCAATAGCACAACGCTCCCTAAGCTTCCCGCCCAAAGCACGCCATAGAGCACGCTGATCATATCTGCACTTCGTCACGAACTCACGCATCCGCTCCTCATCGTACGCTGCACGCGCGAGCCGTTTCGCGCGGTTAAAAGCACTTCGCGCCTCACAGAAAGCAACCCACAAAGGCCCAGATTTGTTCAGTACTCGGCCGGCCCCAAGCTGCGCCCGAGCCACGAGCATGCGCTGACGGGCCTGTTGGCAATCCGCGTTCCACCAGATAGTACCCTCTCCAGGTCGCATGCCTGCAGGCCTGTGCCCCGCAAAAGCGCGGGTCATTACCTTCTGCAAGAGCGACCCAATGCGATCCACGGCTGCCGTGCTATCACATACGCCATTCTGCAAATCACCTGCAATCTGACTCAGAACACTCATGGCGCGGGACCCCTCGGCGAAGTGTAGTGTAGCATCGTGTCACGACGCGTCGCGTCACGTGCACAATCGCATTGCAATGCTACGCAACACAACACGACGTCGCGTCGTCGCGTCATGTAGCCTAGCGTAGCGTAGCGTAGCATAGCGTTGCGTAGCGGATCGTAATGGAGCGTAGCGGAACATATTGTGGAGCATCGCGGAGCGTAGCATAGCGTCGCATCGCGTCATGTAATGTAGTGTAGCGTCGCGTTGCGTCGCGTCGCATCGCGTCGTGTCATGTCGCGTCGCGTCGTGTTGCGTCGCGTCGCATCGTATCGTGTCGCGTTACGTCGCGTCGTGTCACGTTACGTCGCGTCGCGTCGCGTCACGTCGTGTCACGTCACGTCGCGTCGCGTCGCGTCACGTCGCGTCGCGTACCGTCGCGTCGCATCGTGTAGTGCAGCGCAACATGCACGATCGCATTGCAATGCTACACAACGCAACACGACGTCGCGTCGTCGCGTCATGTAGCCTAGCGTAGCGAAGCGTAGCATAGCGTTGCGTAGCGGATCGTAATGGAGCGTAGCGGAACGTAGCGTGGAGCATCGCGTCGCGTCGCGTCCGCATCCGCAAGGGGCGCTACGGCAGCCCGCGGCCCAAAGGGCGCGCGCTTGTGCAGACTTTCGGCCATCGGAAAGGCTGCATAAGTAAAAGATTACATTCTTTATTGCACGGTAAATTTATTATTGGAACCCAACCTCGTTTAGGAACCCAACCAGTTTGGCAGTCTCCATGGACCGAGGCCGAGGTCAAACCAACACCTCTCGGCCTATAATTAATTCCAGAAGATTCATCGTTCCTCAAAGTGGAATTCTGACATGACGGCGTGAAATGAATCTTCGTTTCGGCAACAAACTATGTTTGCATTGCGAACATTCTTCCCGCGACCACACCACAGCAGCTCTGCTTGCCGGTCCGATCGTCTTGACGCATATTACTATTACAAAGGTTGCAAGGAGCAAACCATGAGGTGCCAACTGCTGGTTGTTGGACGCCAAGCCGCCAATGCACGCACGATGCAGCGGTCTTCTGCGGGCCGCCCAACAAGTCCAGTCGGCAACCTAGGGGATGGACTTCTACGTTCCCTGTCCTAATGTTAAAGCACTCAAGCCTCCTCTACGGTGAATACCTCAGTAGCGAAGCCTGTGCACTCTCGTCGGCAACTGCACGTCGTCGCAACCCTCGCAAACAGTTCCGCTGTCCTTCTATTGGCAAGTCAGCCTGCGTGATGTGTAAATGATACACTCCATACACTCCATGTCTACTGTCATGTAACTTCAGCCAATGCGCTGGCCGGAAGAGTTGCACAGTGCCGAGACGGCGCGCGATGCTAAACATGGGTCGGATTGCTGAAGCCGCAGGCATTTCAGCTATAAAGCTCTGGCTGCCTATCAGCAGGAATGTCGACACTCTCACAGTTGGCGCCCTCGCCGCTCGCTTTGGAAATGCCGTATTTCGGTCGATGCGCACATGCGCTCATGCACCCGACGGGATGACGCGCTTCGCGCGGCGCCGGCAGGCCTTGCTAACGACTCGGCTAGCAGGCATTTCGGGAAACAGCTCTGGCTGTCTATCAGCAGGAATGTCGACACTCTCACACTTCACGCCCTCGCTGCCCTAGCACTCAACTTAACCCGTACGGATTTAGTGGGGCCCCGCCCTTTTTCCGGCTTCAAGGAAGCCGACACCAACCCCTTGTCGGTGTGTGTGCGGCATCATCATGATCATCAAATGCTAAAAGATAAGAGCACGGTTATTTTAAGTTTCGCAGCAGGGCAGGAGCAGGGCGGCGTTTTTCTTTCTACAGCCGCCGGCAAGGTACGTGTACAACGAGTCCCCATATGCCATATGCCATGGGGTAAGCTTCGCTCTGTCAGCAGCTCAAACACACTGAACAGTACAGTACAGTACACGCCAACGTCTACACGAGACTGTATCCGTCTTCTGATAATAAGGCGCGCTCATCAAGTAGCGCCCTAGGCGATCTGAGGTGAACACGACCCATCCTCATCCTCATCTGTCGAGCGTGGGCCCCCGTGTAGCGATACATAAATGCGTCGAGCGGCCGTTGGTTGGGGTCGGCAGCAGAACCCCTGTACACACAACACACTGCGTGCGTGTGGGTCAGACAGGTGGGTGCGGCGGGGAGGGGGGTCAGGGAGTGATATGCTCCTTTCGCGCGGGAGGCGGGGGCGCACCCACCCACCGACCCACCCACCCGCCGGCCCCCAAACAAACAATGAAGTGAGGGAGGCTGGCGGAGCCGCCACAGGAGCCAGGCGACGGATGGACATACAATCGCGACCCAATCCAAAGTACGTAAAATAAATATATATCACCAGCCGACAACGAGTGATGTCGTCACGGTTACCTTGGTACGGCAGGCCGCACAGGCTGCCGCAGGAAGGATCTGAGCCTGGACCAAAAGTGAACGCAGCGCGGGGTGGTGAAAATGCCGGAGACGAAATAAATATGGACCGTAAAGAGTACATATGCACACACACGCATATACACAAAGGCACACACGTGCGAGGCGACCCTGCACGCGCACGTATGGCTCACGGTCGCGGGGGTATTGTTACCGTAGCACCGCCGCCGCCAGCCGTACCGGTATATTAGCGAACGACGGCATGTTGAGCAAAAATGCATGTACGGGGGTTGTGAGGCTGCAGAACGCAGAACACACCGCGATACAACTCATAATACAACACGCCTATAATACCTTACGTCGGTCAAGCATTGCCTGGTCGTCGCCATAAGCAAGCGGATTCGTCTTCCCACCGCTGCCTCACATAGAACCCCACCACATCAATTCTGATGTCATCATCCTACCGGTACCTCCATACCATTTCTTTCGAAACACACCGCTCGCAATACATCTGCGCAGAACACCTACATACAGGAAAGCCAACCCATGTACACGAGAACGTTCCGCGCACGGCGTCCGTAGCAGGTCGACCGAATCCAGCTCCGGCCGCCACACACAGTGATCCAACAGTGGGGTTATCCACGTATAGGCCGGAGCTCGTAAATGGTGGTGGTGGTGGGGGGACTCCAAGCCGCCCAACAGTGGGGGTGGGGCCTCCAAGCCCGGGAGGGACCCCACCGCCTTTCCTTCCGCAGCAGTACGGAATGTCGTACCGCACTTGCGCCGCCGTGAAAGCCTTTTCCTTTCGCAGAAACATCCCGCGGTGTCACGATGTGATAAGCCGCACGAGCAAAGTCACGCGCGCGCTGCTGCGGACTCTCGACGACAGGCGCCGCCGCCCGGTGCCGCCCCCCTTCCGCAGGGGGGGGGACCCCGCCGTTTCCTGCCGCCTCTTCACAAGATCGGCAACAGTGTGTCGAGTCGACCACCCCCGCGCCCCCAAAAGGCGGCCCAGTCTCGCTGCCACACACGGCACACCCGCCATGCCTGCTGCCTTCCGAATCCCCGCCAGCCAGCCAGCCAGTCAGCCTTCGAGAGGAACACACACACACACGAGCCTCCCGAGCGCAGCCGCTGCAACACGGCCCACACGGCCCACACGGCAACAACAAATTCACAACGGGGTCAAACGAACATCGTGCCACCAAACAGTCCTGTGGGGGCCGACATTCCGCCCCAGAGCTCCCCCCCGGGGGATGCCCTCTCCCCACCTGACCCTCGTTGGCCTCGCCCCCCCCCCCCCACACACACAGACGCCTCCTTCGCCCCCTTCTTTGTCAGTCAGTAATCGCTTTGTCAGTCAGTGATCGCTTCGAGCCCCCTTTTTAGGTACCCATCCGCCAGTGCCCCCCTCCGCCTCAGTGCTGCCCCCCCTCCCCATATTCCCCCCCCCACGTCCGCCTCACACGTCCACAGTTCGTGCCTGCACGTCCGAGCCCCCCCCCCCCGTGTTGGTACAGCTGTGTGTGATGATGCCGCGTCCCGCGTCCCGCGTCGCGTCGCGCCAATCGTCATCTCACCTCAATCCGCGCGCCGCGTCCCTCTGCGGGAAGCCCTATTCCGCATACACACGCGGGGCTCGTGTCGCGTCACTCCACACACAGAAAACACAGCGCGCAAGTGAGGGCCACCCATGGGGGCGCACTCTCCCCCATCTCCTCTCGCCTGCGCGGTGATTGCAGCGCTGCGAGACACCGGCAGCTACTGCGGCGCCTTCGAGGGCACCGCCGCCGCCGCCGATGTGGACGCCGCAGGCGCAGCGTCGGCCGACGCCGGAGCCGGAGCCGGCGCCCCGCCCACCGGACCTCCCGCCGCAACCACGGCCGGTGCCGGTTCCGGTGCCGGTGTCAGTGCCGGCAGGGGGCCTGCGGTCAGCGGCGCCGCTGCCGGCACCGCCGCACTTCCTCCTGACCGGATCGGCTCCAGGATCGGGCGCCTCGAGCTAGGCCTATCACCGCTGTTGGCGGCGGCAGCGGCCGCAGGCGCCCCCGCGGCGGCGGCGACGGCGGCGGCGGGGGCGGCGGCCCGCTCGCGCTCCGTTCCGATCGCCGCCAGCAGCGCATCCGAGCCGCCAGCGGAGGAATTGAGCAGCCGCTCCAGTGTCTGCTGCGGCTGCAGAGCGCGCGGCCCGGCGCCGGCGCCGGACAGCCGACGGACCGACCCATGGGTCGGTGCGGCCGGCGACCCGCCGATGGCCGCGCGTGACGACGCGCCCCCCGAGGCGGTCGCGGCGGCGGCTCGGGCGCCGGGCGGGAGCGGCGGTCGCGCTGCCGCTGATGAAGCTGGGGCGGCGGTAGCGGCGGCGGGAGTCGGCCCGGCGTTGCCTTCCGTGAAGGCGAGGGAGGGGTGAGACGGCTGCGGCGGCGGTAGCGGCGGCGGCGGCGAGTCGCCGTCGCCTGCTGACAGACGGTCCGCCGGCGACACTGCTAGGTGGGGGGGCCGCGGCGGCGCGGTCTTGGCCCTGGCACGAGCCGGCCGCGGCGGCGTTGCGTCGCTCGCCAGAGGCGGCGGCGGCGCCGCCGCCGCTTCCGCCTCCGCCGCCTTCGCCTCCGCCGCCTCCGCCGCCTCTGCTTCCTGCTCGGCGGCGAGGTCCTCGCCGCCCGGCGGCTCCGGCGGCGGCGGCGGCGGCTCCGTGCCACTTGCTGATGACATGCTGAGGCGGCGGGCCGGCGGCGGCGGGCTGTCCCTCCCCAGCCCCAGCTCCAGCTCCAGCTCCCGCTGGATGCCCGAACCCATACACACCGCGTCGGCATCAAACGACTCCACCCCCGCCTCCCCGTCCTCCACCAGGCCCCACATGCTGGGCGGCCGAGTGGCCGGCAGCCCCGGCCGCGCCACCGTCGCCGGCGGCGTCGTCGAGCCGCCGCCGCCGTCGCCGAACCCACCGACGCCGGCGGCGGCGGCGGCGCCGCCATCCCTCAGCCTCGCGACCTGCTCCGCCAGATCCCTCACTTGCTCCGCCAGTGCCATCACGGCCGCATGCTGCGCCGCGATGCCTCCCTTGAGCAGTGACGTCAGGTTCTCGGTCTTATCCAGAATGGTGGCCTGGAGGGGAGGGCGCGTAAGGGGGGGGGCGGGGCAGGCCGGGTCGGTTCGATTCGGGTGGGGTCGGGTCGGGTCGGGTCGGGTCGGGGAGACAGCGCCAGACTAGCCCGGCATTGCAATCCCTCGCCGCAAGTTCCCGATACACATCAGCCGGCGGCGGCCGTGCGGCGGCTGCGTCGTAACAATGACAATCACGACGACTCAAGGCCCGCCGCACCTCCAGCGTGTCGTCGTCCTCCGCTCCGCCCGCCAGCGCGTCATCATCGTCCCATGGGTCGTTATCGTCCTCCAGGTCCTGCATCTGGGAGTCCAGGATGTCTTGGGAGGAGCTGCGCAGATCGGCACGCAGGTTCCAACCCTGCGGATGAGGGTGGGGGGTTCAGGGAGTGATATGCTCCTTTATAAAATAATGAGGGTGGGGGGGGGGTGTGGGGAGCGGGGTGGGGGGAACGGGGTGTGGGGAGCGGGGTGTGGGTAAGGGCAGGGGTTGGCAGGGCGAATGGGTTGTGGAGGTTGCGGGAGTTGGTTGAGACAGCCTGGATGTGTGTATGTACGGCATGCAAGTTGAGCGCCCCATGCCGCAGGTGCCCCGGAGTCGACCCTGGGTGGGTGCGGCGCGGAGTGCTGGTGGACTGGTTGGGGGCTTCATCCCCGCGAGGATCCAACCGAACACAAACACACACACAAACACACACACACACACACATCGAAAAACACGACGTCACACACGAGGTCCGCGCAGCCCCCCAACCCCCACCCACCCACCCACCCACCGCCATGTGGGGCTTGAACTTGCTAGCCGCCAGGCACCTGAGCACATCCCGCTTTTCCAGATAGCGCTCGTTCTTCATCGCAATGACGCGCTGGATGGCGTGACGCCAGTGCAGCCGCGCCCGACTGGCCTGCGCCGACAGCCGCGAAAAGCCGTCGCCGCCGCCGCCGGCAGTGGAGCCGTCGGCGGCGGCGGAGCCGCCGCCGCCACCGCCGTCGCCGCCGTCGCCATCCTTACGGCGGCCCAACAGCCCGGAGAGGGTGCGGCGACCGCCCACCGGCACCGGCACCGCGCCGCGGCCGCCGCCGGCGGTGGCGGCCTCGGTGCCGACGCCGCTGGCGACGTGCAGCGCCGCCGCCGCCGCCGCCGCCGGCGATCCCGATCCCGACCCCGATCCCGATCCGCCGGGGCTGACGCGCTGCCAGCGGCGCCGCGCCCTGGCCATATCCGCAATCGGCCGCAGCAGTATGTTGTGCCCACTGAATGCCAGCTTGGCGGCCCACTGATACAGCGACGACCAGCCCAGCAGCAGCAGCCCCACCAGCACGACCAGGTAGAAGAGCAGACCCACCACCGCCAGCACGGAGGCCGCAAGCAGGTAGCCGCTGGCGTGGGCCAGACCCACATTGGACTGGTGGGGGGCGTCCGCCTGCAGCCGCTTCTTCAGCCGCTGGTACTGCTTCACCGCATCGCTGACGGGGGTGTGGTGGCTGGTGAGGCTGCCGCTGGAGGCGCGGGATATGGCGGCGGCGCCGCCGCCGCCGCTGCCGCCGGCGGCGGCGGCGGCGCCGCCCGTCTCCAGATCCGCGGCGGCGGCGGGCTGCAGCAGCTCCTGCTTTCCGTCCTCTGATCTCCGGACCTGCTTTGGCGCCGTCAGCGCAGCGGCGGAGGCGGCGGCGTTTGCGGTTGGGCGGGTGGGGGAGGGGAGGGTGAGAGGAGGGATAAGGGATAAGGGATGCGGCGGGGGCGGCGGCGGCGGCGGCGTGTATGATTGCATCGCTCGGACGCGCCCGGGTGGGTGCCGCCTCCGACCCGATATGGCTAGCTTGGTTTCCTAGTACCGACATTGTTGGTATGGCTGGCTGCTGCAGCCATTTGATCATTACGGCACCTCACCCTCAAAGACCCTCCTCCTCTTAATGCCTGACCACCGGCCCGCCCGCCATCCCCCGCCCCCGCCCTCGCAAAGCATCACGCGGCGAGGCCTGCGGACACCCACCCATTCGCCCCTGAATCACACCCACAACACAGTCACACCCACACCCACGCCCTGATCCTCCCTTCCGTCCGCCCTCCCTCCCCCATTCGCGCCCTCCTCCCTCCCGCCCCCACGCCCCACCCCTTTCTCCCCCTCCCACCCCCATACACACATACACACCTGCTTGCCGCGTTTCTTCGACTCCCCCGCCTTCTCCCCCTTGCCCTGCTGCTGCTGCTGCTGGCCCCGGCGGCGCATCTGCTGCGTTCGCTTGACGTACCGCTTCAGCAGCCGGGAGTACATCTTGCTGGCAAATTGTACGACAGCGAAGGGTGTGTACAGCAGGAAGAGCAAGATGCACAGCGCTGCGGGGGCAAGCAGCCGGGGGGCGGAAGGGGGAAAGGGTGGGCGGGGAGGGAGGGGGAATGGAGCTCAGGGCGGGGGGCGGAGGAGGAAGGAGACTAAAGTGGTGTTCCGGAAGGTGGGGGCGGGGGCGGGGGCCGGGGCCGGGGCCGGGGCCGGGGCCGGGGCCGGGGCCGGGGCCGGGGCCGGGGCCGGGGCCGGGGCCGGGGCCGGGGCCGGGGCCGGGGCCGGGGCCGGGGCCGGGGCCGGGGCCGGGGCCGGGGCCGGGGCCGGGGCCGGGGCCGGGGCCGGGGCCGGGGCCGGGGCCGGGGCCGGGGCCGGGGCCGGGGCCGGGGCCGGGGCCGGGGCCGGGGCCGGGGCCGGGGCCGGGGCCGGGGCCGGGGCCGGGGCCGGGGCCGGGGCCGGGGCCGGGGCCGGGGCCGGGGCCGGGGCCGGGGCCGGGGCCGGGGCCGGGGCCGGGGCCGGGGCCGGGGCCGGGGCCGGGGCCGGGGCCGGGGCCGGGGCCGGGGCCGGGGCCGGGGCCGGGGCCGGGGCCGGGGCCGGGGCCGGGGCCGGGGCCGGGGCCGGGGCCGGGGCCGGGGCCGGGGCCGGGGCCGGGGCCGGGGCCGGGGCCGGGGCCGGGGCCGGGGCCGGGGCCGGGGCCGGGGCCGGGGCCGGGGCCGGGGCCGGGGCCGGCGGAGGCGGTGGAGGCGGTGGAGGCGGTGGAGGCGGAGCTGGGTCGTACATGTGCATATACGGGCAGGCAGCCGCTGCCGTCGACGCACGACCACAACCACCCACACGGGCGCCTACATGCTGTTTTGCGATACCCTTTCCCCCGAACCAACCGCACCACACCACACCACATCCTCCGCCACCCACCCAACCACCCACCCGCCCATCCCCACAGCCACCCACCCATCCCCCAGCCAGCCAGCCCACCCACCCATCCCCCACCCCCCCAGCCACCCACCCGCCATGAGGGGGTAGAGTGTGAACAGAAACACCAAGTGCGGCACCTCCGCTGCGCCGGTGGGCCGGTCGGAGCCCTCATCCGGCAGCACCACCCCATCCAGGGGCACCAGCCCCAGCGCCGTCACGCCGCGCGCCGCGCCGCTCAGCTTGGGGCGGCGGCCGGCGGGCAGCAGCGGGACGGACTGCAGCAGCAGCTGAGGCAGGCAGAAGGGAGAGCACACCAGGTTGCGGATCACCTGCGCGGGGGAGGGGAAAGGGGAGGGGGGGATAGGGAAGGAGCGGTGGGTGGAGCAGGACAGTGGGGTGGGGTGGGGTGGGAGCGGGGGTGATAAGGGGAAAGAAAGAGCGGCCAGGAGCGGGCAAAGCGGGGTTGAGGTTGCATGCACGCATGCATGCTTGCTTGCATTCGGGTCCCGGGGCCCACAGGGCACGCAGGCACGCACGCCCGCACGCATGCATGCAACCCCAACCCGCCGTCCCCGCTCCCCGCCGTTCGGTGTAACCCCGGCCCCACCCCCAACCCCCCATCCCATCTCATGCTCGCAGCGAGTGGACAACCTCCAGATGACGACGTGAGACACAGTCCGGTTGACACAGTCCGGTTGACACACACATACACACACATACATATACACAAACACACGACGGTGTCGGTCGCGCACCTGTGTTTGGTAGTAGCTGACAATCTGCGCCTTCTTGAACTGCGTCTCCGCCTCCACCGCCTCGGGTCGGTAGCGGTTGGTGATGATGGCGATCAGGCTGGGGGAGGGAGGGAGGGGAGGAGGGGAGGAGGGAAGAGGTTAGGGGGGGGGAGGGGGGAGAGGTAGGGGGGCGGTGGTAAAGGGGAGGGGTAAAAGGGAGGGGATTGAGAGTGCGAGGCGGCGAGGAAGAGGGAGTGGGAGAAGGGGCGTGAGGAGAGGGGGAGGACGGAGGAGCCAATGGCTAATCGCATCCTTCACCACGGCTGCAAGTGCGCACGCTTACGCGGCATGGGCCGGCAAACCCAAAGAGAACACACGGGGCACGATACACATCCGCGTCAATGAGCTTCGATGACCCCAACACACACACAAGAAACAAATCATCTCATCACAAAGGGCAGCCCCTTCGCCCCTCCTGATACCCTAAAACCCTTCCTAAAAAACCCTAAAATACCAACCCTAAAACCAGCCCCCCCCTCCCCTCTGCCCCCTCTGCCACCCCACACACGCCGCCGGCCGACCGCCCACTCACAGGTTCATCAGCAGGATGGCCGAGATGATCAGAAAGATGACCTGTACGACGGCGCCGTACACCTGCTGTACGTCCGTGCAGTCCGGATTGCAGTTGTCATTGCTGAACAGCGTAAAGTCAAAGTTGCCGAGCATGGAGCTGAACAGCTGGAGCATCGAGTTGATGAAGCTGCCGTACTGGGTCACCTGCATTACATTAACACACACACACACACACGCACAGATACGCACCCAGGAGTGGCATAGAGACGCGGGAGAGAAGGGCGAGGTATGGCGCCATTCGGGCGACCCTTGCCCCTCACCCCGCCCTGCCAGCTCGCAAAGCTCGGCCAACTTGGACTGTCCCACATTTCCCCGCTTTCCCGTTTCCCCCCCTCCCCAACACACACACATACACACACCACCACCACCACCATCCCCGCACTCTCCTCCCACGCGCAGCGCTCGAGACACCTTCGGCCCTCCTCCCCCCTCCTCTTGCCCCCTCCTCCCACCTCCTCCTCCCCGCATCCCCTCACCCTCCTCGCCCCCTCTCCCACCCCCACCTCTTCCCCCCGTTCCCCACCTCCGCCTCCACCCAGCCCCCCACCCTCACTCTCACGGTCCTCCCCTCGTGTATGTCTCATCGAGCGATAACCGATAAGCAAGCACGAGGCCAGCTGCCTCCCCCCCCCCTTTTCATGCACCAACCTCACCCACCCACCACCACCACACCCACCCACCCACCCACCCACCCCAAACACACCCACACCCACCCCCACCCCAAACACCCCCCCACCCCCCCACCTGGTCCTGGTAGATGGCCGTCATCATCGTACTGAAGCCCGTCAGTATGATGAGCATGGGGAACAGAAAGGCAATGACCTCCTCAATCATGCGAGCCACCGTGTTGAGGAGGGGGCCCAGGGAGGGGTACACGGGAACCGCCATGCCCAGCGCGCGGACCTGATCGTCGGGGCCGGTTACGTGGCCGGTTACGTGGCGAGCCGCGGGGGGAGGGGGAGGGGAGGGAGGGGGAGAGGGAGGAAGGGAGGGAGGGAGGGTTAGGTAAGGTTACAGGTATGTTCGGTAAGCATTGCTGGGTTCTGGGTCCGTTCGCTAACGCCGTCACCGTCCCTTCGCTGCGGTATCCCCTTTTTACCCCCTCAACCCCCCCCCCCACTCACCCACACAAACACCGCCAGCGTGGCCATGCACATGTGCACCGCATCCGCCGTCTTGTACGGCGACATCCCTCCAAAGTCCTGGGCCAGTTTGAGGCTTGTGAGCACCAGCAGCCCCACATTGACCACCAGGCTCAGAGCGTTCCAGGGGTCGGCCAGGTACCTGCAGGGGAGGGGGGGAGAGGGAGCGGGAGGGGGGAACACGGGAGGGGGGAGGGGGGGGAGGGAGAGGGTGGGAAAAGAGAGAGGGGGGACCGGGAAGAGGGGAAAGGGTTCTTAGGGGGGGAGAGATCTGTTTCCTTATTGAGTGCACTGCGACATTTGTACGACATCAAGACGGGGAGAGGAAGGGATGCGAGGGCTCTCCGCCCGCCCCTCTCCAACCAACCCAACCCTCCGACCGAACACCCCCTCCCTCCCACCCCCCCCCACCCCCCCCTCCCCCCACCCAACTCACTTGCGCAGCCGTGCCAGTGATCCGTATCTGAAGTGCACAAACTGGGCCATGTCCAGAAGGTTGCCCAGGATGAAGCACACGAACACCAGGTGGACCACCTGAGGAGGAGGTGGAGGGGGGGAGGGGAGGGGGGGGAGGGGGGAGGAGGAAGAGGGGGTTGAACAGGGGGGGAGAGGGGGGAAAGAGGATACAGAGGGAAGGCCGGGGCCCGTAAACGGTAACATATGGGGGGGGTTCGCGGCGGGAGGATAAGAGGCCAAAGGGGGAAAGACGGCGCAAAAGAGGGGATGAAGAGGTGCGTGACAACGTGCGACCCGGATGCATGGACGCCCCTGCCGCCCTCCCGACACACGGCGTTCTTTAACGCCGTCTCCGTCCATTGGCTGCGGTATCTCCTTTTTTACTCCTCCCCCCTTCCCCCCCTTTCCCCCCCCCCACACACACACCATCACACCCTCCCCTACCCCCCCCCCCGCCCACCCCCTCACCCTCAGCTGCTCTACATCCAGGTCTGGGTACATGACCTGCCACTGGTACAGCCCCAGGAACACCAGCTCGAACAGCGCGTGCATGCACCACCTGGCGGAGAGAGGGGCAAGGAGGGAGGGGGGGAGGGAGGGAGGGTTATCCACGTATAGGCCGGAGCCCGTGAACGGTAAAATAACAGAAGTAGGTCGTCTCGTCTGCAAAAGAACTGCGAGGTAAGCTTGCAAACAGCAGAGGACGTGATATACAAACAGAGAGGGGGGGAGGGGATAGGAGGGCGGGAGGGAGGGCGGGAAGGAGGGCGGGGCGAGGAGGGCGGTAAGGACGGCGACCATGGAAATGGAGGAGGACGGAGGGAGGAGGAGGGAGCCAACAGGGCAGAGCCGGGTGCGGGTGGATTGCGGTAGTAGACCCACCTAGACCACCGGTACACGGCACTGTGTGGTGGTTGTGGTTGTGGTGGTTGTGGTTGTGGTGGTTGTGGTGGTTGTAGTGGTTGTGATTGCAGGCGGCGGCCTCTAAGAAACCGCAAGACAGGTTCGTGAGAAACCCACAGAGACAGGCCAAGACAGCAAACGCCGACAGATACAGCTGCCGGCCCCGAGGTAAAGGGAGAGGGAAGGGAGATCTCGGAAGGGGAAGGGGGAAGGGGAGGTGTAAAACCTGCACCGTACCGTGCCTATGGGCGGCGCGATGGGTGGGTGGGTGGGTGGGTGGGAAGAGCGAGAGAGAGCTGCCCACACCCCGCCACTCGCAGCTAGCTCAGCCACCTGGTCCCTGTTTCCCCCCGCCCCCGCCCCCGGCGCGGGCGCGGGCGCGGGCGCTCACCTTCCGCGGGGCGAGTTGAAAAAGGCGTTAGATGTGAAGACGTACATGTGCCACAGCCGACTTGCTGCCATCGCGAGGGGGTCCATCGTGCCCTTGCCTGCAGCCTCGAAAAGACATCCGGGCGGGAGGGGGGAGAGAGGGGCGGGGGGGATGGGGGCGGGGAGGCGGGCGGGGGACCGTATAGGAGACAGTCCGAAAGGGGGGAAGGTGGGGGCGCGCACAGCACTGCACAACAGCACAGGACCAAGTGTCGTGCTTTTTGCGCTACCGGTATTGGTACTGCTAAAACCGCGCGCTCGGCTCAGATGGTGGACATGTCGTGTTTCAGCGCGAGGGGGAGACGCGTCGTGTGTTGCGCCCTAGGGTTGGGGTGACCGGTTTACTTAGGTGCAGGCGTGGGTTACGGAAGTGCGTGCATCGCATGTGTGTATGTGTGTGTGGACGCGTGTGTGTGTGTGTGGACGCGTGTGTGTGTGTGTGTGTGTGTGTGTGTGGACATGCGCACGGAGGCGGAAGGCAGGGCGGGAAACGGTTACCCACCGCCCACCAGCCCACCCACCATCCCACCCACCCACGCCAGCCCTTCTTCGCACAAGCGCGCGAGACCAGGCCGTGGGAACAGTACCGGTACCAACCGCGAGTGGCAGACTCCACGAGACCAGCCCACCCCACCCCCACGCCACCCCACCCTCGCCCCACCCCACCCCGCCCTCTCCCCCTCGCCCCACCCCACCCCACCCCGCCCTCGCCCCCTCGCCCCACCCCACCCCACCCCGCCCCCACCCCACCCCGCCCCCTCGCCCCACCCCCACCCCACCCCCCTCCCCCCTTCCCCCGACCCCACCCGCGAATCCCATGCTCTTGAGCACCGCATACGCCAGCAGCGGGTTAGTCGCCCCCACCGCCCGGGGGTCCTCGTGTGCGGTCAGCGCCAGAAGCTCCCGACCCAGCCACTGAACCTTGACGTACAACTCGATCAGGGTCTCGGTCATGAACTTGAGGTCGCGGGACTCAAAGGCGATCTGAAGCCGGGCGGGTGGGGGTGGAGGGGGGTAGGGGGGGTTGGGCAATCTGCAGCCGGGGGGTACGCGTGCCCACACACGCGTGCATGCATACCGTTTAGGTAGATAGGTGGGTAGGTAAGTACGTACGTACGTAGTGCGTATTCAAGACACGCCCCCACACGCCCCCACCCCCAGTTTCCCCACCCCCCCGACCCCCCACCCCCCCACCCCCCCCAACCCCCACCACCCGACCCCCCCACCCCCCCCACCCCCACCTGCAGCGGCGACACCTCATTGACGCTGTTGGGCAGCTCCGCCGGCTGCAGGATGCGCTCCACGAACCTGATACTGCGCATCTCCGCATACCTGGCAAGAACCCCGCGCGAGCGCCAAATGTGACGTGAGAGAGCACAGCACGGCACAGCACGGCACAGCACAGCAAAGCGCAGCACGTGATATGACATGACATCTTTGTAACGTTACAGTGTGGGTCGGCAGGCTTTTGGGCACCGATCCACCCCCACCCCCACCCCCACCACCACCACCACACACAACGACGGACGGCAGCGGCTTTGGCTCTTTTTTTTCTCTCTTTGGCATTTTTGTACCTTGAAGAACCGATCGACGGACTTTCAACTCAGGCTTGCTTGTTGACCCGCAGCAAGCACGCCAGCCTGCCTCTCAGCCTGCCAATCTGGACCGATCCACCCTCACCCCCCTCCAAACCCCCTCTCAGGTTACAGTTGTTTACGTATTCGGTAAGTACGGTACCTCCGGGTTCTTCAGGGTCCGCTCCTCGCTGACGCCGTGTCCGTCCCTTCGCTGCTGCGGTGGTCGCTCTCTCTTTCCACCCCCTCAACCCAAACCCAAACCCTCCCCCCCGCCATCCCTCACACACACAGACATCCCGCCCCCCCCAGCGCTTTTCAGCTCGGTAAGGTTACAGGTATGTTCGGTAAGTATTGCTGGGTTCTGGGTCCGTTCGCTAACGCCGTCTCCTTCTCCGCTGTGAAATTCTCTTTATACCCCCCCGTGGCCCCCCAAAACACGCACCTGTTGAGCCTTTTGAGCATGGCCAGGTGCAGCGAGTGGAAGCGGGCGGAGGCGAGGCGCATGATGCGGCGGTTCTCCTCGTGGGTAGCGATCTCGTCCTAAGGCAGCGCCAAAGAGGGGGGGGAGGGAGAGGAGGCGAGGTGGCGAGGTGGGGGAGGGGGGAGGGAGAGGAGGCGAGGTGGGGGAGGGGGGCAGCAGCACCTACCGAGGCACACGTACGGTGGGGTGGGTGGAGGGGGGGATGGGGGTTCGGGTGGGGGGGGGGGGGGGGGGGGGGGGGGGGGGGGGGTGGGGGGGGGCGGGGTGGGGGGGGGTGTGGTGGGGTGTGGTGTGGGGGGGTGGGGTGAGGTGAGGTGGGGTGGGGTGGGGTGGGGTGGGGTGGGGTGGGGTGGGGTGGGGTGGGGTGGGGTGGGGTGGGGTGGGTGGGTTGCGCAGTCGCCGCCCCCCCCCCCGTCGGCCTCCCACTCAGCACTCACGTCAATGGCCCTGAGGATGGCGGCGGTGACGCTCAGGGGGTTCCTGCGCCTCACCACGTACTTGACCAGAAACTCCTCAATCTGGGGGGAGGGGGGGAGGGGGGGAGGGGAGGGTCAGGGAGTGATATGGGGGGGGGAGTTATCCACGTATGGGCCGGAGGGGGGTGTTGAACAGTGAATTTGCAGAAACAAAACAAGAAGGGGGAGGGGAGGATCATGGGGCCATGGGCGGGAGATGGGGGATTGCAGGGGGGCCGGCGTTAACAAGACACTGCAGCGAAGGGAACAGGGGGCGGAGGTGTCAGGAAATGGGGGTGGCGGCGCAAGGGGGCAGGGGGTTGGTGGGAAACGGACACCTTGCCCCGCGCTCAGCCCCATTCCCAACCTCCTCCAGCCGCCCCTGACTTTCCCGCATACACACAAACGCACACACGCACTCACACACGCAGCAAAACACTCACGCACACGCACACACGTATACATACACACAAACACACCACCCGCAGGCGCGACACGCACCCTGCCCGCCAGGTTGCCTCCCTCATCCGCGCCGTCGTAATAGTCGGCCGCCATGTCGTCATTGGCCGCCGCTGCGCAGGCCTCGTAGCGCGACGCCGGGCCTCTCCCTCTCCCTCCTCTCCCTCCTGCCCCTCCTGCTGCCCCTGCCGCTGCTGCTGCCGCCGCCCTGATCGACAGCGGCTGCACCGCCCACACGTGCACCAGGAAGGCCAGCACGCGGAGGTCCATTTCGATGGTGGTGTGTTCGTACAGCGACATCATGAGGGCGGGGTCGTTGTTGGCGATGGCCAGCTTCTCCACCTGGGGGGGGGAGGAGCGGGAGCGGGAGCGGGAGCGGGGTGTGTGTATGTGTATGCGTGTGTGTATGCGTGTGCATGTGTATGCGCGTGCGTGTGTGTCTGTTTGGGGGTGGGGGATGCGCAGGGGTGCGCTTGAGGGGCGAAAAAGAACAAGAACCGCAGCAAATGTAAGCGGCCGCCGCCCCACCCACCCCCACCCCCACCCACCCCCACCCCCACCCACACCCACACCCCTTCCCCCCCACACACATCCGCAGCCAACCGCCAACCGCCAACCGCCAAGCCCCCCTGCCCCCCACCCAACCACTCACAGGCCCCCACCCGCCCCCCACTGTTCTTTTGCAGATGAGACGGATTTCTTCTGTTACGTTACCGTTCACGGGCTCCGGCCTATACGTGGATAACCCCCCACCCCACTCCCACCCACCCGGTCCACCGTCTCCTGCGACCTCAGCAGGTGGTCTAGGTAGTGCGAGTCGATCAGCCGCCGCAGCGCAACACCGTCGCGGTAGGCCAGAGTGTAGTCCAACACACCGTCCCAAGTCACCGTGCCGCTCTGAGGGGGGTGGGGTGGGGGTGGGGGGGGGGGTTAGGGGTGGGGGTCAGGGAGTGATATGCTCCTTTATAAAACAAGGTTTAGGGGTGGGGGGTCGTGAGGGGTGGGGTGGGGTCGTGAGGTGTGTGTGTGGGGGGGTCCGGTTGGCTCTTTCCGCTGACTGAGGATGAGGCCCCATGGGAGTGTTGATTCCGCCCGGGGAGAGAAGAGGTCAGAGGGTGGGGCGGGGGATTATCCACGTATAGGCCGGAGCCCGTGAAGCGTGAACGGTAAAGTAACAGAAGAAGGCCGTCTCGACTGTAAAAGAACAGCGAGGTATGCTTGCAAGCAGCAGAGGACCGGGAGGGGGCAGAAAGGGGGGCAGAGGGGCGAGGCAAGAGGGGGGGAGGGGCCCTACGCCCCCCTCCACCGGCCCCTTCCGCGCCCGCCCTTCGCCCCTTCCCATGTCCCCTCCCATCTAACCCCCTCCTCCCCCCCCCTCCACTCGCCTCGCCTCGTTCTCCCGACCCTCCCCACCTCCCCAGCCCCCCCTCCCGCCCTCCCTCCCTCCCTCCCTCCCTCCCTCCCTCCCTCCCTCCCTCCCTCCCTCCCTCCCTCCCTCCCTCCCTCCCTCCCTCCCTCCCTCCCTCCCTCCCTCCCTCCCTCCCTCCCTCCCTCCCTCCCTCCCTCCCTCCCCTCCCGCCCCCGCATGTCTCTTTCCCCCACCCCACCGCACCCCCCTCCCCACCTCCGGCAGCGGTATGTTCCCCGACGCGTCCGACGACTGCGCCCTCAGCAGCTGCAGGTGCTGACGAACCTCCTGAAGCGCATCCACACACGTGTAGCCCGGACGCAGGGTGCGCTGCCGACCCAAGCTCAGACTCAGGCCGACGCCGCCGACGCCGCCGACGCCGGGAGGCGGCAGCAGCCCGGCGGGCGTGTCCGGCGGGACGCCGCCGCTGCCACCGCCGCCAAAGCCCGACGCCGACGCCGCCGCGTCGATCTCGCCGGGGCCCCCGGACGACGGGACGGCGCCGCTGACGGAGCCGGGTGGCCGCTGCAGCAGCGGGCCGTCGCGGCTGAGGGTGAGGACGCTCCTGGGACCGGGGCCCTCACGCCGCTCGTAGAACCTGTGGGGGAGGGGGGGGGTGCGGGGGTAAGAAAATGGAGATACCGCAGCGAAGGGACGGGGAGTAGTTGTGGGGGGGGGCATCCACGGGGATGGGAGCGGGGAGCGGGTGGTGGTGGTGGTGGTGGTGGTGGTGGAGAAAAGAGCCTCCCAAGGGGCAAAAGCTGACTGGCTGACTGGCGCAAATATGTGTGTGTGGGGGGGGCGAAGTTGCGATGGTGTCTTGGTGTGGGACGCACCCCCCACCCCCCACCCCACCCCCCGTGGCTGGCGCGGGCCCGGCAGCCGGCAGCCGGCGGACGGCGGGCGGAAGACGGCAGACGACGGGCGCGCGACGCGGGCCCACTCACTTCAGCACGAGCACGTACGACCGGTCCGTCGGCTCTGCTCGTCCCTCCGCGCCGTACAGCGTGAAGGCCTCCCCCGCTCCGAAGCGCCGCTTGCTGGCCCACACGCTCAGGCTCTGCGACCGAGCCAGGTCCAGACGACGCAGGCAGTACAGCATCAACTGGCTGCGTCGCGACAGCTGCCAGTCCACCTGCGAGGTGGTCAACAAGGAACCGCAGCGGGGGTGGGGCGGTGGAGGGTTATCCACGTATAGGCCGGAGCCCGTGAACGGTAAAAGTAACGAAAGAAGGCAGTCTCGTCTGGGGGGGTGGGGTGGGGGTGTCAGGGACACAGGGAGTAATATGCTCCACTATATAACAATGAGTCACTGCGGACGCTGTTGGGAGGGGTGGGGGGTTATCCACGTGTAGGCCAGAGCCCGGGTAGGGGTGGGGGTGGGGGGGGGCACAGACGAGGTTCGCAAATGGACCCAGGACCAGTCATGGGTACCCGTCGGGCGGGGATACCCGTCAGTCATGGGGCGGGCAGGGGGGTCGCAGCGGGGCCAGGGCGGGCCGGCACCGAGGTAGTGGGAGATGGCCGCCCGCCCCTCCCCCGTTCCCCCGCTCGCAGTCGTCCGTGCATCCATCGCTTCCTCCTCTGCAGTTCCTGGACCTCCGTTCCGCCCCGCCCTGCCCCCGCCCCCCCCTTTCCGGATACGGTATTTGCAGTCACGGAGGCTTATCGTCCGCAGCAGCTTGGTCAACAACGTCCGCAGTGTCTCTTGTTATATACGGTAATGGAGCATATCACTCCCTGAGCCCCCCTTCGGGCTCGTCCCGCCTTCCCCCGCCCCCGGGGATATAAAGGAGCATATCACGCCCTCCCCCCCTCCCTCCCCTCACCTCCACCACCGCCCTCTTGACCAGCGTGAAGTCCTTCCT
The DNA here is from genome assembly GCA_030267565.1 of Pleodorina starrii. Classification (NCBI taxonomy): domain Eukaryota; kingdom Viridiplantae; phylum Chlorophyta; class Chlorophyceae; order Chlamydomonadales; family Volvocaceae; genus Pleodorina; species Pleodorina starrii. Next base: position 3,317,297 of record BRXU01000005.1, on the reverse strand, counting down.
CAGCCACTGGGGGGGCCGCATGAGGGAGGGGAACAGCACAAACAGCTGCACCAGGACGGGGGCGTCGCGGGGGCTGCGAGACAGAACGCCTGAGTGGACAGCGGGGGACAGCGTAAAGGGGGGGCGGGGGGTTTATCCACGTATAGGCCGGAGCCCGTGAACGGGGTGAACGGGGTTTGAAGAGTGAATTGGCAAGAATGAAACAAGAAGCCCTGCGGACGTTATAGTCTGAGAGTGGGGGGTGCGGAGCAAGGGGCGGAGCAAAAGGGGGAGGGGCAGCACCGCGTGGCTTGACGGAGGACTGCGCTGAGGAGGCCGGATGCGGGGGCGAAAGCCCGGGGCCTCGTCAGGCCCTCGGATTGGCCCCCGTAAGGCTGCTCGCCTGGCACCCGGCCGCCCACTCCCCTCCGCCCCGTTGGTACACAGCCCCTACCCAGCCCTCACCCCTGCCCCCTCGACCCCGAAGCAGCGCGCCTTCACCCCTCACCCTCACCCTCCACCGCCCCAACCCACCCCCGTCTCCTCCCCCACCCCCACCTCCGTCTCCACCTTTCCATCTCCCCCTCTCCCTCCCCCCAACACACATCCACAAACACACACAAACACAAACAGCCTCTCCCTCTCTTCCTCACATACATCCACCCCTCGCCCTCCCCGCCTCCCCTCTTCTCCCCCCCCCCTCCCCCTTCCCACGCGCTCTCACCCGACACGACCTCCCGGCCGCCGCTGGCCGCTGCGTCCGTGAGGTCACTGGGCACGTAGAACGCCCCCCGCCGCAGCTCCGACGCGCCGCTGATGGCCCGGATGACGGCCGGGTGGGCCGCGCGGCCGTTGACAAACGGCCGCTCGCCCACAGCCAAGGGGATCAGCTCCGACGCGGAGACCTGCGGAGGAGGGGGGTCATCCACGTATAGGGGGGAGGAGGCCCGTGAACGGCATCGAAACAGAAAAATATCCTTCCTGTCTGCAAAAGGAAAACGAGGTAAACTTGCAAGCAGAGGGGGGAGGAGGCCCGGAAGGGGGAGACGGGGTCAGCGCCGGAAAGGTGGGGCTGGGGAGGGCGCGAGGGCCCCCCCGTTGACGGAGCCAGGAGAGGGGCTGAGGGGGCGCGGAGGGGGGGGGAAAGCCGCCGTTGGTTGGCGGGCGCGGGCGTCTTTGGGAGAGCGAGTCGCAGCTGGCGAAGCTCGATTTGGGTCGGCCGGGCTTAGCGTAGTGGGGCTGCTGCTGCCGGGGCTTGTTGCTTCCCATGTCGGTGGGACCGCAGCGCCAGGACTAGGGACTTGGGAGGCACACACACATACACACACCTCCCCCGCCTTCCTCTTGTGGGTCCTCCTCCAGCCCCTCCATTTTCCCGTTCTGCCCACCCACCCAGCACCGCACGACGCACCTTCTCAATGGTGTTGGCATGCTGCAGAGTGATCTCCAGATGCAGACGTGCGACCGCCTGGGGCTGCTCCAGAATTTCGAGGTGGTGCAGCGGGCCATGCCGGGCGCCGATGGCCCCGCTGACGCTGTGGAAGCCCGACGTGGCGGGGAGCTTGGGGCCGCCGGGCCTCGGGGAGGGCGATGCCTGCAACGTGCAGGAGCCGCTGCCCGCGCCGAAGCTGCGCGCGAGGGTCTCTGCGAATGCGATGCCCATGGGCACGCCGCGAATGCTGGCGCCGTGCGGCGTGATGTTGACCTCACCGGGGACGTAATCCACCGGCTGGGAGAACTGTACGTGGACCGCTGAAGGCTTGGGGGAGGGCGGCGCGCCCGCGGAGAGCTGCAAGCTGGAGGGCTGGTCGGGCAGCATGACGGTCAGAGATGGCGCCGCAGCGCTCAACTCGCGCGCCACGGATGTGGGCACCTTGGTGAACACCGTATGCGGTTTGCTTGTCGATTCCGCAACTCCTTGTGCACCCAGCTCCTGAACCTCTCCGGGGATGCCGCAGCTCCAGGAGTTGTCGACACCATCATCCTCGAGCGGAGACCCTCTTACTGGGCTTCCAGTATTGGGTCGAGCCCTGAGGCTGCCCGCCCGGGATGACCCACTGCCGACCGCGATAGGGACCGGCCCGAAGTCCTCCCAGCCCGCAACGCCACGATCCATTGCAAATGTAAATTGCGTTAGCAATTATATTATAAGGGCTTTCATGTCTTCATTTTGAACGGAAGGAAGACAGGCGACGGCCAAGTGCAAGTAGAAGCTAAGTGGCGTGCGCGGGCAAAGTAGGTCGCCAGAAAATGATAGGCAATACAGGGAATAATTACTTGCACTCTTTCCCTTGTCTTGTCTCTATCCCTTTGCTTTTGTGCATCCTGGAGCACGTATGCCGCGCGACCCGCCGCGACGGGGGTCAGGCTTTCTCTTATTAAGACTTTGCGATGTAGGCTAAACTTCGCTTCAACCAAGACACGAGTTTCTTACGCTGCAAGTATACATGATTTGTTCTTCTGGGAACGGTAGTTTGATGTCTATCCCAAAAAACCCATGATGTACGGCAACACAGCGTCACACTTTCGCCTGGGTCGTTGGGACTTGGATCGTTGGATGTGTGTCGCGGCTCGTGGAATGAGCTGGAAGGAAGCCCCGCGCGGACAAGACATGTCATGTTTGTCGCGGACGGGCTTTGATGCAATGTCCGGTGTATGCACCCTTAAGAGATAGAGGCAATATGCCTCCCTATGGACGTCAGTATGCTGGATGTGATGACGTCCTTGGAATTGTCCCAGTTGGATAGTCTCCTGCTCCAGATCCAGAAGGCGCGTACCAAGCTGCTCGGCACCCAACTATTGGGCTTACGCTGGTAGGTCGCTTCCGGTTTGTCAATGTAGAATGTACGCCCCTTGACGGATAGCCGTTGTGGGGGGACACCCACATGTTACGTTGCCACTTGCCAGCCATTTACGGCTCGTACACATCCTCACACATGCATGTAGTAATGCCCCATGCCACTCTTCCGAACGAAGCAGACATCACCTCTTTTTGCGGAGCTATTGCATTTTGGCCTACACACAACCCTTTCTAAATTATAGAGGCGGCGCTTGAAGGCAACGCAGGGCTTCTGGCAGATGTGCTTCAACGTTCGCGTCCCTTCCCCGGCTCCACCGCTGCGCTGCTTTCACCTACACGACCGGTACCACCCAGCCCAGGGCCCAGGGCCCAACCCACATGCATACAGGTACATGTCCTTGCGGCAACCGGCAAGGCGCCACTGACTTGGGGAATCCCGTAGGAGCCTTCAGCGGCCCTCCCCCCTGTCCAATCGCCCCACGTTCCGCGGGCACCAACACGAACCTCGTTTTACGAGGCGAGCAGCGAACCACGCCGTACACACATGCCGTATAGTACACGGCATTACCGGCGTCTGCAGGGCGCGGTCCTCCCCACCCTCCCAAAGGCACGGCAAGGCCTTCTCGCCAACGTCCGTCGCCTCCCTTCCATCGGCCCAGTTCGGAATTCCGGTTCGAGCTGCTCAACCCACGAAAGGCAGCCAGCGGGTGACGAGGTGAGGTCTGACCACCACTTTCAACCACCACCACCACCACTTTCTCACCACCACTTTCTCACCACCAAGCAGGATGAGCTGTATCGTGTCTGGGGCTGCTGCTGGCGGGGTCCGATCCGCGTCCGTTCGGCGCGCCGGCATCTCCACTCGCCCCCGCCCAGTGTCGCCCCCGCAGTCCGAACCGCCGGCCGTCCCCAGTGCTGGCCACCGTGACTTCAATAACAGCACCGCCGGTGCAAGGACACGGTAGTGAGCGGGGTTCCATGTTCCACGCTTGCAGTGTCCGTTTGATGTGCGTCTCAATTCATCCATTCGAATTCGACCGACAGCAGCGGCGGCACTGGGCCCCCGGCCACTCGAGGCAGAGCCAGGGTCCGAAAGCAGCGGCGGCGGCAGTGTAGCCAACTGACCAGACCACACTACCACTACCACCGCTATTCGGTGTGCCCGACCAACTCAACAGGCAGTCGCGGGACGACAGCGGGCGAGCCGACACATCCTCAAGACACCCAACGACGACGACACCAAAACCCAACGGCCACCCAACCGCCTGCATGGCTCTTCTTCACCTCACTGCAGCAGCAGCAGTGATAACCGGTTAAACAACAACAACAGCGGCAGCAGCAGCAGCAGCGGCTAATGCTGCAATACACGCCCTGATCGACGGCAGGGCACGGCAGGGCTCGCCAAGCATCCACCATCCATTGCGCAAATGACGCGTCAGGACCAGCGCACATACCTCCAATAGAACGCAACCAGCGCAACCAAGAAACGTGCAGCTGGCACGACGCGCTGTACGGCCCGCTGCAAAATCCGCAACGACCCTCCCACACATCCCACCAGTGAGCACTGATGACCAAGTCAAGCCCCGCCAAGGTCAAAAAGCCAACCCCCGCCCCCCCTGGGCTTCCCCGGGGTGAGCATCCACGCGAACACCAAAAGGACACATCCCCGGCAGCGCCGTCTACGGCGCGCCCAGCAGCAGCGGCGCCGCCGCCGGCGCCGGCGGCTGCTCCCCTGCCCCTTCCCCTTCCCCTCGCCCCGCCGCTGCTGCCGCGCCGCCCTGATCCCCCGCCCCCGCGCCGGCATCCGCCGCAACCGCCGCCGCGGGCCGCGGCTCATTCACCTCAAACGTCGTCCCGCGCCCCGCCGCCTCAAACGCCTCCACCGACACGTGGTCCTGGTCGTCCGGTCGCGCCGCCGCCGCCGCCGGCGGCGGCGCCGCCGCCGCCAGCAGCGTCGCCAGCTGCCTCAGCAGCCCCAGCTCCTCCGCCTGCGCCTCCCGGTCATCCGCCGGCAGCGCCAGGTGCGCCGCCTGCAGCTCCGCCAGACGCGGCCGCAGCCCCGGCGCGTCGCGCACTGCCGCCCACGTGCCGGGGTGGCTCGCCAGCTGCAGCAACGTCCCCAACGCAGCCTGACGCATGTCGCTCGCCTCCTGGGAGCTGACGGCGTCGGCGTCGCCGTCGGCGTCAGCGCCCTCGGCGGCGGCTGCGGCGCTGCTCCGCAGCTCCGCTACCAGCAGCGGCAGCGCTCCGCCCGCCACCGCGGCGGCACAGTCGGCTCGGCGCTGGGAGAGGAGGTAGGTGAGCAGGGTCATGGCCTTGCGGCCGACCCGGCGGTCGGTGTCGCCCAGGCAGCCCACCAGCAGGGACAGACCGCCGGCGTCGCGGAGCGCCTGCGTGTGGGGGTGGGTGGGTGGGGTGGGGAGGAGGGGGGGGGGGTGGGGAGAGGGATTCAGGCCAAGAGGTCAGGTCAGGAGGTTGGGTCAGGAGAGGTCGGGTCGTGGAGAGGGTGTAGAGGTGGGGGAGGCCGGGAGAGATGGGTCTGGGAAAGGCGCAAGCGGGTCGCGGGAGGCGGGAATGGGCGGCGGCGCATCTGGGTGCAGTGCGGTGCGGTGGGGTGACGGCCGCGGGGGACACGGAGCAGCCGGGTGTCGCTGAGGCGGAAGGGAGAGGGTGTGCGGATGCGAATGTGGATGTGGATATATGTGTGCGGAGGACGGAGGGCGGAAGGGACGGGTAAGGAACGTTCTACAGCCCAACGCGGACATGCTGACAGGCTGACAGGGATGGGGGGCCTGCAAGGATGAACCCCCCTGCCCCTCCCCCTCCCCCTCCCCCTCCCCCCCTGCTGGCCGCCTCGGCTCACTCACCTGCAGCCCGGGTCCGAAGTGGCGCACCAGTCCCGACAGCGCCAGCAGCGCCTTGGTGCGCACTGTGGGGTGGCGCTCCGAGGGGCCAGCCAGCTGCAGCAGCTGGGGCAGCACACCGCCCTCCAGGAACCACTGGCAGGGGGAGGAACAGGGCCGCAGGAGGGTGAACCAACGCGAGAGCAAGCCAAGACGAGAGCAAACCAAAGAGAGGGCGAGTCAGTAGAGGGGTGTGGAACAGCGGCGCAGTGTGCACAGGACGAGGGCGAGTGTGTAAAGGCAGTCCCGGAAAGAAAGCGCGGGAGTTGTGGTGGTTCCGTAGCGACGGGCGGGCGGGCGGGCGGTGGCAAGAGACCCTCCTCGCTCGCTGGCCCTACCAATCGCCCACTCGCTCCCTTCCCTTTCCTCCCCCTTCCTCCCTGCCTCCCTGCCTCCATAGCGCGCACCTGCTGCACGGGCGGGTTGTTGGCCACACACGTGGCCACCACCTCCGCTGCCCGCCACTGCAGGGAGGGGTGCGGACTGGCCAGCAGCTCCAGCAGCACCGGCAGCCCACCGATCTTGTGAAGATCTGGCGCACGCAGACAGGCAGGCGGGCAGGCAGGCAGGCAGGCGGGCAGGCAGGCGGGGATTGCAGACAGCCGGAACAGGGCGCATCATGGCAGAATGGCAGAAGGTGCAGCGGGAGCCGGTAGCGGTGGCCGGCAGCCGGAAGCAGTGTGTGTGTGTGTGTGTGTGTGTGTGTGTGTGTGTGCGTGTGTACCAGAACGGCCCGTCGGCCCTCCCCGCCCCATACGTCGCCAAGGCACGCGCCCCGCATGCGCTCTCGCCCTCACGCCCTGCCACATGCCCCGCCGCCCCCCTCCAGCCTCCCTGCCCCTTGCACACGCACACACACGCACACACACACACACACACCTCGCGCGTAGTCGATTGAGGACACGATGTCCATGAGCTCGTCCAACAGCGCCTCCCGCTCCTCCAGATCGGCCGCGGCGGTTTCGGAGCCCAGCTGCTGGTCGTCCCCGCGACCCGGGCCCCCGGCAGCAGCAGCAGCAGCGGCGGCGGCGGCGGTGGTGGTGGTGGTGGTGTCCCGCTGCAGTGCCGTCTTGATGTCCCGCATGCGAGCTGAAAGGTCCACCATGTATTGCTTAAGGGCCTCATCCAGCCTGGGTGGAGCCGCAGGCGGGTCGGGTTTAGATGAAGGGGTCAGTTGAGGCGCGGGGGAGGGTATACGGCTGGGCGGCGGCTGTGAGTGTACGGGTATGGGGGAGGTCGGGGGCTTGCTTCTCGTAATCTTAAACGTCCTGCGGGCGTTTGTAAATGCGCGCATGCGGTGTGGGGCAGAGGAGGCGCCGCCTGTGGTCAGGAGTGATGAAAGACCCCGGGGGGAGCACGCACCACTTCATCTTGTCCGGGTCGACGTCTTCCGGCCGGAACCCGGAACCAGTGCTGTCCGCATACTTGATGCTCCAGTCCCAAAGCCCTGCGCGAAGCCGATGAAGAAGACATGTATGTCAAGCCCCAACTGCTGGCAGCCACACCGCGTAGAACCCGGGTGTTCTGCGTTAAGGTACTGGTGCATCTCGGCGGCCCGCCAAGTAGCGCCGCTCCAGACGAGCACAGATCAGCCGGAAGTGATTATCATAATAATTATTATCTGACAAACGTGGCCATCGCGCACCTTTCCATTGCGGAAGGCTCATTTCCGGTCGATGAAGCTTTTATGTAGGCTTAATCCAAGTAGTGGGACGGCTAGGTCGGTCGAAGGAAAATGTCCCGAAGAAATTATCAAAGCGGTTTCAATCACTTCTCTTAAGACAGCCTGTAACAGCTGTGACGGTGTGTGACAGTTTGTGTAGAAACTGAGCTGCAAGATTGCCTGTGTCTCAATCTAATTATATGGAAGCAACAAGACGTGATGAAAAGAGCAACTTATCGAAGGTTAGAGGCCACAGCTCCAGCACTGGCCGCGATGACGCTTCCAGAATGCGCGAGAAGTTCCAAATTGACAATAAGCACACGTTGTCCCAACCGCAATTACCACACACTATTAGACAGGCACATGAATATGTACTTATGTGGAGACGCCTGAAGGAGACGTTCAAACTCTCCGACTTCTCCCGCACCATGTCCGTTAGTTCGTTACATCGGCCCTTATCAAGGTTATCGACACAATGTCAATCAGGCGTACTAGGCCTTCCCCACACCTAGCTGAGAAGCCCTTCGGATTCAGCCATGGGAGCACAACGCGTTTGTTCCAGCTGGTTCCAGAGGTACGGCACAGTTCCAACGGTTAGCAAAACGTGACGACAACAACCACGAACCACCCTGGACAAGTTTCGCGGATATGCGTGGAGGCCACCTCTTCCAGAGTTTATCGCATGCAAGCTACGTCATGCAAGTTCAAGTTGCTGAAGTCGGAGTCCCTTGGCTTGGAGTGCTGCCGGCAGCAACGGCCGGCGGGCTGCCCCTGTCCCGTGCCTCGCCTGCACTGCCTGGCGAACCTGCCCGCCCTGGAGCGCCTCTCCCTGGAGCTTGACGTCATCACCACCCAGGGCCTGTCGGGGCTGGTGGAGGACGAGGTGCGGATGCTGCTGGAGACGGTGGCGAAGCGGCGGAGCTGGCGGCGGCAGTGAAGCGCGACGGTGCCGGTGGGGCAGGCGGACCAGGAGCCGGCGGAGCGACCGCTAATGGAAATTTTAAGGTCTGCACCTCAGCCACGATGCGCGCGGAGGCTGATCCCGCTACGCGGCTTGCGGCGCAGCTGGCGGAGGAGGTGGGTGCGGACTGTGGAGACGGCACCAGTGATGACGGTTCAATTACGTTCGAGATCTTTGATGGTGCGGAGGACGGCATTGAATTTTGAATATGGGGCCCGGAAGCGGGGTGGTAAGAAAAAAGGATACCGCAGCGAAGGGATGGAGACGGCGTTAGCGAGAGGACCCTGAACCCGGGAGCAATACTTACCAAACACGTACCTGTAAGCTGTAACCATGTGGTGTTTTGTTAGAAGTCAGGGGCGGCCGGGGAAAGGTCGACGAGGCCAGCTTGGTGTCGGCGGGAAGAACAGTAAGTCCAGCTACCGTATCACGACAAGGGGTTGGTGTCGGCTTCCTTGAAGCCGGAAAAAGGGCGGGGCCCCACTAAATCCGTACGGGTGAAGTTGAGTGCTAGGGCGGCGAGGGCGTGAAGTGTGAGAGTGTCGACATTCCTGCTGATAGACAGCCAGAGCTTTTTCCCGAAATGCCTGCTAGCCGAGTCGTTAGCAAGGCCTGCCGGCGCCGCGCGAAGCGCGTCATCCCGTCGGGTGCATGAGCGCATGTGCGCATCGACCGAAATACGGCATTTCCAAAGCGAGCGGCGAGGGCGTCAACTGTGAGAGTGTCGACATTCCTGCTGATAGGCAGCCAGAGCTTTATATCTGAAATGCCTGCGGCTTCAGCAATCCGACCCATGTTCGCGCGCCGTCTCGGCACTGTGCAACTCTTCCGGCCAGCGCATTGGCTGAAGTTACTTGACAGTAGACATGGAGTGTATCATTTACACATCACGCAGGCTGACTTGCCAATAGAAGGACAGCGGAACTGTTTGCGAGGGTTGCGACGACGTGCAGTTGCCGACGAGAGTGCACAGGCTTCGCTACTGAGGTATTCGCCATAGAGGAGGCTTGACTGCTTTAACATTAGGACAGGGAATGTAGAAGTCCATCCCCTAGGTTGCCGACTGGACTTGTTGGGCGGCCCGCAGAAGACCGCTGCATCATGCGTGCATTGGCGGCTTGGCGTCCAACAACCAACAGTTTGCCCCTCATGGTTTGCTCCTTGCAACCTTTGTAATAGCAATATGCGTCAAGACGATCGGACCGGCTAGCAGAGCTGCTGTGGTGTGGTCACGGGAAGAATGTTCGCAATGCAAACATAGTTGGTTGCTTGCCGAAACGAAGATTCATTTCACGCCGTCATGTCATAATTCCACTTTAAGGAACGACGAATCTTCTGGAATTAATTATAGGCCGAGAGGTGTTGGTTTGACCTCGGCCTCGGTCCATGGAGACTGCCAAACTGGATTTTACTCATACGAGGTTGGGTTCCTATAATAAATTTACCGTGCAATAAAGAATGTAATCTCTTACTTATGCAGCCTTTCCGATGGCCGAAAGTCTGCACTTGCCCTTTTACATTAGACATTAGACATTAGACATCAGACATCGCAGGCACGGACATGGGCAATCCTAGAGGGCGGGGCCCCCCTGGGCGCTTCGCGCTGGGGCCCCGCCCAAAAACACCCCACTCAGTGCAGCCGTGTACATAGCTGTACATAGTGACCTGCCTGCCGTTGCCGCTGCGTGGCAGTGAGTGCGAAGACGTGTGTGCGTGGGTTTGCCGCGCCGTGGATTGATAAAAAAGAAATGTCGCAGCGAGGGCCGTGGATTGTGGGTCGTGTTCGCTTACTCGTGGACGGACACGGTGCTGTGCTGGGATTGGACGCGCCGCGGACCAAGACATGGAGGACGATGCGTTTTGGTCGCTTGCAGCCATTGCTTTTGGGGCTGATCCGCTGATGCCCGACCGCCAAGCCTGGTTGGAAGGGGCCAGCCGGGCAAGCTAGGGGCTAACGAGTCGCTTACAATGACAATACAGTTCAGCGTTGCCCGAAGTTGGTGGCAAGGGGTATCAGCTGGGAGCAAAGGAAGGGGCGAAAGCCTCTGCAGAAGTACGGGGTTCATCGCACCATCGGCGCAGCATGGTACGCCGCCATCGGCGCAGCAGCCATGGACGTCATGAACGGGCAAGATGCTCCTTTCACGGCAGACTTGGTTGTCGCAAAAAAAATATGGCTACCAGGGTTTATCCAGCGCGGAAGTAAGGGTGGCGCCCTAGAGTGGGGCAAGTTTACCGCAAAGAAGCTCGCGAATATTGACTTTCTCGCAAGTCACTCCATCCGCGTCAAGCATGGTTGCTATGTGACGCATATGTCCGAAGCGGCTTGTATATCGTGATCTGTAACAGAGCGAAATTCTTAAGTCGGGCAAGTGCTTCGCAAAGGTGCTCGCAAATGCAGGCAAATGCCAACTTCGTGTGCTAGCAGACACGCGTCCAGGAGCTTTCAAGGAACATATAAAATCAGTAAGGTTATTCGAGTGGTACTAAGCGCAATCGAACAAGGTACGAGGAGCGGCCAAGTTGCACTTTTATGTACCGTGAACTACCGTGACTCAGCGTTCGTCACGAAATAATGTATGGGGGCCGCAAAAGCATACCAACAAATAGAAGGCAAAAAAGCGCTATTGATTGTCCCAATGTGCGGGCCGTGACCTTGAAACAATTGCGCACGGCGCGCAGACGGCAGAAAGACGGCAGGCAGACAGGGTCATATCCAACGCCCGAGGCGTCGCTCCCCGAAGCCACTCCACGTCGGTCACCCCCCAAGAGATGTGGGGGCATGAGGCAGGGGCGTTGGCCAGGTGAGCCCGCCACTGCCCGCCGCTGTCCAACGAACGAATGGACGGGCGGACGGACTAACGGATCGCTATGCGGGCTTCTTGCTTGCGTGTGGACAGTATTAACTTGATATATATTGTGGTCAAAAGTTGCGGAATGTAGCGCGCGACATGCCCGTTCCGACCTGTCCGCCGGCATGGCGATCGTCGTTGGTACATCGGGCTGCAGAGTTCAGCCCCTCGGCAGAGCACGGCCAGCTGGCCAGGCCCGGCTGCGCTCTTTCGCGGCTACTGCAGTCGAGACGAGCAAGGCATAGGCAAAGGAAGGTGCAACCAGACTGTACCCGAGGGCAGCCCTGCTGGCGCTGTGGCGACCCGGCACGGAGCCCCTGTAGTCCCCTCCCTGCTGTTAGTTGCGGCCTCAACCCTCAAGCCTCTTACGCGAGTTACGCCGTAACCCTCAAACCACTACCCGCTGGCCAGCTGTGGCTTAGGTGTGATCATCGCCAGTTCAGTTCGCGTGAGACTTCGTGGTGCACCGCAGTGTGGAGGCCCGCCGCAGTGTGGGACGCCCACCGCAGACGGTGCAGAGCTGCAGACGACCTTCCGGAGATGCGAACTGCGTCCCGCGTCCATCCCCATCCATCCGCTGCCTATCGCTGTCGCTCAGCTCCCTGAACGGCCTTGATCCGAAAGGAATGCGGAGGTTGGCGCTGAGCACGACGAAGACGCTTGTCTTATCTGGGCCCTCGCGGCACGTACGGTCAAACAGTGCGGCGCAGCCGCACTGCTCGTAGGTACAGCAGCAAGTACAGCAACGAATAAAAGGTTACAAGCACTGCTACGACTGATATTTAAGCTTTTTTTGCGAAGATTAAGGTATTTCCGGGAATGTCGGAGTTCCGCAACTATTTCTATTACCATACGGTAGGTTCAGTGATTGCGACGGTTGCGATTGCGAGCGTCAAGTCGTTGGCGATGTCCGTTGGCGGCCGTATCGGTTTAGACTTGAAGCCGCCAACACGCAGGAGCGCTTCGTAAGGGGACAGAGTGCTTATCGTAAGGAAGGTCACGGTTGTTCTCGTGCTGAAAAATACGTCGGAGAAGAGCGCACGGTACGACCAGGCCTGGCGTCATGGGTTAAACCGCGATGGACAGGCGCTAGAAAAGAAACTCAACGCCGACGCTGCTCGGCAGTACAGATGTAACCTTCACGTGCTGTGCGCATACCTGGCATCGGCTGGCAGGCTGTTCGTACACGAAACTCCCGCGCTAATCACACCTTTTTCGCGCCATTCGAACCACTCGATCTCCCCGACGGCAAACCGGCGGGCGCCAAGGTCCAAGCAGGCCTTCCCACATGGGCCTCGAGTGCAACCAACTTATTTAGCAAGACATAAAGCGCAGGGATTGCGGCCCAGGTGTGGTTCGATTGGATTCCGACTGCATGCCCAAAATGTCCGTCCTCCGGTATTCTCTGGCTGCTTAAGCCTCTATTATCTTGGCGGCAAAGACGTAATGTCAAGTGCGATGAGGCAAGACGTATAATATAGTTTTAGTGCGGTGCAAACTTTCCCACCAATTTACGTTGGGTACTTGCGACGCAGCTGCTCGCTGCCGCAACTCGGTCTGCCCCGCTGATACGTAAGATCAGGCCAACGCCGACAGACAATTTAACCTAACACCGTCATTATCAAATTTCTTCATGACGTGTGTCCGGTTGTGCGTCCTCTCGGTTCAGGTTTTGCCAGTTCCGCGACTCCTCTTCCCAACGTCTCCTATTCCTCTCCCAGAACCCGCCTAAACAAGGCCCCAGCAGTCGCAGGAAAGTTGGTGCCTCCCGAATCCCCCCGTGTTCGACGAAATGACATCTAGCAATGCCTCAACGTCTCAGGACAGCCCCGCCATGCGGGGGGCGGGGCGCTGGTCGGCTGGGGTTTGCCCCCAGCCTGGTCCCCCCACCAGCTGCGGCAGTTGGCTGGCCACCCCGCTCTCACTCGAGCGCCGCCTCCCCAGCCCCCATCGACTTCCGCGTTCCGCCCCAGCTCCCGCATAGGCGCATACCCTTCCGCCATCCCTTGGCGCTCCAAGCGCTGCAGGCAGCCGCCCACTTGCGACCCACCTGCGACCCACCTGCGACCGACAAACTTGCGCACGCCCCGCGCCACCTCCGCCATCGCCCCGCCCACTTTACCGGTACCACCGCCGCCGCTGTCGCCGCCAAGCGCGCGCAGCATCTGGCGGCCTAGTAGTAAAACCTCAGTTCATAACCCATCCACTCGCGCTTCCATGGCGATACCGGCATCGGGCGACTCAAGCGCCGAGCGCGTTCGTTTCGCTTGTGCACGACCAGGCCCACGAATTCCATCAGGCCATTGCCGGAGAACTGCGTGGCTCTGGGTTGCCCAGCGTGGCATACAATGCAAAATGGGCTATGCAAGGAACATCGCTTGGGCTGGATGCGGATCGATGCCGCCGGAATGACCAATCTGCTAGTCAGGCCGACCTTCAGCCCTGCATGCACGCACGCGCCGCACGAATCCCGACCACAGATGAAGCCTTCTGGAACGATCGTCGACTTTGCTGCAGGTACCGGTACAGCTGACTGGGCGCCTGGGGTACAGGGGCGTAGCAGGTGTCAAGAGTGCGTTGGAATGCGACACGGGTTCGGCACCGGTTCAGTGCAGCTGCTCGAGGGTAGCTAAGATCTTGCTGGGAATTCGGGGGCCGTGGGCGACTGGCTGGATGCAAATTAGAGCAGGCCTGCCGGAGCAGGCCTGCCGGTGTGCAGGGCCTCCTAGGCAGCGCGGTGTTTGGGGCCTGCGAGACACGTGAGTGACAGCGCGCCGGCGCGGCAATTGATTTGCGAGCGATACGAAAGCGAGGCGGGCTCCGCAGCTTCCGATCGATCCTTACTAGGCCTCCTGCCACCTGGTTTTAATCGCGACGTTTCATTCGCGTCGCTTACGGCCGACCGGGAGTCGGCCCGGCTGCCAGCTGCTCGGCCGGGGCGGACGGTACGTCTTACGAGCAGATTACGGTACGGGCAATAAAGCAGCCTTACGGTATGCGGCGCGGTAGGCCACACTGGAAGTGTGCAAGGTTTGGTTTGTGTCGTTGCGCGGATTTGCGTAATGTCGGAATGTTGATATCGGACGGGCTGGCCATTGCGCACCCAACCGCCGCGTGCAACCCCGCATATTTGCCGCCTGCAGCGTTGTAGCAGGCAGCGCTAGGGGTAAAATGATTATCACGGTCTTTGCAGCGTCCTCGTGACAATCCATCTCATAACACTTCACACTTCCGTACCCAGGCAACGGTCTCTGTGTAGGTACCGACCAAAAACACTTACAAGCAATGGATGGGACATCCGAAAGTTTTGAACCTCATATACATAAGCTGACGATCTATAATGATGCGTACAATTTAACGGCTCCTTAACTGGGAATCCTGGGATGATGACTCAGTTTGTCATTTTGGAGGTTCCAAGCAGTAGACCTCTTGGTGCATGATAGATACTAAGTTCAAATTTGTTTACATACGAACTTCACATGGGTACGCAAAGGAAAAGCCGTGAAATCCTACAGAGCTGGCCAACGTAACCTGTAGGAAAGGCGCAGACCGATCGACCATACGTGACCAATCCAATTCAGGCTCGTCAAAAGTTACTTTATGATCTAAAAGACAATGGTATAATAGCCTTGCTGCACATTATGAGCGAGCTAGACAAACTTGCCGTACGCCGCCCCTCCCCATAAATTCCGCCCCTGTTTTAACCTGTTTCATGTATTAAATTGCATGTTTTTGGACACTGTAGACCTGGACATGCAATATTAAAGCTCCCAAACTCCTCCCACAAGTACGAAAGCCTGAGGGTTTCCCAGAGTTTGCGCGCTAGAGAGAGAGTTACGTTCCGCTCTTGTGGCAGGCCGCGGTTATGGGCCATTCCTAGCGTTACTTGCATCAATTTCGTTTCTGAGTACTCCACCAGCCTTTCCATCCAGAAACTCTGCTCTGGGCTTTCCCTGCGCGCGAGAACAAGAGGCGCGCTGCAGCATGGATGCGCAGCCCTATCCTTGCGACTTATCAAAGTGTCTGATGGACTCTGATACAAATATACTGGGATCACCGCCAGAAACGCAACCTCAGTTCTCCGCTGAGGCCGGCCAGCCTAACTGCGTATCGCTGACGTGCTCAGCTGGCTGCTGCATGGTGATGGCGCCCATGGCAGCGCAAGGTTCGCAGCTGCCGGACTGCGCGTGCGCCCGGGGGAACCGGTTCCGAGGTTGCAAGCGGCGTATTTGGCGCTCAAGTGAACTCTCGACGCTGGTCCTTCTCCACTCCGCCTTAGGAAACAAATGGTGAGGAGATGAAGGATGATGGATGCATAACATTATGCAGCTTGCGGCTTATTGCGTGGCAAGGTTCTGAAGTGCTCCTATGCGTTTGACACATAAGAGTCGATGGCCATCGTGCCGCCATCACGTCGACATCTGGGTCGCCTCCGGCAAGCCAACCTCCCGCGCGCGCCTTGTTTCCACAGGAGCGCCATCGCAAAATATCTTCACGGAAGGAGCGACAACGACTGCAAGGTGAGGTCGACGCGCGCATGACGGCATGGATTGGTTCAATGCGTGGATGGCATACGGTACGGGCCACCAACGCGCAGACAGCGTTATCAACGGCCCGGGAATGCAAAGGCACGTCACTGTTACAGCCCAAACGTGCATCTGATGTTATCACAGGCGCAATCCAGCCAGCCGTGCGCCTTCCGACAGGCTGCGTTGGCCCGTCAATATGGTCCGCAAGCTCTGCTCTCGCCTACGCCAGCCTCCGAGGTCGCTCGCTCACCCTCGCCGCCTCAATGTGCACCCGGTATCTCGTGACTCATCGGCTCGAGGGGGGTTCACCGAGCCCAACCGCCAACCGCCTGTCTCATCCTAAAAGCCAACTCCCACTCAAGCGGTGTCCGAAACGAAAAAAGCGAAAATGTTTTTTTCCGGAACGCACACCGCCCCCTTCCCTGCCGCTGCCCTTGCCCCTTCCCTGCAGCTCCAGCCACCGCTCATCCTCGCGAGAGACCCGCAGCCCTCTTCCCGCGCGCAGCCCGCACACTCCTCGAATCCCTTTCCTCTTCTCGAGCTGTCTGCTGTCTCCGCTGTCCCGTTCCGCCGCACGTTCTCCTTTCTGACCCTCCTCCCGCACGTTCCATCGCGCGCCTCTGCTCTCCCGCTGCTGCTTCCCCCACCGCTTCCCCCACCGCCGCCGCTGCCCTCTTCCCCCCACCACTGCTGCCGCCGCTCCCCGCTGCCGGCCTCTCCCCGCTCCGCAGAACATCTTCTACTCCGCGCTCCGCTCCAAGACCTCCCAGACCAACCGCCTGCTGCGCACCTACGCCCAGGCCGTGGGCCCCAACTGCGACGACCCGCTCGCCCGCCAGAATGCGTACAAGGCCGCCAAGCAGCAGGTCGCGGCGCGCAACGCCAGCCTCATCAGCCGCGCCGCCGCTCTCGCGCCGCGCGCCGCGCGCCAGGCCTCCGGCCGCCGTGAGTTGCCCTGGGGGTTGTGGCTTGTTGACCCGTGGGAGGGCTTTTGTGAGGGCTGTTGGAGGGCTGTTGTGAGGGCTGTTGGAGGGCTCTTGTGAGGGCTGTTGGAGGGCTCTTGTGAGGGCTGTTGGAGGGCTCTTGTTCACCTACCCAGCTACTTTGACGGGGCCGCGTTAGAGACCCCGAGTGTGTGTGGGGGCGGCTAAAGGTCTCTATTTTCCTTTCGGCGTTTCTTCTCTTTTCTTTTGCTTTGTGTATTGTATCGATACATTGTTTCTGTATTGGAAATTGATACAGGAGCAAATCGACAGAGGCGAAAGTGCGGCTGAGTTGTTGTAGATTTGCTTGTCGAGGGCTGTGCGTGCATGTGTATGTGAGTGTGTGAGAGTGCGTGTGTGTATGTGTCGCACGATGTTACACAAGATGTTACACGCGCGTGTCTGTGTGTGTGTGCAACAGTGCGCCTCCTCCCATGCCTCTTTTCCCCTTCCCGACCCTCCTCCTCCTCCTCCCCCTCCTTCGCTTCCTCCTCCCCCAGCTTTGCCCCCAACCTGCCGTGCACGGCATGCCCGCCCCAGCACACACGTGCGCCTGTCCCCTCATTTCGCCCAATGGGGCCCAAACCCCCTTCCGCAAACGCGCGAAACGCCCCCTGGCCGCGACACACGCTCTGCAGGCGGCGGCGGCGGTGGCGGCGCCTCCTCCAGCGAAGACGACTCCGACATCCCAGCCGACGCCGCCGCGGTGGCGGCGCAAGCCGCGGCGTCGCTACCGCCGGCCGACGCCGCCGCCGTCGCCGCGGCGGCGGCGGCGGCGGAGGCCGCCGCCGAGGCGCCCGACGACCTTGATGCGATGGATGCCGAGGCTTTCGCGAGCGCGCTACAACTTCAGCAAGCGACCGCCGCCGCCACCGCCGCCGCTGCCGCCGCCGGCGGCAGTGGCAGCGGCAGCGGCGGCGGCTCCCAGGAGCACGGCGCCCAGGGTAACAACTCCAGGGCGCTCCTCCGCCGCCTGTCCGCTCAATCCGGAAATCGAGATCGCGATTCCTCATCGCTCAACGGCGGCGGCGGAAGCGGCGGCAGCACCATTTCGACCCGCGGGTCGCCGTCCATCACCCCAAGCTTCCCGCCGGAAACGGCCGCCGCCTCCGCCGCCGCTGGTCCCTCCCAGCAGCAACGCGCGCCGCCGTCGCGCTCGCATTTGCAGTCGCAATGCGACGGCATGGAGTCTCAGCCCGCCGGCGGCAGCGGCGGTGCCGCCGCCGCCGCCGCCACCAGCACAGGCGGTGGTCGCCAGCCGCCGCCGCCGCAGCAACCGGGGTGGCCCATGGGTCGCGCGCCGCTGCCGCCAGGCGCCACTCACCTGCTGCGACCGCAGACGCGGTCTCGGAATATGCCATTCGGCCTGCATCCGTCGCCCCTGATGCTGTCCTCCTTTCAGAGCAACCCACACGCTGCCGCCGCCGCCGCGGCGGCGGCGGCGGCGGGATCGACGTGCGGCGCCGACGGCGTCGCGCCTCCGCCCGAGGCCTTCAGCGGCATGCTGCCCTCCTGCTGCACCGATCAGTCGATACCGGACGTGAATTCCTCGCCGCTGCCGCCGTACAGCGCCGCCGCCGCCGCCGGACCCGCCGCCGGCCGCAAGGACAAGGCCCGCGGCGATCGCGACGAGGCGGCCACGGGCGCCACGGGCGCCGGCGGCGGCAGCAGCAGCGGCAGCTACGGCGTCGGCAGCCCCGCCGACCCGACGGCGCCGCTGCAGTTGCAACTGCCGGTCGTTGGTGGCAGCCCCGCACTGCAACGCAGTCTGAGCCTGAACCCGGGGTTGGTGCAGCAGAGGCCGCGACAGCCGTCGACGGGGGGGCTCGAGGGGCGAACTGTGGTCACCAGCGGAGGTGGCGGCGGCGGTGGCGGCGGAGGTGGCGGCGCCAGCCGAGGCGCCCAATCGGACATCGACCGCACCCCACCCGGTGGGTCAGGGCTGGGGCTCCAGGGGAGGTGCCAAGGTTCAAATCTCAGGAAACCCTACTTGAAGCGCCTGTTGCATGCGACCACGCGGGTGGCGGCCGTCCCCTTGGTCCCCTCGCTTCCGCTACCTACTTCAGGTTTCTTGTCGTGGTTTTGTCTGTACCCCACGCCCCACGCCCTAAAACCCTAAAACCCTACCCCACCCCCCAAAGGCGGGCACTGACGTCGCCCAAACCCGCTGTGCTGTGTATCCGCCTGTGCGCCGCCCGCCCTCTACCCACCCGCTCAGGCTCAAACCCCCGAGACCTGCCTCCGCCGCACCCCGCCTCCGCCTCCTCCCACACCTCCCGCGTCCCCACTCCGCCCATCCCACCAAGCTACCCCCAGTCCCAGCCTCGCCCCGCACCCCACCACGGCCAGATGCCGCCGCCACCGATGCCGCTGCTTCCGTCCCCCGGCTCCGAGACCATCATCCTCCCCGCTCCACTCGCCACCACCACCACCACCGCCCCCCAAGCAGACGCCGTGTACAATCCCGGCTCCGCCACCTCGCCGCCACTGCCACCACCGTCGATGCGCAACGCCGTCGCCGCCGGCCCGCTCCTGCACTTCCCTCCTCCTCTGGGCCCCTGTGACGAGCTCGGCCCCGGCGGCATGCTCAGATGGGCGGCGACGCCACCGCCGCCGCCGCCGCTGCCGACCGGCAAGTACGACATGATGGTGCCGCCGCAGCCAGGCGGCCCCGCCAGCCCTTGCATAATGCTGTACCCTTGCGGCGGCGTCAGCGGCGCCGGTGATTGGGACCTGGGCTCCCTGGAGCCGCCTGGCGGCGGCGGCGGTGCCGCCGCCGTCGCCGCCGTCGCCGCCGCCGCCGCGGCGGCGCCTTTCACTGCGCTGCCGCCGCCGGCCGCCGCCGCGGCGCTGCTGCAGCAGCAGCAGCACCAGTATCAGATGGGCCTGCAGCTGCAGGCGCAGTTGCAGGCGCAGCAGCAGCAGCTGCACGAGCAGCAACTGCAGCTGCAAGCGCAACTGGCGACACTGCAGGCGATGACTCAGCAGCACTCGCGAATGCCCCTGCCGTCGCAGACCCCCATGTCGCAGACGCAGACGCAGAGCCCCATGCCGTCGCAGTCGCAGTCGCAGTCGCAGTCGCAAGGCAACCCGCAATGTGCGCACGCGCCGCCGCCAGGGCCCTGGATGACGCCCGCCGGCCCGACGACGGCGCCGTGCGGCGGCGGAGCGCCCCAGGGCGGGCCGCCGTCGGCGGGTATGATGCGCACGGGCGGGCCGCCGCTGCTGCCGCTGCCGGCGCCGCCGCAGGCCATGATCGGCCGAGGCAGCGGCCTGATGCCATCAGGCGACGCGGGGATGCAGCCGCCGCCGCCGGCTCCGCCGCCGCCGCTGCCGCCGCCGCTGCCGCTGCCGGCGTCTTCGTCGGCGGCGGGCAGCGGTGACGACGCGCTCACTGAGATGTGGCTCAGTATGATGGATTAGGCGGAAAGGGGGGAAAGCCGAGGGGATGGGGAAGGGGAAGGGGAAGCCGACGGCCGGCCCGCGGACTGGCTGACTGACCGGCCGACTGGCTGACAGGCGGATCCGCTCCAGGGTCGCCGCCCCGAGAGCCCCAAGGCCCCTGCCCTGAGAGCCCCAAGGCCGTTGCCCCGAGAGCCCTCCTACCCCGTCGAACCGAGAGTCCAGGGACGGCGCGAACAGTCGCTCGGCTGTCTGTCTGTCTGTCTGTCTGTCTGTCTGTCTGTCTGTCTGTCTGTCTGTCTGTCTGTCTGTCTGTCTGTCTGTCTGGATGGATGGCTGAGATTGAGCTGAGTACCCTCGCGAGCCCTCGCACCGCAGATCCTGCAGTTTGTACATTATTCGCCCGCCCTGGCATGCTTCCTTCCTTCCGTCCCTGCCTCTATAGGTGCAGAGGAGGTTGCGGTTGCGGTTGCGGTTGCGGTTGCGGTTGCGGGGGGAGGGAGCGTCGTGTTGCGGATCACCGAGAGGCCTACCGAGAGGGCTGTGTGATGGAGGCGACCCCTGCTTCGTGCCTGGCGCCATTGGCGGCTCTCGCCCTGCCCGGCCAAGGCCCAGGCCCAGGCCGTCCCGTCCTGGCGGGAGGAGGAGCAGGCCACTTCACTTCACTTCACTTCACCCACGGCGGCATGTTTCCTCACTTGACGTCGAGGCGTTCGCCGAGCGGCTGGCATGGTGGTTGTGGTGGTGGTGGTGTGGTGGTGGTGGTGGTGGTGGTGGCGGTGGTGGTGGTGGTGGTGGTGGTGGTGGTGTGGTTGCGATGGTGGCGGTGGTGGTGTGGTGGTGGGTGGTGGGTTGCTTAGTGATTTACACACAAGTTGAGGGCAGTCAAGGTTCTTGATATTGATAATGGTGCTGATAGCGATAGTGGTGATAGTGGCGGCAATAGCGGTAGTCGTGGTGGTGCTGCTGGTGGTGCTGGCAGGTAGTGGTGGTAGAGATGGCGGACGGCAGGGGTGGCAGGAGTGGCGGCGGTGAGGGGGGCGCGAAGGGAATTCGCCGGGCTTCGTCTGGGAGGACGCATCCGGGGGCCGCTGCTGCTGCGGCTTGGGGCACTGCAGGGCTGCAGGGCTGCTGATGGTTCGCTGGTTGGCTGGTGGGTTGGCATCCCGCATGCGCCCTCTCATTCTCCGTGCCTGCACACCAACTACTTTTGCACGTGCCATAATTGTCGTACAGACAACGCAGGGGGTTTCGGCGGCTGGCGCGCTAGCTTGTTCGCTTTGCTTACGCGCGTTTGCTTTGCTTTGCTCACGCACGTCCGCACAATTGGTGTCGGGCATGATTTATAGCACAAGGTGGGCTTAATAGGGGGATACCGGTACGTGCGGAGTGCGTCCGCAACCCCGCGCGTCGTCCTGGGCACGCGCGCGCGCGGGCGTCTCGCCCCTGCTTTGCGCGCATGCGTGTGTGTGTATGTGTGTGCGCTTTGCAGTTTTGCGTGCCTGTTGGTTCGCTCGCGACACGTGGCGCGTGTATGGGTGTCGTATGGCCACACACGTTACACGGGTGGGTGCCTCCGTCCTCCAATATGTGGGGGAAAGGGGGGAGGGGCTCCTCCCGCCGGCGAGGCTTTGGGAGCGCAGCTACGCCCTGTGCCGCCACACATACACGGGGCCCAGGTGTGCCGGCTCCCCAAGGTTGGGTGAATCAAACCACCACTCGATAGATTCGGCCATCAAAGACAATGATACGCGGGGGGAATACCGGTAGCATCTGCGCGGGTTAGCATCTGGCGGGGGAGGGGTGGGGGAGTTAAGCCAGCACCGGTGAACTGGAGGTTCCCGGCGGCTTATTACATCTCCTGTGCAGAAGAGTGCGGGAGAAGAGCCCGGGGGGTGCGAGGAGCCGGATAGGCTGGTTTAGGGAGGGTGGTGGAACGTCTGGGGATATCGGCAGTCGCGTGGGGCGCGGGGTTCGTGGGTGGTGGTGGTGGTGGTGGTGGGGGGGGTGCGGCCGAGAGAGGCGGCGCGCGCAGGGGGGGGGGGCTGTCGGGTGCGAGTTGGGGTTGTCGTGCGCTTCAGAAACATGCGCACACTTGCACATGTGCACTTTCGACACAGCACGCGCCATCTTGCGCAGCTGCCTGCACACGCGCGCGCGCGCGCGTGTGTGTGCGTCTTGTGTATGTGTCTCTACGCGCCAACTGCGCTATTTTTTGATCGCGTCAACTGCGCTACGTTTTGGAAGGCGCCAACTGCGCTGGGAAGGGTTAGGTTCAGGAAGATACGACTGTAAAGGGGATGATAGTTTGGTGGTGGTTGGGTTGTTTGAGGTCATGTAGAGACACACACATAGGTTTGGTGGTGGTGGGTCTGTGTGGCCCCGTGTGTGTTGGACGTGCGGGGCGAAGCGGGGGGGGGGGCGAGTGCGCGAGTGCCCTCGCGTTACAATGGCTGAGGCGCAAGGCAGGGCGGGGGGGGGCGGGAGGGAGCGGTGTCTTCTCCGCCCTCAACGCCTTCTCATGCCCCCTCCGTGTCGGCCGCTCGTGGGTGGAGGAGCCGCGAGCCCTGAACCTAACCCGCCGCAAACACATCCCAAGGGCTCCCAAGGGCCTGGCGTCCAGCCCCGCTATTGAGCGCGTATCGAGAAGCAGAAAGAGCGCAGAAAGAGTTCGCGGGGCTTAAGCGCTCCCTCCCCTCCCCACACCGTGAAAAGGTAGGGGCCCCATGTGTGTGTGTATGTGTGTGTGTGTGGTGTACTCACGATCCGCCACGGTTTCGAAATACATGATTGCCGCCCCCCAGAAGACACTGCCTCGGGCGCAGCCTGCAGCCTGGTATTGCTAGCCAGGTCTAGTTGGCGCGAGGAAAAGGAAGGGGAGGGAGAGGGGAGGGGGGGTTTGTTTGTTACTGAACCAGAGCCCCTGCCCTGAACTGTTCTCCAGGGAGGGCGACGGCGAAGGGACGGCGGTGCTGTTGGTGCCGCTCCTGCGCGCTGCCGGTCCCGCTGCTGCGTCACTTGCTTCGCTGCCTTGTTTGCTTGCTTTCTTGCCGCCCGGATCAACTTGGTTTTCTGGTGCCGTCGTCGTTCTGTCCGTAAGCCGCCTCGCACCGGGACCGTCCACACACGCGCGTGCGCGCGCTGGGTCCCCCTGGCGGCTGGTTGCAGTAGTGGGTCAGTTGCTTGATCGGTTGGTCGTTCGTTTGGTTGGTTGGTTGGTTCGTTGGTTTGTCGGTTGGCTGATTTGTGTGCTTGCGGGTTGCGGGCGGTGGCGGAGCGCGTCTGGCTCGGAACGGCTTGTGTTGTTTTTGCGTTTTAGTTTTCCGTTCGTGATATAGAGGTCAATTACGGCCAGCGCAGTCAGTCAGGGAGAGATAAGGCCAGGCATCAGAAATTGAATGCTGCGCGGCGGCGGCGGCGGCGCGCGCGCAGCATTTTGGCGTGGGGCAGCCCGCGGGTGGTCCGCCAGGCTGATATGTCCCGCATCCGGAGTTTCGCACTTTTAGAGAGCTCTGGCGGAGATAAAAAGATACAGAATCATGATGCTCAGGATGACTCACAGAAAGCAGCCTCTATCTTAGAAACTCGACGCGCGCGCCCTTTGTTATATGGTTGTTGCGACCAGTTGAGTAAGTCTGCGACCAGTTGAGTAAGTCGATAGATTCAGACCTGAAACTGTTTTTTTCTCAGCTGCTCACAGTGGACTGGTTTCCGTTGGTCATCTTTTGCCGCTTTTGGATTTGGATTCTATTAGGTCGAGAGGATTGCCACTGCCATTTGGGGTAGCGGATGGACCGCTCGCCGATCGGCGGTGTTTGAGAAATTTAGAAAGTTAACAACCGGCAGCTAAGGAAGTGGGCGGCGGCCAAGGAGGTAGTGGTTTTAGGGGGCTGGTGCCGACTGATGGTCCGACTGGTTGTTGCGGCTAGGGGGCAGGCCGGCTTTGCTGAAGGTCCGAGAGAGACAGACACACACAGAGAGAGAGAGAGAGCGGTGGAGACTGTCTGCCGATTGTTCTGTCCCTGTGTGGGGTTTAGGGTTTTCGCACACCCTCTCCTGTGTGTGTGCTTCGAACAACCTCGCATGCGGCGGTGGCGGCGGCGACCGGCGACCGGCGGCAAGCGGACCTCTTCCCCCCCTGCCTGCTGCATGCTCGTAAGGATGCCGGCGCCGCTGGGACGGAGTGTCGGATGGTGTACGGCAGTGCGCCAGACATCAAAAGTAGTGCAGCGAGGGGAAGGAGGTCCGTACTGCATGACGGAGTGCGCGTGAGCGTCGGTTTCTCTATGCGGCCCAGTAGTATGGCCCCTTGGGCTTTTAGTTTCCTTAACTTAACTTAGGGTCCTCAGGCAAGGCGGTGCGGGCCGCGGGACTGCTGGCGGCGGGTGGCGGTGTGCGGGCTGCTTTGCTGTGCCAGCATATGCGCCAACCGATAGCCAACCGTTGGCCAACCGATAGCCAACCACCGTTGTGGCCGGTAACTAACTTGACCTTTATACCTATCGGTGCAGAAGTACCATTTTAAGGCGCTGCCATCCGCGCGTGCCCGTCCGAGGACTGGGAAGGAAGGCAGTAAGTAGTTGTACGGAATGTACGGATGTATGGTACGGCGCGGTACGGTATGGACGGATGCGCGGATGGCACAACGCCGGATGGGTCCAGTACATACTGCCTCTCCGAACGCGCACTGGTGGGTACGAATGTCCGCTGGCGGGTACGACTAAAACGAACCCTATATTCCGTCCGCGTCACAGCAGCAGCAGCAGCAGAAGCTGAAGCAGCAGCAGCAGCTTCCGCCAGGCCGTTGCGCTGCCGTACATTTTCGATGGCAGGATTAGCTACGTGCGTCATCACCCGGCACATAATCCCGTTCGTTGACAGTTGACCGTTGCTCGTTGCGGTGATGGGTGGATGATGGTTGGTGTCGGTTGGCAGCGGTGGTACGGTAGGAGCAGCAGCGGCGGCTGCGGCGGTGGTGGCGGCGGCGGCGGTGGCGGCCGGCGATGCGCGGTTATAAAAACCGCAAAGCCGCAATGCGCCGCAAAGCCACTCCCGTGTGTTCTTACTCCTAGGGCGCCTTTATTGATTTGTGTGGAGGAGAACGACGGTGGCGGATGGCGCCACTCTCGGCCGCTCAAACCCGCCTCGGCGGGGTTCGTCAGGGGCTCCGTTGGGGTGTCGTGTGGGTGTCATGCGCGTATTTTTAGTGGGGTTTAAGGGTTTTAGCAGCTGTAGTACGGTAGTATATCCTAGGGAGGGTATTTTGAGTGTTGTGCGCCAACCCGAGCCAACCGCGTGCTTGCTTGCTGTCTGCCGTACAGTACGTCTTGTCCGTACAGCTACGCTCTGGTGATGCGCCAGGGTGTGCGGTACCGGCGGGAAGGCCGTGTGTAGCGACATGTAGCAAAAGTAGATCTTTAACTACGGGCGCTGTCCCGACTTCAATATAGGGTTGTGGCGTGTTGACGATGCGCGTCTCCTCCTCCTCCTCCTCCTGCTCCTCCTCCTGCTCCTCCTCCTCCTCTTTTTCTCGACCGAATGCGGTCACTCTTCCGTCGCTGTCGTAGCAATGTATGTGCTACTGACGTGTGTCGTACTTGATCGCTGCGGCCCGTCGGCGCGCAGCGCAGGCGGTGGTGTCTGGGTTTTAGGGGTTTAGGTTCGGACTTTGGGGAGGGGGGGAGGAAGAGGAGGGGGGGGGAAAGAGGAGTGGCAGGGCCGCCGTGGCCATGCGGCTTCGTTGCTTGCGGCGCCCCCGGATCGTGTCCTCCCATGCTTCTACCAGGTTACCCACGGTCCCAGGGTTTGGGTTTATCTTCTCCCCAGGAGCCCTCAGTATCCCCCGGGTGCCCGTCCGTCCCTTGTTCGCTGTTCTGAGGGGCTTTGATGCTCATCCGGTGATGCAGGATGGGCGGCAGATTGCGACGGGCCTTGATGCGCCGCCACCACCACCACAACCATCGCCGCCGCTGTGTTTTGCGCTTGCCGTCAAGCAAATCCCCCACGGGTGCCTGCGTGTGCGTGTGCGTGGGCGTGGGCGTGTACGGCATGCGCGCACGAATGTGCGCCTGTAGCTTTGTTTTGGGGGTTGAGGCGGAAAAGGAAGGGAGCGGGGGGACGGGGACGAGAGAGTGAGAAAGAGCCGTGGGGGTGGGAGGGAAACGAGAGTGAAAGGGGGAGGGGGGGAGAACGAGCGAGGGAGAGGGAGGAACGAGGGAGGAACGAGCCGATGTAGCTGTCATACTGAAGGGTATGGATTACGAAGGTACGGAGGTTGAGGTGCCGGAGCGGAAAACAAATTCCGTTAACGTTAATCGGCTGGTTGGTTGGCATCGCGCCCGTCGCGCCGCCATGGCCTCATGGCACCAGCGACGTTGCCGACACGACCGTGGGGCCGGCGTCTCTCGCCGCCGCCATCGCCGCTGCCCTCCGCAGGGTTTTCAGATGCGTGTGCTATTGTCAAAAACACTGCTTTTGTTTTGGTTGATCGGTTATTCGGTTGATCGGTTGAATTGGGGGGCAATCCGACCCAGGGGGGGAGGGGGGCCTGGCGAGCTGCGACCCGAGTGTCATGCAGCAGTGCTCCCCGCCCACGTTCGCGGTGTACTGCATCCGTACATGCTGTACTGTCGTACTAAGCATCCCGTGCACCCCACCGCGCCCGCGTCCCCCACCACCTCCTCATATTAAATTTTTGTGTCGACTAAGCCTTTGGCAGGACACTGGCTGGTTGCTGTTGCTGGTGCTGATGGTGCAGTGAGGGGGTGGGGGGTGGGGTGCGGTGCGGTGGGGTGCGGTGCGGTGCGGTGCGGTGCGGGCGGAGGTGCCTGCGCGGCGCGGTGTGGGGACAAAGTCCAGGGGCGGCGCCGGTGCGCAATGTGGGACGCCTCACAGCGCCTCACAGCGCCTTGGAGGCCTCCAGGGGCGCGCGCTCCGAAACCACACCACCTGGACGCTTCCCCACCGCCACCCACCGCCCGCCACCCTCCCGGCGGCCTGCGCTCCGCCTCCCACCGCACCCCTGCCTGCGTCTCCACAAGAATAAATGAAATACCGTACTGTGTTGTTCAAAATCATAAAAGCACCGGATCAGTCCTCGTCCGGCAGGGGGGCGTTCTGCAAGGACGGAAGGATTGGCCGATGTTAGAAGGCCGATGTTAGCCGTAGAGTCGTGGTGGCGGGGCGGCGGGGCTGCTGCTGCTGCTGTGTTGCTTTCAGGGTCGGTGGGGGCGGTGGGGTGGGGCCTTTGTAGCGAACCGAACCAAACTGCGACTGGCGCCGCCGCCATCGGCGCGTTGTGTGCGGGCCGGTGTGTGGGACGGCGTCCTCGTCCCAGTGCCAGGCAACACAGCCCCGGCCCCGGCCGTGGCCCACACACAACCTGTGCTGCCAGAGCGAGAACCCCACCAACGCCCCCACCCCGCCCCGCCCCGCCCTGCGCGGCCCGGCCCGGCCCGGCCCGGCCCGGCCTCTGTAAGCCACTGCCCCACCCTCTGCTCCGCCCCCTCGTCCTCGTGCTCGTCCAACGGCGGATCGGAAGTCCCGAGCCGAAGTCCACTCGCATCCCCGCGAGGGCGGAAGTGAACCCCCCTCCCCCCCCGGGATGAAGCCGTTATGGCGATGTGTGAACGAATGGCAAGAGTTACGAGTTACATGAGCGAGTCAGGAGTGATCCAACTTGAAAACGAGGACCGCCCCGCCCTCTGGCCTCTGCCTTCTGCCCCCGGCCACAACGGCAACAACCGCCTTCCCACGGGGGCCCGAAGCCCACTGACAACAACGACCAACAGCAACGAAGAATAACCGAGACCTGAATAACCCGAACAACCACAAAACCCAGCACAAGGGAGGAGGTGGAAAACAAGGCCTCCGAGTTCCTCCCTCGTCCCCGTCCCCGTCCCCGTCCCCGTCCCCGTGTTTCCTTTCCTGTCCGTCCCTCACAGGTAGGGTCTCCATCCTAGGTACATGCGGCCCAACACATTGGGGTCGGAGGCCAGGTCCATGAGGCAGCGGGCCTGCTCCTCCGGGGTCAGGGGGCCGGAGCGCTGAGGGGGAGGGAGGGAGGGTGAGGGGGAGGGAGGGGGGTGAGGGAGGGGGTCGAACGGAGGGGTCGGGCTGTAGGCGGTGCAGCAGACAAGGCGGCTGAGGGTTGGTGGTGGTGGTGGTGGTAATGGTGTTGGTGGTGGTTGTGGGTTGGTAAGCATTGGAAGGGAAGTCAAAGGGGGGGAGAAGGGGGGCCGCATGAAGGGAGCAACCAGGGTGGGAGGCCGCCAGCGCCCTCCCCCCCCCCTCGCTTCCTCCTGCCCGCCCTCCGCCCCCTGCTCAGATCCCCGCCCCGTTTCCGACATCCGATCGCGCTCCCTCCCCGATGAATGACGGACACACACATACACACCCACCCACCCACACACACACCTGCAGCAGATCGGGCCGGGCACGATAGGGCGTGGGGCCGCCACCGCCGCCACCGCCTCCGCTGCCGCTGTCGCTGGTTCCCCCCTGCACGATGTGTGTCAGTGCGGGGAAGTGCGGTGTGGCTCCGTGGCGGCAGCGGAGCTCTTCCACGAGAATGAGGGCGGGGTGGCGGCGAGCCAGCTTCTGGAGGGCGGTGTCCACCTGGGGCCAGGGGGGGGGGTTCAGGGGTAAGGAGGGGAGGGGGGGTGGCGAGGAGGAGGGAAGGAGGCGAGGGGGGGAGGGTGGGGGATTGGGTGGGGCAGGGGGGCCAGGGTACCGTTAGGGCTCCAGCGCCTCCGGGCGTCCGGAGCCAGCCTCCTCCCGAGTTTCGAACCCTGACCAACGGTAAGGAGCCAAGGACCGGCCCATCGCACTTTCCGCCGGGCGAGTGCGGACATCGGGGGACTGTTCCACCCCACTGCTTCGCCCCCCGCCCCCCCCCCGCCGCCCTTAAACATGCACGCACGTGCACGCGCACGCAGCATGCACAACTCAACTGCTCTCCTCTCGGCATCCCCATGCCCACACCCACCCCATGCCCACACCCACCCCATGCCCACACCCACCCTGCTCCGAGCCAGCCGCGCCGCCAACACTCGACTATCCTCCTCCTCCTCCTCCTGCTGCTGCTGCTGCTGCTGCTCCTCCACCACCGCCGCCGCCGCCCCCCCAGCCTGTCGGGCCCCTCCCCCTGCCCCTCCCCCCGCCCTCAGCATCATGGCCTCTTGCTGCCAATCGGCCACTGGCTCCCGGAGGAATACCTTTTTTGGGGGGGGGGAGGGCAGGGCAGGGAAGGGCAGGGAAGGGCAGGGAAGGGAAGGGCAGTGAAGGGCAGGGGAGGGCAGGGAAGGGCAGGGAAGGGCAGAGGAGGGCAGGGAAGGGCAGGGCCGGGCCGGGCCGGGCAGGGCAGGGGAGGGCAGGAAAGGGCAGGGCAGGGCAGGGGAGGGCAGGAAAGGGCAGGAAAGGGCAGGGCAGGGGAGGGCAGGGAAGGGCAGGAAAGGGCAGGGCAGGGGAGGGCAGGGAAGGGGAAAGGAGGACACGATGTGGCGAGGAGGCGTTGGGGCGGGGAAGAAGGATGGGAGTGGGAGTGGGTTGGGTTTGCCGCATCTCACGTACCAAGCGACGACACACCCAACCCCTGCCCCCAACCCATCCACCACCGCTGCCCCTGAAGCCATCCACTCCCTCCACAACCTCCACCCTCTGCACTCTTTCCCCTCTTGCCCCCCCTCCTCTCTTCCCAACCCCACACGCGCGCACATGTATACCGTACACACACGCTGACACGCATGTACACACATACAAACACAAACGCCCCTCCGTCCCCCCGCACCTCCATCACCGCCCCCAGCAACTGCCGCGCGGCGGGGGCGCTGAGTGCCGCCAGCGCCGCTGCCATGCCCGGGGCCAGCACCTCCCGCCCCGAGTGAGGCTGCAACGCCCCCAGCAGCTGGGGGGTCAGACGGAAGGGCACCAGCTCGGGGATAGGCAGAACCTGAAGAGAAGGAGAGAGGAGGGGAGGGGCGGGGTTGAGGTTGGGGGAGGCAAAAGGGGGCGGTGGGATATTTCAAGTAAATGGGGGCTCAGGGCTAGGGTTGGGTTTCAGGGTTTTAGGGTTTTAGGGTTTTGGTCTGTTGTGCCGGCAACCCCTGCGATGGACCCCGGGGCCGACGGCCCGAGGCCACCGGTTTTGGTGGGGGGGGACGAGGAACGTTAACTGAAAAGGCTCCAACCCCCGCCCCTCCTCTTTCCCCTCTTTCCCCCCCCCCTCCCCACCGCCCCCTTCCCCACCGCCTCCCCCCCCCCCAACCCAACCTGTGTGGCCGATCCAAAGCTGTATCCAAAGTCAATGTGCACCAGCGCCCCGGTGGCGGGCTGCATCAGCACATTGGACGTGTGGCGGTCGCCCACCCCCGCCAGGTAGCCCGCAACACAGCCGGCGGTGAGAGAGGCGGTGAGGGCGGAGCGGCGGGTCAGGAACAGTTCGGGGCTGTGACCGGAGCTGCGGAGCAGACCGGCGCGGAGTAGGCCGGCGGGCAGGCAGGAGGCGACCTGGGGAGGGGAGGGGAGGGGTGTGGGTTTGTGGTGTGTTTTGTACGGCACTGGAGGAGGGAGGGGCGGCAGGGGCCCCGGGCCAGGAGGGAGGGAGGGGTGAGGAGGGGGCCGGGGGCTAGCTTCGCAGTCGGGGGGAGAGAGAGGAGGGAAGGGTGCTAGGGTGTGCTGGGGTAGGGAAGGGGGAGGGAATTGTGTGTCGTACTCGCGACTGCCGTACCTGCTTGAAGTTCCGTACGGTGCTCGTCGCGTCGGCGCGCATGTACATGGACCAGTAGTCTCGGGGGGTGGGGAGGGTGTCGGGGGGCGGGGGCGGCTGGCCGGGGGGCGCTGATGCCGCCCGGATGAAGGACGCGTACTGATCAATGGCCTGTGTGTGTACGTGTATGTACGGCAGGAGGCGGGGGGGGGAGGGGGGAAAGGGAGGGCGAGGGGGCCTTCAGGAGGGCAGCGTGAGAGGGGTATGGCTCGGGCGGGAAACACAGGGGGTGTTGGGTGTGTTGAGGTACAAAGTCGCTTATTAACCCCACAAACACAAACACACACACACACACACAGCTCCATTTTGTTCCCTTCCGTCAAAGGCACCGCAGGTCCGCAGCAGGAAACCCCCTCACCCGCCTCTCCCCCTACCCCTCCCACCACCACCGCTGTCATCTCAACTACCTCCCGGCCCGCCCTCACCCCCCCCCCTTCCCTCCTCCCCCCCCCTTCCCCCCTCCCCCCCCTTCCCCCCTCCCCCACCGTTCCGCTCCCTCAACCCGCAAGCATCAACCCTCGCCGCTGTCCCTCCGGCCCTCCGCCGCGGTATGTTCCATTGTTGCTCCCCACTCGCTCCACTACTCCCCTTGCCCCCAACCCCGCCAAAACACACACACACACACACGCACACACACACGCCGCCCTCCCCCTCCCCCCCGACCTGCGCCTCCTGCTCCGACCTCTCCGGACTATCCACCAGACAGCCCTGAGCGGCGGCAGCGGGGGGGGGGGGGGGGCGGGGGGTTATCCATGTATAGGCCGGGGCCCGTGGCAGCGGGGGGGGGCGGGAGGTTATCCATGTATAGGCCGGGGCCCGTGGCAGCGGGGGCGGGGGGCGGGGGAAGTCCAGGCAGCAACAAAGAGGAGAGGGAAAGGGACCGAGATGAGCAAATGTGCACGAATGCGGTACGATAAGTGTACGATACCGTACCTACGACTGATCCGTCGCGCAGCCCTATGCCGCGTTCATTCGTTGTACCATTTCAAACATACGCGCATCGCCCTGCCCGGGAGGGAAGTAACGCTGACTTTTGGAATTGCGCAACCGACCCTGGTTACTGACCGGAACCAAACGCGCGCAAAGTCGCGCGAGTTCTACATCCCCCCCATCCCCCCCCCCCCGTGGATATCCCGCGTCCCCTCCCCTCCCTTTCCCTCCCTCAACGGACATCCAGGCTCCCCTTCTTCTCTCCCAACCAACTCTTGTCGCCCCTTCTTCACCACCTTCAGATTTCTCCCCTCCCCCTCCACGCACATACGCACACACACCTGCAGCGGTTTGGTCCCCGGCACGAACTGCAGCAGCCCCACGGAGGGACTCAGCGGTACGACGTCGTACACCGAAACACGCAGGGAGCGCCGGGCGCAGGCTGCGAAGGCGGGGAAGGGGGGGAGGGGAACGGGGAGGAAGGGGGAAATCGGGAGGATGGGCATCAGCGGGTGGCGGGGGGGGGGGAAGAGGCCGGGTGGGGTGGGGGGATGGGGTGGGGCCGCCGGGGGGTCTCAGGGGGTGAGGGTGTGTGAAAAACGGACGGCCACTCAGAACCCAAAACCCAACTCGTGTGTCAAAACCCTGGGAACATTGTGAACTGCAATCCGCTACCCGCGGCCAACACCCCCACGACGCCAAAACCCTCTCGAGTCCCCCCCCCTCCTTCCGCCCGCCTCCGCCCCCCTCCCCTCCCCGCCCCCCCTTCCCTCACCCGCGTCGTGGATCGCCAGTCCGTTCATTACGTCAAACAGCTGTTGGATCCGCTCGTCCAGTCGTACATCTTCGCCGCCCTTGACCACAAACTCCCGCGTGCTCAGGTCGCTGCCGTGTGTGTGTTTGTACATTTGGATTTGGATTTGGATTTGGAGGAGGGGAAAAATGGGGAGGGGCGGGGGGACAAAGGTCAGCTCTACGGCACATTCGGACGGAGGCCAGGTACGGACACAGGTTGACGGCTCGGGCCTTGCCCTCCCCACCTCACCCCCCCCCCAACTGCTCCATTCTCGCCCCTATCCCCCTCCCCCACCCCCCGCAATCTCTCCGCCATTTTCCAACTCCCAACTATTCCCCTACCCCTCCCTTTCCATTTCCATTTCCGTTTCCATTTCCCTCCCCCCATCCCCCCCTCTTTCCATTCCTTACCTGCAGTACAACGTGATCAGCTTGGGTCGCTGCTTGCTGCTGAACACCGTCACCATGCGCTTAAAGCCAACCACCGCAACGGGGGCCACATCCTCCCCTCCCAGGGGGGGCAGACCGCTGCCGTAACCGCTGCTGCCGCTGCCGCTGCTGCCGCCTGTTGTTGTTGCTGCTGCCCCCGGCTCCGCGGGCGGTGGCGAGCTGGCGGTGGCGAATGCCATCGAGGGCAGCAGCAGCAGCAGCGGGTGGCGCTGCCGCTGCCGGTGGTGGTGGTGGTGGGAGTGACTGAGCCGCGGACGGGGAGGAGGAGGGGATGAGGGAGGGAGCGGGTGGACTGGTGGACTGGTGGGCGGTGGGATGTTTCATCATTGCAATAAACATCATATAATAATAATAATAACAATCATTACATATACCTATATCGGCAGTGCTGCTCGTCCAGAGAGAGGAATACGAGGAGCGCCCCTTCCCCCCCACCCTCCCTCCGGGTGTCGCACCTGCCCATTCGCGCCATCCCCGCCCCTGCCCCCGCCGCCGCCACCGCCGCCTCGTAGCTCCGGAACCAGGGACTCAGCAGCTCCAGACTGCGCCCCCCAGCCGCCTGCAGCGCCTCCCACTGCCGCTGCCCACCGGCACGTGAGTTGCCCGGACCGGCGCCGTGTGCGGCCGCCAGAAAGGCCCTCAGCAGCGTCCGACCCAACAAGTGCTGGGGCTGGGACTGCTGGGGCTGCTGGGCTGGTTGTTGTTGTTGCAGCGATTGTTGTTGTTGTTGTTGTTGTTGGAGGAATTGTTGGCGGGTCCGCTCCGAAAGCTGCCGCAGTCCGGAGCCGTCGGCGCCGCCAAAGGCCTCCTCGAAGGCCGCCCTGTAGCGCCGCGCGAATACGACATTGTACGGCTCGGCGGCGGCGGCAGCGGCGCCGGCGACCTGGCGGCGCGAAGTGAACGCCGCCGCCGCCGCCGGGGCC
Source organism: Pleodorina starrii (assembly GCA_030267565.1). Lineage (NCBI taxonomy): Eukaryota > Viridiplantae > Chlorophyta > Chlorophyceae > Chlamydomonadales > Volvocaceae > Pleodorina > Pleodorina starrii. Next base: position 3,283,362 of record BRXU01000005.1, on the reverse strand, counting down.
GCGCCTGCCGCCGCGCTAGCGGGTGCGGGCGGGTGGTGGTGGGGGCCGGAGGGGTTGGGCTGGTAGCGGCCGAAGAGGCTGGGCCAGGCGTCCTACAGCCCGCGCGTGTGTGTTTTGAGTTTTGGGGGAAGGGGAAAGAAGGGGGGGGGTGGAGAAGGGGAGGGGGAGATAAAGATGAAACCGCAGCGTGGTGTGGTGTGGTGTGGTGTGGGTCAGATGCTGCTGCTGCTGCGACCAGCAGGCTGTGCAACCTGAGGCCACACTCGGGGGCCGCCGGTCAGGTAGCCCTTGAGGCACCTGCACCGCGGCGTCGTGCGGCACGTCCTGGAGCTTTGGGAATGAGGGGCATCCTCCGGGAGGGTGGGTGGGAAGTAAGGGAGGAAACCGCAGCGAAGGGGCGGAGGCGGCGCGGGGCAAACCCGGCGCCGGTGCAGGCGGCGCGAGCGCAGAGGTGCAGCGGCGAGGGTGAGGGCCAAGGGACAGGTACTATGGGAGAGATGCTGCGCGCTGAAAAAGGGGGAGGGGGCCCGGAGCACGCTAGCCAGCGGCGACTGCGGTGCGGATGAAGGCGGATGAAGACGGAACTGAAGCGAGAGGTGCACAAGGCGGGTTTAGGCGGTCATAGCAACGGACGTTCCCTAATGCTGTTGAGTACAGTTATCATGTTTTGGCAATTAGAATAAAATCGCCGTCACGGGGAATCGAACCCCGGCCTCCCGCGGGTAGTTTCTTTGACTGGCGGGGATACTGACCACTATACGATGACGACTCCATGAGCTGTCCGCTCATCTCACTTTCACTGAGCTGAGCAGATGTCATCTTGTCAATAAAGACGTTATATATAAAGCTCTGTACGACAAGGTGCAGTTAATAGCCACGGGCACCCTGCGGTGGCGTAGGTCTGCAGTGAATGAAGGCCTGCAATGCATGTGTGTGTGCTAGCCTGGGGCCCAGGCGGAAAATGAGACCCGAGATGTATACCGTATCGGAAGGAGGAACTTTCAGTACCGTACGGTACACTACTCGGTTGCCGAGTACCGTTGTGCGACCAGGGAACATAGCGAACGGGGTATGCGCAGCGTTCATGTAAGAGCCAAGTTGTTATTACGGGCAAGTTGGCCCCAAATGGCCGCAAAAATGCGCGCGGTGTACGCCGCGGCCAAGAGCAACCATGAGCTGCGTTTAGATGCTAGTTACGTTATTGAAGTGGAACCAAGCGCGCGGACTAGGAGCTGCCGACTTGCGTTATGAGCTTATGACTGTCAGCGGTCAACGCAGCGGTTTGTCGCGAAAATGATTTGCAAGGCCCGATGCAAACCCTAAGCATACCATTTGATAGAGGAGAGTAGAACCTTTAATTCAAAATAATGTGAGCTGGTCTGTTGGGGCAAAGCCGTCAAAACATTTGCCGACCTCCTTCTGACCACCTTGCAGTTACGCAGACAGACAGGCGCGCGCCAGGGTCATACCCAACGACAGGGGGCGTCGGCCCCCTTACCCCAAGCCCCTGCGCGGCGGCGGAGACTCCTCCCATATAGAAAGAATTCGGATGGCGGAGGGTGGTCCGTGCGCTCCCCAGTCCCCACCCTTACCCCATCCCCCCCTCGCCGTCGCGGTCCGTAACTTCGGTTCGTAACTTCGTCACCCTCCTCCACTGCCCTTCTCCGGCCTCATACCCCATACCCCTTCCCCCCGCCCCCGCGCACCTTGCGCCACACCTCCACCGCCGCCTCCACATCGCCCCTACTCAGCGCCTGGCCTATCCGCGCCGCAAACACTTGCCACCTGAGGAGGAGGGAAGGAAACACAGGGACGGTGGACGCGGGGAAGGGGGCGGAGGGAAGGGAAGGGGAGAGCGGCGAAATACGCGCAATGCGGTGTACTATCACGCGGCGAGGCGCGCTGTCGGCCGTCGACCGCGAAACCAATGTATCTGAAGCTCTGTACTTGGCAGAGACATGTGCGTTGCTGAAGCGCAGTTCAGTACGGTGCAGAACACCACCAACCAGGCCCAAGGCCCTTCCCACACCCCTGAAACGTCCCTTCCACGCCCTTTTGCGTCGTTCCCTCACCCCTTTAAACATCCCTTCCACGCCCCTTACGCCCGCTTCCAAAGCTCCCCCATCCATCCACCCACCGTTGCGCCGGGTACGTCATCTGCTCCAGCGCATCCACAAACTCCGAAACCACCGGGCTCGCAGTCGCCGCCAGCAGCGGAGCAAACACCGCCGCACGCGCCGCAGTGGCGGCGGCGCCGCCGCCGCCGCCACCCACCATCCGCAGCGGCGCATACAGCCGTTGCGGATAGGTGATGGCCAGCGCCGTCAGAGGACCCAGGAGCGGGTCGGCGGCGGCGGCGGCGCCGCCGCCGTCAGCCGCCGCCGCCGCCGCCGCCGCCGCCTCATTCACCATGGAGGTCATCTGAGGCACCCACGGGAGGAACAGCCCCACCGGCACGGCGGCCCAACCCTGACGGAACGCCTCCGCGGCGGCGTCGCTGGAGCGCAGTACGGACAGTACGACAGGTACCTGCAGTCGCAGGTGCGCCGCCAGGATCTGCAGCCGCTCCGGCGCCTCGCCGCCGCCGCCGTCATCGCCGCCGGTGGTGGGCGCTGCTGATGCTGCGGCGGCGGCGGCCGCGGCGACGGTTCCGGAGCCGGCCAGCGCCATCGCGCGCAGCAGGTGCCGTACAATGCAGGCCGCCAGGTCGCCGCCGCTGGCCCGCACCGCCGCTGCCACCTGCTTGCGCTTCGTCGTGGCGGTCAGCTCCTCCAGGGAGGCCGCGGTGGGGTCCTCGCGCTCGGCCGCCGACCCGTGGGTCGTTGTTGCTCGCAGCACGCGGCCGCACAGCAGCGCGAAATGCGCCGAGGCGCGCGCCGCCGTAACCGTCGCCGCGGCCGCGTCGGCGTCAGTGTCGGCGTCGGCGTCGGCCGGCCGACCCATGGGTCGCGTGGGTCCTGGCGCCTGCGCATGCCCCTGCTGGGGAGCCTCGGTGGCGGTGGCGGTGGCGGGCTGGAAGGCGGCGGCGGCGGCGCCATGTGAGAGGGCGGTGGCCAGTCGTACCGCCAAGTACTGCTGGCGGCTGGTGGGGTCGGGGTCGCCTGTGTGTGTGCGTGTGTATGTTTGGGGAAAGGGGAAGAGGGGTGAAGGGGAGGCCAGCAGCCAGTCGGCCGGGGCGGGTGAAGGCGGCGGGATTTGGGAGGATGGGAAGATGGGAGGGCATACCGTACACCGCTGGTCCACCGGGTACCTTCCCCGCTACAGACACAAAGACAGCGGTACAGCAGCAATACCTCATCAAAGTTCTCAATACGGTAGTCAACAAGGAACACGACCGACGAAAAACACCAACATTAGCAGCAGCAGCAGCAATGGCAACGGCAACAGCAAACAGCAACAGCAACACCAGGTGGTGGTTCCCAATGGTGCCCTGGTGGTGTACACCCCACCCACCCGACAGCACCAGCAGCGCCCTCGATTGCGCCAGCTCCGACTCCGCCGCCGCCCGACCGCCCAGCAGCCCCGCCTTCACCGCCTCCCGGTGCCACGGCCGCATCGCTCTCAGCAGCTCCGAAACCACGCCGTACACGCTGCCGTCGCCCGGCTCCGCCGCCGCCTGCGCCGCCGCCGTGTCCACGTGCGCGCGGAACAGCCGCAGCTGCCGCGCAGCCTGTCTCCGCCGCCCCTGGAGCCCCTCCGCGCCGTCGCCGCCTGCGGCCGCCTCCGCCGCCACCGCCGCCGCCGCCGCTGGCGGCGGCGGCGGCGGCAGCGCCTCCGCCGCCATGTCGGCGCAGCCAGCGCGCACGGCGGCCTCGGCGGCGGCGAAGCGATTGGCGGCCAGAGCAGCTCGCGCGGCGCGCTGCAGCTCGCGGTACGACGATGACGCGGCGGCGGCGGCACCGCCGCCGCCGCCGCCGCCAGCACTAGCGGCGCCGGCGGGTAAGATACAGTTGGCGGCGGCCTCTAGCAGCAGGCGGCGGACCTGCGGTCAGGATTGGGCAGGTCATGCCATGCCAGAACCCATGCCAGAACTCAGGACAAGACACGATACCTGGTGAGGCGGAAGTCGCGCAAAAGGACGAATGAACGCAAGGCACTCAACCGCACTCAACCGCACTCAATTCAACCGCACTCAACCGCACTCAAACCGCGCAAACATGCACGCAAACACGCGTGCAAACGCAAACGTGTATGCGCCATATAAAACACGCCCCCCCTATCGCACCGCACCTGCAGCACCGTCTGAAGGGCGCTACCCGTGGCGGTGGGGTTGCCACCACCACCACCACCACCACCACCGCCCACCGGCACGGCACCGCCCAGGCCCCGCCGCCGCCACCCCTCCACCAGAGCCTGCAGCTGCCGTACAGCCGACGTCGACGTCGACGTCACGGCTGCGGGCTGTTGCTGCATGGCGCCTCCGCCACTGCTGGAGGAGAAGGAGGAGGTGGAGGAGCGGCCGTGGTGCAGCTGCCGTACCGTCTCGTGGATCTCGGCCAGGGGCTGCAGTACGGACAACGTTGCCGTACGGGCAGCAGTTGAGAGGGGGTGCAGACCGCTCCAGCGGGTACGCAGTCGCGCCAGGGCGTCCTGTGTGGATGTGTGTGGTGGGGGGGGGGCGGTGGAAGGGTGTGTGGAGGGGTATGTATCGGTAAGGCTAAAGCGGGGGAGGGAAAGGGGAGGGGCCACCGTTGTGGACGAGGGCGCAAACAAGAAAGAGGGTTATCCGGGTCGGAGCCGACCGCAAGGCATGTCAGTTGACAGTTGTTGGTTGGCAGTTAAGAGTTGAAGGACATGTGTCCAGTTTGTCAGCGCAGGTGACGTCCCTGGCTCTGGGCTTGGGCGGCTCAGGGAGACGCGCCCACCCAGACCCCGGGTTGAAGAGGCTTCTCTCCTTAGCATATGGGACGCCGCTTTGCCCGCTTCGAAGCTGTGGCCGATACGGTACCCGCAAAGCTGACGCCCTGAAGGATTCAGCTTTGCGGTATATTCCCTCACTCCGCCCCACCCCACCACCCCGCCTCCCACACAAACCCCACCCCACCCCACCTGCAACACGCTTAGGCAGCGCTCCCAACTGCCGCGCCGACACGCCCGGTACATCTCCGCCGCCACCACCTCCAGGGGCGCCGCCGCAGCGGCGTACGACGCCGCCTCCCGGCCGCCGCCGCCACCGTCGAGTTGCTCCAACAGCCGCAGCACCAGCAGCGCCGGACCCTCCGATGGGTCAGAACCCGCCGCCTCAGCGGCGGCGGCGGCGCCGCCGCCGCCGCCGCCACCTCCCTGGAGCAGCGCCGCCGCCGCGGCGGCGGCGGCGGCCCCCTGGAAATCAGCTTCCGTCAGTTGGAACAACGCGGAGCGCAGAACCCGCCGCAGCAACATAGCGGCGGCGCCGTCGCCGCCGCCGCCGCTGCCGCCGCTGCCTGACAGCAGTGTGCGCGGAAGGGCCTCCGAGATCGCCGCGGCGGCGGAGGACAGCAGACCGGATGCGGTGCCGCCGCCGCTTGCGCCAGGCAGCTGCACGCCTAGCTCCATCAGCGGCCTCTGCAGCTCAATCTGAGTAGCATGAGGTATCAGGGGCAGTAAAGGCCACCAGGCAGCGGCAGTAGCTGGAAAGCAGAGGCAGGGGCAGGGGCACAATACGAAAGTGGCGACCGCAGACCCAGCCAGCCACGCCTCAGCACTGCACTTCATGTCGTGTATGAAACGCTCGGCCCCGGGCCCAAACAAGAGCATACTTGCCACGCGCCATCGCGCGCGAGTACTGGCTTGGCATGGCAGCACCTAAAACCCCCAAAACCCTAAAACCAACCCAAACACGGCACACAGCTGCCATGCCAGTCTGGCCAGTGGCCCGCGCGGGGGGGGGGGCAGCGGCATCGCCCTCCCCAGCTTCCCTCCCTCACTCCTGCCGCTGCTGGTCGCCCTCCCCTCCTCTTCCCCTCCCGTCCCCCCCCTTCCCGCCCCAGCTCTCGCACTTATTGATCCCTGCCCAGTGCCCACCCCCTATCAAAGCTACCGAGCGTCGAACCCTTAAACCAACTCTAAAACCTCTTCAAAACCCTAAAACCGATGCGACCCACGGGTCACTCACCTCCAGTCGGGGCCAGTCCCCAAGCGCGTCTGCACAGCCCGCCACCGTCTCCAGCCACAGCGCCGCCTCCGCAGGAGATACCAGCCGCGCCGCCGCCGCCGGCCCCGCCGCCGCCGCCGCCACCGCGGCTCCACCGCCGCCGAGGGAACCTGCCGACCCACGGTTCATCACCTCACTTCCGAGCAGCTGCGCCACCGAGGGGGTGGACACGGAGCCGCCGCCCTCCGCTGCGGCCCCGTCGCGAGCGAGGGCCTGTTGCTGCTGCTGCGGCGGCGGCGGCAGTAGCCCAGCGGCGGGGCCGTGGTCCGCGGGTCGCTCCGGAACCGGTTCGGAGGCCACCCCGGGGCCCAGCTCCTGACATCAACATCAAAATCAACATGCAACATGAACATGAGCATGCAACACGAAACATTGTGACCATGGAATGTGTTTGTGTATGTGTGTGTCGCGGCGTGTCAGGGACGCGAATCGACTGCGTTGGTCAGATTGGGGTTCGGAGCAGGAGCTGCCCCACCCAACCCGAGTCAAGCCTAAGTAACCCATGAAGGTCTCCGCGAACGTCATACTGGGAGGAACGCATGCGGGGCTCCAGTGCCACTTTGCACGGCCCCGAAACCACTCCGCCCTCACCCCCTCCCCCACTCAACGGAAGGACCCCTCGCCCCCCCGCCACATACCCACCGACCCACGTACCCACATACCCACATACCCACCGACACACCGACCCACCGACCCACATACCCACATAACCCACCGACCCACATAACCCACCCACCCACGTACCCACCCACCCACATACCCACCCACCTGCAGCAGCTCCAGCGCCGCCGCCATCTGCCCCGCCCTCCGCACCGCCAGCCGCGGCCGCCCCCCCGCCTCCGCCGCCAACACCGAGAAACTGCCCGGGCACTGCAGCAACCGCCGCCGCGCACCCAGCACCACATCCTGCTCGTCCAACTCGCCGTACACATGCGCCACCGCCTCCAGCGTCGCCGACAGCCCGGCGGCGGCGCGCCTCTTCGCCGCCGCCGCTGCCGCCGCCCCCGCCCTGTCACCGCCGCCCCCGCTGGCGGCGGCGGCGGCGGCGGCGGTGGCGGCCTCGAGCTCCTTCTCTTGTACGGCCTGCTGAGCCTCCAGCAGCAGCGCCGCCGCCTGGTAGCCTCCCGTCACCGCCGCCGCCGCCGTCAGGTCCGCCGGCGGCAGCAGCAGCAGCAGCGGCGGCGCCCCGGCCGCGGCGACGCCGCCGTCGATGAACCGCGCTGCCACGGCCTGCAGCGCCGCCACGTACGACGGCGTCGTCGGCCGCGACGCGAACGCCGTCGCCAGCGCGGCGCGTAGCTCCCGCAGCTGCCGCGGCGCCGGAGGCGCCGCCGCGCCTGCCGGCGCGGCAGCGCCGGCGGCGGCGGCGGCAGCCGCCGCCGCCGCCGCCAGCGCCGCCAGGGCGGCGGTGGCGGCGGGTCCGTCGGCCTCCACGACGCCAACCAGCGGCCGGAGGAAGGACAGGACGCGGAGTGACAAGGTGTCGGGCAGCTCGCCGGTGCGGTAGCTGCGGAACAACGTCACCCGCGCCGCCCGGCCGTGGCGCCGCGTCGCCGCCGCCGCCAGCTGCCGCCGCTGCACGCCCCGGATCGCGGCGTCGCGCGCGTAGCGGCTGCCGCCGCTCTGCGTGCTGCGCGCCGCCAGGCGCACCGTGCGGTCGGCGGCGACGCCGCCGCCGCCGGCGCCGCCGCCCGCCTGCGTCAGCGGTGCCGTCGCCGCTTGGGTACCACCACCGCCGTACGACTCGCCGCCGATCCCGCCGCCGGCGGCAAAGACGTCTCCCGTGACGGAGAGTGACATGGTGGGGACGAAGTGCGCGGTGGCGGTGGCGCGGAGCATGCCCACCGGCCGCCGCCGCCGCCGCGCTGCGGCGGCGGCGCCGCTGCCGCTGCCGCTGCCGTACATGTCCTGTCGCCACGACGCCACGTCGGTGACGGCGTCGTCGGGGGTTTACACGGGAGGAAGGCGTTACTGGAGGGTGAGGGAACGGTGCGAGGGTTATGATCCGCCTCCTGTCCTCCGCCACGCCACCCTGCCCGCCTCCCCCTTCTTGATGCCCTTCTTGTCGCGTCCTCAATTCCTCACCTCCCCAAACTCCCTTAATTCGAGCTTCAAGCCTGCTTCAAGACCAAAGTCTCAGCCCCTACAGACCGACCTGAGTGAGCAAGAACGCCGGAGTGCGCAGCGCCGCCGCCGCCGCCGTCCTGCCGCCGCCGCCGCCGCCGCCGTACGCTCCCAGCGTCCCGCCGCCGTACAGCCCCAGACTGGGCGTGTAGTCCCGGAAAGTGCATTCGTACGGCTGGGAGGTGTAGAGCGGTTGGTCGTTGTCGGTTAGGGCCAGGGAGGGCTCCAGCAGCAGGCTGGCCGCCACGCAGGGCCAGCGGGAGAGAAGGCGGGCGGACGCCTCCGAAACCACGGCGGCGGGCGCGGCGGTGTTGCGGGTGGCGGAGAGCGCGGGGTCGGACGCCAGGCGCAGGAGGGCCTTATGTGCGGCGAGTGTGTTTGCGTGTGTGTATAGGAGAGGAGAGATGGGGGGTGGGGGGTGGGGGGGGCGGAAAGAGGGGGCGAAAGGAGGGGTAGAGGCTTTAGGGGGTCGATAACGGAAAGGAGATACAAAAGGAGGGAGAGAGCGGAAATGCGTAGGGGGGCTGGGAGGCCGAATGGCCCTAGAGGTTGCGGTTGCCGTTGCGGTTGCGGTTGGCCATCGGTGGCGCTTTCCCTCCCTCTGCGTTCCGCTCTTCTGCGTTCTGCGTCAATCCATCCCCCCCCCACCACATACACACACACTCCGCGTCAACCCCCCACACGCCACGTCCTGTCGTCCTCCCCCCACCCCCCCCACCGCCAACTCACCGCCAGACGCTCCGCCGGCGCCGCCGGCAGCAGTCCGTGCCAGAAGCCCCGCGCCGCCGCCCTGACCCGTGGGTCATCATCGCCCAGCGCACCCCCCAGCACCGGAACCACCGACGGAGCCAGCGCCGCCTGCGCCGCCGCCTCTCCTGCCGCCCCTGCCCCTGCCGCCCCCCCTGCCCCTGCCGCCCCCCCTGATGCCGCACCCCCCGCTTCCGCCCCGGCCATCTTCAGTCCCCAGTGCTGCCACACTGCCGCCGCCAGCTGCATCAGCGCCAGTCGTGTGGCGGGTGCGGGTGCGGAGGCCAGGCCGCGGGTGAGGAGGCTCCGCATCAGGCTGACCAGATCCTCCAGTCGGGCACTGGGGGCCAGAACCTGAGGGGGAGGGGGAAGGGAGGGGAGAGGGGAGGGAGGGAGGGGGGGGAGGGGAGGCAATGCAGCGAAGGGGGAAGGGGGAAGGGGATACGGTAAAGGGATGGAGGAAAGGGGAGGGAAACGCCGCCACCAACCCCCGTCCTCACCCCCGTCATCTCCCCGGAACCCCATGCAGGTACTTGGTAGTTTTTGGAGCCCCGTAGGTGGGTGTGCATTTCATTCTTCCTCACGGGAAGTCACAATCCTCACATTGCCACGTCAGGACTCGCTCACCCACCACCATCACTCCCCCTAACCCTCCACCCCCCCCTACCCACGCACCTGCATGACCCCCAGTGCGCCCTGCTGCACCTCGGGTCGCATACTCCGCAGCGGCAGCCTGAGTTCGGGGTGGGTGGGGTGAGGGCGTGTGGGGTGAGGGCGCGTGGGGTGAGGGCGGGAGTGGGTGGGTGAGCGGGAGCGAGGGGCGGAGGGCGGGTAAGCGGGTGGGTGGGTGAGCGGGAGCGAGGGGCGGAGAGTGGAGGACGGGAGGGCGGAGGGCAGAAGAGTGGGAATACACGGACTCCTTCATACAACTCGCCTGTCCAGTGCTGTGACGAGCTCAATGAAGCGCTCCCGGGCCTGGGGGGGCGGCGTGAGGGCGGCACAGCGCCTGGGGGGGTGTGGAGGGGGGGGAGGGAAGAGGGGGGAGGGGGAAGGGGGCGAGGGAGGGAAGGGAAGGGGTGGGGGCAGGGAAGAGGGGGGGATTGCGCGGGTAGCAGAAGCAGCGAAGCAGCGAAGCAGAGCAGCAGCGCACCGGCAAATGCCACAACCAACAACCCGACCCACCCACAACCCACACCTCCTGGCTCCTGGCTGCCCCTCTCCCCTCGCTACCCCTCTCTCTCTCTCACACCCACACACCTCCAATATACATGCACACACACTCGCACACCCTCCCCACCTCCCCCCCCACACACACAAGAGGCTCCACCCCCCCCCAACCCAGCTCCCAACCCACCGCAGCACTTCGAACGCCGCCTTAGCCGCCGCCTCCCTGACCGCCCCGCCCGGCAGCCCCCTCACCACCTCCCCCACCAGTCCCAGAGCTGAGGGCGGGTGGCCCAGCGGGGGAGGGGCGGACAGTCCGCGCAGCACCACCACCAACCCGTCCCAGTTGCGGCTGCCGGAGGTGGCGCGGCGGAGTGAGACCTTCGGGGGGTGGCCGTGTTTGTGCGTATGTGAGGCGGGGTGGAGGTGGGGGTCGGGGAGAGGGGAGGGAAGGGTAGGGGAGGGAGGGAAGGGCCGGGGAGGGAAGGGGAGGGCGCTTAGGACGGAAGTCCAAAAACGAGAGCGGGGACTTAGCCGAAGCAAGGTACAACGGCACGACCAACCGTGGACCACAACCGCTTTCTAACGGTCCGCTGGACGGACCTGGGGAAGGGCTGTGGGGGCTGATGAGGGTTGGTTGGGGAGGGGGGGTGAGGGGGGCGAATGGGGTTTGTGGGAGCCAGCTGCTAACGGCGGCCGTCCCGGCGAGAGAGACGCGCGGCTGGTGCAGCGCTGCAGGCGCAGGAAAGGGGGGGGTTCGTGGCCTTACAGAGTACGACAGCGTACGGCACGGAACACAGCACGCGATTGTCGCACACCTGGATGTCGTGCTGTTTCTGCTCCAGGGCTGAGCCTGCGGGGCGAGGTGGCGAAGTGGCGGTGGCGGGGCGAGTAGTGTGGGGGGGAGAGTCGAGGATTCCCGCTTTTCCCGGTAGTTAAGGCGGCGGGGACATGTTGGTTGTTAGTTGTTGGTTGTTAGTGGTTGGTTGTCGGGCGGTTGTGACCAGCGGGTTTCCGTACCGAGTAGCCAGCGCATGCAGCTCCCCGGCAGCTGACGGGCGGTGGGTGCCAGCCCCGAAACCGCTGCTGCCCATCCGTACACACATATACACACACATACTCCGGCTTATGGCTCCGGCTACTTTCGTGTTGTTTTCCAGGAGCATGGTTGGCGCTTCCTGTCCAGGTGCTCGGTTGGGAGCTACTTGTGTGGTGTTCTCCAGGAGCATGGTCGGCGCTCCTTGACTCTTTCACGCTTCGTGCGTCGTGCGGGCTTGGTGCTGATGGGCCTTGGTGGCTTTGCTGTTGGCATCCTTTTGCGGGTGCCCCTGGGGTAGGATGGACAGTCTGTCTAGCCTGTACGGCTAGCGACCGGTGTGAAAACCGGTCCCCCTTGTAATCGTCGATTCCTTATGGCACGAGATGCGGCCCAACCCTCCCACAGCCCCCCCCAAACACACACACACACACACACCCGGCATTTACCCGGCAGGTCATCCTCAAATCCCAGCACACCCAGGCGGTCAAACGCCCTGTAACCCGCCCCCCGACTGGTCGTGACTGCTCCCTGGTCCCTGCCTCCCTTCCCTACAGCCTGCAATCCCTTAACGCCTCCAAGCCTCCCTCCCCCTCTTAGGCCCCCAAGCCCTAACCCCCCCAACCCCCTCCTGAGCCCCGACCCCTCACCCGCTACAGCTGCTGCTGCTGCTGCGGTGGCCCACCCCCACCCCCACCCCCACCTCTACCCCCGACCGCCTCCGACTCGCCCGCATCCACATCTACATCCTCACCCGCTTCACCCGCGGATTGGGTCTGCGCCTGTGGGGAGGTGGGGAGGTGGGGATCGGTCGGTCAGGGCGACAGTCGATACGAACCCTCCGCCCTCCACCCTCCGCCCTCCGCCCCCTAGTCGTTAGCCAAGGCCAGCGCGAGACTGCAGCACGGTACCCTGGGACGACACCCACCGCCCTCCACCCTCCAGCCCAGCCGCCCTCATGACGCCTTCCAAACCCTCAGCAAGCCGCCCCGCCCCCCCCTCCGCCCCGCCGCCCCTCCTCCAACCGCCCCTCCTCTTACCGGCCCTCCTCCTCCTCCTTCTCCTCCTCCTCCTGCTCCTCCCTCCGCAAGCTTAGCCATGTACAGCCCCAGCATCTCCCCCAGCCCACCGGCCACCAGACGCAGCGCACCGGGACCGCCCCCGCCGCTGCTGCTGCTCCTGTGGCTGGGCCTACCTCGCCCCCCGCCCCCCCCCTGGCCCTGGCCCCGGGGAGGCGGCTTGGCGCAGGACAGCAGTGCGCGGATGGCGCGCCACAGCGGAACAGAGCTGCGAGGAAGGGCAGATCGGGTACATGGGGAGTCGGGGGTTCGAGACCGGTCTTGGTCAGTTCGGATCTCCTCACGCAGATAATGAAAGCGGGGGGCGGTAGGCGACAGGAGTGGCAAGATGCTGCTCCTGGTGCTGATGAGGGCCGTGGAGCAGAGGGGGCAAAGCCATGTGCGCCGATCAGCCGAATAACCCGAATATGCCAAAACACGTCGTGTCGTGTCGTGTCGTGTCGTGTATTGTCGTGTCGTATCATCCCTGGTGCACAAGCCGGCCGGCCGGGAAGGTGGCACGCCGCCCGCGTCCCAGCTGCCCTCTTCAAAGCCCCAGCGCCAGCCCCACTCACGCTTCGCCGTACAGTACGGCTTTCTCCTGTCCGTACCCCAGCGCCGCCCTCACCACCCGGAGCCCCTCCACCCTCTGTTTGGGCTCCAGGGAGGGAGCCAGCAGCGGAAGCAGCTCCGGGCCTGAGACAAGGAGGGGGAGGAGGAGGGGGAGGAGGACGAGGTGGGGGGCCCGAGGCGGGGGTGCGGTGCGGGGGTAGGGTGCGGTGCGGTGCGGGAGGTAGTCAAGAAGGGAAACAAGAACCGCAGCGGAAGGACGGAGAGGGCGCTAGCGGACCCGGGCCCATACGGGGGAGGGGGGCGAGAGAAAACGAAGATGCGGATGGCCCGCGCCCCCGCTACCGAGCCCAATGCACCCCTGTCACCCCTCCCACCCCTCCCCCCTCACCCCGCAGGTCGACCCCCGCCCGGCGCCAAAAGTACATGAGGGCCGTCACGTGGTCTGCATTGAGGCGGGACAGCTCCAGGGAGGGAGGGTGGAGGCAGATCCGGGTGGCGCGACGGAGGAGGCGCTCGGCGGCGGAGCGGAGGGCGGCGGCGGCGGCGGAGGCAGAGGAGGAGGTGGAGGTGAAGGCCTGTGGATGGAACTCCAGGGAGGGGGGAGTGTAGGGGGGAAGGGGTGAGAAGTCTCTTTTCTCTCATACACGCGCACACAAACACACACATCCCTAGGCCAAACATTAAGAAAATCACACACGCGCGCAACACGTGCCCCCCCCCGACCTCATCCTGCTGTATCGTCCCAACCACCCAACCACCCACCCCCCCGCCATCCCGTCTTGCCCAACGCACCACGCAGCAAATGCCTCCAACCCCCAAACCCCCTAAAACCCCCTAAAACCCTCTAAAACCCCCGAACCCCCTCATCCCCCCATCACGCCCCGCCCCGCCCCGCCCCGCCCCGCACCCGCCCCGAACCCACCTGCTGCCCCTCCCCCTCCCCCCGCCGCTCCCTGCCCCCCAGGTCCGCCAGTGCAGTCCAGCTCATAACCGTCTGACACATCGAACGAAGCACGTAACTGAACACATCGCCGCTGCCGCCGCCTCCGCCACCACCGCCACCACCTCCGGGGGCGGCAGCAGCAGCGACCTCCGGCGGCCGCTGCGCCAGGAGCGGCTCGAAATGCTCGCCGTCGTCGTCACCGCCGCCGTCGTCGCCGTCGCCGTCGCCTCCGGCGCCGGCGGCGGAGCCGCCGGCCCGCGCCTCCGGCGCCGCCCCCTCCGGCTCCTCCTCCGCCGCCGCCGCCTCCTGTGTCGCCTCCGCGTCCACCAAAGCCGGGAAGAACTGGGCGACCCAAATGGAGAAGACGGTGTCCGAGGACTGGTGGGTGGCGGGAGCGAGGGGAGTAATGGGAGGGGGAGGGGGGGGACGGGCGTGTGTGTATATGTGTGTGTGTGTGTGTGTCGGAGGGGGTTGGGAGTGAGTTACGGGACAAAAGGGGTTTCGAAGACGCATTGGGTGGTGGAAGCCACCAGCTTCTATGAAACTGCACGTGCCATCATACCGTCGTACACCTGTACACCCGTACACCCGTACGTAAATACGTACCGGCAGGTTCCTGCCACGACCCTCAGTGGCGCCCCCGCCACCCTCCTCCACACCCTCCTCGCCGCCCTCGCCGCCCTCCGCAGCGACTCCCTCCGCCGCCCCGCCCCCGTCTTCCAGATCCATCGGCACCGGACCGCCGCCCGGTTGCGTCACTCCGCCGCCACCGCCACCCCCGCTGCCGCCGCCAGCGGCGGCGGCACCGCCGCCAGCGGGAGCGGCGGTCGGCGTCCCCACCGGCGGTGCCGTCGGCGTCTGGCCGCCGGTCTGGGTGCCGCCGACCGTCTGGTTCCCCGCCAAGGCGGCAGAGGGAGGGAGGGGTGGAAGGGTTTGGAACGAGAGCAAAATGAAGTACGGGGTATACACTCGGGGGGGAGGAGGGGGTTAGGGGTGGGGTGCGTCGCAGGGGAACCGGCACGAGGAGGTGGGGGCGGTGCACGCGCACGTGTCGTACGGCTAGATAACCCGCAAGCGGCACCCACTGATCACTGCACTCCCCCCCCCCTTCACGGGCTCCGGCCTATACGTGGATATCCCCCCCCCTTTCCCCCCTGGACCTCCCCCCGCCCCCCGCGACCGCCTCCTTCATCCATCCATCCATGCTTTCATTGTTTCATTCATTCCCTCACACTACTCGTACCTGGCCGTACATCTTGCGCTGCCGCATCCTCTCCTCCACCTGAAGGACCGCCTTGAGCAGAAACAGCCGGGTGTACCTGGAGGGAAAGGGGGGACATAACCGCAACGACAACAACCACCAACAGGTCAACCGCCAACCGCCAACCACCACATACACGTTTCCCGTACCTCGGCGAGTCAGTTGAGCGCATCGCCTCCAGCAGCGTCGACAGCCACCGAGGCATCGGCGCGTCCAGCACGACCGGCGCCGCCGCCGCCGGCACCGCGGCACCGCCGGCGGCCGCCGCCGCCGCTGCCGCCGCCTTTACCGCCGCCTCCGCCGCCTTTGCCGCCGCGACGGCGCCCGCCTCCGCCGCCGGGTCCCAACTGGCGGGATCACTGAACTTCTCAATCAGCTGAACCAGCGGCAGCATGCACACATGCTCGTCCATCTCGTCATCCACGTACGGCAGCTCGTCATTCAGGAAGTTGTCGTCGTCGGCGGCATCCGCGTCAGGGGCGCCGGCGGCGCCTGCCGGCGCCGCGGCAGCGGCGCCGGCGGCGGCGGCGGAGCCGCCGCCGCCGCTGGGCGCGTAAGCGCCCAGCAATCCGGCGGCGGCGGAGCCGCCGCCGCCGCCGCCACCGCCCGTCCAGGTGTACGCCAGCGCCGCGGCGGCGGCGGTGCCGCCAGGGCCCGGCGGCGTTGCGCCTGCCGTACCTGTCGTACTGGCCGGCGCGTCGAAGCCCAGCCCGAGGTCGTACTGCGAGGCCGACACCTTGGCGGCAAGCGTCGCCACGTCGCCGCCGTCGCCGTCGTCGGCGTCGGCGTCGCTGCCGCCTGCCGTACCGCCGCCGCCAAGCAGGGTACCTAGCATCATACTTGCCGAGGGTCCGCTGCCGCCGCCGCCTCCGCCGCCGGCGGTTCGGGTCGCATCCCGCTGGCGGCGCATCTCTCGGAAGGCGTCCTGCGTCGTCGTCGTCGTCGTGGCCATGGGTGGTGGCGGCGGCGGCGGCGGCAGCGGCAGAAAGGCGACAGAAGGGGGGCCGTGGGGTTGGGCCTCCGCTTCACCTCTGCCAGAGCCCTGCTGTGCCAAAACCCTGCGCCCCCATACCTAACCCACATAGGACTGGGTACCCCGCCGTATACCCGCCACCTGCCTCCGCCCGGCCTCACGGCCTCCGCTCCACTGCCCCCTCCCCTCCCCTCCCCTCCCCTCCCCTCCCTCGACCCCAGCACGCTGCCGAGCCTCCCTTCACCCAAAACCTCAGCAACCAAACCCGAACCGAACCTCTCGCCCACCCACCCACCCACCCGCACCCACCCGCACGGCCGCCTGCTCCCGACGAGCGCGTTGCCTGCGGGCCTACAGGCGGGCAGGAAGCGGGATGGTGGTGGGGTTTAAAGCGAACCACGAAGCAAAGCGGGGTGCGAAGCGGGGTGCGAAGAGTGGCACGGAACGGGACGGGGCGGACGTACAGCCCCTGCGGGTGCGAGGAGCCGCCGTCGCCGCGGGCTGGCTGGCTGGCTGGCTGGCGGGCTGCAGTCCTGGAAATGGGTAGCAACGAGTTCCCTCCCCCCTCACTCTCGTCCCTCTTACCTGCTGCCCAGCTCCCCCTGCCGCTGGCCCCCCGCCACCGCCCCCGCCCCCGCCCGGCCCCGCCTCCGGCTCCGGCTCCGCGTCCGGATCGGCTGCGAAGCGGAAGGCGGGTTTGTCGTCCGGCAGCAGGCGGGCCCACACGAATGCGGGGTCGCCGGTGCGGTCATCTGAGGGGTTGATGTGTATGTGTGTGTGGTAGAGGGGGGGGGAGGGGGGGCGGGGAGAGGGGTAAACGGGCGGAAAGGGGCCGGAGCGGGGCCGGGGGGAGCCAGTTGAAGGGCACATCAGTGAAACAACCCGACAGCGGTTGACGGTTCCTGCGGTGTAGCGGTGTCAGACAGCAGGCCGGGTGTGCGTTCCGTAAGCATTGCTGGGTGGTGGTCTGGGTTTAGGGTTTTAGGGTTTGGGTTTGGGACCGTTCTCCGCACACGTCGCCTTCCGTTCCATCGCTGTGGCCCCACGTCTACCGTACTACCCCCCCCCTCCCTGACCCCACCCCCACCCACCCCTCACCCTCCTCACCCGGCATCCTCATCATCTTTGCGAGGAAGGCCGCCCGGCTCTGAGTCCGCAACAGCAACGCAGCGGAGGCGGCCCACGCGGCGCAGCGCACCTGGCGGTCCAGATCCTGAGGGGCCGGTGGAAGGGGACGGGGCCGCGGAGGGGGGGGGGCACGCAGGAGGGAGGGGGGAAGGGGGGGAGAAGAAGGGGGGGAGAGGGGAGTTGCTGTCCAGTCCAGTCCAGTCCGCGCCAGTGCTCGCCAAAGCCACTGAATGCGAAATAGTATCCCACACCCACAACCCACACACGCACACACGCACATGCTCCTCAGAGCTGGTTCTCCCCCTCTTTCCCCCCCCCCCGCCCCCGCCCCCGCCCCCGCTCCTTCCGTAGGCCCTCACGTCCGTCCCTCCACCTCTTCCCCGCTTTCCCCCCTCCTCTCTCCCCTCTTTCCCCCCCTCTCCCCCCCCCCTCCCCCCCTCTCCCCCCTTCTTCCCCCCCTCCCCACCCCCCTCTTCCTACCCCCCTCTTCCCCCCACATCTTCCCCACCCGATGCTCCGTTTCGTGTGTGTTTTGCGGCCCCCGGGTGGGCAGCGGTCTGCACACCTCCCGCTTGGCCAGCCCCATGAGAGTGGCGTTCTTGAGGGTCTCGGAGGCGGAGGAGGCGGAGGAGGAGGAGGCGCGGCTGCCCTGGTTGGCCTTTTCAAGAGGGCGGGGAGTGGGGGGCGGGCGAGGGGAGGAAGGGGTGGGGGAAGGGGCAGCAGGGGGGGGGTAGTGGAAGGTGCGTCATGGATGAGAGGGTTGAGGGTTTTGAGAGGTGCGGCAAGGGAGGGAGGAGGAGCACCAGAGAACGACACAGAGCGGGGAGGAAAGGGAGGGAGAGAGGGATGAAGAGATGGAGGGATGGAGAGATGGAGAGATGGAGAGAAAGGGAGAGGGACCTCGTTGTAGGGTGGGGGTAATTAAGAAGATAGCGCGGCGGAAGGGTGGAGAGGGCGGTAGGAGGGGAAGACACACGACGGCGGCGGCGGCTGTCCCCCCTGTTTTGAACTACGGTACCTCAGTCCCCCCCCAACCGGGTTACCGTATCACAGCCCTTTTTCCGCTGCTCACGACGCGGCAACGCAACGTAACACACCGCACCTTCTCCCAAATTCGGTCGACCTGCCCCAGGCCGTTAGCCGTTGGCCGGTAGTCGGTAGTCGGTGGCCAGGCAGCAGGCAGCCAACCCAGCGGGATATGTCGAATGTGCAGCGGGGCAAAAGGTAATGGCAAAAGGGAGGGAGGGCCGGAGGGAGAGAGGGGAAGGGGCAGCGCGCGGTCTCAAGAAGTGGGTTTGGGGGGGGGGGAGGAGTGGGCGGCAGCAGAGCAGCCTGGAGGGACCACCTACCCATCAGGCATCATCGAGCCACCTCCGTACCTCCTCCTCTACAGTCGCTGCTGGCCCATCCTACCAACGCACACACACACCCAGACCCAGACCCTCTCTCTACAGGCCATTGTCGGAAGTTGGCTGCCGTTGCCGTACCTCCTGTGCCGTACACATGCCGTACATGTTTTGCAGCAGCGAGTAGCAAACCCAGCTGTTCAGCAGCTGCACCCTGCTCGGACCTCCACCTCCTTCTCCTCCTCCACCTGCTCGTCCTCCTGCTCCGCTGCCACCACCGCCTGCGGTGTCCTGCACGTGGTGCACCATCCGCCGTACATGCGTGCCGTACCATGCGACACGGTACGGCGCCGGCGCCGCCGCCAGCAGCGGCAGCATCACGTGTCGCAGCAGCGCCAGACGCAGCTCCTGCATGCCGCGAAGCGCCGGATCCAGAAGCAGCCAGGAGAAACTGTACGACAGGAGCATGTCACCGGGCCAGGCGCGCGCCGCCTCCGCCGCCTCCGCCGCCGCAATTGCATCTGCTGCCGCCGGCGCCGGCGCGGCGGCTTCAGTTGGCGGTTGAGGTGGCGGCGGCGGCGCGCCGTGCCAAGCCGCTGCCGCCAGCTGCGCCAACACGCGCACCAGCTTCGTCTGAAGCAAATGACCCGTGGGTCCGCCCATATCCTGTACGACAATCAACAGCGCCTTCAGCAGCGACACGGCGGCGGCCGCGCGCGCGGCGCCACCTCCGCCAGCGGCGGCGGCTCCGCTGCCGGCGGCGACAGCCGCCGCCTCCGCCGCCGCGGCGTACGACAGTTGTACGAGCGTCGACATGAGGGCATGCAGGCGCATGGACATGTCGACGGCGGCGGGGGCGGTGGGGTCGGGGTGGTCGCGGCGGGAGTTGGTGGGGCAGACGGAGGGAACCAGAGAGATGACGATACCCGGGCCGCCGCTGCCGCCGCCACCGCCGCCGCCACCGCCGGTGCCGCCGCTGGCCCCCGCCAAGGCTCCAAAGAGGCGCTCCAGTGGACCTCCGGGTGGCAAGCGGGCGGCGAGGGCCGGCAGCAGCTGTAGTGCGGGAGTCCAGGTTCCACTGTGGGTGGTTGTATGTGTGAGGGTGGGGAGACTGGGGGTGAGATGGTGGGAGGGGTTTTCTGGTGTCGAGCGAGTTGAGCCCCGCCACCGCCGCCGCCACCGCCGTAAGCGACGCTCTTGGCCGCCGTTCGCATTCCATACCGTCAAGTCACGTTCCTGGTCCTAGGCCGAGAGAGGTACGGCAGTGCGGTAGTACAATGTACGGCACAAGCCCCCACCTACACGCTACACCCCACCTGGCCGCCGGGTCGGGCGCCAGCGAATGGCAGTAGCGGTCCAACAGGAAATCCAGGGAGGGCCCCGGCTGTAGCAACCCGCCAGCATCCAGCTGTAGCAGCAGCCGCAGCACACGCAGCAGCAACAACCGCGACTCCAGGGGCGGCGGCACGCCGCCGCTACTGCCGTCGCTACTGCCGCCGGCAAGCGGCTGTAGCAGGGGCAGGTGGCGGCGGCAGGCCGCCATGAAGGAGGAAAGGTGCAGGTCGAGCGCTGCCGGAGGCGGCGGCGGCGCCGCCGCCGCCGCCGCCGCTGCCGTCGAGGCCGCTAGCGGCGGCGGCGGTGCCACAGCAGCTCGGGAGCGCATCAGGCTCTCCGCCACGCCCGCCAGTACGGCCTCTGCCGTCGTACTGACGGCCGCGGCGGCGGCGGTCGCGTCGGCGGCGGTGGCGGCGGCGGTGGCGGAGGCGCCCGCGCGGGCGGCTAGCGCCCGCATGATATGCCGTACGCTGACGTCAGGGTCGAACAGGATGGCGCGATTGACGACGGCTCGAAAGTTGTCGTAAAAGGTTGCGCCGGCGGCGGCGGCGGCGGCGGCTGTGGCCGCCACATCGTCCCCTTCACAGGCACACGGCGCACGGCAGTGGTGTAGACGCGAGCAGCTATGCTGAGCTTGACGAGAAGGCAGGGGCCCGGTAAGTCTGTGACCTTAGTACGTTTCCAGCTATAATGAATGGACAGAAAGAGTCCACATTTACTGGCTACTGATATGCAGATGTCCTCCTGTACATAGCGTGTAGTAGTCAATCTAATCAGTGATACGGATATGACAGATGCAAGCTGGCGGGTTATGGTCTTATGGATGGATGCGTGCAGTGGCTGTGTGCAGTGGCCGTCTCGAGTGGTGGTTTCGGAGCAGAGCGGAACCCCTGCCTTGGTATGGTACAGGAGACGGGCCCTTCCGACGCCCAACAATACCGTTTTTACCCCCCTTCCTCCCCCTCCTCCTTACTTCCCTGCTCCTGACCCTGCCCACCCGCCCGCCCCGCCCCGCCCGTCCCCTCCTTACCCCTCGCCGCCCTCGCCGCCCTCGGCTCCCCCTCCCCCTCCACGCCTCCAGGCAGCGGCAGCGGCATGACCGCCCCCATCAGCTCCCCAGCCGGCAGCTGCAGCTGCAGCGCCAGGCTCAGAGCATCTGCAACGTGCCGTACCCGTTGCCGTACCGTTCGCCACCGAGCGGGAATGGGGGGGGGCATGGGGCGGTCAATGGGGGTCAAGGATTATAGGGGTAAACGACAGAGCGAACGATAAGGAAAGCAGGGGCTAGCCGGGCTTCGCCAATCGCCATTCAACCTTGCAGATTGCCGATTTTTGGAGAAATACGGCATTGCCGGATTGGTACGTTGGGGTTTCGGGTTTTTCAAAAGTTGATTTTAGGGCTTATTAGGGATTTTATGGTTTTAGTACGACAGCGCAGTACGGTATTGCAGTTCGGAGGCAAGGTTTTGCGAGGCCCCGCCAAGCCCCAACCCCCCAGCTCTCCCATTCATCGCCGTCCTCCCCCCCACCCCCCGACCCCCCCCCCCAAACAAAACCCACCATGTGCCACCTTCCTAGCCGCCGGCGCCGCCTCTCCCCCAACCGGCAGCCTTCGAGCCAGGTCCAGACACTGCGTCCGCAGCAGGAGCCGGAGGGAGGCGCCCACCAGCGCAGCGGCTCCGGAACCAGAGGGACCCGCGGCAGCGGCAGCGGGGGTGGAGGTGGCGGTGGCGGTGGAGGGCCAAGGCATTGCCAGCAGGCGCGATAGGCCTGGAGAGGCAGGGAGGGGGAGAGAGAGGGGCAGGAGGCGGGTAAGGAGGGTAATGAGACCGCGGCGGTGGGCGGCTGCGGTGGGCAGCAGTGGAGGGCGGCAGCGTAGGCGAGGTGAAGGGGCGCAACTGGGTGGGGTTGTTGGAATGCGGTGTGAATCATGAGTGCTGGTTGCAGCAACCATCAAAGTCCAGGCATATTATATGTGTGTATAGCCACCAAGACCAAAAACACTGAACAAGGTAGTTAAGGGGGGTGGGGGTGGAGCGGGACAGGATTGGGCAGGGAGGGGCGAACGGTTGCGTGTGCCATAGTCTATATTCAATGGTCGGTAATCTGCCGTTGGGTTCGCCCCTCACCCTCGCCCTGCTTGCCCGGTCGGGTGAGGCCGGGGCCCGGTGCAGCCCCCCCGCTCCCCTTCCCGGTCAACCCGCGCCATATCCACGCGCTACCTGCCGTACCTTGTACGAACACCGATGTCTGCAGCGGGTCGCCCGCCAACAGCACCGCCGCGCCTCCCCCGCCTTCGCCACCCCCTTCCCCGCCTCCGCCTTCGCCTCCGCCTCCGCCGCGCCGCCGGCGCTTTGGCCTGCGCCCTCCTCCCCCTCCCTCCTCCTCGTCCTCATCGCCTGCCTCCAACGGATCTGGATCTGGATCCCGATCCGAATCCACATCCATTTCCAGATCCGGATCCGGATCCGGATCCAAATCCGTACCCTGGGCCCGCAGCGCGCCCGAGCCCAGCGTCCGCCTCAGCAGCTCCCGCAAGCCGCACTCCAGGGAGGTTGCGTACGGCAGCCGAGCGCGCAGTGCCGATGTGATGAGGGCCGTGGCGGCGGCCACCATGTCGCGCACGCCCGCCACTGCGCGTGTCGTACATACACATATACACAGGCACACGCACACATATGCTCTCTCTCACACGCACACACATCCGAAGGAGGGGGGAGCCTCGGGGACCCTCGGGGTTAGGCGAAGGGCATGTCATGTCATGTCAGGCCATGTCAGGTTCATGTCAGGTTCATGTCAGATAAGCTGCATGTCAAAACCATCGACGCATTGTGCCCTCTGAACCAACTCCCCTCCCGTCCCCACCAGTCCTCCCCCGCCCCCCCCCTCAATCGCCCGCTGCCCCCTCCCCCCCTTTCCCGCCCGCCCTCCCCTCTCTCTCTTTCCCCTCCCCTCTCCTCCCACCCCCCACCCACCCACCCCTCCGGGAGGGTCTCACCGTCCGACGGATGCACCCCCAGCAGGTGAGGAGCCAACAACGCCGCCAACACCACATTCACCGAATCCTTATCACCCCACGGCACCAGCGCCTCGCTGCCGTACTCATCTCCTCCCCCGCCGGCGATGTCGTACATCCCCTCCCGCTCCCGCTCCCGCCGCCGCCGCCGGCCCTCCTCCTCCCCCTCCCGGAGCTCGGCGTCCGCCAACTGACGCATCAGCCGCAGCAGCGCCAGGCAGACGTCGCGGGTGGCGGTACGGCACCCCGGCGGCAGGCCGCCGCCGCCGCCGCCTTCCTCTACTCGGCGGCGTATGCCTTCCTCCACTGGCGGCAGCAGGCAAAGGAACTCAAGCAGCGCGTCCGGAAGGGCCGCGGCCGCGGCGGCGGCGGCGGAGGCGGCGGAGAGCTCCGGCGACGGCGCGGCGGCGGCGCCTAGATCTGCCGCCCTGGCCCTTGCCCGCTCCGTCAGCTCCGGCAGGTCCTTTAGCCGCAGCATCCTGTTTCGGTTCGTTAGGTTCGTTATTTTCGTTCGGTGTACGACAGTGGCGGCTCCGCTCAGTCGGGGAAGGCCGCGTGTGCACCCCAACCCCAGCCCCCCCCCTTCCCCCAACACGGCGCCCGCCGAACTACACCGCCACCGCCACCGCCAGCCCCGTTCCCTAACCAACCCTAAATACCCACCCCTCGAGCCTCGACCCTTCCCTACCCACGGCCCCCAACATACACCCACATACCCCCGGCACCCCCGCCCGGAAATTCCCCGCCCATTCTATCCCTCCACCGCCACCCATCCCCCCAAGCCTTCGCACCCACCCACCCACCCACCCACTCACGCACTCACCCCTGGTCCAGGCCCCAGCCGACCCACTCCAGCGCCGACTGAAGGGATCGAAGCCACTCCACCCACCGAACACTGACCACAGCAGCGGCGCCACCACCGTCGCCCTCGCCGGACGGCGGCGGCGGCAGCGCCAGTACGAACGGCGCCAGGACGTCGAGTTTGTCGTACCCGCGCAGCTCGCAGCGCCAAGCCAGCCAGCGGCCGCTGTAGCCCAGCGGCGCCGCCGCGCCTCCGTCGCCGTCGTCGTACTCCCTGCCGTACCCATCCGTGTCCATCATGTCGCCACCGCCGCCGCCGCCGCCGAGGCGTCTCTGCTGCCGTACCCCTCGTACTTCCAGTACGGCACCCGCCAGCCTGGTGTGCAGGCGCATGCATTCCCGCCGGGCGGTTGTGGAGGTGGAGGCGGCCGCCAGTCCGCCGGTGCCCTGGAGGGAGGGGGGGGCATCAGATCGGGTGCAACACATCAGATCGGATTTGATCGGATCAGATCGGATTGGATTGGATCGGATTGGATTGGATCGGATCGGATCAGATCGGATTGGATCCAACACACACACGCGCACACGCACCCAGTCCCACTCTCCCACTCTCCCCCCACCCTCTCGCCCCCTCTCACCCGCCACAACCACATCACCAGCGCCGGCAGCGTTCCAAACGGCGACGACCGCTGCACTCGCACAACCGCACCGCCGCCATGGCCGCCGCCCTCCTCCTCATCACCGCCCTCGTCCTCGTCCTCGCCCTCACTGCCGCCATCGTCGTCATCCACCTCGCCCTGGCCCTGGCCCTGGCCGCCGTACAAACCGCCAACCGCCACCGGTTGGCACAGCTGCTGTGCTAGCGACCGCGTCAGGCAGTGCTGGACGAGCGCCGTGATCGCCCGTACGAGCGACGGGCCGTATCCGAGAGATCCGGATCCGGATCCAGATCCAGGTGAGCTGGATCCGGGCCCCCCCGAAGCGGTTTCGGAGCCTGGGCCGTCGGCTGGGGAGGGGGAAGGGGGGAAAAGGGGGAACACGGGGGCGGCAACCGTAGCTGAGCGCAACCCGGCATGGGAGGAGACGGGAGCGGGGCGGGGCGGGGTTTGTACATGTGCAGTGCGAAGTTGGGGCTGGCGGGGCGGTTGCGGGGAGGGGCGGGGCGGGGCGGGGTGTGGGGGTTAAGGACAACCGTCCGAGTTAGCAGAATAGCTGACTGGCTGGCTGGCTGACATACACGGGGGTTAAGAAGACGAGAGGAGGGAGCATGAGGCCACCGGGGCGGGATAGGGCAGTAACACGCAATGGCGGCTGCTCCCCTCAACTCACCCAGCGGGTGCCTCAGCGCCCTCATCGCCAGCCACAGAGCCTCCAACAAGTAGCCGTTGACCAGCTGATGGCCGCACTCGGGACGAGACAGCGGACGAGCCAGCGCCGCCAGCGCGGCGGCGGCGCCCTGCCGTACATCCGGCGACGGCTGCGCCAGGCGGTCCATCAGGCGGCGCAGCAGAGAGGTGGCGTTGACGCTGGCGGCGTCGTCGGCGCCCTCTGACGGTATGTGTCGTACGGTACGTCGTACGGTACGGTACAATAAACGTAATAAACGGAAGGCGCGACGGGAACAGGCGGCAGGAACAGGCAGCGGGCGGAGCGGGGCGGGGCGGGGCGAGGGCGGGGCTGGAGGTAGGGAGCCGGCGGGTTGGGGGTTCGATAATCCAGCTGGGCTTTGGAGGGTTTGGTTTGGTTTCGGAGCTGAGCTCTCAGGCATGACGTCATCACCGCCGCTCCGCCGGCACCGGGTAGACGTGAGGTGAGGGCCCGCCACGGCTGTCGTACTACAACGGACAGGCTCCCGGCTGTCGTACTAGGTACTATAACCTGGTCGTACAGTGGTCGCCCTAACCGCCGAGGCGCTCAAGACTAAGCTCCCTCTCTCCGGCCAACTGGAGCCACCTCCTGCTGCTGCACCCCTCCAAGCGCCCCCCCCACCCCCCCACCCCCCCCGACACTCCCCCCAAGGCTCCCTCCAAGTCCCACGTAGCAGCTCCCCCTAGCCCTCCAGCCCTCCAGCCGGGCCTCATCTCTTCCCCCCTCCCTCCCTCCCGCCAATGCCCCATCTCCACCCTCCGCCGCCCAACAAGACAACGCCATCCGCCACCCACCCTCCCAACCCCCCTTCCTTCCCTCCCTCCCTCCCTCCCTCCCTGCCTGCTCACCGGCGGGCGGCACGTTTTGCTTCTGTGCCCACACCAGCCACTCGGCGCACAGAGAAGCGCACAGCTCCCGAAGAGAACTCCCGCCTCCACCACCACCACCACCACCAGTGCCGCCGCCGCCACCGGCCGCTGCCGCCCCCGACGTCGCCGCCAGTCCCGTCAGTACGGCATCCAGCAGCGCCATCGCCTCCGCACCCTCCCGCCGGGCGCCCCTGGAGCCCCAGGTCGCCACCACCACCACCACCGCCGCCGCCGCCGCCGCCGCCGCCGCCCGCCGGTTTGGGGGTTTGGAGGGATGTTGGGGAGATGTGTGTGTGGGGGGGTCAGGGTTGGGGGGGTTGTGCACCTTCACTTCACTGTTTGGTGTTTGGGGGTGTTGTGTTGTTCTATCACATCGCATCACATCACATCACATCACACCACATCCGCCAGCTCTCACCCCTCGCTCTCTTCCCTCCGGATGCCTCCCCCGGACCCCCTGGCCCTCGGTGGGTCCCCTGCTCCCCTCCCCCTCCGTCTCCGCTGCGGTATCTTCTGTTTATCCCCCACACAGGCGGGTTGCGGCGCTGAAGTCCTCAGTGGGGGCCCCCTCTCCAAGCCCCCCTAAACCCCCCTCTCCCCTTCTTCCCATCCCCCCTAACACCCCACCCCCACCCCCCTACCGGGTGTACCAATGCACCAGCTGAAACGCCAGCTGCCGGAACAGCTCCCGGGCCACTGGTTCCGGAGCCGCTGCCAGACGCAGCACCGCCGGGAACAACCGCCGGAGGAGCGAATGGAAGCGAGTCTCACGACGCCTGAGGGGGGCCCAGCGGGGGGCCCAGCGGGGGGGGGGGCAGGGGGGGGGGGCAGCGGGGTGGGTGACAAAGGAGGGGGAGAGGGTCGGGGCGTAAGGATGGCGATGTCAAGAGGGGGTGGGAGTGGGGGTGAGGGTGACTGTTGATGGCGACGCTGACGGCGGGTTGCGGCTGCTGTCGCCGTCATTCCCACACTTCAGCTCGACCCCCACCCCTCACCCTCATCGCCTTCCCTTCATTCCCCCTCAATGCACCTCCTCCCTTGCCCTCTCCTCTCCCCTCTCCCCCCCCATCTTCCCTCTCCCCTCCCCTCCCCCCCATCTTCCCTCTCCCCCTTCAGTCCCCCCCTTCCCCCCTCCTCTCCCCCCTCCTCCTCCTCCCCCTCCCCCTTCAGCCCCTCCCAGTCCTCCCCCTCCCTGTCCTCACCCTCCCCCTCCTCCCCCTCCCCCCGGTCCTCACCCTCCCTGCAGCAGCTCCTCCGGCAGAGCCGCATTGGCCCCCACCACCCACAGCGCCGCCGCATGCAGCAACTCCGCCGCCGCACTGCGCGACTGAGGATCCGGACTGCCCTCCGCCAACCGAGCCGCGTGGGGCAGCAACGGATCCAAGTACAGCAGAAGACGAGGAGCCGCCGCTGGCGGCGCCGCCGCCGCCGCTGGCGCCGCTACCTCCAACGCCACCTTGGTCGAATCGGGGTCCCAGGGCAGGTGCTGCAGAAGCCGTTCGGCGGCGGGGCTGACGGCGGCGGCGGCGCCTGGCGGCGGCGGCGCCGCCGCCGTCAGCAGTGCAGTGAGGTCGAGTGCCGCCAGGTGGCGGGTGGCGGTGGGGTTGCGACCCACCCAAAGCTGGAGGCGGGTCTGCAGGGACTGGAGCTGAGAGGAGGGGGTTTCGGAGCCGGGGGCGGCGGCGGACTGCGGCGGGGGGAGGGAGGGAGGGGGAGGGAGAGGGGCACGTGAAGATGGGGTGGGACAGGGGCACGAGGCGGCGGCGGCGGCGGCGGAGAAGAAGGGACGTGAGGGGGAGGGTGTGGGGGTTACATGAGAACTGCGAGGACCGGCTCTTTCTTTTTAGAGA
Source organism: Pleodorina starrii (assembly GCA_030267565.1). Lineage (NCBI taxonomy): Eukaryota > Viridiplantae > Chlorophyta > Chlorophyceae > Chlamydomonadales > Volvocaceae > Pleodorina > Pleodorina starrii. Next base: position 3,255,637 of record BRXU01000005.1, on the reverse strand, counting down.
TCGTCAACGGGAGTGAGGTACACACACACACACACACACACACGATCGGGGTTTTGGCATCGGTGATGTGAAGTGGTAGAGAGTGGTAGCACGGCAGGTACGTTTGTCCGTACACACATTTGCCGTACGCATTGTCCGTACGCGGCGGCGGGGGCTGCACAGGGGCGCCATCCCCCCCCCGGAGTCTCGAGTATGCGGCGGCTCGGCGCTCTCCATCCAAACAGCAGTCCGATCAAGCACTCAAGAGACCTCCCATCTTCGCGCACCCCTCGAGCCTCTTCTCCCCCTCCCCTCCCCGCTGCCCACCCCTCCCCCTCCCCTCCCCTCCCCTCCCCGCTGCAACAGGTAGGCCCCTCCCCCTCTTCCGGCTCCGGCTTATACGTGGATAACCCCCCTCTTCCAGGTCTCCACTCACCTTTGCCGACCGGCCCCGGGACAGCGGCCCGCCCCCGGCAGCTCCGCCGCCGCTGCCGCCACCGTCGTCGTCTGGCGTCAGCAGTGCCTGCTCGGCCAGGTACGGCTCCAGCAGCGGTACAAAGTACGGCATCGCGGCCTGCAACAGCGCCGTACAGTGCGGCACATGGCAGCCGTCCATAGCGCTGGGTAACACGCAGAGTGCCTAAACAGTCAACAACACGGTCCTCTCTCTGTCTCTCTCTGTCTCTCTACATCTCGGGAGTGCGAGAGAGCATGAGGCCTTTCAGCCTGCCCCCTTTGCCCCTCCCCCTCCCCCTCCCCACGGCGGCATCATCTTTGATTTTTTATTATGTTGAATTAGACATCAGGGCCGTTGTCTTTTGAAATAACCATTATTTTACCCCCCCACACACACACACATACACATACACACCCCCACCCCCACCCGCCACTTCCCCCGGACACGGACACGGACACGGACCTGCAGCGCCGCCGGTTGCTGAACCTCCCACCGCTCCAGCGCCGCCACCGCCGCCTCCGCCACCGGAAGGTACGACATACCCAGCGGCAGCGCCAGCGCCAGCGGCATCGCCAGGCCCGCCGCCGCCGCCGCCGCCACCCCTGATGTTGAGCTGGCGTCGGCGGGCTCGCCGGGGCTTGGCGCCAGCAGGTGAGGCGGCGCCGCCAGCAGCAGCCCCAGACAAGATACCAGCAGCTCATCCTGTTTGGTGGTGAGAAAGTGGTGGTGAGGTGAGGTAGTGGTGGTGGTGGTGGTGGTGGTGGGAAGGTGGTGATGAGAAAGTGGTGGTGAGGTGAGAAAGTGGTGGTGGTGGTGGTGGTGGTGGAAACTGGTGGTAAAAAAGAAGATACCGCAGCGAAGGGACGGTGAGGTGGAGGTGGTGGTGGTGGTGGTGGTGGGATAGTGATGCGTTGATAAGGAGGGGGAGGCATAGTTCGGAGGGCAACGGATGGTGTTAACACTGTAAGTGTACGACAACAACGCCAGGACGCCAGGACGAGACCTGGCGACAAAGCCTTGAGGCCCCAGCCCCGCAAGCCGCCGTACGTGCAACCGCTGCCGTACCTTGTACTGCGGACACGCGGCGGCGACGCGCGCCAGCAGCCCCCGGAAGATGTCCGCCGTCGCCGCCGCCGCCGCGGCGGCGGCGGCGGCTGCCGCCGCCGCCCCCATCCCTTCCGCCACCTGCCTATCCGCCGTCGTCGCCGCCGCCGCCGGCGTCAGCATCCCCGCCCGCTCCGCCAGCTGTACGGCCACTGCTGCCAGGCTGTACGTTGCGCTGATGAGGGGTCGCTCCGAAACCACCGCCGCCAGCGCCTCCGCCAGGGGGAGGGCCCAGCGGGCGAAGAGGTGGGGGCCGCAGTGGGGGAGCAGCTCATGAAGGAAAGCTGGACTCCAGGGAGGGGGGGGAGGGGAGGAGGGGTGGGGCGGGTGGGGAGTTGGGGGGGGTGCGGGGGGTAAAAAATGATACCGCAGCGGGGGGAAGGGGGGAGGGGGGAGGAGGGAGGGGTAAAGTGTAGGGATGTGGGCGGGTGGGGGCGTAGGTGTGCAGGTGAGTGGATGGTGCGATAGGGCCCTAGGGCTGGGAGGAGGGGGAGGGTTGGGTGGGTGGATGGGTGGATGGGTGGGTGGGCAGGGGAGGGTTGGAGGGAAGGGTTGGGTGGGCTCCAAGTCAGGTGCGGATACGCCACCACTCTGGGGCTTTGGGTAAGAGAGGAGGTCAAGTGAGGGCCCCGCCCCACCCTAAGACTCATCCCCCGCAGCCCGGGTTTCGCTCCCGCCTGCCGCATCGCCTCCGTCCGTCCCATCGCCGGGGGTTTCATCGCTTTTACCGTTCCTCGACCCCAACCCCTTCGCCCGGACCCCCGTTCCAAACGGCCACACACCCCCACCCCCACCCCCCCGACGGCCGCTGCTGCGACCTCACCCTTGAGATGAAAGTACGACATCATATCGCGCGGGCTAGCCGCCACTATAGCGCCGTACATACCGACGCCCGCGCCGCCGCCGTCGCCGCCATCGTCGCCGCCGTCGCCGGCGGCCTCCGCTGCAGCAGCAGCAGCAGCAGCAGCAGCCGTCGCCTCGCCCGGCCCCGGCAGTCGATACTCCAGGTTCAGGTTCCGCGTGGCATCCAGTACGGCAAGCATCAGGGTGTCGTACACCGCAACTCGCAGGCGGCGCTTCACGGCGACGCCGTAGCGCCGGTCCAGGTCCGCCTGTGAACGACGGACGCAGTACGGCAGTACGACGTCACAGCGCGCATCACATCGCATTGCACCGGGGGAGGGGGAGGGGGGGCGAGAGGGAGGCCACATCGTACGGGACACGTGGCAGCAGCAGCAGCAGGGGCCTTATTGGCCCCACACGACAATAGCCGTCTTCCGGGCTACACAACAATCACGGATCACCCGGGCACCCGGGCAGCTCCGAAACCACCAGGGCAGCACCAAGGTCTCAGCCCCAGTTGGGCACCCCCCGTGCATACACACACACACACATGCGAACCCAGGTATCGAAGTACCAAGTACGGCACCTGGAGCTCAGGCGGCAGTAGCGCCCCGCTACTGCCACCCCCTCCTCCTCCTCCTCCTCCTGATTCTCCTGACGGCAGTAGCAGCAGCAACAGCGCCCGCCACAGATCCAGATACAGCTCCCAGGGAGCCATAGATGCCGGGGCTGCCGGGGCTGTTGGGGCCGTGGTTCCGGAGCCGCCGCCACGAGCCGTCGCCGCCGGGACCCGGGGCCCGCCGGGGGGGGGGGAGGACACGGAGGTGGGGTGGAGGGGGGGGTCGGGAGAAAGCCGGAAGTCGTGGGAGGTGAGGGGGTAAAGGTGCGAAATTTTAACGAGAAAGGGGAGGGTGTGTGTGTTTGTGTACGGAAATCACCGAGATAACGGTAACTGTCTGTGAAGAGAGCCGACCTCGTTCCCGGTCCCAAACCCCAACTTACCAACTGATCAACCAACTAACCAACCCAGTACGGCACCCATTCACTTACCGCCGGGTACCGCGGAGGTGCCCGAATCCTGGCAGGCCGGGGTGGGGGGGGAAGGGGTGTGGAGGGGATTGAAGGGGGGTGAAGGGGAGAGGGAGAGGGGGAGGGGTTTTGAAGGGGGGTTAGGTCTGAGAGCTCGGGTTCGCTCGGGTTGATGGGCGGGAGGAACGGGACGTGCCGGGCGGGGGGGTTGAAGAGCCGAGGGCGGGGGGGGGGGGGCGGGGGGGGGGGGGCGGCAACGGGCCACCAAGACAAGGGAGGCGGCTGTGTGCTACCACACCACACCACACCACACCACATCACATCACATCACGTCACATCACATCACAAGATCACATCACATCACACGGGGCCATCACACACGGGGGGTGGGGGGTGGGGGACCTAGACGGCAGCTGCCGTGTGTGGAGGGGGTTATCCACGTATAGGCCGGAGCCCGTGAACGGTATCGAATCAGAAAAAATCCTTCCTGACTTCAAAAGAAAAACGAGGGCTGTGTAGCAAAGCAAAGAGCAATCGGCCCAGGTACAGGTAGGTGGGGCCACAGGTGTGTTGAGGGTGTGGGGGGTGGGTGGGAGGGGGGCAGGCAGGGAGGCGCGCGGGTTTGGGGCCGTGGCACCCCGCCCACCCGTTACCCCCCGCCCCCCCCTCCCCCCCCCCCCCACACACACACCCTCCCCCCTCCCCCCTCCCCCCTCCCACCTGCAGGGTATGTGCCAGCAGCACCGCCACCAGCCGCTGAAGCAGCGCAGGCAACCGGGAGGGCTGGTGGGCGGCGATCTGGGGTGGGTGAGGGTTGGTGCAAGAGGCAGGGGGGTTGGGGGTAAGGGTAGAGGTAGGTGGGTGAGTTGGTGCGTCCGCGACCGCGACCCTTCCTCCTCCTCACCCTCCCGAGTGGCCCGTCGTCTCGCCGGCAGGCATACACACACTACACGCCATGCGGCGGTATGCCGTACACTTGTACGGGTACGACCCGTACCTGTGTCAGCGCCGCCAGGAGTTCCCCGTGTATCTTCCGCTGCAGTCCCCCCAGACCCACCACCCGGGGGTAGCCAACTGGGGGGGGTGGGGAGGGGTGGGGAGTTTGAAGAGTGAATTTGCAAGAAAGAAACAAAAGGCCCTGCGGACGTTGTAGCCTGAAGATCGACTGGATCTCTGTCAAGCTTCCCGAAAACGAACTGCTTACGGACTCCGATAGTTACCAATTTAGTGCTTGTAGTCGACCAGTGGCTGCGCCGAACACCAAGCGTGACGGCGCCCCAAACGAACTCGTGTCGGAGTCGTTCGTGTAAGGCAGCGTGTCGGAGCTGCCACGCCGCCCACCGGATGAAACGTAGTAGGCTAATGCTATAGTATTAAGGTAAACGTAGTTGGGTGATGGTAGTGAAGCGGAGAGCGAGAGCGGAGGGAATCGCTGTTGCTGGCATGCGCGTGCGTGAACCTAGTACCCCGCCCGAAAGCCCAGACAACGCGGCCTAACAGCGCAAGGGACATGTAAGCACGCAATCAACACTCAGGACACGAGCGCTTACCTGAAGATGACCAGCGTTGCGGCGGCAGCCCAGGCAAGTGGCGAGGGGAAGGGCATGGTGACAACATGGTTAGGGGTGGGGAGGGGAGGGAGGGGAGGGAAGGCAGGTGGTGGTGGTGGTGGTGGAGAGGGGGTTAAGCGTGTGATGCGTCGTTGGTAGGGGTGGGGAGGGCAAAGGGAGAGGGGGGCCAAAGTGGGGTTGAGATTGGGAGAGGGTGGAGGAACACACACCAACCCATCATCCCCACCACCACCACCACACACACACACATACACATCGACCCCTCCCCCCCACCCCCAAACCCGACATTCCCCCTCCCCCCCAAAAACAAAATAAACACCCCTCCCGCCCCCTTCGCACACACACCCCGGCTCACCTACCCCCACCCCACAGTTTGCAGTTCCGGAGGTTTAGCGGCTGCAGCAGCTTGATCAACAACGTCCGCAGCGACTCATTGTTATATAACGGAGCATATCACTCCCTGACCCCCCCCTCACCCACGATCCTCTCCATGAGCTGCGTCATCAGACCCCCCGCCGCGTCGTCCCACACCCGCATGCGACCAGCCACCGCAGCCACTGCACCCAACACCACGCCCACGGCCTCAAGGCCGCCGAAGGCGCCGCCGCCGTATGAGCCGCCGCCGTAGGCGCCGCTGGCGGCGGCGGTGAATGGGTCGCCTGCGAACGCGTCTGCGCCAAGGGTGCCGGTGCCTGTGGTGGTGGTGGTGGCGCCGACGCGAGCTGTACCGACGCCGATGCCGGTGGTGGCGGGTACGCGTGCGCGGAGGGCCCTCATAAGGCCCAGCAGACCCTGAAAGGTGGGTGGGTGGCAGGGGAGGAGGTGGGTGGGTGGGTGGCATGGGAGGGTTGGGCATGGGAGGGTGGGGGAGGGTTGAGGGAGGGTGGGGGATAGCAGAGATCCGAATCCTACAACAGCTGACATTTGGGGTGAGCTGCCCATCCGCAGCCGGGAGGAGAGCGGGCAGCGCGGCGCGGCGCGGCGCGGCGGGGGTGGGTTGGGATTGCGTGCAGGCCGGCAAACCCCCAGGGGTTTGCCGGAGAGGGGAGCCGAAACCGCGCCTGCTCTCTTTTGTTTTCTTTCTCTTCCGTCCCAGGGACACACCCACCCAGCACCCACCCAAAGTGACACCCACCCACCCGTCCCCCTCCCCCTCCGCACCTGCTCCCCCTCCATCCTGGCCACCGGCTCCGCCAGCGCCCCCACCCCCCGGGCCGCCAACAGAGCCACTCGGGCGCCCACCGAGCCGCCATCAGGCCCCCCCGCGGAAGTGGAGGTGGAGGCGGAGGCAGAGGCGTCCGCGGCCGAATCTGCCAGCGACAGCAGCCGCCCCACCAGGGCCTGTCGCCGGTGGGGAGGAGGAGGGGGGAGGGTAAGGGACGGAGAGGGAAGGTGGTAAACAAACGGTTAAAGTGTTGAGAGGGAGCCCAGTTGGCGACCGGGGGGGCGACCAAAGAGAGGTGGGGTGGGGAATGATGAGGGGGATACCGCGGCGGAGGGACCGGAGGGGGAGCGGGAGGGGGTAAGGGGGGACATTGCTGCGCGAGTAGTGAGGAGTCGGAGTCGGAGTCGGAGGGGGCGGGAGGCTTGAGGCGACATCGAGGTGGTGCAACGCAGGGGGAACCGAGACGGTGTTGAAGGGAGGGGGGGAGGGGTGGGGGAGAGGGGTGGGGAGTGAAATGCCGAATGCGGCAGTGGTACCGATTGCAGCACAGCACAGCGCACAGCACACAGCGGGGAAAGGTGGGGCTGCCACGTCTCGCTGTCAGCGTGTCAGGATACAAGAATGCGGTAGCTGTAGCGGTAGCTGTAGCTGCCAGGACATGTACGAGCCGTATCGTGTCGTGTCCTGTCGTACCTTGAGTTTGGGCCGGGTGGCAGGGTCGGCGGCCTGGGCGCAGAGCTGCTCCGAAATCTGTACGGCAGGGTACGGACCCGGGTGCGCGAGGGCAAGTCGCGAGAGTGAGGGGAGGGAGGGCGAGGACGAGGACGAGGAGTGGGCAGTCATAACTACCCCCGGGGTCCCCCGCAAACCCCATCTCCTCCCCCCCGCCCCGCACCCCACCTACCCACTCAAACCCAATCCACCAACCCCCTAACCCCCACAGAGCCGGGATTATCTCTTCGTCCCCCCCCTTCCCCTCCCCTCTCCCCACCCCCTCCCTCCCCCCCCGCATCTCCCCCCGTCTCTCCCCACCGTATCCATCAGCCGCGCTGCCCCCGCCTCCGCCGCCCTCCGCACATCCCGATTGGAGTGCGCCACGCAGCCCCTCATCAGCCCCAGCAGCTCCCCCGCCTCCTCCACCAACCGACCCGCGGGACAGCACCCCGGCCGGCACACCACCGCCAGCGCCGCCAGGTACTGCTCGTAGGAGGGTGCTCGGGGGTGGGAGGCCAGGTCTCGGAGCAGCGGAAGGGCGTGGGCGTAGGCGCGGGAGCCCAGGGAGGTGCGGTCGGTCTGGGAGGGAGGAGGTGGGGGGTTGGGGGGTTTGGGGGGTTTGAGGGGTTTAAAAAGAGGGAGCTTAAGGGGGTCGAGGGAGGCTACTCGGAAAGAGGGAGGTTAAGGAGGGGCCCGGCCCCGCGAGAGTTTCGGGTTCTGTCCGCCCCTCTCCTCCCCCACCCTTCCCCTTGCCCTTGCCCTTGCCCTTACCATTGGCCCCCCCCCCCCACACACACACCTGGGATGGCAGCCAGGGCAGCACTCGCTCCAACGCCGCAAGAGCACCCGCCCGCTCCTTGGGCTTGGGTGTGCCGCTGAAGGGAGGGGAGGGGAGGGGAGGGGGTGAGTGGGTGGGAATGGGGAGGAAGGGGGTGGTTAAGATGAGGGGCACCTGGCCGAGAGGCGCGCCCGTGATCTGCTGCCCACCCCGCCGTCCATTGAGCCCCACCCCGAACCACGCCCATTCGGTCCCCCCTAACCCTGACCCTAACCCCCCCCCTCCCCTCCCCTCCCCTTCCTTTCCTTTCAGTGGGCATCCCCCCCCCCACACACACACACACAATCACACATAATGAACCCAGGGGTCCGGTAATGGTTTACCTGCCCCCGTAGCAGCAGCTTCCTTGAGGGTTGGCAGCCAGCCCGACGGTCACAACCTCCCCCACCCCCACCCCACCCCCGCCTCTCCGCCCCCGCCGCTGCGATATCAATTTTAATGCCGACCCTGCCCCCCTCTTCCGCGTCCTCGCGTTTCCACACACGTACACACACACCCTCCCCTTCTCCCCGCCCCCGGCTCCCCCGGCTCATCACCCACTCGAGGATTTGCAGGGCCTGTTGCGCCAGTGCCTCGGGTGTTGCGGTGCCCAGACCCACCACCGCCGCCGCCTGCTGCTGCTGTCCCTGCCGCTGCCGCTGCTGCTGCTGCCCCTGCTGCTGTCCCTGCTGGTGGTGGTGCTGCTGGTGGTGGTCCTCCACCTCGTATGCACCGGACGCTGCGGCCGCTGCGGCTGTGGCGCCGTGGTATGCTCGGTCCACGATCACCGCCAGCAGTCGCAGCAGCTCCGATTTGACGCCGGCGCCCAACTTATGGGGTGCGCGCTTCTGTGGGCAGACGGCGGCGAGGGTGGGCGGGGGGGCGGGGGGGGGGTTGGGGGGCACACCGAACATCATCAGCGCACCCTCGACATGTGAGCGCCTCTCCTTTCCAGCTTTCGGAGAATCGGTTTCGGGAATAGGGTTGGGTTGCTGCCCCCCGAATACAAGCACCAGCACCAGCACAGGCACGGATTAAAAATTACGGAACACGGGCACGGGGACGGGGACGGACAGCAACACGACTACGACCACACGCGCACACACATACGAACACATACACACACATACACCTCATACACACACGGGGGGGGGGTCGCGGCTGCCTCACCAGTGCCCCCTGCAGCTCCCCCGCCCGGGACAACAGCTCCTGGAGCACCGCACAGCCCCCACGGGTGGTGGTGGGGGTGGGGGTGGTGGCCTCGGGGGCTTCGGACTGGCGGGAGGGAGGGAGGCAGTGGGAGGGGCGAGGAGGAGGAGGAGGGGGGAAAGAGAGCGAGGCTGGTGGGGCTGGTGGGGCTGGTGAGGCTGGTGAGGGGTAAAATTCTCATCTCCGGCTAAGGAGGGATAAAGGGGACGTCGGGTTTGCGGGGGGAGCTTCGTGTTGTGTATGGTGTAGAGGAGAGCCACCGTAAGTGCCGTGTCGTGCCGTGCTGTTCCACCGCCTCCATCCCAACCCAACCCATCCCGCCCGCTCCACTCCACTCCCTCGCATGTCCTCGCACCTTTCTTTCCCTTTCCACCTTGCCCTCATTATCGCGTCCCCCAATCGCCGCCTTCCTACCCCCGGTCCTCATCCCCGCCTCCTCCTCCCAGCCCCCTTCACGCTTCTTGTCCTCATTCGTTACACTAATCACACTAAAAGGGCCCCAGCTGCGATGCCACCGGAGACTTCCGAAACCAACTACCGCACCGCCCCGCTAATCGGCTTGGTGCCCGCTACCGACCTGCAACCAACTGCTTATCCCAACCCATGCGCCGCCCCGCTAATCGGCTTGGCGCTTCCCGGTCGCCCCGCTAGTCGGCTTGACCCTACCATCGCCCTGACCCCCCGACCCATTTTCAAGTTGGACCAGTAGCCGGCCGTGACCTTGGCTCTCGACCACCGAGCGGTCCAAGCTCGGTGGTCGGGGCGCGTGAGACGCGCGCACAAACCGGGTGGGAGAGGCGGGAACAACAGATGAACCGAAGGTCACAACACGGCGAATAGCCGTCAAAGTGACATTCGGAACGAAGTGAACAACGAGCAGTACGACAAAGAATTGTACTACTTCGTCCAAGAACCCGCCTTCTCGTACCGAGAAGCCTACGCTTCTCGTCCCCTCCCTATTACCCTAAAAACCCTAGAAGCTAGTACCTACCCCCCAGGCCCCCCCACTCCCCATCAGCCACACCTCGAGGGTAAGAAGGGTGGACAGAATTGACAGAGCGGATTGCCGGGCCTGGAGGGCAGAGAGCCAAAGGCGGGGAAAGCGGGGGGAGGCGCTCGGTGTGTGGTGGGGCCTTGGAGAGCGAGGGAATCGCTTGGAGGAAGGAGAAAGGCCCACCGCTTGGAGGATGGGGAGTGGGGGGAGGGATGGGCGGCGGCGGCGGAAGAGCCCACGTGATGTGATGTGATGTGATGTGGGGCGATGTGGTGTCATGTGGTGTGTGGTGTGTGGTGTGATGTGGTGTGATGTGGTGTGGGGCAAGGCGGACGCGGCCCATGGGCCCATGGGGAGGCAGGAGGGCCCTTTCCCCGTCCGCCTCGCCACCCCAACCCCGCCGCCCCAGCCACCCCGCCCCCCCCCCCAAAGCCACCAACCCCCTCCAAGCCACACCCACCGGCGCGTACTTGTCCTCCTCCCGCTGCAGCTCAAACACCTCCACTGCCAGCCGGGCTGCGCGGCTTGCGTCGCCTGGCCCGGCCGAGCCGCCTGGCCCCGCCCCGGCCCCCGCCCCCAGCCCCAGCGGCGCCCGCCACTCCTCGCGCTCCGAGAGACCCGCCTCCAGGTACTTGAGGACCTTGGCGCGGGCGGAGCCCGCCGTGGTGGCGGCGCCTGGGGGGGTGGGGGGTGGGGGCGTGTGGGGTTCTTGTGTGGTGGGTGATGGACTGATGGTGGGTGTTATGCGTGTACAGGCGGAGATGCGTGTGAGCAGTAGTGTGGTTGGGGTTCGGGGTCGGGGTCGGGATTGGGGCTGGGGGGCTGGATGTGGGGAGGGATGGTGCGGCAGGGGTTGGGGGTAGTGGTGGTTTGAGGATGGGTTGGGGGCGTGGGCTGTGCGGAAAGGGAAGGCGGAGGAGACGGGGCAAGCAAGGGTTGGGAGGCTTTGGGGCTTTTGCACTAGTCGGTGCGAACAGGGCGAGGCGATTGGGCCACGCTCCCGAGCTGCGTAATGCGGGTTGGCTGAGAGGATGCAAGTACAGCCGCGATTTGGGGACAAGGCATGCTGCTGCAGAGCCATCGTGACTTTGTGCGAGCAAGGCTCGATGATGGGCTGTCCGAGTGGCAAAACCCGGCTGGCCGGCGAGCCTTGGCTGAACAGTTGAGGTTCACGTTACACTTCAAGCAGTCACCAGAAGCAAACTTACGCAGAACGTTGCGACTCTGACTCAGTTGGACACGACTGCTACCGGGCTGTAGAGAGCATTTTGCCACTTGCCTACTGCGAGCGTGAGGCACTCACCCGCTCCTGATGCCACATGATTACGACGTGCTTCCTTAAGGCTAATCAGTACGGAAGTATCGCCTTCGGCAAGCAGCAGTTCTAGCACCAATGGTCCATTTTCGGGACTTGCGCCGAACTCGTCAAGCGATTGTTTTGCAGCAATCCAAGCTTCTAGGAAAGACGAAGGATCTGGTTGGCAGGCTGTGCTGCGTAGCTCAACGAGCGCCGCTCTAACCTGGTCCATGTTGGCGCGGTGCAGGCGCTAGATGTCACAGTTTACACAGATGGACCATGCCAATCATTCTTGGAGTTTCGTAAGAAACACTCTAATGCCCAAACCCAGATGTTCCTTGCTTTTGTGCGTTGGGACAATACTGCTTGAGTGCTAAGCTGCTCTGGTGCGAAGAATGCTGTGCGTGGTTTGGTTGGTGACATGTGTCGGTTGGTCCGTCGGTTGTTCACATGCGTAATTCAATTTCCTTTGACGCTGAACTATTATAAACAATTCAGATGCTGTAATAGTAAAAGGCAATCTTAACGCAGGAGAATATGACCCAAGTCGCCGTCGTCGAGCTCAGGAGCACCGACAGTTGTTTCGATGAACCTGTTTGGACACAGGTGCTTCGTCGCACAAAGCTATGGCGAGGTGAAGCCCCCCTTCACGCAGCTGTAGCTGCTTATAATGTGTGTGAGCGGCAGAAATGTGACTGGCGTGTGGACTGGCGACTGGAGCCGTATCGTCATCAGAGCTGCATGCGTATCGCTCCTTACTACCACTTTGCCTTGTTATAGCAACTAAGGAAAACGATGCCAGCCATTGTACAGTCTCTTGTATGGGCAAAAGCAATAAGCTGTATTCGTTCCCCGCCCGGCACCTACACAACAGCACGGTGTCATACAGACACAATCTATCCGGAGCGAAATACCTGGAGCACATGGTATTTGTTTGTGCCAAAAACGCGTGAGTCTGGTGCTGGCTGGCAGGTCGCGGTGAAAGGACGGCCAGGGCTACACAGGTGATGATGACCATCCCTACCACCCCAGCAACGACACATCGAGGCAGTTCCATCAAATGATACACACAATACGTGCGGGCATTGATGTCGATAAAAACCGCTCACATATTGTCAAGCAAAAAGACAAGGCCCCGTCGAGCGACAGTCAGTTGGAAGACGAACAGGCAACTAGCGGCGGCACGAAACCAGCAAAAATGCGCAAACGTAACAACTTCAGCACATTTATGGGTTAAAGTGAACATCCAGGCTAAAAATATTGCAATTTTATCGTAGTCGTCAGTATGTATTTGAGAGTGCTGGGATGGAGCGACAGACTACAGCAGGCTTAGCGCCGAACCTCATTGCTGCCAGCAGGCCACGTACATCCTTAAATATATAACACCTAGGTGATTGACTACGAAACGAGACAACCGTGGCTTCTCCCTGCGTCGCATGTCCAGGCACATCTGTACTAAGTGCGTCAGCTGCTGCTGCACAACCCTGCACAACCAACCAACCTCTCCCCTCCCGCACCATCTACCCGTCTCCATCCCATACTCTCTCCTCTCGCTCTTCTCATACACTACGCCACGCTCACCGCCTCTTCCTCCCGGATTCCAGTTGCCGTATCTTACGCTGCACGAGGGAATTGGGTGTCATGCGACGACGGGCGGGGTGTCGCGCAATGTGAGGGTGTTAGCTCCGGCCCTCAAAGCGCCCTAGTAATAATCAACCAACCAACCAAGCAATTCGCACCCAAGCGCTTGCTCAAGCGAGTACTCATTCCATTCCGAGTGTGCATCCCTGCCTGTACATACCGCACACACGCACACAGGTGTTCCGCTCGCTCATACATGCGTGCGTCGTCCGGTCAGGTCGGCCAACGAAGGCAAGCAAGGAATTAATGGCGGCGACGGACCACCACCACAGCGCCTCACGCGTCTGGATCCCCAGCATCGTCGCCTGCATAGCTCGCCACCTGCCGCCCAACGAGATCGCCTGCACGTTGCGGCTGGTGGACAAGACAACCGCGCACCAATTCCACGACTGCAAGGCCGTGCGCCTGTCGCTCCACTCCCCCAGCCACGCCTTCCGGGAGCGGTGGGGCCGCCCCGGCTCCCTCCGGGGCCTCACACGGGAGCAGCGGCTGCAGCTGCTGTGCCTCACCGCGGCCAGCGGCAGCCTGCCCAATCTGGAGCTCGCCCTGGCCGCCAACGTCGGACTACCGTTGACCGGTGAGCTGCTGGAGGCGGCCGCGGCGGCGGGCCAGTTGGAGGTGTGCAAGCTGCTGCGGGCGCGCGGCTGCCCCTGGGGGGGGACTGCCCTGGACGCGGCGGCGCGGGGCGGCCACCGGCACGTGTGCGAGTGGCTGCTGGCCGGCGGCTGCCCCGTGGACTCGTCAGCCGTTTGCGAGGCGGCCCGCGGTGGCCACGAGGGGCTTATGGAGTGGCTGCTGGAGCGGCTGTTGATAATACAGCAGCAGCAGCAGCAGCAGCAGCAAGACTCGGCTGCTGCTGCTGCCGCGGCTGGGAGGATTACTGGCGTATCAGTAGTTGGTGGCGGAACAGCAGCAGCAGCAGTAGCAGTGGAGGTTGACGTTGCGCGCATGGCAGCGGCGATTGCGGAGGGCCTGGGCCTGGCGGCGCTGCAGCGGCTGCTGCTGCAGCAGCAGCAGGGCGACGACGGCGGGGCGCAGCAGCAGCAGCAGCCGAGGACCAGCGGGCTTAACCAGAGCCAGCGGGCGGGAGTCCTGGCGGCGGCGGCCGGCAGCCCCACGCCCGACTGGCAGGCCAAGGTGGAGTGGCTGGAGGCGCTGGGCTACCCCCCCACGAGCGAGGCGTGCACCGCCGCCACCCGCATGAGTCCTGACGCAGCTGCGGCGGCCCACCTGCAGTGGCTGCGCGGCCGGGGCTACAGTCTCGGTCCGGGCACAGCGGGCGAGGCGGCCTCCTGCGGCAACCTGGCCGCCCTGCGCGTCCTGCTGGAGGAGGAGGAGACAGGGGTGCGGCCGCTGATAGGGCTGGGAACGGCCGGACACTCGGCGGCTGGGCGCGGCCACCTGGCTGTGCTGCAGTACCTCCACGCACGCCGCTGCCCCCTGGATGCGCGGCTCATCGCGCGCGGCGCGGCGGAGGGCGGCCAGCTGCACGTGGTGGTCTGGGCGGTGGAGGCCCTGGGCGTCACGCCGGACAGCGCGGGGGACTTGCTGGACGTTGCCGCACGCAGCGGCAGCACGGGGCTGATGGCCTGGTTGCGGGAGCGGGGCTGGGCCTGGGGCCCCAAAGCCGTTCACAATGCGGTTGAGGGCGGCTGCGAGGAGGCGCTGGAGTGGCTGATGGAGCGGGGCTGCCCCCTCCCGGTAGGTTCGTACGTTTGTAAAGCTGCGTACTAAAGCGAGCGTATACGGGTGTGTGGGTACCGTGGTGTATGTACCCGCTTGATTGCGTGCCTGTGACTGTGACTGTGACTGTGTATGTGGTGTGCGCTTTGTGCCTTGCAGGAGGATGGCACGCCCTACCGTGAGGCCGCCTGTGCTGACGACTCGGCCATGCTCCGCTGCCTGCACCGGCTGGGCTGCCCCTGGGGCGGCCCCGATCTGCTCGCCGAGTGCATCTACAGAGGCTCCTCCAGTCTGCTGCCCGCGCTGCAGTGCTTGCTGGGGTTGGGCTGCCCCGTGGACTGGGACAAGGCGGTGCGGGCCGCTGAGACGAGGGCGCAAATGACGCCTGGGGCGCGGCAGACGGCGTTGTTGGAGTGGCTGTGTGAGGAGCGGCAGCAGCGGTCGCCTGCTGCTGGGGCCACGGCAGCGAAGGGGGCAGCAGCAGCAGCAGCAGCAAGCATTATGATGGACCCTCGAGCTTCCGGCGGAATGAGTACGGAATGAATGAATGAACGAATGGATCCGCCGGTGCTGCTGGATGGATAATATCCGCGTACTCGCTCCACGCGCGGCAACATAATTTTGAACGTATGGATGGCACGGATTTTCATTATCATTCATCGCATGCATCTACTGCTGGGCGGCGGGGTTGGCGGGTCGATCGGTCAACCCTGGTCAACCCTAAGAAAGTTTACCGCTAATCTTCACGAAAGATTAGGTTTATTTGGGTTCTGGAATCTTCACGTGGTACATTAGGTACAGTTCACATTGTGTTTGCTGGTGTTGTGGCTGGGGAAAGGCCCGGCCGGGCGGGCGGGCATCCGGGCAATGAACCCCTGCGAAATACGTACTTGTCCCAGTTAGTTGATTCCGGATACATACAGAATTAAGGTAATATGTATAAATTATATATCAAAGAAGATAACAGCAGCCCGCTGGGTCGGGATACAAATATACGTTCACCGTTCACCCGTTGGGCTGCTGCTGCCATCCTGCCAAGTTATTATCTTGGGCAGGTCTCCCGCCCCCCTGTCCGCTTTCATTATATTCACGGGTTACGTGCACAATGCGTACATTTCGGGGTGTCATAGCATGGGGTGTGCAGCAGGTCATCATGGAGAGGTGTAGAAGCGAGCGTGGGTGAAGTCTTACTAAACCAGGACGGTGATATCTCCCTTGCGTGCTTTCTTGGTAAAACGTTTTTGGGCGGGGCCCCAGCGCGAACCGCCCTGGGGGGCCCCGCCCCCTAGGGTTTTCCCTGTCCGTGTCTGGCTGGATGGCTGGCTGAGTGACGACCAACCTTCTTCGCTCAATACGCTGTGAATCAAGCTTAATAGCCCTTGACAGAATCTATTACTACCAGAAATTTAATCATGCATGTACCAGTATCAAAGATGTTTGACTCAGTCCATGGTCCGAGGCCACACTCGCTCCAACGCATCCAGGACTCCTATTCATTGCAACTTATACCGTGTTTGTTCATATGTAAATGTTTGCATGACGGCGTCTCTTCGTTCCGACATAGCATAGCCAAGCATTGTTCCCGCGACCACACGACAGTTCTGCTAGCCGGTCCGACCGCCTTGACGCATATTGCTATTACAAAATATAACAACGGTGGCAATGGGAAAACTATGAGGGGCAAACTGGTTGTTGGATGCCAAGCCGCAAATGCACACACGATGCGGTCTTCTGCTGGCCGTCCAACAGTTCCAGTTGGCAAACCCTAATAAAATTTGATGTACGCTGGAAAGTATAGTGACATTATATTATAAGCTCGCGACGCGCGACTTCGTGACGGCTTTGAACATTTAAGGTAAACCTGATGATGGCACGCGGCGGGTTTGGGGTTGGGAAGGCCGGACCGTACGGGTTTCACCAGGGTGGAACCCAAGTCATGGCTGTCGAAGTCCGCTGACAAGAGCTGCTGAAGAGGTGTTGCCCCCATTTGGGTCTCCCGCGCAAGTACATAGACGAGGATAGACGACAGGACCCTTAACTTCCGACTCGCACGCCCTTCTCTCCGGAGTCCGTAGCCCTCAACTTAGTATCTTCCACGTAGCCCTCGGACTTCGTCTCTTTCGACTCGCACGCCTACCTATCGCTCCCAAGTCCGTCCCTAAGATGCAGGGTGGAAATACCGGTATTGAGTGGACCGGAGCCAACCTGTTGAGCCGGACGTTCATTCCGCGCCGCCTTTCGGCTACATCTCAACGTGACAGACGGTAGGGCTGGTGCTGCCGACGATGCGGTCGTTTGTGCGGCAACCCGCCCTAACCGTCCCGTTAGGAACCTAACCTGGACGTCATCGCAAAGGTCGACGGCGACCTTTGATACAGAAAGACACTATGGAGGCTCGGGACGTCCACCCCGGCCGCCACGGCTCGCGCCCGCGCTGCGTCCGTGGGCCCTACCCCCTACGGCCGCTTACAAACCTATTTTCGGAGCGGGGTCCGGAAATTCCGCGTTCCACCCAGAGCCACGAGCTCCACCCAACGATTTTTTGCTCACATCAACGAAATTATTGCATTATATGTCGCGTTGATCTTCTTTTTGAAACCCCAAACGGCTGTCATCCTGAAGGACTGTTGCAAACACTCAAGCCAACTTCAGGCGACTCGGCCAGAGCAAGTATGTTCGATTCTCACTTGATGGAGTAATAGCATTTAGATAGGCTTTCGAAGTTGCTCGGCCACGAACTGTTGGGTCGCGAGAAATGAGCGGGAAAGGCCAGGCCAAGTCAGGGAAACAGAGAACCATCAACGCATTTTTTAAGACAGCTTCTGGGGTTGTGCCCGGTAGCTCCACCAAACCTGTTGATGAGGCAGCCCAAGCGGGCGTGGAGCCTGACATCGACGCGAGGGTCCCCCCGGCCAAAAAGCGTCGCATCAGCGATGCAGACGCCAGCAAGCCGTCAGCGAAACGCGGCGTGACCGATTCAAGCAGGGCAGCGTCTAAACAAGGCCACAGGCCTGCACAGCGTCGACATGCCAGCAATGTTTCGACAGGTTTGGCCCAGCAGGAGGACTCCCAGCACGTAATCGACCTGATTGAGGCTTCCACGTCTTCCTCCGAGCACGAAGCAGGCCAGCAGGCGGAGCCTGCAGTCGATGACGACTCCGCGGCAGCATCGCGCGGCGACATCCCTGATGCCGGCACCGATGCCCCAACACCCATCACCGCCTGTGCCTCCGGCACCGTTGCCGCTTCCGGAGGCGGCACATCGGCGGCCCGCAACGGGCTGCGGCGCCTCATGACCGCCGCGCAGCGGCGATCCTCCGTCGCCACTCCCGGCGCCGGCGCTGCCGCTGGCGGCAGGGCCGCGCAAGCGGCCACGCCGGCCGCCACCGGCCGCGGGGCCGGTGATGCCGGCGGCAGCGCCCCGGCAGGAGGTGGAGATGGAGATGGCGGCGCGGGACGTGCCGGTGGCGCGGCGGTGGCGATGACGCCGCAGCAGCACGAGCTGGCGCGCCGCAAGTTGGCTCAGGAGTACGGTCGTCGCGTAGGCCTGGAACCCACCGCGACACCGGGGTCCGCCGGTGCCGCCGCCGCCACCGCCGCCGCCGGCGGTCGCCTCCCCCCGGTCTCCACCTCCGCCAAGCTGACCCCCCTGGAGCAGCAGGTGGTGGAGCTCAGGGCGCAGAACCCGGGCACTGTGCTCATAGTGGAGGTGAGTGGACGGAAACAAGGAATGGAGACCGGATGGAGACCGAAGCAAAGAGCAGCGAACTGAATGGGCGGGTGGGTGGGAGGAGGAGGTCGGATAAGTGGGGAAGGGACTGGAATGGATTGGACTGGACTGAGGGAAAGAGCGGAGAAGGTACGGGGCGGGGGGCGGGGGCTGTTGAGATGTGAAATGCGGGAAAGGTCGGCGTCGGCGCGGCAGTGCTTACGTGGGGACCCTTGGGGAGCGGGACGGTGCAGTCGGTGGCATCGGGGGAGTGCAGTTTGTGGTTTTAGGTGTTGGTACCGGTTGCCTCGAGGCCGCTGTCTCGCGTGCGTCGCGTCCCTTTTGATCGCCCTCCGGCTGTTTGTGTCCCCCCCGGGCTGGCCTGCCCCCGCCCCCCCCGCCCCCCCCCCGCCCCCGCCCTTTGCCTCCTTGCCCCCTTACCGCTGATTTCTACAGGTGGGCTACAAGATGCGGTTCTTTGGCGAGGATGCGGAGACTGCGGCCCGGGTGTGCAACATGTGGGTGGGTGGGTGGGTGGGTGGGTGGGTGGGTGGGTGGGTGGGTGGGTGGGTGGGTGGGTGGGTGGGTGGGTGGGTGGGTGGGTGGGTGGGTGGGTCCATAGGTGGGTGGGTGGGTGGGTGGGTGGGTGGGTGGGTGGGTGGGTGGGTGGGTCCATAGGTGGGTGGGTGGGTCCATAGGTGGGTGGGTGGGTCCATAGGTGGGTGGGTGGGTCCATAGGTGGGTGGGTGGGTCCATAGGTGGGTGGGTGGGTCCATAGGTGGGTGGGTGGGTGGGTGGGTGGGTGGGTGGGTGGGTGGGTGGGTGGGTGGGTCCATAGGTGGGTGGGTGGGTGGGTGGGTGGGTGGGTGGGTGGGTGGGTGGGTGGGTGGGTGGGTGGGTGGGTGGGTGGGTGGGTGGGTGGGTGGGTGGGTGGGTGGGAGGGTAGGTGGGTGAAAAGGGGCCGCCAGCAGGGCAGTCGATACATGCGCTGCCGGACGTCAAGCTGGTTGGTAGCTGGTAGCTGGTAGTGAAGAGGGCCCCTAGCCCGGGCGACACCGGGTCATCAGGCCCTGGCTGCGGTCGGCGGCCCGGATCACCGGATCACCGGCTGTGAGTTGCAGGGCCGCGGGTTGTGCGGGGCCACCGCACCGCACCGCACCTCGGCAGGGGGATGCGGACAGCAACCCCCTTCGAACGAGACCCCCTGAGGTACCCTTGAACGGCGTTGTGAACGGCGTCGCGAACGTGAGAGGGCCCCCTCTGTGCCCCCTCCGTCCATCGCTCCACCCCGGTGTGTCCCTACGGTCGGTTGGGCGGTTGGTTGGTGTGTCGCCAAGGGCCGGCCGGCCGGCCAGCCCGGTGTGTGTGTCTCCCGACCGCATTGGTCGGGCGGTCAGGCGGCTGGGCGGTCAGGCGGCTGGGCTCGCAAAGTCGCAATCCTCAGGCGCCGTCATCGTCGTCGTCGTCGATCGACCCCACCCGCACCAAACCCTACCACCACTGGGAAAACCTCCCCCGAACGCCCCCCTCGCTCCGCTTCTCGCCGTCGCGCGTGTCCCCCTCCCTTCCCTCTTCCTCCACCTCACCATACGAGGACGAGGCCTAATTTAATGTTGACACGACGTTGCACCCCACCACCCCCCGTTCCACCCATTGACCCCTCTTCCCGCTTCCCTCTCCACATCCCTTCCCCTCCCTCCTCCTCCTCCCCTCCCCTCCCCTCCCCCCTCCCCTCCCCCCTCCCCTCCCTCCCCCTCCTCCCGCCAGTTGGTCCCATATGGAGCACAACTTTCTGACCGCCTCCTTCCCCGTCTACCGAATGCCCGTGTACGTCAAGAGGCTGTGCAGGGCGGGACATCGGGTGGGGGTGGTGAGGCAGGTGGGTGGGGGGGGCGGGGCGGGCGGGTGGGGGGGGTGGTCTGGGAAGGCGGGGGTGGTGCGGCAGGTGGGTGGGGCGGGCGGGGGTGGGTGGGTGGGTGGGCTGGGCGGGTCGGTTATGTGGGCTGGGCGGGGCGGGGCGGGGGGTAATGTTCGGGAAATCGCAGCGATGGGACGGAGGCGACGCAAAGCAAACCCAGATGGGCCGTTGGGCGGTTGGGCTTGGGGTTGAAGGGCGGTTCCGGCTGGGGTGTGTGGGGGGTTGTTGGAGAGGAGGGAAGGGCGGGGAGGTGGGTAGATCGGTAGGAGCTCGAAGGACGGGTTGGGTGCTGGTGCTGGTGCTGGCAGTGGCGGTGGCGGTGGTGGGGTTGCGTGGCGGCACGGTCGCGGTCGCGGGCGGCCCCCCTTTCCCGCAGCGACTGGCGCTGCCGTGTCGTGCCGTGGGGAGCACACCCGCCGAGAGCAGTGTCCCAACCCAACCACCCGGCCAACCAACATCAACCAATTCAACTAACATCAACTGAACTGAACTGATGCTGCGGTCCCCCCCTAGCCCTAGCCCTGGCCTGCAGCACAAATATGCACACTCATGCACACACACACGCACACACACATGCACACACACCCACACCCATGCACGCACACACACCCAACTTGTATCACGCCACCTCCCTCGCGGGCGTGTGGCCCCTGGCACCCGCTCTCCTCACTGACATCTCGTCACTCCCACCACCCTAAATCTCTAAAACCCGCGAATCCCCGAATCCCCGCCCCGCCGCCGTACCCCCAACCCCCGCCACTCTCCCCCTGCCGCCCTCCCCTCCGCCCCCGCCGCCCCCCTCCCCCATCATCTCGCTCCCCAGACCGAAACTGCCGCCATCAAGGCAGCCGGATCCAACAAGTCGGCGCCCTTCGAGCGGCGGCTGACGGCCCTGTACACGGCGGCGACGCTGGAGGCGGGCCGGCGGGCGGACAAGATTGGTGGGTGGCGTGTGCCGTACGCGCGCGCGCCGTACATTACCAAGAACATGCGGGTTTCATAGTACAATCGTACCACATGGCACGACGTGCTGTCACACGGGGGGCGCCGAGCTGAGCCCCCGGGGCGCCGCCGTACCACCCGTCCTGCCTTTGTACTAGTCAGTTCACCCTTCCTTCCTTACACGGCCGTGTCTACTTTATTACACGATAAACGGCGCCGAAACTCCTGCCCTGCTCTGGTCTGCCATGCTCTGCTCTGCCCTCTCACCCACCCATTCCACTCCGGTTTCCGTCCCCCGCCGTCTCCGTCCCTTCGCGGCGGTATCTTCTTTCTTACCTCCCGCCCGTCAGGCGAGGAGGACGCGTTGGACGAGCTGCAGGATGCCGTACCGCTGCAGCCGGGCGCCTCCGCCAACGTGCTCGTACTGGCTGAGCTGCCGCCGCCACCGCCACCACCTGCCGGACAGCAGCAGCAGCAGCAGCAGCAGCAAGTGGTCCCAGTCTCCGCTGCTGCTGCGTCCGCTGCTTCTGCTGCTGCTGGGCTGGAGACGGAGACGGGTGTCCTGGGCGTCCTCTGCTTGGATGTGGCGGGTGGGTCTGTGCGGGGGCCGGGTCGGGCTGGGCTGTGCGGGAGCGGGACGGGACGGGACGGGACGGGACGGGGCGGGGCGGGGCGGGGCGGGGCGGGGCGGGGCGGGGCGGGGCGGGGCGGGGCGGGGTCCCGGTGTGCTATTCGCGTTTTGTTTGGGGCCCCGGGTGTGTCGGGTGTGTGGGGAAGGGGGCTTGGTGCTTCGGCCCTGCACAACCGCACGCCAGGGGCGCTGCAGGCTCTAGTGGGCCCGGGGCTAGGGGCTAGGCGCCCAGGGGCACAGGGGCACAGGGGTGAGGAGCGGCTCATTCACACCGGTCCGGACGCCCGATCCTGATTCGCGCCGCGCCACACGAGTGCAGTCCGGCTTCCATTCCCCTGCCGTACTGCACGACACTGTCCGTCGGCCGCTGCTGCTGCTGCTGCTGCTGCCCCGTCGCCGCCGGAGGCAAGGAGGCTGCTGCTGCTGCTGCTGCCCCGTCGCCGCCGCCGTGCAGGCGGCGACATTGTGTATGGCGTGTGCGGCGACGGCGGCGCCGCCGCTGGGTCGTCCTCCTCATCACGTGGCCGGCCGCCAGCGGCGGTGGCTGGCGAGGAGCTCGAGGCGCTGTTGATCGCGGCGGCGCCGGTTGAGGTGGTGACGGTGGGTGCGCTGCGTGCCACCACCAGGCGCCTGCTCATGAACTACCTCTCCTCGGCGCCGGCGTGCCGCCTGGAGCATCTGGCGCCGCCGCCGTCGCCGTCGCCGGTTCAGCCATCAGGTGGTAGCGGTGGCGGTGATGGCGTGGCGGCGCAGCGGGAGCAGGAGGGCCAGCAGCAGCAGCAGCGGGAGCAGAGGCGGCAGGCGTCGCGGGGGAAGGCGGGCAAGAGCGGAGCGGGCGGGAAGGGTACCTCGGCGCGCGCTTCCGGAGCGGAGGAGCTCGCCGCCTCCAGCTTGGGCGCTGGGGGCGGGGAGGATGCCACGGCGGCGGCGGCGGCGGCGGCGGTGGATGGGGCTGGGGCTGCTGGCTGGGTGGCAGCAGCGAGGAGGGACGTCTGCGCTTTCTTCGCGGGAGGTGAGCGTGCGGCCGCTGTCTGTGTGTGGGGAGGAGGGGGGAGAGGGACTGACCCTGGGGGGAGGAGAGAGTCCAACTCTGGGAGACCCATTACCTTTTCTGCCGTACACAAGCCCAAAGAAACTGAAGGTTTTCTGAGTGAAACGAAGAAAACCAAGGTTTTCTGTGTATTTGCCGAGAGCGTTCTCGGCTGTTCGTTGGCGGTACGGCCTGGCCGTACCGGTGAGAGCGAAGTGCAAGTCGCGCTGAGCGCGACGGAAAGAGCAATTTCGCGAGTTCATTTAGTCAGTACTGACAGGTTTCCGCTGCGTCTTCTGCCCATTACACCGCCCCGCGGCAGATAGCGCAGTCGGTTACCAGGCTCGCCTCCTCCCACGGAAGCAAGCATACTCTTCTGCTCGCAGGTACCCGACTCCATCCCCGTCTTCAAGCGGTAAGGCAACTACTCATGAAAACTTGTAGATAGCAGGTTCTGAGCGCGCTGGTCAAGCTCCTCCGTTTTCGTTTCGTGTCGGGTATAGGTCCCTATATACGGCAGTGTTTCGTTTCCTAAACACCCCCCTGGCCGCGCCCATAACCCACACGCTCACATACAACACATATGACATATTCGACACATACGACACGTACGACACGTACGACGAAGCGAGCACTACGGCTCGTTTATAGCCAAACCTCCACAGTCGTGCCATCCCCTCATCCTTCGCCACCGCCACCGCCATCATCTCGGGGGGGGGGGGCCCCGCTCGCACCCTCCCTGCAGCCGAGCCAGAAGATACGGACGCGGCGCCTCCCGGCTCCGGCGACGCCGCCCTCGCCGCCTTCGCGGCGACGCTGCCGCCGGCAGTCGTACTGGCCACCTGGGGCGCGCTCCGCCACCTGAATCCCTTTGGCCTGACGGCGGTGCTCCGGGTCCGCCGCTGCTGGCGGCCACTCACCTGCCGTACACCGCCGCCGCCGCCGGCGGCAGCGGCGGCGGCGGCGGCGGCGTCGACGGCGCCGCCGCCGCCGCTTCTGCAGGAGATGGCGCTGGGGCCCAATGCGCTTCGGCAGTTGGAGATTGTGTCGGGGGCGGATGATGTGGGGGGCGGTGGCGGCGGCGGCGGTGGCGGCGGTGGCACGCTTCTGCGGTTGATGGACCGCACTCGTACGGCCTTTGGCTCTCGATTGCTGCGGCGGTGGCTGGTACGGCCGCTGTGCAGGCAGGAGCTGATCGTACGGCGTCAGGAGACGGTTTCGGAGCTGATGGAGGCGGGTGGGTGGGTGGGTGGGTTGGGTGGCGGGCGGGAGAGCGTGGGGAGCGAGCGAGAGGGAGGGAAGGAGGGAAGGAGGAGAAAGGGAGGGTGGTGTGAGGGTTTTGTGGGGATTTTGTTTGGGGGAGAGGAAGGGGGCGCAGGCGCTGTTGCGGTCTGGTGGGGGTGTTGTCCGCTCCCTTGAGCGCTGCCTTCCGTGTCTCGTCCCAGTACGACACTGCAAACCCAAAACTGCCGCCGCCTCACCCCTCCCCCGTCTCTTGCGTCGCCCTGCCCGCCCCCGCAGCTCACAGCGGCGCGGCCCCCCTGTGCAACGTGGCCAAGGTGAGGGGGAGGGGGAGGGGGAGGGGCGGAGCGCGTGCGTCTGCGCTGGCTGGCTGGCGAACCTCTTCCACTGGAGGCAACTCCGCAGCGCCAACAGACCCAACCCCGTCAGCCAGAGAGAGAGAGAGACAGACAGGGCCCTGACTGCCCCCACATACTCGCCTCTCTCTCTCTCTCTCTCTCTCTCTCTCTCTCTCTCAACGCTGACCCCCTCCCTCTCTCTCTCTCCTCTCTCCCCTTTCTCCCCTCTTCCTCCAACCCCACTGGGTCCCCACCCCCGCACCCACCGCCCCTCAGGCGCTGTCGCGGCTCACCGATGTGGAGTGGGGCATCACCCGAGCGCTGTACGGCACCGCCTCACCCGCGGAGTTTGTGGCCACCGTCCGAGCGTTGCAGCAGGTGGGTGGGTGGGTGGGTGGGTGGGGTTGGGTGGGGTTGTGGATGTGGAGCGGCGGGTGTGTAGGGGGGTGCGCATGTCTGCATGTGTGTGAGTCTGCATGTCGTTACCGTTACCGTTACCGTTATTCATGTGTCGTATATGGGGTATACGACGCAGCCAGCTCTGCGTCGAGCAGGAGGGGGTAGCGGCCCCTCACGCCCTTCTCCCACCGCAAGGGGGAGAGTGCTTAGGCGGTCTTTCCGTCGGGGCTGGGTTAGCAGCCCCTGGCCAGCGTCAGGGCCCGGTCAGATACTGTAACGACACACACACACACACACACACACACACACACACACACACACACACACACACACACACACACACACACACACACACACACACACACACACACACACACACACACACACACACACACACACATACACACACGGGGCGCATGGGAAGACATTATATTTCTCCGCCAGATTGCCCAGATCCGCATCTCCGCCGGCAACACATACGGTCAGGAGATGGCCAAAGTTGCCCCGTCCCGCCCTCTCCCATCCCGGTTGCTGCTGTCCCGTCCCGTCCTGCGTCTCCTCCCGCGTCGCGTGCCGTGCCGTGCCTCCCGATTCCGAAACCTGCAGCTCCGTACGGACATTGGACTACAGCCCCTGCCGGATCCGCCGGAGGACCTGCCGTACGACGACGGCTCCGAAACCGCCGCGGCCGCCGCCGCCGCCACCGCCACCGCGGCTGCCAGCTGCGAGCAAGTCGCCGAAGAGGACCCGGGCCTGGCCTCCCTGGAGCGCTCCGTCCGATCACCCCTGCTGCGACAACTGCTCCGGCAGGTGCTGAAGGGGGGGAGGGGCGGGGGGAGGGCGGGGCGCGGGGGGCGGGGCGCGGGGGGCGGGGGGGGGGTAAAAAGCAAAGACCGCAGCGGAGACGGAGACGGCGTTAGCGAACGGACCCAGAACCCAGCAATACTTACCGAGGGAGGGCGGGGGAAGGGGGAGGGGGGCAGGCAGCCCGGTGCGATATCTCACACCGCTGTACGACACCGTTGAATGCCGAGTCGACCGGTATGAATGAAACCCCACCACACACACACACACAGTGACTGAGACACGACGTGGTGGTGGCGCCCGGGGCAGGCAGGCTGAACAGCCGGCGCGAATGGTAAGTTTATGTCGCTGTTATTTACGGTATCCTGACGTACCGTGCCGTACTATGCCGTACCGTCATGGGACACCGGTCAACTGTTTTCGACTCGGTGAATCGGTCAGCGAGGTGGCTGCACACGTGTGTGGCACTGTGCAGGTGGGCAGTCGAGGTCTGTCGGCGGCGCTGGCGGCTCTGCTGCAGCCGCTGGACACCCGGGCGGCCGCCGCCAACGACTTTGGAGCCATGTTTGTGGACCGGAAGAGGTGAGCGCGTCCTGCTGTGCTGTGCTGTGTTGTGCTGTGTGCGTGTGCGTGCGTGCGGGTTTGCTCGTGTGTGTGTGTACGGCGCGCGTGTGTGTGTGTGTGCATATTCGTGTGTTTTGCTCATGATGTCAGGGTGATACGGGTCGTACTTGGCTCCTGCGGTGTGGTGAGGTGTGATCTGGAGAGCGTGTGTTTTTTGGGTCGTACTCGTCTTCCACTCACCCATGCCGTCTGTGTGTAACTAGTCCGCCGTCCTCATGCCGGCCGGCCGCTGCACCTCCCCCTCCCTCCACTCGACCAATTCTCCAATCAATTATCACAAAATTCCGCTTCAGACAACAACGTCCGCAGGGCTTGTTGTTTCACTCTTGCAAATTCACTCTTCAAATTCCCCCTCCCTCCCTCCCTCCCTCCCTCCCCCTTACCGCCTCTCCCCCCTTTCTGTATACATGGGGTGCTCCCACCGCGGATTGCAATCCCGCCGGAAGGTTCGCGGGCGTGTGGGCGGCGAAGGACGCGGTGCAGGCTGCGGAGGACCACCTTCAGGTCGGTTGGTTGGTTGGTTGGTTGGTTGGTTGTTGGTTGGGGTGCTGTGTGCGTAGAGCATGGTGTGGTGTGGTGCGGTGCGGTGCACTTCTGCCCCCTTGTGCTCTGCTCCGCCTCTCTTGACTTTTAGCTCCAGCTCGCCTTCCTGCTGTCTGCCCCCGCCCCGCCCCGGCCCCCCTCCCTCTCCCTCCCGCCCACAGAGCCTGCTGCCCTCCCTGGCGCGTGCGGTGGGCCTTCCCTCGTTGTCGTACGTCTCGATCCAGAACCAGGGGACCTTCCTGATTGAGGTGCCCGTTGAGGCGGAGAAGCGGGTACCCAAGGTCTGGCACAAGGTACGGGCGTACGGCAACGGTACGATGCACGGCATGTCATTACGGCCGCCGTACGGATGTGTGTGTAGGGCGGGGGGGAGTGCGCTGCGGCGCCTTTGTGGTTCCGGGGCCGGGGCCCGGGAGATGCGGGGCGGTGGGGGTAAGGGGTGGGGGTAAGGGGTGGGGGTAAGGGGTAAGGGATGGGGGTGGCCTGCCGGCCAGAGCACACATGTGAGGTCGGACGTGTGCCTCGCCCCCCGCCTGCGCGAGCGACTGCGCCAAATCCCACTGCGCTCCACACCACATCACAACACGGCTCCATTCCCAACTCCCACCGCAAGTCCCCACTCCGGGCCACCCCTTTCGTCGTACCGCCCGGATGTCGGATGGCCGCCTCTGCTCTCTCACTTCGTTGGTGGGCAGTGTGCCAGTGTCTGTGTGTGTGTGTGTGTCTGTGTGTGTGTGTGTGTGTCTCAGTGTGTGTGTTGGTGTGTGTGTTGGCGCAGAAGTCAGTCGCGGGGCCTCAGCTGACGCCCCCTCCCCGCCCTCCCGCCCTCCCGGCCCCCCCTCCCGGCCCTCCCCTGCTCCCCGGTTGGTCCACCCACCCACCCCCGCACGCAGGTTTGCTCCACCAAGAAGGTGCACCGCTACCACCCGCCCGACGTGTCGGCGGGGCTGCAGGTGGGTGTGGGGCGACAGCGGGAGGGGGAGGGGGGGGAGGGGGAGGGGGGGGAGGGGGAGGGGGAACGCATGCGGAGTACGATTGAGGTAGCAGGTGTTGAGATTGCGGCCCCTGCCCCCGCCCCCGTCCCCCCGCCAGCTTGCCTTCCTTCCTGCCTTGCTGCCTTGTTGCCTACCCGCACCAAGGATGGGTGCAGAGGGCACACATGCGACCTCGCTTCCCGTCTCCCCCTTCCCATTTCCTTCCCTCCCTCCCTCCCTCCGTTCTTGTTGCAGTCGCTGGGTGTGTGTCGGGAGCGCCTTGCCGCCGCCCAGTCGGCCGCCTGGTCATCCTTCCTGACCGCCTTCGCGCCCACCTACCCCGGGGCGCTGGCGGCAGTGCGCGCGGCGGCGACGTTGGACGTGCTGACCGGGCTGGCGGAGCTGGCGGCGACGCCGGGGTACTGCAGACCCGTGTTCCTGCACGACGCCGCCGCGTCGTCGGCGGCGGCGGAGGCGGCGGCGGCGGCGGCTGTGCCGACGGCCGTGCTGCGCGCGCGCGACGCGCGCCATCCCATGCTGGATGCGCGGCTGAGTGGCGGCGGCGGCGGCGGCCGAGCGACGGCGGCGGCGGCGGCGGTGCCGAATGATGTGGAGTTGGACGGTCGCGAGGGCGGCACTCGCTGCCTGGTGGTGACGGGTCCCAACATGGGCGGCAAGTCGTGCTACACGCGGACGGCGGCGCTGCTGGTGGTGATGGCGCAGGTGGGGTCGTATCTTGGCTGGTTGGTTGGTTGGCGCAACCCTACCTACCAACAGACACACTGCACTCCCTCCTCCTCCCCTCCTCCGCTGCCCCCCCTCCCATCCCCGATGCAAACAAACCTCCTTCTCCCTTCCTCCCCTCCTCCCCTCCCGAACCCCCCCTCCTCCTCCCCCAGGTTGGCAGCTACGTCCCCGCCGCCTCCCTTGAGTTGACCGTGTTTGACGGCGTGTACACCCGCATGGGGGCCTCCGATAACATACTGCTGGGGCGCAGGTGAGGAGCGGGGGAGGGGCTGGGGCTGGGGCTGGGGAGGAGATGTGTGCTTTGGTGTGGCGCGGCGGGGCGGCGTTGACCGGCGTTGACCCAACGTGTGATGTCCCCATCCCGTCCTGCGACCTCCTCTCGGAGGTGGCCATTGCTCTCAAGTCCTTTTGTGAAAACCACAGATTAATTAATCCTGGGCCCCCATTTAGTGTTTCTTGTGGGTCTGTCTCCTCGCCAAACGTCTCCTCACCCTTTGTTCTTACCTCCCCCTCTCCTTCTCCCTCCCCTCTCTCCGGTCCGCCCTCTCTCCGGCCCCCTACGGACCCATCGACCGACCGATCGCACCCGCCGCACCCACACCCGCGCCGCCGCCGCCGCCGCCGCCCCCCGCAGCACCTTTTTCGAGGAGATGTCCGACGCGGCGGCGCTGCTGGCCGCCGCCACGCCTCGCAGCCTTGTCGTACTGGACGAGCTGGGCCGCGGTACCGCCACCCACGACGGTGTGGCGGTGGCGGAGGCGGTGCTGCACCACTTGCTGGCAGTGAGCCGCTGCCTGGTGCTGTTTGTGACACACTACCCGCAGGTGGGTTTGCGGGGGTTCGGGGGATGGGGACCCGGGTGGGTGGGTGGGAGGTGGGTGGGTGGGTAGGTGGGAGATGGGTGGGTGGGAGGAGGTGGGGAGGTGTGTTATTGAGGTGTTGGGGCGGCCGCAGGGCTGCGGTGCCGTGTTCCATGTATTGCGTCCAGATTGCAGTCAATAATGACCTGTCGTGGGTCGGCTACGGCCCAGGTGGCCCCTCACACGTTGCTTGAGGACGGCCCACTTGGGGACACCCTCAGCCCACACCCTCAACTACACAACTAGCAGCCGAGGCAAACTTGGCTAGGGTGCTGACTAGCGCTTCACAGGACCCTGAGCGAATCCTTTTATGATAAGGTTTATAGTAGGGGTGGTTACAGCAATACAGCAGTACAGCAGGGGGTTTCCCGATGACGAGGACGCCGAACAGAAGATCCTCTTCAGCCCTCACTCCACCGCAACCGCAGCACCGGAGCGTGTCGCGTTGCAAATCAGTCAGTCCGCCCGTCAGTCAGTCAGTCAGTGCTCATGTATGTGTCAGCGCTTCTCCCTCTCGCCCCCTGCCTACCTGCCTGCCTGCCCGCCTGCCTTGCCTGCCTGCCACCGCAGCTGGCGGCAGCAGCGGTTCGGGACTGGCCCCGCGAGGCCAAGGCCTGTCACATGGCCTACGTCCGGGAGGACGAGGGGGAGGGGGAGGGGCAGGGCGAGGATGGCGGAGGGGACAGGGGCGAGGCGGGAGAGGGGGCCATGGGGGCCGGGAGGGAGGAGGCGGCGGCGGCGGCGGAAGGGGATGTGGAGATGGCGGAGGCTGCTGATGCTGCCGCCGGAGGGGCAGGGGGGCGGGAGCTGGAGGGGGGAGCGGCCGGTGGAGGCGATGGAGGCGGTGGTGGCGCTGCCTCGGGGGTGCCTCGCGTGCCTCGCATCACGTTTCTGTACAAGTTGAAGGAGGAGGCGGCGGACGAGAGCTTCGGACTCAATGTGGCCCAGGTGGGGTGGGGGTGAGGGGAGGGGGTGGAGTTGAGGGAGGGTCGGGGGCGGAGAGGCTTTTTGGCGGCCTCGGTCGTCGCGGCCCTCGTAAAGGTGCAAAGGAAGGGAGAGAGGGTCAGGGAGGCTTCCCTCCGCTGTCTCGTTCTCGCGGCAGTAATTCCAAAGTAGCGGGGGCGCCTCGGGCGCCTCCGGGGTATGTGTCACCGCACCTCACCGCACCTCACCCCACCAGGGGGAAGAGCCGCACTCCTGGGTGGACCGCTGCGGGACCGCCGGGGGTACCGTGGGTCTTCTTGGGGGGAGAGGGAGGGACGAAGACGGCCAAAGCAAAAGCTCTTAGCCAGGAAAACGGACAAGGGGGGATGACCACCGCGATTCTACATCCCCGGGATTTCCCTCGCCCCCCCAGCACACACACGCACACAAACAAACAACACCATGATCGCGGGGTTTTTCCCTCCCACACCCGCACCGACACCCGCACCGGCACGCGTGCGCGCAGATGGCTGGGCTGCCCGTGTCTGTCGTACGGCGGGCGGCGGAGATGGCCGCGAGGATGCGGAGTCGCCTGGACGGTGCTCGGCCGGTGGAGCAGCAGCAGCAGCAGCAGCGAACGGAGGAGGGAGAGGAGGAGAAGGAGGAGCATATCGACGAGACAGCGCAACAGTACGACAATGCCGTACAGTTGCGGAATCAGCGGCGGCAGGAGCTGCTGTCGCTGACCCGCCGGGTGGCGGAAGTGGTCGAGCGAGCGCGCTGTTGCGGCGGTGACGGCGACGGCGGAGGAGGAGGCGTCGCTGCCGCCAGTGGCGGAGGGGGCGATGTAGCGGCGGGCGATGCGCTGCCGCCCCCACCGCCTCGCCTGGCTGCCGCCCGCGATGAGTTGATGCAGCTGCAGATGGACGCCATGCAGCAGCAGTAGCAGCGGTAGCAATGGCAGTAGCAGTAGCGGTAGCGGTAGCAGTAGCGGTAGCGGTGGCAGTAGCGGTAGCGGTAGGAGGAGAACGAGTCCGTTTGAGCAATCGGCGGGTTATCAGGTCAGGAGGGGAGGAGGAGAGCGCCCCAGGGCAGCTTTGCCGCCCGCTTGGCCCACTGCGGACGTGAATTGGGACAGCAATGGGAGGTGGAGGGGGCGTGTGTAGGAGGAGGACTGCCCTCAATGAGAGGGGGGGAAGGCTGCTGGTTGGGCGCCGTTGCACACGGATGGTTTGCGGCGTGGCTTTGCTGGAGGCGCACGAGGGGTGCAGGAACTTGTTGTTGTACGGTATGTTGGGTGGGACGGCAGGGCGCCCGCGCCGCAGCGCGTTGGGCGAGGCGCCGGCTGGCGGCTGGTGCTTGGTTCGGATTTTGTTGTTGTCGTTGTTGTCGTCGTTGTCGTCACAGTGTGGGGGCGCCACAGACCCTCGGGCGGTCGGGATACCGCCGATGTGGCGGTGTGTGTGGCGGTGTATGTGTGGCGGCGGCCACGCAAGCACGCACGCACGGCGGCAGGGGTCACTGCGCGGACAAATTCCACCATCGCTGCCGTACGGTGGGTGGTGTGCGCAGCAGCTTCCCGGACGGGAGGGGATACCGACTGATATCGCGCGCGGGGCTGTGCGTTGGCTGTGTGTGTATGTGTGTGTACGGAACTCGGTTCGGGCCGCGAACCACGTCGGACCCGTTCAGATCGACCGGACAGCTGCACGGACCTCAGCCACACACTTGTTTTTGTCCGAGTTGTTGTTACAGTGGAGGGCCACCTGCCAGTGATGGCCACGCACTTGTTTTTGTGTTTGTGAGTTGTTGTTACAGTTGCTGCTCCTGGGCTCCAGACCCCGGAGGAGTGGGATGCCAAGGGGCCAGCAGCTGGCCGTACTTTGATCGATCTGACAGTTAGCGCTTCACCAGAAACTACCCCGGTTTGGTACCGGTAGTTTTGCACAACCGAACTCGCGACAAGTTCCGGCGCCTTCGATCTGCGCTACCGTATCAATTTCAGTTCCCTTGTCCGGACCCTTGTAAACCTGTAATCCCTCGCTGCTGTTTTTTTCTTGGTTTCCAAGCAGCCGGCCTTGAGTTTGTAGTGCAACCCATCATCGACGTCGAGCTCCTATCCCGCTCCACTAACATCGGCTAGCTAGGACAGCAGCGGCGGCCTCGGACCGAGTTCGCTTATTCGCTATCGTCGGCTGCGCACATCGTCCACTTCCAGCAGAGCAAGGATGTCGCGGTCGCTGCTGCTGCTGCTGCCAATGCTCGTGTTGCTGCGGGCCGTCGCGCCCGCCCCCTGCAGCGGCGGCCAGCAGCAGCAGCAGGCCCAGCAGGTCCAGGTCCAGGCGCGCGCACTTCTCAATGGGTGGGTTCGTGTATTTGTTCCGGGGCTGCACCGTTACGGGGTGGACAGCACCGTTACGTATAACAACGCATGGACTGATGAATGATGTAACTGCATGTTTGTTGGTTGATGGCGGGCAGCTGCTGCTGCCTGTATACCGAAAGTGGCGGCTTGCCTGTTACACCTCACGCGAGCTGCTACCGTTTTCGCGTCCAGCAGCATGTAGGCGCATACGTCTTGTGTTTGATTTGCTCGCCCGGTCATTAGGGTTTAACCGCACAGGGTGCAGCGGCTACAAACCTAGCTGCTGCTGCTGTACGTGGATGCGTCCCCCGCGCGCCGCCGCAGGACCACCTGCCCCAACTGCAACTCGGTCGACGCGCAGTGCCTCCTTTGGGGCAGCGATGTGGCGGCGAGGATCGCAGACTACGCTTGCACCGTCACCTTCAACAGCCGCTGCTCCGACGTGGCACGTTTCCTGGGGCTGGGCCCTCAGTTGGTCCCGGTACACTGCTATACCGGCGTCACACGGGACGACTGCGTCTCGCAAGCGACCAGCTATGCGAAGGTAGGCTAGCGAGGCCAATAACGAACACGGCGCGGCGAGTGGATGCGAGCGTGCAGTCAGTCCAAACAGTATACGTTTGTCAGTTGGGAAGATACGGTCGAAATATTGATCACGAGGGCCATGAAACATCATGGGGACATGATGACCCACGGGTCAGTGTGCTCACGTGCGTGCGTCGGCAGCCCTGCTGTATGTCGGCGGCTTCGTTCCGAATACTTTTTTGGGGATTGATGACGCCGTTGCACCAATATGCCATATGCACCAATCATCCAGAACTGCCGATATTCAATATTCAATTGTCTTGCTCGTCATGTTCGGTGTATGTGTTTATTTGCTTGGCTGGTGTACTACACGCACGATGCAGGCAGGTCCGCCCACCACCGCCGAGTGTCTGCGGGGCTACAACGCCGGCGCCGGCAGTTGCGATGCGGCGACCTTTCAGGGCTACTTTGACTCCATCGTTGAGGAGCTGTGCGGCGAGGTGGCCAAGGGCGCTGCGGTGCCTTGGCGCTGACGGATGTACCGTATCCCGCCGCCGTGCTGCGCTGCCGTGCGTGCGTGATTGCCGACGACGACGACGTGAAATTGACGAGCAGATGATGATGACCCGCGGGTCGCTCCATCCTGATGTGCGAGCCTGCTGCTGCTGCTGCGTGGCTGCGTGGCTGTGTGTGAGTGTGGTCGTGGCTGTATGTGTCGTACTTCCTACCAGCCACAGTGCGCTTTCAGGGTCGGTGCAATAGCTGGCTGCTGTATAACAAGCACGCAGCTGTGTGTATGTATGTGTACATCAGATATATACCGTACGGTACGGTACGGGACGTACAGAGATGAGTGAGATTGAGGAGCACGCACGCAGATGCACCGATGCACATTGGGTCTTTGGGTGTCGGGTCTCCATTCACACGTTCAACGTTTTTCATGGAGACAGGAGAAGGGTGCGAAGTTCATTCTCCGGAGATTGAGTCCAAATACGCGCCCATAGATGGATGCCGGCGCGTGCGTGCATCAAGCCACTTGCTCGCTCGCTCGACAGCTTGTGTAATGGCACAAATAGGTCGAGCGGAACGCAAGGCGGACATTAGGAGCGACACGCATGTATGCGTGTATGCAAACCATGAATCACTGCACGGGAAGCACCATATGAAATCGCTACACACGGGATCATTCGTCGGGTAGTACTAATGGTAGTAATAATAGTGAATAGTAACAATCCTTCAATCAAAACGTGTGCAGTCATGTGATCCGACAGCTGTCGGGTCAGTTTACCGTCACCGGCAGTTTACCGTCATATTTCCGGATATTGCGGTTTTACGTAGATATGTTGGTTCTGCGTCTTTCCAGGTTGTTTGCTTCCGAGATCTTCACGTAAGCTATACTATCTACGTTACGAACTCGAAAGCAAACAACCTGGACTGAACCAACATATCTACGTAAAACCGCAATACCCGGAAATATGACGGTAAACTGCCGGTGACGGTAAACTGACCCGACAGCTGTCGGATCACATGACTGCACACGAACGAACGGACGACCTCGGGTGATCGCTCCCCCCGTTGGACGACGGACCCCGTTGGAACCCACAGCCCACAACGCGCGCGTGTGTGCGACCGATAATAAGCCAATCAATCAGCAACCCCTGCGTATATGCGTCGAGATAGACCGACCCCCGACGGCGGCTTAATTGACAGAGGGCCCTACATGTGGTGCCCCGCATACGGCGGCCGATGCATCGCATCTACCGTATACATCAAACGTCCACACCTGCCAACCGGGGCTGAGGGGTGCGCGTCCGCTGCTGCTGCTGCTGCTGATGATGATGACACGGTACACACGCACACGGTACACACACGGTACACACACGGTACACACGCCGTGGACCAACTCCTTCAGCACCTTATTACTCCCGCACACGCACTGCTTGCTTACACGCCGGTACCGTAGGTATACACGCCGTACTACCTACCGAACTACAGTGCACACATCCGGAGCAACCCAACATTATTCCTGCCTCGCTGCCTGCCCGCCCGCCTGCTGTTACGTACTCTGCAACGCATATCATACATGCCGGTACATGCGTGCGTGCGTGCCGATGCACGACGACGGAGATGCGTGTATGCAGCATACAAGATACAACCATACAAGATACATCCGCGGCCCCTAACTAGCTAGCTATCGCGGGGGTGCAGTACATACTGCACGACGACCGATCGACACGTGGCGGCGGCGGCGGCGGCGTGGCTCCGCCCGCCGTCCACGCCGTCCTGGATGACGAGTGGATGGACGGCATGTGATGGATGGAGCACCTCGTTCGTTCTCTGTCTGTCTCGTCTCTATGCTACCTGGGTCGAATAGGACGGATCAAAGAACGCGGGCGGCCCTGCCCTGCCCTGCCTTGCCTTGCTCCGTGCTGCTGGAAACTAACTAAACGACACGTTCCATCCCAACCGACTGACCGACCCGACTGACAAAGGACTCATTCCTTGCACAATGTAACAATTAACGATATAAAAACACATCATGGAAAAACAACACTATTGCGTTGCTCTATCTATATCTGCTGCCTGGCTGGCTGGCTGGCCTGCTGCGTGTCCCTTGCTCGCTTGGCCCAAACCCACCCACCCACCCGCCCACGGCGGCGACGCCATCTGTTGACGTAACCCCCACACTTCATACGGCTCCGTATCTGGCCGGCAAGCAAGCAAGTCACTAGCACTAGCACCGCCTGCACCGCTGCGGCCTCAGAAGTGCCATGAAGTGGTTGGACCCCGCCCGTGCAGCGCCGTCGGCGCCGTGCGAGTACAGCACCAGGCGCCGGTCGGCCGCCTCCGGACCGACCTCCCCCACCAGCCGCGCCGGCACCGGCTGGGCGGCCGAGCCCACCACCCGCCGCGTCGCGGCGCTGTCCACCACAAACACACACGTGGTGAGCCCCAACAGATCCGCCGCAAGTGCCAACTCCACCAGACCACTGTACAGCTCCGGAAGGTCATCGCACTCCTCCTGCTCCTCCTCCTGCTCCTCCTCCTCCGACGACGACGACGAGGAGGAGGAGG
Source organism: Pleodorina starrii (assembly GCA_030267565.1). Taxonomy (NCBI): domain Eukaryota; kingdom Viridiplantae; phylum Chlorophyta; class Chlorophyceae; order Chlamydomonadales; family Volvocaceae; genus Pleodorina; species Pleodorina starrii. Next base: position 3,219,484 of record BRXU01000005.1, on the reverse strand, counting down.
AGGAGGAGGAGGAGGAGTCGCGGCCGGCCGGCCGCGGCGGCGGCGGCGCCGCCGCCTCGGCCTTGCTCCCCCCCAGGCGCGCGATGTAGTCCTCGCACTCTGCGGCGCTGGGACCGCAGCCGACGGCCGCGTGTACAGGCACGTCGCCGCCGGGGGCTACTACGCCCGGCACCGGCTGCCGCCACCTGGCGCGCAGCGCGGCACAGACCATGTCGAAGAGCTCCATGGGGTCGGCCTCCAGACCGCCGGCTTCGTGACAGCCGGCGAGCAAGGCGGAGTAGAGGCAATAGCCGTCTCCGGGGACGTCTAGCAGCTCGCCGCGGTAGACGTCGCCGGGGCGGCAGCTGGAATCGGAGCAATTGCCGTCCATGGCCGTGACTTCAAAGTGCGCCACGCGGCACCCAGCACCCGCCACGGCGGGGCCGGAGAAAGCGGCTGATGTGCGCGTATGCGTGCCGCTGGCGCCCTGCCCGCGGCCGCGTTTCTCGCGCTCGGTGCTGGCCTTCCACCATTCGCTGGGAGGCTTGCGCTTGCGCTGCGGACGGCAGCTTGCGCTGAAATTGTCGGGGCTGTCGAAATTATTATAAAAGTTGGTTTCCTCTGGCGTGTCTGAAGACATGATGAGCTGACTCTGGGCAGGCAGATGCTGTGTCTTCCCGAACCCTCTCGACAAGTCCGGTAAGAAGAAGAGAGTTTCGTTCAGCGACTTTACAACAATTTTAAACTGTAAGCTCCATCAGGCTGTCGGGTCTCAGGATTGTGGAGACTATAGATGAGAACTTGAGAAGCCCTTACCCTTGCGTCGCAAGGAGCCTCCGAATCATGCAGTGAATTGTACAAGAGCGCTATCCAAAGCGTTCAATCGCGAGCAACCGTAAAGCGTTTGGAGTTGAAGGTTTGCAAAAGGTTTCGTCGAAGGGCAGTTCGCTTCGCGGACCATTACGTAATGCCATCTGCATGCAGATCGCCGATGGACCGGAATCGCTATTGAATGTGCGGGCTCGCTACACGCCATACCTTGTTATACCTTTTACGTCAACGCTGATCCGGTCCACTGCCAGGAGGTCCACTGCCCCGAGGATCCGGCGTTGAATGGTCTTCAGAGGGATTATTGAGAACTGAGGAGGGAGTGAGGAGAGGATACCGTGCCGTGCAAGACGAGGAAAGACGAGGGGCCTCAACCCGGGCCACTTCACTCGGCCTCAGCCTGCGCAGTGCGCACATGCATGTCCCACCCACCCACCACACCCACGCACCCGCCCTCCCCGGCCGCCGCCTTCCGCAAACACTCGCCGATCGCCTGGTTACGTTACAATGGCAGCTGCTCGTTGCTTCCGCTGCCCGCCGCTCCGATCCCGGCACCCCCCGCCCTCCGGCCCGGCCACTCCCCCCACACGGCAGAGCAGCGACGGTCTTGGTACCAGTCTACCCACTGTCTGTGTGTGCAGTGTGATTCGGTTTCGGGGCCTGGCGGGGTATCGGCCTGTCGGGGTTGCGAGTGAACGCCTGCAAAAGAAATCTGCTGCATTGCATTGCACACCGTAAAGGCGCCGCGACGACGACGACGACAGGTAGGGTGGCTAGGGTCACGTGCCAAAAATAGCAATCTAAGAGGAGCAACTCACCCCGCCCCGCCCGCTCCCCTTCCTCACAGCGGCTCGTCTTTCTAAAACCCTGAACCCCTCCTCCTCTCCTCTCCTCTCCTTGTCCGAGAGCCGCCTACTTGCAACCAGCATGCAGCCCCCCCCCCGCGCAGTGTGCCACTGCCAGCCCCTGCAACTCCGCCAACCTACCTATACCGCACATTGAAAACACAAGCACACTCAGGCACACAAACGGATCCCCCCTAGCCATCAAAATGACCCCCAGCCCCAACCCCCGCCCCCCCTCCCTCCGCTGTCCACCGCCGGATCCTCCGCATCACCCGAGCCCCTCCTGGAGTCAAAAGGGCCCACTGAAAAAAATCCCCGACACCCCAACCCCACACCAACAACACCGACGCTACGTCCTCTCTGTCAGCCCGTCAACCGCCAAATTTGGGCCAGTCATACTCACAATCCCCGTCTCAGTCTCAGCGCCGCCACCAGCACCAACCCCCATCGCCATCGCCCCCTTCACCAACTCCTTCCACTGCCCCCCCCATACTGATACACCGCAGGTGCCCCCACCCACCCACCTCGCACACCCCACCCCCGCACACCCACCCACCCAACACCCCACACCGTGTACCCCACACCTCGGGCATCCCAACCCAACCATACCCAACGCAACCCAACCCAACCTGACCTAAGCTGTCACCTAAGCTATAAGCTATAAGCTAAGCCGCGCTAACCCTGCGAACGGCACGCAAGGCAACCCTCTGTAATAACAAACCCTTCAGTGGGCTCCACTGAAACCCACGGCAACAAGTGCTGCCCCCTCCCACCCACCCCCCACACACACCTGCTGACAACAAGTGCCGGAAGCAGCATCAGCTGCAGCATCATCTTCATCTTCATCATCACCCCCGCCGTGCTGTTGCCCCTGCAACGCCATTCCTGCGAAAGGCGCGTCCCCCACCGCCAATATCGCCACATCGCCAGTCGCAATCGAAAGCTGTCCCCTCCCTGCCGCCCCTTCGGCCCAACCGCCGTGTCGGTGTCGTCGCCCGATGGGGGCTGCATCGAAAACACCGAGGGCCAGGCCCTCTCCACACCCCCTGCCCCCTTCGATGTCGTCTTTACTACCCCCTCCCTACCCCTCCCCCCCTCTGCCCCATCGCCCGCGCTCGTTTCCTCCCCATCTTTCGATAGCTCAACAGTCCATCAGTCAGTCAGTCAGTCAGTCAGGCAGGCAGTCAGTCAGTCGGTCGGTGCCGTCCGTCCGTCAGTCCTTCTTCTTGGGTCCGCTGCCGTACTGCTCGTCCACATCGGGTGCGCTCATGGGCAGCAGCGCGTAGTCGGCCTTCGTGGTCTGTTGTGTGGTTTCGGAGTGGGGGGGCAGGTGGTGGTGGTGATGAGGGGGGGGGGAGGAGGGGGAGGGCCAGCAGGTGAGGAACGCGTGCGGGCGGCGAGAGTGCATGTGTGTGTGTATGGGGCTAGCGAGTCGCGGCAGGTTCGCAAACCCCTCTGCGGCTGATGGGTCCCGTTTGCCGTTTGATGGGCCGCCTCAGAGCCGCTGCCTACCGAACTTCTCCCCAATCGAATCGGTCTCGTCTACCCCCCACCTCCCCCCTCCCTCCCTCCTGAACTTCGCCGACCCTTTCCCCCCCCCCCTTCCCCCCCCCCCCTCCCCCCCACACCCCCACACCCGCCCACCTGCGTCTTCTTCAGGTGTCTGTTCCTCAGCTCCTGCAGCGGGTGCAGGAGTGCCGGCTCCCGAATGTCGTGACACAGGTCCTCAATGTCCTCACTGCCCAACACGCCGTCGGGCGACAGGCGAGACTTGAGGATGTACAGGTCCATCCTGGCGGGGGGAGGGGGGTGGAGGATGTGCGTTTGTGTGTGTATGTGTATGGGGGGGGGGGAAGGGAGGGTAAAGAGAAGATACCGCGGAGATGTGTATGTGTATGTGTGTATGGGGGGAGGGAGGAGGGGAGGGATGGAGGGGGCCCCTTCCTCGAAGCACCTTTCCCCCCTAAGCCGCAAAATCTCCATTCCATTCCTAACTCCGCCCATGCTCTCCCCCCTCCGCGCCCTCCGCCGCCCTCTCGCCCCGTATCAGGCGCGGTCCCGGCCTCGCTACCTCACTTTGCAGACGGCGCGTAGTTGATTCGGACCTCGCTCTTTTCGTTCTTGAGGTAGGTGTTGAGTCGGGAGCCCCCCGCGGCGGCGCTGGTGGACTTGAACAGCTGGTAGGCGGTGTACCAGCCGATGCCGGGAACCGCCAACACCTGCAGGCAGCGGGGCAGCGGAGGAGGAGGAGGAGGTGGGGGGCGTGGGGCGGGTTGGGAAAGCCCTCCCTCACGACCCACAACAACCAATCAACCCTAAACTCCCTCTCCTCCAGCCACCAACCCTAAACCCTAAACCCTGAAACCCAAATCCCCCCTCCCGCCACAAAAGTTCCCACTCCCACTCCCCCCAAAACCCTTGACCCCCCGATAGCCCCCCTCTCTCCCTCCGTTCCCCTCCGCTGCGGTATCGTCTTCATTAGGCCCCCTTCCCCCCCAACACACCCACAGACCCACACCCATACCCAGATCCCTCCCCCCACGACCCCCCCCCGCCCCGCCCCCCCCCACTGGACACCGCCCCCCCAACTGACCTCCAGCCCAACTGCCACCGGCAGCATCACCCCCGCCACCGCCGCCTTGCCCACCGACTTGTAACAAAAGGTGGCGGTCAGCTGAGTGAGCTGGTCCTGAATCTCGTCGGGGGGGATGGTGGCGGGGTGGTGAACCACCAGCTGCAGGGGAAGAGGGGGGGGGGCAGAGAGGGGGAGGGGGGGGAGGGGTGTAAGAGGAAGGGGGGAGGTAGGGAGGCGGAGCACGAGGAGGAGGGGCTATCCACGTATACGCCGGAGCCCGAGAACGGTAACGCAAGAACAACGAGGTAAACTTGCAAGCAGCAGCAGGGGGGCGTTATCTACAAACCGAGATATTGTGGTGAGTCCGAGTTGAGCCGCCACGTGACGAGGACGAGACGAGACGAGACGTAATGGTGGATGCTGGAGATTCGCTGAGGCTGTTTTAGCTGACGCGTTGCTGGATTGGTCGGGAAAATGCGCCTGGGAATCCCCGAAGCCCTCAAGGAACCCAAGGACCCTGCCCCTGCTCGCGCTCGCTCTGCCGGCTGCCAATCTCCCTATCCCCCCCCCCGGTGTGTGTGCCCTATCCCCTGTCCTGAGGGGAAGTGACTCCGCTGAGAGGGGTTGCTGATACACCCTCGGAGGGCAATTTGCTGTCGCCCCACCCCACCCCACCCCCACTGGTCTGCACATGATCCGTACTGGTACGGCACCGTACGGCACCTTGTTGGCTTTCTTCGGAATGTTCTTCATGAGCCGCTCCTCCGCGTTCATGTTCTCCAAGATGGCCTGGCCGGCCCTTTGGTATGAGGGAGGGTGGGGGGAGGGGGGAAGGGGAGGGGAAGGGGAGAAAGGGGAGGTTAGGGGAGGGGAGGGCGATAAGCAGGACGGGGGGGGGGTCAAGAGTACGAACTGCAGCAAAGCGGACCGTCCAAGGGTTGGGCCGGGTGGGGGGGGAGGGGGAGGGGAGGTGGCACGTGGCAGGCGAGGTTAAAAAAAAAGCAACCAGACCCTTCCCACACCCCAAGCCCCCACACACTAACACACCCACACACACACGCCCACACCCACCCACGAACATACCAGCCATCCACCAGCATCCAAATCCGCCAGCCATCCACCATTCCCCATCCCGTCCCCGTCCCCGAGTGCACGACCATGTCTGCACCCACGTCTGGCTGTCGTGGCCCTTCGCCTCCCCCCACCCTTGCCCGCGCCCTTGCCCGTCCCCGCGTATCCCCGGACTCCCATACCCCCCCCCATTATACGCCCCACCCCCACCCTACCCCATCCCTCCCCAGCCCGCCCCCCCCAGCCTGCCTGACCGACTGGCAGTCTCACTTGTACATCTTAGCCGAGAAGTCTCCCTTGTCTTTGAGGCTGTGCCACATGTTGGAGAGGCCTTGTTGCACATTGGAGACACCCGCGGATACCTTGCCCAACACAGCTGAGGGGGGGGGGAGGGAGGGGAGGGGTGTGTGTGTTGGGGGGGGGGAGAGGGGTGGTAAGCAAAAAGAAATACCGCAGCGAAGGATGCAGGAGGGCAGGGATCCGAGGGCGGTGGTGGTGATGGTGGGTTTGAAGAGTGAATTTGCAAGAATGAAGGTGGTGGTGGGGGGGTTGGGGGGGTGGGAGTGGGGAGTGGGGGGAGTGGCGGCAGATGAAGGTGCGGCGGCGGATGGAGGGGCAGGGACAAGAGGAGGTGGGGACAAGAGACATGCAATACCCTCTTCCTCCCTCCCTTCCTTATTCCTTCACTACTCCGCCCTTCCCTTCCCTTCCCTTCCCTTCCCGGTGGCCAGCAAACCTTAGAGAAAGCAAACTGGGCAGCCGAAGCTCTGCGCCCAATCCGAAGCTCTGCGCCCGCACCCACCCACCCCGAACCCCACCCATCTACTTCGAACCCAGCCAGCCACCCCACCCCACCCCGCCCCACTCAACTACTCACACTACCACCCCCTCCACCCCCTCCACCCCCTCCACCCCCCCTCCACCCCCTCCACCCCTCCACCCCCCCTCCACCCCCTCCACACACTCACCACCACCCCCTCCACCCCCTCCACACACACTCACTGCTGGTGTCCTCGTCGTCCTTCCAATTCACCACCGGCAGAAACACCAGCCGGTCCTTGAACAGCGGCACCGCATACAGCAGCAGCTCGCGCTGGTTGCGATCAAAGCCCTCGCCGCCGCCGCTGCCAGCCACAAAGCTGGCGTCGCGGACGGCGCCGCCGCCGGGCGCGACGACGCCGCCGCCGTCGGAGGAGGAGGAGGCGGCGCCGCTGCGCGGCGCCGGCCTGGCTGCTGCTGTGGAGGAGGAGGAGGAGCCGGCGGTGAAGGAGGCGGAGGAGGGCGCGGGGGGGTTGGCGTTGCCGAAGGGGTCGAAGGGGTCGAAGACGGCGGAGGGCCCGCGATCGGCTCCGGCGGCGCGGTCGGCTCGTTGGAGGCCGGGCGGCTGTGGGAGTGGCAGGCAGGGGTGAGGGTTGGGGGGGTGTAGCGGGACGGGACGGGTAAGCGGCGCGGGGTTAGGGGGACGGGACTGCAGGGGACGGGACGGGACGGCTTTTCTTGGCCGAGGAGGGCGTGTATAGGGGCGGAGGGGAAAGGGAGGCACCAGACGAGCAGCGGACAAGCAGCGGACATGGCACCAGGACGGCATCAAGGACGTATCAATGTCTCACTGTGTGTGTGTGTGTGGTGAGATTGGAGCCTCATTTGGATCCTCCCTGACCAGGCCCACCTTGTGCTGTATCCCCGAGCCCCCTGACGCTGGCACAGAGACCGAAGACGCCATCCCGCCGCCACCGCCGCCTCCCGCCCCGGCCGCCGCGCCTCCTGCCCCCTCCGCCGCCTCCCGCATCGCCCGCTGCGCCATCAGCAAGTCATCGATGCCGTTGGTGCTCTGTGAATGGACGTTCCGTTGCAACGAGGAAGTGAACACCGACCCGTGGGTCGCGACCCCGCCGCCGCCGCCGCCGTTGCCCCAGCTCGGCGTGGCGCCGGGCGGCGGCGCGGCGGCGAAGGAACCCCAGGCGTTGCTGCCCGCGCTGGGGGCGGGGCCCGCAGCCCAGGGGTTGTTGTTGTTGGCGGCAGCGGCGGCGGCGGCGGAAGGGGAGGAGCTGGCGGCTCCGAAACCGCGCAGGATGTCGGAGAAGCTGCCAAAGGAGGGGAAGGCGGCCGGGGCTGCTTGCCGGCCGCTGCCACTGCCGCTGGTGGAGGCGGCGGCGTTGGAGGCTTCCCGGGCGGGGTCGGCGGGCTCCTGCGGCGTGGCAATGTTATTTTGTTAATGAGCGAACGGCGTCCGGCAATGAAAGGGCGAACGACAGGAGAGACATCCCCAGTGGAGTTGGAGGAGGCGCGTTCTCCTCGGCCTGGTGTGTGTTTTTTCTTTCTCCTTTCAGCTTTTCAATTCCTGCTCGCTCGAGGGTTTTCCCGGTTCCCGGCCCCAACCCGCCTTCGCCGTCGCCCCCCCCTTTCACCTTCACTACTTTCGACAGAGAGATCGAACCGCTGACGTCGCCGATTCCCTTCCCTTCCCTTTCCCCCGCCTCCGTTTCAGGGCCCGCTTGCTAACGCCGCCTCCGTCCCTTCGCTGCGGTGTCTTCCTTTGTTTGCCCCACCCCCGCCAAGCCCCTCTATCCTCCTCCTCCTCCTCCACCACCACCACCTCCATCACCACCACTGTTAAGGACGCGGGCCGTCCCCCTGCGCCACTACGACGACAGCACCCCCTCCCCCCTCTCCTTCTTGCAAATCACCCTTCAAACCCTCCTCCCCGTTTGTCCCTACCGGTCCCAACAGAAAGTCGAGCGGGTGCTGCGGCTGGCGGCCGTCGGAAGTCGCCACGGGGGGCTGCTGCGGCTGCTGCGGCTGCTGCTGTGCAGAGGACGAGGTCGCTGCAGGAAAGTCAAAGAAGGGGTCTGCTGGGAGGGCGGAGGTCGGGCGGAGGGAGGGGGGGTTGGGCAAAGGGCAGGGGGAAGAGGGAGGACGGGGGGTCAGGGAGTGATATGCTCCTTTATATAACAATGACTCAATGAGACACTGCGGACATGGGGGGGGGGAGCGGTCGGGCGGTGCGGATCTCGAAAAGGGGGGGGCGATCTCGAAAGGGGCGGCGAGGGGCTCAGGCGGGGCCCAGACAAACCCAACCACCCTAGCTTGGTGCGCGCGCTGCGTCGGCTTGAGGGGCCGTGGCCCGGAGGGGGGAGGGGGAGGTTGAGAGCGGCGTGCGGGGTTGGTGCGACACTTTACACACAGATTTAGTGCAAGTGTCATGTTGTCTGGTTGCTATCTCTTAAGGCCTGTGCCTGGAATAGGCGGGGCCTCTGACCTCTGGTCGGGACGGGAGTCACGGGACGAGCCGCCACCTTCACCCCGTGGCTGGTTGATCCACACAAAACACGCACATACACACAGTCTGACAGTCACACACACACACACACACACACACACACCTTGCGGCGACAGGGTTACGAGCTCCACGGCGGGCTGCGAGGGTGGGCCGTGGTTGCGTCCTCGCTGTCGCGCGGGGTTGCTGGGCTTGCATCGGGGCTCCGCGCTGTCGTCGCCCAGGTCAATCAGGTTGCCCACGCTGCCGCCCCTGGGGGCTGCGGGGGAGCTGGCGGAAGCTGCGATAGTGGCCTCCGCGCGGAAGCCGCTGCCGCCCCTGCGCTGCTGCACGCCCTGCTGCGTGCGGCTGCGAGAGGCGCTGGTGCTGGTCAGCACGGCCGCCGGGACGTCTGGCGCCAACGCGCCGCCTGGGAGGGAGTTTCAAAGGAGGAGGGAGGGATGAGGTGTGAGGGACTGAGGCGGAGACGGTGTCCGAAGCGAAATGAAAGGGCGGGGACATCGGTCCCGACGACAAGCATTCCGCTGCCAGCTCGGCGACAAAAGAAAGGGCTGTGAATAGATGAGCGCAGCAGGTTGCTTGTGTGTGTCTAGAGAGCGCCTTGGAAGCAAGTCTGGGAAGGGACGACGCAGCCTGTCATACCTACCGGCAATGAGACGCGCAGCAGCTGCCTCGTCCTCATCGTCTTCATTGATGCAGATCCGTGCATATGTATTAAACATTACGGCAAAATATTAAGAGAGCACTCTTCCTTTGGTCTAAACCGCTGTCCCGTTGAAGTCCCAGAAAACGCTCTCTCTTTGCCGCCTCACCAAAGTGGTACAGTATTATTTGCAGCGGCACGCTAAGGAAACTGTCGAGAAGTTGGACGGAGGTGGAGTCGATTAAGTCGTCTTACACGGCGAAAGTGTGTACGGTACATAAGCAATTCTGGGCTTTACCCGCAGGGATGTTACGGTACCAATACTTATTGCGAGACACGTTTTGAAATCAAAGCTCACGTCAAATCGCCACCCTCAATTTCACTCGGGAGGTATAACGACAGCGTCACGGTTGGTGATGACCCCCCGACGCCATTTTGAATCATCGGCGCTAGCATCGGTCCTGCTTCACAACGCAAAGCTATAAAACACATGCTAGGCTCAACTCGTGGGGATGCGTACGACGGCAAATTTGCCGTACAATCAACAAACCAGATAATCCTGCACCTGCAGCCGTCCCAGCCGAATCATATATGCACACACAAATCCGCTCATCGGCATCGTACCCCTATGCTGCGAGCAAGTCTACTCGCATAAGCCAAGACACGGCCCCTCGAGATCCCAATAGACCGCTGCAACTCCCAACAGGCGAGCGTGTTCCACGACGCCAATTCCACGCAACGCGGCCATGACGCAAGCTGACAGGCGCCATCCAAACCTAAGCCAATACGGAGAGCAGCTCCTAAACCAAACACATCACAACACAGAGTCCTCCAGCACCGCACGAGGTTAATGTACAAAGCTGCAGACGGCACCGGCACTGGCGCGCAGCGCCCCTACCCGCTACGGCCAGCCTGGAACAGCCCCCTACCAAAACCCAACCACCAGCAGCAGCAGCTGCCGCTGCTGCGCCGCTCAAGCCGTGTTCTACCAACATCATAAACACACACAGATCGACATATTCGCAGACGGGGAACGCGCTGCAGCGCGCACACCACACAGCTAGTGTAAACAATGATCTTGAGAAAGAAGAAATCGTGGTTACCTATCCGGTGCTAGCGCTAGCGAGAAACTGCTTGTGCTGTTCCATGCCGTGCCGCAGCAGCGATAGGTAAGCCCCTGTATCGAGCCGCCGCAGCACTGCAGCGGCCTGTAGAGAGCCCGCGGCAGAGCCTCGAGGCGCCGCGACGCAAAGATGCCCCTCCAGGTGGACCGCATTTCCCCCCGGACGACACATCCCACAAAAGAACAGCTCCCTCTGCTCCCTCTGCCTGCCTGAATGCCCCGACGCCCATCGGTGTCGCCCAGCGGCAAGCGCAAACAAATACTGATGCCGAATCCCAGCAGAGACGAACTCCCCTTTTGTGCTTTTCTTGAAAGCACACGAACAAACAAAAAAGAGCTGCTGGTACCAAGTGCCACGAACGTCGCAGAGGCCAACACGCAACAAACAACAACGGGCCACCAACATGCAACACGCGCCGTGCTGCCGCTGCCCGCGCGGGGTGGTCAAGTAGCCGCAGGGCCCGGGTCGGCTGCACACGGCTGATTGTGCTGCCGCCACCCACGGCGCGGCGTTTCTGCGCCCACAGGCCGTGGCCAGACGTATCCGCCATCCAGGCCAATGGCACGGCCAACCCAGCCGCAACGCCCCCGATCAATCCGACCGCCGTCGGCCGCATGGGCCCGCTCACAGTGCCCAAAAGCGCCGTCGGATGAGCTTTTGACGCCTCTCGCTTAGCCAGTTCACGGACCCGAATCTCAATTCCTCAATGTCCCAAAGGATTAACATACCTCGCGGCACGCAGACATCGCGTGTGCGGCTGGTGGTCGTCCGTGCCATGCGGGCGTCAGTGAGTTCGTGCCTTTCCCTACACGAGGGCGCATCGTAATCCACTTTCAGTGCCGAAACACCTGCCGATACGCGACCCTTTGACCCTCGCACCGCGCTAGCCAGCCAGCTAGCCCTGAGCGGCCCGCCCATGGGAGAGGCGCGCCACCGCGGGCTGCAGTCGCCGCCAACGCCCCCTGCCGCCACTACGAGCCCACGCAGCCGCCCCGGCGCAAGGACGGCGCTCTCCGCTGGCCGCTGCCTTCGACCGCGCCCTAAGTCGCCGGGACAGCGCCACCACCGCTTTCCCTCCCTGTCCCTCCTCGGATCTACGCGTCGCGCTTCCCCGCGGCTCCGCCAAAGAGGCTGCCCACCTCCTGCTCCATGCCCTCTGCCAGCTGCTTCGCCAGGCCCTGCAGGCTGGACAGCACGTCGGGGGAGGAGGAAGAGGAGCCCGCCGCGAAGCCGCTGCCGCTGCCGGCCTCGTCCAGCAGCCCCGATGATGTGCGGGGCGGCAACCCGCGGCGCAGCGTCACGTTAGCGGGGATGATGCCCTGGGGAGAAAAGTAGGCAGGGCAGGAACGAGCGGGGGACAGCCGTGTGAGTCGAAAGCTTCTAGCTCTACGTTTTCCTGTGAGCAGTTGGGAGCAGAAGCCCGTGCGAACGTCGGGCCCCCGCATGCAGCGACATCCCTCACTCCCTCTTCTCACCCCCCTCCCGAAATCCGTTACCCCTCCCCCTTAACCACACCACCCCGTTCGTCCCCACCGACTCCAACCCCGCCGACCCACCCGCAGCTCCAGCATCGCCTGCCTCGCCTCCTCCAGCTCGTTCCGCAGCGCCCTGACCTCATCCACCGCGCTGGTGAACTGGGTGCGCAGGCCGCTGCGCTCACTGGCCTCCAGCTCCATCCGCTTGTACTGTCTGGCCAGCTCAGCATCCTTGTCTGCCAGGAGTTGCTGAGAGGGCGGGAGCGGGGGCAAGACCGGGGTGAAGGATGAGACGGGAAGGAAAGGCAAGAGCGGGGCTCAAGGGAGGGAACGGGCTAAGGGAAAGGGAAGGGAGGGAAGGGAAGAAGGGGCTCGGGTCAAGGAATTCGACGTCGACCGACACGGGCGCACAACACGGTTCTCCCCTCGCCGCCAGAGCCATGACGCGCAGCTCGGCAGACAATCCCTCCCGCCTTGCCGCTTCCCGCCTGCACCCCGCGCAGGAGCACCGTTCAACGCGCCTCCGCGCGCCCACCTGCAGTGTCGAAACCTCCACCTGCATCTGTTTCGAGCGCATCCTCGATTCCTTGTACAGCACCTCGTACTGCTGCAGCTTGGCGACCGCCGACCGGGCCTCCTCCAGCTGCGCATTCAGTCGCTGTAGCTGCGCCAGGTCTTTACTCGTGTCCTTTACGTGCACCAGCTGCTGCGATATCGACGAGGTGCCAGGGGAAAAGGGAACACGACCATGAGGACGGATACGGGTATCGCCGAGCAGAGGAGTAAAAGCGGGCGCGCACGCACTCGCGCCGGACAGCGTCAAGCCGGGCGCACACCCGCACCACTGGGAAGCATGGCCACGGAGGGCGGCCTGGATCGGGATTCCCGCACCCCAGCAGGTCCACAGTACCGTACGCAGGACACAATTCAGGCAGGCCCGAGTTGCTGCCACGAAAGAGCAAAGCACAGCGTATCTAGCTGTGAGCCCGCCATGAGCTACTCGGTACCGGTACACATATCTCGATAAATATCTGCTGCGGCGCGCTGCAAGCCAGGCACTGCCCCGGTCCTCAAGCGGAAAGGTAATTCATTCAAAGGCTCCAAACACTCACTTGTGAGCTCGTATGTCCGTTGGACTGCGCGTGACCATTGCTGTGGTGCACCCCGTTGCCGTTCCCGTTGTAGCCACTCCCGGTACCGTTGTTGCTGGAATGGTGGTGGCTGCGACGAAATCAAAGGTATAATGTTGGTAGAAAAATTCACCAATAGCCCGCGAGCCCTGGGCCACGCACTATCACGCTAGCACAAGCTCCACCGAAGCGCCGCATTCAGACCGCGCTCACCTGTGCATATCGCGGTGTTTTGCATGCATTTCCCGGACTTCCTCTGGGTTGTTCGGGTCAAAGTAGAAGAACTTGAGCTGCTTGCTGTGCACCTGCGGAATTGCGCAAAGAGCTTTTGGCTTGTGGTTTCGCAGAATCGGGAGCAGCATATCAACACAAGCAGATATCTCAGAGGTACGCACGAGATGAACCAACCACCCACCTTCCCATTCCCATTAGCGCTTTCAGAGAGAGCGCTAACCCGTGGTAGCATGCGAGACCCTCGATGATGTATGCTCGTGCTTGATAAGCCCGATGTACAGGGCGCCTGCGAAAGGAACGGTGCACAGCTCAAACCCAAAGGTTGCGTCATTGCGTCACATCCGTGGGGCCAGCAGACGTGCCTGATGTGAGGCTTTGCCCATCACATGACTCCGAAACGGCTGCATCACGGCAGAGCACCGCCCTCGGCGGGTCTACAGATGTGGTTTCAATCGTCGTGTGCGGTGAATCTGATGAACTTGATTAAGACGTTGGACGGCCGCTTTTATATGGATTCAGGCGCAGCAGCTGTGGCCTCTGCATCGCCCGGGGCATGTGTGAGCTTGGATGGGACCTGGGACCCGGGCTCCAGGCTCCAGGGCGACTTCCTCATTGCATGGGCCGTGCAGGAAAACCTTGCACGCTTGCAGAGCCAAACTAACCAAACACAACCCTATTACAGCATCATCGTCGCACTCCAACAGTTAGCAATCGGAACCTATCGGCGCGACATAGGCAAGCCATTCCCCCAACCCTGCAGCCCCCCAAGCACAGCCTTCCAGTTGGGGCGCCCTTGCCTTGCTCATAGTAACCGTAGAAAGGCCCGCACGATGCGGCGAGGCCCGCGTTTCTGAGTTGGCGGTGTCCACACCCGCCATCGAGCGTGCCAGCCCAGCTCGGGCCGGTGTGCACATCACCTTGCCAGCTCGCAGCATCCAAACTCGCCACCAGTACTTCCATAGCAACTTCCATCGGCGCTGCTCGTCCGCTCTCCAAGGCGCGGCCAAGCGGCCCGAGCCTGAGCCCGAGCCCTGACAGCACAACGGACAAGGGCCGGAGCCGGAGCAGCAGCCACAGCCACAGCCTGACCAGCTCGCGGCCATGGATTCCAACGGCCTAAAAGCGGGACCGGCTGGCGCATCGGCGGCAGCAGCAGCAGCCGCCCTGGCGCCCGCTGGGCCGGAGGCTGCGACGGCGCCCACGGCAGCCGCGGCAGCCCCAACCACCCGCCCAAGCCAACCCCAGCAGCAACAGCCCGAGCGCCTCCCCACGCCGCGCACCCGCATCTACTACAACCCGGAGCTCTCCAAATTCAGCCTGGGCGAGGACCATCCCATGGTGCCCAACCGCCTGCACCTCACGCACCGACTGGCGGAGCTCTGGGGCCTCTTCGACGACCCTGCCGTACAAGTCGTACGGGAATACCCGCCCGCCACCACCGACCAGCTCCGCCGCTTCCATACCGACGAGTATATTGCCTTTCTGGAGTACCTCGACACGCTCGACCTGGAGAACATGAGCGTGGAGCAGCAGCAGGAGCTATTGGGAGAAGACCTGGCGCTGTTTGGGCTGTCGGTGTGCAGGCCGCCGGCGCCGCCAGGCGCCGGCGAGGAGGAGCCCGCGCCGCCGGCGGCGGCGGCTGCGCCGCCGCCGCCGGCGCGCCGGCAGGCGCCGCCGGCGGCGGCGCCGCGGGCGCCGCCGCCGCCGCGGCCCAGGCCCGAGCAGCAGGCGAATGTGGGTCGGAGCGGGTTGCAGCAGAACCAGCAGAACCAGCCTGTGGTGAAGGCAGAGGCGGTCAAGGCGGAGGCCAAGCCGGCGGAGGACATCAACAACGTCTACGTGCCGCCGCAGCTCTTCGCGCTGGCGACGCAGCTGCTGTCGAAGCTGGCGCCGTCGGGCAACAACTCGTTGACGCCGGCGCAGCAGGCGCAGCTCATTATGTATTTACGGCAGCAACAGATGCAAATGCAGGCCAGGAACGCGGCGGCGGCGCCGCCGGCGGGGGCCGCCGCGGCGGCGGCGCGGGGACCCGCCGCCGCGGGCGGCGGCGCCGCCGCCGCCGGCGGCGGCGCGCGGCCGGCGCTGACGATGGTGCGGCCGGGGCAGGTAACGGCGCCAGGGAAAGCCGGCGGGAGCGCCGCCACCGGCGGCGGCGGTGGCGGCGGCGGCGGGGGCTCGAAGAAGCGCAAGGCGGAGAGCGGTGGCGGCGGCAAGGGTAAGGGCGGCGGCAGCAACAAGAAATCGAAGAAGAAGAAGCGGCGGTCCTACTCTGACGACGATGATGACGATGAGGCGGAGATTTCGGACGAGGATGACGATCCGTCGGGCGGCGGCGCCGCCGCCGCCGCGGCGGCGGCGGAGGCGGCGGCAGCGGGTGGCGGCGCCGGCGCCGCCGCCGGGCACTCGCGGCCGTCGCGTCAGGCCGCGACGGCGGTGGCGGCGCTGACGAATGCGGTGCGAAAGACGGAGGCGGAGGAGAGCGACGACGACGACAGCGAAGACGAGGAGGACGAGGATGACGACGACGAGGGCGGCGACTGCCCCATATTTCCCGGTCTGCTGAGATACGTGGGGCTGCAGGTGGGGGTGGCTGGATGGATCACAGGGATGGATGGATGGATGGGTAAGGTGAGGGGCACAACACAGGCCAAGTACGGTGGGCAGGCTGACCTGGCTGCAACATAGGACGACGGCGGTGGGCCGGGTTGTTATCCACGTAAACGCCGGAGCCCGTGAACGGTATCGAATCAGAAATCATCCTAGGGCCGGGGGGGGCGCCGGAGTGACAGCTGCGGGGGCCTGGCGGCGCCCCGGGTGGTGGTGGTGGTGGTGTTGAAGGAGGGTAAGAGAGGCGAGGTGAACCCCATGGAAAGCAACCGGGGTGGCGCTGGCGACGCTGGTGGCGAACGGGCCTCAAACAGTGGCTGCCAGGTTGCCTACTTAGGCTGTCATACCGGTACTACGCTACACCTAAACCGCCACCCCACCAACCCACACTGCCGACGCCGCCGCTGCCGCCCCGACTGGCTGCCCCCCCGCCCCAGGCCGCCGGCAGCATCTTGGCGGCGCGCGACCTGGCGTCGGGGTTGTGCGACGTTGCCGTACACTGGGGCGGCGGCATGCATCATGGCATGCCGTACAGGGCCTTTGGGTTCTGTTACGTCAACGACCTGGTGCTGGCAGTCCTGGAGCTGATGCAGGGATGCGGCAGGGTGCTGTACATTGGTGGGTACGGGAAGCAGTACAGAGCGTGTACGGCAGATGCGGTGTGGGTACGGCGCAGTTGAGTGTTTGGGTGCACTTCGGGGGCAGCGGGCGGTGTCACACGGGAGGAAAGCGGGGCGGGGAGGGGGGACGGGGGGTGATGGAGGGTGCTGCGAAGGCCGGCTGGAGGGCCTAGTAGTAGCAACGTCGCCGCGGAAGGGCGGGCTGGGGCCTGGGGGGGAGGGGAGGTCGTGGCCTCCTGGGCGACCTGTGTGCTTTTGTTTCGCCGCACCGCGGGCACACCGCCGCAGCTGGCAGCTCCTCCCACCACGTAGCTGTCCGAACCCCTGGAGCCGGTGGAATGCGCCCACACATGCCTTGAGACGTGCCGTATTCTGTACTGCATGGGGTTGTACTGCACTAGGTGTGTTGCACGGGGGTGTACTTCATAAGGGTGTACTGCACGGGGTGTACTGCACTGGGTGGTACTGCAGGGGGGTGTACTGCACGGGGGTGTACTGGCGAGGCGCCCTCCCCCTCCCCTTTCCCCTTCCCCCCGTTTGGCTGGCTGGCTGGCTGGCTGCTGCAAAAACCAATGCCATCACCACCATGGTGCTTTTCTTCACTCTTGGAACCTGCTCCCGTCCACCCTTTCCTTGACCGCGCTGGTATCGTCATCGTCGCGGTGGTGGTGGTGGTGGTGGTGGTGGTGGTGCAGACATTGACGTGCACCACGGGGACGGCGTGGAGACGGCCTTCAAGCGCAGCGAAAAGGTGCGGGCGGGGTCCGGAAGGACGGACGGGGGCCAGCTGGTCTGTCCTTGCAAACAACCTGCCTTCACCACCCCCTCCCCCGGCGTGCGTTGCGTTGGGGGTTCGGCGGCTAGTCGGGGAGGGAGTCGGCACATCCGTCCCGCTCCTGCCGCCGCACCGCACTGCTCCTGCCACCGCCACCACACCGCACCGCTGCCACCGCCGCCCCCCCCCCCCGCTCCCGCTCCTGCTCCCGCCGCCTCAGGTCATGTCCATCAGCTTGCACAAGTGGGACGATGGGCGCATGCAGGCCTCCATCGACACCCTCAACCACGGCAAGCCCCAGCGGCCCGTCTTCTTCCCGGGGACGGGCAAGAAGAACGACCTGGGGGAGGGCGGGGGCAAGTGAGTCGGAGCCGGCCGGCCGGGGGGGCTCGTTAGGGGGGCAGGGCGGGGGCAAGTGAGTCGGAGCCGGCCGGCCGGGGGGGCTCGTTAGGGGGGCAGGGCGCGGCAGCGGCGGCGACGGCGGCGGCGTGCGTTGCGCCAGGGGAGGGGGGGAGGGAGGAGGGGGGGGCGCTGGGATGGGTGCGGGCGGCGCTAGGCGCGGTTGGGAGGGGGGAAGGTGGAGGGGGCGGGGGGCGTGTTGTGACTTGCGCCGGGAGGTCCGGCGTCGTGGGGGGAGGTGGAATGAGCGAGCGGGAAGAGAGCCTGGAAAGGCGAGGTGGGATGGGGCAGAGCACTCCTTCATGTGGATTGCTTAGTTGCGCAATGGGCGTTGACGGCGTGGACGGCGAGGGAGGGAGGGAGGGAGGGAGGGAGGGAGGGGCCGCCGAGCGGCACTGCGCGGCCGATCGGTTGGGTTGCTGCGAAAAGGAAAGGAAAGCCGAGCCGCGTTGCCCGAGCCGAGCCCAACCGAGGCGCGTTTCCGAAGCGCAACTGAGGCGCACTGAGGAGACGGGAGGCTTTGCTGAAGCCGAGCCGAGGGGGCAGGCCCCCCGGGGGGCGGGGACGCAGCCAGCCCACTGCCACCGCGGCCGCGCACCCCCCCCCCCAGGCAGCCACCCGCCCGGACTGCCGCCGCGACTGAGCGGCCCACCCACACATCCTTCCTTCCTTTCCTCCCTTACTTCCTCTCTTGTGGCGGGTGGCCGTGTGCGTGTGTTTGTACACACGCACACGGGGCCAATGTGTACCGACGGCATATCCCGATACCCGCCCGCCCGCCCGCGCGCCAGGCCCCCCTCACCCATCTTCCCATCGTGTGCCGTATGCATACCCACACCGACAGCTGTGTGTCGTACCCGTACCCGTGTCGTACACAGGTACTACACGGTCAACGTCCCGCTGCAGGACGACATCACCGACGACTCGTACTTCAACGTGTACAAGGCCGTCGTCAAGACGGCCTTTGAGCGATTTATGCCGCAGGTGGGTTGGGTGAGGGGGCAGCGAGGTGCGGTGCGGTGAGGTGGCAAAGCGAGGACCCCACCCTCACCCCGCCGCGTTGCCTCGCTTCCCGCACTCCGCTTCCCGCACTCCACCCCGCCGGTGGAGACACGCACCACCGTTGCCCCGCACGAACGCACACACGCCCACCCACGTCGAGGACGAGTGCCACTGACGCCGCACCCACCCACCCACCAACACACCTACCCCGCATGGTCCCGCGCGCCCGCTGCCCGCCGCCCGCCGTGCTGCTCTGCAGGCGGTGGTTCTGCAGTGCGGCTGTGACAGCGTGGCGGGCGACAAGCTGGGCCGCTTCAACCTCTCCATACGCGGACACTCCAGGTAGGGGTCGCTGATGATAAGGTGGTGGAGCTGGGTGGGGTGGGGTCGCGGAGGGTTTTTGAACCGTCACCCTTCGCTGCGGGAAGGTTTCCCCAGCCCCTGCCTGGGCTCGCCCCAAGGTTATCGACGGTGATCTTGGTGCCTGTCCGTGACTGGCTGGCTGGCTGGCTGGCTGCAACACCACCAGGGGTGGTGGTGGTGGTGATGGTACCGGTGTTTCGCAACGCGCGCTCACGACTGCAACAACGCCCCCCACCCCCCGCGGTCCCCTGCCGCTGGGTTCTGGGTCCGTTCGCTAACGCCGTCTCCTTCTCCGCTGCGGTATTTTCTTTTTACCCGCCTGCCAGGTGTGTGGAGCTGGTCCGGGACCTGTGCCGCAGCGGTGGGCTGGAGGGGGGCGCAGCCCCCGCCCCTGGCGGCCCCAGCGGCGGCCCCAGCGGCGGCCCCAGCGGCGGCGGCCGCAGCGGCTCCGCGTGGCGTATCCCGCTGCTTGTAACTGGCGGCGGCGGCTACACCCCCCCTCTGGTGGCTCGGTGTTGGGCGCTGGAGACGGCGGTGCTGCTGGGGAGGACGCTGGGGGAGCACATGCCTCCGGAGGTGGCGGAGGCGGAGGACCTCACGGAACTGGGGCCGTCGTACTTCAAGTGAGTGCTGAGTACTGAGGGGGTGGGTGCCGTACAACACTGTACGGCGGTTGGGTTGGGAGACAGTATTTGCTCATGGCGGTTGATGGGTAGGGTGAGGGGGTGAGAGAGGGGTGAGGTCGGGTGTGTTGGGGGTGGATGTGGGGGGGGGAGAGAAAGGAACGGGTTATAGGGTTTTGGTTGGGGCGGCAGCGGGAGGCAGCGGCGGGCGTGCGGTTGCGTGGTGGTGTGGGAGCCGCATTGATGATCGATGCATCTTGCACGAGGCGCGGGAGGGGGGGTACGGGAATGCCGTCCGTGAAGTGACACTATTGGCCCAATAGCCGATGACGTGGGCGTGTTTGGGGTGTGTTTGACGAGTGGGGATGTGGATGGGATGTGTGTTGGATATGCGGGCGGCGGATTCACTGATCGACTCTCCTGCGGGAGTTGCTGGTCCCTCTGCCCTGACCGTGCTCTGCCGTGCCGTACTGTCGTACAAACCCGCAGGGAGGCGGGTCTCTCCCGGCCGCCCACCTCCAACTACCAGATGTGTCTGGACACGATCATGCTGCCGCACCTACGTAAGTAGTGATAGTACGGCATTGTACGGCAATACGGCGGGCGGGACCTTGGGGGGTGTTTTCGATAAGAGCAGAGGCGGCAGCGCGGGGTTCAACGGTTCCCGCGTGTTTATGGCGCCTGCCGGCCGGCCGGCCGGGTATGCAGTTTTGTTGACGCGAGTAGGGGTTCTGTGGGAAGAGGGAGTACGGTTAGTAGAACAGCTTCTATGTCCCGAGGGGCGGTAAGAAGAAAGATACCGCAGCGAAGGGACGGAGACTGCGTTAGGAAGGGGGGGAGGGAAGGCGCGATCCCTCGAGAGAGGGAGCGAGAGGGCCCCTCCCCTCCCCTCCCCTCTCTGCCCTGCTGCCCTCTCGGGGCCCCCGCTCGCTCGCATATGTGCCGCGCGCCCCTCTGCCTCCCCATCGCCCACCTACCTGCAACCGCAACCCCCTCTCCCACCACCACGCCGTCTCCGTTCCTGCGCTGCGGTGTCTTCCGCCTCTTACCACTCCACCCCCCGCTGGACTGACAGACCTCCTCCTCACCCCCCACCCACCCACCCCCACCACCCACCTTTGCACCGACTCCGACCCTGACCCTGACTCCGACCCCGACCCCGACCCCGACCCCTGGGTCGCAGACAAGCAAATGGACTCGGACTACAGCCTGTCTCGGCTGGCAGGTGGGCCTGGGCTGGGCTGGGAAGGAAAGGGAAGGGAGGGCGAAAGGAAGTAGAGGGGAAAGAGCACGAACCGCAGATAGCGAGAGGAAACGGAGGTGACGTTGGCGAACGGAACCAGCCAGGAGGGCGAGGGCGGGGGTTCATCCTTTGTTTGGGTGCGTGTGTGTATGTGTACTCATCGCCCCCCCTCCCCCCTCCTCCCCCCACCCCCCCCTCCTCCACTCCCCACTCCGCAGCCTACCTCACCTCCAATATGCAGCGAATCGTCATCCGAGACGGACCCACCGCCGCCGCCGCCACTGCCACCGCCGCCGCCGCTGCGCCCGGAGGCGAGGACGGCTCCGCCGCCGCCGCGGCCGCCGACGGGGCTGCGGCCGCTGGCAAGGAGGGCGGCGAGGCCGGCAAGGACGGCGCCGCCGCCGCTTCCAAGGTAGCGGCTCCCGCCGCCCCCGCTCCCGCCGCCCCCAAGGGCAAATCCCGCAAGGCGGCCGCCGCCAGTGGACCGGGTGTGCCTGACCCTCTGAAGCACCTGACGGCACCGACTGGCTACCCGGATGCAGAGGAGTACATCCAGGTACGTATGTGTGGGGGCATGGGTGTGGGTGTATGTGTGCGTAGGTCCGGAAGGAGGGCTGCCAGGGGCTGTGACTGCTCGCGCGCGAAGGGCAGCGCACCGCCCGGCCGCCGCCACGTGACACCAAGGGGGGAGGAGAGGGTCCGTTACGGCTTTGGCAGCCTGGTGCCTGAGTCGTTGCCGCTGCCCCTTCCCCATTACCCGCTCTCGGCTCCCCGACTGCACCGCCGCCGCCGCCGCCGCTGCACCCCCTCCCCGCCTGTTCCGTCCGCAGGACCAAAAGCAGCGCATCGCGGAAGGCGCGGCCTGGGCTGCCAAGATGCCGCCGCCGCCAGCCGCAAAGGGCGGCCGCAAGGGTTCGGCGGCCGCGGCGGCCGGCGGAGCCAAGGCCGGCGCCGCCGCCGCCGCCGCCGCCGGAGGCGGCGGCGGCGCTGGCGGCGGCAAGACCGCCCCGCCGGCGGCGGCGACGGCGGCCGGCGCCAAGAGCGGGTCGGCGGCCGGTGGCGGCGGCGCCGCGGCGGCGGGCGGCAAGGCCGCCGCCGCCGCGGCAGCTCCCGAGGCGACCCCCGCCGGCGGGGCGGCGATTGCGCAGCTCGCCACGTTCCTGCCGGTGCAGGTCCCGGGCGTGCCGCTGATCAGGACGTACCAGCCGAAGAGCGCCGCCACCGCCGCCGCCGCCGCCGCCGCGGCAACAGCACCGCCCGTTGCCGCGGCGGCGCCGGCCGCAGCCCGGGCGGCCGCGGGCGGGCAGTGAGAAGAGCGCCAGGGTGCACCGTAGCGCCCAGGGCGCCATGAGTGTGCCACGTCACGGCGTCGTCGTCGTCGTCCATGGTCGCCGCAACCCAGTAAGGGGGGCGGGGGCCCAACGGTAGCGGCAATCACATCAACTGCCGCGGGGGCCCGCTGGCAGCGGGAGCAGCAGGCTGTGCATCGCAGCAGCAGCAGCAGCAACAGCAGCGGCGGCAGCAGCAGCAAGCCGTGCGTCGAACCGGGGCTCGAGAGCGCAGGCGCGGGGTGCGCGGGACGAGTCCTGAACGCGGCCCGAACGCGGGGTGCCAGGCTGCTACCGTATACGGTTGAGCTACCTGGGAAGGAAGCAGGGTGCTCTGTTTGGGGGGGAGGGTTGCTCGGAATGGTTCTCTGCCCGCAAGACGGCAGTTTCTGCG
This sequence comes from Pleodorina starrii, assembly GCA_030267565.1. Lineage (NCBI taxonomy): Eukaryota > Viridiplantae > Chlorophyta > Chlorophyceae > Chlamydomonadales > Volvocaceae > Pleodorina > Pleodorina starrii. The sequence goes on along the minus strand of BRXU01000005.1, from coordinate 3,196,949 downwards.
GCTGTGGGAAACGGAGGGAGCCCCCTGGAAGGGTTGTGAGAGGTGGTTGGGGGGAAGGGCGGGGATGTGGCGCCAGGGCGGGTGGGAAGGGGAAGGGAGAGCATAGGAGTCCAGGAGAGTAACAGGTGAACTGGTGCTGGTAATGGTAGCACCAGGCGGTTGCTAGCCAGGCAGCCAGCCGGGCAGCATTCAGTGGCCCCGTGCCTCCACCGCAAGGCACGGCAGGCTGGCTGACAGCACCCATTCACCAGGCTAGGCTGCTTGCGGGCAGATTCAGCCAGGCGGGTGGTCGAGGCGGGTGGTCGAGGCGGGTGGCCGAGGCGCGGAGGGTTGTTCGGCCCAAAGGGGTGGGTGGTGAGGCGGCCTGGCGCGGGAGGCAGTTCGCAGGGGAGGCCAAATGCAGGGAGGGAGGGCTAATGGGTGGATGTGCGCGCCGGGCCGCGTGTGTTCGTGTCCGTGCTCGTGCCCGTGTGTGCGTGCGTGCGTGCGTTCATGACATTCCCAGTCTCTCGTCTGCGGGGTTTGACTCTTGATGTGTTTGACTCGATGCGTATGATTGGCTGCCTGGTGAAGGGAGGTGAACGAGGCTTTGTTAAGTGAAGGGAGGTAGGAGAGGTGGTGGAAACGGCGGTGACCGAATACGGTAGGGGACCGACCATATATCGACGGGAGCCGCCGCCGCTCCGGAACCTGGCACGGGGGGCACGAGGCGTGGGGACGGGTGTGGAATCGGCGCAACTTGGGGTGGGGATGATGCATAACTTTCGGTCGATGCGCAATGTGGGGTGTCGCAGTGGTCTGCTGGGCTGGGTTTGCCGTGCGGGTGCGGGTGCGGGTGGGGGGTGCGGGTGCGGGTGGGCGAAGGTAGGGAGGCGCTGGGGTGTGTGTGTGGACGGGGGCTGCTGACCGGTCGCATGCCGCCCCCCACCCCTGGGGCGCGCTTTGGCAGCGCTTCGGCAGGGCACAGCCGTTGTTGCGGCGTGGAGGGACGTGTTTGTGTGCGTGTGTGTGTGTTTGTAACTGGGAAGGAGCTTTGGTGATGTATGGCAGGATGCTGTCTGCTGCCCCGCGGATGCATCAACACATGTGTATCCGTAGGGCTCTCGTCCGGGAAGGGGAGGCCTGTTGGGGGGGGGGAGAGGATGTAGGGCTGAATGCGTGAGTGTGGGGGGGAGGGGCCCTGCCAGGCGGCAGGCGCCGTCTTCTCCCAACTGGCTTTGACGCGGAAGCATTGGCGGGTGCTTTGGTTTGGGAGGTGTGCGTCGACGTCGGCATCGGCGGCCGGCGGGGCTTGAGCCGGCATTGGAGCGCCGCGTGCGAGGGAGCTACGGCAACTGGTGTCGATCCAGGAAGGGGTCTCGTGGTTCTCTCTCACGGCGGGAGCCTGGAGGATGGGCTCGTGGGCTCCTTTTTATCTGGAGGATTGCAGTGGACAGTGGAGGTGCTGGCTGACTGGCTGGCTGGTAGAGTGTGCAGTTTTGCGCGCGGCGTCGTGCGCCCTGCCTTATATGCCCAGCAAGGGGCGCTTGTTACCTTACCTCGAATTTTGGTGGACGAGATGCCAGAGGGGCGGCTCGCGCCAGCGCGCGAAAGTACGGAGTTGCCAGTTCTGAATACGGTAGTCGGCGACGATCACATCATGGTTTTGACCCCGACATGAGGTTGCGTCGACCACCTCGCTTTTCACCCCCCCTTGGCACACCCCCAGCCCACCACACACACACCACCCCCCACCGGCCCTCACACACACACGCAGTCGCAAGGGACACATGCCACGGCCCGGGCCCGGCCTTTCGTCCGACCCCGTGGCGAGTTCCCTCTGCAGAGAACAGCGCCGCCCGTGGAGAACCAGACTTGTGTTTCCACAAGCAGAGCAGAGCGCAGCAGTGCGCGGCGGAAAGGAAAAGAGAAGGGAAGGTTAGAAGAAGATACTGTAGCGAAAGGAGGAGGGGGGGCCAGACGCGTCGCACGATCATCATCATCGGCATCGTCAGGGAAGGGCGGCGCACGTCGTGTGTATGATCCACAGATGTTGCTCGTCCCGTCCATCCAAGATGTGCCGTACGAGTGGTCCAACTGCCACCCCCCCTCCAAAACCCATCCCATGCTCTGCTCTGCCGCACACAGCTCGGGACAGGATCACTTTTGCGCCTTCATAAATAAACAACTATACTTCAGAAGTACGGCGCAGTAGTACTGCGCGCAAGGTCCGGGTCGACCAGCCAGCCAGCCAGAGCAGACACAGACAGACAGTCAGACAAACCGGAGCGCGCTCCCGCTCCCGCTGCAACTGCAACTGCAGCTGCAGCTGCGTCCACAATCCGTGCAAGTCTCGTTGGGAAGGGGGATGGGAAGGGGAGTGAGCCGCATCAGGCTTCGTCCCCCTCCCCCTCCCCCTCCCGGCGGCTCAGCACCAGCCGCAGCCGCGCCAGCTTGGTCACCACCGCCACCCGGGTGAGCGCCGCGGTGCGGGCCGCTAGACTGCCGCTGCCGCCGTTGCAGCTGCTGCTGATGCCACTGCCCTTCCCCTCCCCCTCCGCCGCCGCCGCCGCCGCCGCCGGTCCCACCCCCATGTCCGGGTGTAGAGCCACCCGGTAGCGGCTCAGCAGCAGGGCGACTGTGGCGCGGACCACCGTGATGCCGAAGTTCTGTGGGTTGCGGGAGGTTCGGGGTTGGGGTGGGTGGGTAGGGAGAATAAAGATGAACGGATGGGGGGGGAGGCGATGGGGGGTGGGTGTGGGGGTGGGTGTGAGGGGGGATTTCTCGAGGGGAGGTTACCCACGTGTGGTATTGGCCGGAGCCCGTCAACGGTAACGGAGGGGGGGACGGCGAGTGTGTGGGCGCAGGGTCAAGTCGGGGCGGGCGGTGGGCGGTGGGCGGTCCGGTCCACGGGTATGCGGGGCGGGTGGGCCTGTCCCAAGCGCGGACGGACGGTTCCAAATGCCGAATTCGTGGCTGCGGCCGTGGTGGTGGTTGTGGTGCCGCTCTTTCCAGGGGTCGGCTGATCACGGGGGACTCGGCTCCACGCGCGTCCGGGTGCGGGTTCGGGTGGGTCTGTGCAGACATGCGCCGGCGGCTGTGTGTGTATGTGGTTTGTATGGGTTTTGCCCCCCCCCTCCACCCCGTCCTCCCCCGCACCTGCCCCACACAGTTCTTGGGCCCCTCCCCGAACGGCATGAAGCGGCGGGGGGCAGGGCCCTCCTCGGCAGCGGGGCCGGGGCCGGGGACACGCCCCGCTTGGCCCTGTCGCTGGCGGCTCTGTCCCGGCTGCTGCTCCGAAACCACCCGGTCCCCGGTCGGCCGGGCCAGCGCGCAGTGCGGGTCATCCAGCCAGCGCTCCAGTCTGAGGGAGAGGCGGAGGAGGAGGAGAGGAGAATGAAGGGGGTAATCCGAGGATAGGTCGGGAGGAAGGGGGAAGGCGAGGAGAGGAGAGGACGCGAGAGGGGCTGGGGCAGGGGTAAGAAACACGCTGTCAGTAGCCGCAGCGACGGAGGAACGGCGGCGGCCAACGGACAACCCCAGTCAACAGTGGAGAGGGGTCAGACGGGCCGCGGATGGACAGCGGGGGTGGGGTGGGGGGGAGGGGCGCGGGGCGTGGGAGGAGGAGGCGGGAAGCGAGGGGTCGCGCGTGAAGGGGCAGTGCCTTCGAAGGCGGCGCCTTCTCGTCAACGCACGCGCCTGCTCGTCGAAACGCACGTCTTGTGCATCCCTTGTCATCATTATCATCGGCATCATGACATGCTGTGGCTGGTCGGTGCACTGCAGCACTGCAGCACCTGCAGCACCGCGGCTCATGTACTGCTCATTTGCTCATTCGCTCATCTACTGCTCATTCGCTGGCGGCTCATCTCAATGCGTTCGACACTCATGGGCGGGGTGTTGGGGGAGGGGGGCGCTGCGTCACCTGAATTCCTCGGGCTGCTCCCAGTTGTCCTCCGACATGTGCAGTCCATACACCAGGGGCCACAGCACCACCCCGGGGGGCAGTGTCAGGCCACCCAGGCGGACGGGGTGGTCGGGGCTGGTCCTGGAGGGGAGGGTGGGTGGGGGGGTGGGGGGGTGGGGGGGAGTGGGACGGGTTGGGCGCGGGGGAGCGCGGGGGAACGGGAGGGAAGCGAGAGAGAGGGTGTTAGCAGGGGCAGGTCGTGTACGACTACTCTGGGGAGAAAGGACACCGGATGGGAAAGGCTCCAGGCGGCTGGGGTGGAGGCAGTAGCGGAAAGGAGGGAGGGAGGGAGGGTGGGCGGGTGTTTTCTGCCAACGGGCAGCAGCCCTGCATGTGTGTGAAAACGTGGAACACCACCACCCCCCACCCCCACCCCCACCCCACCATCACCACCACGCCACTCCTTGCGAATCGCCCCCAGAACCCCCGCCCTAGCACTCCCACTCCCACACCCCCTCCCCCGCCCCCCTGTCCCTCTCCCCCCTCCTATGCCCCCCCAGCACGCCCCCCCCCCCTCCCACGCCCCCCCTCCCAGACTCCTCCCCCGCCCCCCCCACCCCCCCCACACCTCTCCGCCGACACAGCGGTGCTCGGATACAGCCGCATGGTCTCATTGATGAAGGCATTCAGCAGCGGCAGTCGGGCCAACTCATCGGGGCCGGGAGCGACCCGCGGGTCCAGCCGCACAGCGCCCCCTGTGCCTCTGCCTTTGCCTCCACCCGCCGCCTCCGAGGGCTCCGCGGCCCTCCCCCTCCCCCTCGCCTCCTGCGCCTCCCGCTCCTCCTCCCGCTGCTCCGGAACCACTGCGCCCCGCCCAAACACCCCGGCTGCCCTCAGCTCCGCCGCTACTCGCTCCTGCTGCTGCGGATGGAGCGATGCGGCGTAGCTGCGGGTGACAGGGGGAGGGGGCGGGGGTTGCAGCAGGAGTGAGGTGTGAGGAAGAGGGGGAGGGGGAGGGAAGAGGGGGCGGGGGTTGCGGCGGGAGGGAGGTGTGAGGCGGGGAGGTGTCAGGGGGATGCAGCAGGAGTGAGGTGGCGCAGGAGGGTGGGCGAGGTGCTGTGAGGGCGCCGGGAGAGGAGCGCTGGGAAGGAAGCTGGGTGTGAGTGAGGAGCCGTGGAGGGGTGGGGTGGGATGCGGTGGGGTGGGGTGCGAGCGGGAAGGGGGGCTCGACAAGGGTCTTGGCGAGGAAGGAGGTGTGGCCAGCAGCAGCAGCAGGGGAGGAGGTTCAACGTCTGGAGGTATGCGTATCCCTTTCCCCCTCCTCTCTTCCCCCCCCCGTCTCCTTCTCCGCTGCGAAATTCTCTTTATATTCCCCTCCCCCCCCCAAAAAAGAGGTGACTCACAGGCACCAGCCTACGGTGGATGCGGTGGTGTCGAAACCCGCCGTGGTGTACATGCCGACTGCAGTGGAAAGGAAAGGAGAGGGGAGGGGAGGAGGGAGCGGGAAGGGGGGTCAAGGTAGAGCAGGTGGGCAGGGTGGAGAAGCGACCGAAGGGCCAGGAGTGCACGGCAAGGAGGAGGAGGAGGAGGAGGAGGAGGAGGTCGGGGGGGGAGGCAAGGGGCCGGGGGGATATGGGCAAGGCGGTCCCCGGGGGGCGGGGGGTGGATGCAGACGTACGCAGCCAGCCAGCCAGCAGGGGCAGACGGGCGGGTGGGCGGGGCCCAGGGAGCCCCACCCACCTGCCTATCCCCACCACCTCCCCACCTCCCCACCAGCCCACCCCACCCCGCACCACCACCCACCTTCCGGGTGCAGCTGTGTGGGGCTCAGTTTGCGGCCGGTGGTGGGGTGTCTCAGTCGGTGCAGACAGGCCCACAGCAGGGTGTTGTCAGGGGAGGGGTCGGGCCTGCGGAAGCGCGTCGGGAGGGGGGGGAGGAGGGGGTTCGGCGAGAGACTCGCCATCGGGGGAGGGGGTTATCCGCGTGGAGAGGGGAGGGGGGGAGGGGAGGGAGGGGGAGAGGGGTACATAAAGATGAAACCGTGCCGAGAATCGCCGTCGGGGGTTTATCCACGTCGGGGGGGGGTTGAAGAGTCGGGGGGTGGGGTGGGTGAGGACGGCGGAAAGGGGGCAGCGTGGAGCGGGGAGGGGAGGGGGGTCAACACCCAAAGATAATGCAGGCGGGGCGGGGCGGGACGGGGCGGGACGGGGCGGGGTGGGGCGGGGCGCAGTTCAAAACAGTGGGCCCGGGGCCGGGGGTCTTCGCGAGGGCGCCGGACGGTGACGGTGACGGGGGGCTCGCTGGAAGGAAGGAAACGAACACTACGTATGTATGTGTATTACAAGCTCGAGAGCTCATAAGGCCCAGACGAGCCAGGAGGCTCATGGACCGCGAGAATAGGCAGGTCAAAAAGGAGCTAAGAACTATGTCGCCAAGCAGAAACTAACGCAGGATCACAAACGAAAACAGGTAAGATGAACAAACATTCAAACTAGCATAGAAGACCGCCGTACCCAGATGTTGTGAACTAATTCAGCTAAGCCGCGTTGATTGTCCGCGCCCGTAACAGCAAGCATAGGCGGTGAAATGTAGTCGCCTAAAATGACACCTAGGGTGCTAAAACCCTGACGTATATCGTCGTACGCCGAACACTCCATCAGCACATGATATTCGTCTTCAGTACCACTATCACAGACCCTACAAGTACGCTCAGACCTCTGCCGTCCAGCAGGTCGATTATTCTCAATAGGCCAGGCTCCTAGACGAAAACGCAAAAGAGAAGCATAGGGTTTGGGGGGGATATACCCAGCCGTATGTTTCGGCATCCCCATCCAGTGCGTGTGCCGACACATCTTCACACCGGGCTTGTGGTTATCAGAAACGAACTCACGCGGGGGCGTGAGAAGCCTGCTGTTAAGCCAGTCTTCATCAAACCTCTGCTCCAACGTCCAAATCAAATTCCCAATATTAAGCGAACGCGACGCAACAAAGTCGACTTGGCCCTCCAAATCAAGACCCGGCGGGGGCTCCGGCCAGTGGTCCTGTCCCAAACACCTGAGTCCTCGTAAAACCAAGGCTCCCCACCCATGACCTGACAGGTCTGATTGAAGGGCAAGCCGAATTTCCGCACGAAACACTCTATGGAATACCGAACCCTTCGCATCAACCAGCTTGTTCCAGAAACGGTAGATGAGAGAAGCCCAGTGAACATGCAACGGGCGCTGCCCGAATTCCCTGAACAGGATTTTGTTGTCCGGAATCTTGCGCAGACCCGCGAGCATCTTCAAGTACATGCGTTGCAGCCCAACCATCCGATTCTCTAGCGCCTTTTCAAAATAGCAGTACCGACCTTGGGGATCGCGATCACGTTCGACCACTTGCAGAATGTACGACGGGCCCCAGACCTGTACCCCATAGGAAAGGATGGCGCAGATCTGCACGTCGAAGCACTTGAGGGCGACCCTAGGAACGAACAAACCACGTCTACGAAGCTTGTTAACGAGAGCAAAAACCGCACGTTGTCCCGCACCGAATAGCTCGTCTGTGCATGCCTCGAAAGGTGCCTCCGGACCGTAATGTAACCCTAGGTACCTAGCGCGACGCGCCCACTCCATCTCCTCAAAGCGGATCGTGTTGCCTACTATACGCCTCATACCAACCTTAACCAAACGGTACGCAAGGTCTCGTAAGTTCTGGGACGGGTGAAAATACACAACCTCGCACTTACGGGTGTGAACCGTCAGACCGAAGGCAGTACACCACTCAGACAACGCCTGCAAGAGACACATCAGACGGCGGTGGCTAAACGCAAAAAGATTGAGATCATCGGCGTAAAGGATGAGAGGAACGCGCAGCCCATCAACTACCGGGCATTCGTTAGCACACATGGCGGCCGGGGCAAGTTTATCCTTAGCTTCTACGTAGTCCGCAAACCCTTCGACGAAAAACCCGAATAGAGTGGGGCTAAGGGGACAGCCCTGTTTGACACCTTGCATAGCCTCAAAGGGGTCGCCAAGTTTACCATTGACCTTCACACGCAAAACAACCCGATCATAACCGGCCATCAGGGCGTCGAGCATAGCCCCGTGCAATCCACGCTCACGAAGACGCTGCCAGAGTAGCTGACGTGGAACGCGATCAACACTAACACTACGAACACTACGTGCAAAAACTAAACGGTGCAATGCGGTACGGCCCACCACGCCGGGTACCGGCAAGGTACCACGACCCAGCCTTTACGTCGTTTTTTTGCGTATTATGATAGCGTATCACCTAAGCATTATGAAAGTATATTTGGTTCCAGCTCTGGCAAATTTGGCGGATTAGTTGAGCTCGGAGTCCCAAATGGCTCACGTTGTTGTGGGGCACGGTTCAATGGGTACCAGTTAAGATTGCCTTGTTATAATTTCAGCCGCGCGGTCCCGGCCCACGTCCTCGGGCATACGTTGAGAGTAGTACGACACGGTTGGGATGCACATGCTCCCATGCACATGCTCCCATGCACATGCTCCCATGCACATGCACATGCACATGCTCCCACAGATCCCGAGCCGCGGCCAGAAGCTGGACGAGTTCCGGCAGGCGCTCAAGATCCCCGTGGCGGGTGCTCAGGGAGCCGCGAACAGCGGCGCCACGGGGGGCGACGCGGAGATGGCCGACCGGACGGCAGGAGTGGCCGATTCGCCGACGCGGCGGGTCATCGTGCGCTTCGCGGGCAAGGAGGCGGACGTCGAGGTCGCCCGGTCAGCCTTCATCGGCTACGCAGCGTTCCTGAGGGAGGCGCTGCGATGGGTGGTGGGCGACAACCTCACCCCCGCGGGCCGCGCAGCGCGCCGTGCAGTCTTCAGGGACTTCAAAACCCTGGAGGCCGGCGGCATGCGCCCCCGGTGGCGCAACGGAGCTCAGATATCCGTGATGCCGCCGGGGGAGCGGGTGCCGAGGCTCTGCACGGCGGAGGACGTACGGCGGTGCGCGGGGGAGCAGGAGGGTGCGCGCAACATGAACCCTGACCAGTAAATGCCTGAGAATAGTCTGCGCATCGCGCTTTGGAATGTGCGACATCTAGATGACGGCAAGCTGCAGGAGGAGCCTATGATATGGCATCTTCTGTCCAAGCATGACATTATTGTATGTGTGGAGACGCATGGCACAACGTCTCGACCCACCAAGAATGCGCATGTGCCGGGTTACAGGGTGCACTGCATGGACAGACCTGGGGTGGGAGGTAGAGGAGACGGGGGGGTGGCAGTGTACGTCCACGACAGAATCGCCGACGGCTGCGAGCCACTGCTGTGTACAGCGGTGCCTCGAGGCTGCGAATCTGTGTGGCTACGGCTGCGATCCGACTGGGTTGACGCAGGGGGTCATAGCCTGCTGGTGGGGGCGTGCTACTTCGCGCCCGAAACCTCCTCCTATCATCGGGAGGGGCGCCCAGGGGCCTCAACCGCCGAAGTAGCCCTTGAAGTCTTCTCCGCCCTACAGGAAAGACTGGGTACTCTGAGGCGCGACGAAGATCTGGTACTGCTCGCGGGTGACTTTAATGCGCGGCTTAGCGGAGGGGCACACGGGATATCAGACCTACCGGATGTGACCATCAACGAGTTGGTTGAGCAGCTACGGTTACCTTTTGGGTATGACGAGGACGCGTATGGTGTACCGCGAGTGCGGAACTGCAAGGACGCTGATACTAATCATGCTGGTGAGGAGTTGGGAAATGTGTGTCGTTCGGAGGGGCTATGTGTGCTAAATGGGAGGGTAAGGGGAGATGAGGAAGGGGCTCTTACGTTTCTGAGTGCCAATTCGGGGATAGCAGGGGCGGAAAGAGGGAGCACAGTTGACCTGTTTGTGGCTAGCACGAACCTGTTTCAGAAGTGTCGGAGCCTGATAGTCTACGACAACCTGCATAACAGGCTGCGCACGCAAGGGGCTGGGACGCGAACGTTCAGTGATCACCGGCCGGTTGGCCTAGAGGTTGGTCTGCAGTTGCGACGTCCGGATGGGGGGATGCTAACGCAACGGAATAAGGGTAAACGCATGAGGTTTGATGTGAAGCGATGGCGGGAATACGCGGCGCTGTTCACACCCGATGACAGCCCTACTCTAGCCGCCCTCGATGGGGTGGTAAAAGGGCTCGCTGAGGGCTCAGTGAACAGCACGCAAGCGGTTGACCGCATCGGAAATGTTCTGTACGGGGCCATGAGAAGGACGTTCGGAGTAGGGCAGCCAGGGCCTCAGCCCCGCTCAGGGCACGCACCGTGGTGGAACGAGGAATGTGCACAGAAGCATGCGATCATGGACGCGAGGTTGATACTGCTCATGGGCAGGATAGGTCATCTGCGGCATGGCTAGCGTTCAAGGAGGCAAGGCAGGTGTACAATAGAGCGCGGAGACACGCCATGGCGGCGTTTGAGCAGAAGGAATGGCGCGAGTTTATCAGTTCCTGCCGCGGGGACCCCAGGGCCCTATGGCAGAAGTTGGCGGGAGGGGTACTCAGCCCATGTCCGATCTCTGAGGGAGATGTGTGGCGGGAGCATTTCCAGAAGCTGTACAATGAGAGGCAGCGGGAGCCCGACAACAGGAAAGCGTTTGAGATGCTGGCGTTTATCAACAGGGCGCATGGGAACGGGGCATGGTGGAACGTCATGGGATGGGAAGAGAGGAACCGGAGGCAGGCGGCGGCGGATGCGGCACTCAATATCCCCATCGCGGTTGAAGAGGTAGCCAGTGTCCTGGAGGATCTACCTAACGGTAAATCCAGTGGACCAGAGAAGGTGTGTGGGGAGTGTTACAAGTATGCTAGACGGCTGCGTAATAGTGATGACGACAGGCCGGAAATCAACCGGTTGGCGCCGGTGCTACAGGCACTCATGGAGCACATCCGCTCCAAGGGCGATTTTCCGGAGAAGTTCACCGTGTCAGACCTGGTTCCTGTTTATAAGCGAAACGGACGTGACCCAACGGACTGTAGTAACTATCGGGGCATAGCGGTTGGCGGCGTACTCGCAAAATGCTACGCATCCGTGCTTGAGCGCCGCCTCATCAAATTCGCGGAAGCGGACCCTGTGGAGCTGCCTGTGCGTCACTGGTGCCAGGCAGGCTTTCGCCAGGGCCTAGGCACGCAGCACCATCTTTTTGTGTTGCGTCATATCCTGAACCGTTACGCAAGACCGGGGCAGAGTGGGTTGCTGGTGTGTCAAATAGATTTTGAGAAGGCGTTCGATCGGGTGGATAGGAAGACGCTTTGGGCGCGGCTAGCAGAACGTGGCGTGGGGGGTCAAATGATGGACGCTCTGAGGCGAGCGTACGACAACGTGGAGCTTCGGGTGAAGGTGAACGGTCAGAGGGGCACACCTTTTAAGTCGGATCAAGGGGTGAAGCAAGGGTGCCCCCTAAGTCCGGTCTTATACGGAATGTTCATCGAGACGTTTGCGAACTACGTCGACGAACGCGATCGGCGGTGGCCACAGGGGGGGTCCCCGATCGTCGGGGGAAAAGGGTTCCGGAGCTCCTGTATGCGGATGACTTAACGTTATTCGCAACGAACCCCGCACGCATGCAATTCCTGTTGGACAGACTGGTGGAATACTGCGAGGGCTTCGGGATGAGTCTGAACGTCAACAAGTGCGAGCTATTAGTTTTCGCCGGCAGGCAAGATACGCTAGCGACGTTGATGGAAGGTGCGAGCCAACTGAAATTCGCTGGGCAACCTGTCCCAGTGAAGGAACGTGCGAAGTACCTCGGCTTGCGATACGGACCCAGTTTTTCGTTTGATTCGTGCCGTATGGAGCTGTGCGATGTGGGGCGAAGAGCGGTGTTTGCGTTGATGCAGAAACTGGATAGGAATCGAATATGGGTCCCCGATCTTATGTTGCGATGCTTTGACGTGCAAATCAGGTCGTTACTGTCGTACGGGGCTGAAGTGTGGGGCCCTGACGCTATCCGTGAGGCGCTGGGGACCATGGGGCGTCAAAGAATTAAAGAGTGGCACCGTTGGGGACAGAGCCCTGGCTCAGCGCCAGCTGGGGAGAATGGGGTATTGCTAAAGAAGTGGGGGAAATGGGTGAAGAGTGTAGGGCGCGCGGCAGGCGTCTTTGAGAGGTGTATGGCGGACCCGATGGTCGAGGTCCAAAGGATCTTTTTGCGGAAGGTGGTAGGCGCTAGCCTGCCGCCTAACCGACAATTGTTCGCGGAAACGTCGCAGTTACCATTGCACTACTTTTGGGCGCGCCAGGTATTTGGCTTCTGGAAGCGTGTAGCGCGGCAATCCACGTCGTTGGCACGGGCAGTGCTTGAGGAAGATATCAAATCGTGGTTGGAAACAGATCATTCAGCCACGCACGAATATTTTTGGGCGGGTAAGGTGCTCCGGATTTTCGAGACTCTCGGATTTGAGTACAGGCAACATGTACCCGTGGGTCTTAACAATGAAGAGAAGGCAAAGGCGATCTTGGGCCTGGAGATCCCGTTTGACAATTTACTGGCCGAGTTCAGACGTCGCCTTTTGTTGGATTGGAGCTCGGGTAGCCTCGATAGGGACCCGCGGAATTTTCCAGAGTATGAGGAAGGGGGTGTGGGACGGGGAGCACCCGGGGTTACCGCGTGTCGGTACCTGAAATGGATGGGTGTGGCGTACTCGTACTCGGACCACAAGCGAACATTGGATCACTTGAGGGTGTGTATGCCGAGAAAGCACCACACGGCCCTGATGCGTTTTCGGCTGGGACGTTGGGACTTGGATGTGTCAAGGTTTGCACGGGGACCGGGTCGGAAACCGCGCGCGGAGAGGATATGTCGGGTGTGCCACGGCGGGTCGGTAGAAGACGAGTTGCACGTATTGATGGAATGTCCGGGCTATACGCCATTACGAGAGGCAATAGGCTTCCCTATGGGTAGTAGCATGGTGGATGTGATGGGGACCTTTGACCCGGCGAAACTGGGCAGTCTCTTATCCCAGATTCAGAAAGCGCGTACCGAGCTGCTTGGTAGCTAACCATACGGCTTATGTTGTCTTAAAGTGCGCCCCTTGACGGATAGCCGTTGTGGGGGGACGCATGTTACCAGCCATTTTGGCTCGTACACATGTAATGCCTCATGCCTCATGCACATGCTCGCTTCCCCAAATGGCACCTTTCTGACCGTGATGAGCCCCGTCACGCACGCTGCTTCCATTCGGGAGGCTTGCGCAGAGCAATTGACCAGGCTTGCGCAGACAGGTCCACAATGCTAGACATCGATTCACGGCTCGACGCCCCTACTACGTAGCCGGCGCATAGCTGTTATGACTATGCCAGGGTGGCATGGCGGTATGAGCTTTCACTGCAGCGTACCGCCAGCCGGTGTTATGAGGGGTCATTGCCTCACTCTTTTGTCAAAAGCGGTGAAAACAGTTTTCCCACCACATGGTTCGGGGCTACATTTCTCTCTGTTGCTACGTGTGCAAGGGCAAGCATGCTGGGCCTGTGCAGCCCTATTGACGAATGGTCGGAGCCTGGGGTCCGGCGTGGCTGATGCCCAGAAGTGATGGGCAGATGGCGCCATGATCGGCTTGGGGTGCAATTAAACGTGTTTTTGCACGTAGTGGAGTATGTAATGCTTCGCCCCTCCCCCCCTCCACCCCCCACCCCCCATCTCCCACCCCAAACCCCCAACCCGCGTGTGCCGCAGTGCCGCCGCAATGCCTCTGGCCCGCCCCTCCTCAATCCTCTCGTCCCCCCCCAACCCCCCGATCCCTTCGACACCTCAATCCCCAATCTCCCCGACGCCCTCAATTTCCACAATTCGCAAAAGCCCTACAACCCCCCACCCCCCCACCCCGAAAGCCCAACCCACTCCCCCTATCACGGCCTCCCACCCCCACCTAGCCAGCAATCTTGCGGCAGTGCGGGTGTGGAAGGCCACCACCTCCCGGGTGGCCCGGCGGCACTCGGCCACATGCTGCAAAGCAACACGGGGGGAAGGGAGGGAGGGAGGGAGGGAGGGAGGGAGGGAGGGAGGGAGGGAGGGAGGGAGGGAGGGAGGGAGGGAGGGAGGGAGGGAGGGAGAGACGCGCAACATCTTTACCGATTTCTCATCGCATTGCTCACCTCACCTCCACCCTCATCCTCATCCTCCCCCTCGGTCTTCTTCTTTCTTCCCCCCCACCCCCTCCCCACCCACCCACCCACCCACCAACCCTCCTTCTCACCAACCCTCCTTCTCACCCACCCACCCACCCACCCACCCACCCACCCACCCACCTTGGACATGAGCGGCGCCAGCGGTGATCGGAACCAGGCGGCCCTGATCGGGTCGGTGATCTGTCGGTTGGCCTCCGCCATGAGGGACAGGATGCGGGGGGCCAGGAGGTCGAAGCCGGGCAGGTCGCGGGCATCGGGGACCTAGCAGCAGCAGCAGCAGCAGAGTGCAGCAGCAGTAGGGGGTTATCCACGGGGGTATAGGCCGGAGCCCGTGAACGGTAAAAGAAACGAAAGAAGGTCGTCTCGTCTGCAAAAGAACAGCGAGGTAAGCTAGCAAGCAGCAGAGGACGTTATATACAAACCGAGAGGGTGTAGCAAGTACGAGGAGGGGGAGGGGGAGGGTGTGAGAAGATGTCGGTGGGGAGGGGTTGGGAGGTGGGAGGTTGATAGGGAGGGCTGAGGCCGCACCGCAGCGGTGCAACGGAGGCGACACACACACACACACAGGCCGTTTGCTCCGCCTTCCAATGGAGGCGCTCCGTTCGCCCCCACCCCGACGGGAAGGATCCTTTCTGCTACGTTACCGTTCACAGGCTCCGGCTTACCGTATACGTGCATAGCACCCCCCAACCCACCCACCCCCGGGGGAGAGTCCTGCGGTTGTCAGCTACACACACCAAACCAAACCAAACCATGCCTCGCCACCCCCCCATCCCCACTTCCCCTCCCACCCACCTTCCCACCCCCCTCGTCCCCCCCTCCACCCCCTCCCACCTCGAACAGCCCCTCCAGAGTCGCCCTCAACATCATTCGCTGCAGGGGAGCCTCCACATCCACCACCCAGCAGCAGCCTCCGCCTCCGTATGCCTCCAGCTGATGCCGGTCCCGGTCCAGGTTCTGGTCCAGGTGTCGCTCCAGGGAGGTCAACAGCTCACCGGCGGCACTCAACACGCCGCCGTAGTAGCGCCTGTGAGTGATGGTTCGGAAAGGCGGGCCCATGGGGAGGAATGGATAACACCCCCCCCCCTTAACACACACGACGGTTGAGCCGCCCCACCCCCCTCCCCCACACACACGCTACCGATACACGGGGGCCCCCGCACGTGGATATACCCCTCCCCCCCCGCCACACACACACACACGCGCGACGTTTGACCGCAGACAGGGCCTCTGCCCGTAGAGCCGCCCCAACCCCCCCCTCTCCCACCCCCACCTGACATTTGTCATGGAGAAGGCGGGGGCGGTGGTCTTCCGCACGTTGCGCCAGTGGGCCTCATCCAGAGTGCCAAACATGCTGCGAGGTGTGAGCGGCGTTACGTGAGCCACAGCGGGGGAGCGGAGGCGACGGAGCGGAGGAGCCATGTGGGCCAGGGGGGGGGGGTTGGGGGCGGGGACGGGGCGGGGCAGCGGCGGGGCAGGAAGGACGGGAACGCTGTGGCTTGGGGGGCGCTGCGCTGCTGCCAGGCAGTGACAGTGGCGCGGGGTGGGGTGGGGAGGAGGAGGAGGAGGTCGGGGGGCTGAAGTGCGAGGGAGGGAGGGAGGGGGGGAGGGAGGGAGGGAGGGAGGGAGGGGAGGGGAGGGGGCTGCCCCGCTCTGCCCCTCTCTGCCCCGCTCTGGTCTCACCCTCGCTGTAACTCGCTGTGTCACATATCATTTCACACAAAATGATACCGGGGCTGCTGCACCGCCGCCAAGCTGCGCTCTCCGCCGCCCCCCCCCCAACAAAGGAGGTGAGCCGTGCGCAGCTCCGTCTCCCCCCCGGCTCCCCTCCGTCTCCCCTCCGTCTCCCCTCCGTCTCCCCCCGGACACAAGGGTGAACCGCAAGCATGGCTACTAGTTTGCCGCTTTGCGGTTTGCGGCGCGGCCGGGATGACTGCTGCCCCTCCCCCCGAGGCACCCCAACCCCGCAGAACCTCCCCCTCACACACACACAGAAACCCAATCCCGCCCTCTCCCGCCTCACCTGACCTTTCCTGGTCCCCCCAACACCTGTTGCGTCCACGGCACGACGCAGCACAGCACAGCACGGCAGAGCATAGCACAGCATGGCGCGCAGCCCACGCCGCGGGCCCGCGGCATCGTTGGCGTGAAGGGGGGTGTCATGGTGCGGGGACGTGCAAGGGGGGTTGTGCGGAGGGGTGGGGGAGGGCGTGGGAAAGTGGAGGGTCGGGTCGGGTTGTGGGTGTTGAGAGTCGGGCCGGGCAGGCGGGGGGATCACATGGCCCACCCAGACGATGGCTGCGGGGTGCAGATCAGGTCAGAATCCTGGTGGTTGGTTGGTTGGCAGCCACGTGGTTGGTTGACATGCGTCATGCCACGTGGTTGGTTGACAAAAGCGTCAACAAATACCCCCCTGCACCCCTTCTTGCCGAACCGCCTGTGCCCCTTCTTGCCGACCCCCCTGCGCCCCTTCTTGCCGCCAATCCGCCGCCCCCCCCCGCGCCCCACCTCATCCACCAGGCTGTAGTTGTGGGTGCGCCGCGGAACGGTGGCCAGCACCTGGGCCGCGACCCATGGGTCGGTGATGACCACCGTCCACTGGGTCAAAATGCTGGGGGGGGGGTGCGGGGTGAGGGGGGGGCAATAAAGGTGAAGCCGCAGCGAACGAATGGAGGAGGGGGGTTGCGGGGTGGACCAGCGGGCGGGTCGGAGGGGAGGAGGGCGGCCAGAAGTTGGCGTTGGGCCCTTTCGGAGCAGCACGCGTGAGGTGGAGGGAGAGAGAGAGTGCTGCGAGGGAGTGGTGGCGCAGGGAGAGTCCCTGGCTTGCAGGTGGGGTGGAGGTTGGGGTGGGGTGGGCCGGGGAGGAGAATGTGTGCCGCCTGACGACGGGCCCCCGGGGCAGCAGCGCAGCCGGTGGCGTTGACTTCCGGAGCGGCTGCACGCTGCAGGTCCCGGGGGTGATGGCGCGGGCGTGGCGCGCGTTGCTCGGCACCCAAACCCCACACACCGGAGTCGAAAGATGCTGCCGTATTTGCGCGTCCAGTCCAGGATCACCCGGTGGTAGTCGGGGCGCAGCAGGCTCTTGGCATGTCCCAGGATGAGGTCGCCCACAGGTGGCGACGGAAGCTTTCGGAGATCGTACGTTGGCTTAAAAAGCAGAGGGAGGCCCTTTGTCAGGGCCAAGGCGAGGATAACGCCAAGGAGGTTGAGAAGCACCGCAAGAAAAGGCGTCCACGCCCCTGCTGGACCGCTGCTGGAATAGTAAAAGCTCAGGGAATCCCACATCTTTGTCGCATACTCGTTTAAGTTTGATTTTTGCGCGTGCGACCGTGCCTACATGAAGTAGGCCCCCGGCATGACTATCGCTCGTCCTGGACGAGCTCCGCTCTGGTTTGAATGAATCAAGCGATGCAGCGAGTTAAACTCTTACAACTGTAAACGATATTACATATTAAAAATTGCATTTTCATTGCGCTCTGTTACACTCAAAGTAAAAGATGCGCCTATCTGTAAATTATCGCCCGGTCCCGGCGAGCCGGATTGACCCTGCAGACTCTTGGCAACTTGATCTGTTTCAGGGGCAAAAGCGCGGCTCTTTGAGTCTGGACCGTCTGGATAGGCAAAGAGGGGGTATATTTTGCCTTCGATCGTTCGATGGCGTTGCTGTCCGGTAACGGTGCGCGCACTCCGCCTAGCCAGTAAGCCGGCTACAATTATGGCTTACTGGCAATAATTCAGTTTTCCTGACACGCACTTGCCTGCCTCCGCCATCTAAAGGCTGCGAAAGTGCGTGCGGATGACAAAGGGCGGGCTTGAGCTGCGGTTACTAACTGAAAGGGGCACAACTGGACAACCACCTTACGACGACACCGTTCTGGGTTTCTGGCAGTAGGCTTCGAAGAACGCAGCCGCTGGCTTGCTGGACCGGTTGAGGTCGGGCCCATGCACTCATTCACTGACATTCAAACACGTCCACCGATCGATTTTTTGACGCTGAACCATGACGCCCGATGCGTCGCGACTTGCGAGCCCGGAGTTGTCTGCAGTTACAACTCCTCCACACCGCCACCCAGGTATTAGCACCGTTTCGCACATCCCATATTGGGCTCCTGGCATTCGTTCTCGGACTCCTCCATCCAGCTCTGGGCGTGGGGTTTCCAGCGTAAGCAATGGTGTCAACTCAGGGCTCCTCGTCAAAACGTTTGGCGCGATTCCACCTCCCTAGCATGCTGGGCTGGCGCCAGGATGTCTGCCCCTCCCCTGCAACCTGGTGAAAACTTGCGAAACGGCCGGAGCTGTACAACGGCACGGCCATGTGTGCGCATGCCCGTGCCTTGGACACATGTGTGGAGGGAGGCGCAAGCCCGTAGTTGACGGAGAGGCGAGCCTGCCGCCCAGAGTTGTTACATGCGTCATGCCTACAGTGTTGTTTGTTACACGTTTACTAGTACACGAGCGCGGGCGAGGGGCGGGGAGGTCAACCCTCAACCGCTCCAGCCACCACAACGACAACCGCCCTCGACAGCTGCACGGGAATGAACCTTACGGAGACGCATGATGATGTACTTTTTTTGCACATACCATCCTTGCCATCCACGGCAAAAAAAGACGAATGTCTGAGCGCCAGCAGGGGCTGCAAATGTAATCAATGCTTCCAGTCGAGAGCAACGTGCTTAATTAAAAAAGACAGGACAAAAGACCCGCCGCTTGCAAGCGCACACATACCAACACACCCACAACTAACCACACACGCTTCGAAGCAACGCGGGTGCGTGCGCAGGGGCCAACAGCACCAAGGCAGCGAGACAAGTGCCCCGGAGCATCGCAAGGACAACTCAAAAGTACGATGAGGGGGTGTCGCGTTCCATGCAAACTGCCTGTCGCCTCGAATGCACAGCGACTCACACACCACCACCCTCGCCACTACCAAGTTGCGTATAAAAAACGGCCGTACCAGCGACGACAGTAAATAGAACAGAACATAGATAGATAACAAGCACGATGCCGGACGAAAATCGGCGGTTAGGAATGAAGAAACGGGCCGCGTGCATCACTCACTTTTGCTATCCAAAATATTTCAAGTGAACTCCAACACAAACCGCAAAGCGAAATAGAGCAAGTAAGATCGATAAAGGTTCCCGACCCGTGCTGTGCCAATTAACGAAAGCACACGTGTTTGCACACTAAGGGTGCTCTGCTGAGCTAGTGCTTAGGTGTTCTCACACGCACACACACATACACACACAGAGGCGCTGATCGCGACGCCGCGACATTGCTGCCTACCAAACATACCCCCGCATATCAAGAAGATCGATGGATTAGTATCATAGTTTCCAAAGATACGGCAAGGTACGACGTACGACGAGGGGCGTGACCACTCCAGGGACGCTGGCGGCGTCGCGCGTTCGTTCGTTCGTTCGTTCAGGGCGACGCAAACGCGTTGCGCCCGCCATTCTCCTACCGTAAATCGAGCCCCTGCTGCAAATGGTATGGGGGCCGACCCACCGTCCATGACAAGCGTCCAGCTGGTCGGGCCGCCGGGGCCCACGAATAACACCGGACCTCCCTCACGAAAAAGCCCAAGAGTCCAAGAGCCGCTACGGTATCGCTACCGCCATCGCCCCCGCTTCCGCCATCAAAGTCCAACGGAACACCGCACGTACCGTATCCGCCAGCTGTGCACAGCGCCGCCGCCAGATAGATAGCGCACAGGCCGCCGCGGCGCCTGCTGCCATACTACGCACACAGCCCAGTGCCGCCCTGCGCGCTCCTCTTTTGACCCCCCTTCCGTCCGATAGGAACACGGCCATGCCCGCGACAAAAGCGCTTCGCATGGTGATGAAAGAACGAACGAACGAACGAATGAACGAGCGAACAAACGAATGGGCGAAAGAGAACGAACGAATAGGCGCGTCTACCATATTCGCTCGCGGCGCGAAACGGAGGAAAGGACCCGGGACGAGCAAGAGACCTCAGGAGAAAACCACCCTGAAAATCGAAACCGAAACCGAAACCAAAACCAAAACCAAAACCAGCTTCGAGCCCCCGCGCGCGCATGCGTCACGTTGCGGATCGCGCCATATCAGGCCACAGCAAATGGTACGACAGTGTACGGCAGGGCAAACGACCATAGAACGGAAATACGACGCCGTCGGCTTGCCGAGAACAAATGACAAGCGGACCATCCGCTTGCGTTCTTTGAGGCCCGATTGTGTGCCGCCCGTCGGCCGAAATCGCTTTCGTGGGTCGGCTGGTTCGCTGGTTCTCGTTAGTCAGTTGGGTCAGTACGATAGTCGGTTAGTTCGTTGCTTGGTGGCCGTCGCAACAGCCACACTGGCGCAAACTATGCCGGTGGAGGCAAGAGGGCCGCGAAGTAATATACCTAATCCGGATATCGGCAGCAAAAGACCCAAAAGGTCGATGCCAAACCATCCAACGAAATCAGAGCCAGCAGTAAAGACGAAGCCGCAGCGGCCAGGGGCGCGGCGCGCCGGTTGGGGCGACAAAGACGGCAAGCATGGCGTGCCCAAATTCAACCTCGCATGAACCACGGGTCGCCCCGTTGTTGGCAACTGAGCATCAGCAACGTGCACCTGCACCCGCGCGCTGGCACACAGAGATCTGTTGCGGTCGCGGCCTCGTGTCCTCCGGCCCGCTTCAACCTTCAAGCCGTCCTCGCAATCAAGAATCCTACGGTACATACATGCACACTAACAATTGCCGCGGGAACTTCCAACTAAGTATTGTTATTGTTATTATTATTTTTAAAGTCTTTTGACGCCAAAGGGAAAAGGCGACGCGCGCGAAGCAGCTCCTGCCAAGACCACTCCCTGCCCAGCGACTGCACGATTTGTTCAATTCTAAAGTGGCCGGGCGCGGGCGCGGGCGTGGGCGCGGGCGCGCCTCCATGACCCCAAATGTCGTACATCAAATCCATGCCGTACCATACCGCTGTATACATGCATGCATCCTACCTCTGCCATTAATATTAAAAAACCCGGCATGTACAGGGATGCACCTGCACACACACCTTCCCCGTGATATAATTCACCACCTCGCGCGCCGCGCGCGAGGTACATGTTATGCCGTACTGTACGGCACGGTAACGTGCCGTGCCGTACCGTGCCGGCCGGCCGCGCAGCTAAAGGCACCACGCAAACGTGCCGCGCAACGCTTCTCCCTCCACGCCTAGAGAACAACATACAGTACTTTTAGAAGAGGGGCGGGGGTGGAACAGCCCGACCGTTCGACGGTGCAACATATCAGCGTCAGTGTGCAAGTATGCGAAAGACGTCCCAACCCACACACGCGCCGCCGTCCGGCATCAGTCGTTGTCAAGTGGTAGGAAACGTGCTATAAACGTGCTATGAGGAAGCTCCTCCATCGGGGCCGCCAACCAACCAACCAACCGGCCAGCCAGTCAGCCAGCCAGCCAGCCAGCCAGCCAGCCAGCCAGCCAGCCAGCCAGCCAGCCAACGAGCCTCGATCTCTCGAATGCCGCTACACCGCTCTGCCCCGTATTCCCCGTTTCCTCCCGCTGCGGTTTCATTAAGTTTCCTCCGCTGTGGTTTGTTTGAGTCAACGACTGCACTCCAGAACTCCCCGCCCCCCCCAAATCATCAGCACCCCTTCCGCGCTCCCCACAACGCATCAAGAATCACCTCCCATGCCCCTCCCTCCCTCCCTCCCTCCTCCTCCCTTCCCTCCCTCCCTCCCTCCATCCCTTCGTCCCAAGCCCAAGGTTCGTGTTTCTTTCCCCTCTGGCTCCCTCACACTCACTCATTCGCGCCCCAATCAAATCAGGGCCGATGTCGCCATCAGTGTACGGCAAGTGTACGGTCATCCCCGCCCGCCCCGCCATGCAGAGCGGCCGGCGCGCTGGCGGTGGCACGATGGCGTTTATGTCGGGTCTCTGGTCCCGATGCGGCTACTGCAATACTACTGGTAGTAGCGTTGATGTTGGTGTTGGTGTTGTTGGTGTTGTTGGTGTTGTTGTTGTTGTTGTTGTTGTTGTTGTTGTTGTTGTTGTTGTTGTTGTTGTTGTTGTTGTTGTTGTTGTTGTTGTTGTTGTTGTTGGTGGTGGTGGGGGTGGTAGTGGTGGGGGTAGCGGTTTTGGTAGTGATGTTGGGGCGACAGAAGCTGCTGCTGGTGGTGGTGGTGGTGGTGTGGGCTGCAGAGGTTTGCGGCGATCGGGTAGGAGGGATGGGCTGTTGGTGCACGTAGCGGTGATACGGGCAACGAAGCCACACATGCGCTGGAGGAGGAGGCGGCGGCGGCACCGCCGCCGCCGCCGCCAGCGCTTCCCAGGGTGCCACTGCTGCTGCGGCCGAGCGCGGCGTGGGGCTCCCGCTGCCGTCCGTGCCTCCAGACGGGCGGCGTCAGCCCCCCGGCGGCGGCGGCGGCGGCGGCGGAGCTCTGCAGCTGGCAGCCAAGCGGATGCGGCGGCGCCGCCGGCGAGTGTATTCGCAGATCCGAAACCATGGCCGACGGAAGCGACGGATGCGGCTTCAGCAGAGTTGAGCTAGCGGCGGCGGCGGCGCCGCCGCCGCCGCCGCCGCTAACAGCAAGCGCCGGCGGCGGCGGTCCCCACTGCCGGGCCTGGGCCGCCTCCGGCGTCTGCTCCGGCGCCGGCGACCGTGGTGTCGTCGCCGAAGTGTACGACGACGCCGGCGACAATACGCCCGACGTCGGGAGGGGGAGGGGGCAGTGGTGCTCTCCGCCGCCGCCGCCGCCGCCGCCGCCGCTGCCGTTGCCACCGCCACAGCGGCCGCAGCCGCCGAGCGACGCGCCGCTCTGGCTGTAGCGCTGCGCGCCACCGTTGCAGTACAGGTCGTACGACATGTCGTTGTACGAGTGCTGCTGGTGTTCGCGGGGCGTGTGTTTGCGCTGGTAGGAGTCAATGGCGGCGGCGACTGGTGGTTGCAGGGGCGGCGGGCAAGCCCGGGACTGCTGCTGCTGCTGCTGCTGCGACGGTGGCGGCGGCGGCGGCGGAGCAACAGCAGTAGCAGCAGAACTCGGCTTACGATTGCCGGAATAGGGAATTGAAACCGCATCGGCCGCGGGGTCCAGGGGTGGGAAGGACAACGCGCGCCGGGCGGCTTGCGGTTGCTGCTGCTGCTGCTGAACTGACGGCCAACCTTGATCCGGCGAGGTCAGGCGCGGATCGCCGCACACGCCGGTACCCCTGCCCTCCCAACCGACGGCGGCGGCGGCCTGACGCGGCCTGCACCATTCCCATCCGCCGCGCCGCGCCGCCGGGTTGCAGCACGGAAGCATGCAGCGGGCAGCCGACGGCGGCGGCGGCGGCGGCGCCGCCGCCGCCACCGCCGTCGGCGCCGGGTTGCAGCACGGCAGCGCACACCTCGCCACCGGCCCTGTGGCGTACGGCAGGCCGGCGGGAGAGTACGGGTGAGCCGAAGCGTGCTGCTGGGGGTGTCTGGCCGGCGGCAGCGGAGCATAGGCGGCGCCGGGCGGCGGCGACAGTGGCGGCGGCGGCGGCGCAGGGTAGGCAGTAGCGTTGGTGTACGGCGCCGGGGCCGACAGGTGGCGGCAGCACACGGGACAAAGGCAACCCGCGGCGCCGGGCGGCGGCAGGGGACTACTCCAGGGCGCCTGTGAGGCGGCCGCCGCCAGCGGCGGCGGCCCCGAGGGCCACTCCATCGGCCGCTCCGGAACCTGGCCGTTGCCGCCGCCGCCACCGCCGCCACAGAAAGAATGGTACAGAACCCCGTGGGCCATTTGGATTCCGCCGCCGTACGGAATTGGTGGACGCGGTGGTGTCTCGTCAGGGCGGCGGCCGCCGCCGCCGGCAGCGGCGACGGCGAAGCATGACGCCCCGTCGCGCGGCTCCGAGGGCGACGCCGCCAGGGCGTGAGGCGGCGGAGGCGCGCCCGCACTGGACATGCACGTCGCCGTACAACCGCCGCCGCCGCCGCTGCTGCGAGAGCACAAGATTTCTCTGAGAGCCTGCAGGTCCGCCTCGTTGTCGTCGACCTCACCCTCCTCAGCCATCGCCATCGCAAGCGCCGCCGCCGGGTTGGCGGCGCCGCTGCTGCTCGCCCGCGTGGCGGCGGCGGCGCCGCCGCCGCCACCGCCGCCGCCGCCGTCGGCCTGCGGCTCCGCTGCGCCGCCGCAGCCACCATGTCCGCCGCTGTACGGCGCATCCAACTCCATCCCACTCACCGCCGCCGCCGCCACCGCCGCCGGCTCATAGCTCCCGTCATTACCGTACTGCGCTTCACCGCTCAGGCTCCCTCGGAAGCCACCGCCGCCGCCGCCACACATGGGCGGTGCCGCCGCCGCGGCGAATGACGGATCCCAGCGTGCCCGGTCGCACAGCGGCGGCGCCGCCGCCGCCGGCAGCCATGCGCAAGCAGCATCGGCCCCGGCGCGGCTGTAGGGGTGGTGGCGCTGCGGTTGCAGCCGCCATCCTCCACGTCCGCGCTCACATCCCTCCGTGAGCCCGCCGGCGGCGGCGGCGGCGGCGGCAGCGGCAGCGCCGTCTCCGTCGACGCCACCGCGCGCCGCCGTATGCGGCACTTGTAGCGACGGCGCCCGGCCGTACGGCGACGTGGGTGCCGTTGCTGCTGCCGGCGGCGGCGGCTGCGGCCGGCTCTGGCGGTAGCCCGGCGGCAGCAGACCCATCGCCTGTAGGTCGGGCGGCGGCTGCCCCAGCATGGCGGCGGCGGCGAGGGCGGCGGCGGCGCGCGCCAGCTGGCGGGCGTGGCCCGGCGGCTGTTGCGGCTGCAGCGGCAGCGGCGGTAGCGGCAGACGCGTCGGAGAGGCCTGGTCCATGACGGCCGCCGCCCCAGGCCTGCTGCCGCCGTCACTGAAACTGGCGGCTGCGCCGCCGCCGCCGCCGCCGCCGCCGCAAGCGCTCGTCTGAGAGAGCACCGGAAGCCGCTCCTGCGCTGCGGAGGGCGAGGCCGCCGGCACCGGCGCGATGGCGGCGGCGGCGCTGCAACCATCGCCACTGTCACGGCTCAGGAGCAGGGCTGGTGTGGTTTCAGCGCAACTGCTGTTGTAGCAGTAGCCCGCGCCGTCATCGCCGCCGCCGGGCGGCGTCGCCGCCATGGCGACGGAGGCGGTGGCGGAGGAGCAGGCGGCTGACGTCAGCAAGGCGCTAGGGTGCGGCGGCGGCGCCGCCGCCGCCGCCACCGCGGCGGCTGCGGGAGACGGGACGCCGCTCGGAGGAAGCGCAGACGCTGGCGGGCAAACGCCGGCGGGCGGGGAGCAGGCGGCATTCCCAATCAAGCCGCCGCCGCCGCCGCCATCGCCGCCGCAGCAGCCGTCGTCGCCGCGTAAGCCCACGTTGCCATCGCGGCCGTAGGGCTCGGCGGTTCCGGCAGCGGCGAAGGCAGCGGCAGAGGGCGCGTGACGCTGCTGTGTCGGCTGCGTCCAGCTGGGATCGTGGCTGGCGGCCGCCTGCGACGGAGACTGCTGCGGAGGGTCGTTGTGGCAGTGGTGGCAGTGGTGGTGGTGGTGGTGCCGCTGAAGGTCCTGGAGCTGGTGCCGGTTCTGGTGGCCGTAGCAAGGTGGTGGCAGGGGCGCGGTGGGCGCCGACGCGCAGCCATCAGAGGGAGTGGTGGCGGTGGTGATGCCGCCTCCACCGCCGCCGGCGGCAGTAGCACTGGCTGCAGCAGCAGCAGTCAAAGCAGCAGCAACAGCAGCAGCAGCGCCGATGATTTGCGCAGAGTCGGGGGCGCTGGTCGTGCTGGGGGCGGAGGGCCTCTCCTGTGGCCTCGTTGGCGGCGTGCCCACGTTTGCGGCGGCGGCGGTTTCTGGATGGTGGGCTGGCGGCTGCCAGGGCAGGGATAGCCACGGCGCGGAGCCGGCCCCCGGGCCGCCGCGGGGACTGCCGGGCAGCTGCAGGCTTGAACCGGGGCTCGTGGGGGGCGAGTCCAGGCCCGGCGCGGCGTAGATTGCGTCCCAGTCCACGGAGTCCAGGTCAACGTCATGACTAAAGGCACCGCCCGCCGACGAGCGCCCGACAGCTGGATCTGATCCTTGTCCCATACAATCCAGCAATTTGTCCGTTTCAATCAAGCCGCTATCCCATGCCGCGTCGCTGTCCAGGAAACCGTCAAGCACATCGAACGCTTCGCCTTCCATGGTCGCGTGCCCGCAGCCCGGCCCAAAGTTGATGTAGTTATGTAGGATATTTGTAGTTACACTGATGCTCATAGTAAGGCTCGGGAGTTAAGCTGCTGCATGTTCTGAGCGAAGGTCGCTCGAGGTGATGCTATCGCTACCACAGATGCTATCGCCGATGGAATTCCGGTTGTAGACTTTCGATGATCCTGTGAGAGTGGACGACGCATTATGGGTTTGGATTATGCGTCAAGCAAACCAGGACAGTAGGCGAACATTACGATGATGCAAGGCCGGTGGAAAACACTGCAGCAGGTTGACTGGGGCAGAGGCAAAGGTAATAAAAGGTACCCGCATCGAGGCGCATAACATCGATTGCTGCCAGGAAGGTCCCAAATACAAGCCTTTCTTGCGCCCCACCTCCGCTACTTCCGCTAGAACGCCTTGTTGTCGCGCCGCAACATTGAAAATGCTGTCGGTTACTCGCTACAATCCTCAATTTCTCGTATGCCCACCCAGTAAGGGAACCAGACAACCTATCTTGCCTCGGTGCGCGCGGCACACTCAAGCCATGCACCTAGAGTTTTCCTTGCAGATTCTAGAGAGGAAGCAAGTAAGGTTATAGGTTAGGACAGTTCAGAGGTGCAATGGCACGGTGTGCAGGCTTGCGGCCTTGAGATTTTCTTGCACAGTGGCGGGCCAATCTCGTACATTAGTCACTTTGTCCCGCACAAGTTATACCCTTTAGCTGGTCAACATGGTCCGGAATTTCGCACCGCTGGCATGAGCTCCGTTGGGCCAGGTCACGTAGTACCCAAGATCCTAAGTTGCCTGCTCGCTGCAGGTTTGGCCTCACCAACCAGTCAACAGGCATGAACCAAAGCTCATACGTCTTTGAAACTAGCTTCGACAAATGAGTGTGATTTTATTATAATTAGGCCTGAAAGAGCTCAAGTGGCTCGTGCTTTTTGTTTACAATGACCGCGCCAGAGCTTGGATCAGCGCTTCCCGAAGCAAACAACAAAAGCCACTATGTATTCCTCAGTGGAGCTATATCCGGGGTGAGGCACCGATGCCCAGCCTGTGTGAAACCCTTGTGGGCTAATTTCAAACGTCAAGCTTCGACGCAACCTTCATTTTAGCTTACTGGAAGCATCCATGTAGATCGTCGAGGGTCTCAGCATCCAGCCGCTCGAGCTGCTCAAGACACGGTGCGAACGTGCCAAGCGGAACGCGCGTTGCGCGGTCCAGTCCTGTCCAGTCCCTCCCAACACCCCGTCTGTAACGCCCAGCGCCTCACCCACACGCCCAGAAACACCATTTCCCTCCCTCGCCTTGACCCTTCCTCCACCACCATCCTCCCATCTGCCTGCCCACCACGCCTTGCCCCCCGACCGCACGAAACACACGTCGCCCTCGTTACCACCCTTCACGGGCCTCGGACCGCCCCCTTGTAGCCCATCCACCGTCCCCTTGGGCCCCCGCCCGCTCACCCCGACCGCCTGGCCCCGTCCCACAGCTTCCAAATCAATGCCGGTCAGCCGCTTCGCCTTGGACCCACCATCCGGGAGGTTCTCCGGGAGGGCGGCGTGCTGCAGTTCTACCGGGGCGGATTGCCGGAGATAGTGGGTGCGTGCGTGCGCGTGTGCGCATGAGTGGATGCTACCAAACAGACCGCAGCGGAGGGACCGCAGCGGTGTGTATTCGTGCGTGCGTGTGTGTGTCTGTTGGGGGGGCGGGAGGGGCGGTGGACCCGTCGGGTCGAGGTCCGAGCCACGAGCCACCGGGCCCACCCACCCCCTTCATCCCCTTCACCCCCCCCAACCCCAACCCACACACCGCTGCGGTCCCTCCGAACTACTCCGAATTGCCTGTCGTGTCCTGTCGTGTCCTGTGGTGATTAACGTCTCCGTCATACTCCGACCCGTAGCGGCCCGTCCCTCCGCTGCGGGTACCTTCCGGAGCACACACACACCCGCGTTGGACCGTCATTCTCTACCCCCGACCCCGACCCGCACCGGCCCGTCCCCATCCCTCCACCCACCCACCCACCTTCCTTCGCACACACACACACACACCCCACCTCGCCCCGCCCCTCCTCCCAGGCCCTGGGTCCGTTCGCTAACGCCGTCTCCTTCTCCGCTGCCGAATTCTCCTTTTACTCCTCCCAAGGTCTGGTCCCCCGGGCCACCGCGGCTCTGTCCACCCTGGAGTTCAGTCAACGGGAGCTGCGGCGAGTCAACGGGGGCAGCCTCAGCGCGGGGGGAGCCTACCTCAGTGGGGCGCTCAGCGGCGTGTCGGAGGGGGTGGCGTTTGCGCCCTTCCAGGTCATAAAGGTGCGTGCGGGCCGCCTTGGGAGGGGGGTGGTGGGGGGTGGGGTGGGAAGGGAGTGATATGCTCCTAATACCCAACCCTAAAACAACCCCTAAAACCTTCCCTAATGGTAGGTAGGGGGGAAAGGGGAGGCGGAGCGGGCGCGGGTGCGGTTTCGGTTTCGGAGGGAGGAGTGTGCCAGAATGAGCGTGTACGCGATGGAGCGCAGCGTGCGTACGTCTAACTAACAACCGCCAACCGCCTCAACCATCCATGTCACAACCGCCAACTGTCGCAGGTTCGTCTGATGGCTAAGGAGCATCTCGGCCGCTACAAGAACAGCTGGGACTGCCTGGCGAAGGTAGGGGGAAAACAAACAAACAAACATAAACACACACGAGTGCGGAGCGTGTCTCGCCCTTCACGCCCGTGCAGTGCGCAGTCGGGCCGTGCTGCCGTGACCCGTGGGTCGGCGTGCCGCCATGATACCGCACTTCACGCCCTTGCGGGGTTGCGACGGGGCACGTTGGGCCGCATCGGGCCATGCCGTGCGTCTATGTGTGCGGGCATAACAGTGTAAGACGTTATCTTGTGTACATGAGAGCTGTGGCCACGCACGCACACACGCGCGGCCCCAGGCAAAGGACGCACACACGCGCGGCCCCAGGCAAAGGACGCACACACGCGCGGCCCCAGGCAAAGGACGCACACACGCGCGGCCCCAGGCAAAGGACGCACACACGCGCGGCCCCAGGCAAAGGATATTAGCTGCAGACACGTTGTGCCGCTTGCCACACGCAGAAAGTGATTTGTTTATTTTAATGATCGCCAGTTCGCCACCGTCTCGCCACCACCTCCCTCCGCGCCCCCGCGCCCACGCTATACGGCGCTCTGTGTTGTACGACGTGTTGTACGGCAGGTTGTACGGCAGGAGGGCGTGCTGGCTCTCGCCACGGGCCTGGGTCCCACCCTTTGGCGCAACTGTGTTTGGAACTCGTTGTATTACGGCACCATGCACCAGTTGGAGCACTCGAGGGAGGGGCTGGGGCTGCTGGGCCCCCTGGACAACCCCATCCTGGCGGCGGCGAGGTGAGTCGGGGAGGGGGTTGGGGGGGTGCGCGTGTGCGTGTGAGTGCGCCTGTATGTGTGTATGTGTGTGTATCCCCTAGGAAGTGCCTGAGAGTTAGGGCACTGAATTGGTGACCGAGAGGACACCAGTTCGATCCCGGCCTTCACAGAGGGCTAGGTGACCGATGGGGGCCCTGGTGTGGGAACGAACAGCCGGTGACCGCATGGCTCTTTAGCCATGTCCCTGTCCCCTGCACTGGTAGAACTCATCACGGTTGAATGTTCAACGATGATGTGTCTGGCATGTCTGGGAAGAATGCGTGCG
This sequence comes from Pleodorina starrii, assembly GCA_030267565.1. Classification (NCBI taxonomy): domain Eukaryota; kingdom Viridiplantae; phylum Chlorophyta; class Chlorophyceae; order Chlamydomonadales; family Volvocaceae; genus Pleodorina; species Pleodorina starrii. Next base: position 3,167,152 of record BRXU01000005.1, on the reverse strand, counting down.
GGTACCCAGATGTGATCCGAGTGAGACGGAGTCCAGACACTGAGTGGGTGGGAGAAGCAACCCATCTTAGTCAAAAAGGCGGTCACCGCGGTAATGGGCTGTACCCGCCGATGAGGCATCAGTCTGTTCCCTTAACCCACGCAAGGGCTTACGGTCCAGCGTAATACTTTGTATGTGTGTGTGAGAGAGCAGTGATTTGGGGGATTGGGGCCTAGGATACGGGGGCTGAGGAAGAGAAGACCCATGGGGTGGGCCAATGCCCCTCCGGTTTCCCCCCCGGGGTCCCTGGGGTTCCTTCCGGTCCTTTCTTTCGGCGCCTTCCGCGTTACGCTGCCAATGCACCAAACCCCCGCTCACTCCCCATCCCCCTTTCCCACCACCACGCCGTCTCCGTTCCTTCGCTGCGCTATCTTCTTTCTTACCCCCTCCCTCCCTCCCTCCCTCAGGACAATCGTTGTGGGTACCGCAGTGGGCATGATGGCCACCTGCTTCAACGCGCCCTTCGGTGAGCGCACACCGCCGCCGCCTTCCGCCTCCGCCCTCCCTCACGGGGCCCGTTCGCCCCGCCGCAGAAGCAGCAGCAACAGCAGCTCCTCAGCCCCCGAGACCCCCGAGACCGTGTGGCCCCCACCACGCACACACGCACGCAAACGTGTATACAATCGCACTCACACACACACGCACACACACGCACAGACCTGCGCTTAACCTGAGGGCCATGGGGACTAACAACACACCGGGTCGAACCCACACCTCCCCAACGCTGCCCTCCCCACCTGCGCCCAACCCGTCCCCGCCCCCGCGCCCTCGCCCTGTCCCTCCCTCCCCATATCCTCCCCGCCCCTCCTTTCCCCGCCCCTCAAGATGTGGTAAAGAGCCGCTTCCAGGCGCTGCTGCCCGCCGACCGAGCCGCCCGGGGCTACCGCTCCACGCTGCCCGCCCTGCTCGCCATCGCGTCCGCCGAGGGGCCCCGCGCGCTGTACAAGGGCTTTGTGCCCAAGGCGCTGCGTCTGGGCATCGGACAGACCATCGGGCTGATGGTGTTCCAGAGGAGCCTGAAGGCGTTTGGGGTGGATAGGGGAGAGGGGGCAGGGGAGGGGGCGGAGTGGGAGGGGGCGGGCGTGGTGGCGGATTGAGGAGGGGCTGGGGAGGACAGGATTCTATACGTAGCATCCTGTACGTAACAGGTGGGGAGGGGGGCGGAGGGGGAGGGAGGGTTGGCTGCCCGTCGCTGAAGTGGCCCCAGGGCCCTCCCTGGATGGAACGATGGGTGGGAACGAGGGGGCCTCAGCGGGGCTCGTACGAATGGACCGTTTTACAGTGGGACCCAGAGGGCGTGGGTCTTAGGGTGGTGGGGTCAGGGCAAAAACAGCAATAGGGTACGTTGCGGGCTCGGCTTCGTTTTGGGGGGTACTCTGATGTGGACTCGTGCAGCTGGAAAGGCGGACGGACGGACAGGTGGACCGATGGACAGATGGATGGATGGACGGACAGGTGGACCGATGGACAGATGGATGGATGGATGGATGGACAGATGGACGCCCGTGTTGTTGTACATTATACTTGGGATTGTCTTGCGGCGATGACAGTGGCGGGGGGGGGGGTAAGAGGCTTGTGACTACCTACCTATTGTGATTCCAGCCATCTGTGATGACCGTGATTACCGGGGGGATTACCGTGATCATCCCAGCCGGGGTCTCCATCTCCGCTGCGGTATCATTTTTTTATCCCAGCCAGGTTCGTGCGGGTGAAGGAGCGGTGATCCTTCACTTAATGGCGGAGACCTGCACAGTTGGATCCGCCCAACCAACCTCAACCTCCAACTGAATGATTCGGTTTGTAACAGGGGACCCTACAGGGGACTCGCGAGGATTGCCTCCAACTGTAACAACGTCCGTTGGGGGGAGATCAGTTCGGTCTCGCTCTCGCAAAGTTGCAATCTCATCAGAGGAAAGGGAGGGGGGTGGGTGGTGGTGGTGGGGGGGGGGAAGAGCTGCGACGGCCCCGAGGTAGCGGTCCCTGACACTCGGTCGCCCGCTGGCTCGCGCGGCAGCCCGCAGCAGGTCTCTAATATTACACCCTTTCCTTTCCTTTCCGAGGGCGACAGAGAAGATACCGGATCTTCTCTGTTGCCCCCGGAAAGGAAAGGAACGGGTGTAATAGAGCATAGAGACTTGGTAGATACCCTTCCGAAAGTCTGTCCGAGCGCGCTGTGAGGACAACAACCACCAGCTCGGGTGGATGGGGCACGCCCGGCGTGACTCGCATGGAGGGGCGAGGTCCTGCTGCCCGCCGTCAGCAGGGCCGAAGAAGACACTGCCCAGCGACCATTACCGCTCACCCTCCCCCCTCTCTGCATCCCTAACTCTCTCTCTCCGGGCTCGTGTCTGTCCCTCTGCCTCTCTTCCTCTGAAGTGGCTAGGCGGGCTTAGGCAAGGCTGGCGGGGGAGTCATCTGGGGCCCTGGCTGACCGGCAATGGACCCCTCGGTTGGTGCAGTGAAAACTATGGGATTGAAATAGGAGATATCCTGCAATGTGAATTTTCTGGTTGACAAACAGCAATATATATCGGACGATGATGATGATGATGATGATGTTACAAGCTTCAACGAGCTCGTACGGCTCAAACGAACCCGGAGGCTCATGAACCGCTTCAGCCACGCAGAAAAGCAAACGAAAACAAGAGAAACAGTAACCAAAGAAGCGATGTAACGTCAGGATACAGGAGAAGCACAGACGAAAGACATAACTTGAAAGATAAATGCCAAGCAAACTTTACGAAGAGATGCATTCTCGCCGTAAGCGGAACATTTCGAAAATAGCACTCGCAAGACCACGCTGGTCGTCAACTTGCATGACATCGTTAACACACGCACTAACGGACACACCCAAATCCCAAAGCCTCTGCCGCGCAGACGCAAGCGCAGAGCACTCCAGCAGAAAATGCTTCTCATCCTCCACAGCACCATTAGAGCGACACGCCTTACACACACGAAGCTCCCTAGACCTGCTGCTCTCGCTATTAATCGCTAAGTCAGACACACACAAACGAAAACGAAGTAAGGAACGGTGGTGCGCCGGCGGGATGTACCCCTCGAACTGCTTCGGTAACCCCATCCAGTGCTTGTAACGGCACACCTTAACACCAGGCTTCCTGCCGTCCGAAACGAAAGCGCCCGGGTCCACAGCCAACCTATCACTGCCCCAATCGTCGTTGACGCGACCCCTGAGGGTGTCCATCAGCGCCTCAACGTCAAGCCTGCACGCCGAAAAACGCCTAACCCTAGTGTCCATGTTACCCGCCGCCGCTTCTTCGCCCCAGTCGTGCCCTAAGAGGTTCAGAACCCGAATGACCTTGGAGCCCCAACCGTCTGCCTGCAGGTCCGATTCCAAAGCCAAACGGATCTCATGACGAAAAGCGCTGTGATACACGTTGCTAGTGTCCTCCACCAAACTGTTCCAAAAACGAAAAACGGATTCAGCCCAATGCAACTGTAGAGGCATCTGCCCGAGCTCTCTAAACAACAACTGCAGGGGTGGAACGGCGGCTCCGACCAGCTGTTTCATAAACGAGATTTGCAGCTTGACCGGATAGCGGCCTCAAAATAACAAGAACGCGCCCCCCCCCCCCCCCCCTGCCGGAGTGTCTATGCGCCGGAGTGGAGGTTGGAGAGGTTGGGCCTAACGAACTGCGCCAAGGCCAGGAGCACAGATTGAGCTAATTTTTGCTTTTATTTATAGCTTGAATTTTGCGCAAAGCGGGCATACGCTGGGAGATGGAAACTGTGACTGCCGGACAAAGGTCACACTATTGCATAATCTCACATGATGCAAACGCGACCGGGCTCGCGAGTTTGTATAGTCAAAGCATGGTAAATACTTGAACAAGTATAGCAATAAACTAGATGGACAGGCACCTTCGAGGTCGACCCGACCATAGATGACAGGATTTCACGCTTGGCACCCGTCCCAGAGCGCCAAAGCGCATAGGCTAGTCGTGCATTATAGCACATAGATGACATTTCGGATTGATAAGATCAAGGGCTAGCCTTTCTGCATAGTCGACTTGAAAGGCACGCTTGATGACCCAGTCCGCACGTTACGAGTTTCCAGAAGCTCAACATGAAAGGTCAAAGAATGGATTGATGACGTAGGTCATAAGTGCAGGGCTGGCGGCCATGGAAGCGCTCGATTTGAAACACTGGCCCCGCTGCGGGGCAGATGGCCAGCGCTGTACCGTGGCTGGACCAATATAAGGCTACTGAAAGCGCACAACAGGACGATGGCGTTTGGCTGCCGGTCAAGGTAAAAAGGGAGGCTTGCTGTTGGCACGGGTTATGGTCTGCACACGCCAGCGGGGAGGGACGGACGGGCAATCAGGCACCGAAGCATGGACGCTCCACGTGCAACTCCTGCTCGGGATGCTCGGTGTTACTCCCCTGGGAGTATGCAGGTTCAACTCCTGCCGTCCTGTTCCGAACGCTGTCCTCCGGGTTAGGGGGCTTTGGGTTTTACATCAACCAGATTTCCCGAGTCCACTGCTTGTCACACGGGCATCCGCCATAGGCGCACGCTCAACCGCGCAATTAGCACGACACATGGACAAGGCGTGTCGTCGTCAGTGCATCATGTGCAACTGCCAGTCCGAGACTGCCTACCCTACCGTCGGGGGCTATTCTGGCGGTGGCCCGCCTCACGGAACCCACCCGGGCGGCCACGGGGCGTTCGGGGGCCCGGCGGGCGGTGGCGTCGACCTTCACGGGAGACTACTCGGCAGCAACGCCGCGGCGGGCGGCGGAGCGCCATACGGCGGCGTGCCTGCGGGCGGCGGCGCGCCTTACGGCGGGTACCCCGGCAGCGGCTGGAACCCCAGCGCTTGGAGCCACAGCATCGAGGAGGGCGGCAGGGGCCGTCGCAGGGCGGGGGGGCGCACGCGCGAGGGCCCCCAGGCCGCGGCCCCGCGTGCAGTCGGGCCGCAGCTGTCGGACCGGTGGAGGTGGAGGTGCTGTTGCGCCGCGCTCTCCAGTTTGCCTTGGGGCGTGGCGGGGATTGCAAGCGCCGCCCCACGTGCTGTGGTGCTGCCCCGCCCCGGCCCTCCCCACGTGCTGCACCCGCGGCGGCGGCGGCGCGAGTCGGCGCCCTCTGCCCCCCGCCGGTGTGCTGCCCCTGTGGTGCCCTTCCAGCCTGCCGGCCGGAACCCCAACCGGGCGGCTGCGGCACCGCACTGGTGCCATGTGCCGGGGTCGGGGTTGGGGCGGCCCAGCGGGTATGGGTTGGGAACCGGCCGCGCGGCCCAGGAGCAGGCACTGGGTGCTGGTGCAACGGCATTTGCTCCGCCGTTTGGTTGTTGCCCCTCGGCGGGGCGGGGCAAGGGCGGGGCAGCGCGCGGTGCTCGTGTGAACTTGGGTGGCGAGTTATGCGCCCGGTGAGTGGGAGATTTGTCAGGACAGGACAGGAGCAATAAGCGCCGACCGGCCGTCAGCGGCATGGGCGGCTAGGGCGCATGCCTGAGCCCCGCAGCCAGGGTCGGTCCGTTCCTCAGCTGGCGGTTGCGCCGTCGCGGCGGTGTGGGGGTGCCGCCACGGAGGACACCGGAAAGCCCGCCACCTTTCCGCGTCGCTTCGTTGACGTCCGGGCGGGCGGCTCGGTTCGGGGAAGGTCTGGACGGGTGGGCCCTGTTCCGCACCCGTCGATGTGGCAGGGGTGCGGTGGGCAGCCAAGGGGAGACTAGTTCCCGAAGGGCTTAGGAGCGAGAAGGGCCGTACGTCGGTGGTGGGCAGTGCCGCTGGTCGAGTCCTCGGCGGGCTGGTGGGCGTTGCAGGTGCTGCTGAGGCCCTGTGCGGTTGGGTGCTGGGAACCAGGCCCCCCAGGATCAGGTCCAGGATCCGGGCCGGAGTCGGGGTCACGGGGCGCCGCAGCAAGGGTCGGGCGAATGGGGTGTGTGATGGGTTGGGGTGGGGTGATGGCTTCGCCGGTGTTGTGGTGCTGATGGGGAGCGCCGTGTGGGATGGGTCCGTCCGCGAACGGATTGCCTCACGTGACGCGGTGTGGCGCGCGCGTCATGGCTACGTTGCAGGACCGGAGCTGCAAGTCTGGAGGTCTGGGTTCAAGCTTGGCTGGGGTCCAGGTTTGGGTTTCCGCACAATGTGTGCGGCGGCTGACTGGAGCTATGGGGGTACCGGCAGCTGAGTGACCCTCGTGTCGTGTTGTAACGTGTCACGCCTCCTCAGGGGTGCATCCCCGGCGCTGCACGCACGCATCGCTTCTCCACCCCCGTGTGTCCGCGATACCGGTATGCGATCGCAGTCCTTCCCTGATCCGCTTGGGGAGAAGAACAGTGGATCGTGCACCGTCCGGCTTCCGTGCGGCGGTATCGGCACCCGCACGCTGTGAGCAGGACCGGTCCGCATCGTTGCTCCGGACCGGGCGGCGTACATCGCCCCGACCGCTGCCCACATGGGCGTCATCCAACCCTCAGGCGGCAGCTGCAGCAGCCCCCCAATCGGTCCACCTCTCGCGGTCCCGTCGAGTGCCACCTCTGAGGCAGCTCGCTTGGTCACGTCCCCTGCGACTGCGACTGTGTGACACGCCCTCGAGCTGCTCTGAAGAGATAAAGCAAGGCGAGGGGGCGCACTTGGGGGCGATATTGGTTCCCGGTTCGCTTTATCTTCGGTTTCCTTTCGTGGCACATATAAAAAAAGGGGGTGCACTTATACTGCCCGTTCGTTGGTTTGCGTCATCCCACGACACCTAACTGACTGCGCGCCCAGGAGCCCCACCGGTACCGGTATCGTTAACAGAAGCCCGCACAACGCTGCCATGGGCGTGACTACATTTGCTAAAGCGTTCAAGTCGCGTATCGACAAGTCGCCGACTCTCTGTCGGTCCCGCGGGGTCCTGAAACCGCTAGTGGCTCCATGGTCAACGGCACCGCCAACGGCAGGTTTGTGTCCATACCCATGGCGTTTCGCGTGCTGCACCGGGACGTTCACCGCCCTCCCACCAGATCCAATTCCGATCCAATTACATCCCATTTGTCCATTTGCGCTGTCGACATGTCACCTACGTCCCCGTCCGCGCCCCCCGCCCGGAGACATTGCCAACACTGGCGACAGCGGGTGTCGCAAGCCCGACAAACGCTGACGGCTGATTGCTAATCCCGTTACCACTACGCCGGCCCCGCTACCCGCTCTGTAGTTGCCCCGATCCAGGGAGCCGCCGCCGTAACCCGGGACCTGCTGCGTTTAGTGCACCCCATCCAGGGAATCGCCCCGACACCCACCAAACGAAGGCTCCTCACTTGTCACCCTACCTCGGAGCTGGCCCGTGCCTCCGCTTGTTATGAACGGGTCATTGTGATCCTGTCCGGTGCCGTATCGTCCGACTGCACTCTGCCGTAACCCATGTACAAACTGGTGGCCGGGAACCCTCCATAGCTGTCCACCTGGTCCCTGCCATATCCCGCCATACAAGTCCTCACCGGTGGCGACCGCACCGGGACCATATCCACTGCTGAGGCCGCCGCGTTGCTCCCCCCTGCCGTACACACCGTCGCCGGCGCCCACACCACTGCGCTGCACCAAAAGTCCGGCCGTCGCTGCCACCGCCGCCACCTGGGAGACCATGCCGAGTACCCGGGACGCCTCCCTCCCCATCTGCTGCCGATTCCCCTGGGTGAGCCGAAAGTAATCCGCGAGTACCGGGGCCCGCTGCTGGAGGAGACCCGACTGGAAGTGGTCGGAGTCGGGGAGCCCTTGTCGGGCGTACGCTGTAAACTCTTTTTACGTTGCCTGGAGATCAACGTGGTCAGGCGGGCGTGGCGCGCACAGCTGGCCTACTGCTTCGCGCATCTGGTCGAACGGCAGTGAAGTGCCGCAGTACGCCAAGGGCTGGGGCGCGGGGTCGGGAACCGGGTTTATTACAGGGCGGTTCAACTGGCGCGGGCGTACTGGGAGTAGCGGGTCTTGCGGCAAATCCGTAATGTCTCCTTCCGCGCCCCACGTGCCGTCAACTGCTGGGTCCGGGTCCCCTGCCGCATCCAACGGTGGCTGATCTAATCCCGGGTACCACATGCGTCCAACCGCCCCCGGCTCCGTCCCCGGCCCCAGCTCAGCCGATCCCGCGTCCCCCGCCCCTTCAAGCTTCCCCTCCGTCTCCGTCTCCGATGCCTGTCCACGGGCACCCCGGTGGCGCGCGAGCCATCAGACGCCACCCGCCCAAAGTGCGCGACCTCTCGACCCGTCCCCTTTCCTTGCCTGCCTGCGTTCCCACCGCTCTCGGCCTGCCAATGACCCCTACGCACCCCCTCAACCCGGTGGCAGGCCCGCAAGCATGTGCCCCAGCAGCCCCGGCACGGGGTGGGCAAACTTGCACCCTCGGGGACCCTGGGTGCAGGACCTACTCGTGGCGTACTGCAGGCAAATCCGCTGCTCCGACCGGCCCCTGCCAGGGTACGCCTTAATGCGCTCCACTAATGTGCCCATGTCGGCTGGCGCGTCCGGTCGCTGCCGCTGCCGGAAAGCCTCACGCACCTCTCCCAACACGTTGGCCTCTGACCAGGGTGGCGGGGGCACGCCGCCTCCCGGGTGCGCGCCACCGCCAGGCCCGTGGCCCGGCGGCGGCGGTAGCGGGCCTCCCGCCGCTCCCTAGCCCGGTGGCGGGGGCGGGTACCCCGGGTGGGCTCCCGGGGGCGGCCCGGGGGCTAGCTTGAGGCCTGCGGAGCACGCAGCGACGATGATGCTTAGGCGGTAATGGTGCCCGGCGCCGGCGGCGAGCGGCTGTGTAGCTAGCGGCCCGCCCCCAGTAGCCGGCGGCCGGGCGTGTCGGGCGGGGAACAGGCAGTGCGGCAGGAGCCGTCGCCCAACGCGTCCCCGCCACGACGGGAATGGCCGTCCCTCGGAGCTCCGCGGGGCTCCGCGGCCGTGGACTGTAGGGGCCGGTGAGGCCGTGGGTGACGTGGGCGCGGCGCGTATGCAGTTGGACATGATGCACTGACGACGACACGCCTTGTCCATGTGTCGTGCTAATTGCGCGGTTGAGCGTGCGCCTATGGCGGATGCCCGTGTGACAAGCAGTGGACTCGGGAAATCTGGTTGATGTAAAACCCAAAGCCCCCTAACCCGGAGGACAGCGTTCGGAACAGGACGGCAGGAGTTGAACCTGCATACTCCCAGGGGAGTAACACCGAGCATCCCGAGCAGGAGTTGCACGTGGAGCGTCCATGCTTCGGTGCCTGATTGCCCGTCCGTCCCTCCCCGCTGGCGTGTGCAGACCATAACCCGTGCCAACAGCAAGCCTCCCTTTTTACCTTGACCGGCAGCCAAACGCCATCGTCCTGTTGTGCGCTTTCAGTAGCCTTATATTGGTCCAGCCACGGTACAGCGCTGGCCATCTGCCCCGCAGCGGGGCCAGTGTTTCAAATCGAGCGCTTCCATGGCCGCCAGCCCTGCACTTATGACCTACGTCATCAAGCGTGCCTTTCAAGTCGACTATGCAGAAAGGCTAGCCCTTGACCTTATCAATCCGAAATGTCATCTATGTGCTATAATGCACGACTAGCCTATGCGCTTTGGCGCTCTGGGACGGGTGCCAAGCGTGAAATCCTGTCATCTATGGTCGGGTCGACCTCGAAGGTGCCTGTCCATCTAGTTTATTGCTATACTTGTTCAAGTATTTACCATGCTTTGACTATACAAACTCGCGAGCCCGGTCGCGTTTGCATCATGTGAGATTATGCAATAGTGTGACCTTTGTCCGGCAGTCACAGTTTCCATCTCCCAGCGTATGCCCGCTTTGCGCAAAATCTGTGCTCCTGGCCTTGGCGCAGTTCGTTAGGCCCAACCTCTCCAACCTCCACTCCGGCGCATAGACACTCCGGCAGGGGGGGGGGGCGTTAGCCGGAAAACCCCTCTCTATCATGGCTAAAACCAAATCAGCGCCCCATAGCTGCGAACCGTACGAAAGAACAGAGCGAACTTGAGCGTTGAAACATTTCATACCGACTGAGGGGAGCAACAGCCCCTGCCGACGCAGCTTGCTAAGCAGAGAGAACATGGCCCGCCGGCCCGCAGCATAAAGCTCGTCCTCTATATCGGACAGTTAATCGTATTATATAAGTGTCAGGTACGGTCAGACCGGCGAACCCTGTCACGCGATCTATTCGGCGGCTGTCGAAACAAAGGTTTCAGGGCCATTGGCCATCTACAGTCGGATGTCTCCGCTTCTTGCCGGTTGGAATTGCTGTCTGGGCCGTAACGGGGTCAGCCGTGCACGAGTGCACGAGTATGCTGTGTCATCTACAACTGACAAACCGACAACATATTTTAACTGTCGGTGATCGCACGGTTTCAATGCAAGTGCGAGTTTGAAAATGTAGATGTTGCATGTAAGGGTGTATGTGGCTGAATGTGCAGAAATGTAAGGCTCACATGCATTAGGTTCGGCGTTGGGGGCAGCTGGACCAACCAGCCAACACGGGTCCTTGCAATGCGCGCCATGTTACTCCAACTCTCCATCTTACTGCTACTGACCAGTTTGAGTTCGGCGCGAACCTTGTTAGAGCAGGCCTGGTCGATGAACGATGCCTTACGTCACAGCCCCTTCGGTAACTTGACGGACGAGCAGCTAGGACACGCCCTACAAAATCTCAAATACATTGCACAGGCGCCAGTTCTGTCCACCCTGACGAACGCATCGGAGCTGCGTCTCTTCGGAGCCGCTTTCTTCTGTCACTCGCAGCTGTCGCGCTTTCCAGCGCTGACTGAGGACAATCTTGAGGCATGGCTACGGACATCAATCGAATTCCTGGAGGCTCACGCCAAAGGAAATCGGTCAATCTTCCTGCCAACCAACCAGTCATCTCTGCTGCCATCGGCGCGCCTCAGCGGCTTGCCCATGGTCCGAAGGTCCCTTCTGGCTCACCTGATCACGGGCTGGCTCACGACTTTGCAGCGTCAACTGCCACCTCGTCTGGAGCCGCAGCTGGCGCGCCTCATCACTCTGGTGAGTTGAGTGACATGAGAACCGCTTTGATCCCTGGCCCCCAACCCGCTTGCCTGATGCTCGGATACTTCCCTCCCTCCTTCCCCTGAAGCTCCTCCACCTCACCACTCCTCCACGCAATACGTATGCGACCATCACCGCGCTCTAAACGAGCTCATGAGACAGCACAGCGCAGCATGCCGCGGGAACCACCCCCCCACTTGCGGCTGCAATGCCCGCCAGCATTCAAGGCATCCTTCCGCCGGCTTGGCCCCACCCGCACATGACCGCCCCCCGCTCACGGCCCACTTTCAATGCGGCATCACCACCTGCGCCAGCATCGTAACCCGCGTGCCGACGGGTTTGACCCACTCCCCGATTCATTCCCAACTTTGGGGTCTTTCCCAATGCCCACATAATCGGTTGGTTTTTGGTGGTGCTGGGGTTTCGGTGGGCTCCCGACCCACTATCCGGGTTTTACTCCCCCTTCCCCTCCCCTCCCCTCCCCTCCTCACCATCACCATTCCCGCCATTAGTTTCTTACAACCCACCCCGACCAGGTTCCTTGCAACCGCTCCTAACCCCGCGCCCCGTCCTCGCATCGTCGGGTCAATCCCTCTCTGTCTCTGTCTCTGTCTCTCCCTATCTTAAAACCCTAAAACCCTATCTTTGCATACACAAACATCCCGCCACTGTGCCCGCCGCCGCCACATGCGGCTCTTCCTGCCTGCTCTATCCGCCGCCGCCGCCGCCCGAATCCCTTCCCGCCCGGATCCCTTCGTGCTCAAACTCAAACAACCAACCACCTTTACGATCACCACCCTTCCGCCCGGCGGCTCGCCCTCGATGGATGCCGTACAGATGTACGACATCCACAAGACGTCGGTCGTACACCGGGGTGTCATGCAGTACCACCATATCTCCAAATCGGGCGGAACAGCCTGGAACGAGGCGGCCAGTGAGTGCCCGGCGGTCTGGAGAGGGCGTGTGTGTTTTTATGGGGGGGGGATGGGGAGGGGGTAAAAAAAGATACCCCCTCCCCTCCCCCTGGGGAGGGGGAGGGGAGAGGAGGGGAGGGAGGAGAATGAAATGCGTAAGAGGTACTGTTCAGAGAAACCTTCCTTCTAAGAAAGGGGGAGGGGGGCTGGGCGACTATCCGCCCGTCAGATGGCCAAAGGCCCGGGGGTTGGATGGCGGCGGCGGCGCGAGAGTCCCCGGCGCATCCCCCAGCCACTCGAATGGGTCGCAAACGACGGAAAAGCTCAAATCCCCCAAAAACCCAAATCCCCAAAATCCAAATTCAAGTTCAAACCCGGATCCCGAAACCCAACGGCCCCGGGGACCCCGGCCCCTAACCCCGACCCGGGATTCAAACCCCGCCCTGGATCCAGGATCCAACGGCTGCGTGGTTCCGCTGACTCTGGGCAACCACGTGCGGGGCTTCGGCGACGAGTGCCGCTGGATTGACCCAAAGGTCTACGGCCCTATGAACGGCGGCAAGCTCATATTGTGAGTCTTGGGTTTGGGGTATGGGGGTGGCGGGCGGGGGGGCAGGGTGGGGGGGACTATCCATCCAGGGTATGGCGCCTGGGAGGGGGGCTGTAGTCGTGCAACGTAAATACGTAATGTAATGTAATGCAAAGTTGGTACTGGAGGGGGAGGCGGGTAGAGCTGACAATCCGACAACGTGGCGTGGAAGTACGGCGGAAGTGGAAACGAAGGGAGGAAAAAGGTTTTAGGGTTAAGAGACCGGAGTCAAGAGGAGCGAACAGCGTCCAGCGGAGGAAGGGGGCATTGGGAGGAAAGGGGGGGGGCAGGCGGGCGGACGGTCGGGCGGGCGCGGAGGAGGGCGAGACTGAGGGGGAGGGCGAGGAGAAGAAAGGGGGCCAGGGGGAGGAGAAGGGAGCGCTCCCGTTGCGCGGTTACTTTACGTTTCGGGAGCCGAGGGTGCGTGGGGCGAAATTGGAGGGTGGCCCGTGGCGCGACTGGTGGGCTGGTCACCCGTCAGTCACCACTCTACCGGTACTGCCACGTCCCCGCCGCAGCACCGCAGGTCAAGGGCTCCTCCTCTCCGCGCCACAACCTCTGTTCTTACCCGTTGGGCTCCCCCCTGGAAGCAGATCACTCCCTGATCCCCCGCCACCGCCCCCTTCTGGTCCCGGTCCCGAAAGATGGCTCCAGTTGCTGCACCTCCGTTGTTGCTGCACCCCGGTTGCTGCAGTATCGGCGACGTATCCACCTCCCACATCCGCCCTCCCTCGATTCCTCGCCTCTCCTCGTCTTTCCCCGCCGGTTGGCCCCCCCCCTCCCCCCAATGCCATTAAGGCATCCCGCTCTCACCACCCCCCTCCCCGCTCTCCTCCCTCCCCCCGCCCCCCGGCCCCCTCCGCAACGGTATCTTCTCTGCCCCGCTCTTCTCCGCCCTCCGTTCACGGGCTCCGGCCTATGCGTGGATACCCACCCCCTCTCCGCCCCCTCTCCGCCCCCTCTCCGCCCCCGCCCCCGCCAGATGGGCCCGATGGGGTCTGCGCCGTCGCCCCGGTGCGGGCAGCAGCTGCTGGCAGCGCTTCGGCCGGGTGGCGGCCGACGGACTGTCGTACATCTCCAACGAATACACGCTGATTGGGGGCCGGGAGGAGGGGGACCTGCAGGGGGCGACCAGCTGCCCCCAGTTCGTACACGTGGTCACGCTAAGGTTTGGAGGGTGGGGAGGGGATGGGATGGGGATGCGTGTATGTATTGGGTGGGGAGGGGAGGGAAGGGGAGGGAGCGGGGAGGTGGGAAATGATGGTGGCGGTGGTGGTGGTGGGCGGTGGGGTCGCCTTTGTACAAGTCGCGGCTCAGGCGGGGAGTGGTAGGTGGCGGGGGTTTTTGGGGGGAAGGGGGGAGGGGAAGGAGATGTGGAACGGGGAAAGGGTAAGGCTGGAGAGTGCCCCCAACTCTCACCCTCGCCCCCCACCCTCCTCCTCCTCCTCCTCCTCCTCATCTCCTGCTCTCCACCCCGCCTCCTGCGCTTCATCCCTCTACAACCCCCTCCCTCCCCCTCCTCCTTTCCCTCCTCCCCTCCCTAAGCAGTCCGTAAGCAGTTCGTTTCGGGAAGCTTGACAGGAATCCAGTCGTCCTTCAGACTACAACGTCCGCAGGGCTTCTTGTTTCATTGTTGCAAATTCACTCTTCAAACTCCCCCACCTCCTCCCCTGCTCCCTCCTCCCCTCCCCTCCCCCCCCCTCCCCCAGGCACCCCCTCCGCCGGCTGGAGTCCGCTCTGCGCTTCATCCAGGTCTATATCCGGGGCTATTGGGGGCGGGACGACCCGCAGCAGGGACTGAAGAGGTACCGGATCACATTCTGTAACGCCACTGCGGGGCTGTGGAGACAGTTGGCGCCGCCGGTGACTGACAACTACGTGGTCAGGTGGGGTCAGGTGGGGGGAGGGGAGCGCGTGGGGGTGTCGGCGTGTGGGGGGGTGTCGGCGTGTGGGGGGGGGTGTCGGCGTGTGGGCCGGTATGTTGGCGGGGAGGGAGGGGGCTGAGGTGCGGTGGGGCTGGGGCTGGGGGTTGCGGTGGCAGGGGGGAGAAGAAGGGGGTAAAATACAGATCTAGCCCTCCCTCTCCCTCTCCCCTTCCCTCTCATGCCCCAACCCGTCGCCCTCAAAATCCTTTGCCCCGTTCCCTCCGCACCTCGCATCATCATCCGCATCCGCACCTCACCCCTTCCTGTTCCTCCTCACGGCCTCAGGACCTTTCTTGGCGAGTCGGGCTTCCACACCCCTCCCGGCCGCATCGGCCCCATTCACCTGACCGCCGCCCGGCACCAGCTGCTGACCTTTGACCTGGTGTTGGCGCTGGAGGCGGGGGAGGAGGCCAACGACCAAATGGTGCAGCAGGGGCTGGGCTGGCCGGCGGCGTGGTCCAAGGCGGTGAGGACGGGCGTGCGTGTGTGTATGTGTAGGAGGGGGTAGGGGGGAATGGTGGAGGGAGAAGAGGAGGGGTTGGCGCGGGGGGTGGGGGCGGCGAGTTTCGTGGGGACAGGGGCGGGGCGTGGGTGGCGGTAAGCGGCACAGGGACACGCGCGGGGGAGGGGGGAGAAACCCTAGGGCGGGCGACGTTGGCGAACGGACGCGGCAGTGTGTTGTTACATGTACCGTATCCCGAACCTGGGTGTACCGAACTGGTGCCTGGGGTGCAGTACCTGATTTGGGGAACCTGGTGCCTGTTGCAGTACCTGGGGAGCTGTGAGGGTGTTTGGGGTTGGGTGCCGTAGTGGCTTTTAGTCAGGGGTGGCGGGTAGAGGGCCGAGTATGGGGTGGCATTCGTGTAAGGGACGAGGCTGAGGGTGTTCAGGGGCGCTGTAGTGTGTAGTGTGTAGGTTCATGAGTACATCAAATCACAGCGGCGGCGGCGAGGAGGAGGAGGAGGAGGACGAGGCCGATGGCTCTACCCTACTCCACGATAGACACCTTTCTACCGGGCCTCTTTCTACCCTTCATGGTTGGTTTTCTTCTTTCTCGTGACCTGAATCCATTTCTAAAAAAACCCTAAAACCCGTACAACCCCCTCCCCCCACCACCGCCACCCGCCCTACCCCCCGCTACCCCAGAATCATACCCTCAACGGTACGGTCCTCTCCCGCTACATCGGACACGAGTGCGGACTCGCGCCGGCGGTGCTGCACGATCTGGAGCAGGCGCAGGGGGCCGACATGCAGTTCTACAGGTGGGGTGTGTGGGGGGGGTGGCTGGGTGGGTGGGTGGGGCTGGGGCTGGGGGTTGCGGTGGCAGGGGGAGGGGGAGGGGAAGGGGGTAAAATACACACACACACACCACCACCACCACCGCCACCACCTTCCCCTTTTTTGGTCCAAACGGCCCTCTTCTTTTCCCGCCTCACCCGCTCGCCCGCCTTTCCGCCCCAATCTTCCCAACCGACTTACCAACCAACTCAACCAGGTTCGGCCGCGTGGTGAACCAGCTGGATGCTCTGTGGCTGGATCTGTCCCGGGGGTTGGGGCTAAGGCCCGAGGTACTGCCGGGGGCGCTGGAGCTGGGGGCGACGCCGCAGGACATACGGTGGGTGGCTGGGTGGGTGGTGGCAGCGGGCGGGGGCTAACAGATCGTTGAACACCCCACCCTCCCTCCCCCCCCACACACACACTAATGTCCGCACGCACGGCCTGTGAATGGATACCTAAGCCCCCCACCCACTCCACCACACACACAGTAACCCACCCGACCACCACCACCACCACCGCCACTTCAGGTGTGGCATGCTGTGGCGGGGCAGCAACGACAGCACCTTGGCTCGCGCCCTGCGACCCCAGGTCTAGGCCTGGGCCCTGCGCCCGCCGCCGGCGCCCGTAACGCCCACCGACAGGGCACCCGCCTCCGGCTCCTGCACCAGCAGCACCAGCAGCAGCAGCACCGGCGCCCTTGGCGCCCACCAAGCAGCGATTGGATGCGTGCTGTGCAATGAGGGGCGGCCCACCCACCCACCCACCACACATACACATGTGGGGTTTTGCGGCGGGTTGTGAGGTGGTCGGCAGGAATTGGCGATGGACGCAGCGGTGTTGTGTGACCGGCCCCCCGTCCCTCGCCCCCGCCCCCTGGTTAGGCTGGTCGGCTGGCTGGCCGCTTGGCTGGGACTGCCACCCGGTCGCGGTGGGTGGGAGGGAGGCCTTACACGCGGTGTCTTTGCATGCGGCGTAGGTGCAATGAATGAATGAGCACCCCTGCGTGGGGCTGATGTGAGTGCGTGCGTGCGTGCGTGTGCAGGCGTGCATACATGCTTGGCTGTGTGCGTTAATAAACACAAACACACACACGTCCGGCTAACAAATGGAATCTTGTTGGATGGGGGTGTGTGGGCTAGGGTTGTTGTGTGTATGTGTGTGTGGCCGTTTTGGGACTGTGTGATCCGCAATGAGCGGCCCCAGACGGGGACTTCGGCTGTTGTTGCGGCTGTCTTGGAGCGGCTGTCTTGTAGGCGAAAGGGGGGTGTCGACTACTTCTCAGCACTCCTACACAGCACTCCGACTACACAGCACTCGGACTACACAGCACTCGGACTTCACAGCACTCGTACGAAGTGCCCATTCGGAGCTTCGGCCCATCGGCCGCGACCGTGTCAGCTGGTGTGGTACATGCACGATGACGCACCAAGGGCTGGCGATCCTCTTCACGTATACCGGTAGGTCCATCCGCTGAAATACCGGAATCCGGAAAGCCAATCGAGTCAAGGGAGCGCATGCCAGCCAGTTTTGGGGCGCACCGGTGGCTCTCACCGGCTGGCAAATGTCTAACGAGTCGATGGGGCGCTTACCGGTACCAGCGAGGTTTTGGGGCACCGGCGGCTCTCGCTCAAAGGCAGGCAAATGACGAATCGAGTGGGCTGGCGATGTGGCGAATAGCGGCGTGGGTGTGACGCCACCCACCCATTTCTGAGCGGTCGCTGTGAGGGAAGGACGCTGCACGGCAGGGGCCCCAGAGCCCATACGCGACCGTTGTGATTACCCCGCGTGTGCGTGTTTGTTTTACCGGATTCAGTTGTGGTGGTTGGTACAGTGGGCTCTAGAGTCTATAGACCAGACCTGCTGGATTCGTGGACGGTAGTACAAACAACATTGCGGCAGACCGGCGCCAGGGAGGGCCATGGCGCTTCTTGATCCGCGCAGCCATGTGAAGCCCTTTATAATAAGTAGCTACCAGGGTAGCTAGACAGGAGTGCAGTACGACCGTCCCACATCGGGGCCCACTAAACTCCACACATACGGTAACTTCACCACTAGCACGGCACGTAACAGAGTCACAATTTTACAACAGTAATACGGGTCACAATTTTACGGCAGTAGTACGGCAAAGCACGGCCGGTCATTGGCAAGGCACCGTGGGGTGTACGGCTGCACGGCCCGGCCCGGCCCACCCAGGCCCAGCCCAAGTCGTTGGGACAGGTTGGGAGCCCTAAGGACACAGACCCATTTCACACCGACGGGGGGTGGGGGTGATGGATCCCCCCTCAGGGCGCGTGAAAACCCTTGCGTGCAACCCTGGGGAACGTGAGGAGGCCAACAAAAGCGACGACGGTCCCTCAGGGACCCCCCACACACACAAATAATCAGACGAGGAGGAGAGAAAATTGGAAAGCGTCGCCGCGCGCCTGGCGCACGTGATTCCGACCCGCGCTCGCCCGGTGACGGCCCCGGTGGCAATTTCACACATCAATGAAGCGCGCGTGCACGGCCATATGACAACCCCCCTCTAGAAAGTTCAAGGATCTTCGAAAAAGTCAAGTGTCGGGCGAGGATTATGGTGTTCAATGATGCACACAGCTTGCGACGACGAGCAGGGGCGAGGCCAGCGCCAACTTCCCCCCACCCCCCCAAAGCAATCAGCAGCATGATATGCGAGGAGTGAAGACCCCGTCGAGCTTCCTCGCGGGGTTCGGGCTGTCAGTCGACTGACAGTCAACTCAAATCAGTCAGCAGCAATATAGCCCAAACCCTTCAATTTGCTCCTTCCACCAGGAGCAGCAGTGAGCTTGTGAAGCGGCGGCGTCATGCGCGTACAAATCCACGCATCTGCTGCCACCCGAAGACCGCCCTAATAACAACGCAAGCTCGTTCCCGGCGTGCAGTACTCCACGAGGCCACCCTGGAGCCCGTTGACTCTGCACGACAGCCTTACTCAAGCAGAGCACACAATTTGCAAAACTCTGAGTTTCTTCATGATTGAATATTTCTACATGAACGGGGCCAAGCCGCAAACATACTACTTCAATTCAAGGCGCCAGTGCAAACCAATTGATACAAGGACCCCAAATCCAGTGCTTCTTTAGGAGCAGATCATTTTTTGCTGTTTATGCAGTCGTCAAGTTGTTGCGCAGCTTCATGCGCAGGCAATGCAGCTGACGTCGCGGCCGACGAGCCGTTAGCCACGAACACTATTGCGGCAGCTAGACAGGATAGCTATACTGTATGGATATGAACATAGTTTACAGCTAACAGCATAATGGAGCTGAAGCAGGCGCAAAGGGCATGTGAAAACGATGAGCTACTCAGCGACCTCTCTGATGATTATGACGTGCAGCCCGTCTCATCATCATGCTCAGAGGCGGGTCCTCCCAAATTCAAATTTCACGTCCGTGTCCTTCACGTCCGTTTCCGAGGATTAAGCAAGATCACACCAAAGCGGCATTGGCCACTCCTCAACCCCCGAAAGGTAGTAAACAGGTAATAAAAGGTAGTAAACAGGTAATATACATCGCCATAACTAACCGTGAAGGCGCCGCAGCCACGGCCGCGCACATCAGCTGCGACACCCGGCCGCGAACCCTTCGCCCTTTTGACTGCAACAGCGGGGCGCGAGCCGACGGCAGCAGCAGCAACAGCGAACAACACAACACAAAAAACCCGACGTCGGCGCGATCACAATTCTACGAGCCTTCCGAAACACGGCACGCTCCATTTTCTTCCTGCGCTCGGCACCTCGCCGCCGCCGCTGCCTCCACCAATCCCACTCCTTCGGGAGACGGGGGGACCACGTTTCTCCTCAGGACAGGACAGGACAGCAATGTTGACTGGGGAGGGCAGCGAGGGGTAGGTTAAGGCACGCGCCTGCCTCCGGGTAAGACAGAGACCTGGGGCACCCTTCCTTTCCACCCTTCCCTCTCGCCCGCCCGCCCGCCCGCCTCGCCCTTCCTGGACTCCCTACTCGCCCCAGGGCCCGCGGCTGCGTGGTGCCAGATCCGAGGCGGGCCGCTCCAAAACCAGTGTCGCCGAACCACGCGCCACTGCCGCGCCGCCACTGCCGCCGCCGCCGCCGCCTCGGCTGCCTAATCCCCCGCCCATCCCACCACCTGCACCGTCGGACGCGGGTCCCCGCTGCTGCTGCTGCTGCACCAGCGCCTGCAGCAGCGCGTGGATTTCGGCCTGCTGCTGCCGCATAGCCGCTTGCTGGACCCGTAGCTCCGAAACCTCACCCCACAGCAGGTCCAGGTTCTCCGCGATGCGGCCGCGGCGGTTGAACAACGAAAACTGGCGGTTGCGCTGCATTGCAGTGGCGGCGGCGGTGGCGGCGGCATCGCTGGTGTCGGGCGCAGCGCCGGCGGCGGCGGATGAGTCCACCTGAGCAGCAGACGGCTGCTGCTGCAGTAGCAGCGGAGCCTGGGAGGAGGTAGACGGCGTCGCGCCGCCTGCGATGTGGGGGGAGGGGAACGGGGGGGGAACGGTGTTCTGGTGCTTGAAGGGTGCACCCGGTGCAGTGTGCTGCTTCCACCACCCCTGCAGGGCGCGCTGCTGCTGCTGCTGCTGGTGCCCCGCTCGACTTCCCTCACCCCGCCATCAGCCTATACGTGGATAACCCCCCCGCCCTCAGCCCCGCCCGAGTTCCACCCCCTCCCCCTCCGTCCGCACCCGTGGCCGACTTGACCGCCAGAGCTGCTGCCTCGCCCGTTGCAACCAGGGCGCCACCGCCGCTGCCGCTGCCGCCGGGGCTGACGTCGTCGACGGAGGTGGTGGTGCATTCCCGAATGGAGTGCCTGAGGGACGGCGAGAGGAGGGGAGGGACGGGGCGGGGCGGGGAGGGAGTGCGTTGCGGCAGAGCAGAGCAGAGAGCACCCACACACCAGTGAACTGCAACTGCACTGTCACCACCGCCCCCCCCGGAGATGCCACCACCACCGCAGGCGCAGCAGCAGCAGCAGCAGCAGCGACACGGTACAGCGGAATCCGCACTCCTACGGCGTTGGGGCTCGGTACTCGGGGGGGATGTAAGAGGCGGCGGGCGCGGCAATCCAACAACCGATGAAAAGAAGCGAAACGGGAAGGGTGTGTGTGTGGCGTAATAAAGAAGGAGAAGGGCGGTGGCGGCCGCCTTTTCGAACTCCCCCCTGCCCCCGCCCCTGTGTTCCTTACCCTCCCTCAATCCCGCGCTTCCTTCGCGTCCGTGTCCTGCCCCCTCCCCCCCACCCCCTCCCTCTCCCCCCCTCACCTGCGGTACACCTCCAGCAGCCCCTCCCTCACCAGCTGCACCCCCCGACGGCTCCAGCCCAACCCCGCGAATCGGCCGACCACGGGGTATCGGGCCATGCGCTCCCAGCACAACCCCGCAGCCTCCAGAAGCGCGTCGACCTGTGGGTTGGGGTGGGGCGGGGTGGGGGGGAGGTTGAAGGCATGGGCGGAAAGGAAGGTGGGGTGTGAAGGTGGGGGACGCAACTCTTGTTGTGGACGCGCGTCCTGATGCGCTGCGTGCATTATTAGGTGTGGATTGCTGTGGGTCAACTACAGAAACCGCCCTCAACCGCCGTCAACCGCCGTCCCACTCCCTCCCACTCCACTAACCGGTTACGTTCCCTCCGCGCTCTCCACACACCTAACACACACACACAGACACAGACACCCTTCCCCCAATAAATATCCCCCAAAACTCCTCTCCCTCCACCTGCACATACACACACATATATACACACACATGTACACATATACATATACACACACATATATTGACACATACAGATAGACACACATACACACATGTACACACACGCGCACACCCACACCCACCTCCTCCTCGGACATGGCAAACAGGTCATCCGCCTCACTGTACGACACCGGCAGCCTGCCTCGTGCTGCCACGCGGCCCTCCGGCGGGTTACGTGTGAAGAGGGGCGGCATCCTCCGAAGGCGGGGGCCCACATTGGACCTGTGTATGAAACCAGGGAGGGTCCGGATGGGGTTTCAGGTTCCAGGATCCAGAATCCAGGATCCAGGATCCAGCTGTTCCAGGTTTCGGGGACGGGGTCGAAGGGCTGAGTCCAAGGTCGGTACTTGGCTGCAGCAGTGGGGTCTGGCAGGTGGGTGGGTTTAAGGCGGCCAAGGCGGCCGTACTCGGAATCGTACAGCACCGCCGTACTCACTCGTTCATCGGCACGTCCTCCCAGCTGTACATGGGGTAATCCAGTTGCTCGTCCCAGGGTGCCTGTTGGGCCAGGTCCCAGGGGGACTTGCGGTGCCAGGCCCAGGGGCTGTACAGGTACAGGATCTCTGCAGCGGGGCGCAGCGGAGTGCAGCGCAGCGGAGGGGAGCGGAGCGGAGCGGGCAGCGGGGTCGAACTCACGAACCCCTCTCTTCCAACCTCCCCCCCCCCCCCGCCGGGACACCCAGCACCCAGCACCATCCACACACACGCACACACGCGCCCGCTGAGACGCACACCCATGGGGAGCCTACCCTGCGGGGTGGTCTCAGCAACCCCATGGCCAGCGTCAGGCAAGGCGAGATACGTAAACATACACACACACACACAGATGGTCCCCCGGGTGAAAGAGATCGGGGTGTCGAAGGCTGGAGACAATGGTGTCCTCTGGTGCGCGGGGCGGCTGGAGTGGGATGCCACCAAGAAGACTAATTACGCTGCCGCAGAGCAGTGGTGGAGGAATGAGTCTGCATAGGGCCTGGACCAGACTGCATAGCAGGTGGTGGTTGGATAACTAAGATCGGGCGGCGGCAGGTTTCGAAGGATATAGGAGGTGGCAATGGCACCGGTGTGCGTGCCCTGGTAGAATACGCAGCTGTAGAGCATGCGTTCGGTGGACTGAGGACAGTAGGCGCCTGGGGCTAGCTTACCTGGCACATGGACAATCAGGTGGACGCTGTCCTGTGACGATTACGGCGCAGCGGTTAGCACTTCCCGGTGCAGTGTGCGGACAAGGTGGTACGCCCCTCCTCAACCGAGGAGTGCTTCGGCGGTCTCCCGTATGTGGGCGGGTTAGCGCCCCCGGCCAGTGTCGGCCCGGCAGATATGTAACAGTTACACAGATGCACACACATGCACACCCACATGCACACACACAAGTACACATGCACACACACACACATGCACACACACACTGACACACACACGCGCATGCACACTCACATGCACACACGCACTGACACACACACACATGCACACACGCACAGGCACACAGTCTGCCACACACGCACCTGATGCGGGGTCCGTGTAGAGGTGCGACAGCAGCCGCATCTCCGGGAGGTTCGCCAGCGCCCACCTCACAAACACGCGCTTGAAGGAGGACACATCGGGTCGGGAGGTGGCGGCCATCAGCTCCTCCGCGAGCGCGTAGGAGGACTTGCGGAGCAGCAAACGGTGCCACCTGCGGTAAAAGCGGTTGCCGTTGGGTGCTTAGGGTTTTGAAGGGTTTTCAGGATTTTAGGGTTGGATTTTAGGGTTGGATTTTAGGGTTTTGAAGGGTTTTCAGGATTTTAGGGTTGGATTTTAGGGTTGGATTTTAGGGTTTTGAAGGGTTTTGTGCGGACTTGCGGAGGAGCAGCAGCAACAGGTGCCACTTCTTCGATGCGGTCAGCGGAGAGCGGAGTGCAGCCAACGATCCAAGATTGAGCCCCACGCCGCCCATCCAACGGCCATAGATCCGAAACCAAAGGGAACGAGGGTACAGAAGAGGACGAAATGGAACGAACGAGGATCGAAACATACATGAAACGGGTTTCAGGGCGGGGCACATACCGTACCCTTTTCACCAAACACCTACCGGTGCTCTCAAAGGCAAAACGTGGACGTCAGAGCGAAGCCAAACGATACCCCACCGCCCGTTTGGCGGGTACTGCATTGCATTGTACTGCATTGCATTGCTGGGTGTCCGTTCGCCAAATGTAGCCTCCCTTCCGTGCTTCCATTGCCGCGGTTTCGTCATTACCGTGCTCGGTTTTATTGCGCAAAAGCCCCCAGCACAAACAAAACCACACACGTACATACACGCACCCCAGCACCATCGCAATACACAATGCATCCACACGTACCCGCTAATACCACCCGCTCACCGTACACGCACACACGCACGCACGCACCTGCTGTACACAAAGTACGACAGGCGGTACATGCTCATCTGGATCTGCGTAAACTCCGCCTCGCCCGCCATCTCCCGTGATTCGTCGTACGCACTCGCCACCAGAGCCAGGAGGACATTCTGGAGGATCACCACCGCTGCAAAGGGTAAGGGGTTGGGGGAGGGGGTGGGGGTGGGGGTGGGTGAAGTACGGGGGTAGGAAACCAACAGACGGTCAAGACAAAGGCACCTGGCCGACCGTGCTCGGCCATGATGTGCCGTACGTGCCGTACGTGTCGTCATATCGAAACCAATTCAACAGCCAAGCAGCCTTCCCTCCCTCCCTCCCTCCCCACACGTCCAGGAGCCGCGTTTGTTGTGGTGTTGCCTGATCAGGCGCCGGTGTGCCCCCCCTCCTCCCTCCCCTCGTCCCTCCCCTTTTTTGCAATCTTTTCTTTCGTCTGCTACCAGGGCTTACAAAAGAGGACGACCACCCAGAAGAAGAACATGAAGATGAGCCTGTGCGCAGTGAAGTAGAAGCAGCAACAGAAGTAGCAGTAGCAGAAGCAGCAGTAGCAGCAGTAGCAGCAGTAGCAGAAGCAGTAAGCCGGTGAGAGGGCGGAGGGGGATGAGGCGGTGGGTATCCAAGGATAGGCCGGAGCAACCCATGAACGGTAAAAATACGGCAAGAAATGCGTTGCGAAATGAAGTGAAGTGAAGCGGCGGGAGAGGCAGGGGGAGAGGGAGAGTGTTACGTATAGAATCCTGTACATACCGGTAACAGGACATCCTACTGGAGAGAGGGGGCCCCGCGCCCCACGCCCCACGCCCCGCGCCCCACGCCCCACGCCCCACGCAGCTTTACATACACAAACCCCACATACATACCAGTAGGCCCACGCCCACTCCCACACACAACCCAAACACCAACCCCCCACATACATACATACATACATACCAGTAGGCCCCAAAGGTGGGTGCGTTGTTGGAAAAGTAGTCCGGGAAGCCCAGGTACTGAAAGGTCATGAGCGCGGTGTTGAGGATGCCGGTGCCGGTATCCCGGAACAGCGGGTTGGCGCCCGTGATCTCAAACAGCGGCTCGATGAGCGCAATCAACAGAAAGAACACGTAGCCGAAGAAGCCTGGCGGGGGGGGGGGTAAAAAGAAAAACCGCAGCGGAGAAGGAGACGGGCGGGCGGGCGGACGGACGGACAGACAGACTTTCAGTGCGGTGTGGTGCGGTGCGGTGGGGTGGGGTGGGGTGGGGGGTTGAGGGGTGGGGTGGGGTGGGGTGGGGTGGGGTGGGGTGCTGTGCGGTGCGGTGCGGGCGGATGAGGGCTTCAGCCGTTCAGCGCCGCCGCGCGGCCTCGCCGGTGGGAGCCGGGAAAAGAGCGAAAGGGTAAAACGAAAATACCGCAGCGAAGGGACGGAGACGGCGTTAGCGAACGGGGCTTGGAGGGGTGGCGATTGGCGAGGTTACGGTATTCACGTCAAGGCCGGGAGGAGAGCGCGGGGCTTGGGGAGGGGGAGAGGAACGTCTTGATCGGTTTCGGCGAATCGGTCTCGGCGGCGTCGAGTCGAGTCGAGGCCCCGCCAAGCCGCTGGGTGGATGGATGGATTGCTGCAGGTCTGTGTGGGTGGGTACATGGCTTCGTCTTGGGCGTATAATGTGCACAATACGGTACGGCACGTACAATCCAATGTACTCCACCCACACACCCACCCACCCATCCATCTACCCACCCACCCACAAGCAAACACCCACACCCACACACGCGCCCGTGTACACCCACACGCGAGGTCCTTGAGTCGCTGCCATGACAGTCCGAGTGTGGACAGATAGATGCTAATGCCCGACTGCGTCTTGAAGAACGGCAGCACCCGCAGCCCCACCAGCACCGCCGTGAAGTTGCCCCACACCACGTGGCGCTGCTCCCAGTCCGCAAAGGGGCGAATGGCGTCAAAGTGGGCCAGAGAGCGGACGGTGTCCACCTGGAGGTCGGAGGGTTTCAGGGTTTAGGGTTTTTTAGGGTTTTGAGGGTTTGTTTTAGGGTTTTAGGGTTTTGAGGGTTTGTTTTAGGGTTTTAGGGTTTTAAGGGTTTGTTTTAGGGTTTTAGGGTTGCTTTAGGATTTTTTAGGTTCCCTCCCCCCTCGCCCCCTGGTCCCGCTCTTTCCTCTCTCCCCCCCCCACCCCTCTTGCCACACTGCTGCCGATAATTCCTAAACCCACCCCCCACTCCTCGTCCCGCTCTGTCTACCCGCCTCCCTTTTTCTGCCGCCAGCGCTACCCCTACCCCTAATAACCCCCGGCCTTGCGCGTACCGCTTGCCTACGTACCCCCCTCCTCCCCGACCCCCCCTCCCCCTCCCGGGACCCCCTCCCCCTCCCGGACCTCCCGGGTAGGTATTGCTGGGTTCCGGGTCCGTTCGTTAACGCGCCGTCTCCGTCCCTTCGCTGCGGTATCTTCCTTTTATCCCCCCCCCGACCCCCTTCCCCCCCCTCCCGGACCCCCCCCCCGAGCCCCGACCCCCGCACCTTGAGTCGGAAGCTCCAGGCCAGCAGGATGACGTACGTAATCCACCAGGCAAAGAAGTTGGCGATTGCGATGAAGTCCAGGGCATTCCAGGGCTGCGCGCAGTCCAGGGAGGGTGGTAGAAGGGCGGTGTAAGGGCGGTGGAAGGGTGGAAGGGTGGTGGAAGGGCGGGAGGGCGGCGGGAGGGCGGCGGGAGGGCGGTGAGAGGGCGGGTCATCGTTGCACAGGAATCGTTGGAGGGAGGGCTGCACGTACCCACTTGCTTTCTTTTGCTGCCCACTTGCCCGAAGTTGCAACGGGGGCTGGACGTAGAAGCACATCGCCGGCTGTTGCATGGCGGCAGCCCGCCGGCCCAAAGCCACCTTACTCCCACCCCACCCCATCCCACCCCCCACCCTCAACAACGTCCGCAGTGACTCATTTTTATATAAAGGAGCATATAACTCCCTGACCCCCCACCCCCCACCTGCGCGAAAAAGAACCACAGGAGGTGCAGCGTGCGTTTGGCGGCGGTGCCGGGCTGCCGTCGTGCCTCGTCCGTGAGGTGCAGGTTCCGCCAGGCCCGTACCATTTGAAACTGCACCACCTCGTCCCACACCGCCCCGATCAGGAACAGCAGCGAGATCACCTGGCGGCCGATAGAGGTAGGGGTGCGTGTGTGTGTGTTTGTGTGTGTGTGTGTGGGGGGGGGGGGTAAAAGAAAATACCGCAGCGGAGGAGGAGGAGGACGGGGGGGGCCAATAACACGGGGACGGAGTGGACGGATGCGGGCACCAGGGCAGGTGAAGAAAGATGAGCTGTCATCGGATGCTTGCTCCCTTCGTCCCGCAGCCATCGCATCCACCCAACCTCTCCACCCACCCACCTGCCCCATCCACCCACCCACCCACCCACCCACCCAACCCACCCACCCCCTACCTCCATGACCGCCCGCCCGTAGTCATCACTACAGATGTACATCGGCGTGTCCCTCAGATTCACGTTGTCGATCAAAGTCACCACAGAGCGCATCGACTGCAGCCAGGCAGGCAGGCAGGCATGGGTGTGTGTGTGTGTGGGGGGGGGGGGTAGCGGAGCGCATAGAGTGCAGGCAGGCAGGGGTGTGTGGGTGTGTGTGGGGGGGGGTTCAGGGAGTGATATGCTGGGTGTGGGGGGGGGGGGGGTAGCGGAGCGCATAGAGTGCAGGCAGGCAGGGGTGTGTGGGTGTGTGTGTGGGGGGGTTAGCGGAGCGCATAGAGTGCAGGCACGCAGGGGTGTGTGGGTGTGTGTGGGGGGGGTGGGGTTAGCGGAGCGCATAGAGTGCAGGCAGGCAGGCAGGCAGACAGGCAGGCATGGGTGTGTGGGTGGGTAGCGGTGTAGAGCATTATAGGGTGTTGCTTGGTTGTACTCGCGGCTGTAGGTACATGCGCCAACGCGGGCATGTGGGTATGGGTGTAGGTGTTGGTGTAGGTGTAGGTTACTCGGATAACCGCCTCCTGCGAGACACACACTCGGTGTGCGCGTGAATCATCGCAATACACCGCTGCGTGTGCGTGTGCGCGTGCGCAGAAGAATTAATTTACGAACGCGGCTTATTTCCAGGCACACACACACATAAAACCACACACACACACACGCAAGCACGCGTGCGCCTCTCCATCACCTCCACCTTGGACCCCAATCGCTGCGGCGGTACCTTCTAAAACCCTAAAACCAACCCTAAAAACCCCAAGACCTAAACCCCCGCTAAAACCCGCCCACCTGGGCCCCGATTGCGTCGTAGCTCTTGCGCGACACGGTAAACAGGTAGACTGTGGCGAATCGCGCCGCCAGGGTGTTGGTGACCCCGATTTCGAGAGACGCTCGGAAGCCGTACAGCGATATGAACATCATCTCCTCGTCCAAAACCTGTGTGTGGGTATGCGTGCGTGTGTGTGAGAGAGTGCGCGTTGTTTGTCCGTGTGTGGGTATGTGTTTGTTGTTTGTCCGTGTGTGGGTATGTGTGTGTGCGTGTGTGTGTGTGTGTGTGCGTGTGTGTGCAATCAAACCAGGACAGCAACCGCAGGCAGTCAGGCAGGGGCGGCAGCTAGCCCGTGAAAGCCCGTGCAGGCAGGACTCCAGTCCAGCAGCCAATCCAACCACGACAACGAGCTGCTGTACATATCAGGTGGCGGCGCCTCCCACATCACGTCTTGCGCAACTCTTTTCCTTTTCAGCACTTTCCTTGCTCCCCCCCTGGCAACACGCGTGTGTGTATGTGTGTGTGTGGCAAGGAAATTAACAGCAGCAGCGGCGCGGCGTGATTATACCGAGCCGAGCGCTGCGTCACCCACCAACACGCGGTATGCACCCGCCCGCCCCGCCCCGCCGCGTACCCATCCATCCATCCATCCATCCATCCATCCATCTATCCTACCTGCTGCACCCGCCCACCCCGCCCGCGCACCCAGCCCGCTACCCCACCCCACCTGCTGCACCCGGATGCGGAGCTCCTCCCGGGTCACATTGGGGTTCAGCAGCTCGATCTGGCGGGGTGTGTGTGTGGGGGGGGGGGGGGGGAGGGGGCGGGAGAGAGGGGCAATCAGAGACGCAGCGGGAGGAGGGGAGGGGGGAGGTAGGTTTGGGTCATCGGGTGCGCAGAGCAGAACGCGGCTTGTCCATCGAATGCATCACAACAACAACAACACCCACCCACCTGGCCACCAACCGATAGCATCCAACGGCCGCTGCAAAGGCCTCTGCTGCGCCTCACTTCAGGCAGAGCAGATCAGAGGCAGATTCCGTGTAAACACGGTATACGCTGGCGTACCGCACTACGGTAAACACGCCCTCACAGCAGTGCCCCACCCCCCTCGCCATACGCAGCAGTGCCCCACCCCCCTTCGCCCTGAAGGTGTACCGGTAGGTGAGGACAACGACCCGCAGCGAGCCACGCACCCGACGGAAACCGTTTTCTCCCGCCAGCCGCGCCACCTCCTCCTCCCCCAGCTGTCCTCCCGTCACCGGATCCAGTCTGGAGCGATAGCAGGAGAAGCCGGCCTTCTTTTGAGCCGGGTCACAGTTGGATTTGAAATCCACGACAAGTCGGGCAAACAGGATCCTGTCGTACTCTGTGATCTGCGGCTCAACAAATTTGGGAGGAGCAGCACGGCAAGCCGAGCGGGCGGCGGAAGGTGGGCGGAAGGCGGGCGGCGAGGTGGGGCAGCACGTAGCGCGGGCGGGCGGGCGAGCGGCCGATGGTAAGAGCCCGCACGCACGGAGGCCGGTGCTGGTATATTGGAATAATGAAGCTTCGCAGCCTGCGCCCGCCCTTTACTTGCACGTGCGCGGAGGGGGGTGAGGGATGAGGGATTAGGCTGCAGCGCTGTGCGAACCAACACTGTCAAAAGCCCCTGCACCTAGGATACCGTATCGTGCCAGTGCCAGCCCACGACATGAAGTCCAGATCAGGACACACCCAACCATGCACCCCCCACCTACCGGCCACCTACCGGCCAGCCACATACACACACACACCCAACCATGCACCCCCCACTTTCCGGCCACCTACCGGCCAGCCACACACACACACACACCCAACCATGCACCCCCCACCTACCGGCCACCTACCGGCCAGCCACACACACACACACACCCAACCCTGCACCCAACTCTCCACCCCCCCACCTACCGGCCAGCCACACACACACACGCATCCCTGCACCCAACCCTGCACCCAACCCTGCTGCCCTACCCCCCACCTACCGGCAGCATGCCGTCCGGGTGTCCCGCCGCGTCGGCCTTATCCGCATAGTTGGTGAGGAAGCCCAGCGCGTGTGTGAGGCCCCCCAGGAAGGACCGCTGCGAGCGCACGTCCAGTACGGCACCGTCGGTCGTCTCGTAGCTGGTCATGAGCGCCTTGACGGTGCTGTGGTAGGTGCCCGCGATGACCGGGAAGCGGTAGCTCACCTGGGGGGGGGGAGGGGGTTATCCACGTATAGGCCGGAGCCCGTGAACGGTAACGTAACAGAAGAATTCGGGGGGGGGGGGGGTAAAAATGATACCGCAGCGGAGACGGAGACGGCGGGGGGGGGGCGAGGTGGGAGGTGGGAAGAGGAGGCAGCTCACTGTAAGCTCGCGTAAGATGTTTTTGGGGGGAGGGCCCTGGGCAGCCCGGGGTTCGGGCCGCGGGGGACAGTGATTGCAGCGGAGAGCGGCAGCGGAGCTCGCACGCACCGTTGTGGTGGCAACCACGAACCACACCACCGCGAGCCAAATGCGCGACCTGCAGGCGTTGACCGTTGCAAGAGTGAGTACATGTGCGGGGTTTGTCGGAGGGCGCCTTATAACTGCCGGCATCGCCGTATGGCCCCTAGGGCGAAACGTGGGAAGCTGGTGCAGGAGAGAAAACTCACCAGCCATCAAACTCATAAGCATCATTTACAGCTTTGAATACGCGGGATCGCCGTTCGCGCTTTCCGCTTCCAAGCTCTCCATTTCCAATCGACGTGGTGTCGAGGGGCAGCGGAGCCACCTGTCAGTGTAAAGACACCATTTATTAAGAAATGTCGATCTTGTCCTGGTCGCCTAGTACATGAGGCTTAGAAACATCCACCTTTCCGCTCATTGTGGCGTTTTCAGTTGAGGACGGCCCTTGTTAATCAAGTGCTGATCATTTTGGGAATCCCAATGAACAAGTAAAACAGTTACGAAAGCCCAATGACCCTGGAATGCGGGAGTCGCCGACTCGGAGTTCACAGACTGTGGTCAATAGCCGTTTGACACAGCACGCACATCGGGGATGAGTTCGTACTATTGCCTCGCGGAATAGGTGTATTGACGGACAAAATTCAATAGTCAGTCGAAGTCCGACAAAAAGGCATCCATGCGAACGGCAAGTACGATATGCAGGAAGGATGCAAACAGATCCCACGCATTCGAGGGTTACGTACCTCTCCGTCACGCATCTGTTGAGTTCGGACGCATTTCCCTGTCACCCCATCCGCACGTCACCGCATCTCCCGGGCCCAACCTGCCGTCCGCGTCCCCAATCACATTCCACTTCCCTGGTGGGTCGCATGCATCCCATTTCGGCGCAAGTTCAACATTGCATTCCGGTACCGTCAGGACAAGACGCCCGGGAAATCAAATGGACCGCGGACCGACGAACCTAAAGCGCCGCAAAACTCGAGTGCTTGGAACGCTTTGCACGTGGGCATCACGAACGCGCCACGGAAGAGGACTGCTGGACTGGAAACATCGTTAACAGAACCCACTTTTACCGAGTTCTTCGAAGTGACATAAATACTCGTTGATTGCTTGTGGATGTGATCAGGAGACCTTGAGGAGACCGGCGTCATCTAAAACCAAACGTAAACGGTACGTGTGCGGTCGAGCCACACCCCCTGCAGGGTCATTCAAAACAGGGCCTAGTTGAATTGCAGTACCAACTTTAGGCATTTAGTTGAAGCGAAATAAACTATATTACGGTACAACCAGACCATTCTCGCCTAGCAAGAAATTTTGCCGAGAAACCCTGCACAAACGCACGTAGTCAAACTCCCGCCATAAGCAGATACCGGTATCTCGCGTAAATGCATGGCCAACAGGCCCGCTGTCACGTTCGTTGCCAATTTACCAATACGTAGCGCACTTGAGTATTTCTACAAGCACGGTTCCCCAAAACCTGGCTCGCGGCCAAATACGGTACTTCACATCGCCGCGATCCGCTGCCGCCAGGTGCAGTGATGAAGGTGCACGGCGCTGCCTGAGTGCACCGAATCCTCGTGAAGCTGAGCGGGACAACCTATTCTACAAACTCACAAACAGAGAAAACGAGTGCAACAGTTCACCCAGGCAACCGCCCGCCATGCCGCGCATGTCGTCGCGTACCCCGCACCTACCCCAGCCCACCGTCGCGACAGTTGCTGGCGTTCCAACGTTCCTGGAGAGGCCTGCCGGGCTTCAAGGCTCGCTCACGACCCCACCCCCGCTTCTCTACACAACACAGTCACACACGCAACACACATATAGCAATGATGTCCAAAGGGAGGACCCGCGCATTCGTTCGGACGGCTCCCAAGGGTCTCTCGTCCCGTGCGTGTCGTACGTTCGTTCCGCAGGCCGCCGCGTTTGCAAGGGATATGTGTGTGAGAGTGTGTGTTTGCTTGCCGTGTCCGCACGTGCCGGTATGCGTCGTGGGGATGTGCGGCTGCGTTATGCGGCTGCCTGTCT
This sequence comes from Pleodorina starrii, assembly GCA_030267565.1. NCBI lineage: Eukaryota > Viridiplantae > Chlorophyta > Chlorophyceae > Chlamydomonadales > Volvocaceae > Pleodorina > Pleodorina starrii. The sequence goes on along the minus strand of BRXU01000005.1, from coordinate 3,134,608 downwards.
GCATGTATGTATGTACCGGTATGTATTATAAATGCATGCCCACCGTCTACAACTACACTCGCGACTCACAACAGCCAAAAGATCCCGGCCCCTGCCACGGCGTCGAGCCGGCCGCGACCATAACCATCATCTCAGCCAACGGGCAGCCAGCCATGATGACGACACGTGGGGTCTCAGCAGTGCGGATGACGATAGAAGTAAGGATGATGCGGATGATGCGGATGGAACTCATCAGACCGCACAGTCGCATCCCCAGACGCAGTCGCATCCCCGGCCGCTGTGATGCCGCACGCAAATACTTATGGTAAACGCTGTGCTCCGCTCCCTTCGGTAAACGCTGTGCTCCGCTCGGTAAACGCTTTGCTCTGCTCCCTTCGGCTTCCCGTCGGTGACCCCGCGCTGCGTTGCGCTGCGTTGCGCTGCGCTGCACTGCCCGCCGCGTCGAGGTTTTGGGGGACAGCGTGGATACCCGCCGTAGAGCGGGCAAGGAGGAGGAGGAGGAGGGGACACTCGGCAAGTCACCCGGCAAGTCTCGTCGTTATCGCGCGGTTCGCGGTTAATCACGCGACGCCTCTGATGGTTCCTCTGCTGTGGGCGGTACCGGTATCGGGGAGGCGGTTGGCACCCCCCTCCCCTTGCCACACAAAAATACAGAGACACACCCACACACATCGCACACACATGCACGAGAAGAGGGAGCTGGGAGGGGGTTGAAACAGAGCCGGCGGCTGGACGCGTTCCCTGCAGACATCAGGTGTTGCTCTCGCCGCTGCTCAAGCACGCGGGCGAATCCATTGCCGACGCTGCCGACGACGCTGCCGCCGCCCCCGCCGCCGCAGCAGCAGCTCATGTGTCGCTGCCGCCCACGGGGCCAACAAACGACTGCCCGGTTCGCGCTAGGTAGTTGTGGAGCACGAAGCAAAAGCCCATCAGGTGGGCCACGATGACGCCGAAGTGCATCCACATGTGGGAGTTGCCCTGCACGTGACGTGAGGGATGAAGGGAGAATGAGGTGAGGATGAAGGGCGGGTGCGCCGACCGAACGGAGTGCAGTGGTGAAGTGCATTGGTCATGTCAACCGCAATCACAGCTGGAACGCTCGTGACGTGAGGTCGCACCCTAATCGTCGTTCTACTCGAGACCCATCATTCACCTCCATGCCCCCGGGGACCGCTGTGCTGCCGGTGTGTGAGAAAACACGGAGCGTCAACCCACCACGAGGTCAACCCACCACGAGGTCAAGCTTCCCCGGGAAGAAGCGCTCCGGGAGGTGCAGCTCGTAGAGGCAGGCGCCCCCCACCAGCGATGCCGGCACCACGAGAGACGCCACGAAGGGCACGCTGAACACCCCGCGTTGACCGTCCAGCACTGCTTGATAAAGGATTGGGAAGTAGTAGCCTATGGCGGTCAGGCCGACCCAGCGCGTCACGTTGCCGCGCTCCAGCTTCATGCCCTCCATCACGGAGCTGTAAACGGTGTATATGCCCATCCCGGACGCAATCGCAACCAGCGCCGTCGCCAGTATTGTGTCCCAAAGGCGCTCGTATACAAAGTAGGACATCGCGTATGTGAGCGGCACCGGCATGACGAGGACGAAGGACATATCCAAGCGGCGCCAGACGTTGTAAACACCAGCGGATATCGGAAGGAAGAGGTGATACCCGACCGAGAATGGAAGATGCACGATGAGCGACGACCAGTACAGTATGAAGGCTGAAATATCAAGGCCGCTAACGGAAAAGTATGAGACGGTGAACACGAAGGCTGCGGTCGAGAGCAGAGCGCCCAGGATCATTGTCCATGCGTTAAGGCACTCATTGTGAAGGATGAACAAGCTGTGCGCGCAAGACCAATATGTCCCGCCAAGCCGATAGCCGCCCAAGATGTAGGGAAAGTGTAGCCATTCCGGCACCTCCTCGGCCCGCAAATTGCATCTTAACTTGGGTGCAGGCTCAGCGGCGCGCGCGATGGCGCTCACAAGCACATCGACAGATGAGCCGGCAGCTGCCCCACACGGAGGGCGCTTCCTAAGCTCCGACATATCCTCATGCGCAGATAGTCTTCAACAATTGTGCATTAGCAGCGGGAAAACACCTTGATGTTGATGTTGTTACAAGCTTTGAGCTCGTAAGGCCCAGACGAGCCAGGAGGCTCATGGACCACTTGAACTCGAAACACAAAGACACAGAAAGAAAAGAAAAACGTAAGCCCTGAACTGAGTTGAATAAAGAACTGTTCGTTCAGAGAACCAAAAGTCGACGCCAAGCAGAAGAGTCAGAAGTCGTACAACACGCTCTTGCCCTCGCTTGAGTACCTGATGTCCGCCTGCCCCGACCATTTAGGGGAGAACCCGCTGTTAATCAGGGACCGAAACACCTCCGTCCGCTGCCTCCTGAGCTCCATCACCTCCGTGGACAGATACGGTGTGACAACCACGCTCGTCCAACCCTCCTGCCGTGCTTTGCTCAGCAACTTGGTAAACGCGATCCGCTTGTGGGGGTCCACCCCAACCACCGCACTCCACCTACCGCTGCTCGATTGCCAGCAACGAAGATACCTAGCGCCAAACTCCCCCGAACCCGGCCCAAGAACGTCACTCCACACGCCTCCCTGCAACTTTTGCAGCTGTGCCTTGGTAAGATTCTTGAGCACCAGCTCGCCCAAATCCGCATCACCCTTGGGGGCGCTTGACGGCGAGTCCGACGTCGAGGCCTCGCTGCACGACATCCGGCGCTGTAAAACGGCCTCCTTCATGGCCCTGTGATCCGCCTGAAACGCCTCAGAAAGCATCTCCAAAGCTTGAACACGGTTGGTGGTGTCACTTGATGTTGACTGCAGTGCCTCCACACGGCCGGCCAGTTCCGCTTGGTCATCCACGCAAGAGGACAAGGCGGCGTCAGTCTCGCTGAGCCGTGAGAAAAGCTCACAAATGAGGACATCCGTCGGCATATTCTGGGCCAGCTTCTTGTAAACGTCCTTCCCAGGCTCCCAGCTCGTCTCCTCCCACTTGGTCTTGGCGGCTTGCATAGGATCTCCACCAACGGCGGCCCGTTTTATTATGCTCTCCATTAGTTCCTTAGTCACATTCGTCCGGAGGCGCGTCTCTTCCACCAGATCTTCCAAGGACCTGAAAACCGAGAACCTATTCGCGGCTGGCGTCTCCATCCTCTTCTGCTCAGCCCCAACAATCTTGACACCTCAAAAGCCGAAGTGTTGTGTTATTATGTTTATTGTGTTGTTGTGTTGTGTTGTGTTGTTGTGTTGTGTTGTGTTGTTGTGTTGTTGTTGTGTTGTGTGTTGTGTTGTTGTGTTGTGTTGTGTTGTTGTTGTGTTGTTGTTGTGTTGTGTTGTGTGAAAACACCTGGCCCAAACAACCGGGCGTTGCCGTACAAACGGGAATCGGCACCGGATCAGGGATCACCTTGGTTCCTTCACAAGTCTGCCCTGAGGCACGGCTGATGCCTCACTCCCACTCAAAATGAAACTGGATGCTCTAAATAAAATAACACTATGTGTCCTAAATAAACATACTGTCGTTACAGCGAGAGCGATAGCCACAATGTCCGCCTAGCGCCCTTTCCCGCCCTCCGCCGTCATCCTAACGCGGAAGGCCCACCGAAGAGCTTGCGGGCGGCATTCCGCGTACCCGTAGACGCGGCACAAACTAATGCACACGAACGGAGCGATGGCCCACCAGACCCGTCAGGAATGTAGCCCGGAACGAAACGAAAGTGCCGCTAGGAGCCGTTTGCTCCGTTCAGCTCCGTTCGACCGGTTCGGCTCGCTTCGTTTTCGCCTCCGCGCCCTGGGTTCCTTTTCTTCACTCAACCAGTCACCACCACCACCACCACATGCGGGTCAACCCAAAGGCGGCGCAGCTCCGAAGCGCTAACCGCCATAACCCCGCCACCGCCATAACCCCATCAGCCCAACGAGCATCGATGTACTCCACGCGCGCGCACAAAATCACCAAACAATCAACCTCGAGACCACCGATCGATGGAATGGTTAAATGACCAATACACGCGGCCCTTGCTCCATGTGGCCCATGGAGCAACGCGTCCGTCCCGACCCGGTCGGTTCGGTTTCTGGAGATTCTGATCTCTGAAGGCCAGCAGTGAGGAGCTGCTGCTGCTGCTGCTGCGGCGGCGGCGGCGGCAGCTGCTGCCGAGCAAGCCCACCACGTGACACGGGGTCAGTCCCGTTGGCCCTCCAACTCCCAACGTCCCAAGCCCAGGCCAAGCCGCAAAAGCTCTCTCCCTCCACTTCCATTCCCCCTTCCTTCCTTGCTTCCTTTCGTCCTTCCTTTTTTTTCGTTCTTTCTTTCTTCCTTATCCTTCATTCTTTCCCTCGCCTCTTGGTGGCCTGCAGCAGCGCCCACTGTTGGTCCGTCGCAACGGTGAAGCCCTCGAAATCTCTGCCGTACGCCTGCTGGATCTCGGCCGTCTGCTCGTACAGGATGCCGGACAGCATCAGCCGCCCGCCCGGCCGCACGTACCTGCCCACCACGCCCGACCGCCCGACAGCGGCGCGGCAGTGCAGTGCAGTGCGGGGGAGAGGCAAGTCGGCGGAGGAGCGGCGGGGGATGGGGCATGGCGGCGGGAAGGGGAGGGAGGAGGGTGATGAGTCTAGGGTAACGGTAACGGTAACGGTGAGGGTAACGGTTCCTTTGGCGTGTGATCCTTGGCGGGGGCCGGAGGCGCCCAGCCACGGCGGCCCCCTCTTCCACCCAGCCCATACCCACCCTCCCACACCCACACCCACCGCGCCCACACCGCTGCGCCACATCTCTCGCTTCACTCGCTCCCTTTGCCCCCTCGCCCACACCCCGGGACCCAACCCACGCCCCATCCACCCATCCACCCACCCACCCACCCACCCACGCCCCACCCACCCCCACCCACCCCGCCAGCCGCGGCTGAAGCTCCACCAGCGGGCCCCTCAGAATGTTGGCCACCACCAAATCGAACTGAGGCACACCACCACCACCACCACCACCACCACCAGCCGGCGAGCCGCCACCACCACCGCCACCACCATCATCCGAGGTGGCAGAGCCGGGCCCGGCCGCCCCCTCCGCCTCCGCCCCCGCCTCCGCCGCCTCCACCCTGGCTGCCGTCAGCGGCTCGGGCTCATCGATTCCGCCTCCGCACTGAACCGCTGTGAAGGTGGGCGGGTGGAAGCCGTTGAGGGCGCCGTTGCGCTGGGCCGCCTTCACTGCCAGCGAGTCGATGTCGGTGCCAACCTGGGCGGACAAGGAGGGGAGGGGAGGGGAGGGGAGGGGAGGGGAGGGGAGGGGAGAGGAGGGGAGGGGAGGGAAGGGGAGGGGAGGGGAGGGGAGGGGAGGGGAGGGGAGGGGAGGGGAGGGGAGGGGAGGGGAGGGGAGGGGAGGGGAGGGGAGGGGAGGGGAGGGGAGGGGAGGGGAGGGGAGGGGAGGGGAGGGGAGGGGAGGGGAGGGGAGGGGAGGGGAGGGGAGGGGAGGGGAGGGGAGGGGAGGGGAGGGGAGGGGAGGGGAGGGGAGGGGAGGGGAGGGGAGGGGAGGGGAGGGGAGGGGAGGGGAGGGGAGGGGAGGGGAGGGGAGGGGAGGGGAGGGGAGGGGAGGGGAGGGGAGGGGAGGCTTTAGGGTAATGAAGACGATACCGCAGCGGAGGGACGTAGACGACCGAGAACCCAGGAGGGTGGGGGGAGGGTGAGGGGAGGGTGAGGGGAGGGGGGGTTGAGCGTGGAAAAAGGCACGGGGCAGGGAGACAGAGGAGAACGGGGGAAGGGATGTGGGGTGGGACACAATGAGTAGGGCTTTGATGGCAACGGTTGCAGCAAACTGCCAAGCGGGGGGAGGGAGCCCAAGCCCACGCGTCCAAAAGCGCATTGCACTCGAAAAATACGCCCTTCCCTTCCCTTCCCATCCCTTCCCATCCCTTCCCTTTCTTCCCAAGGGACCAATGCTCTCCCTTCCCCTCCCCACTCACCGCCCTCGCTGCCCCATATTTGAGTGCCGCCAGCGCCAGCACCCCCGAGCCGGTGCCGTAGTCGCACACCGCCGCCCCCGTTAGCTCCCCTCGCGCCCCCATAGCCCGCAGCTCCCGCAAACACAGCCGCGTGGTGGGGTGCTCGCCTGTACGGCGCGGCACGGTACGGCAAGGTACGGCACGGGCGGGCAGCGTGGGATGGGATGGGATGGGATGCGGTTGGGGGGGGGTTGGGGTCGGGGGGTTGGGGCGGTCACGGGACGGGCGCTGTTGAGTTGGAAGAAGTGCAAAAGCGCGCGCAAGGGCCAGCAAGAAAACAGATTTTCGGTGGGACTGCATAGGTGGTGTGCGTGTGTATGTGTATGTGTACGTGTGTGTGGTGTCTGGTGTGTGTGGGGGGGTATCCTCAGGTGGTGTGTGCGTATGTGAGTGGTTGGTGGGTGTGGGGGCTGGAGGGTGCACATGAGGCTTCCCACTCCCCCCGCCGCCGCCCACCCTCCCGTGCCGTACTGCCGTACCGGTTCCGAAGGCCACCCCGGGCTGCAGTACAATGTTGGTCGCTGCGGGGTCCTCCGGCTCCGACCACTCCGGGATGACCCACAGGTCCTCAGCGATCCGCAGCGGAACGTAGCTGGCCTTGATCTGAGGACGCGATTGGATGGAGGGGCGGATGGGCGGATGGATGGATGGGCGGATGGTTGAATGGATGGATGGATGGATGGATATGTGAATGGATGGATGGATGGATGGATTGGTCATTTGGGGCGGGGAACGGGGGAGACGGGGGAAAAAGGGGGATAAGGGGGGTGGGACTGTAACCGGGCAGCAGTGTCATCCGCCACCTCACACAGCGGGCGGGAAACACCGGAAGTGGGGCTGGCGCCAGAGGGAGGGCCAAGGGGCGCTGTCCTGCCCCGCAGCAGCAACAACAGCAGCTGCCCCCGAGCTTACATGGCCCCAGCCGGCCCCCTCCAAACCCAGCCACCGCTCGTTGCGTGCCCGCGTCTTCTTTCCTTCTCTTTCCTTTCCTTTCCTTTCCTTGTCTTTCCTTCCTTGTCTCGAGGCGCCGTCGCTGGGTCCGTTCGCCAACGTCGCCTCCGTCCCTCCACTGAAGCATCAACCCATCACGGGCATCACCCCCCCGCCCTCCTTACCCCTCCTCCAACCCTCAGCCCTCCCTCTCCCCCACCTCCCCCCACTGCGGTGTCTTCTTTTTACCCCCACCTGCTCCACCCAGGCCTCGTTCGCCACCGCCTCCACCCGGAAACCCCCGGGGAGGCCCTCCTCCGCACTCAGGTCCAGGGCGTCAAGCGCCACTGCCAGCGTGCCCTCCACGTCAGCCTGAAGGGGTTTGCGTGAGTGGGTGGCGTATACCCATCGTATATGGAGAGAGAGAGAGAGAGAGAGAGAGAGAGCAGCAGAAAGTGGTACATACACAGAGAGATCACAAAGTGGTGGCGGCGTAACAGAAATAGAGTTTGACGGAGCAGTGCAGTGCAGTGCAGTGTAGTGCAGTGCTGTGCTGTGCTGCTGTGCTGACTGCTAAGATGTTGGAATATGAAGATGGGGATGCGGGGGGCGGGGGAACACAGAGGGGTAACGGTAAGAGATCGGGGAACACCGCACCCGGGGTATCCGGGGAGGGGGAGTTCGGGGGTGGGTATCTGGGGGGGGGGTACGATTGAGCCACGAGGCAGGAGGCGCCGCGTCAGACACACACGGGGGGGGGCCACGGGGCACACGGGGAGACGAAACCCACCTCCAACGGGAAGTGTACGACAAGATCGCAGCAGTCCCACAGCCGCGCCTCCCCGTCGTCGAAGATCTCCTGCTCAGGGGCCCCCGGGGGGCGGTGCTCCTGGACCCTGCCGGGTTTCGAAAAGAGGGGTGTGTTTGTGTGTGTGGAGGGCGGAGGGCGGAGGGGGGTTGGGATTGCGATGCGTCGTTGGGGAAGTGTGTGTGTGGGGTGAGGGTCGGGGGTTGGAGGCTCACACGCATACGCAGGCGGGAGGTCGGAGGGGCAGGTGGCGGGATGCGGGCACGGCAGCGGCAAAGGCGGGACGCTCCGCAGGAGCCAGCCGCAAAGCGCGGACATGACGGGGGGGGGGGTTGAAGAGTGAATTTGCAACAATGAAACAAGAAGCCCTGCGGACGTTGTTAGTCTGAAGGTCGACTGGATCCCTGTCAAGCTTCCCGGGGGGGGGGGAAACCGCTGGCTGTGTAGGCCAGCGAGACGAGGAGGCTTTGATGCCCAAGGTGAACAGGGTTGAAGCAGGAGAGTTGAGCGTACGGCAATTGACGTACACGACGGACTGCGCGCCCATCGCCAGCAGCACGTCCCCCAGCTCCTCGGCGAGGTCGCCGCTGATGGCGCTGACGATGCAGCGGAGGCAGGTGGCCTCGATCTCAGCGGGCGGGGGCGACGCGGATGACGAGGAAGAGTACGACCGGGCAACCGTAGCCGGCAGTTGCTCCGATGCCTTGAAAATAATGCTAGGCCAAAAATTCAGCTCCCGCCTGGGTAATGGAAAAATGTTACAGGTGTCAGTAATTGCTATCAGAAAGCGGCACATGCATATAGCTTCAGAAAAAGCCCACGGGAGCAATTGGCCACGACCGAACATAGCCCCAGCCACATCGGCTTACCGATTTATGCGTCCCTGTTGAAGGCCCGCCTTCCGCCTGCATTGCGCTGGGCTTCTCGCTGCAATGAGTTCCGGCCCCAGCCGATTGTGGGCGACAGTTGTCCTTGCAGTTTGGCGGCAGTGTGTGTTCATGATTCCAAATGATGCTACGGGATGAAGATTGTAGATCCCGGTTAAATTAAGCCATCGATTACGGGCGGCTGTCGGAAAAGTATTAGTTGCCGTCGCCCAGATTGACGTAATGCGGGTAGCCAGCCGACCCGCGATGCGCATGAGTCACTATTTTTAACAGGAGTGTCTGCGGCAATCGCCAAAGGCAAAGAAAAAACAGGCGTGAAGTTGTTGACCAGAGCCGTACAGGCTCCTCGTGGACGAGCATTACTAAGACCCTGAGCGCCTGAGGCTGCAGCCATACAGAGGGGCCGTCCGCGTCGTCTCTGCCGTCTGATCTGAAGAATTTCCTCTGGCCTGACGGCCGATGGGTTACAATGATGGCAGTTGTGGCTCTTGTCCACAGGAGAGGTTAGCGCAGGTCGGCAGGTGGCCTCGCATCCTCGCTGAACAGCGCCCGGTGACGCGACACGACACGGCACGAAAAGCGCACCAGGACACGTACAATCCGCCTACGACCATCGCCACGATACTTCTCCGGCTCGCAACATCACATACCCTACAGGGAGTACAGCCGTGTACAGTCAGGTACAGCAAACAGCGTATCGAACGGCCGTATGGCCGGCGCCAAGTGTGTCACGAAAGGGCAGCGCCCTGGGTCTGCAAAGCACCGGACCGCTTGCAACAGAAAAACCCCAGACGCGCTCGCCCCGAAACTTGGTCACGGCACGTAGCCGCGCAACGAGCCCCGCAAAAAAGAAGCCAGGGAAAAACCAGGCGAGAGCTATGGCACACTTTGGATATGGTTAATATCAGCTACCGTACGTCACTTGCTATCATCCAGAGCCGAGTGACGTACAGCTTCACACGCATAAAAAAATAAGCCCCATTGCCGCATTGCGGACACGACGAGGATTATGACGCCGAAATCACGCCTATTACGAGCACTGCAAAAAACACTACACAACATAAACAACTCCCGAGCGAACCGACTGCCTTCACCCTCCAGCACCCCCTTTTTGGAGTCCTCCGCAAACACGACGCCCAGACAACCCTCACCCCCCTGACCCCCGCCCCCTAACCGAGCTATCTCGCAACCGAGCTATCCCTCCCTCCCGCCGCCTAGCCCCAGGCACCGCCTGGTCCCTCCGCTGCAGTAGCTAAATTTACTAATCCCCCAAAGCAAATGCTCGTGTCGCTGCCTCGGATCAGCTGTGCGGCCCAGCTGCCGCCGCCGCCGCCGCTGCCGTCGGCCCGCCGCCGCCAGCGGCTGCCCGCCCCGCCGCCGCCACTGCGCGGCTTCGGAGCTGAGGCAGCTCGTCCTCCACGTAGATCGCGTCGCCTAGCGGCAGCACCAGCACCAGCGGCAGCATACGGCGGCAGCAGCAGCGGCAGCAGAGGTTTGGCGGGCACAGCAGCAGCAGCAGCAGTGGGCGGCAACGGCGGACGGCGACGCAAAAACAATCCGTGTGATCGTGACAGAGCCAGAGCCAGAGCCAGAGCCAGAGCCAGAGCCAGAGCCAGAGCCACGCAACGCAGCGCAGGGGGAGTTCGCGACCGGCCAGAGGCCAACAGGTCCCCTGTGTGTGCAGACGGAGTAAACACGCACCCCCCCGGCAACCCCCCGCACCCACCCACCCCCCGCACCACAGCGGACAGCGGACAGCGCACACACACACACTCGCATTCTTCGCACTACAGCTGCCTGCAACGCCTGCCCCGAGAAAACCAACAGAGCCAGATGATTGATAAATACCATACCAGCGCGTGAATCCGACCGCCGCGGCAGAGCGGGGCGCGGCCGGCAGAGGGCCGATCGCACGGGCGGGCGGGCGGCCGCTTCGGCGTCGGTCGGAACGCGGCGCGAACCAACGCAGCGAAGCAACCACCAACCACCAACCACTTTTTTCGCGCGCCCGCCGAGACCTTCATTCGCCTGTGCGCCATCCAGCGTGCCAACGCTCCCTCTGTCCCCTCCGAAAAGGCAACAACCGATCCTTACGCAAGCCAAGCTCCCCGGGCGCCCCGGGCGTCGCCTCCAAGGGGGGGGGGGATTTCGGCGTTCGCGGGGAACAAACCGAAACACACACACGCGGCACGCCTTCCACACACACACAAACACACACACAGAGCATCGGAAATGGCGAAACGGGGCGCCTGCACGGAAGCAACAGCAACCCGAAAGCGTGCCGCGCCGTGTCTCCCGCGGCGCAGCCCGCGGCTACAAGGTGGTGCCGTACGGCATGGCTACGAGGTGGTGCCGTACGGCAGGCCGCCGAACAAGACGCGGAGCAGGCCATACCACACCCGCACCACACCACACACATACCGCAAAGAAAGACGCAGAAAGACGCGCAAATATATCTTCTGGACCACTGGCGAGTTGGGATCTATTATCTCCCTTCCGCCGCTCCCTCTCCTGACCTTTCGAATTTTGGATTCCGAGGCGATTCGAATATGACAATTCGGGGGGGGGGGTTCTGAAGTCCACAGCAAAGGAAGGCGAACCAGCAGCAGTAACAAAACCTACCGCTCGCGCGTCGCGCGCCCCCCCCCCCCAGCACGCACCCTGCCGGCTCTCCCTTCGCCAGTGGCCCATCCGTCCCCACCCGCCACCGTCACGCGGGAGACGGCGAGGCGGCGGCCGAACGCTGCTGCGGCTGCTGCGGCTCCTGCTGCGGCTGCTGCAGTTGCTGCTGCTGGCCAAAGTCCCAGGTGTCAATGGTGCTCAAATTGAGGCTGAGGCCTACGAAAAGCACACGAACACGCACACCAACACGCACATACATGTATAACACATACATACATCACACATACATATATCACACACTTGAGTATCACGGAACCGGAGCCAGGATGTGGGAAATTCATTCGAGGAGGCCACATACATATGATGACACTGTGGGTCGCGACCCCGGACCGCGGCCCAGTCCCTCAGAGACAGCGCCCCCTCTCTCTCCCCCGAGTCGCGAGTCGCGAGTTCGCTAGTCGCCGCTGCCGCTGCCGCCATGCCCTGCTCGCCGCAACAGGGCCGCTATGCCCCGCTCGCCGTAACAGAGGGCAGGAGCACCTCCTGCCCCCCCGGGTCCCTCCTGGGCCCCCCCCTGGAGCCTAGCCCGCCGTCGTGAGCTGCAAGCGTGACGTGGCGGCCAGCGGGCCGGCGAGCGGCAGCGGGGCAGCGGGGGCGGGGAGGTGGGGGCGGCGAGGGAAGAGGGCGGGAGGAGAGGTTCGGGTTGGTTCGGGATGCAGGGGGGGGGGCGGCGAGGGACGAGGGAAGAGGAAGGAGGACGGGACAGGAGGGGACAGGGGAGATCCTGTGACACACACACACACAGGCGGGTTCGAGGAGGCTTGTTGGGGCGCGCGGTCGCGGCGCCTGTTGGTGTAGCTTGATTAGGACACACTCGTTCATTCAGCTGGGAGCAGTCGCGGCTAGACCCATTTGTGTGTCCGCGCCTCAAATCCAGGCGACGGCGACAGGCCGCCGACCCTAAAACCCCAAAACCCTAAAACCCCCCCTTCCAGCACCCACTCCATTCCCACCTCAAGGGCACGGCAGGAAGCACTGCCTTGACCAGCCGTCAAGTCGCAACCCGCAACGCAACGCAACGCAACGCAACGCAACGCAACGCGACGCGCAAAAAGGGCCCCTGCAGCTGGACTGCCGCTGGACTCATCGCCGGGAGCAATTTACAAAAGCACACGCCGTACATTTGCCGTACAGCTCCCGTACGTACGTTTTCCGACCTTACCTCACCGTACAGTGGGTCCGCCTCCAGGTCCGCCTCTTCCACATTGAGCAGCAGTTTGGGGTTGCGTGAGATCATGGACACCGGGTCACGAGTGTTGTACCTGCGAGGAATGATAAGGAAAGGGAGGTCTCGCGCAGGTCTCCTCTCACGTCCCACCCACCCACCCACCCACCCACCCACCCGCCGCCCGCTCGCATTCCTTGCCCCCTTGTCTCCCCCCCCCACCAAATTACCAGCCCCCGTCTCCGTCTCCGCTGCGGTATCTTCTTTTTACCCCCTCCCCTCTCCTTTCCGACTCACCATCGGCTGACGTTGGCGAGGCTCTGGGCGAGCGCCGCGGGGTCCATCAGGTACGGCACCTCCTCCACGATCGCATCCGGGTTGGGGGCACTGGACAGCACCCGCCGCACCTGACACACACGCAACCCCCCACCCCCGGGAAGAAGGGGATGGAGCAGGAGGTGGTGGAGGGGAAGCGAGATCGCGCTTTGGTGGGATGTGCGACTTTTGAGCCGCCAGAATGTGATCTGTCCGCCCTCCCCCTCTGTGGGGTGTGTGTGTTTGTGTTTGTGTGTTTGTGTGTATGTAGGCTTTGCCCTTGTCGTGTGCTCTCTCGGGGCTTCCTTCCATTACCCGAATAAGACGCAAACCCGCTCAAGTAGCCCTCCGACGAAGAAAAGGGAGAAAGGACTAAAGGAGAAAAAGATGGATCAAAGGGAGGGAGAGGGGGCATAGATAGATAGATAGATAGATAGATAAATAGATAGATAGACAGACAGATAGATAGATAGAGAGCTAGAGCTGCTGCCGGGGGACACCACGCGGCTCCGCTCTCACCACTTCTGCATCCGCCTGCACCGCCTCGGGTGATTTGAGCAGCAGCCTGGGGGCCTTGCCCACGATGCGGCCCACGTTGGCGCCTGAGGGGGGTCGTCGCCACCGCCACCACCACCGCCGCCACCCCCCCCCCCCCCGAGTGAGCCGGAGGCAGGGGATGAGCGGGGGCAGGGCAGGGCAGGCAATGCGCGGGCAGGGCACCGGGAAACAAAGAGGAGGTCGCAACAGCGGTGGAACAGAGGCGCGAGAGTAGAGGGGGGTCAGGGGCAGTGGGGGTGAATGAGGAGTGAGGGATGCGTCGTTGGACGGAGGTTCTGGGGAACAGCGCCTTTTGAGGGGTTGCGGGCCCTGTGGGCCCCCCGCGCACGACGCCCGCCCACCTGCCCACCTGGCCCCCACCACCCCATAAGGCCACGCCCTTCCTCAGCCCAGCCGGCCGCCCGATGTCCCCCTCCCCCTCCTCCCCTCCCATTTACCCCCACACAAAAAGATTTACATTTACAAACACGCACACGCACACGGACAAACGCACGCACGCACCCGGGTACAACGTCTTGATGACCACGAGCATCGTGGCTACCTGCGGACAAGGGCGTATGGGGCCGGTGCGTGTGTGGTGCGTGTATGTATGGTTGTGCGTGTGTGTATGGGTGTCTGTGTGTGTGTGTGTGGGGGGGGGGTGGGTGGACCCCCCGTAGAAAGATCCGATTCGGGCGCCCTGGGCACCGTGCGTGGAAAAGGAACATTGCCCACATTGCAGTCATCTCTACAAACTCCCGTGGCTGCAGCCCGCGGCACCCAGTGCGAAGCACCGCCCGACCGGGCTGAATGACGGAGTGACAGCACGAGGCGCTGAGCGCCCGGGCCCGCGGCAGCCCTCCTGGAGGGCCCGGCAGCCCTCTTCGGTAAGTATTGCCCCCGGGGGTTCCGGGTCCGTTCGGCTAACGCCGTCTTCGTCCCTTCGCTGCGGCATCTTCTTTTTCAAGGCCCCAAGTTGATCAGATCGGTCCGTGCTTTTTGGTCCCCTTGCTGGCCTCACTTTGTTGACATCCTTCGCCAGCTTTGCCTGAGGGGTGGGGAGGGGGGCGGGGCGGGGGGAGGGGGGCGGGGGGCGGGGGCGGAGTGGCGAGGCAGATCGGCGGTTCGCGGAGGCGAGGCGCGGAGGCTGGGCGGGGCGCTCGGCAGCGGCGGACCGGACTCCGCGCCTTGCTCCTCCTTCGACGTCGGTCGGTTCGTGCGCATCGAGGTGTTGCGCTGCTGTTTGGCAGGTTTGGTGTGTTCGTGTGCATGCGTGACCGCCCGCTACTGCCCCTCTTTCATGGCAATGGCAATGGCAGTCGTGTCAAACCCTCCCTGTACGTCACGGTACGACGCTGGGCCCAGTGTGTGCCACCCCGCACAGCCCCACTCCAGCTGCTCTCTCCCCCTCGCTGCCACACGAGCTGAGAGCCGTCTCCCCAGGCAGCAGGGCACCCAGCCCAGCGCTCCACCGCTCAACCCTATTCCCCACAGGCACCCTCCGGCCCCCCACCCATGCTCCACCACCCATGCTCCACCACCCATGCTCCCCCACCCATGCTCCCCACATGCCCTCCGCCCTCTCACCCAGTCCGCGGCCCGCATCTTGTTTACGTCGGGCGTGAGCTCGGGCAGAAGCGCCTCGAGCTTGTCCAGGTTGTCCCGCAGAAGTTGTTCGGCGAGGCCTTGACGGCGGCCAGCCTGCGAGTTTGACGAATGACGATGCGCGCGGCGGGGGAGGCGCGCCCGCGGGCCCGGGCCGGGGGGCCGCGTGCGTGGAGGCATATGCGGGAGGCAGAGGGGGTTGCGGAAGGCAGAGGTGCGGGCGGGCGGCGCAGGGGAAAGGCGGAGATACGGGCGAGGGAGCCGCGGAAAAGGGGGGATGAGCCGGGTGGGGGAATGGGTTGTGGCAAGTTGGTTGTGGCAAGTTGGGTGGGCGAGTGGTGGCAAGTTGGGGTGCGGACGTTTGAGTGTTCCGAATGCCTTGGACGGGTATGGCTCATCGCCATTGGAAAATTGAAGTGGGTGACCCGGCCGGATGACACTACCACGAAGGCCAAGGCAACGCCCAACCAAGGCGGCAAAGCCCTCACCTCGACAATTTCGGCAACGACACGGTCCCTTCGCCTTTTCGCGTGGTCGAGCTGCTTAACTTCCGAAACCGGCTTTGTCGACCCATAATAGTGCCCAAGCGTGTAGCGGTGATCGTCCTCACTGGACGCAGTGGCCGGCATGGGACTTGGTGCTCCTGCTGCCGTGACAGACGCCGACTTGCAATGTGCCAACTAAAAGTGCAGCAAAACTTCTATAAGCAGCCTTACCCTGCTCGCCATCTTGTTGTGCGAGGCAAAGGGCTACCCGACGCCTGCTGGGATTTCTTAAGCAGGCCGCAGAGACCGGCCTGCAGCCAGAATTTAGCTTGCCTAAACAGCGATACATGTTTGTACTATACTCTAAAAAGTTGCATGTTCCGACAGAGTCCTTTCGACGTGGAACCGAAAGCAATCGGTTCCGGAGCATCAGCTTAACACTTCTGCGAACTGCGATGATCTCGTAAGCACAAGCTGTGCAGGTGTAATAACGCGGACTTTTTAAATGGTTATGGCGAGAGACTGTTAATCTGCTTGCTTTTGTGTTTATTGTAGGCGGTAGTTGAGCGGTAGTCGAGCGTAGTCGTTTGGAACCTGAGCTGCAGCAGGCTGCAGCCATATTATTACTATGATGTAGTTACTGCCTGATAGTGAAATGGAAGCTCATGCGCAGAAGAGAGTTAGCAGCTTGCTTACACCTTAGATGACGGGTGTCCCGTTCGGTTTGGTCGTGTTTGGTGTATTCTTCGCAGTGTGCCACGATTGCCAAATTTTAGATTTATTGTGAGATCCCAGCCCTTGACCTTTTATTTGCCATAACTTTGCGAATTTATCCGTGTGCACACGCCCAGCCAACTAGATTCCTAACTTTCCCGCCTCGCTGCTGTGTACGGCACAATACAGCAAAGTGTGCATTTGCGCGCCATACATGACTGTTCACTCAAGAAGGTGTAGACCATAAATATATAACCCGAAACCATAATAACCGACCCATCAAACTTAACGTAGCCACTATTTCGCTGGGGGCTTGTTCGTCTGAGCCTGCGAGCGTCGCAGTCACGCTTTTTGATTTCGCAGTTCGCCGCAGCCCTCTACCCCGGGCTTCGCCTTGACCAGCTACGCCGACAGCCATGAGGCATCTCAGCCTAGCAAAACTTTGTTGTTTAGGCAGCGCATTGTGGCTCGCGCTTGCCAGCCTCCCATATGCAGCTGTCGGTGAAGTCGGTGAGCAGCGGCCCGGCCGCAAAAACATAACCTCTCCTCTCGCTGTAACGTCCTCCCAGTTAAGAACCACCCATAAACTCCAATTAACTACCCCGCAACGTTTTGAACGCTGCCCCAGGTTTCGCGGACGTGCTGTCCGCTATCTACGTCGACGAGCGGTGGGTTTCTCTGAAAATTTCGAGGTGTCCTTCATAACTTCCACATTCGCAAACTCATGTCACACAATGAAATCAGTAAACAAAAGTTGTTTGCGAATTACCGAGCGTCAGTAAAATTGCGCCGTGACAGTTGAATATTTGTTTCGCGCCGCGCAGGGAGCCGGGCTGTAACAAGCTACACCTGGGGGAAGATTACATCTACATCACGCCCAACGTCACCGGAACCCCGACGGGTGCCTGGCGCCAAGTTACATCCGGCGTCGGACTCACGGAGAAGTACAAGGTGCGCCGCGCGGTCAGCAACACTACTTTCCCGTTTGCGGGTCCTCATCATGTCTTCACGGTACACGCCGGCCCGAACGTTTCGTTTCGTCCCTTCAGCCCAAATGGCCCCCAGAAGCGCCCCGCTGCGCCTCGCTCGGCCCGGGCCCCAACGGTCATATTAACGGCCATATTAACCTGGCTTACCAGTATTACGAAAAGCGGACAGTCGGTTGTTTGGAATGGCAAGCGGGCAACCGTCGTGTGATACTAAAAGCGTGAATGTTCTTTTGAATGCCCAGTAGCCAGATCCATCGGCTGCCGTATTACACAAGCGTAAATAACCATGGGCTCCTCCGGGTAGTGTTGTCTTGTTATCTCGCCGGTGGGGCGCCTCCTAGTTCCTCCCCCGGGGTTTCGGAGCAGCCGACGCTCCTGTACGGCGTCTGCTCGCCCCCGTGCATCGCTGGCTGAGCAGTGTGAGCACGGCGCAGCGCGAATGCGCTGCCGTCGGCGTCCAGCGAATCCGGCCAAAACGAATCCATCCATGCGGCGCGATCTTGCGAGATTACACCAGCGATCAACACCGCGCGCCTCCACCGGACCTCCAAATCCAGATCCAAGTTCAAATTTAAATTCAAATTTCCCTCTGCGCAGGTCCTCACAGGCGATGTCATTGATGTCCGCTACAAAGACACCTCCTCCTCCACCTCCGGAGGCGGCGGCGCCCGCCGGTTGATGTCCGACCCGCCGTCCGAGCTCCAGGACATCTCCGTGATTTCGGAGTCGGAGGGCCACGAGATCTACACGGGCACCCAGATCCGGGTCAAGAGCATCATCTACCTCATCTCCACATGCGGCTGGAACACATCCGCAACCGTGGACGTGAGTCCAGGCTCGAGGGACCGAGGGGACCGAGGCAGCAATCAGGGGTGTATAACTGTAGATATATACTGCGAGTTCAGGGGTTGAGGCGGGGATCTGGGGGTTGTAACTGCAACATCGGAGTGTAGGGAAATCTGAGTGTGGGGGAATCTGAGTGTGGCTATCCCTGGCTAACTGGCTATCCCTGGCCAACTGGCCATCCCTGGCTTTGTCGGTCCCCCCCCTTCAGGAGATGCGGAGCCTCTACTTTGACGCCAACTTCAGCATCTCGGGCTACCACGATACCTGCTCGTACGGCAAGGTGTCGTACGACTCCGCCGACAACGTGGTGTTCGGGCCCGTCGAGGTGAGACATGCAATGCAGGAGCACCTCCTCCGCAGTGCCTCTCCCACACGACAGGCGCGCGCGCTGGGTGGGTGGGGGGCGCGCCTCTCTCTCTCTCTCTCTCTCTCTCTCTCTCTCTCGCTCTCTCTCTCGCTCTCGCACCCTCCGTCCATTTTTTCCGGATTACTGATGTCGTACGGAGATCCTTGCGCCTCACCCGTGATGATCCTCCGGAGCGTTTCCCCGTGACGTCAGCTCACCGGGAAGCCCGGCTGTTCCCCCCACATGAATGCCCATCTTCTTTCTTGCACCTACCATCGCCATCGCCATCGCCACCACCACCACCGCCGCCGCCGCTGCCGACTGACACCTGCGTCCGTCCCGACGCAGGTTCCTTGCAAAGGCACCGTCTCCAACGGAATCCTGTCGTACCCGTACGACGCGTCGGCCGCCTGCGGTGCGGCGGAGCAGTTCGCCTGGAGGCAGTACGGCGAGGCGGCCGCGCGGAGGGTAGGAGGGTGGGGGTGAGGAGGAGCAGCGCGGCCGGTCGGTAAGCGGCCAGGCGCGCCGCCCCGAAACACACCTCAACCAGGGCGTCCGTTCTTCCCAACGGCGGCTTCCGCTTCGCACACAGCGGTCACACACGCGATCACGCACACACACGCGCGCGGTCACACACGCACACAAGTACATGCATAAGCCGCGCCGTCCCGCTTCCCTCGGGAGGCCGCGTCGAGGGTGCCCTCCACACATAGGGGCGCATACGGGGGTAGTGAAGACCTACGTGTCCTAACGGACTCTCAACGGCAAGCGTGTTGCTTTGAGTGCTGTTGGATTTGGCATTGTTGGTGTTGGTGTTAGTCGTGTCGAGGAGCCAGCGGCGCCGGCAATGATCACCCGCCAACAACCTTGGCCCCTCCGTCACAGCAGCGGGTTCGTGCTTCCTAACCCCCGCCCTCCCCCACCTCCGCCCTGCCCCGTCGTGCGTGGCCCCTCCCGATCCTGTTCCTGCTCCTGCTCCTCACTGTTTAGGCCGGCTTAGGGCCGTTTTTCGACAACACCACCCGCCGCCGCATCGTGCACATCCTTCCCCGGGAGGTGAGCAGCGGGCCTTTGGAACGCCGCCGTGTTTTCACAGACTCTGTTCCGCACTCTGTTCCGCACAGACTCTGAGTCAGTGCACGCATCCCCCGCACCGGTGGGGCGATTGTTGCACCGGCGACGTAGGGCGTGGCGGGGCGGCGGGCGTGCAGTGGCAGCGGCAGCGCAGGGGGGAACGGGCACTTTGAACGTGCGTGTGTGTGGACGGGTGGGTGGGTGTGGGTTGTTCACATGCGACACAGCGCAGCGATCCAATTGCGTCCGGGAACTGCGCGGACCGGCTCCTCTTCTGAGTCTGGTCGCCTGCCTGCCCACCTGCCCGCCTGCCCGTCTGCCTTCCCGGTGCCCCGGTGATGCCTGCAGGTCCGCTGTCCGTGGGCTGGTCTGGGCTCTGTGGGCTGCGGCGGCTCCTCGTGCACCGTGTACATCAAGGGGGCGTACGCCAGGAGCCTCACAGTCAACATGCACGAGCTGAGCCACACGCAGGGACTCAGCCACGCGGGACAGGGATTCGATGAGGTGAGGGGGAGGCAGGCGTGCGTGCTTGGATGAATGAAAGCGTTATCCAGAGAGGACAGAGAGGGTCCGGCGAGGTGCGGCGTGTGCGATAGCGAGGGCGCTTTTGTGTGAAAGTTGTGTGGAATTGTGTGGGACAGTGGGCGAGTCCCTCGGGAAGGCAGTGTAGGCCTTAGTGGGCGTGTGGATGACAACCGAGAGTTGAGAGGGCGGCGGGTCTCGCTGTTGTCCATGTGGTCCTGTTTGCTGCTGGCGTGCTAAACACAAAAGGCAGAGCGCCGGGGACGGGGGCACGGGGGCGCGGGCTTTGTCGCGTCGATGACACCGGCAATCCGTTCCGTCCCTTGTCGTACTACATTTGTAACTCCCCTGCCGTGCTGTCGTACTGCAGTACGGTGACCTCACGGACGTGATGGGCACCGCCAAGTCGGAAGGCTACCTCTGCATGAATGTCGGAAACCAGTTCCGCGTCGGTTGGAACACGCCGGTGGGGGTGGTGCTGCCGGGCAACACCAGCGCCGTCGGCAACACCGGCCGCCCGGGTCGCTGGGTCCTGCCGGCCACGTCCCTCACCGACACCAACGCCCTGTACCTCCGCTACTTCACGCCCGAGGCGCGCTTCCCCAACTTCTTCGTCAGCTTCCGCATCCGCGGCGCCAAGTACGACAACGTGCTGCCGACGACCAACAGCAAGAGGGTACGACATTGTACGATTGCGGGGGTTGGTGGTGGGGTTGCACAGGAGGCGGGGCGCAGGGCGCGGGGCGCCGGCAGGGCCTGCCCTGTCATGGTGGTGGTGGTGGGTTTTCATGAGTAGTTGCCTTACCGCTTGAAGACGGGGATGGAGTCGGGTACCTGCGAGCAGAAGAGTATGCTTGCTTCCGTGGGAGGAGGCGAGCCTGGTAACCGGGGAGGAGGCGAGCCTGGTAACCGACTGCGCTATCTGCCGCGGGGCGGTGTAATGGGCAGAAGACGCAGCGGAAACCTGTCAGTACTGACTAAATGAACTCGCGAAATTGCTCTTTCCGTCGCGCTCAGCGCGACTTGCACTTCGCTCTCACCGGTACGGCCAGGCCGTACCGCCAACGAACAGCCGAGAACGCTCTCGGCAAATACACAGAAAACCTTGGTTTTCTTCGTTTCACTCAGAAAACCTTCAGATAACAGCGGTTCGATCTACCGTAGGACAGACTTCGCGCGTGTCCTGTCCGTTCTTGTGTTCATTCATGATGCTTCGCTTCCAGATAAAGGTTGAGCACTTGCCGCAGCGCTGACCGCGCATCGTTGCCGCCAGCATGCAGCGGGTGTGTAACAACACCACCCCTTTCCCCCCTCCCCTCCCCTCCAGGTGTACATCCACGTCTTCAACGGCACCGCCTCCGATCGCGACTACAACCGCACGCTGCTGGTGGCCACCCTCAGCGGCGGCGGATCCTACACCAGCCCCTTCCTGGACCGCAAGTGAGTACCCAGTACCTAGGCACGCACGCACGCACACCTCGCCCCTGCCTCGCCCCTGCCTCACCCCTGCCTCACTCCTGCCTCACCCCTGCCTCGCCCCTGCAGTCTGGACCCCAACTCGGGCGGCGGCTTCAGGCTGACCGTCATCAGCGTCAGCAACAGCTCCGCCACCGTGCAGCTGTGCCGCCTGACACAGCTGGTGGAGTCGGGACCCCTGGCTTGCAGCGACGGACTGGACAACGACTGTGAGTGCGGGGGCGGGGGGGGGGGTAGTGCGGTCTGGCTCGGGATGAGTGGCTCGGGCTCGGGGGTTGGCTCGGGGGGAGTGCTGTAAGTGAAGGGTAGTGCTGCAACTATGTGGTTTGGCGGCTTTAGGGTTTTATTTTATTTCAAGTTGATGGTTGATGGCGGGTGAGGGGGCCCAGAGTTGCGGGTCCGGTGGCTGGCGGATGAGCGGCTCGAGTGGCTGGGTAGGAGTGCGTGTGTGTGTGTGACAAGCTGGCATCCTCGGCAGGCGAAGGGGCGGGCGAGCGCGTGAGCTCCCTGACTCTTGAGCACGGCGGCACTTTCACAGTGCTGTACCGGTACGCGGCACTGGGGCCCAGCACCAGCTCCAACCCACCCCCTCGTTTCCGCTGCTGCATTGTCTGTATTTAGCTATTTACCCACCCACCCACCCTCTTTCTCTCTGTTTCCTGCGCTCACTGCCACGCTCCGTGTCGTGACACGGCCCAATGCGCACGCCACCAACCAGCGCTCCTCCGCCCCCTCCCACCCCCGAACCGCGCCGCACCGCGCCGTGCTCGCAGGTGACGGATTGACGGACAGCGCCGACCCTTCATGCGCGCTGCCGCCCCCGCCGCCGTGACCCGGGCTGTCGGTGCCCTGAAGACTGCGCCCTCTCGCATCCCGCGCGAGACAGCGACTTTTCGCTGCCGGCAGCTCGTTGTGGTAGTTACAAGTGGGGCGGTAGTAGTACAGGAAACACGCGTGACCGCCCCCCGACTCATCTTCAGCGATGTAACTAGCATTACAATTGACAACTCGGGGGTGGTAGCGGCGTGCGGGCCGCAAGGAGATGCTCGTGAAGTGCCCACACGTATGTATGTGTGTTGTTGAGGACTAGCCAGCCAGCTAGCTAGCGTGCGCCAACGCGCGGGCCACGCCTTTTGGATTCAGGTAATAAAGCGGGGGTAGGCAGACTGTGTGGTTGTTGGGAGGATCTGCGCCTTCGATTAGATCGCATTTGGCCTTGCGTATGTGGTGTGGTGGTATGGCAGCTTCAAAAATATGCGGCAGTATCAGGAAGAAAAGGGGGAGGGTGTGTTGTATTCTTCGAATCTGCGAGTGAGTCCCGCGGCGAAGGCACGATGGCTTGTCCGATGGTACCACTTTGTAGTTTGGACGAGCGCGCGCACGCACACTTGTGTACTGTACGTAGATTCCTAGGGTAAGTACTACACGGTAGGGTAGGGTAGACTCGAGGGTAGGGTAAGGGGTGAGGAAGCACGAGTATTAGCGGGCCTGGCCCAGGTGTGTACGTAGACGGATAGGTGCAGCTTGACAATACCCACCAGCACTGCCTGCGTCCCGTTCTTGCGGGGTAGGCGCTTGTTTCTTCTTCTTCCCGCTTCCACCCCCCTCCCGTCCACCCACAACGGCGGGTGGTGACGACGCGCGACAGCTTCGCGCGAAGCCATTTTTGTTTGTATCCCTCCCCCTCGTCCCGGGCCGATTTCTTTTATCCCCCTGGTCTTTTGCCCGTCCTGCCGACGGCCGATGTAACGATACAGGCAACATGGGTCTTCATGAAACATGAACCGAGAAGAGAGGTCGACATATCGTTGTTCTGTGTTGTTTGGTCCAATCGATCTGATCCTGTGGGTTCCAAGCAAGCAGCCAGCGCCGTAAGAATGTTCAAAGGCGCAACGCACAGTTTGCTACAACCGAATGTATAGCGTGGCGCGTGATAATCAGGAACTGATTAACTGACAACAAGCAACGCCCACACCGCAGGCTGCCGCAGGCCCCAGCCCCCGGCGTACACAAGAAAGGCCCCAACCCCAAACGTGGCTCCGAAAGGGACACAGCTAACATACGTACGACGAAAGACCTCAACGGACCCCCCTTCAGTGAGCCAACTGCAACCAGGAAACCCTAAGCGCAACAGACCACCTGGTGGAGAATCCCAGTGCGGATTGAAGTGAAGCCAGAAGACTGAGTAAGTAGGAAAGAAAGGAAGGACGAGAAATGGCGACTCGCAAATCGACGGAAGCTGTCCTCTGCGCACATGCACACACGCACAGCATTCAAGCGTCACGGCCGTGCGAAGAGGACTCTTCGAAGGATCCTGCTGCTGACGTCAGCAC
Organism: Pleodorina starrii; assembly: GCA_030267565.1. NCBI lineage: Eukaryota > Viridiplantae > Chlorophyta > Chlorophyceae > Chlamydomonadales > Volvocaceae > Pleodorina > Pleodorina starrii. Next base: position 3,110,886 of record BRXU01000005.1, on the reverse strand, counting down.
CTCTCCTCGAACCAAACCAGGACAAAGGCCCGAAAACCCCAACCCCCGTGCGAAATTCCCATTAGACCCCCAAACGAAAAAACTGTCCCGAAGGAAACTTTCCCCAGCTGAACATACAACATACAGTACGGCGCAACTCCCATTAAAGCCCGCGCTGGCTGCGGTGTTTCGGAGCCTCGCAACCCTCGCTCCAGAGGCAGTAGGCCCCGGAGGCAGGACGCTCCGGCCCCGCCGCCAACTACCTAACGGTATTGGTTTCGGAAACTGGGGGCTCTGGAGAAGCGTCCAGCCTGCAGCATCCGCCCCCGCCATCGCCACCGCCGCCGCCGGCCGCCTCTTCATGAGATTGTCATCGTACATGCAGCTAGCCAAGGCGCCGCCGGCTCCACCGCCGCCCACCGCCGCCGTTCCCGCCGCCGCCGCCGCCGCCGCTGTTGGCGCCAGCGGTTTCGGCTCCAGTGCCGCCACTGCAGTCGTCTCTGGAAGGCTCGACGGCCGTGGGTGAGCCTCCAGCCTGTAGCAGCAGCAGCTGACGTCGACGGCGTCTGCCGCCGCTGGCGCCACCGCCACCGGCACCGCTAGATGGCGCCGTGCCGCCGGCCGTCACGAGAGCTGGCGGGAGGACCAATACGGACAGCGGCGTCGGCGACGGCGACGGCGACGGCGTTGGCGGAGAGAGCGCGAAGGACGGCGACGGGAGCACAAAGCCGGGAGGCGGCGGCCCGGCCGGCGGCGGCGGCGACGGCGGCGACGGCGGCGACGGCGGCGACGGCGGCGACGGCGGTGGTGGTGGTGGTGGAACCGCGGGCTCCTTCAGCTCGGGAGCTGGCGGCGGCGACGGCGGCAGCGGCAGCGGTGTCAGCTCTACGATATCGCCTCTGCTGGTCGCTGCCATCGGCGGCGCAGTTGGTACGACAAAAACGCCGCCGCCGACGCCGCCGGCGCTAGCCGGAGAAGCCATAAGGTCCATATGCGCCTCTGGCTTGTACGGCATTGTGTCATAATCGGTATTCTCCGGGCGGGGCGCATCGCCAGGGCCGCCACTGTCCACGTTCAAAGTGTACGGCATTGTGTCATAATCGGTATTCTCCGGGCGGGGCGCATCGCCAGGGCCGCCACTGTCCACGTTCAAAGTGTACGGCATTGTGTCATAATCGGTATTCTCCGGGCGGGGCGCATCGCCAGGGCCGCCACTGTCCACGTTCAAAGTGTACGGCATTGTGTCATAATCGGTATTCTCCGGGCGGGGCGCATCGCCAGGGCCGCCACTGTCCACGTTCAAAGTGTACGGCATTGTGTCGTAATCGGTATTCTCCGGGCGGGGCGCATCGCCAGGGCCGCCACTGTCCACGTTCAAAGTGTACGGCATTGTGTCATAATCGGTATTCTCCGGGCGGGGCTCATCGCCAGGGCCGCCACTGTCCCCGTTCAAAATGTACGGCATTGTGTCATAATCGGTACCGGTGGGATTCCCGCGGACTGCATAGTCGTTGTCGTACTCCCGATGGAGCCGCCGCCGCCACCGCCGATGCTGGGCGCCGCCGCCGCCGCCGCCTCCGTCACTGCCGCCCGTGACGGCGCCACTGCCCTTAGCGCCGCCGCCGCCGCCCCTACCGCTGCTGCTGTCGCTGCCGCCGTTGGCGCCGACAGCACCGAAGACGGCGTCGCCGTCGGCCACCGCGCCGCCGGCTTTAAGCAGCTGCCGCTGCCGCCGCCGTCGGCCGTGCCAATAGTCGTAATCGTAACCGGATGAGTAATCGTAATTGTAATCATAGTCGTAGTCATAGTCGCGGCGGGGAGGGCGAGGCCAGAGGGGAGGGCCGTAATACTGACGAAGCCGCACCGGGCTGCCACCCGCAGCGGCTCCTTCAGACTCGGCGGCGCCAGTGGCGGTGCCGGCGGGTCCGGCGACCGCAGCGGCGGCCTCGGCCCCGTCTCTAGCAGCGGCGGTCTTGGTCATGATGCCAGGTGTGGCGGTCTCGGTCCTGCCTGTGACCGCCGCCGGCTGACCGGGGGCGGCCCCGCCTGCATGCGGAGACAACAATGTACGGCATGTACGGCATGTACGACACAAATGTACGGGGTGCGCAACGAGGTAATCATTGTGCCGTATCGAAGAGCACGGATCCACGGACGGAGGCGTCGAGGCGCGGTGGGGTGGCAACGGGGACAAAAGAGTGACGGTCGTACGATAACGGTTGTACGACAGGAATCGGATTTGGTTCGCACGAGCTTGTAACAGCTGCTGTGCATGTGCCACTCGTGGGCGTGCCAAGGGGCCGAGTGCGCCGTGCCATACTCGTGCCATACACCGTGTCATACTCGTGTAATGTACGGTGCCACTCGCCCCTTGTGCCGCGACGGCGACCGTATGTCGACTACCCTATGCCGCACGCCCCACGCTGCACATACCGGCCACCACACCTGCCTCCGCCGCGCGCGGCCCCCGCGCGACGGCCAGCAACATAAGCAACATCAGCGTCGGTGCCACCGCCGCCGCCGCCGCCGCCGCCGTCGCAGCCGCCGCCGCCGCCCCAAAGCGTGAGCTCGTCTCTCGACGCCGCTCGCCACCAGCACCGCCGCCTTCAGAGCCCCGCTTGGCCGTCAGGCTCATCCCCAAAAGGAGTGAGCTAGCCTTGGGGTGATGACTGATGAGAGCCGGCATCGGTTTGTTCAAAGCGCCAAATGGCGTTGTCCGAATCCGGCTTTTGCTGAACCGGCGAGACCCGCCAGCCACCGGTACCTGGGGCCGCAGACCCACGGGTCGGTTGCAGTGTGGTCAGGGCTGGTCGCTTTTTATGGTTGGTGTTGGTTGTGCACTGGCTTACTAAGGCCCGTGGCTTCCACCACGATGGGAAGGCACTGGCTGCAGATGCAGAGGGCTAGAGCTCGCTGCGCAAAAATGAATGTCTATCTACATCATACATCAACCGTTCGTTTGATTCAGAACTGTTTTGGATGCGCTGGATGGTTCGACTGGGCGAAAGCTTCCTGCCTCTGCCGCCGGACACTGTACAGTGCGGACTTAACGCGGCCGATTCGCTCAGCAAGGTTGCTTCGATTGGCAACTACGTTCACCTGCCTTGCGCCGCAAGAGTGGGCGGGTATAAGGAAACCAAGAACCTCGCATGCATCTTCCCGCACCGCAGTTAGGCCGCTCGGTCCGGCCGGTCGGTCAACTACGTTCACCTGCCTTGTGCCGCAAGAGGGGCGGGTATAAGGAAACCAAGAACCTCGCATGCATCTTCCCGCACCGCAGTTAGGCCGCTCGGTCCGGCCGGTCGGTCAACTACGTTCACCTGCCTTGTGCCGCAAGAGGGGCGGGTATAAGGAAACCAAGAACCTCGCATGCATCTTCCCGCACCGCAGTTAGGCCGCTCGGTCCGACTCAAGGTTGCTGCCGAGCCAACAAGAAGGCAATCGCGTAAGGCAATCGTCAACTGGCGGTTGGAAACCACGCAACATTTTAGCGCTTCCATATCTGAATTTTCCTAATCGACATTTGGCTAAAACAAAGCCAGTTATGTTCACGCTGCTGGCGCCAGAAGCTACCTGCGGTGGGATCTGGGATGGGACGAATCGGCGCCAAGAATCCTTGGAGAAACCATTTAGCGCAGCGTCAGCGAAGCCTCAGATCCAGAAGAGCGCCCCAGTATCCCACTAGTACGTTTGTTACAGTGGGCTCCAGGCCCCCGGAGGGGCAGAGCCGGCGGGCCATCCGGCCTGGCACTGCCCCGGTGAAAGTGCACTCCAGGGAGGTCGTCACACTCCTGTGAGTCCTGGTCCGTCGGATGTAGCTTTCGTCCTTTGAAACAACACAGAAACCGCGGGGCTCTCGGGCCTCAGCAGGCCATCAGCGACTGAAATGCATGTAACGGTGTTCACCATTTCCCCCGGTAGCCGGTACTTACCACGTTGCGCGGTATTGCGGGCCGCGGGAACGCCAAAGCCATCAGCCAAAGCGCGGCCAGCGGCACACTTGTTTCCCCTAGAACATTCGACGTACCCATAACCAACCGCCAACCACTGCTCCCGTATACGAAGGCGACTCCCTGTAACGTCAAAGCAACAACACATACAGCGCACAGGCAGCAGGGAACGGCGCCGTGCCCCTTCCTGAGGCAAGGAACGAACCCCTTGACGGGTGCAGACGTGTGCTTGAATTGGCGCTCAGGGCCAAAAGCACGGGACCCTGAGTAGAGAAACGTGGCAGCAGGAGGCTCGCCGGGGCGTGTGTGAAGCAGGAGGCCGTCCGTGACAAGGGGGGGCGCAGGCGAAGCAGCGCAGGCGTCGCACGACGCCGAGTGTACGGCGCACACGAGGAGCCGCCCCGCCATTGGCCATCAAGCGCGGCTCGCAGGACAGCATTACGAGGCGCGTCATGGATAGGGTGCGCACTCTGGTGAGGCGTTTTCAACAGCCGGGCGATGAGATCTTGTTGTTGGGTGATTTGAATGCCAGAGTCGCTGGAGTCTGTGATCTCCCAGACGCAGACGGTGATGCTGAGCTTGCGGACTACGCGCAAGTGGAACTGGGGCATGCTAACCTTTTGCGCGCCATCCCACCGCGTCGATCGGAGGACAGCGCTGATAATGCTTTTGGACGGGCTTTGGCGGGCCTCTGCAAGGAACTGGAGCTAGTCGTCTTGAACGGTCGTGTGCAAGGTGATTTGCAAGGGGCGTGTACGTTTTGGAGCCCTGCGGGACAGGGAAGCAGTATGATTGACCTGTTTGTTGCGTCCCCGGCCCTGTTCTTTCGGGCGGACCGCCTCAACGTCTTGAACATCCCTGTCGCGCAAAATGGGGAGAAGGTGGGCAGCCTCATGAGTGATCACTGCCCGGTATCGCTGGAGTTACGGATTTTGCGGCAAGGCCCTCCTGCGGCGGGTAAAGGCAGCCTCAGAGCGTGCTTCGACGTGCAGCGCAAAACCAGATATGAGACCCTTTTTGCCGCTGATGACGCGCCCGCCGTCCGGCGCATCGCGGATGCTGTCAACAAACTTGGTGCCGAAATGGATAGCACAGCGGTCGTTGGTGTTTTTATGAAGGCGTGTTCGGCGGCGTTGGAGAGGGCTTTTGGGGAGCGTCGTAGTAGGGTTCGACGCGTCAGGGAAGATAAGGATGCACCGTGGTGGACTGACGAGTGTGCCGCTGCTCGTAACGCGATGCTGCAGCACAAGGCGCATATGAGGGCACACGGGCTTCTTGCCGACGAGTCAGCGCGGCAGGTTTTCACCACGCTACGCTCTCGTTATCAGAGGATTAGGAAGGACGCTCGTGCCGCGCACCGCGTCGCTTATTTTACGTCTTTCCTGGAAGATTGCAAGGGCGACCCCCGCGCGCTGTGGCGTCAGCTTAACCAGGGCCTGAAACCCGAATGTCCAATCCGCGACGTCAACACTTGGCGCGAGTATTTTGATGCGTTGTATAATAACGAGGTGAATCCGTTTAATGAGGTGCGGTCGGACTATATTCTGAACCTCATCAACGGGCGCCCCCTTGTAGCGTCCCGCGATTGGGCAGGTACCGAGAGCGTAGCGCGAAATCAGAGGGTTGTTGCGGCGGCGTCTCTGAGTGCTCCGTTTACCCTGGCTGAGGTCATTGCGGCGTTGAAGTCGTTACGCAACCATAAGTCACCAGGCCTCGAGCTGGCACCCGCGGAATGCTACAAATACGCCACTCGTTCGATAGAGAACAAAGAGGAGTTTGTCCTTGCGCCCTACCTGCTGCGTCTTTTGGAGCATATTCGGTCGACTGGGGACTATCCCAAGCAGTTCGAGGTTTCGGTCATCACCCCTCTTCACAAAAAGGGCGACGCGCATGACCCGAGCAATTACCGCGGTTTGGCTGTCGGCGGGGCTCTCTCTAAGCTTTACGCGTTTTTGCTGGACCGGCGGTTGAAGGCGTGGGGAGAGGGTTGCGGAGCGCGCAGTCCTTACCAGGGAGGTTTCAGGCCCAAGCGTGGCACCATGCATAATTTGTTTCTGGTGCGGCACCTTACGGACCGTTGCCGTAGGGACCATCCCAACGCACCGGGCCAGGGGCTCTTTATCTGTCAGATCGATTTTGAGAAGGCATTCGATCGGGTGAATAGGGGCTTATTGTGGACTCGCCTTGAAGAAAGAGGGGTCAAGGGCGCAGCGCTGGAGGCCCTGAAGCGTTGTTACGAGCGGGTGGAACTGCGGGTCAAAGTGAACGGCGCGACGGGAGAGGCGTTTCCCTCCTCACAAGGGGTGAAGCAAGGTTGTCCAATGAGTCCTACGCTGTTTGGGTTTTTTGTGGAAGGTTATGCCGATTACGTTGACGCCCTGGATGTCGCGCTCCCAGTTGCCATGGCGGCTCAGGATTGCACTAACGTGGAAGGCCGTCGCGTGCCCTTAGCTTTATACGCGGACGATCTAAGCCTTTTTGCTGCGACAAAGCGTCGTTTGATGAGCCTGCTTGCAGCGCTGCGGGAGTGGTCGGAAGCGTTCGGTCTTACCGTTAATGCGAAGAAGTGCGAGCTGCTGTTTTTCCACCCCAATGCCCAGGTCAGGAGCCACTTTTATGCGATCAGCGACTTGGCTACTATGCGCGTGACGGAGGACGGGTTGCCGGCGGTCCGACCTATCACTTGGAAGACGCGCGCACGCTATCTCGGGCTGCATTTTGGTCCTAACAGCGCTTTCTCGTCCTGCACGGACGAGCTTTATGCTGCGGGCCGGCGGGCCATGTTCTCTCTGCTTAGCAAGCTGCGTCGGCAGGGGCTGTTGCTCCCCTCAGTCGGTATGAAATGTTTCAACGCTCAAGTTCGCTCTGTTCTTTCGTACGGTTCGCAGCTATGGGGCGCTGACTTGGTTTTAGCCATGATCGGGAGGGGTTTCCCGGCTAACGATGCTCCGCGTTCTTGTTATTTTGAGGCCGCTATCCGGGACCGTATGGTCAAGCTGCAAATCTCGTTTATGAAACAGCTGGTCGGAGCTGCCGTTCCACCCCTGCAGTTGTTGTTTAGAGAGCTCGGGCAGATGCCTCTACAGTTGCATTGGGCTGAATCCGTTTTTCGTTTTTGGAACAGTTTGGTGGAGGACACTAGCAACGTGTATCACAGCGCTTTTCGTCATGAGATCCGTTTGGCTTTGGAATCGGATCTGCAGGCAGACGGTTGGGGCTCCAAGGTCATTCGGGTTCTGAACCTCTTAGGGCACGACTGGGGCGAAGAAGCGGCGGCGGGTAACATGGACACTAGGGTTAGGCGTTTTTCGGCGTGCAGGCTTGACGTTGAGGCGCTGATGGACACCCTCAGGGGTCGCGTCAACGACGATTGGGGCAGTGATAGGTTGGCTGTGGACCCGGGCACTTTCGTTTCGGACGGCAGGAAGCCTGGTGTTAAGATGTGCCGTTACAAGCACTGGATGGGGTTACCGAAGCAGTTCGAGGGGTACATCCCGCCGGCGCACCACCGTTCCTTACTTCGTTTTCGTTTGTGTGTGTCTGACTTAGCGATTAATAGCGAGAGCAGCAGGTCTAGGGAGCTTCGTGTGTGTAAGGCGTGTCGCTCTAATGGTGCTGTGGAGGATGAGAAGCATTTTCTGCTGGAGTGCTCTGCGCTTGCGTCTGCGCGGCAGAGGCTTTGGGATTTGGGTGTGCCCGTTGGTGCGTGTGTTAACGATGTCATGCAAGTTGACGACCAGCGTGGTCTTGCGAGTGCTATTTTCGAAATGTTCCGCTTACGGCGAGAATGCATCTCTGCGTAAAGTTGTGCTTGGCATCTATCTTTCAAGTTATGCCATTCGTCTGTGCTTCTCCTGTATCCTGACGTTACATCGCTTCTTTGGTTACTGTTTCTCTTGTTTTCGTATGCTTTTCTGCGTGGCTGAAGCGGTTCATGAGCCTCCGGGTTCGTTTGAGCCGTACGAGCTCGTTGAAGCTTGTAACATCATCATCATCATCATCATCATCATCAAGCGCGGCTATACTGATGCAAGTGATGTGCCTGCAATGCTGCAAAATGTATTAAATTCAGGTTCTCGCGCTTGCTACGAACTTCTCGCGCTTGTTACAAACTTGCTTCATCAATCAAACAAACGCCTTCGACTGTTCTCACTACATGCATCTTCGGGCATCTTTCTCCTGCCTGACCTACAGTGTCCATGTCGGGCCGGATGACGTTCCGGCGCGCCGGCGGTATACTAATTACAGTTGATTGTACGTACGTTCGACCGGTTCGGCTGCGAATCGGCGACCGACTCGCCTCCACCGGGCGCAGTATGAATTACAATGAATTTATAAAATTTTGGTCAGCAGATGATTCCATGGCGTGGCTCGCGTGCTTAAAGATTTGGAGACTGACTTTCGTAGCCTTGAGACCGACACCGCAGGTTGCCATCCGCTTGAGTGCGCGTTCTCCGAAAGATACATCAATTATTTATTGATGTTGTATCCGCATATGCATGTTGCGGAAGTAGGAGATACGCTGCTGAAGGCCTTGAGTTGTACGCAAACCGGAATGCGAGGGGTTGGATTAATTAAGAAAGCAAAGGGGAGGTCTGAGACATAAATTCCATACAATTTAAATATTCTTAATTTTACTTTCTTGACGTGCACCTGATTGACGACTCAAGGTATGTATGGCTGCTGGAACAACTTCCCGCCACGAACGGCGTACGGCGCATTCACTACAACATATATAGTGCTACCACGTCGTTGAGCATGCGTTCATAATGCTGTAGCATTTAGAGCGTTACATTATTTCTTTTTCCAGTACTGCCACTTACCGTTGAAGAAAAGGGCGCATGAGGCCCTATACACCCTGCTGTGAGCTCAATTGAAGACTTTTCACACCGAGATTAGGTTATCTTATATGGAGCTTACATTATAAAAAAGCCTGGGCATTGCTGTAGGCCAACATTGTAGGCCAACAGGCTTCAGCTGCTGCCATAATGCGTCGCTGGGCCTGCTTTGTGGCCGCGGCCCTATTAGCTCTTACAAACTTGACAAATGCTGAAGTCGGTGAGCAAGCGTTATGCTACTGCTTAGCCCCTGATCGTCGTTTGGAAATGTTCGCCAACCGAATTTTGTAATTTCGCCGGATCCCATTTCCGTTCCTCTTCCGCTCAGGCATCGCCGAAGTCATGTCCGCCATCTACGTCGATAAGCGGCAAGTTGTAATGCCTACCTAACGTCCCGCGTGTCCTTCCTTGACATTTGCTTACCAGTCATCGGCAATGCCCTCCGACAGGGACCCGAACTGCGACGGCATCCACCTCGGCAAGGACATTATCTACATCTCTCCCAACACCACGAACACGAATGCATCCGCCTGGACGCAAGTCATCGAGGGCGACAACCTGGTCGAGAAGTACAGGGTACGCATCGATACGAACCCGGGACTCGTGCCCGCCCTTTACCCACACCGCTCCCGCCGCCGCCTCCCCCACATAGCACGCCTGCGTCGGTGGCAGCTCCCACCCCTCCTATAGATGGCGGCTCCTGCCGACACCGCTGCGCTACACAATGCGCTCCGCATGGTTATCAGTCCGCAGGCCCAAGCCCATGCCTGAGCCGCGCGTCGTGATTGGCTGGATTGTGGCTCCCACACTCTCCCACCAGCCGCCCCTCGTGACAACTGCTACCTCCACCGCAACTCCGTTTTGCCGCTTTCCGCCCACACTTGATGTATCACAGGTCCTAACGGGCGACACCATCCGCGTCCGCTACAAAGACACGACCAGCGGCGCCCGCCGGTTGCTGTCCGACCCGCCGCCCGAGCTCGAGGGCATCGACGTGGTTTCGGAGTCGGAGGGCCACGAGATCTACACGGGCACCCAGATCCGGGTCAAGAGCATCATCTACCTCATCTCCACATGCGGCTGGAACACATCCGCAACCGTGGACGTGAGTGCGTGCGTTCCCTGACGGGGACAAAAGAACCGTGGGTCGAGAAACCTGGTGGTTGGATGGATTGATGAATGGATGGGGCAGTGCGTTGCACGTGGCCTGGACGACGCGTCCTGAGGGCACAGCAGGGCGATGGCGCCTCGCGGCGCGCACCATCGACTGGATTGCTCCCTGTGCCGCCAGGGTCCCGTCCATCGCTGCAACCTCAGGCGGCCCCAAGTGCCCTGCTTGAACTGCCCTCGTGTCCGTCCCCCCAACCCTCGATGTTGCGCCAATTGTGCAGCAAATGCAAAACCTGTTCTTCTACGACACCTTCAACATCGCGGGCTACCACAACACGTGCTCGTATGGCAAGGTGTCGTACGACCCGTCGGAGAACTTTGTGTTTGGGCCCGTTGAGGTGAGCCGAGGTCTGAGGGAGGCGACAACAGAGCCGCGCCGGTCGTCACATCCGGCCCCTGGGGCGAAAGGCTGCACGCATTGGCTAGGCGCTTTGGGCTTCCTGTTGTGGTTGGTTACAGTGGGTTCCAGATCGTGACTAAGGGGATGGCGCCTGCTTTGTGTGAAGCATTTTGCCATGGCTGCCCCTAAGTCCCGCAACTGCAGGACCTCCTGGCCAAAGCCCCTCCCTGGACCCTAACCTGCCACCCCGCTGCCCCCAGGTCCCATGCAAAGGCACCGTCTCCAACGGCGTACTGTCGTACCCGTACGACGCCTCGGTCGCCTGCGGAGCGGCGGAGCAGTTCGCCTGGAGGCAGTACGGCGAGGCGGCCGCGCGCGCGGTGAGTTTGCAGCTTTGCGGTTGTTCTGACAGTGGGGGCTCCAGAGCCCAGATTACGGAAGGGTACAGAGGCAAGGGGCCATCGGGCCGTGCACGTTCCAGGCGGCCGATTACACGAGCAATCGGAGGTGCCCCAGCTGCGACAGGACGTTTCCCATCCCTTTGCCCCTGTGTCTGTTTGCTCAAAACCCTTTCCCGCAGGCTGGCTACGGGCCGTTTTTCGACAACACCACCCGCCGCCGCATCGTGCACATTCTACCCCGGGAGGTGAGCAGCGGGCCGTAGCCCTCAGGATGCGAGAGTTACAATGGGCCGTAGGGGTACAGCGGGCCGTAGCCCTTAGGGACCCCCGCTGCCTGCCGTCGGTTGAGCCTGCCCCTCAGGGGCTGTGCAGAGGCGGCCACACGGTGCAGACCGTATTGTGTGTGTCCTTTATCGGCAGGTGCGAGAGAGACAGAGAGGCAGCGAGGCAGTGAGGGCGCACACGGGTCCAAAACGTTGGAGCCGCATTTCCTCCTCCCCTAGTACAGGGACAGCCGCGCCCTGCCCTGTCCTGCCCATTGCTGCCCTCCCGACACCATGAGAAATCTCACAAGGACCTGCCGCTGAGAGTCTGGGTCTGCCTGCCTCGGTCGCCTGCCTTTCCGGTGCCCCTGGTGATGCCCGCAGGTCCGCTGTCCGTGGGCTGGTCTGGGCTCTGTGGGCTGCGGCGGCTCCTCGTGCACCGTGTACATCAAAGGGGCGTACGCCAGGAGCCTCACAGTCAACATGCACGAGCTGAGCCACACGCAGGGACTCAGCCACGCGGGACAGGGATTCGATGAGGTGAGGGGGAGGCAGTTGGGAGGGAGGTGTGATGTGATGAACCTGGTGCGCAGTGGACCCATTAGATCACCGTAAAGCCGCGTGTCGCGTGCCGCACCTGACCTGCGTTCCTTTGCCTTGCAGTGGGGCGACAGGCCGGCGTGTGGCTGCCTAGGCGGGGCTTCCTGCTCGAAAAAAGGCAACCTCCCAAACCTCTTTTTATTGTATTCCCAACCGACCCTCGGTACATTTCTTGTTGCCAACACCCATGTCCTCCTCCGTGTGATGGTGGTGGTGGCCGTCGCCGCCGTCGGCCGCTCGTCATCGTGTACCGTGTACGGAATCCCGTCCGTACCGTACGGCACTCGTGTAGTACGGCGACTACTCTGACGTCATGGGCACCGCCTCCTCCGAGGGCTACCTCTGCATGAACACCGGAAACCAGTTCCGAGTCGGATGGAACACGCCGATGGCGACGCTTTGGCCCAATATCACCAACGTCATCGGTAACGGAGGGCTGCCGGGACGCTGGACGCTGCGCCCAACCTGGACGAGCGACATCAACACGCTGTACCTGCAGTACAGAATCAACGGCACCGCCTTCCCCAACTTTTTCGTGAGCTTCCGCTCACGTACTGCGGTGTACGACAATGTGCTGCCGACGAATCTGAACAACCGGGTGCGTGCGTGCTTGCGTGCCAGACTGCCAGTAAATGATCGTAATGGCACGGATCCTGCGAATAGAAAGTAAATCAGGTCTCGGGGGTTCTTTTGCAGGGAAGCAAGCAGATAGGTGCTGCGGTGTACCCTACAGTCACACGGGGGCCAGGGGAGGTCGGACGTGCTGTGACTGGCCCCTTATTGTGTCGTACACCGGTCCGTAGTCCGCAGCGAGCCGGTCAGCGAGGGCACCAGGCAGGGCGAGGGCACCTGTTCACCATGCAGGCGCCTTTGTGGTGATTAGAAGGAAGGCAAATATAGCCCTGCGTCGCTCTCTCCTCGCTGCGGCGCAGCGGTCACGTCGTGACTGTCCTTTGCCAGGTCCTGACGATGACGATGAAGATGGCAGTCGTGTCTGGACAAGGGAATCGCAAGGCAGCTGTTTCCATCTACAGCTCGGCGGGTGGTGCCCTGCAGCCGCTCCGTTGCGATGACGCCTTTCAATGCTGCGGCTCCTTGCTTTCTTCCTTCCAATGGTGTATAACAACACCACCCGGCCCCCCTCCCTCCCCTCCCCTCCAGGTGTACGTCCACCAGTTCAACGGCACCGCCTCCGATCGCGACTACAACCGCACGCTGCTGGTGGCCACCCTCAGCGGCGGCGGATCCTACACCAGCCCCTTCCTGGACCGCAAGTGAGTACCCAGTACCTAGGCACGCACACACGTCCGCACGCACACACGCATGCTTGCTTACTTGCTTGTGTGTGCATGGCTCTGCTGTGTAAAGGTGTGTGCGCGGCGGCGAAGGCATTGACCGCACCGCATGGTCACCGTTTCAAATGCCCTGATTCCCTTTTCCCGTTTCACCTCACCTGGTCTGACTTGACTTCGAAACCGTCCACCTTTCCCTGGGGTGCTGGCCTGGCTTGCACGTCGGTGTGTGTCCGTGTGTATCCGCGTGTGTGTGTGTCCGTGTGTGTGTGTCCATGCGTGTGTCCGCGCGTGTGTGTGTCCGTGTGCCGCACCGCAGCAACGACCCCAACGTAGGCGGCGGCTTCCGGGTGCGTGTGATCAGCGTCGCGGCCGGCGTCAGCGCCACGGTGCAGCTGTGTCGCTTCACACAGACGGTCGAGACGCTGTGCGAAGATGGCGTCGACAACGACTGTGAGTGACCGCCTGGGGTGCGTGTTTCATCACCGGCAGGGGTCTTGCGTCTTGGGCTGCGTCTTGGGGCGTTGTGGTCGTGAGGGGGAGTTACCGTAGCTTGCCACCGCCCCGGACGCCGGACCGCATCTCCCAGTTGGAGCGGTTTGTCTTGCCGGTCTTCCCAACTAACTGTACGGAATGCAACCAACTGCCGTGCGTTTGTGTATGTGTGTGTGTGTGCAGGTAACGGACTGGTGGACAGCGCTGATCCCGCCTGCCAAAAGCCACCGCCGCCAAGCCCGCCTCAGGCCCCAGCAAGCCCGCCGAGCCCACCCAGCCCGCCAAGGCCTTTCCCGCCGCCGCCAAGCCCGTCCCCGCCGTCGCCAAGCCCGCCGCCGTCGCCCCCAAGCCTCAGGCCGCCGCCGAGCCCACGCCCGCCCCCGCCCAACCGCCCTCCCCCTTCTCGCCCTTCGCCGCCGCCGCCATCACCATCCCCACCGCCGCCGCCCCCATCACCACCGCCGCCGCCACCCCCATCACCACCGCCGCGGCCGCCCCCACCACCACCGCCGCCGCCCCCATCACCACCGCCGCCGCCACCCCCATCACCACCGCCGCGGCCGCCCCCATCCCCGCCGCCGCCACCCCCATCCCCACCGCCGCCGCCACCCCCATCCACACCGCCGCCGCGACCCCCATCACCACCGCCGCCGCCACCCCCATCACCACCGCCGCCGCCACCCCCATCCCCGCCACCGCCCAGCCCGCCGCCACCGCAGTCACCGTCCGCGCCGCCGCCGTCGTCGTCGCCAGCTCCCCTCGAGCCGCCAAGTGCCCTTGACAGTCCGCCGCCGCCTGCGCAGCCCAGGTCCCCCCCTAGTCCTCGCCCACCTCGCCCGCCTCCTCCGCCTAGGCCGCCGCCTAAGCCGCCAACCCCGCCGCGGCCGTCATCGCCACCCCGGCCGCCGCCGACGCCGCGGTCGCCGCCGGCGTGAGGGATTCTCACCCGCAAGAAACACATGTGCATGCACACACGCGTGCGCGCGTGCATTGTATAGAGGTCTGTACAACGCACCTGAGGGGGTCAACGCCACGCACGAATGACCGGGGCCCAAACGATTGACCGGGGTCCAAGCGATTGACCGGGGTCCAAACGATTGACCGGAGCCTTACTTCGAGTTTCCGGACGGAGCAATGTATCTTGCAAAGGCGATCTAGGGCGAGCTGCCAGGGCAGCCTTTCCGGGGAGGTAGAAGGGGGGGAGGTAGCAACTGGGTTTTGTGAACGCATCCGCGGATCATATTTTGGCCTTGCGCTGTGTCAAATTGTGTGCATGTATTGGCTTTGCAGGTTGACGTTTTTTAGAATACTAATTCTGTATCCCGTCAGTGCAATCGGCGCCTCAGGTGAATTCGCACCCGAAAGGCCATCAGGGAGTGTTACCCTAGTGTAAGGAGTCGAGGGCCTTCCATGTAATCTAGGAGGACAGGCGCCTAACCCCTACATGCCGCGCGCGTTTGGAGGGCCCCCAACGGGGCAAGTGGGGAGTGGCACCAGAACCCGCTTGGAAAGGCTTGGACCACTCGCTTTGTTGGGACGTACGTGACGGGACGCAGGAGCGTGATAAGTGCGCAACCGCACGGCTACTGTATAACTCCGCTCTCCGCTAATCGGAATGAGACATTGCGACCTAGACGTAGGGCCGGTGCAGGTTCGGCTTTCCATGCGTTTTACGGCGTTCGGACATCCGGACAGACGCTTTCAGACTGTTGTGGGTATTGCTGAATGTAAGCGTGCATTCTTCGACTTCACTCATCAGGACTCATCGGTGCACAGTCCCCAGCACTTGAGGCTACACCAGCGCGGGGTTTGCCCCTAAGTTTGGCTGACCAGGGCCGAGCCCCTGTCCCAAGTCCCTGTCCCTGTATTCTTTGGCCGCACGCTGTGTCAGGTGCGGTATGCGCCGGTTATCCTTTTGGATCCCGCTAAAAACGGTTTATTCATTAAACGGAACAGCAGGGAACAGCCATAAGAGAAAGGTTGGACCTTGGTTTGGGGTCGGGGTCGACCCGTAATACTGTAGTGTATAACGGAGGTAAAAGATGGATGTAACGGTGGAACATAGCCACATTTGAGGCCACGGCGCAATGCGTGAGGTTCTCCTAAGGTTTCAAGCACGTAACTAAAGATGTTACAGGCACACAGGCAAAAAGGCGCTCTGGGTTGCAGTTCATACAGTTTCTTCAAGGATATAAGTACCGTACATGTGGATAACAATCATCTGTTATATTAGAATCGAACCATTGAACATTCCGGCTGGCGGCGTCCTATCTATCCGTTAGATATTTCCCCCCTTTGTACGGCGTACGTTTAAAATGTTGCGGACCGTTTTTCGCCTGTTGAGCGGCCGCTTTTCGGGCGCAAATTCAGAACAACGACTTTGCAATAGTTGTTATATTCCAGATCGCCTTATTCCTTGATTCAATATATTTCATGTTTTTTTTAGCATCGCACTTGACTGACCGGGATCTAATATGTATTCACCAAACATACACTGATGTACACAATTTCCTTCGTCAAGCTGTCAAATTATTCTTTGTTAAAGTCTATACGGTAGCGCGCAGATGAAGCTCAGCCCACCAGCTGCAACTTTGCAGTGGCCGTGTCGCTTGGGCGTGCTTCTGGCCAGTTTCTTAGCTCTCGTGACTCCCATGGTCGCGAAATTGGTAAGTGCTTCACATGTTGGGGCCTTTGCATCGCGCCGGCGTCCCGCGGTGACGGGCAGAGTACGTTCAGTACGTCACGTCGGCCCTTGCCTGCCGTTGACGGCCCTTGCTTCGCGGCTCCGTATGCAGGCATCGCAGACGTCATGTCTGCGCTTTACGTAGACACAAGGCAGGTTTGTGAGTTATAGAAGAGCACATAACCGCTCCAAAGTGCGGAGCTGCTCAGTTCTGCGGGTTCGAAAGGAAGCCGGGCCGGGCCTGCCAGGCCAGGCCAGGCCGCCGAACCTTCTTTCGTGATGGTCGCATCCGGCGGGCGGGCTTACGCAGAGGGAGTAATGTCGCTTCGTCTGTTGATTTCAAGCACGCAAGCGAGCTCCTCCCACTTCGCAATAACGGTGCCGGCAGTCAGCCGTTGCTCATCGGCCCAGCCGTTACAGGCAGGAGACGCACTCTGCGGGCCCCATTCTCGCACGAGGAAAAGGGGGGAAAAGGGGGATATCGGAGCACACGCAAACACACGCACACGCCGTACACTGTACGGATACGCACGCACGCCGCTGCTCCCGCAGGAGTCCGGCCTGCGACGGCTACCACGTGGGCAAGGATGTCCTGTACCTCACCACCAACACGTCCGGCGACGGCTGGGCCTGGCGGGAGGTGCTGGTGGGGGAGGACCTGGTCGGCCGCTTCAAGGTCGGTCGGTCCGGCTGCTCTGGTGACCCGCGGCCTGCAGCGCGCGGGCGCGGGCGCGGGCGCTGATCAGGTCCCGCCAGTCAGTCAATCAGTCAGTCAGACCCGACCTGCAGTTATTCCGCGGCCTTAGTCCAACCTACCGCCCCTCGCCCTCCCCAGGGAGGGCGTCAGCGCTGGTGGGACCTCGCACATGCTTTGTGGGTGGTTGATCTCCTCCCCATCGGCGCCCCCGCCTCCCCATCAAACAGTATGCTGCGGTACCCTGCCAGAGATCCTCGGAGGCAGAGTTCCACTGTTTACCAAATCCGTTAGAGCCAGTCCTGCCTTTGTCCAACCGCCACGACCCGCCGGACCGCCACGACCCTGCGCTACCCCTGCAGGCGCCGGCACCGGCGCTTTCCTAACCCCACCACCACTTGACCGCTTTCCTACGCCGCCATCCGCTATCCGCCACGCCGCCATCCGCCACCCGCCATCCGCCACCCGCTATACGCCTATACCCCACCCGCCGCGCCACATGCCGCTCAACAGGTGATGACGGGGGACACCATTCGGGTCACGTACCGCGACGCCGGGACGCCCTCGCCCGCACCGCCGTCCTCGCCCTCCTTCTCGCCCTCGCCCTCCTTCTCGCCCTCGCCCTCACCCTGGCCCTGGCTGAGCCGGCGGCTGCTGGCGGCACTGGCCCCAGCCCCACCTCCACCACCTCCCGCTGCCTCTTCGGATCCTCGACAGCCTCCGCAGCCTCCGCAGTCACAGCAGCTCCAGGTAGCCCGCATCGACGTGGTTTCGGAGTCGGAGGGCCACGAGATCTACACGGGCACTCAGATCCGCGTGCGGAGCATGATCTACGTCCATGTGCGGCTGGGCCCCGGCAGCGACCCTGGACGTGAGTCTTTGTGGGACACGGCAGAACTGAGTGAAGCAATCCGCAGTGAAGGAGTCCGCAGTGAAGGAACCGAGTCTTGTAAATCCGATTATGACTGTCGGGAACTGAGCCTTTCCTGCGCGAGCACACTTGGCACTACGGTAGCTGGGAGGCAGGGCGCATGTCCCCGCCAGCGCCGGCCCCATCGGCCAAATCCCCATTGCCTCATTTCCCCCTCCCCCCAGCCCCCACCACCTTTGTCACATCTCATCGGTCATCGCACCACACCGCACCGCACCCCGCGCCGTCGCCCGCACGCTTGGCCCCATGGGTCGCAAACTCGCAATTGGCCCCTTGCCTGCCCGGTGGCGTGTGTGCGTGTGTGTTTGGGCGGTGTGGGGGCGGTGGGCGACGTGCCGGCTCGCGCAGGAGATGCGGCAGCTGTACTTCGAGGGACCCATCAGCATCTCAGGCTACCACGGCACATGCAGCTATGGGAAGGTGGCATTCGACCCGGCCGAGAACTACATACTGGGGCCTGTGGAGGTGAGAGGCGGTGGGTAATGGAGGAGCGGTGGCGGGGTGGTCTACGAGTGGGAGGGCCAGCGCGGGTGGGTGGGAGTTTGCGAGGCATGTCGAGCACGGCATCTGGGCGGTGGGTGGGTGGAGGGGAGGCGGCGGGGCAAGGGCAGGGCCATGTTGGGTCATCCTGCGGCCCGCTGCGGGTCTGGCGCCACGGGCCAAAGTACCGGTATGGCCCACCTTCCCCCCCCCCCCCCGGGCCAATTGGGATCCGCGGTGCCGCCTGGTACCGGCAGCCGGTACGCGCACACGGACTCTCCGTTCGGAGCGCAGCGCCTCTTCCCCACGCAAGTGCACGCATGCCCGCTCTCTCGTGTCTGTGGGCGTGCGTTGTGTGTGTGTGTGTGCGCGCCCTAATCCCCCTCCCTTGATACCGGTGCTGCTGTGAAGGTGCCCTGCGCGGGCCAGGTCACCAGCGGCGGCGGCGGCGGAGCCTCCTCCCTGACCTTCAACTCATCCGGCGCCTGCGGGGCCGCGGAGCAGTTCGCATGGAGGCGGTACGCGGAGGCCGCGGGGCGCCAGGTGCGGGCCGGGGTGCGGTGCTGTGCGGTGGATTGGCCCATGGGGGGCCATCCGTCGGGGCCTTGGCCATAGCGGGCTTAAGCCTCAGTGGACCATCCGGGTCGTCCGGGCTGGAGAGGCGTCCGGTCCGGAAGGGCAGGAGAGGCGAGCTGCTGCATGTTTGGGTTGCGGTGCGTGGATCGTGCCATGCCGAGGTGGCTCCCCCCCGGGAGGGTGCGGGAGGCTGGGCGCGGCAGGGGCGGAGCGGGCCTACAGCGGGGCGAGGCTCGGGAGACGTTGGGCATTGGGTGCAGCGGCGGGGAGCTGTCCAGGGAAGGTGCTTACATGCGCCAAAAGGAAAACGAGCGAGCCGCTTTTATCCTTCCCGCTTATCCGGCGCTGTATTCGGTACCCAGCCGGGGAACCCGGCCTGCCCACGTAAGCCGGTTTGGACGTATTCCGCCGCCGCCGCCGCCGCAGGCTGGGTACGGAGATTTCATGGACAACACCCCCCGTCGCCGCGTCGTGCTCATCCTGCCAAACGAGGTGTGAGGGGAGGGGGGCTGGAGCGGCTCTCTGGGAGGCGGTGCAGGAGGGGGGAGCGGAGCTCAGGCGGACGACCGGTGCCCCCCCCGCGGGGCAGCACCACCCACAACACCAATACCGTGGACCTCGGCGCGCGGTGGCTCAGGGAACGTGGCGCTCGGTGGCTCTAGAGAGCGACGTGACGTGGCGCTGGTTGGCGCCGGAGGAACTGGCGCTGGGGGGGACAGCCGTGCAGCGCCCTGCCCTGCCCTGCCCTGCCCTGCCCTGCCCTGCCCTGCCCTGCCCTGCCCTGCCCTGCCCTGCCCTGCCCTGCCCTGCCCTGCCCTGCCCTGCCCTGCCCTGCCCTGCCCTGCCCTGCCCTGCCCTGCCCTGCCCTGCCCTGCCCTGCCCTGCCCTGCCCTGCCCTGCCCTGCCCTGCCCTGCCCTGCCCTGCCCTGCCCTGCCCTGCCCTGCCCTGCCGGCACCAAGAGAGATCTCACACAAAGGCCTGCCTCTGAGAGTCTGGGTCTGCCTGCCCACCTGCCTGCCCACCTGCCCTCCCGGTGATGCCTGCAGGTCCGCTGTCCGTGGGCTGGTCTGGGCTCTGTGGGCTGCGGCGGCTCCTCGTGCACCGTGTACATCAAGGGGGCTTACGCCAAGAGCCTCACAGTCAACATGCACGAGCTGAGCCACACGCAGGGACTCAGCCACACGGGACAGGGATTCGATGAGGTGAGCGGGAGGCAAAAGTTGGGAGACGGGCCTTGCGCTCTTGTCAGTTTAGGGCGCGGCAGGCCGGTGCGAGTCTGTCTCTGTCGCCGAGGTGGCGTTACGGTATCGGCCAGGGCCCGAACGAAATGGATGCCAGGGGAAAATGGCGGTGGCGGTGGCGGTGGCGGTGGTCGTCGACCACCGCCCTGGTCGTCGCAATGGGGGGAAGCTAGCTTCAGTTGCACTTGCCGGCGTTCCCAACCACGCCAACGCGCGAGAGCGCCACCTAACGGTACCGTACCCGGTACACGGTACACCCCAGCTCTTCACACAGAGCGCTACCGTAATCGCGCTGTGTCCGTACATGCTCCCTGCCGTACACCGTGTCGTACACACAGTACGGCGATCCTACGGATGTGATGGGCACGGTGGGCTCTGCGGAGGGCTACATGTGCACCAACGCCGGTAACCAGTTCCGGGTTGGCTGGAGCAGGCCTCTAGCGACACTGACGCCCGCCACCACCAACAACGCCGGGAACACGGGGCTGCCGGGACGCTGGACGTTGCCCGCTGCGGCATCCACCGACACCCATTCGCTGTACCTGCGATACGGCACTGCTGGCGGCAGCGCCGCCGCCGCCGCCGCCACCGCCGCCTTCCCCAATTACTTTGTCAGTTTCCGCGTTCGTACGGCAAAGTACGACAACATCTTGGCGGGCTACCTCGCCAACCGGGTGGGTGTCCCGGTGCTGGATGTGGGTTGACTGCTGTTGGTATGGGCGGGCTGCTGTACTGCCGTACTCCGTTTAAAGCAGCATTGAGAGTTCGGGACGAAAGGCAGTCCACGTCGTGTTCAGTGTTGGTGTGTTGGATGGTAGATTGGCGTGCGGTGGGTCCTGGGAGCATTGGAACCAAACCGGGGTCGTTGGTCGGTGGGTCCAGGGCCGCTGGAAGGGTCTGACTGACTGACAGGTGTAGCATTACAGCGAGTAACCAGGCGCCAGGGAAGCAAGGCCGGCACCGGCAGCCGACGCAGACCAAAGCCGCCAGGAACCATGGCCGGCAGTGCTTCACGAGGGGCTCCTCTGCGCTCCTCAGCCGCCTCGCCGCGTGCCAGCCTTCCGATTTGCGATTGGCATCGCCACCACCACCACCACCACCACTACCACGTACCACCACCGCTAGCCCACCCGCCCTGCCCCCGGC
Source organism: Pleodorina starrii (assembly GCA_030267565.1). Classification (NCBI taxonomy): domain Eukaryota; kingdom Viridiplantae; phylum Chlorophyta; class Chlorophyceae; order Chlamydomonadales; family Volvocaceae; genus Pleodorina; species Pleodorina starrii. The sequence continues at coordinate 3,089,806 of BRXU01000005.1, read as the reverse complement.
CCCGCCCCCCCCCCCGCCTCGCTCCACCCGCCCCCGCACCCGCTGCGGTGTGTTTTTCTCGTTCTTACCACTTGGCCGGTTGGCCCTCCCTCCCCTCCCCTCCAGGTGTACGTCCACATCTTTAACGGCACCGCCTCCGATCGCGACTACAACCGCACGCTGCTGGTGGCCTCGCTTGGGGCGGGGGGCACCTTCACCAGCCCCTTTCTCGACCGCAAGTGAGACCCCGGGGTTGAGTGCCGCACAAGATTCGAACCCGGCTGGGAGCGGGGCCCGGGACGCTGGTTCCGGCTGGGAGTGAAGCTCCGACGCCGCGCCGTTCATACACCACGCTTCGCACACCTGCCCCTTCCCTCAGCCTTTCCAGATCCTGGCCTCTCTCTCTCATGGCGCTCCAAACCCCCTGCGCGGTCTCCACTCCCGCTCTTTTTGCTCCCCGAGTTGTAGCTGCTCCATGTCATCCAATTCGTGCTGACAAGGTTGGGCCTGTATTTCCCCGTCTGGCTGTTCTGTCCTGTCCCCGCTCGTCCGCATACATGTGCGATGTGTGATGTGTGATGCGACCAACCAACCAAACCAACTGATCAACCAACCAACCAACCACCAGCAACGACCAGACCGGTGGCGGCGGCGTGCGGATCACGGTGGTCAGCATCAACGCCAACAACCAGACCGCCACGCTGCAGCTGTGCCGCTTCACTCAGCTGCTGGAGTCGGGGGAGGGCTGCGATGACGGTATCGACAACGACTGTGAGTCCTGGGAGCTTGGCAGGTGGAATTAATTGTGGGTTTACCGGTACGAGCAGGGGGCCTGTGGGCTACCATCAATGCGTCCAAGGGTCTTTACATCTTTGGTCCAACGGTGGCTCCCACCTGGCCCAATCCAACCAACTTAACTACCGGTATTCAAGCTTTCAAGGGCGTGCAAAAGGGTCATTTGGCCTCCATCGGGGGGTGTTTGTTCCTCATTCGTGGAATGCCCTCAACCCGGGGCGGATACGTACCGGTGAGTAACGGTAAGTATCGGTAAGTACCGGTCAGTAACAAATTGATCTCCGAGGAGTACCGGCAACCGAGCTTGCCGCCCTGCTTGGTACCGTTTGGTGACCTGTCCGCGCCACCTGTCCGCCCCGCAGGCAACGGCCTGGTCGACAGCCGGGACCCCTCCTGCGCTGCCTACGTCGCGCCGCCGCTCGGAGGCGCGCCGCCACCTCTGCCGCCGCCGCCGCCGCCGCCACCTCCCAATCCCGGCCCCGGCCCCGGACCCGGCCCGGCACGACCCGGATTGCCGACACCTCGTGATGCTCCGACGCCGCCTTCCTCTCCCGCCATGCCTCCACCCTCCCCTGAAGCGCCCTTCGACCAAATGTACGGACAGCCCGGCCCGCCGCCGTCGTTGCAGCCGTACCGCCCCCCGTCGCCTGCTCCTCTCGCGCTCCCGCCGGCGGCGTCGCTTCTGCCGCCACCGGTGACGCGGCGGCCCATGGGACCATCAGCACCACTGGCTCCCAGAATGATCCCACCTGCCGTTGCTCCGGAACCGCCGAAACCGCGTCCTTCCCTCGAACAACTGCCGGGAAAGGACGCGACCACACCACCCTCACCCACTCCGCCGCACTCGCCGCCTCCAAACCAGCCGCCGCCGCCACCACCCCCGCCGCCGTCATCGCCACTGCCACCGCCGCCGTTTGCCCCTCCTCGGCCACCGCCACCACCGCCGCCGCCGCCACCACCGCCGCCGCCACCATCCCCGCCTCCTCCACCGTCAACCCCGCAACCGCTATCACCGCCGCCACCACCGCCGTCTGGCCCTCCTCTGCCTCTCCCACCACCACCGCCGCCGCCACCACCGCCACCGCCAGGGCCACCGTCTCCTCCGCCGCCACCACCACCCCCGCCGCCGCCGCCACCACCGCCCTCTCCACCGCCTTTACCGCCATCCCCACTACCGCCGCTGCCATCGCCGCCACCACCCCCATCGCCACCATCACTACCGCCGGAGCCGCCACTCCCACCACCTCCGCCCCCACCTCTGCAATCTCCGCCGCCACCACCGTCACCACCACTGTTTCCGCCGCTGCCCCCGCCACCGCCCCCTCCACCTCCACCACCACCGCCGCCGCCGTCACCACCGCCTCCGCCACCGCTGCCGCCACCTCCGGCTTCGCCACCGCCGCCACCGCCGCCATCGCCGCCTCAAGCACCATGGCCGCCGCCACCACCGCCGCCACCACCGCCGCCACCGCCTCCTCCATCACCGCCGCCGCCGCCGCTTCCGCCACCACCATTGCCGCCAGCACCTTGGCCTCCAGCACCACCGCCTCCTCCGCCACCACCGCCGCCGCCACCGCCGCCGCCGCCCCCACCTCCACCGCCGCCTCCATTCCCGCCACCACCTTATCCACCGCCGCCTCCACCTCCACCACCGCCGCCGCCGCCGCCTCCACCGCCGCCGCCGCCTCCACCGCCGCCACCGACTCCGTCGCCGCCATCCCCACGGCCACCTTCTCCTCAGCCAGCCCCTCGATCCAAACCGCCTCCCCCGCGACCAATGCCGCCGCGACCACCTCCCCCATCGCCCCGGCCGCCGCCAAGGGCGCCAAGTCCTTCGCCTCCACCACCTCATCCGCCTCGTAAGCCGCCCCCAAGGGCACTGCACCCGTCACCGTCGCCACCCCGCCCGTCCAGGCCGCCGCCAAGGGCGCCGCGGCAACCGCCACCCCCGCCACCCCGCCCGCCACCCAGGCCGCCCCCAAGGGCGCCGCGGCAACCGCCGCCCCCGCCACCCAGGCCGCCACCCAGGCCGCCGCCAAGGGCGCCGCGGCAACCGCCGCCGCCGCGATGGCCCAGGTCACCACCCCGCCCCGCGCGGCGGAAGACCGACGACGACCAGACCGCAGTCTAGGGCATGAAGCAATCTTTGCAGTTCATCACATAGCCCTGTTCGTCCAGGGAACGGAATGAGGACTGATGGACTGTCCGTAGGATTTTCTTGTGCCAGGACAATCCTGGCGGCATCTTTCATGAGTAAGTTTGTCGTGGGCCACAGCAGCCCGAAAGTGCGCCCACCAAATCCGCCCGCTGCGGATCGGCAAGCTGCCAGGAAGAGCAGTCGAAAGCTCGAAACGCATGTTAGGACAGGAAATTCTTTGCGACAGCGGGTGCCCGGAAACGCAGCGGCATCGGGGGTTCAGGGGCACAACCGGGGGTTCAGGGGCACAGGAGTGCGGGAAGGATCCCCCGGGAGAAGGAGCGCCTGGGAAGGGAGGGAAGGAAGGGGGAGGGGGAGCGGCAGCCGTGGCAGCTTGGCTGCTGCCGCCTCCCAAACCCCCGAGAAGTCCGTCGGTGCCCGACACCTGCCGCGTGTATGTTGTGCTGGGAGACCCGTATCCCCTATTAAATCTATGTACATATGTCCCACAATGTTTACACTGCCCAAGGCGCGTTCCTTCCGTGAAATAGGGAATAGGACGGACGGAAAGTACCCCTGCTGGGCGCCTCGGCTGTGTACTGCTGTTGTCGAACGTTGTCGTCGTCGTCGTCGTCGCCGTCAGTGGGGCTCAGACTTGCTGTTGGCGGGCGGACCTGTTCCCTGTTGTTGTGGAACGTCGATGTCGATGTCGAACGTCGAACGTCGATGTCGTCGTCGTTGTCCGGAGTGCGCTTCTGCGTGTGGCACGTGTTGAGGACGTGTTGAGTGCAAGCCAGCCACGTGCGTGTCCCCTTGCTGTGGGCGGGCCAGGTACCGCCACGGGCCAAAAGGGGCCAAAAGTTCCATCCTGCAGCGGGATGGAACTTTTGGGGCATGGGAGGTGAGCGAACGGGCCCCAAAAGTGCGGCGACATGTCGTAACTCAATCAGCAGACCGAACATGCACATGGTTTCACACTGCCCCACTGCATGTATCTGTCAAAGAGCGTACTGTTACCAAAGAGCGCACTGTTGCCGTATTGCCGTATTGGCTTCTGCCGTAAGTGATTACGTTGGGTGGGTTGCGTGCAGCCCCGGTCGCATGAACGCGGCGGCATGAGCCATCCTGGCCGCACGGCCTCGCACCGCCCTGGTGGGTTGAGCATCAACCTTGGCCTCGTTGTTCCTTAGTTAACAGTTGGCAGCAAGCGGGCAGGTTGGAGCTTGGAGGGGGCGCGGGGCGCGGGCAAGCGTTGGGTGTGTGGAGCTGGACGCCGCGCCGCGCCGTTCTTGGCGGGGGTCTGTTCTCGATGCGCCGTTCTGTGCCCAGCCGAGACGCGGGTTTCTGTCAGAATACCGTATGGGTTCCTGTGTGTGTGGCTAATGGTTTGGGGGTGCCCTTTCATGCCTTTTCATATCTAGAGAGCAGATAGCGCTTTGCATATTTATTTTGCGCCATTTGGCCGTCGTGGTTTGCGGCAAACGGTCCGACGGGGTGTCCTGCAGTGTTATGTGTGTGTGTGTGGGCGGGGGTGCCTTGCACTGCGTCCAAACTCCGGAGGTACGGTAGCTCCAGGGACACCGCCTAGCAAGGAACTCCTTGTAGGGCAAGCTGTGTGTTTGCTCACAGGCAGATAGGGTTATAGGGTACCGTGCATCTACGGTACCGTAATCTGTGCGTGAACATGGACGGCGATGGCACGCTTTCCCATGTACGCGTCATGGGAGCAAAGAGGCCCTGCGTGCCGGGATGGCGCGTCACACCGTGCTGTACACCGTGCTCGCCTCAGTCAGTCACGCACAGTACACCTCTGTAGCATGGTAAGGCTTAGAAGGCGGGCGCGCTCCCGTGGGGGCAGCGACCGTGGATCTTGTTCGTTCATATGTGACGTCTCGTCTCGGAACAAGCCCAAGGCTTTGACCTGCGGTCGCGGCTCTGACCTCCAGAGCCACCAGCCCCACCTCCACCAATAGCACCGCAATCAGCCAGCTAGCTAGCCAGCTAGCCAGGGCAACAGGAAACATGCTTGTCAGCCCACCGAGGGAAGCCCACAAGCGACACGGGGCCCGGTCGGACCGATGCGCGTCATTTTCTCCCGATGGGGTCTGCGATGGGGTCATGAGTCCCCGCGATATGACCTAAAGCCGCCGTCCTAGCTGTCCTTGAACGAGTCGGTTAACAGTGGACCGAGCCAGCGGACCGACCGACCGACCTCTGGGTGCACACCGCACCTGCTGGTGCATGTCGCGGCCGAAGGCCTCGCTCACATCTGCTTGCGCTTCGCTGTCACCCAGAACCCACTCCAGCCCAAGGCATCCGTTCCGAGAGCGCGCGGGGCCGCACCGTCCTCAACCCCGCGACACGCACACATACACACAGGCACGCACAGCGCCAGGAGGGGAAGAAGGAGGAGACAGCTCCGCCCCCACGCGGTCCCTTCCCCACGTCTTCCGTCCGTGTTGGAGAGATGCCCGTTGGACCACTGCTGCAAAATGCCAGCCCGACAGCCGCTGGTGAGAGGGGCTCGGTTCACGCCGGCGAACGAACGTAGACGAGTTGGACAGAACCGGCAGCGGACCAGCAGCGACGGACAGAAAGGCATGTCAAGGGGACACGAAGGCGCGGAAGAGTCTCCGAGCCGCTGCCAATGCGTGCACCTTTGCATTTCGCGCGTGTGTCTGTGTGTGTCTGTGTGTCTGGTTACCGTGTCCGTTCTTTCATTGATATGCATACGAGGGTGTACAGGAGTTCAGGGTCCAGACGGCCGTACATCGTACTGCAGCGCGTGTCCGTGTCCAGACACGCACACGTCCACACGCATGATCGTCATCGTCGTCTTCGCCCTCCGGGCCCATGGGGAGGTGTCTCCGGGCAATCCCTATCGCACGATTCGCACCCGCTAGGAAGGCAGCCGTGCAACATCATCGCAATGCGGGTGCAATACCAAATGAAACGAAAAAAGAAGAAGAAGGGGTAGTCGGTAAGCGTGTGTATTCCTATGTGCAGAACGCTTATGGTATTGGGGGGTGGGCGGGGGACTTGCTGCTGCGGCCACCCGGAGGCAGCTATGTAGGACGCAATGCGGGGCTTCCAGATCCCTGGCCACACCTCCTCTACACTACCTCGCGCGAGTTATAGTATTCAGAAGTCCAAGCCAAGTTTTTCCAACCATACACCAGCATCATGGATACTTCAAAAAAGAAGAAGGCAAGTCTCCCGCGGCCGCGCCCGCCAGCAAAACGGTCGACGTTGATACGCAACAAACCACAGAGACGCGCGCAGGCGGGGGCGGCGGCGCCAAAGAACACGAACAGGCGTGCCGGCGGCCCAATCGTGTCCTGCACAGGCTCTGCGCCGCCCCCATCGCCGTGCAGCCCCCCACAACCGTCAATGCGCAGGCGGCCATGCGCCATCCCCAACCACTCACGCTACACACCCGCCCTCGGCGCCCCGTGTCCGGCTACCAACCCCGAACCCCCAGTCCCTCCAGCCCGCGCGCCGCCCCCCCTCTCCCCGCGCCGCCGCACATCCACCCGCCACGGAACACCCCGCGCCACGCTGCCGCCTCCCGTGCAGCACGTCGACCCCGGTTGTGATTACGGCTGCGGCCGCGGCTCCGAAACCACACCACAGCGGGGGCGCTCACATCAGGGCCATCATTCGCGCCATGAGCTGCTTGCCGCGCGCCTCCACCGCCTCCACGCTCCAGGGCCCGCCGCCGAGCTGCTCCGAAATACTGCTCCAGGTCGACGGCCCCTCCCCCAACCGGAAGATCTCCCGAATCACCAGCTGGTCCTGCTCCTTGCTCCAGCTGACGGTCTCTGCAGCCACCGCCGCCGGCGGTGGCGGCGGCGGCGCCGCCGGCGGCGGATGTGCCTCGCCCAGCGCCGCCGCTCCTGGAGCCACCGGGGCGGGCGCCGCAGCCCTACCGGTGCCTGCAGCAGCAGCTGCTGCTCCTCCCGATGTCGTACCACCTGCAGCTTCGGCGCCCGGTGCACCTGCTGCCAGGGGTGCGGCAGTCGAGGCCGCGAGGACCCGCCCGCCGGGAGAGCCCGCCGGCTGCGCTGGCTGCGCCTCCGTCGCGTGGTGCTCCGCATGTGCCTCTTCCTCCTCCTCCTCCTCCTGCCCCTGCCCGTCGGCCCCTCCATCGCCCTCATCGCCGTCGCCGTCGCTGCAGCCTGCCTCAGTCGCGCCGTCAGCATCACCAGGGTCGTCGCCCTCTTCCTCCTCATGCACATCCCCGGCCCCTTCCAAACCCTCCTCCTGCTCTTCTTCTTCCTCCTCCTCCTCCTCCCCTTCCTCCAGTTGCTGACACTCCTCCCCTTCCCCCATCTCCTCCCCTTCCCCCATCTCCTCCCCATCCTCCTCCTCCTCCTCCTCCCCTTCCGCCGCGCCGCCTTCCGCCTCGTCCCCATGCCCCAGCCTGGCCCGCGGCGTCGGCTGCATCACCGACGGCGACGGCAGCACCAACGGATAGACCGCCGCCGGGTTCCGCCGCGCCACCTTGCTGAAACACGTCCCCTGCACTGGCGTGTCCGCGGCGGCCCGGGCGGCGCGCCTGTAGTACGACGGCCCGCTGCCGCCGCCAGCGCCGCCGTTGGGCTTCCAGGAGCCGCTGCCCTGGCGCTCTAGGAGCTCCGTGCCCGCCGCCGTCAACTCATGGCCGGGGTCGGCTTCGTTGGATGCCCAGTGGGAGACGGAGGGGCCGACCGTGCCCGGCGCCGCATGCGGCCGGCGGCCCTCCCACGGGCCACGCCAGCCGATCGTTTTCGGGGCGGTGGCGACCAGGGAGGGCAGTGGCGTGAGCGACAGCGGCGCGGCGACGGCCACAGCGATGGGGTGCGTGTCTGGGACCGCAAAAGCGGCGGCGGGCGCGACGGCGGCCGGGGTCTGCTGCGCGGCCGCGGCGGCGGCGGCGGCTGCCGCCGCAGCGCGCGGCGGCTGCATGGGCGTGGGCGCGCCAGTTCCGGCCGCAGCGGCGGCGAGGAGGAGGGGCGTGTCGATCGCCCCCGGTGTTGCGGCCCCCGAGGCAAGGCCGTGGGGGCTCAGAATGCGTCTAAGCAGGTCTCCGCCGACGCCGCCGTCGCCTGCTGCCGAGCCGTGAGCCGGCGTGCGCAGCGGCGGCGGATGCGCTTGAGCCGGCGGCGGCTCCGCCGGGTCGTGCTGATGGCCGGGGCCGAGGAGAGCCTCCGGATGGGATCGGCTGCGGCTGTTTGAGTTGCCGTCGAGAACAGCAACGGCGGCGGCGCAGCCCTTGGCGGCGGCGCAGTCGCCTTGCGGGGCGCTCGGCTCATTGGCAGGCAGCTGCAACGTCCGCACGGCGGCGGCGGCGCCACCGCCGTTTGGCGCCGCAGCCAGCATCGCATGTCGCAGCAGCTGCGGCGGTGCGGGCATCGTCGGGCTCGTGATGGGATTCGGCTTCACCACCGTTCGCCCAAAGAGCCGGACGGTTTCAGGGGCAGGAGGTCGGCCGTCCGGCGGCAGGTGCGCGAGGGGCGACGGCGCCGGGCCGTGCCGCGGGAACGGCGGCGGCAGCGGCGGCAGGACACCGCTGGTCGGCGCACCCCCCGCCCCACCCGACAGCTTCCCCGTCCCAGCGGCTGCCGCGGCCTGATCCGGCTGCCCTTGCAGGTGCTGCTGCCCCGGTTGCTGCTGCTGGCCTTCCTGCGCGGCAGTGGGAGACCTGAGCTCCGCCATTACTTTCGCCGCCGCTGCATTCTCATCAAGCCGGGCCTCCACCACACGGAGCGACGGCAACGGCAGAGGTAATGACGACGACGACGACGGCGGCGGCGGCGGTAATGTCGCAGCCGCCTCCTCCGCGGTTCGCCGCATCCCCGTGTCTTCGCACGCGCTGTAGCCTTCGGCTGACGCAGCAACCGGCGCCGCAGCTGCTGCTGCTACTGCCGGCCGGTCGCTGACATCCAGTCGCTGCGGCTGCTCCGCCGACGCTGCCTCCGGAGCCTTTGGGCCGGCGCTTCCAGCAACCGCGCCTACTCCCGTAACAGCAACACCAGCAGCAGCAGCTGCACCGCTCCCGCTGTCGCCGCGGACACGCTCGAGCGCTCGCCCGGTTTCCGCGTTAGCTGCCGCTGCGGCCAAAGCCGCCACAACTGCCGCCGTGGCGGGGGCTACGGCGTCGGTGCTGGTCCGCGCCGCCGCAGGCGGCGCGGCGGTCCCGGCGAAGAAGAGGTGCGGATGGAAGGCGGTGAGGGAATAGTCGTGGCGGTTGGTCGGTAGCGGCGGCAGCGGCGCTACCGCGTGCGTGTGCGACGCAGGGCTGCATGCCGCCATGAATCGCGACCAGGGGTCCAGCGGCGTGGACTCGTGGATTGCGGAAGGGCGGGTGGCGGCGGCGCCGCCGCCGGTGCCGCTCTCGCCATCGACGGCGGCGGTCGAGCCCGCCACCACGCGCGGCGGCGCCGCCGCCGCCGCGGCCGCCGACGGAGCTCTGCTGGTGGTCCTGCAGGCCGAACCCACCTGCAGCGCGTTCCAGAGGTCGGTGGAATTGCCGCTGAAGAGCGGCAGAATGTCCAGCGTGCCCAGCGTACAGGCGCTTGGCGCGTGGGGCGTCAGCTGCAGCAGCTGGCTGTGTGGCGGTGAGGTGAAGCCCGGCGGCGGCGGTGGCGCGCCGCCGCGGGCAGCCGCGCCGTGGGGCGTCGGCAGCTGGGGCCACCCCACGCCGGCGGGCGCGTGCGGCGCCGCGCGGGGGTGGCTGGGCGGTGAGCACGGGTTCGCCACGGCAGCGGCCAGGGAGCGCGTGCTGATGCACGGAAGCAGCGAGGCGATGTCCAGCGTGTCGCCGCCCAGCAGCAGGGAATGCAAGCTCAGGGCGCCGGAGGACAGCTCGCTAGTGGCTGCAGCGGCCGACGGGGAGACGACGCGCCGCAGCGGCGACAGCTGCTGCAGCGGCGGCGGCGGTGGCGAGGTAGACCCAGCGGCGGCAGCAGGGCCTGGCGCCGAGGCTGGCTGCGGCGGTCGTCGAGAGGACGGCGGCGGCCGCGCCTGCGCTGCTGCTGCGGCGGCAGATGCCCGCGTGAGGCGCGTCGGCCCCGCGGCGCTTCTACGGGACGGCGCCTTAGGCGGCTTTGCCGCCGTCGCTGGCGGCGGCGGCGGCGGCGCCGCCGGCTCGGCCGCGGCGCCGGCCGGCGCCGCACCCTTCGCGGTCGGGGGAGCGGAGGCGGGGTGCTGGCGCTGCGCAAGCGCCTTGGTGGACGGCACGACAGAGATCCCCGCCACGGCGCTGGAGCCGTCAGGTCCGACGCCGGGTGCCGCCACCGCCAGCGCCTCCGCAGACGCGGCGTTTGCGTTGGCGTCGACGACAGCCAGCGGCTCCGCCGGCGGCCCTGTCCCTGTCCGTGGGGCGCATGCCGTCTTGCTGTCCTTGTCCACCCGGGCCGGCTTCTGCCCTGGCCCGGTGCGGCTGCGCTTCTGGCCCGTTACTCGGCCCGCCTGTCGCCCCCCGTCGCGCTCCCGTCCGATGCCGGTCTCCCCAGCTGCTGCAGAGCCATTGACGGCCACCACAGCCGCCGCTGTGGCCGTCGGCTCTGCCGTGGGCGCCTCGGCCGCATCCGTGGCAGGCGCCCCAGGCTCCGCAACCCCTGGCGTCCCTGCGACCGCACGGCCAGGGGTCTGGCCCCGTGCCACGGCCGCGCGCTTGGTGCTGGCGCCGGATGTGGTAGCCGCGGAGCCGGAGCGCCGCTTGCTGCCGCCGCTGCTTCCCGTTCCCGTCGAGGGCTGCTGCTGCTGCTGCTGCTGCAAGTGCTGCTGCTCTGGCTGCGTGGATTGGACGAGCTTGGCTGCTGCGGCGGCGGCCGTGGCCGCGGCCGCTACAGCGGCTGCCGCCGCGGCCGTGCCAGCCCCGATGCCGCTGCGCATTGGCGAGGCGGTGGGCCTGACCGGGCTGGCGGCGACACTGTTTGCCGCGGAGCACCGACCCCGCATCTCGCCAATCGCCCCGCCGGCCAGCAGCCGCCCGCCGTGCAGCGCCCGCAAGGGTGTCGGCTTGGCCGCGCCAGCGCCGCCCTCGTCATCCTCTACGTCCATCCGCAGCCGCTTGCGGGCACGGGCCACGCCCTCCGCCGCCGCATCGCCTTCATCGTCGTCCTCCTGATCCCCCTTTGGCGCGGACCCTTCAGGTCCATGCAGCCCCTCGCCGCCGCGGCGCTGCGGCTGCCCGTCGCCGGCCGCAGCACCCGCGCCGCCGCTGGCGCCGCCCTCGTCGGCGAACAGCGGCGGGCGTGGGCGGTAGGCTGCCGTGGCGGCGGCCGCGCCGGCCCTTGCCCCGCCGCCCTCCCGGTGATCGTTCTGGGCGGTGCCTTCGTAGGGGCTGGGCGCCGCGGTGTCAAAGGTCGTGCCCCGCCTGGCGCCGTCCTCCGCCAACGCAGCGGCGCCGATGCGGCTGCGGCGCTTCGCCTTGGGATCCGACGACGGCGTCACATCCACGCCACCGCGCAGTGCCGCCAGGCGCTGCGGCGGCGGCGGCGCCGTCCCGTCGACCCGCGTCCGGAGGCGCATCGCTCCGGCACCTGCGCTGGTGGGACTGGCGGGGCTGAACAGCTGGTCCACCGCCGGCCGGGGCTGCTGCAATTGCTGTTGCTGCTGGTGGTGTGGTAGCGGCAGCGGCGGCGGCGGTTGCTGATCCCGCTTGGGGGTCCCAAAGGTGGCGACTGGGTCCCGGTCGGCCGCAGGATCTGCATCCGCGTGACCGGTGGTTTTGGCCACTGGCTCGCCCTGCCGCCCGCCGCTGCCGTGCGTGTGCATGTGCGGGTGGCCGCCGCCGCCGCCGCTGGCGGCGGAGGCAGTGTCCCCGGCCCTGAGCGGTCCTGCTGCGGCGCTCTTGGTGGGCGTGCCGTCGACGCCGCCGGCGGCGGCGCCGTCAGCGTCGCTCCGCAGCAGCGCGGACACGCCGAGGCAGCTGCCGAGCAGCAGCGACAGGGTGTTGCCGTGCGACAGGCAGACGGAGGCCATGCCGCCCTGGGGCGAGAGGCACGTCGCTGGCGTGGCCGCGCCAGACCTGAAGCCACCGAGCAGCTCCGACAGGCCTCCAAGCGTGAAGTTGTCCGAGAGGCTGGGCAGCGCGTGTTGCTGCTGAGAGCGGCTGTGGTGGTGCTGATACGGGGCCAGCTGGTGCAAGTGCACGTCGGGCGACGTCGGTCCGTGTGGGTGCAGCTGAGGCAGGTGAGGCAAGGGAGGTGGCTGTGCAGCGGCCTGATGCAGATGGGCTGCGGGCGGCTCCCTTGCGATCGCTAACCGCGGGTCCGTCGGCACCGCGTGGGCCGCCGCCATAGCTGTGGGTGGGTGAGGCAGCGGTTGCGGCTGGGCCACCGCCGCCCCCGCGCCGCCGTCTGTCGGCTGATGCCACGGCGGCACCGCCGCCGTCGGCTGCGCTGTGATTCCCGGCTGGCCTGCGCCAGGCGCCGCCGGCTGCGCCGCCGCGCCGTACTGTCCAGCGCAACCACCGCCGCCGTAATCCGTCTGCGCTGTCGCCGGCGCCAAGGGTGACATCGGCGGGGACGGCGCCCAGACCATCGGCTCGTCCGGCCTGTCGTCAGGCTCGTGGACTTGCTCGTGCTCATGCCAGGGCATCGGCACGTCCATCGGCTCAGGGCCCTCTTCCTCCACCGCCGCCGCCGCTACCGCCCCGTAGTCCGCACTTCGGGGCTGCACACCGATGGGCAGCCCTGCCGTGGCGGCCGATATCAGGCGCTGCTGGGTGCTATACGCGCCAGCGGCTGCGACAGCTGCCGTGGCGGCCCCCCGGGCATCGGAGGGGATCCTCGCAGCCCAGGGCTGTGGCTGTGGGGCGGCAGCCGCTGCGGCGGCGCCAGCTGTGGTGGCGGCGGCGGCAGCCACCGGACATGGACCCAGCAAGGCAGCGGCGGCGGGAGCTGCGGCCGCAGGAGCTGCGGGCTGAGCCAAAGCCAGTATTGCGGGGAGGAGATGTTGCAGGGCGGCCGTCGCGTGTGCGGGTACCGGCAGGGCCAGCGGCAGCGTCACGCCGCCGGCCACGCCGGCCTGCGGGGTAATTGATGGAAGGGGCACAGCAACCTGCAGTTTCCAGGGAAGAAGGACGCGTTAGTTCAGGGCGCAGAACCTTTTCACCGAAATCTATCAATGGCCACGGATATCATCTCTAAACACGGCCCCGCACATGATCCCCAAGCCCGCCCGCACCCCCGTGCTCACCTGCTGCGCCGCAAATGCCGCCGCCGGTTGCGGTGGTGCGACGGCACCGGACTGGAGCAGCTGCGCCGCCACCGCCAACAACGACGGCTCGGCCGTGTCCCCGCCGCCGCCGCCGCCCGCCGCACCCATGCCATTCTGGCCACCGGCCTGCTCCCCTGCGGAGCCCGTGCCCGCCGCTGCTGCCTGCTCCGCGGCGCGCTGCAGCGCGACGACGGCCGCTGCCGCCGTCGACGGCTCCTGCAGCTGCGCCGCCAGCAACCGCGCGGCTGCCGCCGCCGCCCCCGTCATCCCGCCTGGCTTCTGCAGCTGCGCCACCAGTTGCAGCGCCAACGGCAGCGGCACCTGTGGCTGCGCAGGCGCCTGAGCTCGCAGCAGTAACTGCTGTTGCTGCTGCTGCTGGTTCAGGATATGCGCGGCCGTCACCGCCGGCGGCAGACCGATCAACCGGGCCGCTTGCACCACCGTAGCCACGTCGGGCATCATGGGCGGCGCCAGGGCGGCGGCGGCCACCGCCGATAGCGTCCCTGCCGCCGGCGGCGGCTGCAGCAGCGCGGCCGGCCCCGCCGCCGCCAGCCCCCCTCCCACTGCCGCGCCAACGGTGCCCGGCCCGGGCGCCTTCGGCCGCGCCGCGGCTGCCGGCCCCGCCTTCGGCTTCCGTGTGGCCGCCGGCCCCGCCGCTGCCGCGCCGCCAGTGGCTCCGCGCGCTTGCTGCGCGTCCGGCCGGCCCTCCTCCGCCGTTGTCGCCTGCAGCACATGGTCTACGAGTCGCCCCCGTGCGTTGATGTTCTTGTAGCGATTAGCGATCTGGCTGGGGTTGCGGCTGAGCAACAGCGTGTCTGCGATGAGGCGCCAGTTGGTGCCGTGCCGTGACATGCCGTACATCATCAGGTCGTCCTCAGCGGTCGTCCAGTACGACGGCGGTACTTGCGGACTGGGGCAGTACACCAGCACTGGAACCAGGTGGCCCTGCGAGGTTGCGAGGTTGCCGCCCGACGAAGAAAGAAAGCATGTCGGGAAGCATGGGTGGGCGACCGACCTGGCGAGAGCGCAGTTTTTTCGAAGGCGCAGGACACAAACGGCCGCCTGTACAACGCATATGGGACGTCTCCCCGCATGGCGGGCCGCATGGCCCCCCCCCGCCTTCCTCCAGTGCACGCCCTAGCTTAGCGGCGTCGGCACCCATGCCTGCCACCGCAGCCGCCTACGACGCGGCAGTACGGCATCTAGCCGTTGGCGCGCGCATACCTGCAGGCACTGCAGCGCGGGCCGGACCCACTCCAGCGCGCTGGCGAGCGGGTCCTTCGGCCGGCGGCGCCGGTTTTTGCGCTTGGACTTGGCGACCACCGCCATTTCTCGCTGCTGCTGCAGGGCGCTGTGCGGCATTGCGGGCAGCACGCGCAGGACCTCCTGTTTTGGGCCACAGGGATGGGGATGTGGCCACAGGGATGGGGATGGGGATGCGACGTCGGCACGTGTGCAGGTGGGCGAGCCGATACGGGCGACATTGCTGTCCAGTGAATGCGCCACGACGGGATCAGAATCGTCGGGATCAGAAGAGTTGTGGTGCTCTAGTTGGTGGGTATCCCGCGTTTAGAGGGGTTGGGGAGCGTATGATCCCTTGGCTGGCTGTGTGACGCCACAGAGCGAGAGTAGCACAGCATTCCTGTCCCTGATCTGTGCGCAGTGGCTGGCAGCGGGCGACAAGAATGAAGGCGGGCTCGATGCGGGCGCGTTTACGCCCGCCGGCTTGTGCACGCTGCAGCCGAGACTGCCTTCGTCGAAACGCGCTGCAGCTAAGCAACGGCGTCCGGTGGAGCAGCCCTCCCTCCGCCAGGGAGGCTACAGCGCCCTTTAAGAAGGACGGCTTGGGGGTAAACAAAGTAAAGGAGATGCCACAGCGAGGAGACGGGCGCCAGATCACTCACCTGTACCTCCGGAAACTTCCGCAGCGGCACCACGTCCATTACAGACCACACCCCATCCAGGCCCGGGCACCACGTCGGCCGGAACGCCTGGACCGCGGCGCCCATGGCTGCGTTGCGCGCCGCGGCGGCGGCCTTGAAGGCCGGCACACCCGCCGCCGCCGCGGCATCCACCACGGCTGTGTCCATGTTGTCCCAGTCAAAGTCGTCACGAGACACTTCGGAGCCCACCACTGCGGTGGTGGTGGCCGCTGCCGCCGCTGCTGGCGGCGCGCCGGCGGGCAACCGCGGCTGGGCCTGCGGGCGGGCGCGACCGCCGGCGTTCGAAGAGGCCGTTGCCGTGGCGGCGGCGGCGGCAGCGCTGCCGCCGCCGTCAGCGGTCCCGGATGCCGTTCTGTCGCCGCCGGTGGAGCCAGTTAGCGCTGGGGCTGCCACTTGCGGCGGCGGCGGCGCCGCCGCCGCGGGGGCCCGCAGCAAGTCGTCGGGGACGTAGGGCGCGAGACCCAACGCCCGCCGCGCGGTGGCGTGCGCGTCCCGCAATACGGCCATCTGCTCCAGCATTGCTTTCGCCTGTGGTACAGAGGGGCACGCGGGCAGGCCACCGCGTGCCACTTAATTGACGCAATCAAGCTTACAAGGGGTAAACGGGCACAGCCTGAAAGTCAAGGTGGGTAACCAAAGGCCCCACGCGATCGGGCAAATGAACCATCTTGCGACGTTGCCCGACACAAGGGCTTGGTTCCATTCTGCTGCCGAAACTCGCCGCCCCTTGCGAATGCGTGAGAGTGCACGCGGACCAGAAGCGCAAGTACAACGCCAGCTGGCCCGCTGGCGGTACTCTTCCGAGGGTCTGGAGCCCACTGTAACACCCACAACGGCAGAAGCGCGCCACACCCGCGCCATTTCAGGGCTTTGCTCCCTACACCCCAGCCCACCTTGGCCGCCCAGTCCTGCGCCTCGGTGTCCTTGTCAAGAGCGAACATGGCGTACGTTTGCACCAGCAGCTGTGTGTGGCAGTGAACCTGGTGGCAAGAAAGAAGCAATGCACAGGTCAGTCGTGGCGGGGCGGCGCGGCAGAGAGCCCCAGCATGCCAGCCACGGGCAGGGCACACGACCTCTCCGAAATCGAGCGGACACAGGTACAGCCGCAGGACAGCAGGACCAGGCAAGTGTGCATTCGTGTTCAGATGCTAGCGTCCGCAGGTGCCATCGAAGCTTCCTTTCCCATGCTCTGGCCATGCTCTGGCTCCTGCCCGCCCTACCTGCGCGTATAGTGTGGACCTCTGCTCCGCTGTCATCTCAAAGGCGCCGACGTCGCCTTCGCCCCCGTCGCTGCCACTCGCCCCAGCCGCCGCGTCGTTGCCTGGAAAAGACGCGGGCGCGGATTGCACCGCACGCATCACAGGACTAAGCTGTTTGTGCGTCACGGTACCTCATCGGCCGCACGTCACCCTGCCAAGCCCGAACCTCCGCGCCATTCACGCCAATAACGCCGCAGAAACGCGCTTGCTTTGCCCGGTGCCCACCGCGAGCCCAACCATCAGCTCGGGGGATTGGTCAGTCAGACACACGCAGCGAATTCAGCATCCGGCCAGGAGCAAGCCATGCAAGGGTGCGCTTGCCTGTCAACACAATGAACCGCTATCTTAACCTAATCATTGCCGACGCTAAAGCCGGTGTCAGAACACGCCATCCACCGGGTGACGCCATACTGCGCAGACGCGTGAACGCGCCAGCAACCACACCAGCACCGTGCTGAGGGGGCAAGCTGCGTGGGGAAAAATCGCGCGCACAGCATGGCGTGTGCTGCAGGCCCACCTTTGGCGTTGCCCCGTCTGGAGCGCGCGCGGGTCCGGCGCGCGGGGCTGTCCGCGACCGCCCTGTCACGGCCGGCCGCACTGTCGCCGTCCTCCCGGTCCGGCGATCGCAGCAGCCTCAGCCAGCCGCGGTCGTCGTCATCGTGATCGTCCTTACTGTAGTCGAGGTCCAGGTCCGCTGCGAAGTCCGGGTCCTCATCGGAGCTGTCCTCCGGCAGGGCAGCCGTGTCATCAAACAGCGCCTGCGGTTTGTGATGCGGATGATGCGGGGTTTGCACGGATGTGGATCCGAAACGCAAAAAGAGGTGGGACACGGATGTGGGTCAAGCGCGGTGCGCGGACACATGGGATGGGTCCGCACCGATACGGTATGGGGTTTTAGGGTACAGGATCGGCTTTGGCGCGGATGTGCACGCGTTTTCACGTGCACGTGGGGTTTGCAAGCGCGGCGCGCCAAGCGCGGACGCGTCTAGCGCCGCGTCGGACGCCCTCGCCCCCAGCACGCCAAGCCGCAATGTGCATGCGCCAAACCCTCACCTGCAAGAACTTGCCGTACTGTTCGTCATCCTCCGCCAGCTCAATTTCCTCAATGTCGATATGCGCCGGCAGCTGCTGCTCCAGCTCCGAAAGGTCCACGTCCCGCAACGACACGTGCGCCCGCGTGCGGCGGCAGATGCCGCCTGACGGCGGGCACGTGATGCCTCCCCCGGCGCCCTGCTCCTGACCATGACCCATGTCCTGTCCGGGCGCCTGTTGCTGCTGCTGCTGGATGCCGATGCCGATAGCGCCTGATGCAAGCACACCGCCTCCAAACCCGAAGCATGCCTGCGGGTGCAGCCGGGATGAGTACACCCGTCGCAAGCCCTCGGCACCAGGCCCAAATGCGCGGCGCAGAGGCCAGGTAACACGGCCTCTTCTAGCGCGGCGGCCCGGGATTGAACGCAAAGGACCCAATTCAGCGGACGCGGACGCGCATGGATTTGGGTCCGCCGCTGCGGAAGCAGAGCCACCTCGGGTCAGCACCGGCTCGTGAATGGGGAGCCCCGTCCCGACGCGCACGTGCTGTATACTTGCGACCCATCGTAAGCCGCCCGAACCCCAAGCTGCAGCCAGAAGCTTCCCCGGATCCTCCCGAGCGACTTTCAGGCCCGTGCGCACACACCCGGAGCCCTGGCCAAGACAGCAAGGTCTTCAATCCGCACGGTTTTCATTCCCACCTGGTCGTTTATTGACGTCGCAACGGCCAGCTGCTGCTGCAGCGTCAGGCCCTGCGGCTGCTGCTGCTGATCTGCGGCATAACCGTTCATGTAGCCTGGAAGTCCCTCTTGGGGCTGCAGTAGCAGCGGCGGCATGTGGCTCCGCGCTGGCTGCAGCGGTATGGAGTCCCCAATAGATCCGCAAGCAGCCAGCGGCTGTACCCCCACTTCGCTAGAGGCCGTGTGCCACACGGCCTGCTGACGCTGATGGTGCACTGGAGTCGCAGCTGCCATGGAGCCAACAGCTGTGTTCCAATTGGCAAAGCACCCAACAACGCCCTGCGGGTGCTGCAGCTGCTGTGGGTTTCCTCCGCGCCCCGCAGCAGCTGCTCCGATGCCTCCGTCGGCGTGCTCCGCCGCCGCCGCGCCAGCGCCTTGCGGCTGAGGCTGCTTGGCGCGGCGACCCGCCGGCCCTCGCAGCGCCCGCTCCCGCTGCGGGGTAATCTCCAACGCGTGCTCGCCCATGCCCTCCACTGCCGGCAGCTGTTGCTCCTGCTGCGAGGCGATAGCGCCAGCGAAGACCTCCTGCACCGTGACCGTCAAGAGTGCGTAGATGGCGGGCTGGTGATTTGCCGAATTGCGCAAAGACAAGCACAGACACGCAATCCCGTAAAACATGGCCGGAGCCGGGCTCCGACTTGCGTCCCGCGGGCGGCACCGCGCTGTGGGCTCCTCCCATGCGCGCACACAGCACACGCTGTGAAGGCATATGGGTGTTGGCCTTACCTCGTCCTCATCTTCGGCATCGCTCTCTACGCACTCGCTGTCGCTGAGGACCTCCTCTTCGAGGCCGCCTATGAGGTCGTCGGCAATGTCCACCAGGTGCAGCGTGTCTGACGGGCAGCCGGCACAGTTGGAACCCAGGGCATGGCACCTTGAAGGTTGGCAGGCATGCCAAAGAGCACTTTGCATGCACTGGCAGGGAAAGGTGTGCCCGTAGTGGCTCCAATGGATGACGGCAAGGCCCAAGTTTGCGCTCGTGCGCCCGCGTGACTTGGAGAAGCCCAACGGCACCTACCCCCACACGGTAGCCTCACGTACGCGTCAAGCCCAATAATCTGGGAATATGGGAACCTGTGAGGTGCGACCTAAATGTTTGGGTTGGGGTACAGAGCTCCCTCCGTTCAGCTGCGTTTTTAACGTCAACCCTGACTGAACCCAGGGAGCCGGTCGCCCAGACTATGCAAGTCCCCGTGCGTAGGAGCGTTACCGCACATAACGCGGAACGCGGAACGTGGGACAATGGCAGCGTCAAGCACCGGTGGCTTTCTCACATCCCCACCGCGGGTTGGCTCGTTACCTTCCAGCTGGGGAAGTGCTTCCTGCTCGTCAGCATCGTCTGAATCCGTGTCATCCACATCCGCATCGCTGTCAACCTTATACTCGTCGTCGTCCTCGTCAATGTCAACCTCGTCAAAAACTGGCACAGGCGGTTTCGCCAGGGGCTCCAGCTCCTTGTGCTCCATAGCTGGAGCTTAAGCTGTTATTCATGTGTTACGTTGGTACATCAAGTATAGGCCACAAGGCAGGAAACAACCAAAGCCGCGAAATAGCGAGACGCGGGTACAAAAGGAGTTGCTTGCCATTTGTTAATTACTGCAGTGGTGCGTAACGGGAGACGGTCGTCGCGTAGCAAGATAGCATCAATAGCAACACTTGGCCGACATTTGCGTGATGTTCCCATGTGTGCCGTTCAAACGGGTCCGACAGATGCATGCGCCCATGTCCTCGTATAACCATGCACTTCGCAGAGTTACAATTTTCCATTCTGTAAAAATAAAACACCTACGACGAACGTAGCGTATAAACGGGCTATCACAGCACGCTACGCTAAAGGTTTAACGTGGCCGCTGCTTCGTGAGGCCTCTGCTTTGGGGCATGGCTGGTAAAACAGTCCCTTGACCAAAGTGCGACGAGTGCCCAAGATGCGGACTCGGTGGGGAACCAGCGGTGCCTGCACGGTGTGTGCCACGACATCCCGCGCGGAACGCCGTTGTCCACCAGAGCATTAGGTTAACGGCCTTACAAGTTGAGATTCACACTTTCATGGAAAGCAGCGACCCGCGAACATTGCGCTTCACATCGTGGGTCTCCACGCAGCAACGGCGACCCCACGACAGCAATGGCAGTCCAAGGGCTGACGCTCACAACACCACGCTTGCCCCACTCGACGAACTCGCCAGCCGAACAAGTACTACGGCACGCCTTTGCTTCCCTTTTACTCCGTCCCCTCTCCCCTGCCTGATGTGGGCAGCCGCGCTTCGCAACAATCCTCGAAGCAAGGCAGGAAAAAGCACCCCGGACCCGCGAACACGTGGCCTTGAAAACAAACGCCCGGAGATCCGCGTGCTAGCGGGCTGTATGTGCGGTGCGGTTGGCCCCAGGCGGCACCACCCCACGCACGCCAGGCGTCCTCCACCTCGGGAGGTATAAAGAGAATTTCGCAGCGGGGGAGGAGACGGGAGGACACACGTGTACACACAGGCTTCTGCCGGCGAGATGAAAATCTGATCTCCTTGAGACACGACACCTTCCCGTGCACTACCGACCACCGGGAGAAAAGCCCGCAGGGTGTATGACGCAGTAGGATGACGCGCGCGAGCGCGCGCGCCTGTGTCCATGGCCCGAGCCTCAGAACCTACTCGCCCCAGGCAGACACTGCACTCCGGGGAATGGGGCTGGAAGCGGGCCAGTCAGCCCAAAGGACTGGACACCTCCCCACGTCCATCTGCGGCAGCAGTTCGACAAATCGCACGCAAGGCAAAGCGCTGTCGGCTGGCAGCGGTGTCCGCAGCCGATGACGAGTCCCCAATTACCGGTACCGGTAACCCAATCCTCCATCCCCCGCTGCCGGCGCCCTCCTTTCATTTTGCGCTTTGACCCTCTTTGACACGCGACGCCCTGGTGCGCACTGTGGTGTGCGACCCCTGCCACCCCACACCACCATCTCTGCCGGAAATCAGACGCCACACCTTCCGCCGTACTCCCATACCCTACTTGCATGCACGCCGTACCCGCACGGTACGGCAGCTCGCTCGCTTCGTGGTCAGGAAGTCCCCCTCGAATGGAGCCGCAGGTAAGGGCTTCAGGGACCCCCCAATGGGGCCGTGAGACCCACGGGCGCCCGGGACAGCAATCAAGGCCGGGCTAGCGGGCTGCAACCAACACACCAGCCGTACACGTAAACATACACATACACACATCCCCAAAGAAGAAAACCCCGCGCACGACGCGATGCCGTCCATGGCCCCCGATCGATTCATCCTGCTAATGCCCGCCTGCCCCAGCAGGCCTCCACGCCGCGGCCGCCTCCGCCGCCGCCCCGCAGCACGCACAATGCCCAGGCTGGCCAGGCAGACGGAAGCCGCGCACCACGACACACAAATAGCGTAACGATACGCCACCCAAGAACCGGGGGGGGGGGGAAAGGGTGGCAGCGCCCGGAGAGCCGCCTTCCTCCTCCGCCTCGTGTGTCCCTCCGTGGGGCCCTTAACGTGCGAGTGGAGTCACTCCGTTCCCACCCTCGGAGGAAGCGCCCCGCTCTGATATGGCGATAAACAACCGGCGGGCGTGCCGGTGGCCGCATCATCATCACCAACTTCGCCCCAACTCCCTGCGCCCTCCCATCCAGTCCAGCCGGTCCAGATGCCGGCCCCCACCACCCCAAATTAATAGCCCGGTGCCACCGAATGACATGGCGCCGCGAGCGTCCCGCAACCGGACGCGCCCAGCCCTCATTTCGCCGAGCGCAGCGCCCCGCCCTGCCCCGCTGGATTCAAAAGCTGTTAGCCCTTGTTCCCGCCCGCAGCCCCGCCAGCCGTGGGCACGACCAGAGCCAGCAGGAAGGGCTCCCGAGCGCTCCACTCAGCGCCCAACGCCGCGCAAACCTGCGTGGACGGGTTGAGTTGGAAGTTGGGCTGGCGCACGAGGAATTGGGGTTGGGGAGACGCGGCGCCCTGCCGGCGCGGGCATCCAAGGGAATGTGGCCAGGCGGGGGCAGGCGCTCTGGGTAGCGTGCTGCACACGCAATCTGGCGACCGTCTATACCGCGGTAGTGAACGCGCCCCCGCCCACGCACGCGAGCACGCTCGCACGCACCTGCTCGCTCGGGGGTACCAAGTACAGCGTCCTGGGCGGGAGGCCGGCGGCTGCCTCCAGCTTGATCACACCTACAAGAGTGCGGACGAGCATTACTAGTAGGTGGACCGGCGTGCGGGTAACGAAACTACGGTAACGAGCGGATGGCGTTGGACATGTTGCAGCGAGCAGCATTACGTTGAACCAGGGTAAAATATCAAAACGCATCATGTTCGACCAACAGCCTACGGTACCGTATTCACCAGGCGACGGCGCAGGGGCAGCAGCCCAACGGCTGCCCCCGGTAGCCGCGGCCGCTCGTCGGCGGTGGTCGGCGGCGGTCGCCAAGAACCGACCCCATCGAGGCGGTTGTATCCACGCAGTTTCCGAGGGAGTCTCCTTTGGCCCCGCGCGCGCAGGCGGCCCGTGTGCGCTAAGCCGGAGCGCCGTGCTCATGCAAAAGAGAGCGGCCGGGTGTCCCAGAAGGGGCAACCCTCCCCTGAAGATACGGCGCCCGTGCACCCACCGGCCCGATTCTTGTCCGCCAAGTACGACAGGAAGTCGGAAAGCTTGTTGCGCTGCTCGGGGCCGCCGGGGGTGACCAGCCGGCGCATGGCCCTGGGCACAGCAAAGCAAGTCAAGGAACGCGGCAAACCGGGGCGGGCGGTTTTGGGGGTTGGAAGGAGGCTCCATTGTTGGTTGGGTTCAGCTCTCATGCCGGGGCAACGCGCGGCAGCAGCGGTTTGCTCTGTGGCGAGGAAGAGAAGCTCCCCAGAGCGAACACTCTGGGCAAAGGAGGAGAAGCTCCCCCTCCTCCACCCGCTCTCGCTCCCACAGATTCGCGCCGTCCCGACAAAGCCGGGTTTGGGATTGCGACTGCGTCCCCTCCGCCATCTCCGTCTAACGACGCGACGCACGGACGGACGGACCGTAGGGGTGTGGAGGCCACGGCACTGCCAGCCCTTGCCCCTGCTGCTGCATTGCCACGCGCCCCGGGCAAGGCTAGCAGCTGGGCTCACCGGGCGTGCGGCGCCGTGTGACTGTACAGCGAGTGTACGACGTACGACAGGTCAACTCGCAGCTTGACGTCAAGCGTCGCGGGCCACGTCACCGGCTCCCGCTCGCCGGGGGTGGCGCCGCCTGGGGGCCGGCAGGGGTTGAGGCGCGCAGAGCGGGGAGGGCAGGGGCGGGAACATCTTGGGGTGATGGTATTGGTCGCAGCACAGCAGATAGAGGCAGCAGGGAAACACTGTCCCTCGGCCCACAGCCGTGTCCGGGCACACGGAGCGAACAATTGCAGGGTCGGTTGCAGCCCACGCAAAGCAGCACACGGCCGTCACAAACCGCGGCAGCAAATCAAACCCCAAGTTGTCAAGCGGACCTGATCTCCCTGACGGGTAGCGGTCGCTCGCTGTCTTGGACCTAGCACCCGATCAGCCGGGGGTATAAAGAGAAATCCCCCGATCAGCCGGGGGAGGGGCGGCAGGCGGAAAGCCGGGCAGTGGAACACGTCCAGCATGGAGTCCCCTACTCCCCTTAAAAGCCTCTTAAGTAGATAGCCCCGTTCCTCTAGCCTTATTCCGCTAGCCCCGTTCCGCTAGATTCGGAATGGCAGCCAGCCATAGCACCCCAAGGCCCCCTACACCCCGCTCGACGCGCACTCACTTGCAGCGCTAGCTCCGCCCGACGTGCATTGCAGCGTACACACGTGCATACCGCTCTTCGCCAGGCCGCCCTGCCACGTCACCACCGGCGGCGCCGCCGCCGCCGCCGCGGCGGCGGCGTGAGCCTGCTGCTGCTGCTGTTGCGGCGGCGGCGGCTGGTGCAGGCTGTGGTGATGATGCGACGGTTGCTGGTGCTGGTGGTGCTGCTGTGCATGCTGTAGCGGTGGCGGTGGCGGCAGCTGCTGCTGTTGTTGCTGCGGCTGCGAGTGTGGATGTGAGTGCGGGTGCGGGTGCTGAGGCTGGCCGTGTGGCAACGGCGGAGGCGGCGCCGCCGCCGCAGCCAAGGCGTCCGGCGGCGGCGGCGGTGAGTTCGGCAGCGGCGGCGCTCCTTGCCCTGGCTCGAACCTCTGCTGTTGCTGTTGCTGCTGTTGCAGCGGCGGCGGCGGCAGGCCCGGCGACGCGCGACCGTGTCCGTGCTGCGGCCAGTCGCCGGGGCGCTGCGGATGGGCGTGGCTGTGGGCGTGCTGCAGCTGTGGGGGAGCCTGCGGCTGCTGCGGCGTGTGGAGGGGGCTTGGGCCGCCGCCGCCGGAAAGCGCGTGCGTCGGGAACACCATGGCACCCTGCTGCTGCTGCTGCTGCGAAGCTGCCGGCTGCAGCGGCGGCGGGCCTGGGTAGCCTCCAGCAGGGTGCAGCAGATGCGGCGCCGCCGCCAGCAGCGGCTGGGAGGGCAGCGCCCCGCCGCCGCTGCCGCCGCTAGGGCCTGGCTGTGGCGGTGGCGCCGCAGCCAGGCCGTGCGGGCGCGCCGTCGCCGCGCCGGCGGCGGCCAGCTGCTGGTGCGCCACGATCAGGGGCGCTGCCTGGCGCGCCGCCGCCGCCACGGCGGGGTTCATGACGCCGGCGCCAAAGGGCCCCACCGGCAAGTGCGGCTGTGTCTGGAAGCCTGAGCCCGAGCCCGGCAGCGTCGCTGCACCGCCCACCGGCGCGGGTGCCGGCGCGGGCGCGGCCGCCGCTGCCGCCGGCGGCGGCATCACCACCGGCGCCCAACGGTCCACGCCGGTGCGCCCCCCGGGGAAGGCGCCGCGTGCCGCGACGGCGGCCGCCGCCGCCGCCACGTTTGCCGCCGCCACCGCCTGCGGCGTCAGCAAGCCCATCCCCACGCCAGGGGCGGGCGGCTGCTGTTGCACCAGCCCAGGGCTCGCCGCCGCTGCGGCCGGCGCCGTGGCGGGGGACGTCCGTCCGCCGTGGGATGGACCGCCGAGCAGTCCCACACCTGGCGGCCCCGCCGGCGCCCCCGCCAGCCCGGGACCCGCGGGCCCCATGCCGTACACGCCGCCGCCGCCGCCGGGGGTTGCGCCGACTGGGCCGCCGGGCTGCGGCGCGCTGCCGTGTCTCAGCATCAGCGGCGCCCGAGGCGGCGGACCCGAGTCCAGCTGCGGGGCCGTCAGGCGGGTTGGCGCGGAAGGATTCCGAGACGTCAAGCGCAAGCGCAAGAGGAATTGAGAGTGCAATGCGGCAGTGGAGCTGGTTGTAGCAGCCGGCCCTCTAGGAAACCAAAGGTTCAGAGGCGCAGAGGGACCGGCGCGCGCACAAGCGGGAGCGTCAAGCGCAGCGGATCTAAAGAGAGTGAATTGGGGGTACCGGTAGTACGGTACTAGTTGAGGCGACCGACAGCCGTTTTAAGGAAAACCAATCACGGGGGTAGGGAGTGCCCCACCGGCCCCTTTTCGCGTGTGTGGGAGATCTGCGAGAGCCCTCCACGCACGCCTCCACCCTCACCTTCCACTCGACGCGGATGTGCTGTGGGCCCAGGCGCATGCCGTGCAGCGCGCGCTTGGCCGCCTCGGCCGCGGCCTGCGACCCAAAATCCACAAAGGCGCAGTGGCTGCCGCGCAGGAAGCGGTAGCCCACCACCTCGCCGCCGTGCAGGCGACAGGCGGACAGCAGCTCCTCGTCGCGGACAGCTTCGTGGAGCTACGAGGAAAAAGGGAATGGTTGGGGTAGAGGCACGAAGAGGAGGGAAGGGGCGGGCGAAGTGAGGAATGGTTGGGGTAGAGGCACGAAGAGGAGGGAAGGGGCGGGTGAAGTGAGGAATGGTTGGGGTAGAGGCACGAAGAGGAGGGAAGGGGCGGGTGAAGTGAGAAATGGTTGGGGTAGAGGCACGAAAAGGAGGGAAGGGCGAGTGGAGACAGGGAAGTGGAGCCACGAGTGCTTGTTTGTACCGTAACTTACCCCGCATGGTTGGGGCAAGAGGCAACAGGCTTCGGAACGTGAAGCCTTGAACATCAGGGCGGTACGTCCCACACACAAGTCAAACAACCCCACGGCCGGCGCGCGCGACAGCCCTCGCCCTCACCTGGCCCACCCAGATCGTCCGGCAGTTGGGCGGCGGCGGCGGCTCCGCCCCCAGGCCGCCCATGCCCGCCGCTGCCGCCGCGCCGCCGCCGCTGCCAGCCTGCTGCTGCATGTGCAGCGGCGTGCCGTACGGCCCACCCGCTCCCGCCGGCACCGCCGCCCCCGAGAGCGGCGGCGGCGGTGGCGGCGGCAGCGCCGCCGAGCCGCCGCCGCCGCAGGCGGCGGCGGCCCCCGACGCCGTCGCCGCCGCAGGCGGCGGCGGCGGCAACGGCGGTGGCGTGAAGTGGGCTTGTAGACAGGACGTGACCTGCGCCACGACCGCCGAGCTGGCCATGTGCAGCAGCATGCCCGGCGCCCGGCCGGCAACCTGCAGGATCTGCTGCGGCACCGGCAGCGCCGCCGCCTGCAGCGCCGCCACCACCGCCTCCGGCGTCACGCCCGCGCCAGCCGACAGCGACAGCCACACAAACTCGCTGGCGGCGCCGCCTCCGGCGGCGACGCTGCGCCGCGCCGCCGGACTGTCCGCTGGAAAGGCGGAGCAGAACTCCACCGTCAGCGGCCGGACGCCACCGAAGCGGCACGTGCGCGCGATGGCCTCGTAGCAGATGGCGGCGTCGCGCAGCGACACAAACACGACGTACACCTCCTCCCCCACCGGCGCCTGCGGGCCGCTGCCACCGCTGCCGTGGCCGTGCGCGTGGCCGTGGGCCGGGTGCTGTTGCTGCTGCAGGCCCAGACCCAACAGCTGCTGCTGGTCAAAGGGGTGTACCGACTCCACGGCGCCGGAGCGGTTGAGCTCCGAAACCACGGCCGCCTCCGTGAGGCCCGGCGGCAGCCCGCCGATGTATAGGCACGCCTCCGCGCGGCAGACCGGGCCGCCGCGGAGGCCCGAGGAGGGGGATGATGGCGAGCCGCTGCTAGCGTAGGCCGGCAGCGGCGGGGGCGGCGGAGGCGGGGGAAGCGGCGGCGGCGGAGCTGCCACCGCCGCCGCTGCCGCCGCCGCTGGCGCACCCGCCGGCGGCGGCGCCAGCGCCGCCGGTGCCGAGGCTGCATCGTGGTGGGGGTAGGGCTGTTGTGGCAGAGGCGGCGGCGGTGGCGCGGGCGTCGCGGCGGTGTCAGGCGGCCCGGCCAGGGCCGCTGCGGCGGCTGCGCCGCCGGCGTTTGCGCCACCGCCCGCCGCCGCCGCAACGGCGGCGCCGCTGCCTTCCGGGCGCATTGCGGTGCTGATGGAGTGGTCCAAGTCCATGGGGACGGATCGGCTGTTGTCGTCGCTGCCGACCATTGATTGGGCAGCTGTCGTGGCCGCCGTGCCGTCGGACTTGCCAGCGGGCTGGCGGGGCGTGGAAGGGATGACGGCGCCGCCGCCGCCGCCCTGCACCGCCGCCCCCACAGCAGGCGCTGGCGCGCCGCCTGGCGACGCCCGCGGCGAGACCTTGGCAGCGGTGACGGCGGCGCCGGCGGGCGCCGGCGCTGTCGTACAGTACTGCAGCAGCCGATCGAGCTGGGCTTGCACGGGATCAGGCATCGGCTGGGGATTCTTGCCTGCGGGAGGCGGCGGCGTTTGGAAACACGAAGTGGATAATGACGGGAGTCCAAACACGGGTTGCGAGTGCTGATGCCTGCGAAGCACCGGAGGCCAGCCGCTGCCCTTTGCTTCCTTGTTGTGGTTGTTAGGAAATGTCGTGGCAGTTACCCTTTATTAACAACTGACTACCTTCCGGGCCAAAATCAGGCTCGTAAGGACTGTCTGCTGTGGTTGTTATCAATTGCTGAGGTTGTAACCCTCTGCCCAAGGCCACCTGATGGTCCAAGATCAGGCAAAGGCCTCGCCCCCAGATTCCCGTTTCTAAAAAGAGAAGCTCGGGACCTGTCTCCCCCGCCTCGTCCCAACCTCGCCCTCATCGCAGCCTCCCAGCCACAGCCGGCGGCGCGCCACTCCTGAACTAAGGACACCGCCCACGCCCGTCACCTCCGCCCGCCTCCCCTCCGTTCCACGAACCTGTGCCGTGATCACCCCTCCGCTTCCCAGGGCCCCCACCTTTGGTCATGGCGTTCGCCAGCTGCCTCAACCAGGTCTGCGTCTCCGGCAGTTGCGTCAGGACTCGCGCCGCCAGGCAGCCGCCTTCCGTCACGGATCCGTCGACGGGCGAGGGCCCAGGGGCACCGTTGCCTCCGGCGCCGCCGCCGCCGCCAGCGCCCCCGCTGGCCCCCGTCGTGCCGTCCTGCTCGTAGGGAAGTGGTCGGGCCAGGTAACACGGATACGTTTAAAGCGATGCAGCAAGCCAGGGGCATGGATTGCAATGGGCAATCAGCAGGGATGTGGGTTTCCCGCGAGTCAGTGAGACGGGCTGGCGGGGAAGACGCGTGTAGGGCACCCATCCGCGATATGCCACGCCGCGTCGCGCTCCCACGTTGAGGAGCACCCCGCTCCCTGGCGCCCGTGTACCCGTGTGCCTACTCGCACGCCACACAAACGACCGGGGCGCAAGGGCCGCATCCCAATCGCAGCGCCACAGTATGGAGCATGCATGAACCGCCAGCAGCGCACGTCCCATCTTGCACACCCACCCGCCCACTCACCGTGCGTCCATTCACTCCTCTACTGTCTCCCGATCCGCCATCGCCGCCACCGTCGCCGCATCCCGGCGCACCGCCGCCTTCCGTCGGCCCGGCAGTGGAACCCGGCGCCGGCGGCGCTGCCGCCGCAAGCGCCGCCCCCGTCCGCCTCAGCAGCAGGTCCAGCAACACCTCACAGGCCTGGCAGTCCTCCTCGGCCCGCTGCTTCGGCGGCTGGCGAAAGGGCTGGAAGCACGCCGCCAGGACGACGCGCGGGAAGAGGCAGAAGGCGCGACCCAGCAGGCTCCGGATCACGCCCGCATCGGAGTCGGAGTCGGAGTCCGCGGCAGCCAAGTGGGTCGCAGCGCCGGCCTCGTCGCCGATGGCCGCCTCGGCCTTGGCGGCGCCGCCGCCGCTGCCGCCGCCGCCGCCGCGCGGCGGCAACGGCACCGCCGCAGAGGGTGGGGAGGCCTGAGGCGGGGGCACGGCCCGGCCGCCGCCGCCCTCATCGTCTGAAGGGCCGCGGCTGAGGCTGCGCCCGCGCGAAGCGCCGCCGCCGCCGCCGCCGTTGGCTTCCGCGCTGGCGGCCGCGTCGGCGTTACGGCGGCTGTAGCGGTGCTTCAGACCGTGGCCGTAGCAAGCAGCAGAGCTCTCATGCTGCTGCGGCGCCGGCTGTGGTTGCGGTGGCTGTGGTAACGGCTGCGGCTGTTGCGACGGTTGCGACGGTTGCGGCGGCTGTGCAGGGACGCCGACGGGCTTCGACGGCTCGGCGGCGGCTCTCCTGCCGGCACCACTGGCAGCGGGGCTGGCGGCGCACAG
The DNA here is from genome assembly GCA_030267565.1 of Pleodorina starrii. Classification (NCBI taxonomy): domain Eukaryota; kingdom Viridiplantae; phylum Chlorophyta; class Chlorophyceae; order Chlamydomonadales; family Volvocaceae; genus Pleodorina; species Pleodorina starrii. Next base: position 3,060,244 of record BRXU01000005.1, on the reverse strand, counting down.
CCGACGCAGGTGCCTGGACGGAATGCCCGACAAAAAAACGGCGAAAGCGGCGGGCGGAGCGAAAACCGCGGTCAGGAAGGCTTCGAATGGCCGGGGGCTGCTGGGTGCGGACGCGCCCTTGCTGTCAAGGGTGGGTACATGCAGCAGTCTGTGGTCGGCCCTTAACGATTCCCAGCCGGGCCCGCTGATGTCCAGCTCAGCAGCAAACCCGCGCGTGAGGTCAGTCCCCACTCTCAGGTCAGTAGGAAGCGTATGCATGAGAGGCAGCGGCGATGGGGCAGCAGCGGAGCGCCCGTGGACTGCGGGGTGCGTGGCAACGGAGAGATCCGGCCGCCTTGCCGGGCGCAGACGCTGCCCTGGGCGGCTAAAGGACGCGTCTCCAAAAGCGACCGCTAAAAGACCGCCTCCGTGGACCAGCCCGCAGTTGCAGCGCTTCTCCCGGGTCCCGGCGGGGTTGGGAAATCCGACTCGAGGTCCCAGATGCGGGAGGCGGGCACGCAGGTGTGATGGCGCGCGCGAGGAATGCCTGCCGCCAGCCGCAGGCGACAACCGCGAACCAACGGCGATGCCGGGTCCCCGCGCCGGCCCTTAGATTGGACACGCGAAAGCCTCTGCAGCCGAGCGCCGCCACGATCTCATGGGCTCACACCTCCCCAAAGCCCACACGGAGCCCCATCGTCAAATCATGACACGTAAACAGTGGGGTACGGCGCAATCTATTTGATTTCTGATACCTACAAACAAACACATATGTATGTAACGCCGTGCCATGCGATGTCGTACCTCATGAGAAAGAGGACGAGCTCCATCACGAGCGGCACGTGGCGGTCCGCCTGCCGTACCGCAGCCTCCAGCACGTTGCCGAACCCCAGCAGCGCGTCCCGCCGCATGGCGTCTTCCAGATCGGCACAATCGTCGGTGGTGGTGGCGCCATTCGCAGCGCCGCTGCCCGCGGCGCGGGGCTGGTGCGCGGCCGCGGCCGCCCCTGCGTCGGTCGTGCCGTTTGGCGGGCCTTGTGGGGGCTCCTGCTTGGGCAGGCCGTGGCCGTAGAGCGCGGCAAGCAGGTGGAAGGCCTGCTCCGAGTGAGATGGAAAGCGAGGGAGAAACCTGGGGACGAGGCGCGCCGCGAGCCGTCGGGCTCCCAGGCTTCCTGGGGGAAGGGCCCGGGGGGAGAAGGGGTACGTGGGCGGGGATGACGTACAGCCGAACAGGGGAAAAGCGAGGCACAGCTCGCGGGGATGGGCATGCGATGGCACGAGGGAGTGGTTATTGAAGGTAAGGCGATGTGTAGCATGCGTCAGTTGTGAGGGAGCTGCTGCGCCGTCACGCGGGCGACCCCAACCCCTCACCGTTGGCGCACTCCAGGAGCCCCTGGAAGGCCAGAGCCTCGCTGCCACTCTCGCTGCCCTTCAGCAACGTTCCATAGTTAAGGTAGATGGCGCGGACCTCCGCCCGCCGCTGTTCCCTGATTTGGAGCGAGTGGGCGACTTCGGCTGCAATCTCCGCATCCGTGTAGGACTTCTTGGCAGCCGGCGCTTCACTATCCCCTGTAGCTGTACGTCTTCGTTTGCTGCCATTTGTTGGCGGGTTGTCCAAGGCTGAATCACCAGACATCTGTATCTCTCATTTCAGCCTCCCTCCCGTCCCCGCCCTGGCCTCGTGGCGAGCCGTGCCGCTGTATCAATCTTTACGATTCATGCTAGAGACTAAACACGTCCGTTAGGGCCAAGGCCCTAGCTTTCGTAGTCCCAATTTCAAGAAAGTGGCGTCCGAATGTAAAAGCGCTGCACAAGCATAGAGTTAATGGAGCTTCAATGTATCCATATAAAGTATATCCACGCAGCGAGTTTGTGACATGTCTGGCGGATGATGCATGGCGGGCAACACGCACGACGACGGCGCAGAAAGCCCATGGAGTCCACAGACCGGCATGTGCGACCTAGAAGCAGTTATACATAGCAGCTATAGTTTAACTTCAACTTAGCAAGAATGGAAGAATGAACTGAATTGTTGGCTCTAACCCGAGCTCCTGTTTCGCCAAAAGAGGAACGTTATCTTTGATAAAATCTTGCTTATAGAATGGGTGATCTACGGGAGTTATACCTACAAAAGTGTAGCGACTTTGCATGTGAACCCATCGCGCCTATCTTAGAAGCTCTCAACGCCGGGTAAGGCGCATGCTGCGAAGCTGCCTTCCGAGGACCGCTATCAGAACCGTTGTATGAGCCGTTCGCTTAAGCTTGAGCGGGACATGTTGACGCGGGGCACGAAACATGTGCAGGCGCCCTCTTGGCGTTATCGCTCTCGATGGAAAGAGCAAAGCTTTGTTTAATGACCGAGTCAAGCCGATGCAGGTGAGGCCCTGCGTTGGTACGCACCGGGCGCTGTTTTGGATGCGGCGTGGGAGAGGGGGGACAGGGCGGGCAGCACACGTTGCCCAAGAGTCCTACCTCGACCTTTAATCGAGCATGCACACCTTTCACATTTGTCAACGTCCACTCTTACTGACTATACACCCACATTTGACGTAGAACCATTTCTGTATTAGCCTTCGGAGCGGCATCCAGAATTGCCGATTGTCGAACGAGCCCGACTTGTAGCCACCAGGTGTTTTGGTTCCAGCTGGGCTCCGCTCAGGGCAATGCAACCACCTAGGGCGCTCTCAGCCCCACGGACACCAATCCGCCGTCCAGCTCCGGGGCCGGTGATCCTGCGCGGCGCCCATGCCGTACAAAACTGTACGATACCCGACCAATCCCGACCGCGAGCCCTACTTCGGATGTAGTTCTTGTGCCCCCGATGTGGCTAAGTGTACGTCATGTAAGCGGCGCGCAGCCTCGTTCCCCGATGTTTGGCTGGCCGGGGGCCCGTGTGGGCGGGGGTGCGTGCTGGGCCCGGGTCGACCTGGCCCGCGAGACCACCCGCCTGGGCTTGGCAGCGGGAAGCTCCCCGGCGAACCCCCAGCGGCCGCAGCACGGACGGCCGGACGTCCGCAACGTCGGCAGCGGTCCGTTGCGTGGACGGCTGGCGTGCAGGCTCGCCTGCTGCTTGGGGGAGGCGCTCGCACAGCCGTTGTCGCGCCGCGTGCAGCCGCGCCTGTAGCCGCGGCGGCCGCCCGCGGCAGCGGCATGCGCTTTATCCTGCACTTGCACGGAGCAGGGTCACGCCCTGCAAAGGGCGCCCCCCCGCCCGTCTGCGTTGTGCTGCGCTGCACGCATCGGCGCCTGGCCTGGCGTTTCGTGGGTCCGCTTTCGTGGGTCCGCCTGGTCCGCCTCGCTCCCAGAAGCGCCCCCTCCGCATTCCAGCCCCCGCCTTGTGTCCCGGCCGCCCTTGTCCGACCCACCTGCTAGGCCCACCCCGGCGCCCACGCCTCCTTCCCTCCCTCCATCCAACCACCCGTCCCTCTCATCCCTACCTCCCATCCTGGGTCCCACGACTGCAAGGTCTTTGCGCTGTGCGAGTCGTTGTATGAGTACGGCGCGCTCTCCGTACTGCGGTTGTCGTACAACTTCCTCAACGACATGGCGGCGCAGGCCATCTCGCGGCTCATACAGGCGAGCGAGCGAGCGGGGCGGGGCGGGGCGGGGCGGGGCGCCGGAGGCGCGGAGGGCGCCGGAGGGGGCGTAAGGGGAGGGGGCGCCGGAGGGGGCGCCAGGGGGACGGGTGGCGCCGGAGGCGCGGCGCTGCGGATGGATTGTACGGAGATGGAGAGCGACGAGCTTTCAGTGGTTTTCTACGTGGAAGTGTGTATGGACAGTATGGTATCTTGGGAAACAACGTCTTGATGGAGCGAGCGAATTTGGGTCGAGCAGCGGGCTCCAGGCGCCCGCCCAGTCGAGACGCTCTGAAGCCAGACGCGCCGATCCGTGCCGTGCCGTGCCGTGCCGCGGCGTGCCATGCAATTACCGCGTCGTGCTGCGGCCCCGTGCTGCGGCCCTGCGCCATTGCCAAACGCGTACATGGCGGCGGCGGCCGGCCCCTTGCCCTGTGGCCCTCCAATGGACGCCGCTCAACACCGGCGCTCAGCCCCTCCCGTGTTGCCCCGCGCGCAGGTCAACGCCGGTCTGCGCATGTTGGACCTCACGGGCAACGAGGTGACGGGGCAGGGCGCGGCGGCGCTGGCCGGCGTGCTGGCGCGGCCCACGGCGGGGCTGCAGGTGCGCGGACGGGCACGGAGGGCCACCTGGGACCTTCGCTTTGATGTTTCTTGCAGATGGGGCGATGGGCTTTGATGTTTCTTGCGTGTCAGATGGGTGTCAGATGGGGCGATGGGCTCGTGGGGGGCTTTCGGTTTGGGGCGATGTTTGTGGGGTTTTTCGAGCGGGGGGGTTTCGGGTAACACAGAGGCCGGCAGGGATGTAGGAAGCATGGACCGCGGTAACGGTGCGAGGGCGGGGTGGCTGGGGGGTGGGGGGCGGGGTGGGCGGCATATGGCTTTCATCCGCGCTTACAACCGCGCTTGGGCGCCGGGCGCGGAACGCGGCGAAGGAGCTGGCAGGCCCGCAACTGGCGCTTTCGGCCTGGGCCGGAGAGTCATGGCTTTCCGTGGTCACGTACTGACGGCTTCCAGCGCTCGGCCTTGCCCCAACGCCGTTCTTTGGGAACCCCGCCGACGACACCCGCGGTGCCTTGCACAACCGGCCCCTCCCCTCCCCGCCGCCGCTGCCGCTGCCGCTGCCGTCAAAACCCTGAAACCCTTCCCTTCCCTTGCCTTCCCTTTCTCCACAGGCGCTAGTGCTGCGCAACAACCCCCTAAAGGACGCGGGCGTGCTGGAGATTGCAGAGATGCTCAGGTGTGCCTGTCTGCATGTCTACACGTACCGTATGTTATCATGTGGGCTTGTGCGTTTGGGTGTATATGTGTGTGTGGAGGGGAGGGGTGTAATCAGGATGATGCCGCAGCGATGGGACGGGGAGGCGACGTTGGCGAAACTGGCTGCGGGGAGGCGCGCCCTCTGCAGCACAACCCGGCCCGGCGAACGAAGCGAGGCGAGGCAAGGCGCTTGGACCGGCTAGGACCGGGCGAAGTGCAGCCGAGGAGGAGGACAGCCGAGGCGGCTGGTCCCGTGCGGCAGAAGATGGGGGGGGGGGGTGGGGGAGGAGCGCGGGCAAGGAGGAGCATCCTCCTTGGGCTGCGAGCAATCCCGCCGGGTCGGCCGTGCCATTGCGGTCCGACCCCGACACGACCCAATCCGGGTGGGAAGGATCTCTTTAGCGGTTGTTTGTTCGTGTTCAGATCAACGATCCTTCAGATTGAACCGAACCCGCCTCTTCCATTGGTTTCGCAAACTCCGATGCCCCAAAGCAAGCCCCGCGTCCACCTATCATCCCAGCTGCTTACGAGCTTACCCCACCCCCCCTGGCTGGTTTCCTTCCCCTGGCTCTGGCTCCGAAACTCACCACAGGAACAACACCTCTCTCACCATGCTGGACCTGGGTGACACGCACTGCGGCATCCAGGGGCTCATCGGTTTAGCGACAGCGCTGACGGACGGCAACAGCACGCTTAAGGTACGGCAGGGTGTACGGATACGAGGCGTGTGCGGTACGACAGGATGAGGGATGTGCGGTGCATGTTGGTACTTGGAAGGGAGGGAAGGGGGGTGGGGCGGGGTGGCTGGGACGACGCACGCTCGCTTACTTCTCCGATCTGCCGCCCTGGGTGCTGCACCAGCGGGTATGGCATGAGGCGAAGGCGCGGTGATTTGATCATGTGATGAGGATGATGATGATGGGGGGGGGGGCGCAAGACCGCGACACACTTTACGCTCCACGTGCTGTCCTTCCTCACGTGCTTACATGCCCACATGCACCAATCTGTCCGGTGTGTCCGGTGTGCAGATCTTGGATCTGGAAGACCCCGTGGTGCAGGTGAGGATGAGCGGCGGAGGGATAAAAAAACCCATTAGATACCGCTGGAAAAGGGATGAGGCGGAGGGGAGGATGTGGCATGTGCGGCTTATATTGGCGACGCGGGGTGCCCTAGGCCGGGTCTGGGAGCGTGGTGCTGGCCCCTGCGAGCCTACATCGGCGGTACGGAACCTGCACGTACCTCGTGTATTGCACGACCAGCCCGTCTAGAGTTACGCGCGCATGTGTGTGCCCGTGGACTCCCCCGCCTCAGTCCCCCTGCGGTACCGGAACCTGTAGAACCTCGTCGTGTGCTGCCAGTGCGTCTGACGGCACACGACGAGGTGTAGCCTGACATTGGCCTGACTCTCCCGTCCCGACAGAGTCAGGCCAATGTCAGGCTGGGCTCCCCATCCTCTCCTTTCCCCCCATCCCGCCTCCTCCTCCTGCTCCTCCTCCTCCTCCTTCTCCCGCTTTCTCACTCTCTCTCCCTCCCGCTCATCGCTCTACCTGCGATCATCAGCCCAAGTCATGCCCCTCCCCCGTCTTTTTTCTGGGATTAGGGTACCGTAGGTACGCCTGATTGACAATTATTTTGCAAAGTCGCGATGCCCTGGAAGGAATTAATTTTGTCAGTCGCGAACCCTGTCCCACGGGGTCTTTGGCATGGCGAAAACACCCTGGAAACGGTCAAATAGAGGCAATCTTGCAACTGTAGCCATCGGAATTCCTCTGCCAGTGTTGAATTCCCTCCCGGAAGGCGGTTTGGGGTGAGGGGAGGGCGGGTGGGTACGCTCGGCTGGCCCCCACAAGCCCCAGGAATTATTTTGCAAACTCGCGCACCCCCCGACAGAAATATTTAAATCTGCGCGACTTTGCAAGATTTTCCAGGTAATTATTTACGCGATCGCGACGATATCGTGAAGGTACGGTACCCAAATACCGAAACCTAACTGACAGAAACAACCAACCAACCGAAGCGCCGACCAGCGAACGAAGAGAAGACACCGCAGTAAAGGTATCCAGAAACCTAAAGACCCCTCCCGCTTCCCTCCCCCTCGGCCCCCACCCCACCCCCCCGCCCCTCCACTCAGGGCCCCCAGGACAGCACCTTCCAGCACCTGACCCGCATGCTCGCCGTCAACTCCTCCCTCACCGAGTTGTCTCTGGCCAAGCACCGCATGACCGACCCGCAGCTAGACATGCTGGTCACATACGGCTTTGCGCGCAGCAAGGCGCCCTGGACGTCGCTGTCGCTGCGGGGAAACCACCTGTCGCCGTTCGCGGGTGCGTGGGTGGGTGCGTGTGTGGGTGGGTGAATGGGTGGGTGGCTGGGGGATGGGGGGATGGGTGGATGGGTGGGTGGCTGGGTGGGGCCTGGGGTTTTTGGTTTTTAGGGTTCTAGGGTTTCGCGGGTGCGTGGGTGGGGCCTGGGATGGCTGGGGGGATGGGTGGGTGGGTGGGTGGGTGGGTGGGTGGGTGGCTGGGGGGATGGGTGGGTGGGTGGGTGGATGGGTGGATGGATGGGTGGGGCCTGGGGGTTTGGGTTTTTAGGGTTTTAGGGTTTTGCGGGTGCGTGGGTGGGGCCTGGGATGGCTGGGTGGGTGGGTGGGTGGGTGGGTATGAAGGAAGATGCCGGAGCGGAGGGACGTAGGCGACCGAGAACCCAGCAGTTGGTGGGTGGGTGGCTGGGTGGAGGAAGGACTGGGCTGAGAAAGGCCGCGGAGAGGCAAGCTGGTCTGGAGGACATTACGGAAACGGTGGGTTGAGTGTTTGAGTCTGGCTTTGCTTTCCTCGCCTCCGTCCCATCGCTGCGGTTTCTTCCTTTGCCCACCTCCGCCTGGCCTGTAGCCTGCTAGCCTCCCCCGTTTCCACCCTTTCCCCCCCCCCGGCCCCGCCCAGGGTTCGTTCTTCGTTGGCTAACGCCCTCCCCCATCCCTCCCTCCCTCCCGCCCGTCCCTCCCGCCCGTCCCTCCCACCTACCTACCCGTCACCCTCCCCGCCCAGGCCCCACCCTGGAGCGTCTGCTTTCCTTCTGCCCCCGCCTGCAGCGCCTCAACCTGTCGTCCAACGCGCTGGGCAACGACGGCGCGGTGAGTCTGTCCCGCTGTCTGGCCTACTGCGCGGAGCTGCGGGAGTTGGACGTGAGGAGCAACGCCATCGGGGACGTGGGGCTGATGGCGCTGGCGGGGGTGCTGCAGCTGGTGCACACGCTGGAGGTGGGTGGGTGGGGGACGTGTATGTGCGTGTGCGTGTGTGTGTGGGGAGGGGGCGGGGGGTAGGGTGTGGTGGTGTGGTGGTGGTGGGTTGGTGGTGGGGAGGGGTAGAACCAGGGGCCGGCCTTCTGGCGGTGTGGTGCGCGGGGAGGGGGGGGGGCAGGGCGGCATATGTCCGGTGCCGCAAAGGAAGCCTTTTGGGCTGTGGCTGCATCACTCATGCACCCCAGGGCAGCAGCAACGGCAGCAGCAGCAGCAGCAGTAGCCGTCGTGGTTGCGGACCCAGGGCTTTTGCGTCCGGCCCTCCTTACAGCAGCTGCGGCAGTCTCAGCCGCCGCTTGGTTGGCAGAGACTCGTCCCACGCACGCACAAAGGATGACTGCAGAGAGACTCCTGATGCATCCCCCAATTCCATCCTCGTGCCCCCTCCCGTGAACCTTCGGTCGGTCGTCGGTCGGTCGTTTCGTGGCCACCTCCACCGCTGCGATTTCATCTTAGATTCAACCCCTTCTCCCCCCGCACCCCCCCCCCCCTGTCACGCACTCCCCGGCCGCAGGTGTTCATGCTGTGGGGCAACAACTTCGGCCCTGGCACCTGTCGCGCCCTAGCCGATGCGCTGCAGCACCCCTCGCTGCGCCGCCTGCGCACCGACGTGCGGCCCTACACGGTGGACGGGGAGGTCATGCTGGCGCTGCAGGACGTGTAATAGATGAATGAATGTGTAGGGAATGTAGGCAGTGAAGAATGGAGGTAGACAGAGGGGCTAGGTAGGGGCTCTTGCGTGCGGGGGAGGGGGTATTCGGTAGGGCTGCATACGTACGGGGGGGCTAGATGGGCTGTTGCGTGTGGGGGCTGCTGTGTGGGGGCCTGTTGTGTGAGGTGCGGGTTGCCGAGTCGTGACGCGACGCCCATCGATACATACGTGTATGTAGGTATGCGGACACCGCTGCGCACCGCCCCGCTGCGCACACTGCTGCTTGGGCTGGGCAGCAGCTGCTGCTGCTGCTCGGCGGCGGCGGCGGCTTGCGTGGTTGGGGGGAGGGAAACGCCGCCACACACACACAGTAACCGGCGGGTCTGGAGTTCGATCCCCAGAGTCGGCACTAACTTAACCGGAAGACGTGGGATCGTACCCCACCGCTGGTCCCCCGGGTGAAAGAGATCGGGGTGTCGAAGGCTGGAGACAATGGTGTCCTCTGATGCGCGGGGCGGCTGGAGTGGGATGCCACCATGAAGACTACAACGCTGCCGCAGAGCAGTGGTGAAGGAATGAGTCTGCATAGGGCCTGGACCAGACTGCATAGCAGGTGGTGGTTGGATAACTAAGATCGGGCGGCGGCAGGCTTCCGAAGGATATAGGAGGTGGCAATGGCACCGGTGTGAGTGCCCTGGTAGATTACGCAGCTGTAGAGCATGCGTTCGGTGGACCGAGGACAGTAGGCGCCTGGGGCTAGCTTAGCTGGCACATGGACAATCAGGTGGACGCTGTCCTGTGACGATTACGGCGCAGCGGTTAGCACTTCCCGGTGCAGTGTGCAGACAAGGTGGTACGCCCCTCCTCAACAGAGGAGTGCTTCGGCGGTCTCCCGTATGTGGGCGGGTTAGCGCCCCCGGCCAGTGTCGGCCCGGCAGATATGTAACAGCTACATACACACACACACACACACACACACACACACACACACACACACACACGGCCACCTTTCACCGGACTGGACATCTATCTTTGATCGCTTGCTTACTTGCGGTTGGTTTCCGGGTTCATAATTAAGGAAAGGGGGGGGGGGGGTGGGCGCCGCCGATGCACTTGAACGGAGCGCTTCGCATGCATCCCACTGGCGCGTGCACGAACGTCGCATCGCATTATTGTTAGAGTTACCGTCAGGGGACTGCGCGTGCGTGCGAGTGCATCTACTTCTGCTATCCTACCCTCTGTATGTGGTCAAGTATCCGTCGTCGCGTGTGCACATGTGTATGTGTCTGCACGTCTTGTGTTACAACGAAGTGCCCATAGGCGGCGTAGCTCGGTGGCTGGGAGGCCTGCCCTGCCGTGCGTGTGCGTGCCCTTGTGTGGAAGGATGGGGCCCTGCGTGTGTGGCCGGCCTAGCTATTTATCTGCGCATGCACCGGTATCGATGTGCCAGCTGACAGGCCGGCAGGATGGCGGATGGGTGCATGACACAGCAGATTTGGCAATCCTCTTGGCTGGGTTCTTAGGGTTGGTGTTAGGGTTTAGGGTTTTAGGGTTTTAGAGTTCACTGCTGTAAGAAGATTCATTCAGATGCAGGCACGAGGCGCGTGGTGGTTCATTCCGCCATGTCGTGCTGATGGATGGGCGCGCCCAGAGTGCGGGCGCCTATACAGCAGCTTCGTTGTGTCGGGGCCCGATGTCCGTCGTCCGTGCCTCGACCTGCTTGCTGGCTTCTTGCTTTGTGTGTGTGCTCGCTCCACTTTCTGTTACGGTAGTTGCTGACACGTCATCAGCCGGCGTGCGGTGCACCACGCCCCGCCCCCTGCGTCAGGTGGGCCTCTGCTGTCAGCCTGGGTGCTACCTGCCAGCATACCTGCCAGCAGCATTACCCGATAAAGCAAGGGAGTGCCGCAACTCAGAGGACCCAACCTATCTACCACCCTGCTGCTGCCCGACTGTATGGTGGGCGCCTCATGCATCAGTTCCTCTGGTCGTGTCCGATGCATCAGTGCACGGCCAGCAGCAGCTGGCCCCTTGGATCTTCCCTTCCGGGGTCTGGAACCCATCGCCACTGTAACAACCACGTGCCCTGGCGGCCCGGCTCCATTCATCTCACACATCGGTTATTAGCCCTGGCGGCCGTGCCAGCCACGATCCACAGATCCACGCACACCTGGTGTCCGCCGGCGGAGTTTGTTGTATCGCCCAATGCGTTACATGAGAGCGGAGGACTACGAGGGACTCGCACCTAATTATACGGGAGGTAAGATCCCGGCGTACGACACGCACGTGCAGTCCATCCAGGTCGGTCAGACGGTCAAAGAAGCCGCCTACATACATGGGGGCGGGTTCCCACGCGGCGCGGAACGCCCCACCAGGCCCCACGCAGCTGTGTGATATTCGTTGACAACGTCATCATAATGGTGCAAATTTAAAATTTTAAATTCGGTGATAAATACAGATCCAATCTGATTATTAATGGCTTATTTGAGCCCCCGGGTGGCCGTGTGCGTGGGGGAAGAGCCAGTGGCCACTACTGGCCAGTAGCCGAGTCAACCTCCCTCATTCACGTGACTCATCGCCGTATAGCTAGGCAGCAGAATAACTACGTAGCTTATTGCGACAACACGGATGTATGGACTTGCGTTGCTGGATGGACAGCAGTGCCACGGCGGCTAAATCCAACTACCACGGGACGCCGGTGCCGCTAGCCGCCGCACCGCAGCCCTCCAGTATCTCCTGATTCACGTAGCTCTGGAAGGTCGACGCGTTGCAGCTGCCAGCGCCGGTGGCGTAGCCCGCACAAGCGGAGATTGTACCTCCCTGCGCACGGATGTATGTACCCGCCAGACAAGCGTGCAAGGCTTAGACTCCCGTACTCAGATTTATTTGCGCAGACTCATGCAGGTAGCTTCGTGCCTGCGATGAGTGATAATTTATGATTTATGTTTATGCATTTATAATTTATTAGTTTATTTATTTGATTATTACATATTTAATTATTATTGTTTGTTTATTTTTTTATTTTTTTTATAATTTATTTATTTTATTTCATTTTATTTTTGTATTTATTTGTTATTTATGTACATGCATGAACGATTACCGTACAAACCATACACGTGCCTGCGCGTAGCTGATCGCCTGCGGGACGCAATCAGCCAGGGAGACGTTGAAGTAGCAGTGTACGGTCGGCGGAGCCAACGAAACTCCTGCCATTGATTTCCAGGCGTCGGTGCACTCGAAGAACATGGCGCCGTGGCAGGCGTATTCCGCGATCCTGTGCGGCACTTCGCTCGTCCAATAGAGACATTTCGCACCAGGGTTGCAGTTTGGGCAGCTCCTGCGTGCGATTGATGGGCAACCGGCGGATGGACGCAGGGACGAACACACGCACACACGCACGCACCAGCCACGTGTACGCCTCATCACTCATACTTGACGTGAAGCTGTGCGAAAAGATGCCGGTATCCTATCTACCTCTATATCACACGCCGCTCGCTCTGCAAACCGACCAGAGGACGGATGGAGGCCGTGCTTAGGGTGTTGCTAGGCAGGGTGCCCGGTTGCCCCGGCGTCAGGGTGGAATATCGGGCTTCGTTGGGCAGGGGGGTAGGCAAAGGGGAAGGGGTAGGGGTTTGTAACCTGCGTGCGTGGGTCGTGGGCCTGCCGTCGAGGGTCGAGGCCGCCTCGCGCCTCACCGTCATCGCCATGCTTTGTGCATACACACATACACACATGCATACATACATAAGCACTCCTGCTGATGATAAGGATTAGCTCCAGAACGAACTGCCCCATCCTACAAGTTAGCACCGCTGCACCGTGCAGCACATTAGATACTCGATAACGCCTAGTCGCATACGTACTTGGGAAGAAGGACAAGGAGTGAGCGCGCGGGGGCCTTGCGGGCACTGCACGTGCCGAGGAGGTGAAGCACCAGCAGGAGCACCAGCAGCGGCGGCAGCAGCAATCGTGCGGCGGCGGCGGCGGCGGTGGCCGCAGAGACGACGACGGCTGCTCGGCGGCCAGCAGCAGCAGCAGCCGGCGGGTCGTCGCGATTCACCCGCGCTAACTTGTGCTGGGTGCACATATGTATGTATCCCTTGCCAACGATCGAAAGCACTTTGCTTGGGCGCCCACGATTGACAGCGATGAGCCGATGACGGAAACGATGCAAACGGAAGGGCGGATGAGGCGCAGTCAAGGTTAGGACCGGACTGTTGCGTTGCACTTTGGGCGTGGGAGGATATTCGGTTGACCACTCGTTTCTGTTGCCACGCGCCGCTTATGGAAAAAAGACGTGACAACAATCAAGGGCCGGAAATAAGCTAGTTTTACGTGATCGAAGTATATATGTACGAGGATGCATGGACGCGACCTCAAGTACGCCTTGGTGGCTGGGTCAGGGCGGGCTGGGTCGGTGGTCTGTCCGTCCGTCCTGCCCCGCCGATCGACGAAGCAATGTTCATTCGGCTCGTCGTGGGGACAGGGCACAGCTCTAAAGAGGTCAAATAAAGTTCGTCATTGTGCTCCTTGTAGCAATATTGTCAGGCATCTTCAAACTGCTGTCAAATTCAAATGTAACTTGCTTGCGAGCGAACTCAGCGATCGAGCGACGTCCGTCGTGGTTAATAAGGGATGGACGGATAGATACATGCCAGGGAGCTGCCCAGGGCTACCGCTCGCCTGATGTCTGCTAGGTACGTAGCGTCATACATCGTCGTTGGCATTAATAAGTCATTCCTTGACCGAAACGCGGTCAACTAACATTGACCGAAACGCGGTCGGTCAACTAACAACCGTCTCCGTTAGTTGCAGTGCGCAGCAGCGACCCTGTTGGTCCGCGGCGCGCGGCGGGCTGCACCCTTCGAAGGGTCCGTCGGTGCGCTACCTTAACTTGGAGCCGTTTATTTATTTATTTGAAGCCCACAGTAACAGAACCAATTAACAAGGCCGGCCGCCCACATGAAGCAAGCCAATCAGCAGCTGTCATGTATCACGGCTACCGGACGTACATGCGTTGCTGTTTGCCGTGCACTCGAATTACCACAGCTACGCCGAAACGAAAGAAAAGAGGTGGCGAAATTTATAATCCTTCCGTCCGTCAACGGTTACTCAGCAGCCTCCCTTGCTAGCTAGCTAGCTAGCTAGTAGTCGCGCATGCACCAATGTAGCGTAGATAGAGGAAGCTAGCTGCCATGCCCCCGCCATCCAAGCAAGTCTCATGGTAACCACGCAGCACGCACGGTGGATGCTACATGCTAGAATCAAACGCAGTGGGAGCAACAACGAGCGAGTGTCCGCTCCTGCGACTGCGGGTATGTTGCTACAAAAAAGGGTCGAGATCAGAGTCATTTCGATCCCGCGGCGGCCATCTACCAGGGAACTACGGCGCCACTGGCTGCCTTGTCGCAAGCACCGTCGATAACCGCATCGGCAAAGCTCTGAAAGCTCGACGCGTCGCAGTCGCCTTCTCCTGCGGTGTAGCCTCGACAGGCAACGCTTTCACCACCCTGCGCGCACGCATACATGCACCGCCCGTGTGCAAAGCGAGGATTAACCGCATGCATCCACGGCATTTGTTGAAACGCACGCACACGCACACGCATGCATGGATTGCAAATAAAGACAATAGTCGGTTTATATACGTAACTGGCAATAATGATCGAACGTGCAGGGCGATCGACACGGTCAGCAACTGCATGGACATACACATACAGGGGTGTGCGCCGGCGGCAGAGGTATGTGTCCGTCGCCACCCCATGCCATGGAACGAAGCAAAGGTGGTATGGATGGCCGCCCAGCCATGCACCACGCACAAGAGGTCACAGTCAGGCCGGCGGTGCGCCCCGCCAGCCATGCATGCAGCAGGAAATAATAGCCGTGCGGCAGAATTGTTGGTAGGTAGCGGTGATCGACACATACATACATGACACGCACGCACCCACTCATCGAACGAACGGGAATGGCTCTATATATCTATCTATCCATCTATCCATCTATCTACGTACCTGCGCATAGCTGCGCGCTTGCGTAATGCAATCGTCCTTTGTGACGTTGTAATAGCACCGCATGGGCGGACCCGCTAGATAAACGCCCTCATCATTTCTCCAGGCGCTGGTGCACTGAAGATCGGTCGTGCCGCTGCATGCGAATCCCGCAACGTCGCGCGCCACGTCACTGGTCCAGGGGAGGCAGTCCACACCAGGCAGGCACAACGGGCAATCCCTGCGACCGAACGAACGGAACAAACGATCATACCGTTAATGAACGAATACCGACACAGCGGCGCAGACACGCGCGCGCAGCAGCTGCTGGGATAAAGGAACTGCGGATGATCTCGCTCGCTGCATGCAGCAGCGAGCCAGCCAGCCAGCTAGGCTGCGCCGCCGGGGCGCGCGATGACAGCACATGAGCTGCCGCTAACGAAGCCACATACGGAACTCCACGCCGCCTAATGAGTGAACCTGGCTTGATTGCAAACCCCAGCGTGTACGTAATTTGCGTCGTCAGTCTATCTCACCCGCCGCTGGTGTGGAGAGTGCGCGCGCGAGCCTGCGGAGGGAAGGACGCGGCGGCCAGAAGGAGTAGGAACAGCAGCAGCAGGCGGGGCAGCAGGCGGGGCAGCCGCAGCAGCAGCTGTCCCCTCATCCTCGTCGTCGCGGCCGCTGCCGTGTCGCGGCTGCTGCCGAGGGGACCGCGATGAAAGTGTGAGCTCGGCCGATGGCGGGGCTGCGGGTTATTCGTGGCCGGGCGGGGCCACATGTTCTCAACTATCATCTGCCAAGGGAATTCCCTAAAGCTAGCAGAGACGATAATTGCAGCACGGCGACGACGGCGTATAAAGGACTGACGAACGAACCGTAGATGGCGACTGTCCTTGTTCTTGCTTGGGGTTCAAACGAAGCAAGCTTTCGTTGGTTCTATCGATCGCTTTATTTGATTGCCACGGTGTTTGGCGAGAAGCCAAGCATAACAAGTTATAAGCTATTATTGGAGTACAAGGATGACTGCACGGTTCGCTTGTACCTGTGATATGTCCGTCTATCTGTTCAATCGGTTACGGGACGGCGGACTACATCAAGAAGCATCCGAGGGACGGACTTGCCGGAACCTCAGAAACGAATGGTTCGAATGAACCATGGGTCGAATCGATGAATTCCATGTCGGCGGGCGGGATCTATCCACTGCCATGCAGGTTACGCAGGACCATTTTTTGAAGTATTTAAATGCCACGTTCCATCCCATCCCGCCCTGCCCGCCCCGCCCTTCCATTCCATTCCCTGCCCCGCCACGCTCCGCCCCACCCTGTCCCACCCCGGCCTGCCCCTTCCCCACCCTGCCCCGTCCCGCCCCGACCCACCCTGCAACACCCCGACCCGCTGCGGTATCATTTTTTTTTGCCCATACCCGTACCGCTCCCCCATGCCCTGCTCCGCCCTGCCCCGCCCCACCCCGCCCCGCTCCACCCAGCCCCACCCCGCAGTGCCCCTCCCAGCCTTGGTCACCCCCTGGCCCGCCCCATTCCGCCCTGCCCCGGCCCGCCCCACAGTGCGCCCTCCCCTACCCGCCCCGCCCGTCTCGTCCCCGCTCCGCCCCGCCCTGCCCCACTCCGGCTTACAGCCCACCGGCCGCGGCACTGCTGCTGGTGCATTGATTGGTTGCAGCCGCCGCCAGCAGTTGTGCCGCCACCCCCGCGGCCCCCCGCCTAGCGTACGACGCTTCGGCACCGCCACCGTCAGCAGCGGCACCGCCACCGTCAGCAGCGGTGCTGCCGCCGGCAGCAGTGGTGCTGCTGCCAACACCATGCTGCTAATCCCCCCGCCGGGCCCCCTAAACTTCGGCATCGCCAACTTCGATCCACAGCGTGTTGCATCCGTTTTTGGCCTGCACAGGAGCAATGCAACCCCGCCCCGCCCTGCCCCCCACCGGGCCCCCAGCAGACGTGCAACAGCTGGTGGGCTGTAGGTCCCGCCTGGATTGTCACAACACACAGGCCGCGCCGCCGGGGTGGTGTGCAGCCCTACTGCTTTCTGCTTTTACCAGTCCACAGCACCAAGCGCTTTCTGTTTGGACGCATCACAAACCATCCAGTCGTGGATTGCACACATGCATTTGAGCCCGTTCCTGGCATGTGCTGGAATGACAAAAGGGGTGGACTGTACAACTGACTTGATTGTCACGACCTACCGGGGCGGCCGGGGTGGTGTGCAACTCGGCTGTTGATTACTTTTACCAGTCCACAGCACCATGCGCTTCTTATTGGGATGCATCATAAACCAGGCACGGGTTGCACACCATCCCGGCGGCCGGTGTGCTGTGACAATCCAGGCGGGGCTTACAGCCCACCGGCCGCGGCACTGCTGCTGGTGCATTGGTTGCAGCCGCCGCCAGCAGTTGTGCCGCCACCCCCGCCGGTAATCCTCAGGTAATATCCCAGGTAACTGCATTGCGTTCCCTCACTCCGGGCCATTCTAATCACCCCCCCCGGTGCCGCCACCCCCGTTAGTTGTGCCGCCACCCCCGCCGGGGCAGTGGTGCTGCCATCGCCAGCAGTGGCCCCTGCAGTGCCCCGGCGCCCCCCACCCCGGCCCCCGACGGCGCCCCTGGACCCCCCGCCCGGCCCCCCTAACTTTGGCATCACCAACTTCGATCCACAACATGTTGCGTCCGTTTTTGGCCCATACAGCCCCCATACAGTGGACAATACTAGACAGACATACGCACAGGACCATGTCCAGAGTTATATGGCAGTAAAAAACACCGTATGCGACGAGTACCCTTAAGGGCTGCGTGCTATATATCACGCACGGGCTGTTAAGGCTTGCGAACACGCACAAAGTGCTCTCGTCCCGAGAAGCGACGGCCATACTCACTTGAAAGAGCCTTACTCACTTGCGAGCTGCTGACACCAGCCAAGTCCTCTCCCGGCCGCTAGCACCACGATGTTACAGCCAGCCACGACACGCCATGTCCAGGGAGACCACGCCAGGTAGCTAGCTCCGAGCTGCTCGCCACCCAGGCCGCCTGAGCATGTGTACCAGCCTAAACGTACGTGCAGCCTGCTGTGAGTTGTGATAAACAACGGGATACAATTTAGCGTCAAGCCGTCAACCTTAGCATTGTCAATGCTCTCAATCTAAATATGCAACTCGTTTCTCGTTGCGGTTAATGCTCGTTGAGCAAGCATTTGTATTTCTATAGGCCAGCACCCCACTTGAAACTTCATTGCATTACAACAATCAAGCGCCATGTGAATGAATGAATGAAGTGGTGTTATGGTTACGAACTGCATATAATTATGGTGCAACTTCACTGACGCTATGTGGGCAGAGCTTATAGAACTGGTGCACTTGCAGAAGCTGAAGTTGGTTGGTTCCAGCTGTATTATTGTACTACTGCATGGTTGTATCAGTTTTTGGCTAGTGAAGTTCAAGGCGACCGCTCTAAGCCTCTCAAATGACTGGTAGCACATATAATAAATGGAAGGACATATTATGACCGGCCGGCTGTTCAGGTATGACTGGTACATAATGACCGATAACCCAGGCATGACTGGCTGCTTATGACTGGCCGGACTTGACTGGGCAGTCATAATGTACAAAATGTACGTTATGACTGCAAGCCGGCTGTTATGACTGGGATGTCACATATGACTGGACGTATGACTGGTCATACTGGGCCAACAGGCCATATGACTGGGATTATGACCGTGTGGTCACTATATAAATGGATTTATGACTGAGCCTTTCCCCGAGTGTATTAGGATCACCGCTGGAGCGCTGGTGCAACCTGGGTTTGTTTAAAGTGAATTGTTGTGGCTCGCTCCTGCTCGCTCCCGTGCGCGGAGCCAGCCTCGCACAATTTGCTCTTTGCAGCAGGCGAGCGAGTATGTCAGTTAGGTCAGTTCTAGCAAGTAAGGCCACTTTACACATGTATGCTCTATGCTGCGGGGGCTGATCGCTAGCCACGATACCTCGTGGCTCGGGTGTCTGATTGAGGCATTCCGTCCCACGGCGGGGGGAATGGGCGGGTCGCTCGCTCGTCTGGACGATGACTCGCTCGTGCTGTTGGTCTGCTGGGTGCGCTTTATTTCCTACCTTGTGCCAGGCTAGAGATGCAGATCAGATCAGGGCGACCAGCAGAATCTATCTGGCTCTCTATTCGTTTACCATCCCCGGTAGGGGCTGAACCCAGCAGCCATCTAGACCACTGCAGTTACAACAACGCATAAAATTTCTTACATGTACGGCGCATCTGCGTGCTGCTGAACGCCCCTGCCCATCCCCCGCCCGCCGCACACTCTGGCCCGCCGCCGGCCAACCAGTCAACGACCTACAGAATGACGGAATCAACCAACCAGCCAACAGAACACAACAACCATCCAACGACCTACCAAAGAATGAACAACCATCCATCCATCCAGCCAGCCAACCATCAGGCGAGGTTGTATGGTTGGGAGTGTATCGCGTACCCAGCAGTGCCGGCATTGATTACCAAAGGACCGCGGCCGGTAGGCGGCGCGTGGCACGAGTATGCGTTGATCATCAGCACCGTTCCATGTATCTATCTATCTGTCATTACCAGGGAACAGGAGTGCCACTGGCCGCTTTGTCGCAAGCACTGTCGATCTCCGCATCGGCGAAGCCCTGAAAAGTCGACGCGTCGCAGTCGCCTTCTCCTGTGGTGTAGCCCCGACAGGCGGTGATGGCTTGACCGCCCTGCGCGCACGATTGAGTACATACGTATACGCACACGAAGGAATAATAATTTGCACGGCGTTTCTTCGTTTATGCACGCACACAAAAATGTGATTGGTAACGTCTTTCATTGTCCGGGCACGCAGGCACGCAAACCTGCACGCACATACGCACGCATGGCGATACGCTGCTGGATGGCGCTTCACTCATGCATCCTCTATTTGCGGCTGTAATAATCGGATGCGCGTTGTACAAAACTTGTCCATCTACTCTATATAACGGCTGAACACCATGCATTTGTGTTATTACAAACCTGCGCGTTGCCGCGTGCTTGAATTACGCAATCGTCCTTAGTGAGGTTGTAGTAACAATGGGTGATCATGGGCGCCAGAAAGACAGGCGGCGCCGCCGCCGCCGTTTTCCAGGCGGTGCTGCACTGTACGTTGGCAGTGCTGCTGCATGCGAATTCCGCGACGTCGCGCGCCACGTCACTGCTCCATCGGATGCAGTCCAAACCAGACAGGCACATCGGGCAATCCCTGCGAAGCAAACGGACCAATGAGCGGCGGAACGAACGGTGTGCGTGTGGTACGTGCGTGCGTGTGCGCAGGCGGCGACGACAAACATACACCGTCAGTTACGAGCTGCGGACACCGACCTAGATAGCTACCGTACGTACACAACAGCAAACCATCCAACAGCAAATCAACACGCACGCAACCCACCGATGCAACCGCCCCTCTCACCGCGCCTAGCTAGAACCCTAACCGGCTTAAGGTATGGGAGTAGTGAACTGGGCGGGAAAGGTTTTGCGGTTAGGGAGTGCTTTGACGGAAACCATACCCATGCACGCAGCTTTGCTGCTTGTTGTCGTGAAACGAGCCCGCTGAAGGAATTACTGCATTGGCGCACACCGCATCAACCAGTATGACAAGGCAGATTATACAAAACGACCTGCCGTGGTTGTAATAAGCTTGCTGGGCAAACCCGCGGCCCACGCGCGCGCCGTAAGTTTCGGTTCGCATCGATCCGACACGCAGCCGCAATGTGATGACGGCGTCGCCCAATAGATACCGGTACGGGCGGAAGCCTTCATCATACATGTCATCAACTATGGACGCATTCCATCAAGCACCCAACCATTGATGTGCGTGTATGCACGTATTTATTTATGACGTGAAGACGCGAGCAGCAGGCTCCCTTGCCTGACTTAGACACATACGCCGCCGCTAGCTGTTGCCCCCATGCGCCTGCTGGCATCTAGCGTAGTTTCACTTTAATTAAGCGGCCCCTGCACATTACGTATTCGCGTGAATGCAATCAAGAAAGACACGCGCGTCGTCAGTCTCACCCGCTGGTGTGGAGAGTGCGCGCGTGGGCCTGGAGGAAGGGCGCGGCGGCCAGCAGGGACGTCAGCAACAGGAGGGGCAGCAGCAGCATAACTCGCGGCGGCGCGACGGCGGCTGCTCCGGGGACGGCGACGACCGCGCGCACTGGGATGGCTCGGCCGGCGCGGTTGCGGCTCGTAATCGGCGGCCGGGGCGACATGCCTAGATAAAATAAACGCTTTCAGAAGTTTAACGCGTCGTCTGCGGGCCGCAGCAGCAGGGACGATAAATCAACGGCGGGTAGCGACCGGACTGCAGCAAGGAGAAGTAAGCTACTCCCTTTTTCTTAAGAATATGGAGCTAGCGTATGTTTAGCTATGTATTATATCATCGCCGAGGGAACGAAAAACAGGTGGAGCAGAGGCAGGGTGGCTGGCCCGTGCGTTAGGTTCCGGCAAGGTTGCCGACAAGAACCTTGGAATAAGCAGCAACGCGCGATATAATCAGGGCGCGTAATGAGCATGCATGAAGCGCGCAAGGCTTGTGGAAGGATGAGAGGAACGCTATGACAAGAGTACATACGACAGAATGGTTCATTTCCTGCTGACGATGACGGCCTGCTGCCGGAACCCTCGAAACTTTGGGCGGTTCATTCCCCTCGATCTTAACGGCGGCGGGATCTACGTATCGCCAGCAGCCCGCCAGCAGCAGTTGCAGCACTCTGTGCGCACAACACGGACATAACTAACAAACCGGAACTGCCATGACGCCAAGAGAGGGCGGCACACAAACGCTGATGACACGGTTCCAACGAACGAACGCAGCGATAAATGCAAAGAACGTTCGGTCGTTCCAGCTGCCGATGGCTCGTCAACAGCAGCAGCCCTGCGTGCTCGTGGCTCCGGTTGGCTTGGCAACCACGGGGCGTGCGTGTGGATGCTTGAAGGTGTAGATGTACTTCCTTATTACATGAATGGATGGGCTCTGCTGGTCCGTTGATAGGAGGCAGGAATGCAGAGCAAAAGCCTTTAGCACCTAAATCCCATCCAACAACGAACTACCCGGGCCGCATACACCCCATACACACAGCGTGCGGCGCGGGTAGCTAGCGGCATGTAGGTACCATACGCCGCCGCCCTCCTGCCACGAATACTATCGGGCCCGCTGGCTCTATCTACGTATGCTACCCTTCGTTACGTAGGTCTGAGCCCCCACTGTAACGACAACAGCAACTTACAACTACGTAGCATCACCCGGGGTCCCGGCAATCTATCATGATCGATAACGTCAGGGGCAAGAAGCGCGTCCGTCATCACAGTCTGCTATTAGGGTTTAGTCTATATTAGGACCGAGTGAGGCAGACAGCAGCAGCCGCACAGATGGCTGGCATGATTGCGATCGTGTCGCACATGCAGCAGGTCGTTGGCCATTTGATCAGTCGCAGTGCGTGGCCTCGCTAGCTTTATTTGCTTGGGAGATTGAAGCATCATCATCATCACCGCCATGTATGTCGCCGACGCCGTATGAAATTACACTGTAGCTGCTGCAGCTAGCCACGCAGATTTATTTGTCACCCTGTGCACGAGCGCATGGACCAAAAAACATAAGAATGTTCAAGTTGATGAATTAGTTAGTAGTTAGTTGTACTAACTACCCGATGCAGAACCCAGGTCGGTGCAATGACTGCATGCTGCGTGTGCGCAGTGCGCGCACTAATAATAATGCTTTACGGGCTGATGATAGATGGCCCGGATGAAGTTGGGATGCTTGCTGGTTGGGTAGCAGCAGCAGACTAGGCTGGGTTCGTTGCAATGCATGATTGTTTGGAATGTATTTCGTCAGTGCTGCCAATCCTGCCAATCGCAAGTAAGGCCACGCACCGCTGATCAGAAACAGGGTATTGATTGCCCCTTAGGCAATCAAGTGGCCACGCACAGCGAACACGGCGTTCATGCGTTGTTTTTCATAAAACAATATCACACGTTTACGTACATGCGCACCTCATCACACCTCAGGGCAGCGACACGACGAGGCCGCTAGCCACCATGTCGCACAGTTCGTTCATCTTGGTCTCGAAATAGCCCTGGAAGGTCCACGCATCGCAGCTACTGGTGCCGGAGTTGTAGGCGGAGCAGCCGGATCCGCCGCTCTGCGAATACGAGCAACGGCGTACATGCAAAAGCGGGACCATACATGCCTTTATCTATGTAGCTAGCTACGCTGCTGCCTGGTCCCCTTTGGAACAGCGGGAAACTTGAGCAGTGGCAAGGGTGCTATCCTACATCATAGATCACGCTCAAGGAAATGCTCCAAATAATAATAATAATAATAATACGCCCGACAGAGCCGAGGCGTGGGTTATGGGAGCAGGAGGGGTGGGGTGTCGGGTTGCCCCGATCCCAGGCCTCTCCCGCTACCGCGGTGAGATTGGGAGCCCGCCGTTGCGGCGGGTTAGGGCGGGTCGGCGCTGGTTGTGCTCTGTTGGCGGGGGTCCCGCTCCAGTTGCCTCCTGGCAGCGACAATTGCGTTCAACGCTCGGACAGCGTGGTCGTGGAGGTCGTTGCAGCATTTTTTGGCCGCTTCGTTGCTCGTTCCCAGTGAGGTCAGCAGTTGTCGCAGGTCTTTGCGGATGGTGCCGGCGAAGCCCAGGCTAATTGCTTCCTGTTTCGTGTAACATACTTTCCATCCGTGCGCCGTCAGCATCTGAGCTAGTTCCGTGTGTTGATGGGCCTTGTCGTTTTGTTTCTGTGTGTGATTTGTGTCGGCTGTGTAGCCTACTTCGATTATGTGTACAGTGTGCTCGCTGGGGTCATCTGGTCCCATGTATTTCGGTGAGCATGTGTCGCTGAGGGGTATGCTGGGGATAAGCAGCAGGTCAGGGCGCTTTTTGGACCGATCGTCGTCGGGGATGTTGGGTAGCAGCCACTTGGGCAGGCGTGTGCCGGCCACGTAGTCCGGCTTGTCCTCCATGCTGCATGCGTCCATGACGATAAAGCAGCCTCCATGGGCCCCTCTGGACAGTGTTCTAGTGATGGTTTGTACCGCTTGGTTGTGTCGCAGGGTATAGAGAGCGTGCATTCGCGCGTGTTGGCAGCCTCCCAGGATGTGTGCTCCTGAGTCAGGGATGCGTGTCTTTGTTTGGGGATCTTTGCACACAGGGCAGTAGCCTGTGGACGTTGGGCCGCCCGGTACAAGGGGCATTCGAAAGAGCTTTGCGAGTTTGGCATTCCAGAGCTGTCCGTACAGGTAGTCGAGGCACCGTTTGTAATGCCGGTGCCGGCCCGTGCCCCGCTGCAGGGTTCTGGTGCTGGCATTGATCTCTAGGTCCGTTAAGGCATCCTCTACGTATTTGACGTATGCGGTCTCGTTGGTGTACCCATTGTGTGTCGTCTGGCTGACCAGAGTGTCGATGCCGCGGTTAAGGTCGTTGGCGTAGCGACCGGCGTTTACGTCGGTCCCCTCGGACTTCCGTAGCCACCAGTGTTTACTTCTTGGATTATTGTCTGCTTTCTCTATTACGGCTTCTGCCGGCAGCATTCCCTGCGCCGCAAGGATAGCAGCCTGTACGGCGGCTTTGTCCGCTTCTTCATTATATCGAACTCCTGTGTGTGCTTTGACTTTCAATAGCGACGTTTTAAGCTTGGCGACGGCCCGGGCTTTAAGTGCGGCAACGATGTCCTCGAGCAGTGCTCTATGTTTACTCAGCCGCAATTTTTGCGGGTTGTTTATCATCTTCTGGATCAAATGGAGCGATGCTTTGGAGTCCGTCCAAATGCTGAGGTGGGCTTGGTTGTGAGGTAGGCCGCGTCGCATGGTGAGTGCCTGATGTATCGCGCTTAGTTCACAGCGCGTAATTGTTTGACATCCGTAGGCTCCTGGGTTGACATCTATGAGGAGCGTATGTCCAGTCAGTGCGTCGACTGCTGCGGCGCCGAGTCCTAACATCTTGGTGTTCCCGACCTCGACTTCCCTAACCGACCCATCAGTATAGATGGAGGCGTGGGCGTTGTACCGAAGCGGGTTTACTGCATGGAACGCCAGGTGCGCGGAGCGTCGTTCAGCGGGTGTGGGGTTGCTGCACTTACGAGAGGACACCGCCTGGTCAGGCGCTCCGGCAGTCATTTTGCGGACGCGTTTCCGTACCCACTGGGGGGCTATCCACGGCTGGGCTTGACCTGTAGGCGCTGGCAGGGTGGTGCGCATACCTAGCGCCTGCCGGAGGCTGCTCACGTGTGATTTGCCCGCGTCGTTACTGACCAGTAGCAGGGTCAGGCCAACCGGGTAAGGCTTGGTGTCCACGTTGAGCGTGGCGCTTTGCAGTATCCCCTTGGCGGCGAGCGAGTCGATGCTACCCACTTGCGTGACCAGGGGGTGCGATAGGTACCGGGTATACGGCGCTGTACGGGACGTGGGGACTACGATAAGGGTGGCGGTCTGCGTAGCCTCGGTCTTTTTGGCTTCCGCCCAGCCCAACGCCCACCGCAAGGCATGGTGGCCCTCCTCGGGTGTGGGTTCCGGGTGTGCGATGGACAAGCCGGTAAACGGTTGGGAGTATGCGTCATGGTTGGCCCCAAAGAGCATGTCTTCTGGGAAGCGTGAGAAGTACGTTTCAGTGCAGTTAGCCACATTTAAAGGGGACGCAAAGCGTTCTGTGCTTGAACCCATGGCATTCATGAGACGTGTTGTAAACTGTTCTCCGAGTCCTTGCTCGTGTGCCGCCTTAACGGGGTGTGTTTTGGTGCCCCCTCCATCACGGTAGCGCAGGAGGAGGCGTGCCACGTCTTCCTCGAAGCCACCCGCCGCTGCAAGCTTGGCGTGCGCCTCCGGCCTCTTACATTTGGCGTCGGAGTGCCTTAGCCACAGGCTGCGCAGCAAGCTGTCCAGGAGCGTGCCGATGCATCGTCCCTGGGGGTCGTAAACAAGCGCGACTCCCTGCTCTAGGAGGCCTGCAGGAGTATCTCCGCTGCCGTCCCAAGGTGCGCGGTTAGAGGGGTCGGGGTCGCTGTGTTTGCCAATCTGGATGGTGTACCGCCCTGTCGGGCGGATGTCCCTATCCGGGTTGCCGGGATGTACATCGATTTCTACGTGTTGGCGTAGGAGCCGTTGTCCTCTGGCCTGGTTGAGGCATTCAGAGGCCCATTGGCCTTGCTGCTGCCTCGGATTAAGGTGCTGGTCTCGGGCTGGCGCAGTGCGCCCGGGGGCCGTCTCGGCTGCCGCCTCTAGGCGGTGTCGGAATGCATTGAGCAGCTCGTTCCAGTTGTCTTGGGTGGCCAGGCGCGTGCCTTCGTCCTCGGTTCGCGCCCAGTCTACTTCGATCCTTTCGGTGGGGGTTGCCGGATCTGCTGCGGCCTCGTACGGACGTGTTGCCGTGGGTAGGTATCCGTGCGCTGCGTACAGCTCGAGCGCCCCTTTGGTGATAACTGTGCTTTCCCACTCAACTTGGTAGAAGGTGCTGTGTGTGGGGTGCCGGGGTGTATCTCTGCGTTGCCGCTTTGCGGCTCGGGGGCCTGCTTCCACCCGCTTGCGGATCTGCGCGTGGATAAGGGCTACCCTCTCTTGCTCGCCGAATAGATATTGGTTGATGTTGTGGCCGTATTTAAGGGCAACCCCTGTGGGCCATTCTCGCTCTCCCCGCAGCATTTCTTCAAGCTGCGATGCGGTCCCCACTTCGGCTGCTAGTCCTGGGAGGTCGCGGTGACGCAGCAGGGCTTCACAGTGCGTGACGGTGAGTGGGCTTTCTCTGGGGTCCCATCCGGAGGTAGTTGTGTCCGTGATGTGGCGGGTGGGTTTTGGGCGCTGCCTCCTGATGTATGCCGTCATGGTTTCTTCGGTAGCGTTGCGTCGGGGCATGTGGCGCCGAGCTTCCCTTTGTTGCGCTGGGCGCCTCACCTGGCCCTCCTGGGATTCGACTTCCCGTCTCGGGGCCGCCGGATCTGGGCTGAGGTTGTGCGCGGCGGGCGAAGGGTCTGGCGGTGGGGCCCCGGTCGTGTCCCGGGGGCGTGACACCACATATCGCATGATATTTCCATGAGGAAGCGGCGTGGGTCCGTGTGTGTCATGACCTCATAATGGGTTCATTGGGGATGGCCCGCAGCTCCGGGGGCAGCGCAGTCACCCCTCGGTGCCTCGCCGCGCGGGCGCGTACACTGAGAACGGGGTTCAGTGCTAGGCTGAGTTGGTTCAGGGCGATGAGGTGTCGGGGCCCGACACTCCGTCCACCGATGCGTCGGAGCTGGTCCGTGGTAATGAAGTGTGCTCCTGTGTTCTTATCTTTCAGGACTCGGAGATCCAGGCCCAGCTCAAGCAGAGGCTGTACGCATCTGGAGAGGAGCGCGAGGGTTTTGGGCTCCGTCCCCGAGTTGCACGCCGCTAGAAGGTGAATGAGAGTGCTTGCTTTCCGTTCGTACCCTTTGCCACAGTCCGTGAGCTCAATGCCCGCCTCCTGCGTGATGGTCAGCTGCTTTAGCGTCGTGTAGAAGCGGCTTTCCTTCTTGAGGGCGTGCACCGGCATGTCGCCCATGTATCGGCTTTGCAGGCTAAGGAGAGCCCTAGTGACTACCCCAAGCCGGCCTTCGTCATTCAGGGAGAGGACGAGAGCTTTGGCCGCCTTGGCGACATAGAGGCTGCGTATGGTGCCGACCCCCAGGCCGAGTTGCTTTACTGGGCCGAGGATTGCGCGGGTGGGAAACCCCATTTTAAGGCCATAGCTGCGCTTAGCTATGCCAGCAATTTGGGAGTCGAAGCTGGCGATGTCTTGGGGGGTGTACGCCATAGTGGCCAGGCTGTACGCGACGAATGGGTGGATCAGGGTTTTGATCATGTTGATGCGCTGGTCGGGAGACGCCATGGACTCCTGGATGCCCTGTCCTCGCCGCGTGATCTCAGCGCGGATATAGGCTACTTGAGGTGCCCAGTCGAGGGTAGGGGTTACATGGACTCCCAGGTATTTGTACGAGGCGGTCGGGGGCGCGTAGGGTATCGGTGATCCGTCTATACGGATTTGGTCTTTTAGCAGTCGCTCAAGGGCAGTCTGATATTTGCGGGTGCCGGGTCCCCGGCTCAGGTCCTGGTCCGACCGTGCGCGGCCGTGCAGGATGCCTTGCAGCTGACATTTGCCAACGTTGACCTTCAGGGCTCCCCATTGCGCGTACTGCTCGATTTTCGCACATTGGAGACGCATGTCTGAAACGCTGTTTGTGAGTGTAACCAAGTCGTCTGCGAACGCTCCCGAGCTGAAATGGTGCCGCTCATTTTCCTCGGCCTTGAGGCATCCGTACTGGTATCCCCGTCCTCCGCTGTGCAGCCACCTGAGTAGGGGTTCCATATAGATGATGAACAGCACCGGGGACAGCGTGTCACCCTGAATTGTACCGCGTTCGATGGCTATGTCCGCTGTGCAGCCGTGCTCTGTCCGGATGCGCGTGGTGGCCCGTGAATATAAGTTGGCTACCACCTCGATCAGGTCGTCCGGGTAGCCCAGGTCGTACATGATCATGAGCAGCTTGTCGTGATCGATCGTGTTGAACGCAGACGTGAAGTC
Source organism: Pleodorina starrii (assembly GCA_030267565.1). NCBI lineage: Eukaryota > Viridiplantae > Chlorophyta > Chlorophyceae > Chlamydomonadales > Volvocaceae > Pleodorina > Pleodorina starrii. The sequence continues at coordinate 3,031,919 of BRXU01000005.1, read as the reverse complement.
GATGTATAGAAGGAAGAGGTCACGGCTGGTGAGGCCCGCGTCCTCGATTGCGTGTAGCACGTTTTGGAGTTGGCGCTCGGTGTTGCGTTGCCTCAGGTAGCCCTCCTGAGCTTCCGTAAAGATGTGCGCTTGCTCACTGTAGAGTACGATATTCAGCGTAATGTGGCTGGTGTACAGCTTGTAAATTGTGTTCGCCAGGGCGATGGGCCTTTTGTTCTTAATGAGGAGCGGGTCGCCCTTCTTGGGGATAAGGACCGTGTCGGATTTCGTCCAGTGTGTGGGGATTTCGGCCTTCACCCACATGACCGTAATGAGCTGGTGGATGGCGGTCTGGAGGTCGGCGGGTAGTGTTTGTAGAAGTTCGTTGGGTATCCCGTCGGGGCCTGGGGCCTTGTTTCTCGCGAGGTGGTCGATAGACGTGCGGAAGTTGTGTGGATCTAGTACACCCGGGAGGAGCGATGGGGGGGCGTCTCCCCACTTGGCCAGCCCTTCCCTAAGCGGGTCTTGCGCGCCCGGTCTGGTCCAGGGATAGTTCCGGGGGGCTTCGTTTGGGAGGTACTTTCCCGTTCGTGGGCCAGAGACGGGTCTCGCAAGAAGGGCGAAGTGCGTGTGAAGCGCATCGAGTATGTTTTTGGAATCAGTACACAGTCGTCCATCGGTTGGGTGTCGGATGGCCGCGATTCCGCGGGGCTGGTCATCAGGTTCAAGGACCTGTCTGTGCGCCTGCCGGGGCTTTTTGGTTAGTAGCCGCTGGAAGCTTTTCTTTGCCTTGCGTGCGTTAGTTGCGCGAATCTCTCGAGCAAGCTTGGCTATTTCCCCTCCGGTCTCTTTAATGGCCGCACGCAGGGTGCGGGCTGCGTCTGGTTCTTCGCGCTCAGTGGCGGCATGCTGAGTGGCGGCGCTGCGCTCGGGTGTTGCCCGTTCCGTTGTGCCGCTGGTGCCTGGGGGCGCCGTGGCCGGATGGGGGGGCGTCGTGCCATTGGCTTGACCCTCCGTTAGTGTAGGTGCCCCTTGCTCCTGGGGGTCCGTGCGCAGGGCTTTTGCGAGATTATCTTTCATGGTTTTGTGGTCGTTGTGCAGCCTGGCGAGGCGCCTGCCGATGCCACGTCGCGCATGCAGCTTCCCCGTGCAGGGGGGTTTCTGTTGACAGTGAGATTCCAGTATCCCAAGGCAGCGGTCGAGCAGGTCGCCTAGTTCATGGCTGAGAGTAGTGACGTCCGTCGCCCGGACGGTATCGTGGTTGCGCAGGTTAGCCAGGAGTGCTCGTGCCTCTTCCTTACCGGCGGCACGTTCCAGCTGTTCGGCGACGTGTCCGATGGCTTCGTACGCCGGGTTTAAAGCGCTTAGCAGGTGGGCGATTTCAGAAGTGAGCGTCGCTTCCATCTCCATGTGCGCCCGGATTTTACTCTCTTTAAGTATTGGGAGTTGTATGCGGCTCCACGAGCTGGCTGCGTGGTCAGCCGCGGCCTGAGCCGCGGGCGCTGGAAGGAGACGAATACCCGCCAGCGGGATGAACGTGCAGAGGGGTTTATGGTCGAAGTTTCCTCCGCATTCGTACACTTGTTCGTACACTGTGCCCTCCTTGTCTGCTGCCGCTCCGGTGTGGGCGGCTAGCAGGACGTCGTCTATCCGGCTGTGGTGAGTGTCGTGGTCAAGCTGTGTCTGCGTGTAGGTGTAGGCACGCCGCGGAGTAACGACGGGGTTTAGGTTCGCACTGCTCGAGAAGCTACGATGCGCCCTGTCAGCCGGGTAGCATGTGCCCGTGGACCGGTCGCTAGGATGGAGCGTTGCGTTCCAGTCGCCCGCCATGATGAGGTGCTCCCCCTTGGCGCTGGCCTGTGTGGCGGCGGTTTGTCCGTACTCGTATATCGCTTGCCTGATCAAGGGATCCGCCGGGCAGTAGACCCCCAGCACGTGTAGGGGGATGCTGCCTGGGGTTTTGATGCGAACGTGTCCGATGTAGCCCTCAAGGCCCGGAGAGACGGGCTCGGCACTCGTGCTGCCTTGGCCGCTAAAGCGTTCCGCTACCCCAACAATGACACCCGCTTCACGCGTCTTGTTGTGCTCCGGGTGGGGACGGTTGCTCATGTATGTCTGGTATGGCCGGAGGGCCTGTTTAACGCTGACAATGCCTCGTCGGTTGTGCGCACTAAGTTTGGTCTCGGTCAGGACTATGACGTCTGGCTTATGTTCGTCTAGCATGTGTGCTACTCCCTCGCGGTGGCCCTGAAGGCCCCGTGTGTTCATCGTGAAGACTTTGAGGTGCCCGGACTGCGGGGCGCCCGGTGTTGGGGGGCTTGGGTCTGCTGCGGCCGGCGGCGGCTGCTTATCGGGTGAAGTGTGCGCTATTGCCCTCGGTGTCTTGGGCTGCATGTATCGCGCGATGCCTTGTTGCCGCTTTTTGGGCTGATGGGCGGGTTGGGGCCTGCCGGCGGGGGGTGATTCTGCGGCGCGTTCGCGGGCTGACTGGTCCCTGGCGGGTTGTGTTTGGGGCGCGCTGGGCGTGGCGTCCCGGCAAGCCGGGCCCAGGGGCTGGGCCCCTGCACTTTGGTTAACGTCTGTGGCTTCCCTGCCGGTTTCCCTTTGCCGGATGGGTAGGCCTTGGTTGCGTAGCAGGTGGTATAGGATAGTGTGCGTATGAGGTGCTGGTCCGATCTCCCTACGTTTCCTCGCAGCTGTCGCCGTGCGGGGAGCTGCGTCGTGCTGTATCACCGTTGTGGCGCGCTCCACCGCATGGTTGAGTCGGCGTGCCGTCGGGCCGTGGTGAACACGCGGGGCGGCATGTCGCACTTCGGGGTGCGCGCCGGTCTCGCGCCGTGCCGCTTCTGCGTTGGTGGCGCGGTGCTCTGGTGCGCCTTCTGCTGCCTCTGCGGGGACCTGGATTTCCAGTGGCTGGGTTGGCCAGATGGGGTTCGGTGCTGGAGGCCCGTCCGGGTCGCGCCCGTCGGGGTCCAATGCCATGTGCCTGGGTTCAGTCGCTGGGTGCTCCGTCACTCGCCCTTCACGGTCATCAGTGTCCATGGGCTCCTGGTTCGGCGGTGACTGGTCAGTGGGTGCATCTTGCTGGGTGCCGTCCACTGGGGGGGTTCCGGTGTGTGTTTCCGGGGGCGGCTGTGTCGGTTGCTGGGTCCCGCCTGGGGGCAGGGCCCAGTCCTCCGGGAGTTTGACCTCCTTCAGGTCTGTATGGGTAGCGATCCCTTCGCGGTTCGGGCGGAGGTGGAGGCAGTAGACCGCCCCCTCCCCCCGAGGCCAGAGCGGCTCTTCGGGGCTGATCAGTTGTGTGCTGTCGTACAGGGAGTCGATAATGTACCAGCACTCGCCTTGCTTCTTGACTGCTACGGCGTGTCCGTTGAGGTGGACAATAAAGCCCCAGTTTCGGGCGTGTGCCGGCAAGAGTGACACAACCGTGTTTATGTTCATGTTTCGTGTCAGGGTAACGGTTTGCCCCGCGTGTTGGCAGCTCGCACTGGCGATGTGGGCGTCTCCGATGGGTATGCCACCGGGGTCTTGCAGCCGTACGCTGTGGCGGAGGTAGTGATTCACCACTATTGTGGAAAACAGACCTTCGTCGGGGAGGTGTGCCGCATTCCAGATGGCAAGCGCCCCGGTGAGCCTCCAAGTCGCCATGTGTGCTTGCATTGCTCGGCAGTAGCTGAGAATGTGCTCGGGGTCGATGTACGGCCCCCCAAGCAGGTTGTTTATGGAGTGTATCATACATAGCTGTCTCTGCTGTTTCTCGTGGTACAGGGGCGCGCCCGGCGCAGCGGGACCGGGGGGTGGCCAAGTGATGTCTGCGGGTGGGCTTGGTGCGTGGCCCCCTCCGCGGTTCCCCCCGAGCCTTGTTCTCTTGGCGGGTCTATCGGGTCGGCCGGCGCAGGGCGCGTATTCGGGGTGAGCGCAGCGCGAGCTGTGCTCAGGTGGGTTGCCGGGGTTTTTTGGTATTTGGTATTTTGGCGCAGGTTGATTGCTGGTGCACCCGCGGTTGCAGGTGTGTGAGTGGGGGTGGTTCCAGATGGCCAGGGCGAGAAGTGTTAGTACGCTGGTGAACGGGTCGAGCGTTGCGTTGAGGTGGGCCGTGGTGAGTCCTACTGCGGCGCAGGCGGTGAGTAGGTGCCGCGTGTGGCGCGCCGCGAGTGGCACCGCTTGGAGCCCAGGGGTAACGATGGGGATTCCCAGGGTTAGGATTGGCACGTGTTGGCAGCAGTTGCAGCACTCTGTGCGCACAACACGGACATAACTAACAAACCGGAACTGCCATGACGCCAAGAGAGGGCGGCACACAAACGCTGATGACACGGTTCCAACGAACGAACGCAGCGATAAATGCAAAGAACGTTCGGTCGTTCCAGCTGCCGATGGCTCGTCAACAGCAGCAGCCCTGCGTGCTCGTGGCTCCGGTTGGCTTGGCAACCACGGGGCGTGCGTGTGGATGCTTGAAGGTGTAGATGTACTTCCTTATTACATGAATGGATGGGCTCTGCTGGTCCGTTGATAGGAGGCAGGAATGCAGAGCAAAAGCCTTTAGCACCTAAATCCCATCCAACAACGAACTACCCGGGCCGCATACACCCCATACACACAGCGTGCGGCGCGGGTAGCTAGCGGCATGTAGGTACCATACGCCGCCGCCCTCCTGCCACGAATACTATCGAGCCCGCTGGCTCTATCTACGTATGCTACCCTTCGTTACGTAGGTCTGAGCCCCCACTGTAACGACAACAGCAACTTACAACTACGTAGCATCACCCGGGGTCCCGGCAATCTATCATGATCGATAACGTCAGGGGCAAGAAGCGCGTCCGTCATCACAGTCTGCTATTAGGGTTTAGTCTATATTAGGACCGAGTGAGGCAGACAGCAGCAGCCGCACAGATGGCTGGCATGATTGCGATCGTGTCGCACATGCAGCAGGTCGTTGGCCATTTGATCAGTCGCAGTGCGTGGCCTCGCTAGCTTTATTTGCTTGGGAGATTGAAGCATCATCATCATCACCGCCATGTATGTCGCCGACGCCGTATGAAATTACACTGTAGCTGCTGCAGCTAGCCACGCAGATTTATTTGTCACCCTGTGCACGAGCGCATGGACCAAAAAACATAAGAATGTTCAAGTTGATGAATTAGTTAGTAGTTAGTTGTACTAACTACCCGATGCAGAACCCAGGTCGGTGCAATGACTGCATGCTGCGTGTGCGCAGTGCGCGCACTAATAATAATGCTTTACGGGCTGATGATAGATGGCCCGGATGAAGTTGGGATGCTTGCTGGTGGGGTAGCAGCAGCAGACTAGGCTGGGTTCGTTGCAATGCATGATTGTTTGGAATGTATTTCGTCAGTGCTGCCAATCCTGCCAATCGCAAGTAAGGCCACGCACCGCTGATCAGAAACAGGGTATTGATTGCCCCTTAGGCAATCAAGTGGCCACGCACAGCGAACACGGCGTTCATGCGTTGTTTTTCATAAAACAATATCACACGTTTACGTACATGCGCACCTCATCACACCTCAGGGCAGCGACACGACGAGGCCGCTAGCCACCATGTCGCACAGTTCGTTCATCTTGGTCTCGAAATAGCCCTGGAAGGTCCACGCATCGCAGCTACTGGTGCCGGAGTTGTAGGCGGAGCAGCCGGATCCGCCGCTCTGCGAATACGAGCAACGGCGTACATGCAAAAGCGGGACCATACATGCCTTTATCTATGTAGCTAGCTACGCTGCTGCCTGGTCCCCTTTGGAACAGCGGGAAACTTGAGCAGTGGCAAGGGTGCTATCCTACATCATAGATCACGCTCAAGGAAATGCTCCAAATAAATAAACCGAGTGTTCGTTGTACAACTTTCCTAGCTATCCGTCGTCAGCACATGCATGCATGCAAGCGCACTACTCCGTCGCCCAAGCGACTGAGCGCATGTCCTGCGCTCAAGCACGCAGCTTGTTTAGATATATTGACCATTGTTGTGGCGCATATACAACGACAATTGATTGCGACAGCAGCGCCGCCATCCATCCGTCCTTCCTTGCATGAACCAGCAGAAGGGAACACGCATTCCACGCACTCAGCATATGTACGTCCATCGTCGTCAACCCTACATTGCAATTGCTGCCGTCATCTATCGCACCTACCTGCGCGTAGCTGCGTGCTTCCGTCTCGCATACGTTCTTGGAAGCCACGTAACACTGCTGACGTGTCACCGCGATAGCGCCGGCGGCAGTCGCCACCGCGGACGCCTTTCCCGACACTTCGGGGCACATGTAGTTGGCGTACCAGCAGGCGGCCTTCGCCACCCCGTCCGCCGCGTCGCTGCTCCAGTTGATGCAATTGGTGCTCTGAACGCAGTCGTGCGTGCAGTTCCTGATGATGATGATGATGATGAGAGAACCGCGCCGTAACAATTAGTACCATACAGCATTACTAAAATTCCGGAATAAGGTCTTAAGAACGACATACGTACGCAAAGCAGACCAAGCAAGATAGATAGACATGCATGCGAGCCAACAATGAAAACGCCACCACGCACGTACCAAGTTGGTGCGTGCGTGCGTGCATGCGTGCCTGCTTGCCGTGTGGTGCAGCAGTGGTGCACGTTTAGATACGTGCCCCCAGAAGATAAATGCGTGCCCCCCGCACGCAAGCGAGCTTATTGCTTGCGTCCGGACGTAGATTACATGGACGTTATACTATTATTACGTCCGACGGAGTGCGTGGTCGGATCGTATTCGCGCGTACAGCCAGTAACTGTACGTGCATATAGGACCACTCCGTCGGACGTTAATCTGTGTGCGCGCGGTCGTCCGTTGACGACAGCCGCCGCGCCCTCGCTCGTCTGTCCGTCTATCGTATCTGTTGCGGCGACGATGGGCGCACTTACAAGAAGCACTTAAAGATAGCGGCGTTGCTGCCCAAACTCTCGCAGTCCTCACAGCACGGCAGGTCAAGAAGATGGCGGCGCATCTGCGGAGCCCTGCGCGAATGCAGAGGTATATAAAGGTATATATCGCATGTGCGTAAAGGCAAGTAATAAACCATCCATCCATCCATATATGCATCTAAGGGTGCCACGGTACGTACGCGCGCGGCGGGTTATTTGGAATTGGGGCGACGTGTTTGTTGAAGCAACGTGCGTGGCTGGTGTGCGTGCGTGCGTGCGGGCCATCGGCTGTACGCGTGCGCGGTGCGGTGGGCTCTGCTTTACTCGTGGGAGGACAAGAACTACTTAATTACGATGCCAGTCGTCATCCATCTGAGCCGTGAGCTGCGTGGGGCTGCTGAGGCGCAAACCTACGCGTGATGACATGCAGCTAGCTAGCTGTGATTCCGCCGGTGGGGCGACTGCGTTTTTCGTCACCGGTGTCGATCTGCATGTGAAAGCTGATACCGTAGATCCTATCCAGTGTCCCCCATATACATCTGCGTGTGTTGCGATAAGTTCGCATGGAAGCGAGCCTGTGAAATCGTACCCGTCATCTCCGAGGCGCATGACCCGCGCGCGGGCCGCCCAAGGGCCGGGCGCCGCGACCATTATCGTCAGGGCGAGCAGCAGTAGCGGCAGCGGCGGCATCGTCAGTCGGCGCGACATGGTTGTTGATGATTGTTTCTCAGACGAGCGACGTTGGTGGCCGGCGGCAGGAGCTAGGGGCGAGCGAGCGAGAAGTATAATGTCAGGCGAGGACGGAAGGATGGCTAGATAGCACAGCGTGCGTGAGGCGGGCTGCTGCTGATAAGGCAAATAAAGAGGAAACAGGCGTTAGATGGAAAGTAGCTATGTATGTGTGTATAGCCATGTATGCTTTATTACATTTCACCGCAACTTGGACGGAAGGGACTCGTTGTACGGAACTCGCTAACTGACATGCACCGCTAAGGTTGGCGACCATGTCGTCTCACTCTGGACCTTGCATTGGACGGTGGTTCGCGAAAATATAGTGCATGATGGGTTTGCATGGATTTCACAATGACATGAACGGCGGGCGGGCGTGCTGATGAACGTGCGTGGTTCGGAATCGCGCATGCGAAAATAGTTTCGAGAGAACGAACGAACCAGCAGCAGTGCATGTGTTCCCGCCGAGGCGGATTGTCCATCGTTTTATGATCAGCGGTCGCGACTTGAGCATGCATAAACAAGCGCCGTCGTTGCTTCTTTAGTTGTGAGTCCTGAGCTGCGTGGTGCAATAAGAAGGTGCAGCCATCCACATACAATGACCTCGTCCACAGCTTCGCCTACCTAACGTTCCCAAGTAAGCCCCTAGGATGCGGGGTTGGAATACCGGTATTGGCTGGACAGGAGCTAACCTGTTCATGCGGACATACATGAATATTCCGTGCCACCTTTCGGCTACACATCAATGTGACAGACGGCCACGCACTTTGTTCACGGGGCCCATCCACTCCCCGGGCAGGGCCGAAGCCCCGCCAGCTGACTCGGTTCGATTGCACCTCGAACCTCTCGAACCTCTCGAACCTCTCGAACCTGAAACTGACCAAAACCACCGACGTAAGTTGTCAGAGACCCAGCCAGCGGCGTCCTCGCTTAGGGCAGCGGCGGGCATCCAGCGGTTCGGCCCGAGTCCCTACCACTCAAACTCCACCGTACGGATTTTGACGGGTCCCCGCCTATTTTCCGGCTTCAAAAAAGCCGACATCCCATTTTAAACTAACGCAGCCATCACAGCAGCTTCGGAGGGTTGACGCCGCCCATCCAGCAGCTGAATGTGGTCGGCAATATGCGCTGCTGCACGCGTCCGTCAGGGCCTTCATTCCACTTCGTAGATGTATGTCCCGTATGTGTGGATAAATCATGCCTGGCTTAGTTGGGCCAGGTGTCTGGCCGCCTAGTTAGGAAGCTAGTGACTACTATGCACTGCGTGGTCACAAGCGGAACGGAATTTATCACCACACATGTAAACCATGGAATGGGCACTTTGATAGCTACAAAAGGGTGGGGCAGTGGAGTGCATGCATGTATGTGTCTTCGCTACCTTCCACGGCCGCGGCGCGACCATGTGCGGCCGCGGGCAGGGAGGGAGGCTGCACTGACCGGTCATCAAAGATAAGAGCCCGCCGAACGAAGGTTGGGTCGCCGCCGCGGCGGGCCGCCGCCGACGCGTGCAAGCCTGATGAGTCCCGCCTCAGAGCTCTGCTGCACATATGTCCCATATGTCCCATGCTAGCGTTTTCATTCCGCGTGCGGCCCACCGCAAACTTTTGCAGTTTCGTTTGTGCTGTTGGGCGGTTGCGGCCAACAGATCGCGAGTGGGCAGAGTTCATGTCCCTAGGACTGAGCGAAAATGTCCCTGCTGCGTTGCGGATGGTCAAATAGAGGACGAGAAGCATGTCCTAATGGAGTGCCCTGCTTATAGTAGCATCCGCGCGGATGAAGGGTTTCCTCAATTCGAGGGTATGGATGAAGCGATGAGATGGGATCCTCCCCGTTTGGCGAAGATGCTTGAGCGCATCTGGGCCCACCGCAACTCAATGGTCCCCTTTGGCCGCTAGTATCCCCTTCTCCTGCATGGGCGGTGTTTCTACTGTCGTGCTTTTAGGCGTTTTAGTTCCCTTGGGCCCTCGGCTCGTATGGGCTTTTTGTTCATGAGAGGGGCACGCACCCCCAACCATGTAACAAACACACACACAGTGTGTGCAGCACGCAGGGATGGGTATGGAGGGAGAGGGAGGGGTCGTGGAGTGAGGGGATGAAGGGGCTTTAGGGGTGAGGGAGGGAACTTAGGGCGTCGAGGCAGGGAGGCGTGAGAGGAGGGGATGAGGGGGGGTTCCTTTGGGTCCGAGAGGACTTAGGGTGCAGAGACCGCCGCGGGCTGCCTTTTGTAGGCGAGGGAGGCTTTAGGGAGCGGGTATAGCGAGAGTGAGGCGAGTTGGCGAGGTGCCGCCTAGTGCGAACTATAGCCCCGTCACCTAGCCCGCTGCCGCAAGGCCCGCGCCCGACCTCCTGCCGCCTCGAGGCCAAGCGGAGCTCTGGAGCTCGGCCTCTAGGGGCCACCCCCCGGCCTCTCCGGGGCCGTCGTAGTAGGAGTAGTAGCAGGGGTAGGACGCGCGCTGTCTTGGGTTCTCCTTTGGTGCTGACCGCCCACGAGCCGGACCAAGCTCGGGGCAGGTTCTCAGCGCTTTGTTTTCGCGCCTAGAGGAGCACCGCCAGCCGGTAGCAGGCCGGCCGGGCGCCCCGGCGCTGCAAGGACTTCAGGGCGGGCAGGGCAGCGCGGGCGCCGTGTAGCGCGCCGGCGCGACTGCTGTTTGTGCGGACGAAGGGCCCAGCTGCCGTATATGGCAGGCTGTGAGCTCAAGCCTTTGGGGAGCCGCTGCGCCGTACACCCGTATATGGGGTGTACGACGCAGCCAGCTCCGCGTCGAGCAGGAGGGGGTAGCGGCCCCTCACGCCCTTCTCCCACCGCAAGGGGGAGAGTGCTTAGGCGGTCTTTCCGTCGGGGCTGGGTTAGCAGCCCCTGGCCAGCGTCAGGGCCCGGTCAGATACTGTAACGACACACACACACACACACACACACACACACACACACACACACACACACACACACACACACACACACACACACACACACACACACACACACACACACACACACACACACACACACACATGTCCCATATGTCCCACATGTATGGGCAAACAATGGAGGGCCTTAGTATGTCCTTCGTTTCCCAGCTTCGACGGAGTAGTAAGCTGATATATATATGTCTCCATTTTACAACTCAGCCACATTTCTGCCGGGCAATCCAAAAAAACACTCCGACGGCGGAAAAGACAACAACCGTCATCAATCAAGCAGGATCAAGCAACAGTATTAGGATCCCTAAATCCAGCACCTGGGCTAGATGAGCGATTACTGCTGCCGCCGGAGAGACAAACATTGCATTAGCATTGGACACAAATATGCAATGAACGTTGCATCAGCTGGGAGAGTCAGCGTCTGGGCTCAGGAACCGGCAGCGAGCATGCTCGCTATTTACAGATGGGACCGGCAGCTGGCACGGGCTGTGCTGGAATCGAATGCGTGGATAGATGTATGTCCGCCGTCGGTCCATGCATCCTTATCCATCGATTGGTGATAGGAGGCAATTCTTATAAACGCAATTCAAAGCCATTGACCCAGCAGCTTAAGCCGGGCAAGCTTGCCAGGCAGGGGGCGATCAGTACCACCCGCGACGAAGCTAAACCTCGTCAAAAACAAAGTGACAGCTCGTCCGGACAGCATCTTTCCATTCGTTGCTTGCGTTGATACGCGCCGGGAAGCGGCGCTCCTGTAGCGCAGCTGCATGTCGCACTAGCACAACAACGGCAGCGACCAGAACGATCTATTGACAACCAATGCAGGCGGAGAGACGCAGCTAGCAGCTAGCCAACTCATGAGGTAGCCAGGTCAACTAAAAACGGCCACATCGCTTGCGATGTTGCCGTACATGTCAATAATGTATTCTTCATCGCAAAAGTAACCTGCACGCACTCATATGCAGATAAAAGCCTCCCATCCGTCTGCTGGGAACGAAGTAGTCCTGATGGTGATGAAAGGGCCCAGCCCTGGGCCCTGGGTTGAAGCGTGGTACGTAGAGGTCGCTCGTGCCATACGTACGTACGTACGTCATCAGCATTATGGCAGCCAGGCTGCTGGCTGCTCTTCGCACGCAGCGTGAGGTGTGGGAACATGCGGCGGCGATAGATAGGAATATGGAAATGATATTATACACGGATGGCCGAGGCGGCGTACATGTTTGGGGATGCTATATATATATATATATATATATATATATATATATATATATATATATATATAGGGGTTTTAAAACCCTAAAAACCCTATATATATATATATATAGCATCGCAGGCGATTCTTAGGGTTTTAGGGTTCTAGGGTGCAACATGCGCCTGCCCTTCCGCCCGCTACTACTGACAGGATGGTGGGATGCAGGTGGTGATGGACGGAGGCACCAGCGGATTCCAATCAACGCACGGTAGATACAGTACGCTTAATTGAAGGCTATATGGACGGTCGATCGATGCCGCCTGCTGCTGGCAGGCCTGCTGGTGGCCACCAACTAACCTCATGGGGCGGGCATGCAGCAGCCACCAGCAGGCTGATGTACGTTGCATATATACATGCATGCGTGTATACACGCACATAATTCACAATGACGATCGATACGAACGTACCTCGCTCCTCAGGGCAGCGACACGACGAGGCCGCTGGCCACCATGTCGCACAGTTCGTTCATCTTGGTCTCGAAATAGCCCTGGAAGGTCCACGCATCGCAGCTACTGGTACCGGTGTTGTAGGCGGAGCAGCCGGATCCGCCGCTCTGCGAACACATAAGAAAGCACACATGCCTGTCAGCACACATGCATGTCAGGAACAAGCAAGGGGTGTCGGCTTCCCGCCCCCAACCGCGCGGGGCCTCTTCTTAGGTTGTTGAGTGACAGCAAGGGTTGCAGATTAGTTGTAGAGGCCCCCATAAAGCAGGGGGCCAGACGACTGTGCTGGTGCCCAAGGTTGTCGCTACCGGTATTATCGCAGCGACTCTGCATGCACAGGCTTGCTTGCGCGAGCACGCACTTCAACGAACGAATAATGAATGCCGAAGCGCTACATACGGACCACGCAACGGGCACATACCGTCGATATTATTGACGTGCGTGCGTGCGTGATTTGGTTTTGTAAATTCGCATCGGCTTCATACTTGCTTGGATGGGGTTATGTTATGTTATGTTACAGTGTATGGGCTTTCTGGGCCCATTCTATGGTGAGGGCACCGCCCTCCTATTGTTTAACAGCCACGAGTTTGTTCGCTGGGGTTAGTTTCGGATGGGGTTAGTTTCGCGTCGGAATTAATCATTGCCCAAAAACTATAATAATCGCACAAGCCACGCATCCACGTGCTGCCGTTATCTATCGCACCTACCTGCGCGTAGCTGCGTGCGTCCGTCTCGCACACGTTCTTAGAGGCCTGGTAGCACTGCTGGCGTGTGACGGCGAAATCACCTCCAATCGCCATCGCCACCGCCGCCGCCTCGCTCACATCGGGGCACATGTTGTATGCGTACCAGCAGGCGGCCTGCGCCACCCCGTCCGCCGCATCGCTGCTCCACGAGAGGCACTTGGTGCCTGAGACGCAGTGCTGGCAGTTCCTGAACGAGGGAGGGTACAACGGCCGCACCGACAGATTGGATAGACGGATGCGAGCACCGCATAACAAGCTGCTTGCTTGGAAAGCATGCAGCAGTAGTAACTAACTCTAGGTGCTGCGCTGTCGTCGGAGCTATTCCTCGCTGTGAGCTGTGACGACCTGACCTGACCTGACGTCGCGCGCCGCCATACAGCGGCATACATGTGCGGAAGTGCGTGGATTGCGTGTGCTCCTGCTGTTATTGGCTGGCTCGATCGAGCGATCGCCCACGATTCCCAGCATTTTGCCGTATATGCATGCCTGGACCTCACGTGCAAGTGTAAACTTGAAACGGACAAAATTTTACGATTCAGTCTCAATAATTTTACATATATAGATGGCACGAAACGATAGCCGTCTGCATGTTGTAGGAAGCGGCGGCGATGCATGGATGCACTTACGAGAAGCATTGGAAGACGGAGGCATCGTCGCCCCAGCTCTCGCAGTCCTCACAACACGGCTGCTGGTCCACAGGGCAGTGCTGGCAGTTTCTGGAGGAGGGTAGCATCGGCCATGACCGTGTGCAATTCAAAACTTGTTAGTTATCTGAAACAGCAAACACATTCCTTGAGGGTCGCGATATCGATTTATTCATCGTCCTCATGAAGTCAAGGTCAAGCCATATATCTAAAGTTTTTCCAGCTGTGTGGCTGGGCTTCCGAATTTCCATGGATGATCAGATTGTGTACCTCTTATTATTCTTAAAATGTCATATATTGGAAACTTAATTCGCAGACGATGCATCTAAGTAAAAATTGGTAAAAAGATATATATTTCCTATGATAGCAAGGCTGCAGACAGCTACTAGCTAGGCGCTAGCTAGTGGCGCCGAACAAGCGTTTTCCTGCTGAATCCTAGATCTTCGGTCAGGCGTATACCCTACCATATATATATATATATATATATATATATATATATATATATGCTTCTTCGCTGTAATATGCTTCTTATATGCTTCTAATATATGCTTGCTTCTTCGCTATATATATATATATATATATAGCTTCTTCGCTATATATATATATATATATATATATATATATATATATATATATATATATATATATATATATATATATATATATATATATATATATATATATATATATATATGTTTGGAATGTGTAGATGGCCACCCTGGTCCGAACGTAGCTCTCATGCACGTAAATGTACGCATTCAACAGCAACTCAAGTAGTCTTTCTGAGTCTTTTGTGGTTGCCAGCAGTGGACAACCTAATGACGTATGTACATCCGTCTTTAATCGTATCTGTTGTGACGATCGATGGGCGCACTTACGAGAAGCACTGGAAGATAGCGGCGTCGCTTCCCGAACTCTCGCAGTCCTCACAGCACGGCAGGTCCAGAAGGTGGCGGTGCATCTGCGGGGCCCTGCGGAGGGAGGTACCGTGTGTCTGTACGAGCCATCGACGATTCAGCGCGCGATGGGTCGCCGGTTACTGAGACACGTATGTTCTTCTGGAGCAATTTGGGGTAAAGCGAGACACGGGCTGGAATACATATGCATAAGTATACAAGGCGGGCATGGCGGCGTGTCCCTCGTGTGCCTCGCTCATCCAAGATTGTTTGCTTGGAGCCCCGGGGGGGGGGGGCGGGGCTGGGATCGGGGAAACCCGTCACCCCACCCCCTCTGCTCCCATAACCCACGCCTCGGCTACCGGCCGGGCGTATCATTATTATTATTATTATTATTTATTATTTATGCTTGGAGCCCCGTGGCGCAGTCGTCCGCACCGTCGTCGTCTTGATCACCCGTCCCAATCATAAGAAGAAAGGTGCCGTGCGTGCGTGCCCGTACGTATTTGCTTACTTTCCGATGTGCGCTGAAAATAAAACCGCATGCGTGTATCGAATATCATTTGTTGTTATGAATGTATGTGGAAACTGGTGTAACCCATCTATCCATGCGTAGGTCGAGGTAGGACTCACCCGTCGGTACGCGCGCGGACAGGCTGTGCACCGGCCGAGGCGGCGACCAGCAGCAACACAGGCAGGGCGAGCCACAGCAGCGGCGGCAGCGGCAGCATATGAGGCCTGGCGACCCCAGCGGCTGATGGGGCTGTGCGGGCGGGACCGCGGCGCAGAATCAGCCGGGGGTACATCGTTTTGATCGTCGCTGTGTCTGCAATTGCAAGCAGGGATGCAGGGCATGGCATATATATGTATATAACAACTAAAAGGTGTTCTAGCGATGGAGCGAGGTCAGGCAAAGCCGACCCACACAGACAGCACGTACATAACATATACAATTGCATTAAGGTAAAGGCCCCCGAGGACAGATACATGCGTACGTACCTTTGCAGCTCAAGCAATGCGTGAATGCGCAGCGGTATGTGTGGGTCGCCTACCTGACTAGATGCTCGCAGTTAGCGGTGCGTGCGTGTGCGTGTGCGTGCGTGCACGATAGCTAACTTCGCGTGTGGAAATGCCAGCAATAAGTCGGCACAAGGAGGTGGGTGTCCAGATTATGAAAGGAAAACGCTGCACATGTATTTATGTCAGAACATAATGATCGTGTGTAAATAAGTCGATGATATACCCAGGATGAGTCGTCGCGAGCCATGGGCGGTAGGTCCTTCGGCTTTCCCCGATAGATCGAGCAGCTGCTGCTGGCTGCTGCTACTCCTTGGCTGGTGGAATGCGGCGGTAGTTGGGCAGCTCGCCGGCCATCGGCCAATTACCTCTGACATGCGTAGGCTTATCGGTACTAGCAAGAAGCGGGTTCTTGGACGAAGAAACGCTATCATGCTTTCGACTTCATCGATGAAAGACGATGTTCACAGATCAGCAGTATTAGTTGCGTGCTTGTATATATTAATTAATTACAGAGGAGCTGGATAACAGCTACATAGTACGATCGTGAATAGCAGTAATTGAGAGCGTGAAACGGTGTTCTACCTTTCTGCACAAGCCTAACGAATCGATTAGAAGATGCCCGGCCAGTAGACACCTTTGATAATACCCAGGATAAAACAGAAACTGATGAGGGAAGACCCGGAGCTGCGGGGGCCACCGCGTTTCAGTTCGTATGATGTGTGCTGAATTCGTTGCATGTGCTCGCTCGTTGTTTCAGTTGATTGCTGGTTGACTAGATGGGCTGCTGCCGGGTATGTACCAGGCTTTTAGCCGCGCCGCCGTTGAGAACGTCCAGCCCGCACTCTACCTGGGATGACCTCATAAATCATCCTTTTATCCCATGGGAAGTGTCTGAGAGTTAGGGCACACTTGCAGAGGTTTGGGTAATTGATGGGGGCCCTGGTGTGGAACGAAGTCCCCTGCATTGGTAGAACTCAGCACGGTTGACTGTTCAACAATGCATTATGTATCCTGGCATATTTGGGAAGAATGCGTGCGGGTACCCAGATGTGATCTGAGTGAGACGTAGCCCGCCCAGGCACGGAGGGGTAGGAAAAGCATCAAAAATGTCGTCACCGCGGTAGTTGTTGTATCACGCCCACTTGTGGTGGTAGTGAAAACTACCGGTTAGTGATTGAGAGAGGGTAAAGATACCCGACGAAGGAAGACGTACGGAAATCCGTAGAAAGCCGCAGATCCTCCAACGTAGCGTAAGTACGCAGAATGGCCAAAATATGTAACAAGTGTTACACAGAATAATCACCAACCGACGAAGTCCAACCCAAGTGGGTCTACCAGTGGCAAGTGCCACGACTACGACAAGTCGTCGTAATCCCAGGTGTCTGTGTCCGGCACACAGCACCACCCTTAGCCAGTGCTAGGGTAAAATACGAGGTAACACAACAGGAGAGATACAACAACTATCCCCCCTCAGGACGCTGAGTCCCCGCAGCGTGACGGGACAAGGCCCGAATCCGCTCAAGTTCGGGTTTCAGGTCAGGAGTGAAGTTGACTGCAGGCTCCCAGCTGTTGTGCTCAGAAGAGTAACCGGCCCATTTGACCAGGTATTCGTGCACGATTCGCTTCCGACGACCTTTGCCAACGCGCCGGCCGCGGTAGTCCAAAATACGCTCGACCGTGTAGAGGGGCGCTTCGTCCAGCCAATCTACAGGCGGCGGTCCTGCAGGTTCATCAGAGGCCTCAACAGCAAGAGTGTCGTCAACCGAGGGCTCCGTTCCCGGCTTGCTCCAATAAGGACGCAAAAGCGACACATGAAAAGTGGGGTGAATGCGCAAAGAAGTTGGAAGGACTAGCTCTGCCGCGGCCTGCCCGACCATGCGCTTCACAGGGAAAGGACCCACCCAACGCGGAAGCAGCTTTCGCGGACCCTTGGCAAGCTGCCGCAGGTTCTTAGTGTTCAGAAGCACAAGTTGCCCCTCGCGAAAGGACGCGTCTTGCTTACCGCGGTTGTAGTAGTCAGCCGCACGTTGCTGAGCCCGCTCAAGGCACTGCTTGGCGTCCGCAATGCGAGCGGTGTACGACTTGACAAAAACCGTCGCTGCTGGAACAAGGGCGTCTATCTCACGCACGACGGGTGTCGCGGGATGGAAGCCGTAATTCAGGAAGAAAGGAGACTGTCCCGTGGAACGGTTGACAGCGTTGTTCATTGCGAACTCAGCAGCAGAAAGGTAAGTATCCCACTCCCGGGGGCAGTTGCCAGCATAGGCACGGAGCATATCCCCCAAGGTGCGGTTCATGCGCTCAGTCTGCCCGTCAGTCTGAGGATGGTAGGCAGTGGAAAGGTCAACCCGGATGTCCGCAAGAGCGCCAAGGGCTTTCCAGAACTTGCTACCGAACTGAGGCCCGCGATCAGAAACGAGCGATTTGGGAACGCCATGCAAACGCACCACATTGTCGTAGAACAGACGAGCAGTCTGCTTCGCAGTGACAGACGTGGTGGTGGGCGCAAGGTGCACCATCTTTGTCAAACGATCAACAAGGACGAGCACGGCGTCGTATCCCCCCTCAGTTGTGGGCAAACCGACAACGTAGTCAAGCGAAACACTCTCCCACGGGGCTTCAGGGATAGGCAGGGGCTGCAAAAGACCCGACTGCTTACCAGAGTGCGGCTTGTTACGCTGGCACGTGTCGCAACGCGCCACAAAACGGGCGACATCACGGGCCATTCCAGACCACCAGAAGTTGCGACGAAGAAGCTCGAGAAGGCGGGTGGTTCCGATGTGGCCCGCAAGTTTGTCCTCATGCAAACGGGAAAGAATATCGGCGCGAAGCAAATCATCGTTAGGAACGACAATTTGGCGACGATCCCCGTCGTGACGGAACCAAAGCCCACGCTCACGAGTCAAGTGACTAACGTTCACGGAATCCGCGAACCACGAATCAGATGCATAGCCGCGTGCAATGCGTTGCGCAAAACCCGCAGGGGTAACGTCAGCTGCAGCAGACTGGTGACGCGTAACGGCACACAAAATGGCAGCATGCAGAGACGGGTGGCGGCTAAGTGCATCAGCAAGATTGAGCGAACCCGAAAGGTGCTCCCAGGTGAAGTCGAAACGAGCCATGAACTCCAGCCACCGCGCCTGGCGACGGTTGAGAGTAGGGACACCTTGCAGGAACGTAAGGGGCTTGTGGTCCGTCTTGACGACGAAGGGGCGACCCTCAAGGTAGCACCGCCATTCGCGCAAGGCATGGATGACCGCAAGAAGTTCTTGCTCGCCCGTAGTGTAGTTACGCTCTGCAGGGGAGAATTTTTGGCTCGCGAAAGCAACAGGTCGTCCGTTTTGAAGAAGGACAGCTCCCGAACCGTGAAGGGATGCGTCAGACACCAGCTCGACGCGAAAAGGTTGGGAGTAATCAGGAAAAGACAGCACGATGTCATCAGCAACAGCACGCTTAATCGCCTCGAACGCAGCTTGACAATCAGGCGTCCAAGCGTTCGCGGTCGTAAAAGCGTCTTTGCGAGTCAGGGAAGTCAACGGAACAGCAAGGGAAGAGTAACCCTTAATGAACCTACGGAAATAATTGGTAAGGCCCAGAAATTTCCGCAGTTCGTGCAAAGTCGTGGGTACGGGCCAATCCCGTACTGCGGCCGTCTTACGGGGATCCATACGAACCCCGTCGGCAGAAACCACGTGCCCCAAGTACTCCACCTGATTTTGCGCCCAGTGGCACTTAGACCGTTTCGCGAAAAGTTGTTCGCGACGAAGGACATCAAGCACCAGACGAAGATGGCGAAGATGTTCCTCCTGGGTCTTGGAGTAAGTAAGGATGTCGTCCAGGTAGCATACGACAAATTTGTCGATGAAAGGCCTGAACATGCGGTCAATAACAGCTTGGAAGGTAGCAGGAGCGTTAACCAAACCAAAACTGAGGACCGTGTACTCGAAATGACCGGAAGGAGTACGGAAAGCCGTCTTAGGGATGTCAGACTCAGAAATGCGAATCTGATTGTAACCCTGCTGTAGGTCAATCGAGGAAAAATAAGACGCGCCCTTAAGCCGGTCAAGCAAGTCGTCGACGCGCGGCAAGGGGTAGCGATTCTTAACAGTCACCGAGTTCAGCCCACGGTAATCAATGCACATGCGCAGAGTACCGTCCTTCTTGCCCACGAAAAGAATCGGAGCAGAGTAAGGCGAAGTGCTAGGTCGAACCATTCCCTTTGCAAGCAAGTCAGTCACCTGCCGTTTTACCTCGTCCAGCTCGAGAGGGCTGAGGCGGTACATCGGACGCGAGACAGGCTGCGCGCCAGGCACCAGTGGAATCGTGTGGTCGACCGGCCGAACCGGCGGAAGGCCGGGAATCTCCCGAAAAACATCAGAGTATTCCTCCAGAAGGGCAGAGACGTCAGAGTCCTGCGAGGAATCTTGCGCGACAGCAGCGTTAAGACGCACAGAAGGCCGCACAAGCAAAGCATGGGCACCCTTTCGCAGCAAGCGCATCGCGGCCTTGCGGCCGACAGGCTCGGGAGAGGCGTGCGCGCAGAGAGCAGCAGCAGCAAAGTTGACACGCGGAAGGGCATCAACCGCAGGTTCACCCCCCTGCGAGGCCGGAAGCCACGGCACAACGCAAGCGGAAGGCCCCTTAGAGAGGCGCAACGTGCGCGCCGCGTAATCGAGCGAGGCTGCATGCTCACGAAGGGTGGAAGAACCCAAAATGAAAGAGGCTGCGTCCGTAAGGGACGGCAGCACGTACGGCTCAACAGAGAACCGAAAAGACCCCAGGGAAACGCGAAGAGAAACGCGCCCTAAGATTGACTGCTTGGCCCCATCCGCGAGAGACACATGTGACCACTCACTGGACCGAAGCGGAAGGCCGAGCTGTTGAACGAGCTCCGCGCTCACGAAGTCGTGGGTTGCGCCGGAATCCACCAAGGCGGGGAAGGCGCGACCTGCGGTGCTCAGAGAAACAAGGGGCAAAGAAGACCCAGACACAGCGATGCCAGAAGAAGCTGCAACAAGCACCGAAGTGTACGGCGAAGGCTGCACGGCGGTGTACGGCAGGGGCTCGTCGTACCAAACGTCGACCGAGTACGGGAGGGCGGCGAGCTCCACCGTACGGCCGGCGAGGTCCACGCCGTTGAACAAGACTGAACCGGAGGGGAAAGAATGAACCCGGCGCATACCTGACAGCAACCTGGACGCCCGACGCGCGAGGAAAGCTGGCAAGAGGACGCCGGCGGCGGTATCAGGGCGCCGTGTTTTGCATGTGCGGTAGTGCTTCATCATGCGATGCAAATGCGACAAAGAGGCAGGGAGCATCAGAACCGCGTGACCGTCAAGCGGAACGGAGGTAAGGGACCGACCACGAGGCGCCAAGAGGTTACACTCGGAGTCGAAGCCTGCCTTCACCACAGTGGCGTCGAACGAGAAGCGACGGCCCACTGCAGTCTCAATGTCCGGGTATGGGTGAGGAGCGCCGCCAATTTGCCGAGCGCCAGTCCCGTTCCGCCCTTCGCTCCAACGCCGTCTCTCTGCAGGAGTCGGACGAGATCGAGATGGAGGACCCGGTCACCGAGGACGACCCGTCGCCCAAGCGTGCGCGCCGTGAGGGTCCGCCCGGCGCTGCGGCTGCCGCCGCTGGCAACGGCGGCGCTGCGGCCGCTGGCGGCAACGGGCGCGGCGCGGGGGCGCGGGGCGGCCGCGGTGGTTCGGGCGGGCGTGCGTGACCGGGGTCCCGAACTGATCCACGTATTTCGTGGCCAAGGTCGGGTCCTGGGGGCCGGCACCACCGGCCGGGCCCTGGGCCGCGTCACCCCGGCCCTGCCCCCTGCCCTGCCCCCTGCCCTGGCCACCACCGTGGCCACCGTTCCCGCGTCCACCACGCCCGCCCGAACCACCGCGGCCGCCCCGCGCCCCCGCGCCGCGCCCGTTGCCGCCAGCGGCCGCAGCGCCGCCGTTGCCAGCGGCGGCAGCCGCAGCGCCGGGCGGACCCTCACGGCGCGCACGCTTGGGCGACGGGTCGTCCTCGGTGACCGGGTCCTCCATCTCGATCTCGTCCGACTCCTGCAGAGAGACGGCGTTGGAGCGAAGGGCGGAACGGGACTGGCGCTCGGCAAATTGGCGGCGCTCCTCACCCATAGCAAATTGCACAAGGGCATCGTAAGAGGCGAACGGAAGTCCGCTCGGGGCAGAGGCGCATTTGGGTGCAAGGGCAGAAGAGAGGCCAAGTGGGAACCAGAACATACGCTCCGAATCAGTGAACGTGGGGATGTCCTGGATGAGGGCCTCGAAGCGCGCGTGATATGCAGGGACATTCTCGCCCGAACGCATCACGAAAACGCGATCAGCGAGCTTCTGACGCGCCTCCCGCTCAACCGAGATGATCTGGGGAGCGAAGCGGACGCGCAGTTGCTCGAGGATGAGGGACACGGTGAGCGAGCGTTGAGAAAGCGACCACTCATCGTACCAGACCTTGGCGGCGCCACGCAGGGCTTGCGACAGGAACAGGCAGCAAGAGCGCTGGTCGTTACCCCACGGTACCACTTCGAAAAACAAGGTCACGTCCCGAATAAAGGCCTTCACCCGCGCGGCAGTCTGCTTGACATCCAGCTTGCCGTCGAGGTTCAGGACCGGAGAAGGCAAACTAACCCTTGGTGGCTCCGAGAAGGCGCGCGACGCCGGCGGCTGCGAAGGGCCCGCAGCGGTCGGGTCGACCGGCGAAGCGACCGGGACGACGGCGGCGGTGTCGTTGAGGGCGGCGGCGCGAAGGGCAGCCGCAGCGTCCTCAGCGCGCGCCAAGGCCGCCGACGCGCGGAGCCCAGCCTCGGTGGTCTGCGTAGCTGGAGAGCGGACAACCGAAACGGGTAGTGCCGAAGTGTGAGAGACGTTCGGCGAAGACCGAGGAACGTCGGGAGCAGGCGCAACAAAGGCAGCAAGCTGCGGTGCGCCAGGCAACAAGTGAGCAGCCGGTTGCGGACCGTCAAGGGCGGGCAGCACAACGGGTTGCGGCGCCAAAGGAGGCGCGCCGTGCACGACAGGGGCAGCTAAAGGAAGCTGGGCGTGCGCGACAGGTTGCAAAGCCAAAGGTGGCTGCGGGGGAGGTGCAACAGCAGCCGCCACAGGTGGAACCGCGGCCGGAGCAGGCGCAGGCGGAATCACGGCGGGCTGTTGGACGGCGACAACAGGCGGGATCGCGGCCGGAGCAGGCGCAGGCGGGTTCCCAGCAGGCTGTTGAATCGCAACGGCACCGGCTGCAGGCGGGTCCGCGGCCAAAGCAGGCGCAGGCGGGACCCCAGCGGGTGGCTGAACGGCAGGCGCGGCAGGTGGGGCTGCAACCGGGTTAGGTGCAGGCACATTCGCGGCGGCCTGTGGGTCAGCGACAACAGCAGCTACGGGCGGGTTCGCGACCGGCGCAGGTGCAGGCAAGTTCCCAGCGGGCTGCGGTGCAGCGGCGGCAGCCGCTAAAGGTGGGACTGCAGCTGGACCTGGCGCAGGCAAGTTCCCGGCGGGCTGCTGAACAGGCAAAGCAGGAACAGGAACATTCGCACCCTGGAACAGGTTAATGCGGTTCCGACCGCCTGCCAAATTAAACAAGTGAGACATCAGGGCGAAGTCTACTACACGAACGGGGCCGCACCCTTGTGAGCGCGGTTAGAACCCGGCGGTACTTCCTCCTGATCAGTATCAGAGCGCTGCGCGCCCGCAAGAAGTGGCACGCGCTCCGGGCCGTTGCTCACGGCCGACTCTGCAATGGCAGCTCAGAGAACGAGAGAACTACAGGAAGCAAGCGCTACGAGCTAGTGAAGAGCAGCAAATTTAGTTACCATCAAGGGCGCGGAGCAACGAGTCCACGTCCATACCGCCAGCGCTGCTCGACGAAGCCATCCTAATGCGTGTTAGGTTTGAGAAGTTTGGTGCGGAAGCTAACGAGACCGAGTGGTCTCGATACCACTTGTTGTATCACGCCCACTTGTGGTGGTAGTGAAAACTACCGGTTAGTGATTGAGAGAGGGTAAAGATACCCGACGAAGGAAGACGTACGGAAATCCGTAGAAAGCCGCAGATCCTCCAACGTAGCGTAAGTACGCAGAATGGCCAAAATATGTAACAAGTGTTACACAGAATAATCACCAACCGACGAAGTCCAACCCAAGTGGGTCTACCAGTGGCAAGTGCCACGACTACGACAAGTCGTCGTAATCCCAGGTGTCTGTGTCCGGCACACAGCACCACCCTTAGCCAGTGCTAGGGTAAAATACGAGGTAACACAACAGGAGAGATACAACAGTAGTGATCTGTACTTCTGTACCGAAGAAGCATCCGTCGGCTTACGATTATTTAATTTTTTCCTTAAGTCATCATTTCATGTCTGCCTGCTACACACTCATATTCTCCTTCGTTCCTCTTCCATACTTGCTTGCGGACAATTAAGTACCATACGTAGTACGTCCGATGCCGACCCGCCGCCGACAGCGAGATTATAAGGGCGACGGTAGAAATGCCCTCGCTCATTGCCTGATACCAAATGCGTCAAATTTTAAATTGCATTTTTTAGCAACACCGGCGGTGGCGGCGGCGCTGTTCACGCACCATATCAAGCAAGGCAGGAGTCATCAACGAACGAACGGAAAAAAACATACATCCATGACGAACGAAAGAAACAGGACAAGTAACAGGCAGGACGATAAGATGATTGATGTTGCAGCAAGAAATAAGGCGGCAACCGACACCCCTGCTAATGATGACAGCGCAACACATACACGATAGAGGTAATGCGGCGCGGGTCGAGCAGTCCTACATGCAGTCTAACCTGCGCCGAACACGGAACCACTGGTCAACGCATCGCACACGTGGCTCAGCGAAGTGTTAAACTTGCTCCGGAAGGCATCCACACCGCAGTCGCCATAGCCCCAGATATGGCCCTCACAGCTTGCTCCGCCCTGCAGGTGATCAGGGAGGATGCACGCAACCGCGCGCACGCCCAGCAGCAGCAGCAAGGTTATTATTAGGAAGAGCGACCTACGATTAGCAGCAGCAGGGCGGGCGCATGAAAGCATATATGCAGAGCATACGCAAGGGCACACAGCAAACATCCGAAATAACAAACCAAGGGGGTCAAATAAAGGCGGTACGGCAATCCATGGGGCGAAGATAGACGGCAGGGTGGATGGGTTGGGCGCTTGCGTGTCCAATCCAGCTCGTGAATTACCGCCTGCGCGCGCCCAACCTTCAACTACGCAGGTGCGTGGCAGCTCAACACCCAAATGCGGCCACGATTAAAACGCACTGCCAGCTTCACACTTTTATTTCGGAGCGAGGGGGTTACGTTTCCTGTTCCTTTTCCGGCCTGCTTCTTTTATTTCCGTTTCCGGACGGAGGTGATATATATACAGGAATGCATACGTACCAAGACGTAGCGCAGTCCTTCCCTGATACACACGTCCTTTGAGCCGATGTAGCATTGCGGCGATTCCACCTTGACGCCGCCGCACTGCTCCATGGTCATGTTGCAGGCAGCTCGGGCGACCACTCCCGCCGTGTAGTTGCTCCACGGGCGGCACGTGCCATTGTAGCCGCAGTCCGTGCAAAACACACTGGCACACAGGTAGGTAGGTGCATGCGAACGAACGGCGGAGCGAAGGTTGCTGCCGACGAAGTGCACGCATGGTTATGGGTGGGCGGTGGATGGGTTCGCTGTTACTGCCATGCTGCTTCGTTAGTTGCTGGCCACCAGACGCAACGAATTTTGACGGGCGGGTCGGCTCGAGGATGCGGATGGGGATGGCGCCGGACCCCGCCCGCCTGGAACTGAGAACGAATTGGATTCAATGGCCATTGGGAGTGAGCCAGCAGCTTATTATGGAATGAAATGGCTCCCAGCAGATCATCAATCAGTCCCCAGCCCGGGCTTTGGTAGGTCACCTTGCTAATGGATCGAAAAGGAAAGCGTTTTGTATGTATCAAGTATCGACCCTGGAACAATCTGGGGGATTTGGTTTTGGTGAGTCCAAAGCCGCCGTGTCACGAATTATTAGGGATGGCTGACCACCGTATGATTATAAATATGGAAATAAGTATGATAAAAACAGCTTTAGCCGCTTGTTGCGCACGTTCAGTTTGCGCGCATGCGCGTTCGCGCACGACCGAGCGATCGCTTCGCCACGCACGGAGGGGTGTACGTACCCGATGCAGCCGCTGAAGTCGGCGTACATCTGGCAGTCATGCACATCCTCGCAGCAGAGCTGCTGTTGGCTCTCCAACAGGTCCCTGCGCGCATCGATGCACACGTAAATAACTTCTACATTTTCACAGCAGAATACCACGCAGCAGCGAGCAGCGATACCATCAGAGAGACAGCAGTGGCTGGATGGATGGGTATGAGGAAATAAACAGACGGGCCCGAGCTTCTGACGGATCAAATCATATGTCTGCAGGGGGAGAACGAAATCAGCAGAACACGAGTATAAATGCGACGAAAGGATGCCCCCAGCACGGCAGCTTGTCAGAACCCGCCATGACACCGTAATTGGTGTTGTGGCTGGTTGCTTGATTGGATGGGCGAGTTATTTGACGACGACGGAGAAACACCTACATTCCAACCCATAGCGTAGCATGAACGGCGCACCCGCCATCGTTTAACGCAAAAGTAAGGTTATATGGTTCCGCTGATAACCCGGCCCAGCAAACAAACCTGCTGATGGTGATGCCGGCGGCGGCGGCACGCACATGGACCCGCGGGACAATAGTCACCGCGGCGGCCAGTAGTAGCAGGAGCGCGAACAGCGGTGACGTTGATGACAGCGCAACACCTGACATGCCGGCCCCAGCCTCAGCCGCCCCGCCGCGTCTCAGCCGACGAAGAGAGGACATTTGGTTTCGTGTGGCAGAAGCAGCTGCTGCTGCAATCAACGCCGGGTGACGCAAATCAGAGCAAGGAATATCCGACAAGCCAGCAGTCCAAAAGATGGCGATTGGATTGTGACGCTTTGTGTCTTATGTATGCATGTTTTATACACATCCATGGCATTATAAATAAGACAGGAACGAACTGCTAGGCTTAGTTGTGGATGGCTCCGTCGCTCGTAGACCAACTGCCGCCGAATCATGCTTCGTTCGTCGCGATCTATCGCTGGTTGCGTTCGATGGTAGATAGGTGACGAGGCCTGAACGAACAACCAGACAAGAACAACGTGCGTACGTACTAGGCTGAAGGCAGTTGCCTGCAGGCAGCAAAACGTGGATGCCCACTATCGAAACGCAAATGTCCCGTCTTGGTGGCTCCAGATAGATAGAGGTCCCTACCTGCTAAATGGCGGGGCAAGATACGTATATAGGGCAGCTGATGTCTTCATGTATACAATATATAAATCTCTGTGTTAAAAGTAGTACAAGGAATCCTTTTCCTGCAGGATACACCAGCTGGATAATATAAACAGCCTTTTCACTTGCTTTACCTTGTTCACCCGCGGGCGGGAAGTTGCGGATAAGTCATCATATATACGTACAACCGAAACCCCCGAAGGGGAGCAGTGTTATAAGCCCTGAGGCAGTAGCAGGACCCGTCCACGCCGAACCAAGAATTTTTATATGGTGGCTATCCGCGCGTTAGCTGGTGTTTGGCGGACACCTCTATCTCCTGTGGCCTCCCGTTCGTCTTGAGGTTTTGATTGGAAACTGAGCGGGTCATTACATGCAGTCATGTTTGTTGCTGTCAATTGATGGCCAGCACGCAGCCGCGCATACGTATGTTATGCATACACAGCGCGGCCCGACAAACGTCAGCGTACGTATATGTGAAGAATGTGCCTTACTTATGCCGTTACTTTACGTATGTAACGGCATTAGAAACATGTATGTACGTATACGTACGACTTCCGCGTGCAGCCTATCAAGCCGACGATTGAAATCCATCCCGGCCATGTTCGTGCGTCGGCCGGCGACCAATATTACACAAACGCAAACGTTATAACGAACACAACTACGCAACGAGCGTACACAAACGCACTGGCGATGCATGCATGACGACACTTAAGTGTGCGTTCGTGTATGTATGTACAACACAAAGATTACAATCAGTACGTATCGTACACCCCAGCCAGCAGCAGGACAACTAAATCGGAATTGAGAAGGTGACGCCCAGGGCTACCGCATCGCAGATATTGCTCAGCGTGGTGTTGAAGAAGCTCTGGAATGTGGTCGCGTTACAGGCGGAAGCACCCACGTAGAGGCCTTCACAGCCGCCGGCGGCTCCACCGCCGCTCTGCGTGCGTGCGTGTGAAAACACAATAATCAACCCGCCGCCGCAGATAGATGGACACGGCCAAAAAGAGAAAGTAAGCACCGCGTTCGTTAGGCTGGACCACCTTGTGAGCCGTCCATAACCATCATGGCAATATCGCAAAGCGGCACTACTGCACGCAGTTAGGCCCGTAGTCGGCAGTACGTATGTCCAGTTGCTTGTGTATAGATAGGGCGGCGGCGGGCGTGGTGCCCAGCAGGGGGAGGTTGAAGATCGAGCGACGCCGGGCACGGGTGAGCGAGCGGTCGCTAATAAGGATGGTCTACCATCAGCAATAATCTTACACGACTTTATTTGCTCGGTATGATCTAGACATACAACTGTTAGTTGTTGAATCCGTCAGGTTGCCTGATTGCAAGGCCTTGCCTTGACCCTGCTTGTTACTTGGCACCACCTTTTCCGCTCCCGTATTCTAATACTACTTACCTGAACGTACTTCATTCCTTGTACATGGCATGGGCTGTAGCCTCCGCCATTGTAGCACAGCGGTGTGTTGGCTGGCACGGTTTTGTTGGAACAGTGCGCGTCAGCGATTTTACATGCTGTCCGAGCCAGCAATCCCGGCACGTAGTCGTTCCACAGCTGACACGTCGCGTTAAGGCCACAAAACTCGCAACTACTGCAGGCGGCGTTGGCAGCAGAGGCGGCGAACGATCGATGAACAATAACCATGAATGGATGGGCTCGGCAGCAGCCATGCACAGTGACTGATAAGGCTCATTTCACGATGACGTGTCTGCTGTACGGCAGCAGGCACGTACGCACGCGCAGCAGGCACGCAATCGATAGCTTGATTCGTAGGTTGCACCCGCCCACAGCTAGCGGTTATAGGCAGCAGCAGGTAGGTACGTAGGTCTGACGCATGTGAAGTAAGTAATGGCGAGCACCAGGAAAAAGCCGGTCGATTAGTAGACGACACAAACGGCAGGTTGTTTTGGTTCGTTGGGTAGTGCGTACGTGCAGTGGCATGCATGCATTTGGCAATGAACATCGATGCTCCTGCAGCAGCTGCATGGTAGGCATGGCGGCCCTTCGTCCTACGCATGCAGCCAACCCAGCCAACCACCTACCTGTAGCACCCATCGCTGTTGAGGAAGCTCCAGCAGTATTCGCAGCAGTAAACTGTGGTTTGCAGCAGCAGGCTCCTACTGCTGCTGCTGCTGATGGCCAGAGGCGACAGTGCTTGCATCCTGCGGGCGCGCGGCGTGCGGGGGGATGGCTGGACGGGGCGCGCGGCAATATGATACCGGGCGCGTACATCGATCCATCCGGCTAAATCAGGACTTAAGCTAACCGATGGCAGGTTACAAACAAGTACTCTCCAAATGATTGCAGGTCTTGCTTGTATGAAACCCACCCGGAGCGAGCGGCGCGCGTGAGATGAGCCAGCAGGGGAAGTGGCCCGGCGACCAGCAGCAGCAGCAGCAACAATGGCGGCAACAGCGGCAGCCCAAGCGGCGCTGCGCGGCCGCAGCAGGTCTGAGTCCGGCCCCGCTGCTGCTGCGCAGTCGACATTCTTGCAGTCGTATCGAACCGAATCAGCGGCGGCTGTGGCATAACGAAGCAAGGAAGCGGCATGCATGCAGGGAGAAACAAAGAGCAGCAGGAGCTCTGCTCGCTGGGAGGCAGCAGCCTTGCTTTGGATGGGCCAGGAGCGAGCTAGCTTTGAATCAGCTGCTGTATGTCTAACGCTCCATCGACTCCTATAGGTCCGTCCATACCATCGTTGTCACTATTCCTTCATCACCTGCTGTGCTTATATTGGAAGGCGTACCTTGCGCTGGCAGCGCTGTATGTATGGATGGACAACATATATACCGTAACCGTCCCTCCTTGACTCGCATCCGTACGTCCCAGAATCTATCGCGAGCTTGGATGGAGGCTCCGTCACAGGTCGGTTTGTGCGACTGCAGAACTAACGCAAGGAAGCAGCTGGTGTTGTGCGCGATCAATGGAGGAGTTACTAAAAGTCATATTCGACTTTCACCACTGAAGGGTGAAAATGTTCGCCGTGTTACATACACCGTCGCCAGCAGTGCTGATGTGACCCGTGGGACTGTGTTAGCTGGGGAATAATGAACGTCACCACTCGCCGGTTTTTTAACCACCACTTACCTTGTTACTGGTTTAAGCCATGGAAAAAAACTAATTAAACCAACGGCGAAACGGCCGGTTGGAATAATTCATATTTGCGAGAATATTTTGCGAGATGCCTTGGGTTTTTTTTTTGAAACTTTAAATATCTGAGAGGGACCCTTTCGAGTTTTTTCACACTTGGCGAGGTCCCAAACATTTAATTAAATATTAGCAAAAAGATTGCGTCAGTGCGGCGGGTATTAGTAATCACTGCTAGGTAGCTGCTGCTTAGGGCTGGTTTATATATTTAAGGTCATTCGCCACGCTCAAGTCAGGGCGCGCCAGTGGAGCCCACACACAATGCATGTGCGGGCGAGGGTTGCTTGCTTGACGCTGAATCGTACATATTGACGTAAGGCTGCTTTATTTGGGGTCTGCTCGGTGAAGCTCGGAAAAGTATGCTTTCCTGGATGGCCGTACTCGCTCCAACCCATGACTACCAAACTAGTAACAAACATATACGGCGGTGAGGCGGTCCGGTCATCATCAACGGTTCATTCACACACCATATATACGCAAGCGTATATATTACATGGGTCATCTATCTGTCGGTGGGTCCGGCGTCAAGCTTGCTTGAACGGAGTACACGTGCACACATACAGCAGACAGCACGCAACCCGTCACCAGTAACAACACCCATCCTACTAAAATGTTTACACACATCATCTTGTGTGTCATTATTCTATGGAAACGAAGCACGCAACTCTATCCCGAAAACGGCGCCGCACAAGCTAGCTCGCAACTACCGGTAACAGCAGCTTCGTGTCACTTACGTAATGCAAACAATGAAGAACCTTCAACTATGGCCAGCATGGCATGTACGGTATGTACGGTGAAAGGCGACCCATTGAGGTAACGTAACCTAACAGGCGATCCATCCATCCAGTTGATTGCAATCCCTTAAAAAGGCACAGCGAAGATGAGGCTGCGGTCCACCGCATCGCACAGGTTCTCAAGCATGGTGTCGAAAGTACTCTGAAAGGCGGCGGCGTCGCAATCCCCGGAACCAATGTCGTAGGCTGCACAGCCAGCGGATCTGTCATAGGCCTACATAGGGTACGTAGGTTACCGCGTGCGTGCCAATCGGGAGCACGTCCAAAATAAAGGTTATTAGGTAGATAGGTAGATATAAAGGTTATTAGGTAGATATCCATCCATGCCGCCGGCGCCAGGCACCGATCGACCGCTGAAATGCATGCATGCGCCCTAGCTAACCGTATGCATGGTATCATCAGCCGCACCTCTCCCAGCGCATCATAAGCCTGCGCGATGCAGTTGTCCTTGTCACCCGTGTAACACTCGAGGGTCTTGCCGGTCACCCCAAGCGATCTGCACAGCGCCTCTGCCACGGTGCAGGCGGCCCTCACTGCTGTGTCCGCCGCAACGGAGTCGCTCCAGGGCAGGCACTTGAAGACGCGGTGACCGCAGCTTTCGCAGCTCCTGCGGAGGGCGGCGGGTGGCAGGATCGAAGGACTATGGAGCAAGTGGCGGTGGCGGCAGATGGCAGCTATGTAGGTGCGTGCCTGCACCGACGTACATAATTTGCCCAGCAGGATGTAGTCGGGAGTGGACTGGCCGCAGTTTCTGGGAGCTATCTATCTAGCCTGTTCCGGTCATCAGCCGGAGACCAGCGAGGCATCCCCAATCGATGAGGAGACCGAACCGGTATTCCCATGCTTGCCCGATCAAGACATGCACTTGGGTCAGTTGACTGGGCCTAACCCCGCCCGCCCGCCTCTGGTCGGCCGGCCTGAAGGGATCTCCGTCGGTACAGCCCGTAAACCAATCCTTCGGTTCATCATGACCGTAAACTGAAGGTTTTCTGAGTGCAACGCTAGAAAACCAAGGTTTTCTGTGAACTCAGAGGAGTTGTGCCCTCATAAGGGCGTTGGTACGGCACATGGTGCCAGTTAAGGTGTCCGCGAAGGCGTGGAGGAGTGATTTTCGGGTTTTGTAGCTACATAGGGTGGTTGCTGCGAGGCTGTGGGCATTAAGGCCTTAGCGATAGCTTTCGCGGTAGCCGGCCCTCACCCGGCCTACCTACCGAATAAGGACGGCTTTCATTGCTTGCAGGTACCCTTTGTGTGTAACGAACGATGATTTCTCATGAAAACCGGCGGGTTAGTTTGCGTATGGTATCCGCGTGGATGCTATGATGTAGGGATGCCGCCGTAAAGACACTGCCGCCTTTGAACGGACAATTTAAAAGGCTCTGTTTTGTACGTACGGAAGCCGAGGAGGGACGCTGTATTTACTAAAAAAACACCCCCCGCCGCCCGCCGCCCTCCCATAAGTCACTTCCCATGGTAGTGTTGTCTCCGACGGCGGGCCACCCGATCGATTTGATTGGGCCGCACACAACTTGCTGTCGCTGTCGCTGGCGATTTATCAGGGATCTCCCAACAAATACAAATAGGCAGGTGCCGGGCCCACCTAACTGAAAAAAATAGACTGCGCGCCCACTAAAATAAATACGTAAACGAGACTAGATAGCATGCGACGCACTCGTAGCAGGGGCCACTGTCGGGGGCAGTCCAGCAGTCCACACAGCAGTACTGCGTGTCGCTCTGCAGCAGGCTCCTGCGCGAGTAGTGCGTGGATGCGTGCAGCGAAACGTAACGTCTACTTCGCTCGTTCGGTTCCTCGCTCTGCTCTGACGACCTCTATCTGACGGATGACATCTGGTGTATAGTATGTACCTGCTGCTGGCGGCGGGGATATCGCGTGCGCCTGCTGCGGGCCAGAGGACAGCCGTGGAGAGCAGCAGCAGGGGCAGCAGGACCAGCAGCAGCAGCTGAAGAGGCGACCGCAGTCGTTGCGTCATCATCAGATAGAAGTAATAAGTCAGCAGAGGATGGAACAATGTGCCTGCTGATCTGCTGCTGCTGCCTGCGTCTCGATTCGTCAGCAGGACTGTTGCCTTGTGGTGTCTTCCGTCGGTGTATGTCGTCGCCTGATGGATCGAGCCGCTGCCTGCTGGGCGATCGATCGATCGAGAAGTCCGTCGGCGCGCAGACGCTTACTTGCTTATTACAAGGCGCCGCTGCTGTATACCTAGGGTCTTATTCTTCTGTTTATTTGCTGTGCACACGTGTAGACGTATCAGCACTCGATAGAGCGAGAGGCAGGTGCAGGCAGGATTCTTGGCGGTTGTGCGTGGTTTTTACACGGAATAGAACTACGTAACCTTGTGCGGGCGGCAGCGATACAGCAACTTTGGACGAGAACCTTGGACGGATGGAACGACTAACCGCGTGGACCAACCGCTTGCTTTGCAGCAGGTACGTGCGTGCGAACAGTGCGTCGTGCGCGCTTGCTTTAGCTGCGCGCACGTCCTAAATCGAGCCCCCCCCCTTGTAAACTCCGCTTCCTAAATCGAGAAACGCCGCAGCCACGAACGACATGCATGGGCAGCGAGCCTGCCTGTTGCTTAAAAGGATGACAGCAACACTTTTCCAAAATGTTAGGTCCGTTTAGCATGCGTGCAGTAAGAGTTCATTTGCTGCCATTCATCGTCCGTCAGTCAGTTGCCCAAGGTGCGTGGGTAGGCCCCTCCCTGATCGTTGACGACCGAGCGAGGGATGCTCGCCCCGGCCGGCGGCATACGTACACACCGTATATATCCTGCGCAGACTCACGTATGTATCATCACGCTGCATTAGTCGGTCGCCCCATCCAATCGCTGTTAGTAACGCGCGCGCGGTGCCGACATAGGAAGCGGCAGCAGAGACTGAGAACCCGCGCGAACGAACGAAGCTGCATAAGCTGAGGCACGCACGCAGCTGCATGATCGAGGCCAGCCACACGCACGCAGCGGCACAAGAGCGAGGTCGCCATTCCATCCGGAAATAAACCACGGCAGCAGGTAGGGAGATTGGATCATCACAAATCTACTTCGGCGGGCGGGGGACGGACAAGCAAGAATACTGCCTATCTAATTTGCTTCGTTGCTCGCTAGTTCATACAGCACTAGCTAGGAGAGAGTATGATGAAGTTGGTTATTTTATTTATTTCCATCGAGCAGGAGTAGTGCGTGTCGAGGCAGTTGCTGCGCCCGAACGAAGTTCGTTCAAATGCTGGCTCGCTTGGACGTTGGACATGCATACGCCGGTTCGTAAATGTATTTTGTAACCTTGGGCCAGGCTTCGTTCACTCGTTCGAAACGTGCGTGCACCGACAACGGTAGGTGAGACAGGAGCTGATACGTACGGTTCCATCGATGTATTCCGTGTTTCCTGTCGCCCATCCATCACATACATTTTATTTGCCTGCGGTTCACGTTCACAGTGGCGGGACATCGTGGACATCGATATATATATATACACCGTCAGTCGGTTAATTTGCTTGCTTCCGCCGGCCTCATCAGAACGAACCTTGTGTCATTATTCGTCCACGGCCACGCACACTTATTGCCCTGAAGGAAGGGCAGCAGCTTGGCGCGCGGCCGGTAGGTACAATAACGATAGCTAGAACGATAGATGCAGTCTCCCAGCAGCAGCAGGCGGCGGGACGACCGCCGCCGCGCCCTGCCGATCGGAGGCTGCTGTCCAACGACGTTGCTGCTGCCGCTGCTGCTGCTGCTCCTGGCCGCCGCGGCCGGCCACACCGCCCGCGCGCGTGAAATTCATCTCGGGTGAGTTCCGTCGTTCGTTGCTCGGCCTGATAATCGCTACACGTGTTTGTATATGTGGCGGCGCGCCTCATAAATCAATCAAGCCCGTCCGTGCGTTGACCCAAGATAGATAGACCCGCCGGCGGCCTTCCAGCTGATGTTGACGGAGGCTGTTCGGCGTTTGTCCCGCCGAAGCTCGAATGGAATTAAGGACTTGTTTGTTGGTCCCCAAATCCATAATAACCTGCCGCCGCGCGCCCTTTGCGATTACAGTCGTCCAGGGCACGCAGCCATGCATGCATGCACTAGCGCAATAAACCCCTCGCGCGGTTATCTTCCCGCCGCCGGTACGTGGGTGACGACGACGATGACCCTGTGCGTGCGTGGTCGTGTATGTGTGTGTGTGTGTGGTCGTGTGCGTGAACGTGCACGTCCGTCCGTGCCCGCCGAAGCACGCAGGCCGCGGGCGGCATTCCTCCCCGCAGCCGCCAACAGCAGGGTGCTGCTGCAGAAGAAGCGGAAGCCACCGCCGCCGCCACCGCCGCCACCACCGCAAGAGCAGCAGCAGCAGGCTTGCTGTGAGGACTGTTGGAGCTTTGGGCAGAGTGCCAGGATCAGCGACTGCTACCTGTGAGTCGCTGTACGTAGTGGTGGGATTATTCACGCGCATGGCTGGCTCGAATAATAAATTGCTGGGCGGGGCTCACGCACCGCCGGTTAATATGAAATGCCGGTCCGTGCGTACGCTCCAGCCACCCATCTTGCTTTCACGCCACATACAAACAACGAGCGAGGTAATAACACGGTTCCGCACGTCCCGCTGCTAGCTGTACTTACTTGTGTCGTCACGCACTAGCTAGCTAGCTAGCTAACCCCCGTACCTAGCTTGATTCACCGCAGCCTTCATGCATATGCTCCGCCGGCCGCCTGCCTCGCGAAATAGTGAACTTCGGTACATACGTAGATTTTAATAATCCCAACACATCATGGTATGGCGCCCCTCCCCCGCCCGTCCGCCCGCTTTACTTGTTTCTTTTTCCTCATGTCGCCGCACACTGCTGACTGAAGCCTTCCATGCGATGCATCCAAACTACTAGCTACCTACGTACAGCTGTATGTTTCGTTAGTTGTCACTCGATCTCCTGCGTTGCAGGAGCTGCGCGCCGTGCGGCGCGTTTGGTGATGTGACGTGCGAGCCGTTCGATACGGAGGCGGGGAAGCTGCTGGGCCAGATCGCCTGTCAGAATGCCGCAGCCGCCTGCTCCGACAACGTCATCAGCGCTTACTACTCCAAGTGCTACTCGGGCAGCAGCAAGGACTTGTGTACCTCGCAGGGGACAAGCTACGCAAAGGTCCGTCCGTCGGTCGGCGGTGCCCTCAACCGTTATAGCTAGCTAGCATGCGCCTAATCTGCTGCATCTAGATAGATATGTAGATAGCTTCCATTCCCCACTGGAGCGAGGGGAGGGCGGGTGGAGGGCTGATGATCAGCGCAGCAAGCAAGATGTTGTACGTACATATGTGGCATGCATCGTCCATCCGTCTGCGTCTGGGATCCTCCGTCCGTCAGTCCATTCATATTCGCATCAGGGTGTGCCCCGCCCATCGATATATATTTTGGAGATCGTTGTACATTATGTTCTACTACTGCTCGGCGGCGGAGCAAATATATATATATATATTCCTGCCACGCCCCTACCTACCTACCTACCTGCGCGGATATCCCTGCATGCAGCACGCAATCATGCATCCCGTTGTCCGCACCCATTAATAGAACCTTCGTATGTCAGACCGGAACTCTCAGTTCACCCACCTACTCACCTCATGCCCTCTGCTGGTCATCCTTCCGCTTGCACCACCAGAAACTGTCGGCGGGTGCAATGCAGCAGGGCCCTACGTATATACGTATATATGTCCGTCTGTATGTGCTCTCAGTGTTCGTTTCGGCCCCCATACATGACGCGCGCGCGCCTAGCTACTGTCGTTCTGCCTCATTTGTTGCGCTTGCTTGCATGCCCCACTCTCGCTTATGCGCCCCTTATTACGTACCTTGCGCAGAACGGTGGACTCGGCTGCGAGCCGTACACCACCGGCGTCAGCACGTGCGACGCCTCCAGCTACCAGGACGCGTTTGAGCGCGCCATCGGCGGCCTTTGCTCCGCTGTTGCAAATGGTGTTGTGATGAATCTGCCCTAGGGATGATAGGAGGATGATGAATGAGTTATTATGGATGCTAATAAGAAGGCCATCCGTCCATAACCCACATACATGCATACACAAACATGACTTTTGCTACCGTGGTTTTAATGGCAGAAGGGGATTTTTGACTACCGTGGTTTTAATGGCAGAAGGAGATTTCTTCCTGCCATTGGCGGCGGCAGGTAGGTATTTTGTTAGTCTGTTGAAGCAGGTCAACGAAAGATGCCGCCGGCGGCAGCAGGTAGCTTGCATTGCCAATGGGTAGGTGCGTTTGTTTAAGACTTGATGATGAGATCGAAAGAAGCGGTAGGCAGCAGAGGTTGTTATTATTGTTGTTGTTGGGCTGATGGGAAATGGGTTCAGTTCTCCCGTCGGTCAGGGAAAACTGTGCGTTGGCCCACGGGTCAAGCCGCGTATATATGCATGTATGTGTGTACTGCAGTGATGCAAAACCCAGCCTCCGCTCCGTATGTTTGCTAAGCGCACAGCCTCATAACGAACGCTCACTTTTCATTCCAGCAGCAATGTCAAAGTATATCTGTGATAATGTCGCTCGCTACCGCGGGTTGTACATCAGCGAGCAATCGAGACTGTCCTTCCGCCCAAAGCTTGACTGACTGACCCACGGGTCGGTCCACGTATGCCGAAGTTACTGAGAGCCGCTCCTTCGTTCACTTGGCTGACAATCACTCCGGTAAAGATACAAGTAGCTAAAAAGATACCGTTGATAACAACCTGCATGTGTGGTTGACAACTTATTAGTTTGCGCGAACGCACGGAATCAAATTCACAACCGACCTTGTTCATACCGACGTTCTCCTGGAGCGCACGCGAGCGCCGACGCGGCACCGTGCGTGGACACCGCCGACAATCCGACAACGTGCTTTCTGCTAGCTGTACGTTGAAGAATGGGTTGCGTGTTTATTTACCCGTAATTACACACGGTCCATCGTCCCGAGCCATTTCGTCACGATTCGATGCCTACGTAGTGCCCGCCCTGCCTGCTGGCCAGCTAAAGGTCGACCAGCGCAGCACCCAATAGCACACAGCAGCAGCCGAAGCAGCAGGTAGCAGACGCAGCAGCAGCAGGCGCCAAAGAACGGATCTCCCGCGCACAGAGCCGCTGCTGCATGTGTTGAAGTATAGACTGAACAGGAGAAAGAGACAGCAGCCGCCGGAACGAATATATCATTATCATCATAACAAGGCGCGAACAACGACGACGACGACGACGACGACGACCAAGGCGACGGCAAAGGCGACGGCAAAGACGACAAGATGGCTTACTTTTACTCGCAGCAGGCGATCGCGTCCAATCCCAACTCGCCGCTTCACATCCTCTGGTTGGCATCCTACCTCAACGTCGGAGGCCGCGGAGGAGGAGGACGGCTACAAGTGGGTGGCTGTGTGCTGAACAGGCTAGCTGGTGAAATTAAGACGACAACAAACATTCGGGCTTGCAGCGTCTTTCTATCCATATGGTGACGGTATCGATAGTATGGAAGATAGAAGCAATAATGATAGATTATGGATGCCTGATTCGAAGAAGCTGACCTAGGTGACAGACGGAACATGACGCGATGGCTGACGAACACTTTTGCTGCTGATGAACTAGCTAGGGTTTTATCCCCAAGCAAGGCCCCGCCCCCTACCTCCGCCAAATCAAACCTCCTAAGTACCTGCTTGCTTGCTTTCCTGCCTGCTGCTTGCTGCCTGCATGGATGGCGTCGCCCACTCCGCCCCCTCACGCCCCCGCGGCCCCCGCCCCCGCCCCCTCCCCCGCCGCCTATCGCCACGCAGCGCTCCCGGGTGGAGGCCACCGATCTGTCCGAATCTGTGGAGGGAATTCGGGAGCTTCTGGATAAGGCCCCCGTGGCGCTGAGGCTGAGTGGGCAGCTGCTGCTGGGGGCGGTGCGCATCTTCGCACAGCAGGTGGGTCGGTGGTCGGTCCGTGGGGCGGTGGCTGGGGCGGTGGCTGAGGCCGGCGCGGCGGCATCGATCCGTCTCGCGGAATTCCATTCCATCCATTTGCCGCCGCATCACCAGCCAGCATTAGCAGCAGAGCTCGATATGCCATAAATAGACACACGTCGTATCGTACAACTGCCTGCCTGCCGTACACAGGTGTCGTACCTCCAGTCCGACACCGAGAGCGTGCTGATGCGCGGCGTCCAAGCGCTGTCGCACGGCGGCGCCGCCGCCGCCGAGGCGGAGGAGGCCGCCGCCGTCGCCGCCGCCGCCACAGGAGGAGGAGCTGCCGCCGGCCGCCGCCGCAGGCGCGGCCGCGGCGGCGGCGGCGGCGGCGGCCAGGCCGAAGCGGAGATGGCCGACGACGCCGATGTGACTTTGCCGGACGATCTGGGTGAGGAGGAGATCCTTTTGGAGGCTGGCGGCGCCGCCGCCGCCATCGGCTCCGCCGAAGATGCGGCGGCGACGGCGGAGGCGGCGGAAGCGGGCCCGCACGCGCCCTCCCTGGCGCGGCTGTTTTCGGCGGGCAGCCCGGCACCGACGACGACGACGGCGGCGGACGCGGCGGCGGCGTTCGGCGGCAGCGGCGGCGCCGCCACGGCTGCTGGCATGCGTACGGCAGGCGTTTCGAATATGTACGACGTGCAGTACGACGTGGACATGGAGAGGCTGCCGTCTATGCCGTCGCAGTTTCTGGACGAGCAGCTGGGTTTGCTCGAGCCGGTGAGTCAAAGCTCAAAGGGGCGTTTATTAAGGTTTATGGTTTTATGGTTTTAGGGTTTTAGGTGGGAGCGAGGACATGATATGTTATGTGAGCAAGCAAGGGGCGGGGGTACGTGTGCGTGTGAGGGGGAGCGGCGTGCGGGCGAGGGCAGCGGTGCGATAGCAGTGAGGGCTGGAGGGGAATAAGAGAGCTGGTAGGCGGCTGCGTGAGAGCGGTGCTGCGGGCGTGGAGGCGGTGGTTTGTTCCCGTCTCGATCGGTCGTCAACGCCGTACAGCATTACGTAGTATGAACAGGTGCGGGTGTGCATCCGGTACGTATGTTCCTTCGGTCTCCAATTTTCTTTGTATCTCTTTGATTTCTTTCCACTCTGAAAGCTTCGGCCCGTTTATATGTACGGCAAACGAACCCCGCGCGGCGTCGGCAGCAGGGCGGGGCGGAGACGGCCGTGGCGGCGGCGGCGCCGGAGGGGCAGCGAGAGGGCGGCGCAGCGGTGGGGGAGGAGGCGGAGCCGGAGGCGGAGATGGAGGGAGCGGAGGGCGGGGCGGCGGAGGGTGAGTGCGGGTGGGTGCGGCCTGCGGCGGCGGTGGTGGCTCAGATGCGGCGCATGTCTTTTTTCTTTTTTCTGAAGGAGGGGAACTTCATTCGTGCGATTCGGGCGGGGACCTTTGGCACAGTCATAAGATCATAATAGGGCACTGACGATGGGCTGTTTCGTGAATGGAGGAGGTGGGAAGATGGTGCCCTGCTGATACTCTGGTTGTCGATGGTTTGTTGGTACGCTTGTGCGATGTTAGTACGGGTTTCGTACCGGCCGGTGGACGACTGGACCTGCCGTACAGGCCGTAACGACTAGACTGCTTACGTGTATGTATTAACGCAAGTTACGCGCAAAATTCGTCAGCGGTAGGTGTCAATCGTCCCTCGGCATCTGTTCTACCGCCTGTCTGGTACCCCACATAACCTCCCAACGGGCAAACCCGACCCGTAAGGCCCCTCCGTCCTCCCTCGCCTTTGCAATGTTCTTTCGTCGTCGTCGGCGGCGGCGGTGCAGCGACAGGCGAGCCGTCGGCCTCGCAGCAGGGGCGTCGTCAACAGCACGGCACGTCGTACGAACCGCCGTACACACCAGGGCAAATGCCCGCCGCCAAGATGCCGCTACAGATGCTCATCTCACCGGGCCGTCCCGAAGGCGCCGCCGCTGCCGCCGCCGCCGCCGGCCAGCAGGCCGCCGCCTCCAAAATCACCGCCGACTACGCTGAGGAGTACGACATGGTTGACACGGCCATGTACGGCGGCGGCGGCGCTGCCGGGGCCGCTGGCGCGGCAGCAGCCGGCGTCTCCCGGCGGCTCTTTGGCGCCGAGCCGCCCTTCCCTGGAGGCGTCTTCTCCGCCGACGGCGGCGGCGCGGCGTCGGCGTTGGCGTCGGTGTCGGCATGGGAAGCTTCCGGTGGTCCGGCGGCGTCTGTATCCGCTGGTACGGCACAGGCGCCGTCAGGTGGCGGGGGGAGGGAGGCCGTTGCCGCCGCGTCGGCGGAGAAGACGCCCGAGGCCGCCGCTGGTCCCGGTCCGCCGCCGGCGAGGCCTTCGCGGAAGCGCCCCAAGGTCACCCTCGACGTCGGTAGGTGGTGCACGTGGCGGGGCGGGGCGGGGGAAGGGGAGCGGAGGGGGAAGGGCAGGAGGGCGGGGAGGAGGGCGGGGATGAATGAAGGTGCCCAGCAGGGCGGGGGACCTGGGAGACGGCGGGAAGGATGAAGTGCGCAGTCACACTGGGGAAGGTTCGGGGCGCGCCTGGGAAGAAGGAAGAAGGGAGCGAGGACGAAGTAAACATAATCCTGCTGGGCACGTGCTCCTGGAAGCCATGAATGTACGGATGTTGGTTTTTTCGGTTACGAGTGCGTGGCGTTACGAGAAAGGGCCACCGGAGTTAACCACAGCACCACCGCATCCGTACATTCGCCACTTTGCCGTACATACCTCACGCGTATTTGCCCACACCCTCCTGCAGGCCCCTTCGACGCGCCCGCAACCATGCTGCCGCTCTCCGTCATGCGAGGTTTACTCCAGGACCGCAGCCCCATACTCAAAGTTGACCCAAAACTGCTCGCCACCGCTGGCGGCGCCGCCGCGGCGGCGGCGGCGGCGGCGGCCAGACAGGTCGGTGCCACCCACCGTCCCGTCACCGTCGCCGACATCCTCCTCTCCGGTTCCGGCGCCGTGCTCGGCACCCCGCTGTACGGCAGGACCGGCGCGTCGCTGCTGAGGTCGTACGGCGGCAGCGGCGGCGGCGGCGGGCGGCGGGCGGCGCCGCTGCCGCCATCGCCAGCGCATGGCATCCTATCGGCGCTGGCGGCGGGCCCTATGGCGCCGCGCGGGCCGCTGATGGCGGAGCCGCTACGGCAGCTGTACGTCAGGGCGGCCGCCGGTGAGCGTTACACTGCCATCGCCGCCGCCGCCGCGGCGGCGGCGGCTCGGGAGGAGGCGCGTCGGCAACAGAAGCGTGGCCAGAAGGCGGTCAAGGATCACCCTCTGGCGGCGGCGCCGGCGCCGGCGCCGGCGGCGCCGGAGGAGGTGGCGGCCGCGGAGGCGGCCGCTGCCGCCGCCGCCTCTGCCGGTGGCGACGTCCCGATGGAGGAGGCGGCGGCGGCGCAGGGCGAGCCGGCGGCGGCGGAGCCGGAGCCGTCGTCGAGCGACAGCCTGGGCCGGTTCCCGCTCAAGGAAACCGATGAGACAGGGGAGGTCCAGCTCAACTTCGAGGCCGAGGATGCTGCACTGGACGCGGCGGTCGAGGCGGCGGCGGCGGCGGCGGCCGCGACCGACAGCGGCGGCGGCGCTTCCGCCTTCGCCGGCGGCGTCAGCGGCGCCGACGAGGCGGGGACGGAGACCGAGACGGCGGCGGATACGATGGCGGCCCTGGCGGCGCGCGCGGGCGGCCTGGTTCCGGAGCTTCGCGGCGCCTTCGCGCCGCTCCTGCAGCAGCAACGGCTGTCCGACGAGCTGCCGCCACGGCTGCCGCTGACGAGCCTGGTGGGGCCCGGCAGCCGGCGCGGCACCAACCGCCTCAAGGCGGTTCGAGTGTTTTCGGAGCTGTTGGTGTTGCAGAGCAGCGGATTCGTACAGCTCGTACAGGAGCCACAGC
This sequence comes from Pleodorina starrii, assembly GCA_030267565.1. Classification (NCBI taxonomy): domain Eukaryota; kingdom Viridiplantae; phylum Chlorophyta; class Chlorophyceae; order Chlamydomonadales; family Volvocaceae; genus Pleodorina; species Pleodorina starrii. The sequence goes on along the minus strand of BRXU01000005.1, from coordinate 2,989,326 downwards.
AACAGCCGATGCGTCGGGATGGGGCGGAGGCGGAGGTGGCGGAGGTGGCGGAGGTGGCGGAGGTGGCGGAGGTGGCGGAGGTGGCGGAGGTGGCGGAGGTGGCGGAGGTGGCGGAGGTGGCGGAGGTGGCGGAGGTGGCGGAGGCAAAGGCGGTGGAGGAGGCGGTGGAGGAGGCGGAGGCGGGGCCGGTGTTCATACTGCCTGCTGCAAAGCTCATGGCCGGCGCCGCAGGTGCTGGCGAGGCGGAAGGGGAGGTGACACAATGAAAGGGTTAACACAGCAACAGGGGGGGGGCTGTTAGCAGATGCGGCGGAAGCGGAAGCGGTGGCGGCGGCGGTGTGCACTCATGTGGGACCTTGTTGTGGAGAGACATACGAAACCACTATTGAAAAGTTGGACCGGGGACGCTGGTTTCGGAGCCACGCGGGTATGAACGGCGTAGTCGGCGGGCCGGCAGGTATGTTGCAAGGCTGTTTGCGATGTTTGCGGGGCGAACGCACATATCGTACTGCCATATCGTTGAGATGGGGACTCTCGAGGACGAAATCCGAATGCACATACGGTACATGTTGGAGCAAGGCTTCCGGGCTACCTTAGTTGACTCATTTGAGCGCCGCTGGCGGCAGCAGAAGTTGCGTATGTTGCGTGGCTGTTGATTGGAGAAACGGCAGCGGCTTCGTGGCCAGCCCCTCTGTAATTAATTAATTCGTGCGCAGCTGCACTGCATTGCTCATGGGCAGGGCTTCTTTTGTTTTGGGGACGACGGCACCGGAGCGAAATTGGGGTGCCACAGATGGACACACGGCTACGAATGCACCGGAGGGGGGCAGGGAGGGAGGGAGGTACCACAGCCTCTTTAAAGCTCATGGGAGGAAAAACGGTTTGACGGTGTCAAGAGGTGGGTGTCCCTCCGCAATTGACGACGGACCAAGCTTCCCATGTGCCATCGAAGGCCAGCGGATCCAGGACCCAAGGACACGATCGACCCATCTCCCTTTCCAAACAAACAAACCAGTGGCCCCGCCACCGAGACGCTTTGCCCCGCGGGCCGCGGCTCATCAAACCACGTTGGGGGCATTCATGACCGCGATAATGACACTCGCCCGATATTCGCAGGTTCCCAGCCCTCTCCCAGAGTCATCGTCTCCGCCCGCCCGGAGAGCAAGGCCGGGGTCCCTATTAACGCCTCCGTTCTCTCCATTCTCTCCGCGCTCCCAAACATCATCTTCCCAAACATCGGCCGCAACGAAGACGGCGCGGTCAGGGCTGCCACGACAAAGCAGCCTCGGACCGGACCATGAACCGGATGGACCCGTGGGTCGGTCGGCGGTCCATGCCAAGTGACCCGTGGGTCAGTGGAGACCCGCGAGCCCGCTGACGGACGGTCGAAGACCGACCGACCTACCAATCCCCGGCACTCATCAACACCGCAGAGAGGCGCGACAAACCACCTGCAAGTGCCGCAAGCCGCAAGCAAGCCCGCGTAACTTCATTCGCCACGCTCCCCCCTCTCAATCGCAAACCGCACAGAACGCCGTCGTCACTCTTACTTACTGTGGTAAAAGGAACGACACACAAACACACACACAAGGAGCCGAAAAGTCCTTTGCCGGGTGGGTCTTCGCAGATTCAAAAACATCGTCGAGTGGCGCAAAGGGTCAAACGTCACTGTTGACCATCATAATCGACAAACCGGATCAATCACCCCTGTCCTGTCACCCCTGTCCTGTCCTGTCACGTCATGCCATGTCATCCGGTTCAGGTGGTCCCAACCGCGCCTCAATCTAGCGGGTCCCATGGATCCGCATACCGGTACCACCATGCGCCCGCACCCGCCCACTGCTGCATCAGAACTCTCAACTCCCAACTCCCAGCTCTGCTCTCCTGCCTTGTCACCCCCCATCCAAGCGCCATCGCACACCTCCTCCCCTCCCCTCCCCTCCCCTCCCCGCCTCCCTCAATCCACGCGCGGGTGGACGCCGTGCTCGCACTGACACAAACCCAAATGCGCCCCCCCAGTCGGAAACGCAATCTATAATCCCTCCGCTCCGAAGCACAACATCATGTTGTCTGACCAACTCTAGGGTCGCAAAACTCAACACTCCCGGCCCCCACCTCTCAACCACTGCTGCCACTGCCACTGCTGCAGTTACGGCTGGCGCAGCGGTCTGTGGCACTTCGCGGCTGCCACTGCCACTGCCACTGCCGCCTCATGCCCCACTGCAGCTGCGGGACCATCTCGATCGCCGGCCCTACCGCGTCTCCACCTCTTCGCTCCTCGGCCCTCCTCCTCCTCTCCTCCTCTGCGTCCCCAATGTGCCGCCTCCTCCTCCTCCCCCCGTGTCGCCCCTCACTTCTTTCCGGGCACTCCCGAGAGACCCATCTTCTTGGCCAGCAGGGCCTTATAGTCGCGAATGTCGCCCTTCCAGACCGTCACCTGCGGGGGATAAAGAAGAAGGGAGGGGGTCGGGAGGGAGGGAGAGAGGGGGAGGGGGTGAGGGAAGGAGCGGCAGAGGGACACAGACAGACCCAGATCGCACGACACAATACGTATGTGAGGGGCCAAGCGCCGATCCTCGACACACACACACATAGCGGGCCTACGGTGATGTCAGTTGATGCCGCCCCCCCATATGGCTGGTGGTTGCGGCCGCCCACTAGCCCCTTACCGGCATACCGGGGCCGGGCACGTTGTCGGCATGCACCGGAAAAGAGCGTCCAACACCCAAAGAAGCAGTCAATCCATCTTCCCTGCCCTGCTCTGACCATTTTTCTCCCTGTCCCTTCCTCACTGTCTTCCTCCACATTCGTCCTCCCTCCCTCCCTCTCCCTCTCCCTCCCTCCCTCTCCCTCCCTCCCTCTCCCTCCCTCCCTCTCCCTCCCTCTCCCTCCGCTCACCGTCTTGTTCTCGCAGACCCAGATCTCCTTGGCCACCTGGTCGATCAGCCGGAAATCGTGACTCACCAGCACCATGCCGCCGTCGTACCTGTCGTACAAACGCACACGTATACAAACCGAAACATACCGTCAAAAGTACGGCGCGGGTATGCAAGAGAATCGACCAGCCGGCATTGACCAGCCGGCAGTTCCCAGAGAGGTAGGGCCAGATACCGGGAGAAGAGAGGCACCGACGGGAGGGGACAGGGGTGGGGGTGGGGGGTAGGGGGTCTGTCCTTGCTCCTCAACTTCACACCACCACCACCCAACGCTGCACGTCGTGCTGCACACAGAGTGTACAGCGCGCGGCCGAGCTGCGTCCCTACCTGCACCGGCCAACAACGCATCGACGCAGGCGCTGCACGCGATACACCAGAGAGAGAGAGAGAGAGAGAGAGAGAGAGAGAGAGAGAGCCTCTGCCCCCCTGTCCCTCCCTGACCTACCCAACCCTGTCCCTTCCTGACCCACCGCTTTGCCTCACTGCACCCTTCAATCCCAACCCAACCCATTCGTTCACCGCCCCAGAGCCCGCCGCCCTCCTCTCTTCTCTTTCATCCCCCCTCCTCCTGCCCCCTTCACTCCACTCCCCCCCTCCTCCTCCCCCCCCCTCCTCCTCCCTCTTCCGCACCTCTTGATGGCATCCGCCAGGGAGTCAATGGCCTCAATGTCGAGATGGTTGGTGGGCTCATCCAGCAGCAGCAGGTTGTTGTTCTTCATGCACCTGTGCACGACAAACAGTACGACAGGAGGTACGACACGCTTGCCTGTCAGTCGTCGTCCGACCGTCAGTGTGTGTCTCTCTCGCTATCTCCCTCTCTCCGGGTGCTCGTGCACACCAGCCCGTGTGTCAACGGCAGGCGTGTGTGTGTGTAGGCGGGGCCCGGCAGAGAGGGCGGGGGCTCCTGGGGCCCCCTCTTAACCAACACCACCAGTAACACGAAATGCTCCACACAACTACACACTCACATATGATATTATATGTATATGTACACCGCCCCGGCACAACCCCGCCTCTTTACCCAGCTAGTTCAGCTCAAACCCAAAAACCGCAACACCACAACATCCCTCCAGCACAGCCCATCAGCACCCACCCACCCACCAGCTCCCTTCACCAGCTCAACCCAGCCCCGCCCTCCCCCCCAAAAACCAATCGCAGCCCCAATGCCCACCCCCCAATGCCCCCACCCCTTCCACCCTTCTCACATCATGCCGAACACCAGGCGGCTCTTCTGGCCCTCGCTGAGGAAGCCAATCTTGGTGGTCTGAAGGCGGCCGCTGACTCCGAAGCGACCCAGGTAGGCGCGCCACTCGTCCTCGTCGCGCTTGAACGTGGCTGTGCATGCGAGTGCGAGGGGGGTGGGGGGGGGGGGGGGCGGGTCCGGTCGGGCGGGCGGTCAGGCAGAATGTGGCAAAGCCAAGTAAGCGGGGTTGGGTGGGGTGGGTCGGGGCGGGGTCGGAATCGATTGGACAGCATTGGACGAGCAACCGGGGGTGGCGGCAAACGCACCCATGGCGGAAATGTTAGTCCCCTCCAACCCACACACACACACTCCAACCCACACTCCCTCTCTCTTCCTCTTACGTCCGTTGGGGTAGGTCGACTTGAAGAACTCCAGCACCGTCTTCTCCTCATCCAGTTGGTCCACCGAGTGCTGGTGGTAGCGGCCGATGGAGAGGTGCGGGTGGCGGGTCACGGTGCCCTTCGAGGGGGTCAGGTCACCAGTCATCAGCTTCAGCAGCGTGGACTTGCCTGGGGAGGGAGGGGGAGGGGGGAGGGGGGGAGGGGGAGGGGAATTTGAAGAGTGAATTTGCAACAATGAAACAAGAAGCCCTGCGGACGTTGTAGTGTGGGGAGGGGAGGGGGAGGGCAAGGGGGGACAAGGGCCGTGAGGGGGTGATGTGATGTGATGTGATGTGAGGGCCGCCAATCGACATCCACATCGACAAACGTTGGGGGAAGGGGGCGCGAGGGCGCTGGGCCCCGAGGCACACCAAAACCCAAAATCCACACCTTTCCTCCTCAACCAACCACCAGCCAGGGAGCTCACCCATGCTTCCCGACTCCACCCAACGCGCTTCACACAGCCCCACCCACCTCCCACCCACCGCCCCCACCGTCACCCCGCTCCTCTCCATCCCTCCTCATCCCTTCTGCTCCCACCCTTCTTCTCCCACCCTCCCCTCCCTCCTTCCCTCTCCCCCCAAATCAACTCACCCGCTCCGTTGGGCCCCACCAGCGCCACACGCGAGTCGCAGTCAATGCCGAACTCCAGGTCCTGTCGTTGGCAGTTGAGCAGTTGAACGGTTAGTTGGTTTACTACGGGTGTGGTTCAGAAGCGTCAAGGCAGCCTCCCCCGTTCACTTCCCGCCCGCCCAAACAGCTCCCCCACCCCATCCCCACCCCACTCATCCCCAGGGCTCCCCATCTTGTACTGCACAGTTACTCCTCCGGCTTGTCCCAACTCTTCCGCATCATGCGTCACCCAGCTCCCTTTTTCCCGCTCACCTCCCTTCTCATCTCCCTTCTCACCTCCCTTCTCATCTCCCTTCTCACCTCCCTTCTCACCTCCCTTCTCACCTCCCTTCTCATCTCCCTTCTCATCTCCCTTCTCACCTCCCTTCTCATCTCCCTGCTCACCTTCCTGCTCACCTCCCTGCTCACCTCCCTGCTCATCTCCCTGCTCATCTCCCTTCTCATCTCCCTTCTCACCTCCCTTCTCACCTCCCTTCTCATCTCCCTTCTCACCTCCCTTCTCATCTCCCTTCTCACCTCCCTTCTCACCTCCCTTCTCACCTCCCTTCTCATCTCCCTTCTCATCTCCCTGCTCACCTCCCTGCTCATCTCCCTGCTCATCTCCCTTCTCATCTCCCTTCTCATCTCCCTTCTCATCTCCCTTCTCACCTCCCTTCTCACCTCCCTTCTCACCTCCCTTCTCATCTCCCTTCTCATCTCCCTTCTCATCTCCCTTCTCACCTCCCTTCTCACCTCCCTTCTCACCTCCCTTCTCATCTCCCTTCTCATCTCCCTTCTCATCTCCCTTCTCATCTCCCTTCTCATCTCCCTTCTCACCTCCCTTCTCACCTCCCTTCTCACCTCCCTTCTCATCTCCCTTCTCATCTCCCTTCTCATCTCCCTTCTCATCTCCCTTCTCATCTCCCTTCTCATCTCGCCGGCCCCCTCCCTCCCCCCCTCATCTCAGCCCCCCCCCCCACCCCCACCTTGTACAGGTACTCCTCCGGCTTCCCCGAGTAGGCGAACGACACCCCGATGAACGGCAGCACCGGGGGAGGCAGCTTGGCGCACTCGGGGAAGGAAAACTGGGAGTGGGGGGAGGGGAGGGGAGGGAAGCGGGGAGAGGGGACGGGGAGGAAGGGGCATGTTGGGTTTGGGTACATGTAAGCGTGTGTGAGTGAGCGGTCAGGTCCATGGGGGTCACGTCGGTGCACGTCGTCCGAAACCCTCCCTCTGCCCCCCCCACCTGGAATGTCCTCTCCCTCTGCACCGGTTTGGTGAGCCCCGCCTCCTCCATCTTGTCAAGAATCTTCTGCTTGCTCTTGGCCTGCTTCACCAGATTGGCGTAAGTGCCTGGGGGGGGGGGGGTTGGGTGGGGGTTCAGGGAGTGATAAGCTCCTTGATATAAAAATGAGTCACTGCGGACGTTGTCGATCATGCTGCTGGGGGACAGGTGTGGTTCAGAAGCGTCAAGGCAGAAGGCACCCTCCCCTCCAAACAATCCATCCACGTAGCAAACACACGCAGCAATATCGCAACGAACCCACCCTCCCCTCCCGCCCAAGCCAACCCTTCCTCCCTCCCAAGACCCCGCTCCCAGCTCCCCCCCCCCGCGTCCTCCCCCTCCTCTCCCTCTCCCCCCTCCCTCCCCTCCTCCTCTCCTCCCTCCACCTCCCCCTCCCCTCGCCCTCACCGCAGCTGGCAATGAACTCCTTAATGTGCTTAATGTCCTCCTGCTCCTTCTGGTACTTCTTCATCTGAACCACCTCGTTCTCGGCAACCGTCTTGACAAACGTGTCGTAGTTGCCTGCAAAGTGTCGTACATACAGTCTTACTTGTCGTACAGGTACGGATTGCATTTGCAAAGCCAGCGCCGTCTCCGGTGCTGTGGTCGTCCGTGCGTGCGTGCGTGTTGTGTTTGCATGCATGCGTGTGTATGTGCGTGGGCACTCTGGACACGGGGTCGGATCTTTCGACATCCGCCAAACCTCAAGGGGTCGAGGGGCAGGGACAGGTGCGTACAAGCACGCATGGGAGGCGCGCCCCAGACACGGCCCAACGCCCTCTGCGAGGCAGCATCCTGCCTCGCGCGCTTCCAGGACACATGCCGCCGAGCGCTGGGGCGGTTTTGGATGGATAGTTCCACCGCCCGAGGTAAGAGGCATCGCGACGCAGAGAACTGCCACAAAGGGCGTCGCTCGCCATCTGCCCCCCAGACACGACCCCACGCATTCGCGCGCATGCGCCGCCACATGCCGCAGACCCCCGCGCTGCACATCTCCCCACGACCACCACCACCACCTCTCCGTCCCTCTCTCCCCTGTCCCCCTCCCCCTCCCCCTCCTCCCCCCCCCTCGCTCCTCCCTGCTCCTCACTCACCCGTGTAGTAGGTGAGCTTCTGGTGGGTCAGCCAAATGATGTGCGTGCACACTCCGTTGAGGAAGTCCTGCGAACAACAATACCCCACCACCACCACGATATGTTGGGGAGAGTGTGTAAGTGTGTGTGCTATATAAACGTGTCACAAGGTCGTGGGGCGCGTAACTCCCACACACACAAAACCCAAACCGCTACCCATACATCCGGAGCGGGGGGCCCAGCAGGAGAGCAACGAGCCGGAGAAGTGGCTCGGCCCGGCTTAACGACGGCCCCAGGATGTCACAAAACGAGGAGAGGAGGCGAAGCAGCCAGCGGGGCGGTACCGACACCGACACTGACAAAACCGCAGCGTTGAAATCGCTGAAGGGGGCAGGGCTTGGAGCACCCTAAAACCTTAAACAATCTTAAAACAACCCCAAAACAACCCCAAAACCTGCCCACGTCCCAGCCTGCCCGCCGCCTCGTGCCCCCCCCTCTCACACAAACCCACACCCCCATCCTACCTGCGAGTGGCTAATGACAACCAGGCACTTGTTGTAGTTCTTCAGGTACTCCTCCAGCCACACACACGCCTCCAGGTCCAGATGATTGGTGGGCTCGTCAAGCAGCAGCAGAGTGGGGGCGGCGAACAGGGCGCGAGCCAGGGCCACGCGCATGCGCCAACCACCTGGGAGGGGAAAGGGATGAGGGGAGGAGAAAGGGAGGCGAGGGAAGGGAAGGGATGGGATAGGTGGGAGGAGATGGCGGGAAGCTGGGAGGGAGGCGGGAGTTTAGAGCTGGTCGGTGCATTAATGCCTCAACCCGCACCACACGCCATCCCACCTCCAGACAACGACACATCGCCCTCGCAACACCCTCCCCGCTGTATACACACAGCCCTGCCACCGCCCCCTCCACACACTCCCGCTTCCTCCCACCCCCGCTCAATCTCACCCCCTCTTCCGCTCCTTCTCCTCCCTCACCCTCCCTCTCCCGTCCCTCTCCCGCCCCCAGCCCCCGTCCTCCTCGCCGGCCCCCCATCCGTCTCCTGACCCACCCGACAGGTCCTTGGTCTTGCGCTGCTGGAAGGCGGGCGAGAAGCCCAACCCGTGGAGCAGCTCCGCAGCGCGGCTCTCAAACGTGGCTGGATCCAGCTCGTCAATCCTGTCGTACAGCGCCTCGAGCCGCTCGTCCTCCGGCCCCGAGGTGGTCATAATCTCCTCCTCAAGCGCGTGCAGCCGCTCCAGCTCGGCCTGGGAGGTAGGGATGATGCAAATGATACAAATGACGGTAGGTAATGCAAATGATACAAATGGTGTTTTTGGCGGGAAGGAGGGAGGAGGAGTTGGGGTCGGGGACATGGGAGTAATAAACAAGATAATGCAAGATACTGGGAACTTGGGGGCGAGGACGAGGAGAAGGTTGACACCCCAACGATCCCGCCCCAACCAGCTCCTCCCCTCCCAAAGCCCCCTTCCTCCCCTCCCCTCTCCGCTCCCCCCTCCTCCCCACCTGGATGTGGTCAATGACGGCCTGCAGGGCGGTGCGCTCCGAGGGCTCCGCCTCCTGATCCAGGTGGTAAATGTCCAGATGGTCGGGGACGGGAACCTGACAGACCAGGAGGGGGGAGTGAGGGGGCGGGAGAGAGGGGATTACAAGGGGGGGTTGGTTTGGGCGCAATGCAGTCTTGCGGGACTGGTTGCAGCCACCAAAGATAACAACAGAGCGAAGGGGCTCTTGTTGGGGGCAATTAGGTCGAACTTCTGGCCACACAGACGGATATGCCGCTTTGGGAGAGCCATTGGAGAGCGAGATTCTGACGTGGACGTGGAGGGCGAAGCGAGGACTGATGGGGGCGGGCGCGTTGGCGGATTCTTCCAGGACGGACGCAAACCTCAGATCTGCCCCCCAGTCAGTCAGTCGACTGCAGTCAGCCAGGCAGTCGGCCAGGCAGTCGCCTTGCCCCCCTTTCCCGCACATACACACACACACGCACACGCAAACACACATACACGGACACACACGCAAACACACACAAGAGGTGGGACGGGACGCACCCACCTCGCGCTTGGCGATGCACTTGAGGAAGTTGGACTTGCCGCTGCCGTTCTGACCAATCAGACCGTAACGCCTACCGATGGTCAGCTCAATGGAACAGTCCTGAGAGGGAGTGTGTGTGTGTGTATGGGAGGAGTAGGAGGAGGAGGGTGGCGTTAGGTGGGGCAAGAAAGACAAGACAAAGTGTGCGGGTGGGGTAGTGGAGGGGCAGGGCGGATCGGGACATGGGCGCACACACACGAGCTGTGCACAAACCCAAAACGGAGCCAAGTCAGTCCAAAAGACACGCAACCAACCGCCACGCCACGCCCTGGATCCAAGGGCTCGGATCCAGAGGAACCCAGATCCAGACCTCCAAACAAAACATACCCACCCAGCCAGCCACCCAGCCACCCTGCCAGTCAGCTAGCCAAAACAACCAAAGCCGCCCGGCGCCTCATCTCCCGCCCAACCTGCCCCCGTCAACACGCAGGTGAAGATCTGGAAAACTGGAAAACCACCCAACCAACCGTCCAACCAACAACGTAACAACTAACGAGGCAACCAACACGCCAACCAACTACCTGAATAAGCTCGCAGCCGTTAAGGCCCATGGAGAAGCCGTCGATCTTGATGTCGCGGGCGGTGGGGCGGGACACCAGCACACCGGTGACGGTGCGCGAGGAGAAGGCCTCATCGGCGGCGTTGCCCCCCTGGGAGGCCAGAGAGGCGCTGCTGGCGGCGGTGGGCATGCTGGCGGCGCTCTGGATGTGGACGGCACGGAGACGTGGCGGCGACGGCGGCGGTGGTGGCGGTGACGGCAACGGTGGCGAAGGGTTGGCGGTGCGGAGGCGGCAGATGGCAGGCAGGGCGGGGGCGGGGGAGTTGGGGAGTTGGGATGGACAGCGGGACCCCGATGGGGTGATGGGTGAGGGAAAGGGGAGAATGAAGGGGGAAGGGAAGTGCACGTGTGCGGGTGTGTTTTGTTGTTTGGGCCTTGTGAAGCCGCGTGGGTGTGTCAGGGGCTGTCAGAACGGCCGCCGGGTGGCGGCGTAGGGGATCGCCAAGCCGCCGGCGAGCCGGCGTATTTGGGTTTGCTTCGATTTCGCAGGTGGTAAAGCGTGCAAGTTCGTGCGGTGCAAGGTCGCCAAAGGGCGGGCCCGCAGATTGGACCGTCAACCATGTTAAGCCGGTATCGCCGACTTCCATGTGGCACAAGGGACGCATTAAATAATTTATCTATTCGTCTTTTTCCTCTGCAGGCCCTGAGGCTGCGCGCTTCATGTCGCTTGTCGTTGAATGTGCGGACCGTTGGTCCTGGCGCCGGGCTGCATAGTGGTGGATTGTCAACGATAATTGCCGAGGTGTGTAAGCAGCATTGCATCGACTGCTTTGTACTTGTGAGAATATTGAGCGCTCCTCCAAAGCCGGACCGTCGAATCAGGCACGAACTTCGTCGACCCAGCGCAAGCGCCCAAGGCCATAATGCAAATTTACGCAAAAGCAACGATTATATGCATTTGTGGAGGCCTGACTACAAAAGACTGAACAAGAGACAGGACGACCGTCCGTTTTCCGGCCGACCGGCGGCTGTTCTCTCGTCAGGGCACGCTGCGCCCCTAGCGCGTTGGCCCAACTTATCCCAATATTAAAAGACTAGCGTACACACTCTTGCCGATCTAGTCTCAAAGCTGCCCCGCCACAAGCCGCAGCTTACCGCGCTCTTGCTCATCTTTCCTGCGGCCTTCTTCTTGTCCGCCAGAGCCTTCTTAGTAGCCGCGCTTGGCATTTTTCACGCTTTCCTTGAGAAAGACCGTGCAAATGATAGATGCTGAAAAGAGCGGGTTGTTGCGCGCCTTCACCTTGGACAAAATACTTGAAAAGCAGAGACGGCAGCACAAGATAACCGTTCAGGCTATCTTTGGTCTACGCCTGTTACAGGGCAACGCAGACTGCTTAAGACTCCCAGCGGCAAAATATGCCGTACAACGGCACAAGGACGAGCACGCCGAAAAACTTATTAACCTGCAGAATTTGCTCCATGGCTCCATTTATCAAGAAATGTGGATTACAATTTAACCTCACAACACCACGGCGCCACCCTGTCCGCGCCGGCTGCAGCACAGAAGGCATCCAAACCACTGGCCATCAGAACGACAAAGGGACGGGTATTACACCTACCAGTAGCAGTATATGGCAAAAGAATGTATAGCCGATGGGGGCACGCTCCCGCGTAGCTCGGAAAGCATGCACGCGCTTACTAAAGCCACCAGCCCTTTCCCCGCCGACCCAGAAAGTGAAAGCAACAAAGCATATACGATTGCAGGACACCAAGCAAGCGGTGCCAAACCCACACCCGTCATACAAACGTTTTAAATCAGGCACACACACGGACTGACACATACGGCCGGGTATACACACACGCACAACCGGGATGTAACAGCACATGCACGTTCGCAAAACGCTGCACAAAACAACAACACAAAACAACAACACAAAAAAGAATTCCGCGGCACCTGCCGTCGACTCTGCACTCTGCAAACCGACCGCCCTTGCCATACCGGTTTTGCCAAGCAACAAACTCAGCACGGACAGACCACCACGCGCTGCCACAGGACCACACCTCCCCCACCCCACCCCCGGGCCCCTCTCCCCACCTCCTTCCCGCGTTGACACGGTAACAGTGTGGGTACCGCATCGCGGCCAGCACCGGCCGGCCAGCTCGTTGTTTGAGACGCAGCGGGTCGCAATACGTCGGTACCGCCCGGTTTACGACATTGATAACCCCTCCAGCCACTCCCCCATCCCTCCATCCACTTCTCCATCCATCCCTCCATCATGGGTGGACAGATACCGTATCTCAAAAAAAAGAAACCCTAAAAAAACCCTAAAAACATTCTGAGTTTCGCATGCTTGGAATGTGAGGTAACGCAAACCTCGGCTCTCACCTTCCATTCGCGGTTCGCTCCGCCCCTCCGCCCCCTGCAGCCTCTTCCACCCTCCGGACCTTTGACACGTTTTACCCGCCCTCCCCTCCCCTCCCTTCCCTCCCCTCCTCTCCCATTCCATCCCATACCACGGCATGTGAGGCAAGTGGGCAGTAAGAGCTAACATACCGCATACCCTGTGGGGGAGCGCACGCCCACAGTGCTCCTGATAGTAACCCTACACCATAACCACGACCCACTATAACCACTACCGGCCGCGCGTGCATCTCGGGTCGGCAGACCCTCGCGTGCAGATGTGCACACACACACACACATAAACGCGCACACACGCACGCACGCGCGGACAGCAGGCGAGCGCAGGCGGTGCGCGATGCACGAGCACAGCCGGGCACGTTCTGGCGCAGCGCCGTCCATAATCCGTTCGTGTCCGTGTGACTCACTTCTGCAATTTACATTCAAGCCAGGCCAAAACGAATGCATGTTGCGGTCGGGGAAGGTTCCAGTCGCCCGAATACGGTCCCATCCTCGGGAGACGAGGCGCCAAACCAGGAGCCAGCCAGTCACAGAGCTCCCTGCCCCCCACGACCCCACGGTCCCACGACCCCAAGTAAGGTGGGGTCCCTTCCTAAAGCCGCCGCCACGACACCCACTCGAGGGGTATCGCGCCCGGCAGCCTCGACGAAACACACCCAAGCCGTCCGTGCCACCCACCCACACCCTCTCCGCCAACCCGCACCCCCCGACCGCCCCAACCCTGCAGCCGCGCGACTCCCGAAGCCACAAAAGCCCATCGGCTCCCGAGATTGCGAGATTGCGAGGAGCACGCCCGACCTCGCGAAACCACCCCCTGCTTCCCTTCCTGCTCTCCTCTGCCCCCTCTGTCCCCTCTGCCTCGTTCCCCTCTTCAGTTGCTTCCGCTGGTGTAGCAGTAGTAGGCGGTGAAGGTCTCGACGAGGCCGTACAAGTAGTCCGCTCCGAAACCCAGCAGCGGTACCTTGCGGGTGCAGTCGCGCAGGAAGGCCAGCCACGACCTGGGGCGGGGGAGAGGAGGGGGAAGCGGAAGCGGAAGGTGGGGAAGAGGGCGTAAACGGGGGAGAAAGATAAGGAAAAGCGGAGATTGACGCCTGTTTCGGCTGCTTGCGTGGTTGAGCGGGTGAGTGGGTAGGGCGGGGTTGAGTGGGTGGTAGGTGGGCGGTAGGTGGTGGGCTGGTCACGAGGCAAACCCCTAACTCCCCTCCTCCCGCTCCCGCGCTCCCTTCGTTAGGCAACAGCATCTGAAAGCCTCGCCGTACCCAAGCTCCACCGCCCCCTCACACACACACACCACCGGATTTCTCACCCCACCACCCCAACAACAACCACACACCGCCGCCACCGAGCTTCTCACCCCGCTCACCCCAACGACTCGACGCCCCGGGCTGGGCCCGGAACTGCCCCACCCCGCTCGCAGTACCCGAAACCCCCCCTAGCCAGGCCGCCCATGCCCACAGAAGGCCCAGCACTGCGCCTACAGCTGCCGGGCTACTTACCAACACCAATACGCAATATCTTCATTCCGTTTTCCGATTTCATCGCAAACAGTCCCACCCCCAACCTTTCAGGCTTCAGGCTCCAGGCCCACAGCAGCCTCACCCGCCCCTCCCCCCTCTCTCCCAGCCTCCCTCCCTCCTTTTTTCCGCAACCCAACCCAACCCAACCCCCAACTCCCCCAAACCAGCCCAGCCACCCACAGTGTGGTCGCCTCCAGGAAGGGACTGCGCAGGGCGTACAGCACCAATTTCCGCCGCCTGTCGTACAGCTCCCGCTCCTCCCCCGCCGTGATGCCGGGCGCTGCCAGGGACCTGCATTCGAGGGTTAGGGTTTTAGGGGGTGGAGGGTTCTGAAGGTGAGGTGCGGTGAGAGCGCAATAGCGATCTCGGAGTTTCAAATAGCGGGCAAAGCCAAGGGGATGAGGGGACCAAGGAACAGCGAGTGAAACAACGACGAGGGTACCGGCGGCGGGTGGTGGTGGTGACCCTGCAGGGCCAAGGGGTCAACGGGAGCCTCTCCCCCCGTCTTCCCGCCGCCCGCGAGCCCCACCCGCAGCCGGATGTGGACAGTCGGGAGTACCGCATCGTCTCGCTGCGGCAGAAGCAGCGGCAGAGGCAGCGAACCACTCCTCCCCTCCCCTCCCCTCCCCGCCCCGCCCCAACCCTCCCCGCCCCAAGCGGCCCCCTTCCAAACCCCCCCCCTCCCTCCCTCCCTCCCTGGACATCGCCGCAGCTCACCTGGCAAGCGCCAAGCTCAGCAGCGACGTGCCCCGACCCAACGGCACCGTCGGCACCGCCGCCGCCGCGCCGCGCGCGGCGGCGGCGTCCTTGGCCGCCTCACCTCCCGCCGCCGCCCCCACCGCCCCCGCCGCCGCCGCCGCCGCCCGCCCCGCCGCCGCCGCCAGGTGCTGCCTCCCCCGGCGGTGAAAGTGTCCGCTGAGCAGATCCACCGCCAGACTAGCGGACCAGGGCCGCCAAGACCGCCTGCCGTACCGTTTCAGCAGCGTCACGTACACCACCGGCCGCCAGATGTGCAGCAGCTCCGAAAGCCACAGAAGGTTGCGACCCATATGCGCATCGGGGTCCTCACCACAACCACCACAACCACCGCCAACGACAAAACCGCCATCACCATCCGCCGCTGCCGCCCACATTCCAGACCCATGGGTCGCGGACCCTCGCACGGCCTCCGCCTCGCACCCCTGCTGCTGCTGCTGCTGCCACAGACACATCAGCTTGGCGTCGTGCCATCGCCACCGCCGCTGCTTCCACAGTGGTGGCGGCGCCGCCCGGCCAGAGGAGGCGCCGGTGGCGGCGGCGGCGGTGGTGATGCCCGCCTGTGCGTTGTTTACCGCAGCCGCGTCCCCGGCGCAGCGCGGCGAGGTGCTACAGCCGCCGCCCGACGCCGCGCGGCAGCACTGCTGCTGTTGCTGCCCCTCCTCCTCCTCCTCTTCCTCCTTTAGTCCCGCCTTGCCTCCGCAGCCTCCCGAGCCTCCCAGCAACCGCGCCGGCGCCAGCGCCGCCGCCCACTCGCCCACGTACTCCCGAATGCCGTACGTCGTCCGGCCGGCGCCGGCGGCGGCAGCGGCAGCGCACCGCGAACCCGCCGCCGCCGCTGCCTCACTGCCAGGCTCCATGTTCGCATCGTCCGCGTGACCCACAATGCAGCTGCTGCTGCTGTTGGCGCCACCGCCGCCGCCACCACCGCCACCGCCATTCCCACCATCAGCGCACCCCGCAGTTCCAAAGGCGGTGTACTTTCGGTGGAGCCGCTCCAGGGAGCCCAGAATGTCCTGAAATAGAGAGTTGTTGGTGCTGTTGTTATTTATATGAAGTGCGAAATATGCGGTATCTATTGGTATTTATTGACTAGTTGCCACAATCACATTTTCCTAGATAATCATGGCGTCCAAATGAAACCCAAATGTAAGACCCACACCCCCCCTCACACACGCACACACACCTGCAGCCCCTGCTCCGACTCAAACTGGTGAAGGTCATCCGGTGCGGGTCGCCTCAGGAACATGTGGCCCGAGTAGCGGGACCAGGCGGACATCTTGAGGACGGCCCTGCGGTGGGTGCGGGTTGGGGGTTGGGGGTGGGGTTCAGGGAGTGATATGCTCCTTTATAAAATAATGAGTCACTGCGGATGTTGTTGATCAAGCTGCTCCGGCCGCTGAACCTCCGAAACTGTTAGCTGTAACCCACCCATTCCCATACGTTACCGACATTGATGCTTGACCAGTGGTAGCGCAGACCCGTCGTCTGGACGGTCTCGTAAGTCGCTTTGGACGACGTCGCATGTCGTAAGGCGCCTCGGACGAAGTCGCGCCGCAGTTCGTGCGGTGCGATGTTGTAGATATGTACCAAACGTAAAATTAGCGAAGTAGAAGCGTCCGAAACTGACTGTAAAGCTGGCATGCGCGTGCTTGCTCTAAATTCCCCGAAATCTCACCCTCTAAGCTGTAAGAACTGGCAACGTCAGCATCTATCGGAAAGGAGGATGCTTACCTGTGCGGCAGACCAGTGCGGTAGCGATGGCGATCCGTCGATGCATGATGGGCAGGGGCAACGTGGCGTAATGGTGAGCAACGTTGCAGAATTGCTGAGGGAGCATGGCGTGATATGCGGTGCGGTACTAAGAAAAGTGCCTATGGAAAAGAGAAAAAAGATGAAGGATGCAAAAGGAAGCTGCGTATTTGAACACTCAGCGGTAACGTGCCGTACAGATGTACGGCGCGTTACAGTTGGGCGTTTTGCATATGCACTGACAGCGGTGCGGCACGGGGCCTGAGAAGGTTCCCGCCATATCGCGCACCGGAGGGGCCGATACATGCTGACCCCTGCGGTGTGGGATGTTAGGGGGCTTTAGCGAGGAACGTGCTACGTGAAGGGTTGAAGGGGTGCAGTGACGGTGGTGGCTGGCGTTTCTGGAGTGCGCGAAATGCCGCATGAATGAGGCCAGAGAAATGCACGGGGAGGGTGGGTGGGCGTGGTTTTTTTTTTTTTTTTTGCGGGGTGGGGTGGGGTATAAAGAAAAACTCGCAGCAGAGAAGGAGACGGCGTTCGCGAACGGTGGAGGTGGGGGTGGAGGTGGATGTGCAGCCGGGCAGGCGGAGGGAGGGCGCGGGGGGATGGGAGGGCGGGCGGGAGTGAAACGCGGTAATGGCGCTGCCTGCGCATGTCGTCGTGCAGGCAAGACCTCAACCCGTCCGGGTCCTTACATGTGGCCCGCCCCTCCGACCCCAACCCCAGGGGTTGTGGGGTTGCTGCAACCAGTACTGGCCTCGCAGGGCACTCAACCCTACCCCCTTGCACACGCGCACACGCTCGTTATTACACCGCCTCCTTCCTTGGGCCCCTCCCCTTCCGCCCCTCTTCCTCTCCCTCGCCCTCCTTCAAACCCGCCCTCTGCCCCTCCCTTCTCCCCTTCAAACCCTCCCTCTGCCCCTCCCCCTGAAGCCTGAACCCCTTCCTCCTTCCGCCCTCCCCCCCGCCAGCGCTCTTCTGACCATCTCCCCATCCATGCCCTCGCCGTCGTTGCCTGCGGCCCGTCCCTGCGGCCCTGCCCTATCTCTCCACCCGTCGGGGGAAGGTGTGACCCACCTAACCAGGCACCTTTTCCCCGTCGACAGGCTCCGGCCCAGACGTGGAAAACCCCAACCCAACCCCCAATCCCGTTCCCGCCCCCGCGTTCCCTGCCCCCCCTGCTTTTCCGCCCCTGCTTTTCCTCCCCCTGCATTTCTGCCCCTGCTCACTTGACGAGCTCCACCGCCAGTAGCGGTCCGTAGCGGCTCATCTTGCCCTGGTTCTCCAGGTGCATGCCGCGAAGCTCGATGAGCGTCTCGAGCTGGACACAACAGGGGTCACAACAGGGGTCACAACAGGGGTCACAACAGGGGGCACAACAGGGGGGGCCACAACGGGACAGCCGGGAGGAAGGGGGTTTGGGGAGTTGCAGACGGGGACCGGCGGAGGAGGGGGGCGTTGTAGGCAGGATGGGGGGAACGGGAGGAGGAGGGGTCAAAGCAGTTAGGTGCGTTGGAAAGGCCAAAAAAGGCCAAAGAGAACGCTCTCGAAGAAGCGGTGGATGGGGTGCGGGGAAAGGGGAGGAATTGGAGGAGATGGAGAACGGAGGATGCGAGGCGGGGCGTGTTCGGGACGTTGGACGGTTTGGTTGCCACCGGTTAGCTGAAGGCGGTTAAACGCGCTCGCAGCCGCCGACACACGTGAGTACATCATAGCAAGCGCTAGGTCTCGGTATTGTCTTAAGTCGTTTGCATCAAGCAGCTCCCGCGGCACCGTGCAAGCTCGCCAGGAGACGGAAATTTGCGAGTCCACCAGCGTCCCGCAACAACAATTGGCATCAGTTGACAGCGTTCATCCCCAAGAACGCCAAGCTCACGTGTTCGATGGCATCCAGCCATAGGTACGGGGCTGGCCGTGACGTGGGCAGCTCTCCCTCCTCGAGGATGTTTTGATGCCACAGCGACAGAAGGCCCACGGCAGCATGGTAAGCCTCATATGTGAACTCAAAACCTCCGTTTGTGCGATTCGGGTTCCAAACCGTGAGGAGAAGGAGCCAGTCGAAATTCTGAACCACGCCAGGATGACGCTTCACCCACTGCTTATATCGCGACAGCATGACGCTTTGTATTATAAAAAGTTTTCACTTCGCAAGAGAAACGCCCTGGGGCGCGTCTGCAAGCTGCAATATGCGGTCCCGCCACATTTTTGGTCGTTTGTCGAATACGCTGACGGTGCACCGCCCCGGAACCATTGCAAGCAAGCCCCAAGCAGAGCTAACTCTGCAACTGATCAAATCTATCATAGCATTCTGCTTTGTAACTTTCCTCAATGGCGTCGTTACAGTCTCGCTTTGCTATCGGCTCTGCTCCACAGCCCTACCGGGTTGCGAAGTCCACACTTTCGTGCGCAACATGCCTCAAGCACTTGGCATATAGGCAGCCGGCGTGCGGGACGACCAATGGTCAACAAGGGCTCTTGCCAGTGTTGCCATCAGGCCGACCTCAAGTGCAGGTGCGTTGCGCAAAAGCGTGCAGGCATAACCATGCCGTGCCATATTCTAGTATACCAGAAGGGACGTTCTGAACGGGCTCAGATCTTTTAGGTACAGAAAGCTACACAGCGCGGACCTGCAGCCGTTACAGCGCGCGGGAGCAGCATAGCGCAATCGCTGCGTGCGATCCTGGACTGGGATCTCGCATCCTACGTGTGGAATTAAATCGAAAATGCGCCTGTCCATTACGAGCAAGGATCCGTCACCTGCGGACCTATCGGACCGCGGTGCCCAACTGCCGATGTCGTCGCTAGCTCGGTTCTGAGTTCGGACGCCTGCAGCACGCAATCTCACTCTTTCTGCTGTGCCGAGGAGCCATCTGTACAGCCGTGAAAGTATATATCCATTTGCGATTCTGTCTCATATCACATCTATCGTCCCGTTCCGACGTGGATTGGTTCCTCGAGAGCGAGCTGGCCTAACAGAGCCGTCGCCAGGTCATGTCGACCACATCCGGGTCAATAGCCGGGCATCGCGAGCGACGCAGATGCCTCGCTTCCCCGTAGTGAACCCCGTGGACCTTGCTCGACCGGCCACGAAATACGCGGATACGCGGATACTTCCGTGCCGCCCCCCTACGCACATAAGAGAGGGCTGCTTCCCGCGGGGCCCTTCTCCTGCACACCCCTGCCCCACATGCGGCCATGGCGCCCATGGGCTGCGCCTGTGCTGCACCGTCGCAGCCTTTAGAGCGGCAGCAGGAACGGCAGCAGTAGTGACAGCAGTAGTGGCAGAAGTAGCGGAAGCAGCCCAGCTCGACTCCACCACCGCCATCGCAGCTGCCGCTGACGCGAAAGCCTCCTCGCCCGGACCTTTTCGTCTCTTTCACCCTCTCATGAGGGCAGACGATTTAACCCTCCCGCCATCCCTCCGCCATGCCTCGCCAGGCCGCGGCGTTCCTCTTCCGGCGGGAGGCCCCTGCAAAACCCGACCCCGAGTCCCCCGAGCAAGTGGGTTTGGGGGGGCAGGGGCTGGGACGGGGAGAGGGGCTGGGACCGAGGGAGGGCGGGCACCCAAGGTGAAACCGCAGCGGAGGGTGTGTGGGCTGTGGGGAAGGGGGCGGCAAGGCACGTAACGCCGCGCCATCCGATCCGATCCGGGTTTCGGAGCTGGGGCCGGGGGATTCCACAACATCACACCCTCAACGGAGAGGCCGCCCCTGCGGCCGCTGCTCCTCCACACCAAATGGCACCACGGACGCAACGACCGCATGATCCTCCGCGCACAGTCCCAAGCGCCAATCACTCAACAACGTGTGTTTTCGGAGGGGGGCCATAGGAGGGATGGCCGCAAGCTGGACCACAACTTGGTCGGGGCCGTCGTCGAGTGCGACCTGTCGAGTGCGTGTCTCCCCGCTTGAGTGCGTGTGGGTGTGGGTGTCCCCCTCCCCGTCTTGGTCCTCTTTGGACTTCCATACTCCAGAGCTCCACCTCCCCCCCTTTCCACACACACATACACACATCACCACCACCACCACCACCACCACCACCACGTCCTCCCCCGCCCACACACAAATCACCTCCACCACCTCCTCCTCCCCCTCACAGGTGGCCCTCCGCAGCTCTTCTGGTTGGCAGAAGAGCCTCAGCTTCGTGGCCTTCTGGCTGCAACTGGCGCTGACGGTGGTGTCCGCCGGAGTGCTCATCTTCTCGCTGGCGGCGACCAACGTGCCGGCGGTACGGCAGTACGGCAGGGAGGGAATGGGAGAAAGGGGAGGGGATGTAAACCGCACGGCTTTAGGCGGGTCGATGGGGCAGGGGGTTGGGGAGCCCAGATCGGGGTCAGGAAGGTGTTGGGTTGTGTGGATCACGCCAGGGAGCGAGCCAGAAACGTGCCTCCCTCCCTCCCTCCCTCCCTCCCTCCCTCCCTCCCTCCCTCCCTCCCTCCCTCCCTCCCTCCCTCCCTCCCTCCCTCCCTCCCTCCCTCCCTCCCTCCCTCCCTCCCTCCCTCCCTCCCTCCCTCCCTCCCTCTCATCCACTCACTGCCCTCCGCCCGCCACCCCCCCCGCCCCCCGCCCTCCCAAACCCCCGCCTTCCCTCCCCCAGGGCGGCCCCTCCTGGGACCGTTACTTCACCGCCGCCGGCGTGGTGTGCGGCTTCCTGTCCACCTTCTTCGCGCACGGCTTCCTGCGCCTGGCCCGCAAGCTGGCGGCGGGGGAGGTGGTGGAGCCCGGCTGGCTGAGCGCCAGTCTGCTGCGCTGCAACGGCCTCAACGTGTTGGGTATCGGAGCCACCGTCATAGGGCTGCAGGCGTCAGTGGGTGAGGGCGCTGCGGTGGCTGGGGGGGGCGGATGAGGGTGGCGATGGCGATGGCGATGGCGGGGCAAGCGGGGAGAGGGGGAGCCAGAGGAACACGTAGGGAGCAGAGAGAGGGGGGAAGGAGGGGAGGGAGGGGAGCCGCAGTCATGGGGCTGCAGAGGCCTTCGGTGGGTTTAGGGTTTTTCCTGGATGGGTGAGTGGGTTGGTTGGAGGAGTGGGGCGGCGCTGATCGGGACAGTGAAGGGAGGGATTGCGAACACACTGTAGGGGACCCAGCCCACCCTCATCGCATCCTGCGACCCTGCCCACCCCGCCCCCACCCCGCCCCGCCCCCACCCCAACCCAACCCGTTGCTGCGCTCTTAAGCTTGACTCCACACAGCCCACGCCCCCACGCCCCCACATTCCTCCCCCAACCCCCTCCGCCTACGTCAGGTACCCTGGTGGCCAAGTCCCTGCTTGCCTCCACGCAGACGCCCTTCGCCACCAACCCGGCTAATGCGGTGGTGTCACTGGACGTGTTCTCGTTGCAGGTTGGTTGGTTCGTTGGTTGGTTGGTTGGTTGGGGGCGACTGTCCCCTGGACTCATGTGTACCCCTCCCTGTACCATCGGGGCCTGTCCGTCTCCACCCTTACCATCCTCCCCACCCCCCTCCTCACCCGCCGCGAACCCTCACCCTTCGCGTCGGCATCATCTCAGCCACCACCCCCACCCCCACCCCCACCTGTCACCCTCGGACCCATCCTCGCCACCCCCACAAAACCCTAAGCCCTCCACCCCACCCCACCCCACCCATGGGCTCCGGCCTATCCGTGCATAACCCCCCTCCCCTCCCCCTACCGGGCGCTCCAGGCCGCCACCAACTCCCTGCTCGGTCACCTGGTGTCCCTGGTGTTCACGAACCTGATGCTGCGGATCACCAGCGCCGCCACGCGGACCGCCGCCGCGCCGCCGCCGCCGCCGGGCGGTGTGGCGGTGGGCGCAGACGGACTGTCGCCTGTGCGGCCGGCGTCGCTGGGCTACAGCCCCTGGATGCTCAAAGCGGACTGAGCTGAGGCTGAGATGAGATGAGATGAGGCTGAGCTGAGCATAGCTTAGCTTAGCTGAGTGAGAGAGAGAGAGAGAGAGCGCTCGCGCGCTGTAGAAGGCTGGGAAGAGCGGTGGGGAACAGTAGGATATTAGAGAGCTGGAGGAGGGTGGAAGAGCGAGGAGGAGTTGAGAGGAGGAGGATCGTGAGGTAGTTCGACAAAGCCAGGGGTCATGGGGTGGGCGCGTGCACCGACGCGTGCTGCGGCTCCCGCGCTGCCGGTCGACCAACTGGGCCTGGAGGAGGCCATCCTCCGGCGGGATTGCGGTGGGGGTTGGTGCCTGGTTGGTTGGTTGGTTGAGAAGCGGCATTGCTGGTCGGCCCTCTGGTCGAGGGAGCTGGCGGACAGACGGTTGGTCTCCGGTTGGAAGTACGGCGAAGGGGGAGGGAGGACGGCGCAGGCGCGCAGCGGCCCCGTCACGGACCCGCTCTTGCGACAGCACGGCGATTGTACACCAACGCCCGTCGTCCGTTGCCAGCCGCACGGCCTTGCCGCATATGCTGCAACCACGCATCGGCGCTGCGGTGTGCTGCGCCAGGCCGCCAGGCCGCCGCGGTCAGCTGCGGCGCTTGCTGAAAGGATCGCCCTCCCCCCGTGCGGTGGATGTTCAGTGCGCCGACTGCGCCGGCGGATCTCTTGCGGTATGCTCGCGGCCGCAACGTCTCTCGCGCCGCGTCGCACGAGAGCCCTGAGACAACGCGGCTAAATCAAACTCGAGGCTGTTTTATTTACACGACACGGCCAACTGTGGCCCACTGCTGTACGTGAGGAGCGGCGGCGAGGGGCAGAGAGAGCACGCAGCGCAGCTCACAACCCAGACAGCCGCCGGGCCCGCAGCCGCAGCGCAACGATGGCACACTCACGCATGCGCACACACCCTTGCCATAGTGATATACGCACGCACGTGCACACTCAGCACTCGACACTCACAAGACTGAACTGAACTGCCATCGCCGCAGTCACACCGTCACCGCATGGCATAGCGGCCAAGCGCGGGATGCCATTCACAGCAGCAAACCATCACCTTCAGCTCAACACCGACACCGGACACGCGCAGGGCTGGGGGGCTTTTGGCGGCACGGCACGCAGGTGCACCAGCGCTGCCCCAATGACCACCACACGACTGCGAGGCGGGGCCCCGGGGCGAGTGCCAACCGGTGCACACCCATGACTGACGACGCAACGTGGCCGCGGGTGGAAGGACCGGGCAGCTGCCCGCCCGCCCCTTTGAAACCGCCGAGAGGCCCTGCCGCCATTACGCCATGCGACGCGGTGCACACGCGGTACCAACAACTCGCCTGCCAAGTGCCAACACCGCCCGATCACCCAAACGGTCGCCCCTGTCCATCTATCAAACACACCGCGCTGGACCATCAGAACCGCCGAGCCGAGCCGAATCATGCCACCGAATCCTGCCGCAGCACGCATCGGCGCAGCACGCGACGGCAGGGGGTGCCAACGCCCAGCAACGCCGGACTCCGTGCGGCGCAGCGTGGCGAAGACGGGCCCGGCCCGGGGGTGCCCTGAAAGCAGCAGCCCCCACCGTGCCGGGCTCGCGCGGTCCCCTCCTCACCAGCCGCAGGGGCCAGGGGAGGCGCTGCAGGCGCCGGCCCGGCGACGCCGCCGGCGGCGGCAACCAGGGCCCCCTCTCGTGGCCCCTCCCTC
The DNA here is from genome assembly GCA_030267565.1 of Pleodorina starrii. Classification (NCBI taxonomy): domain Eukaryota; kingdom Viridiplantae; phylum Chlorophyta; class Chlorophyceae; order Chlamydomonadales; family Volvocaceae; genus Pleodorina; species Pleodorina starrii. The sequence goes on along the minus strand of BRXU01000005.1, from coordinate 2,965,192 downwards.
GCCAGCGCGGCAGACAGACACACATGGCCCCCGTCGCCTCCCTGCGACCAGTGCCCGCTGCAATACCACCCGCCTACGCCCACCTCGCCACGCACACAGCACATACACCCACCTGCTCCTCCTAGCCCACCTCACATCGACGACTTAAGACACGCGCAGCCTGCCACTCTTGGCTGCCCTGCCCCTGCCCCTGCTGAGGGACGTTCAACAACGCCCCCGAACCAAATGAAACAGTAGCTCAGGAGGTAGCTAGTAAGATGGGTGTTCTTCTGCGCCCGGCACAGGGCCAAGCGGACGCCGCGGCGGCCGTGGATTACCGGTATCATCGAGATCTCGACTCGGCCAACCCACCAGCCCCCTGCTGCGCGATCTGACGACCACTCACTCCGGCAGGTGGTGAAGACGCCTCACGGGCCTGGGACCCAGCCCCCTGCTGCGCACGCCAACAGCCGCCGTCCCTCCCCGGATATGGCGGATGTGGCGAGCGAGCGTGGAGAGATGAACCGCAGCGAAATGACCGAGAGAGGGGAGGCGAGCTTGGCGGTGGTGGGGGTTGATGGAGATGTAGAAACCGGGCAGAGGTAGGACAGCGGCGACAGGAAGAGGGGTAGGGGGTAGGGAAGAGTGTGGAGGGCGCCGACAGCACTCCCTTCCTCCCTCCCGCCACCACCACCAACACCCACTCCACTCGCGCCCAACCCGTGCGCAACCCGTGCTGGAGGTCGGCGCGCGCGGCGAAGCCCGCCGCTGCAGCACCACCGTAAATGCCCTCCTACCTCCATCGCCACCACCACCCTCCTGCTCCCCCTCGAGTTCTCAAAGACCCATCCGGCGCGGCGTCAGCAACTCAGTTTGCTTACGAAGCTCTCCTTTCAAACACCCACCGACTAGGGACACGCAGGCAGCCTGCCATTATTGGCTGCCCTGCCGCCGCCGAGGCAATCTCCGCTTAGCCGCCACACGGGAGGGGGGCCCCAGGGACGCGCCTGCGCAGCGCGCCGCGCGCCGGGCTTGCGGGGCGTGGCCTCTTGTGCCCCCGCGGGCCCCCGCGGACGTTGCTCCTCCTGCATCGCCGTCTCAACGCAGCGAAACGGGAATCATCAACGGGAACCGACAGACCCCGACCGACCCGACCGACTGGCTGACTAATGATGGACAAATCAACTTCTGACAAGACCACAAGAGGAAACCTGGAAATGGGGCACACGGGCGAGAGCCCAGTGTCCAACAGACGCCCCGCTGCCGCAGCCAGCATGCATCGTGCGGAGACATCGGAGACAGAGAAAGCAGCGGAGTCGGAATCGAAAGCCTTCCGACGGAGCCGCCAATCGCCAAGAACTAGACGGCGTAAGAGGCCGCCGCCGGTGTGGAAACGCATTCCCGCCAGAGACGAAACCCTAAAAACCTGAAACCGAAGCAGTTGCTGCACACGCCCCGCTGCTGCTGTGTGAACACCCAATCCTCAAAGGGTGGCCGCGCGCGACGGCAGCGGCAGCGGCGAGCGGCAGCGGCAGTGGCGGCGCGGGTTGCGCGCGAGCCCGGGAAACGATGGCGGCATATCGGCAGCTCAGCAGTCGCACACACAGGGCTGTCGGACAGGGCGTCTCCCGGGCTGTGTGTGCGCTCAGCGCGTGCCTGCCCGGCGCCCACCTACGCGGCTAGGTGGGTCTGCACACGCCCACACACGCGACAGGGCGCGCACTCCTCCCCCCCCCCACAGAACGCTCCGCTGCCTATCCAACAAGGCCGCCACTACGACTGGCGGCCAGCGGCCCATTACGTAACGCCTCCTCAGGCGTCCGCGTCCGTGAAGCTCAGCGGATGAGCCACCGGCACCGGCCGGCCGCCGCCGTTGCCGCCGCCGCCGCCGGCGGCCTCACCGCCGCCGCCAGCTCCCTCGCCACCGCGGGCGCGGAGGTTAATCTTGATGGAGCCAGACTCATCCGTGCGCAGCGACATCGCCACGTCCTTTCCCGCCGGCTTCGACTGCGGCTGCTGCTGCGGCGCCGGCGGCGCCGCCGGCGGGGGTGCCGGGGCCGAGGGAGCGGCGGGCGCTGCGGCCGCCGCCGCCGCCGGCTGTGGCTCCGCCTTGCCGCCCTCAGCCGCCGCCGCCTTGGCTTTGGCGCCGCCGTTTCCTGACGCCGGCGCCGGGGCTGCGGCTGCCGCCGCCGCCGCCGGCTCCGACGCCGGGGCAGGCTTGGTCGCGGCCTTGCCGCCTGCGGGAGCGGCGCCGCTGTCCGTGCCGCTGCCGCCGCCGCCGGCCGGCGAGCGCAAGCTGATGCTCAGTTTGATGTCGCCGGTGTCGTCCGCCTTGAGCGAAACGGCGAGGCCTCGCTGAGAGGGCTGCGACTGCTGCGCCTTGGAAGACGCCGCTGGCTGCGGCGCCGCCGCGGCGGCGGCGCCCTTGGCCACCGCCCCTGTTGCACCCCTCCCGCCGGCCGCCCCGCCGCCGCTGACAATCCGCGCCACCGCAGCCTTGGCGACCTCCGACACAGCGGCCTTCGCGCCGCCGCTGCCGCCAGCAGGCGCTGCGGCCGCCGGTGCCGGCGCCGCCACGGCAGCGGCGCCGCCGCCGCTAGCCGGCGCCGGCTCGGCGGCGCGCTCGCGGCCGCCGCTGCCCGCAGCGTCGCCGCGCCGACCGCCGGCGGCGTTACCGCCGCGGCCGCCACCGGCGGCAGCGCTGCCCTCTGCTGGCGCCGCCGCGCTGGCGCTGCCGCCGGCTGCCGACGGGCCGGCAGCGTTCGCGCCGCCGCGCTCGCGCCGGGTGGTGCTGTTGGTGCGAGCGCCACCAGCAGCAGCGGCGGTGGCGGCGGCGGCAGCGGCGGCGCTGCCGCCCCGCTGCTGCTGCTGATCCTTCGTCGCCGTGGCGCCGCCGGCAGTGTCCTTGCGGGTGCGCTCCGCCGAGGCCTGCTGCTGTTGTTGCGGCTGCTGCTGCTGTGTCGTCGCTGGGCCGCGCTCGCCGCGACGCCCGCGCTGCGCGCCTGCGTCCTCGCCGGCGCCGCCGCCGCGGGCAACGCCGCCAGCGGCAGCACCGCCAGCGGCGGCGCCGCCGCGGGCCCCGCTGGGCCCGCCGTCCCGGCCGCCGCTGCCGCTACCGGCCGCTCCCGCCGCAGGCGGCTGCTGCTGCTGCCGCCGGGCGGCACGAGCCTCGTCCACAATCTCCTGTGCGCTGCGGCCGCTGGGCGGCGCGCCGCGGGCCGATCCGTCCCGTGATCCGAAACCACCGTCGCGGCCCGTGGGTCCGCCGCCTGGGGCCGCGTTGCGGCCGCCCAGCCCGCGGGCGCCTTGCTCGTCGCCGCCGCCGCGGCCGCCGGTGCGCGCGTCCCGATTGGCACCGGGGCCCTGCTGCTGCTGCTGCTGCTGCTGTGGCCGGAAGCCGTCGAGCTGGCGGGCGTTGCCGCGGTCCCTGTGGGCACCGCGGGACGGGGTGTGGAGCGGGGTTGGAGCAGCCCGGTGCAGGTTGCAAAGTGGGATACGGGTGGAGGGATGTCCGTCGTTCGTGTCTTGAAGTCGTATACCTGTGCCTGCTCGTGTCTGTCAGGCGCCGTGGCCGAGGAGCGCCACGTGGAGCCCCCGACGGAGGTAGGTCCCCCTTCCGGCTGGAGCCCGCCGCGCACCCGCCTGCCTGCCTGCCTGCCTGCCTGATAAGGCCCCGAGTCGCGAGTTCCGCGTGTACCCACGAATACCCACGAGTACCCATGAGTAAATGAGAAATACGCTCTGGGTTGTGGTCCCAAGGTCCGCTTGGCGCCTGGACCCCGGCGACGTCTCGAGGATGTCGTGTCCTCTTCATCCCATCCGTCCGCGTGCCGCCGTCCGGCCCAGATTGAATGCAAGGCCCTACAACCCTGCAACCCTGAAACCCTGAAACAACCCCGAGCCGCACGCACGGAGTGCGGGGCCGAGCCAGACAGTGTTCTGGTTCAAACCCTCACGCACGCAAGCCCCGCTGCACGCTCCCTCCTCACACGACCGCCCCACAGCCCCAGGCTCCCTGGCCGACGCATGCCCATGCGCCCGCCGTCCGTACCTGTCGTATCTGTCGTACCCGTGCTCCAGCCTGGCGTCCTGGGCGCCCTGGCGGGCCGCCGGCGGGGCCGCGTTGCGGCCGCCGGCGCCGGCGCCGGCGCCGCTGGCGGGGCCCGCCGGCAGCAGGCCGGACCAGGAGGGCGGAGGGCGGCCGCGGCGGAGATCCTCCTGCGGACAATGCGGGAAGTGTGGACAGTGCGGGTGCGGACGCGGGTTAGGGCGCGAAGGTTGGGGCGCTGGGGCGGGCGTCTTTCCCCGCATTCTTGACGCGCTGCGGCGGGTCGTCAACCTCGACGCCTTGGTGGTCCTTTCGGCGGCATCGGCATCGGTTACCTAAGTGGACCCGACTTGTATCCACACACACACACACAAACACACACATACACAAAAACAAACAAACAAATACACACACAGACCACGTAAAGGTCGCAGTCAGGGTACCGCCCACCTCCCCGGCTGGCGCGTCCCACCGACCACGAGCTTCAGGGTCCCTTCGCTGCGGTATCTCCTCCTTTACCCACTCATCCACGAGCTTGGAGCGCGAAGCCTTCCAAACACCTCACGACCCCACCCCAACCCAGCCCGCCGCCACCCAGCCCGCCGCCAACGCACCATCCGCAGCGGCTGGTACTTGCGGTGCGACCCGACGGCGTCCAGCAGCGCCCCCATCGAGATGAACCACGGGTCGCCATGCCGGCCCACCGACGACAGCTGCTCCGGAACCCGCACGTCCTTGTCGTACTGGTTCGTGCCCGGCAGTACGACGCCCACCACGCGCACGTCCAGGCGCAGGTGGCCCTGCTTGCACCAGTTGATCATCCGGGACGGCTGGAAGGGGCCCTGCGGACAGAAAGGGAAAAAGGGAGGGGGAGGGAGAATTTGCAGCAATGAAACAAGAAGCCCTGTGGACGTTGTAGTCTGAAGGAAAGGGGAGGGAGGCTGGCTCCGTGGGTGTTTGCGTCGTGGGCTCAGCTTCGCGGGCGCAGCCAGCCACCCAGCCTCTGCATGTCCGCAACCCCAGCTTGTCCTGCCTTGCTCCCAAGCAGAACGGGCCCCAGACCCGCCTCACGCCGCTCCTTACGCCCCTCCCTTAACACATGCAGCGCTGCCGTGGCGCACCTTCCTTGTCATCGCCCTCAACCGACCTCATATCAGCCGGCGCCTCGTGCCTGCACCCCCGGGACCACCCCCTGCTCCTCTTCTGTGGAGTCCCCCGCGTCCCTCCCACCCTCGTGCCGCCTGCGCCTCCTGCGCCCCATGCAACCTTCGGACCCGAGAAACTCCGCACACGCCAAGGCCCTCGGGAACCCACCTGCACATGCACCCAATATATAGTTATATACCCCGCACCAGGCACCACACACCACCCACAACAGGCCCCCCGGGGCCACCCACCTGCACCACCCCCTGGTCATCCATATAGAACCAGTGCAGATCGGCGCTGTGGTCGCAGAAGAACAGCCCCACGGCCTCCTGAAGCCGGTCCCCCGCCTCGCCGGCGGGCTCCGCGGCCGCCGGTGCCGCCGCCGCGGCCGATGGCCCGGCCCCGTGCGCCCGCCCCGACGGCCCCTGGTGCTCTTGCACGGGCGGCGGCGGCGGCGGTGGCGGCGCCTTCACGCTGCCGGCACCGGCGGCGGCGGCGGCGGGCTGCGCGGAGGGCCTCCCGGCGGCTGAAGACCAGGCCTGGTTGGTCGGGGGCGTCACGGAGGGGATTATCCGAGGCGGCGGTCAGGGGCCCTGAGCTGCCCAGTCCCCAAGCAGGGGTGTAGAACATGGAACATAGCGTGTTCGCGTCCCCTGGCAACCCCGCCCCCTTCCGTCCGTACACATGTCGACGCTGCTGCTGAGCTGGACGAGTACGGTATTCTCCGACCGATTCGGGAACGTCTGTGGGTCCGGGCTGGGTGGTTGCGCCCTACGCAGCCGCGCGCACACAGCAGAATGGTCCCTAGGGCCGGCCCGCCGGCCATGCAATCCATGCCTCCCGCCGTGTCATGCGCTCGCCGCCGCCCTAGCACCGGTCCCTCCCCAATCGCCCTTCCTACTGCCTTGTCTCTCGACTGCCCTGCCCCCTATACTGCCCCACCTGCGGCTGCTGCTGCGGCGGCTGCTGCGCGGAGCCCGAGACGGGCGCCGGGCCCGTCGTTGCCGAGGCGGCCGGCGTGGGCGGCGGGAAGGGCTGGCCGCCCATGACCCGGTTGATGTCCCTCATGACCAGCCCGATCTGGGTCCAGTAGCCGCCCACGCAGCGCACGTAGACGCCGGAGTCGAAGTGGCCTGCGGCGACACAGGCCGACTTTGGTTTGGGTCACGTGCGTACAGATCTGGGTCACGTGCGGACATTTACAACATCTGAGAGGGACCTAGCTGCTCGCAGGGATTGGCGTCAGGGACGAAACGTTTCGCAGGTCACAGACGAGAGCCAGTACGAAGCGCGTACTGCACGTACTCCTCGAACTGCGTATCTAGGCATTAAGTTCAGAAGGAAGCGCAAGAAGCGACCGAGGCCACCCGGGGCGACCGGACACTGCGGTGCTGGGGTATCGCACATGCGAAGGAATCGATCGGCTCACGGCGCGGCGCGACGGGCGCGACGCGGGTGGGGCACGAATGGGGAGGCACCGCGCCGGCAGGGCACGCAGATGACGGGCGTTGACCCAGTTGGGCATGATTCGATGATTGGCGCAGGTACACAGCAGGCAAGCAAGCGAGCGAGCGAGCGAGCACGCGTGCAGGCACGTAGTTCCTTCCGGCTGCCCATAGCTCGCCCTACATGATACGCCAACTAGAGGAGAGGAACCAACTAAATACTTCCCGACCCACAAGACAGACAGCCACGCGCGCCGGACAGTGACGGCGCTGACTCACCAGCGGACCACCAGTCGTACATGTTCCGTACTGGGAAAGGGCCCTGGACGTTGCCCTGCAGCGCGAAACACGGCAAGTGGCAAGATGCAAAACCAAAGCGCACGAATCCTGTCAAGACGTCCACCAAAAATGAGGGCTATGCTCCGTTTGCCCCGTCAAAAAAGGGGCCCTGCGCCTCCGCCTCCGCCTCTGCACAACCCAAGGCAGCTGCGGCAGCCGGCATGTTCCCGTCCCCCTAGCGCCGGGCCTCGCTGCAGCAGCGCACCCACCGAGCGAGGCGGCTCCTCCGCCCGCCCCTTCCAGCCCGCTCAAACACGCAATCAAGCAGCACAGCCACGCCGAAGAGCGGCGTCCCCGTCGTGCCGACGCGGTCACCCTAGTTCCTTCGGCAACCCTAAAACCCACCCACCTGGGTATCCAGATACTCCCAAGCCACCTCGAAGGGGGCCCTGCTGGTGGTCTCGGGAAGTGCAGGCAGCTCAGCCGCACCCGGAGGAGCCTTGGCCAGCGGCGCCTGCTGCTGCTGGTGCTGCTGCGGCTGCTGGTGCCACTGCGCCAGCGACGGCGACTGCTGCTGCTGTTGCTGTGGCGGTGGCTGGAACGGCTGTGGCGCAAAGCCCTGGGCCTGCTGCGGCCCCGACGTCTGCTGCGGGTGCTGCTGCTGCTGCTGCTGCGAGTACTGCTGCTGCTGCAGCTGCGCTTGCGGATGCTGCTGCTGCTGCTGCGCCTGTTCCGGCGGCGCCGCCGTGGATTTGCCGTACATAACGCCATGATGGGCCGTGTGCTGCTGCAGGAGCTCCTGCGTGAGTCGCGGCTGGTTGGGCTGCTGCTGCTGCTGTTGCTGCTGCTGTTGCTGCTGCTGCTGTTGATGACCGAAGGAAGCGTGCACCTGCTGCTGCTGCTGCGGCTGGGTCTGGTAGTGACCCATGACGTTGCCGGCGTTTGCCTGCTGTCCCATCAGCTGCGGGCGGGGTCCCGAGGACGGCAGCGCCGCCGATCCCGACGCGCCGTGGACCCCGTGGTGCGCCTGGGCGCCCGCGGGGGCGCCGCCGAGCGCCATTTGGCCCCAGCCCGCCGCAGCCGCCGCCGTCGCGGAGCGGTTGCCGCCGGTCTGGTCGAATGGGTCGGACGGCAGCGGCTGCGAGGCTGGCGTGCCGGCGGGGGACGCGTTGGCGAGGAAGAACGCCTCCAGGCCGGCCAGGGTGCCGCCCTGTGCCGCGCCGACGCCGGCCGCATGCGCTGCATGCTGGCCCGGGACCCCGTAGCCGCCAGCACCGGTTCCGTGGTGATCCGCTCCGTGGTGAGCGCCGGAGCCGGCACCGCCCGCCGCGGCGCCAGGCGGCCGCGTGGCGACTTGCGCGGCGGTGCTGCTGGTTGCTGCCTGTGCCTTGTTGCCAGCCGGTGCCGAGGTCTGAGGCTGGCTTGCAGGTACGGCCGTGCCGCCGGCTGCGGCGGCGCCGGGGCGCTGCTGGCTGGAGGCGCCGCCAGCGCCTGCGCCGGTGGTGACGGTGCCGGGGAAAGCTGCCCCTCCTCCAACGAGCGCCGACGCACCCAGAAGCGGATTCGAGCTGTCTGTGCCCAGAGGGATGTTACCCCAACCTACATTGGCGTTTCCTGAAAAAAGGATAGAGCGTGCGAATAGCGGGAGGGAGACGGTTGAGTCAGCATCGATACCGCACACGACACAGGTCTACTAGTGGTGAGCGCCAGTAGAGTCCTATATGTCTTGTTTACGCATACAACGGAACTATGCTCGCGGTCGATCGGCGGACTGGTGACGCAGCCTGTGGCCCGAGTGTAGTTGGCGCCAATGTGCACCCGAGGTTGGCTGCAAACCCCATTGAAGTGTCTAGGCTCCCCAAAAGGAACATGAGCTAAAGCGCGAGTCGGCCAAACCCACGCGCAGTTGTCTTGCCACTTGGCATTAAAATGCATGCACTTGCCCTACGCGCGCCCCAACAAGCATCGACCTAGGAATGACATGTTACCGTGTGCGCATATAGAGTCCCAAACATGGAGACACGGTAACGGCGCGCACATGGACCACAACTGGTCGGGCGGAACAACACACCTGATGGAAAAGCACCTCCACTCCAGCCTGTTCCGGAGAACGGGAGGCCTACGCCCCAACCAGATGCCCCTAAGCCCCTCCCAGCGGCAGCCGGGGGACGCCCTGCGCCGCTCATACTCCTCGTCGGGAAGCCGGGCGATGGCTCAGATCGTCCCTGCGACCGCACCAACAAGAGGGACGGCACGCGTTGACAGTACAGCGATCCTTTCGCTGTCACGTTCATCTCAACGCAATATGTCTTTGTTAAGACAGCGCATTTGTGCAACCGGCTGGTCCCTCGAAGCATGACCCCCAATAATCTGTGAGAGTGCCAATGTAAACAAGGAGCATGCAACGTAAGCTCCTCGGTGGGAGCATGTTGGCGGAAGATCCTCATCTTGACTCACCGTGTGTTCCCTCTCGGCGAGATGGCGATGGTGTCGGAAGCAACAGTAACACTAACTGGTCCGAACACCATATAGATGGCTTAGACAGATAGACCTGACTTTCTGCCAACAATCGCTTTGCACTCTTGTCAGCTTCTGATTCGGAGGCGGTTGGCAGCTCGTCCTCACGGTTGCCGTGCAGCGACTCTCGCTTGCACTCCGCTGAAGGCCACGCTATGGCGTACATAGCGCACCTTGATGCGGTAGTGTTCTTTTATGAACGCTTGTTTGGAGGCGAGTTCGACCGCACGTAATCGCTGAAGGAAAGCGTTGGCAGTTCTGTCCTTACCTGACTAGCTAGTTGGTCACATATACACGTCCATATTCACGCTTACGACACATACAGTATACTGTTCCACCGCCTTCTGTAAAATCGGCGTGCGTGCGTCCGTGGAGGATAGTGAAACGCGCGCGACCTAAGTTTGTCAACGCAATCGAGCAGCTAAAAAGGCGGCATCCTCGGCGCTGCCACTCGCAAGGATGGTGGGTCCTGCAGCGGCGCGGCGGAGATGACGATGGGTGCCATCATCAGCATCGGCGGGTTTGGTATTGAGCGGGCTGCCAGCGGCACTTGCTGCGGGTTATGCCACGTTGTATATTGCATGGGCATTCTGCTGTTGTTTGCCAGCACCGTCCTCTCATGACGGACGCTCACCCAGTCGGCCTCCGCCGTGTACTACCGGAAGCCGTGTCCACGTACCTCTGGAGCAACAGCCCATGAAACGACCAAGCCCTACCCGCACCCCTCCCCTTCTCAGGCGTCCCCGTTGATGGCTGGGCTCGGGGTGGCGGCAGCAGCCTATGTGGGCAAGCAGGCGGTGCAGACCTACCTCAAATTCAAATCCTCCTCTGGGACAATCTTGAACGTCGGAAAACAATATTACAAGGTTGGTTTGCCGATAGGACCATACCGGCACCCGCCCCTGGGTGGGCTTTGGGCTATACAGCGACACCAATTAGTATGGGGGCTGTCTCGCCAGTCGGCAGGCCGCCCTCTGCCTTCGGGCTGCTGCGCCCGCGTTGTATGTGGGCCCACCCTCTTCATCTGCCACACCCTCTTCATGCGGGCGGCGGGGCGTGGCAGGGGACTCGAGACTGCGCAGACCGGCTGTGAGCCTGCAGGTCGGGTGGCGTTATTGCCGAGGGCGATGGCGGGGCGGGGCCGGTACCGGTATGCCGCCTCCCGCTTGAGGAGACGGCCCTCCGCATCCGCCGGATCCCCCCCCCTCAGCTCTGTACATCCCGGGGCCTGCTGCTGGTATATTAACACTCATGACAACCCCATGTTGCCCTGCTGTTGCCTTTCCAAGCCCATATCCCCCCGATGGTATCTCTCAAGTTTGATGGGCTGCCTCCATTTTTTGGTGGCCTGCTGAAGCCCTTTGCGGCGCGGGTGCCAATGGAACCCACATTCGCTGTTTGCTGCGCCCACAAGCGGCCCCTCGCCTCGTCTGCCGTGCGAACCCGCAGGGCGGCTTCCTGCCGGAGATGACCAAGCGCGAGGCGTCGCTCATTTTGGGTGTCCGCGAGTCGGCGGGCGAGGAGCGGATCAAGGACGCTCACCGCCGCATCATGGTTGCGAACCACCCCGACTCAGGTGGAACAGTGAGGAATCATCACAGCGGGATAGCCCGGGTGTGGTTCGGCTGCGGGGTTTAGGGTGCGACTGGCTTGCGAGTCGATTACTTACTACGATGTGGTCGGCACAAGGGACTCGGGGTCGGGGGGCGTGGGGCCGCGGGACTGCATTATATTACTCGGGGGGAAGAGAGTCGGGAGGGCAGCGCGGGGGACGCGAGACACTTGCGGTGGAGCTCCCCGGAGGAAGAATACCGCCATGTGGCCGACTGCGGGGCCGATCGGGTGCAGGGCGCGCCGCCTTGCTTTTTGCGGTGGACACCAGTTCAGCTCAGTTGGAGGTTCGACCACACGAGCGCTCCACGTGCCTGGGGCCGCGCGGCATGGGGCCCCATGGATACGGATAGTTCATGTGCCATCGCAAAAGGTCGATGTCGCCCCGCCTCCTCCTCCTCCCGTCCTCCGTGTTTTGCGCAGGTGGCAGCAGCTTCATCGCGGCGAAGGTCAACGAGGCCAAGGACCTCTTGTTGGGCAAGAAGAAGTCGGGGCGCTCGCCCTTCTGATGGCTTCGGGCCCCTTCTACTTCTTATTGTCCAATCGACCAGAGGGCTGGTGCGGGGCGTTAGGGCTTGCATGGCGGATGCCTCGCGGCGGGCTGCCTTGACTGCGCCAGCGGCGGTTGAGGCAGTGCCCAAGGCTGCGGGCGCATCGGCAGCCATTTGGGGGTGTTCTACCGTAGACGACCTAAGACGACGAAATGCGTTTTGTAGTCGGGCACGGTGGAGCGAGCATGGGTGTGGGGGAGCCGAAATCCCGACCGTCCGCTCGTCATGCCTCTCATTGGACTTGCAACATAGGGTGGACATTGCAAGGTACTGGGTAAGGGTTCTTGGCCTTTCCGAGGTACGGCAGGTATATGGCATTTCCGAGGTACGGCAGGAACCGGCCTCACACTAGCAAGGCAGTACTGTTGCACAGGGCCACACTGGCCCAGGAGGGGCTCACATGCGTGGTGAGGGGGGTGAGTGCGTGTGCAGACGTGAATGAAGCCGGCCCCCGTCACCTGCGGCTACGAAGCACGGCCCGAGCATGTGAACCACCGTGGATAACACACTGCAGTGTAGAGAGCGGCACCGGCACCGGCGGCAGGCAGACCCTCGGCGCATTGCAATATATGGCAGGGAATTCCGTCACCATGTAGATGACTAAATGTAAATGACCAATTGTCGGCCGCACGGGTTTTGGACGGTGCAACAACCGGGCCCAGCGCCAGCCAAAGCTGATGTTGGTGAGAGCTGAGGGAGGACAAAGCACGTCGAAGCGTGCCCCCAGGGAATTCAGGACAGTCTATCTGTACGACGACTCTCGGCGCACGAGAGTTAAGGACAGTTCGGACTGTCGCGGACTCTCAGCGCACCGCGACTACCTACGAGACCCCGGACCCCGTGGCGGGGATGTCGTCATACACCGTCGTCAAAATTCGTACAGTCGCCCTGACGCAAGCTATCTTGGTACGTACATGTGTCAGGGGCCATCTGCCAGCAGCTCATCTAACTGAAGCTTAATCTTAATCTTCCGGAGCCACGACGCGGCAAACCCCCGCCGCCGCCCATCGGTGTACGAAAGATAAGCATCACCGAAACAAATACCGAGCACGTACAGCACCAAGGAACGCCTAACGCCTAACAAAGTAATATTTTGCGCCTAGTACATCACCCGGCCACGGTCGCAGCCGAAAGCGACGGCGGGAAAGAACGGAACAGCGCTCGAGGCACACTGCCCGGAGCGGGCAGACCAGGTCCAGCAACCAGAGTTTATACGATTATACCTACCAGCAAGAACGGCCGTAAATTCGCTCAGGACCGAGCGGCTCCGGGCCCTGAAAATGGAACTGAGCAACGATGTTAGTAATTTGCAGCACGGCACGACACGCGTCTTAAGCCTGCACGCCGGGGGCTCTCACAGCCCCCTGCCTCCCTAGGGGAAGCACGCATGAATACGCAACCGCTCTTTACTCACTCAATGCGCACACTGGCGTAGCGAGGTGCACCGCACACAGAGCCGGCAATCAATAAACCTCCTGACCGGATAATCACCAGCGAACGGCGAGTGTGAACGAAAGACCTGCCAAACGAACCTCAACGAAGACACAAAAGGGGGTTCAAAGCCTGGCAACACAAATCTCGCGTTTCGCGGCACTCGACGGACAACACAACGTTACTTCTTCGCCTTCTTTTCAGAAGGTTGGCAAGCAAGCAAATTCGCATCTTCCTGCTGCCGGATCTTAGGACACACGTAATGCCGTGTACACGTAATACCACGTGCGGCGCCTGCCGGATGCCTCCCTCCCGCATAAGGCCCCCAGGATGCCTTCCTCCCGCATGTAACCCCCTTCTCATAATACAACCCCCCCCCTACTTCAATGCTTCCGGAAGAGCCTCGGAGCCTCGAATCGACCTCGAAGCGATGCCGCGACAAAGCTTGATCCCGTTTGCTGCCTGCTCCTGAAAACTAACCAGTGCGACTATCCAATATACTCTGCTCTGCGAGCCATGTAGAAACTCTACCTCTCGGCGACCTCCAGTCGGATGTAAAACATCGCAATCTGCTGCGAGAGCCGGAACGCCAACGGGTCGGTCCTTTTGTGGCTCTGCTCCTGCAGCCGCGGCAGCCGCAGAAACAGCCGCAGCGCTTGCTCCTTGATTTGGCCGCCCTCACGCGCCGCCGCCGCCGCCACGCCGGCAGCCGCCCACTGCTCCTCCAGCGGCAGCCTGTCCATGAAGCCCACCGCCCAGCCCACCAGATCGGGCAGCTGTCCGACGACCTCCTCGCCGCCGCCACCGTCGCCACCGCCGCCGCCACCCAGGCGCGCCAGTACCCTCGCCGCCGCCTCCACAACGTTCGCGTACCTGGCCTCAGCCCCCAGCGCCGCCAACTGATCCGCCTCCGCCATCTCAGCGACTTGCCGCGCCCTTTCCACAGCCTTTGCACACACAGTGCTCCAGGTAACCACCTCCGCCTCCGCGCCCTCCAGGGAGGCGCGCGCGGCCTTGCTGGCGGCGACGTCAAAGGCGGCGGCGGCCTCGGGGGAGGCCAGCTGCTGCGCAGCCGCCAGGCAAGCCTCCCCAGCTGCCACGTACTCTCTTCGAAGCCGCTCCCTGGCTGCCGCTACCTCCTCGGCCGCCGCCGCGGCCTTGGCCGCTGCCGAGGCGGCGCCCTCCCTTGAGCACATGGCCGCATCGACCGCTTTGAACTTGGCGGCGGCCAGGGACCGGAGGAAGCGCGGCTCCAGGAGCGCGATGGCGGCAGCAATGCCCTGCAGCTCGTCGTCGAGCATGCCGCACGTGCGCAGCAGTTGCTCTTCTGCGCGCGCCGGGTGGAACGCATGCGGGGCGGCGAGGTGAGGGCATGGACGTGGACGTGGGAGGGAAAGGTTACACGACAAAGCGCAGGAAGTAAGAAGCCAACGCGGGTTTGGCAGACGGCCATGCGAGGGAAGGCACGGCATCGAGCGCGGAGCGCAGGAAAACGCTGCGCGTGTCAACGTTGCGGCCTCGTAGAGCGAATGCAAACCTTGGCATCCACAGGGGCAAAGGATCCTAGGGATTTTAGGGGTTTTAGGGGTTTTAGGGTAACAGCGGACCCAAAAGGATCACCGGCGCATACCGCAGCTGAGACCCGACCATGCTGCGGTCGAAGCCCAAACCGCGGGGAAGCGGGCCCCAGCGATCAGAGACTGGACCCCGAACAGCCAAACCTAAGGCCAATTGATGTGAGCGGTACTCCTCTAGCGTGCCGCGCACCCTGCCGCGCACGCTTCGGCCGAGCCAAAGCCCTTCAGGCTCGACCCCCGGGTGGTGGTGGGTGGCTGCGTCCCCACTCGGGGCTGCTCCACGCCCTTGGGTAGTCTAGGACCTCTCGGGTCTCGTGTTGCGGCTGGCGACGCCGGGGGGTGAGGTGGCTGAGATGCGGACCCTGGAGCCGCACGCCGTAACCATAGGGGGCCTGGGCAGCACCATGTCGGCGGAGAGTGCTGACGGACTCTTGGCAGGGGGATTTCAGCTTCAACAGAATGCCGGTCGCGCGGCGTGCGACGATCGCGTCTGGCGACGGCACTCTGGACATTCACCCGCCCCTGCCATCATCGTTACCTTCAGCACCGGCGGCGGCTTCGGCGCCGGCTCCATCAGCTCCCGCGGACCCACTTCCCAGCAGCCCACCATCGGCCGCCTTCAAGTCGAACGGCGCGCTTCCAGGAATCACTTTACTACGAACGGAGTCTTCAGATGAGCCGCCGCTCACAATCCTGGACTGGCGCCTCGCCTTAAGGCCGACCGTGATCCACCTACACCAGGGCAGGTTTAGGGGTGGGGCGGATGTTGCGAATGCAGCGACATGGTCGGTGTCAGATATGGTGGCAGACGGGTGCAAAGATCCCAGAAGAATCCACCAGATCCAACAGCCTGCAGATTCCACCGAATGCAACAGCGGCAGAGCGAGGGCACGTAGGCTCATAGGACATCACGGAAGTCCGGGGATGCATTGGCCGCGATACAGGCCGCTGCAGGAGGAGCGCGGCTATGGGTGCGCATACATGAAGGTCTCCGCTCTTTTCTAGGCAATAAAGAAGGGCCGTTTCGGTCGCATGGTCAGTGTTTGAGAAGCCCGGGCCCAGCGACCCTCCCTGAGTGGGTACTGCGGTTACAGACCAGTGTTGCCCAATCAAAGCCGGCGGAAAAACATCTTGCTGGCCGCCTAGCTCCTTTTTTAAGCACCAAAGCCCTTGAACAGGCAATGATGTACGTCCCCACGCCACAACACACCACGGCAAGCAGCATGCCGTGAAAATGGCGCGGGGCGCGCCCTTGCTTACTCTGGCGCATGGCTGCTGTTCGGGGCGGGAAGCGCCTGCAGCTGTGGGGCACCTCCAGCCACGATCGTGCCGCCTTGCGCAGGCAGCAGGCCGTCACGTGCACCAGCGCCTTGGGTGGCTAACGGATTTCGGACGCCGCGCGAGGGTGACGGCTCCTGGCTCGCCACAGCCAGCCCCAAGCCTTCTGCAACAGAAAGAAAGCCGAATTCCGCCATACACAGGAGCAGCTGTTTTGGTCGCGTCACGGCTCAGATTGTTATGCGTGTCAATTTCCAGAAACGACGACGCAAGCCACCGACGCCACAGCTAGGGCGCGCTTGTTCCGGTGAAACACACTTCATAGAGATGAGGGGCAGTAAATGCCAGCGGGCCTCGCAAATGGACTCAAATCAGCGAATGGGGGTCCATCCAACCAACCTGCGGTGCCAGCAGCGCCACCCGCCTCGTTAACTGCGCCGGTACAAGCGCCCGTCAGCGACAGTGCGATGGCGACCTCCAGGGTTTCCTCCGGGTGCCTGTTGCACAGATGTTACCGGATGCAACAGCGGCAGAGTGGGCCCATAGGACACCACGGGAGTCCGGGGATGCATTTGTCGCGATGCAGGCCGCTGCAGGACGAGCGCGGCTATGGGTGTGCTCGTGACAGTGGTCCGCTGCTAAAAAGGCAACAACCAAACGCTGTTTCGGTCGCGCGGTCAGTGTTTGAGGAGGACGGGGCCTTCCCTGAGTGGGCACTGCGGGTTAAAGACCAGTGTTGCCCAATGAAAGCCGGCGGAAAACATCTTGCTGGCCGCCTAGCTCCTTTTCAAAGTACCGAAGCCCTCAAACCATGCGATTTTGTACGTCCCCACGCCGCGCCACATCACATTAAACCCACGGCAAGCAGAATGCCATGAAAATGGCGGGGGCGCGCCCTTGCTTACTCTGACGCATGGCTGCTGTCCGGGGCGGGAAGCGCCTGCAGCTCTGGGGCACCTCCAGCCACGATCGGGGCACTTGGGGCACCGCCAGCCACGATTGTGCCGCCTTGCGCAGGCAGCAGGCCGTCACGTGCACCAGCGCCTTGGATGGCTAACGGATTACGGACGGTGCGCAAGGGTGAAGGCTTCTGGCTCGCCACAGCCAGCCTCAAGCCTTCTGCAAAAGGAGGAAAGCCCGGGTCCGCCATCCATAAATAGGTCGCGTTATGCCTCAGATTGTTATGCAGTGTAAGTTATGTAGTGTAAGCAACCACACAAGCAGAAGGGCGTAAAGCAGCCGTTGCTCCTTTAGGGTTTTTATCCAGGAGAAATTAGGGTACCCGACTGGAATTACGGTAGCACAGTTACCGCAGATGCTGCTGCGTCGGCTTGCACCAATCGTGGCTACAGGGTTAGGAGCCGTAGCTGCAGGGTTAGGAGGCGCCGGTGGCGCCTGTGGATTATGGTGCCACGCGCCCCTGCCCCGCTGCAAGGGAACCCTGGCACTGGGTTCCCACCCACACTAGGTTGCACCGTTTCCCGGTTAGTCCCCCTCCCCTCCTGGTTCAGGAGAGGCGCGAGGATGTCCAGTGACGGGCGCCTTATGAGCTCTCGCTCCATGATGCCCTCAGAGGCAGCAGGCGCTTGAGCTCCAGCACGTTGACCCAGGTTGCATTGGGGTAAGCAACGAACTGAGAGCCGGTGCACCCTAGCGTGGGGAAGGCTGATAACACCCAGGCAGGGCCAGGGTTCCCTGCTGCTCACACCGACACATTGATGATGTACCGGTAGGCAGCTGGTCCGCTGGCTCAGCCTACCCTTGCATGCGAGGGCCTGGATCCAACTGTACCAAGAAGGCATCCCGATTCAGGTGCGTGCTTTCGTTGCGGCCCGCCAAACAAGGGGTGCGGAAGTGCCTTTCAGCTGACCTGTAATAAAGGCAAGGTTTGTTGTGCCGGTATGAGCAGCAGCAGCAGTAGCAGCAGCCGCAGCAGGGCGGACACCAGCGGCAGCTGCAGTGACGACGGCTGTACCGGCAGATTCAGCACCGCCGATGGCGAAACCAGCGGCAGCAGGGGCTTCAGCAGGGGCACCGACGGCGGCAATCGCCGCAGGAGCACGAGCCAGGCCAACCGCGATCGGGTTCTCGTGCAAGGTCTGCCTGCATGCATGCGTTGGGAAAGTGGTCGACACACAAGGGCAAACGGGTTGGGTCATGTGTGATAAACGTAGCAGCAGCAGCCCGCTGTCGACATACAAGCAAATAGCTAGATGGGTAGCGTGTCAGCTTTTGCTCGTATGTGATCACCGGCCTAGAGGCGAGTGATGAATGAACAAATGGGCGCGCAGGACGGTGGAAGGCAAGAGGGGTTTCCCGGCTACGGGCAGCTACTAGCATCGGAGCTAGATAGGGGATCGAAAAGATAGGGGAACCCCGCCTTGCTGCTTATCACGTTTTGTTTGGGTTGGCCACCCCAAGCAACGAACAACGACCAGCCAGAAAGACCCAATGACTTACCGCCTCTGTTCTGGGCGTCTGGGGTCCGGAGTCGGTATGCTCAGCATGCATTCTGTGCTGTCCCGTAGCCGCTTAGCGCCAACACCAGCAGCAGCCCTCGCCAGCGCGGCGTCTTCGGCGAGCTCCATTTTCTTCTGCATCCGGCTGAGCTTGTTCAAGAGGCATTTGTACGACAGGCAACTGCCATCCCCACCAGCTTTGCTGATGTGCTGCCGCACGACGGGCAGCAGTAGGGTGACGATTTGCTTCGTCCCTGCCACATCCTCGGCCCGCAGCCCTGTCTCCAGCATTGCTTGCTCCAGACAATGCGTGTAAGTCGTCCGGCTTATCGCCCTGTTGACCGGCCGGTTCCAGTTGATGCGGTTGCCACCTTCCTTGGGCCCCTTCTTGCGACGCTGCAGAAAGAATGCAGTGGGAATCACACTATCACAGACAAGAAAGTGTGATATATCGGCCAGTATGCGCTGCACCGGCAGACATGAGTGAAGTCTGTCAGCAAGCGGGCTTCCAGCAGGCCCCAAGTCAACTGCGAGTAGCGGTCAACGCGCGCGCACTGGACCTTTTTCCATCCATCGACAGTGCCAGGGAGACCAACGGACGCGCACAGCATCGCACTGCGACCCACCACACCTGAAAATGCATGTACCGCCGACCCTGCCGAAACAATCCATCCACCCCGCCCGCAAATGCATGCTGCTCAAGGCAGGCGCGTCCAACGAAAAGACAGGTACGGTAGGTATGGAGGGCTCACCGGCTCGTTGTCCGGCGGTGTATGTGGTCTGTGTGCTACGGGGAGTGTCGTTGTGCAATTTCCTGCTGCGGCCTGCAGACCGTCATTGCATCCACCACCATCGCCGTCGCGAGCGTCTGCTGCCCCACCGATTTCGTAGTCATCCGGGTCCTCACTGCCGCCGCCATCACTCAACCCGTCACCATCACCACTGCCTATCTCCTCAGCCTCCCCGCCGCTCGGTTCCTGCTTCACAACTTGGGGGCCAGCCGCCACTACTGCGAGGCACGGACGGGCACAAGGGCGAACGGGGCGGGTGGCCAGCAGCCTCTGTTTCCCATTTGCAGAGCAAACTAACTGCATGGTCAGTGGACCTACATATCCCTCTGCGATGCCTCGGCAACAGGTTGACCACAGATGACCGGTTTCAGTAGCAGATGGCAATGGGTGCAAGTGTAAAGCAAACAAAGGTAGCTACGACGGATGCATGGCTGGAACACTTTGCAGTAATATCACACCTGAGGTTTGGCGGGCGGCCCGAAGGGAGTCTCCCACGCCGGCGACAGCAGGCAAGGTCAAGGAGTCGCCGTGCATGGTGGCTGGGTGGTTCGTCAGGGCCGCCTCTGCGTGGGCAAGTTCATGTCGGGGACAAGCGGAAAAAGAGTAGCATGTGGTCAAGTGATGTTGATGGATGACCGGGATGAAAGAAAGATGCAGTGAGAAGGGCGGGGACAGACCCCAGAAAGGGAGGGAAAGCATCACCAAGCCAGCCAGGCGGGATGCTGCCAAGCACAGGCCGGCGAGACGTCTGTACGTTTGTGCACGCCTGGTATGTGGATCCGGGGGATACACATTGGGTAAGACCCGTAAGTTGGTGTGTGTATTTTCCCTCTGGTACGTATCTGTCGTAGTGCACCCCATGTCAGGCCAGCCATGGCACCCCCCTGGTCAGGCCAGCCATGGCACTCCCCGGAGTGCTCCTGCTGGGGCGGGTAGGATGAACCGCCCGTCAAGCTGGTATGGCTAGCGACCGGTTCTGAAGCTGGTCCCCCTTGTGACGATTCCATCCAGAAGACAAATAACGATTCGTGCAAGCAGTCGATATTCCCTGGATTTCGTGATCCTGGCGAAGGTAATCTCTGGGATGTCGAGTCATCGCTGTCTTCGCGGCGCACATCCGGTCCCCAGCATCAACCGCGCTTCAGAATGATTTCGTTCTCTCACTTGAAGAAAAGTAAGGGTCCTTCACGTCCGCGGCAGCAAAAACGGCCTGGCCGACGGCAGACGCAACTACGTGCAGCTCGCTTAGAGGTTCCTGCACAACGTACACCCAAACAGGCGTACATAACGAGATGATAACGATGGATTTCAGTAGATTGCCGCGTGGACAGGATTCTCAGGTTGGTACCTACAGCGTTCGAAGGCTTCCCTCTTGGTTTATGCCACAGACGATCAATCCTTAATTACTGCTCGATCTCCTGTTACTCCATGAACGCTGATTGGAAGGACGTTGATGTGAAGGTTTCGCACGATTATGGTGGTCTCGCTCAGGAGAGTCAGTGCTAAACTGCTAATCAATCAGACTTGCCTTCGCCGGGCACAGATATTTGTGTCATAACGGTTAAATTATACAAACTAGAGAAAAAAGTGAATTGGCAGCAGGAGGAGTTTTATGATAAGTAGAAAGGAGTAGAAACGGAAAAAGAAAAGGTGGCACAGTTCTCGTCCGTACCATTCTCAATCGCGGAATTCATGCCTACGGCCCACTTGGCAGCGCTACAGCTGTTCTAGGTTTTGTTATATGTATGACAATGGTAACCTAGCGGCAAAAGGTGAACATTTTGCGCATATATCTGGCGCTCCCGGACGCGCAGTTACACTCCTGGCAAGAGCGAAGCTGCAAAACGTAGGTATTACATTTAAAAGCTCATAAAGGCATCTACCAGGGAGTTCCTGTCAAGGGAAGAATCACATTTTCACAAAGCCTGAACCGACGTCGGGTGCAATTGTCCTCGCGTGTAATTGTCCACACAACTTGACGCAGTGTGCTAGCTCATCGGCTTTCCATGATAGCGAGACGGATATTGTATAAACTATACTGGGCGGCGGATATCACATTTACAGTGTGGGATCGTACCGTAACAGCGTGGCATCGTATCGTTACAGTGTTGAAACGTATTGTTACCGTGTGGAAACGTAGCGTTGCAGTGTGGGATATGGAGGACGAAAGGCGTGATGCCGAGAGCCCGCACGCGGCCGCACCAACACAGCATGTACCACACGTGTAGGAGCCACCGCGGCTGGATGGGTCAGCATCCAATGGTCATCTCTCACGACAGGTGTGGGCCGTGTACGGTGTGTGGCCCTCCCACGGCCATCCACCAAGGCGGTGGGCCAGGGACCGCCCCTTCTCCCCCCTCCCTGAGATGAGGCCACCGGCGGTGGCAGCAACAGCAGGCATCATGGACCTGTGGGACTGGTAGGGGGTGCTGGCGGCGGTGCTGGGTCTGACTAGCCCCACGCTTCGGGGTGGTGTGTGTTCCTGCTGGGTTTTACCTCGATGGCACAAGCACTGCTGCTGAATACGCACTTCAATTTTTAACTGGTGCTTGGGAGGAGGGACGGGACAGGGGCGACAGGGGTGGAAGAGGAGGGAGGGGACGGCGGCAGCGGGGTGCATCATGTGGGCGGGCGGCAGGCAATGGCAGACGATGGTGGATGTGGGCGCAAGAGGGAGCACGGTGGCGGCGTGTGGAGCTTGGGTGAGATTCCAGCATAGGTTCGGGGTTGGTGATGTGGATGGTGGTGATGGTGGTGGTGGGGAGTTGTAGCAGCTAGCAGGCTAGGACCTAGCCTGCTAGCTGCTACAACTCCCCACCAAAGGCTTCTTGAGATGCTGGGAGAGTGTATTTCACTCAATTTATTGTGTCACAACAAATGGCGGTACAGTGTCGTACTGTTCTATGCCTGCTACAGGAGTGAGGGCTGATCACCTTTACCAGTCTGCTGCACACTGCAGTACGATTGCAGTTTCCCAGGTCGCCTCTAAGCTACCCTACTACTCCAAGTGAATCGTGTAGTCACCCATTGGGTGTGCCCTGCTCTTGCCTCCACCCCTTTCACCAACAGCACCCCTCATTCCATCACTTGCAGTTTCTTGTTTATCATCCTCTAAGTGCCCCATTCCACCTTTGCTGCTCCACAACCACACCCTTTCCTGCCAGCTGCAGGCAGGCCACATTTGTGTGCTGTACTGCAAATCGTTGCTTGCTGTGTGGTACGACAGTATTTGCCGTACGGTACCACAGTCCTTCAGGAACCTGAAACTATATAGGGCTGGGAAAAGACTTTATAAGCCACAAAGTAAGGGGAAAATGTATCAGCATAATGGGAGCCATATATAATGTGGAATGTACAGGACCTGGTTTGGGGATGGAGTGCTTCCCTGCTTCGTATGGATAAAAATTTACTATTGTAGTACCAGTTTATTTCACATCCTGATTTAGGGGGATTAAGGAGGATGGATAATCCATTCATCAATAAGTATGCAACTGAGGATACCGGTATTCTCACATCATGCATTCTCTTACTAATGTACCTGATTCTTTTGAAGGGAGGACTAAAACAGGCCACTTGGACCCTACTGCGACTACTACAGGAAGGCTTTAACATTCAGAACCTACCATTAGATCATGCTCACTTCTCAAAGACACTACCTACTATTGGGAGGAACAAAGGTCCTCCTTTTGCTTAAGCACCTGCAGATGTTGTACCAGAGCCCCCTGCCCTTTGTACCTTAACACTTTATGGACGCCGCAGCTGCCATGGTCGCCTCCGGTGCAGTGCAGTGCACAGCCAGCTGGCCTTTGGCTCTACTTTTCTCAAGTATCGAGCCCACTATAATAACCACACATACAAACGCATAGACACATGACACAAATACTAACAGCAGATGACCATGCACTCTTCCTTGTTTGGTGACAATTATTCGTGGCAGTTGGGCTCCGTCCAGGTATCGCATGAATGGCATCCGCCCCAGATGCAACATGCTGGCAAGTTATTCTTCGTTCCCTTCCAGGGCCTGTCAGCTTGTATTCCTGATAATCTACGCAGCCAAGACGACCAGGTAGGTAGGACCAGGCGGCCCTACGTACTTCTGATTCCCAAAATGCTGGCGGCTTTGCATCGCATTGCTTCCATGACGAACGTCCACTTCACTGGTTCGATGACACCACCTGTGTTCTTTCGTAGCGTCAGAGCACTGAAGGGCGCCCGAGCGATGACAACGCCGCTCCATCGCTTGGAGCAGGTAAGAAACTAGATGTTTGAGGCTAAAAACAAGTCGTAAAAAGCAACGTCGAAACATTCTCTACTCTCTAGTGGCGTCCGCGGGTGCGAGGCCTTTCGCTACCACTCAGCTAGAGTTAGACTGTCTATGATGATGGAGGATGGAAACTTAAGCTGACATACATATGAATGCAAATATCCTAAGCGTAACTAGTTACATAAAAATGGCTTGCGTGTTCGTTGCGAAAAGCTTGTACTGACTTGTCCCTCATACTTGCAAGGCTGCGCGCACCACCCTTGAACGGAATTTCCGACTCCGATATCTTCATTATGCCCCACCTCCTGCACCGATGCTCCGTTGCACGTTGGCGGATAATACCTCAACATACCCAATGTGGCAGCAGTAGTCAACTCGCGTTCCCCGACGGCCCCGCTGCTTCGCCCCCATCCCTGCATGCCGTGGCTCGCAAGCGCCTGCAGGAAACGGACCAAGCAAAGGAGCCCGCGAAAGGGGCCCGACGAGGGCGGATCCGGATGGTGATGGCACGATCTCCACGCGCCAACAATTGGGTGCGGTTCGCCGCGCGGCCCTGGCAGCACCCGCGGCAGCGCGACACCACGAGCAGCAGGTCAGCCGACGATCTCTCAAGCATGATGGGGGGGCAGAGGGGCTCCCCATGGCATCTCGATGGACAGGCGGATTTTTGAAGGTACTTCGATGTACGGGGATTCACCCTTGTCTGCCGATACCGTACCACGGGACTGGGTCACTGGGACGGGCCTGCTTCTGGTGCTGCACTGCCTGCACTACGGCGGGTGCCTGCGCGCGTGTGCCGCTTCCCCAAGCGGGCCATTCTTCTCCAGGCGCTTGGATGAGGAATGCATGTATGGCGCGCAGTGTTTTTGGCGTGTACGGTAGGCTTAACTTGGGACAGTGCGCTGCTACGGCCCCCGCCAACCGACTTGATGGAGGCATGGGCCCTGCGGCTCTGGATGTACGTATCCGGTATTATCCCACTCTAAAACGGCAACCGACCGACTGAGTGGCAACCGACCGACCATTTGCCGTTGTAGGACTCCTCACTTAACGGGCGGCAGATGGCAGCACGACCCAAGTCAACGCACGCAGCAGCTGGACACCGTGCGTTCGCCTCTGCTGGCGCAGCGGACGGCAGTGAAGTACGCGAGCGCGCGGCGGCCGGTGGGGATGCGGAGGAGGGCCCTGACGGCGAGTCGGACGACGATGCGTACCGGGAGGAGGAGGCGGCGGGGGACGGAGAGGGAGGCGGAACTGGGGAGTGCGACGGCGTGGAGGTGCGTGGATGGCGAGCGAGTTGAGGGTGGGGCGGGTGTCGGCCGGAAGGGCGGGGGCATGGCGGGGTTCCTCGGCCCCAGCCTGCAAGCACGGCACGGCAGACGGCACGGCTCCAGCATTCACACTGCCGATCGGTGCGCAGGAATGGGGTGACTTGGGGTAGGTGTTGGCCGGGGGGCCGCAATCGCACCTTACGGCCCCAAGCTGGTGCGTAATGCCACGGCGGGTTGCATGTCTGAGCGCACGCGGCGGTAAACGTTTGATGCTCCCGGGCGACGTGCCCGTGCCCCCCGTAGCACGCACTCTGGCGGGATCTGTTCGCCGCGTGTACGGTATTTCCCGTCCTGCGCGTTTTGGAGGACGTACGGGAAGAGTGGAGTTGTGCGTGGGGGCTACGTGCTGAGGTGCGGCGACAAGGCAGTGGAGGCGGAGACGAACCCCAGGGCCGGCTAGGCACTGCCAGGCACGGCGACGATTTACCCGCGACCCGCGATTGCAAACACGCAGGTCGAGGTCGAGGTCGAGGTCGAGGCGACATATAAAGGAGACCGCAACGCTGCCAGTGCTGGCCGTGCCAAGCGGTCGCGCCCGCAGGCAGAGCAGCTGCACACGCCCGTTGGCTCGCGGGAGCAGCAGCCGCCAATGCCCAGCAGCCCCAGCGGACCCAAACGGTGGTGAGTGGGGGCAGGGCCCCCGCCAGAACCCTTGGTGGTTGTGTACCAGGCCGGTGCCCCTTCCTCCGTTGCGCGCCCCCAGGCCCCTCCCTGGCCCGCTATTTGACTATTGGCTATAAGGCTACTGCGTCCGCCTCGCCCCATCGTTGTGCTCATTGGACCGGCATGTGCCGACCATATGCCGTGTCCTGGCCCCAACGTTTCGTTGCGCTTGCATCTCCGGAACAGCTTCGGCATCTGCCTCGCCCTCCTACACACCCGGTGCACATTTGACACAGGTATGCGCCGACCGTGTGCTGTTGTGCCATTGCCCCCACCATCACATGCACACATACATGCAGGCGACGCTCCTCTGAGCGCGAGACCATTGCGGGACAGGCGGGCGACGCAGCCGCGGCCGAGGGGTGGGGAGCGCGGGACGTGGACCGGCTGCTCCTTCTGGCCTCGGCTGCGGAGGTGCCGTCGGGGGTCGCGCACAACAACGCCCCGCTGCCTGGGTAGGTCGCCTGGGAGGGTCCGGCGTGCCAACGGAAAGTGCCAACGGAAAGTGCCAACGGAAAGTGTTGCGGTTTGTTGCTCGGACGAAGGTAAAGGTAAAGCCATTCACGGGCTGTACTGGCTGTCATGGCATATCAAGGCCAGGCATACTGCGTGTTTCTACCTGCCAGGCCTCCCGTACGTTTGGGTATGTAAGTATTGTACTGCACGTATGGCGCACGTGCGTGTGTGATGCGTGCCCCGCCCCCGCCCCCGCGTGTTGTGGACATCCCCCCGTCCCCGCTTGTCAATCGGTGTGCTTGCGCGGTTGTCGATGCCCCAGGTCGGTTAGGCAATCTGGCTTTGCCCTTTGCCAGCGAAGATATCTTCCGATCCCAGCCCGCCCAGCCGCGCCCTTGCCAGGACGCGTATGACACGTCCGGCTACAGGCAGGGCGCATGTGGTGTCCGACGTGGCCACAGACTACGTGCGCCTCGGTGGAGTAGTGCCCCCCTCGCCGTGCGGCCTCGCGTGACGTGTTTCTCTCTCGCGCGCTCCGCACTGACCGCCCACCCGTCGATTCTCTCTCTCGACTGGGCGCAGGCCGGCCAGTCAGTCGAAGAGGGGCACCGGCGGGACGGCGCCGTCCGGCAGTAAAGGCACTGGCAGCCGTCAGGGAGCCAACGGCCAGGCTACCGTCGCCGCTGCCGCGGCCGCACCTGCTGCTTCTGCTGCTTCAGGTAAGGCGGCAGCACTCGCTGCGCCGTCAAATGCTGCGTAACTGCTTTTGTTGCGCTGGTTCCACCAGCGCTGTCGGCGGCCTCTCGTTCAGATGTACCAAAGCCACGTCATGAACGACATGGCCCGTTCTCACGAGGTTGACTGTCACCACCTCATCCCTCGCGCCTTTCGTCCGAAGTTTTCAACCGGGGTTGCGTTGGTACTTACCGGTATTATGGCTCGGTTTGAACCCGCCCGCAGGACGGGAGCCGCAGATCGGCACCTGCGCGTTCGCCGCGCCGCGCCTCCAGTTCCCTGCCGCCGTCATTGCACTGATGGACCCCCATTTCACGGAAGAGGTCAAGATCCGCCTGGCCACCTCCTCGGAGGTGGCGGAGGTGGCGGCGGCGGTGATGGCGCGCGGCCGGAAGCAGGCGGCTGCCGAGGCGGCGAGGACGCAGCTCAGGGCCGCCCGCAAGCAGCGCACCCGCACACTGAATGGGAAAGAGCAGCAGAAGGCGGGCTTGAGTGACGAGGCCATGGCGGAAGCGGCACGGAACATCACCGACCTGGACGCCTCCTCAAAGCAGCTGGCCAGCAGACAGACTGTCACGTCCACGGTCGAGGACGTGCAGCGGGCCGACAGCAGTCTAGAGGAGCCCGTGATAGATTTCCTTGAGCGGGGCGCCGCTGTCAGCCGGGCAGAGGAAGAGGAGAAGCAGGCAGCTGACACCGCTCGCAGACTGCAGGAGCGGACACCGCCGCTGGCGCCGCGGCTCGATGCAATCGAGCGCGCGGGCGAGGCACAGCTGGTGGCCCTGCGAGCGCAGGGCATGGCCGACCCGCGCCGGGAGCTGGAGCCCCTCCTGGACCGGGCGTGCAGCTACCTGGGGCGTTGGCTGCGACCGGAGGCGCAGCAGCAGCAGCTGGAGGTACCGCAGCCGCTGGTGCAGCAGTCATTGGCAGCGATTGAGGCGGCTGCCAGGGAGTGCTCCAAGCCGGATTATGTGCAGAGGCTGGCGCAACACTACCGGACGGTGCACGACGCGCTGCAGCTGGCACGGCCGAGCAGCAGCGACAACACGGCGGATGAGATGTTTGCGGCCTACATGTTCCAGTTCCCGTGCCCGGAGCCGGCGGGCAGGAGGGCCTGGGCCGGCCAGGGAGGGGGGGGCGGGCGTGGCGGCGAGCGCGGGCGTGGCGGCGGGCGCGGGCGTGGCGGCGAGCGCGGGCGTGGCGGCGGGCGCGGGCGTGGCGGCGGGCGCGGGGGCTTGAACCGCATGCGGTGTGGCCGTGTTGCCAGGTAGCAGCAGCACCGCCGTCTGTGTGGCGAGCAGGAGAGCGCCGTGAGTGAGAGGGCCAACGTGAGGCCGTCCGAGGAACGGGGGCCCCTGCACCATGGGGTGAGCCACGGCGCGAGATCTGCCGAAACATGCGTGCGTGCGTGCGTGCGTTCGTGCGCATTCCTGCCTGGTTGCATGGTGATGGCGTTGCTAACGTTGCGTTGCGTTGCTAACCCTTGTCGACTTGTGAAGATCGATGATGTCCTTTCTGCTGTGAAACAATAATGCCGCGCACAGCGTTAGGTGCAGCGAGCGCGTGTGCTAACCATACATGACAGCGCGCGCGCGATTCATTGCTACTTGGGCGAGCTGCGTACATGCACCGTGCTGCTGCTGGCTGCTGCAGCACGGTCAAGTCCATCATACATGGAGGTAGTGCGGGCGGCTGGTGACGAAACTGCACAGGGGCCCCGCGGTACCGTGAAGAATTTGTGGGTTGCAGGTGCATGCCGGCAGCGCGTGCGTGTTCGCTGTTTATTTGTACATATAGTGTTTATTTAGTTTTGCAGTGCCGGAGACGTGCACGGCGCAGTTGTTCATCATACGGGCAAACGGGCAGGGCAGGGCAGGGCAGGGCAGGGCAGGGCAGGGCAGGGCAGGGCAGGGCAGGGCAGGGCAGGGCAGGGCAGGGCAGGGCAGGGCAGGGCAGGGCAGGGCAGGGCAGGGCAGGGCAGGGCAGGGCAGGGCAGGGCAGGGCAGGGCAGGGCAGGGCAGGGCAGGGCAGGGCAGGGCAGGGCAGGGCAGGGCAGGGCAGGGCAGGGCGGGGCGGGGCGGGGCGGGGCGGGGCGGGGCGAGTGCTCGGGACGCATCTCGGAGCTGCATTCATTCGTCGGTCACCCGAACGGTCCGCGGATGGAGTACCCTACCGCGGAAGATGGGACTGGATGGGAGACCTTAGCAGCAGGATGTGAGGCAGGTGCAGGTGCAGGTGCAGGAGTGGCCGAAGGCAGGCTGCTTGGGACATCGAATCGAAGGGATCAATGCGGGATTGGGTACGGTGCAGGCGGAAGGAAGGACATGGACGAAGCATGGTGGGGGGTGATAGAAGCCGGGCGGGGGCCGAGACGGCGGGTGATCCTGTGGGAAAACTAGGAAACAAATAAGATTGGGTCATGTGTCTCATCAGTGTGACAACGGCGTGGTGCGCCCGGCTGTGTGTGTGTGTGTGTGTGTGTGTGTGTGTGTGTGTGTGTGTGTGTGTGTCGTTACAGTATCTGACCGGGCCCTGACGCTGGCCAGGGGCTGCTAACCCAGCCCCGACGGAAAGACCGCCTAAGCACTCTCCCCCTTGCGGTGGGAGAAGGGCGTGAGGGGCCGCTACCTGTGTGTGTGTGTGTGTGTGTGTGTGTGTGTGAGGGGCCGCTACCTGTGTGTGTGTGTGTGTGTGTGTGTGTGTCGTTACAGTATCTGACCGGGCCCTGACGCTGGCCAGGGGCTGCTAACCCAGCCCCGACGGAAAGACCGCCTAAGCACTCTCCCCCTTGCGGTGGGAGAAGGGCGTGAGGGGCCGCTACCCCCTCCTGCTCGACGCAGAGCTGGCTGCGTCGTATACCCCATATACGGGTGTACGGCGCAGCGGCTCCCCAAAAGCTTGAGCTCACAGCCTGCCTTATACGGCAGCTGGGCCCTTCGTCCGCACACCGTGTGTGTGTGTGTGTTGCATGACGCTGCCACATGTCATGCAACACTCTACATGTGTTACTTGTGGCCCTTTCGGTTACGTACCGTGCAGCATGTTTTGGAAATTGTGTGTGTCGTTCGTTATATTACGATGGGATGCGTGCGGCAGGTGTTTTGTTGTATGCGATCTATAATTCTTTTGTGTTGCCTTGCTTACTTTGAACATTCGACACAGACGCTGCGTTGCGGGTTTTTATTTGCGCGCGTCACGTCACGTCACGCTGTGTGTGCCCGTGCGTTGTCCTGATTGCTGGGTACATCCTGCAGCAGTACACATGCATTCCGTGCTGCTTGTACGTCAGCGATCGAGGACGTAAGTGTGAAAAGGTTGGGAATCCCCAAACAATCCAAACGTCTCCATACTGCTTTGGACTTATTGTTGGAGGCGCCCTTATCAATGTCTCTTTAAGGGTTGGCCGGATGTGGCGGTGGAACGGCAGAGCGTGCCTTGCGAACGGCTACAGGTTCCTGTGTCTGTATCGTGCCCCGAGCAGGCCGTACGACAATTGTCACGTACCTACCCCTGCCAATTTCCCGCATCGGCCAGCTGGCACACTGGCTCTTAACCTTTCGGGGTTCTGGCACCCTCTGTAATTACCACAACGGATTCTGGTGATCATGTGACCTCATCTTCATCCTACCCTGGTCCGCAGCTTTTGTCACCGAAGCAGTCGGTTACGAATACTGTGAACAAGGGGTGTCGGCTTCCTTGGAGCCGGAAAAGGGGCGGAGCCCAATTAAGCCCGTACGGGTGGAGTTGAGGGCTAGGGACTTGGGACCGTAAGATATGCGTGTGAGTTGGAAGAGACTTAGTTAAGGATCCTTTCGTCTATTGATCTACTTGCGCCGGAGACCCAAATGGGGGCAACAGCTCTTCAGCAGCTCTTGACAGCGGATTTCGACAGCCATGACTTGGATCCGTCCCTGGTGGAACCTTCACGGTCCGGCCTTCCCAACCCCAACCCCGCCGTGTGCCATCATCAGGTTCACGTCAAAGCCGTCGCGAAGTCGCGCGTATCGAAACTATGACGTCACGTCTCTACACTGCACAGCGTAATTCCATTTCTATTAAGGCTTGCAGGCTGGACTAGTTGGGCAGCCCGCAGAAGATCGCATCTACGTGCATTTGCGGCTTGGCGTCCAACAACAAGTTTGCCCCGCATAGTTTGCCCCTTGCAACCTTGTTATTCTTTGTAATATTATTATGCGTCAAGGCGGTCGGACCGGCTGGCAGAGCTGTGGTGTGGTTGCGAGAACAACGTTAGCTATGCAAACATAGTTGGATGTCGAGGCGAAGCGACGCCGCCATGTTAACATTCATATATGAACAACGCGGTATAAGTTGGAATGAATAGGAGTTCTGGATGCGTTGGAGCGAGTGCGGCCTCGCGCCTCGGACCATGGACTCAAACATCTTTTATACTGATCCCTGCCCTATTATATTTTTAGATTGTAATAACGTTTGCCAAGAGCAATATGTGTTGCTTAAAAATGTATCGAGCGAATAGAGTTGGTCGTCACTCAGCCAGCCAGGCAGCCAGCCAGCCAGCCAGCCAGCCAGCCAGCCAGCCAGCCAGTCAGTCAGCCAGCCAGCCAGCCAGCCAGCCAGCCAGCCAGCCAGCCAGCCAGCCAGCCAGCCAGCCAGCCAGCCAGCCAGCCAGCCAGCCAGGCAGCCAGGCAGCCAGCCAGCCAGGCAGCCAGCCAGCCAGCCAGCCAGCCAGCCAGCCAGGCAGCCAGCCAGCCAGCCAGCCAGCCAGCCAGGCAGCCAGCCAGCCAGCCAGCCAGCCAGCCAGCCAGCCAGCCAGCCAGCCAGCCAGCCAGCCAGCCAGCCAGCCAGGCAGCCAGGCAGCCAGCCAGGCAGCCAGCCAGCCAGGCAGCCAGCCAGCCAGGCAGCCAGGCAGCCAGCCAGGCAGCCAGCCAGCCAGCCAGCCAGCCAGGCAGCCAGCCACGGACAGGGACGACCCTGGGGGGCGGGGCCCCCAGAGCGCTTCACGCTGAGGCCCCGCCCAAATATGTTTCTGACCAGAAAGAGGGTGGAGTCGGAGGATCTGCAGGTTCACTCCTGTCTGCGAAGGAGGCACTGGGGCTTTTGATGGGGGCATGATGGACTGGGGACAGCCTCAGGGTTTCGTGACCCTTAGAACCCCGCCGCGGGAAAGGTGTGCTTTGTGGGCCCTCAGCGGCCGTTCTGTTCGTTCTTGCGAGTTCTTTTGGGCGAGCTGGCGCGTTCAGGGCCGGAGGGCGACAGGTGGAGGACTAGATTTCCGCTGTTCCATTGCGTAGGTTTCGGCCTGTTCAGCCTCTGGGGTGTCTGGGGCTGGGGCCTCTTCCAGTAGCAGCCCGCGAGTTGCTGTCAGGTCTGCCGGGGCACCCCAGTGTGGGTGGCTGGGACCCGTCTCTCATTCTGAATGGGACTCTGGGAGCCTGCTGGCTGATTCCAGTGTGGTCGCGGGCTTATGTGCTCGTTCTCCCCCTTTTCATTGGTTTATGTCTGGGTGGCTTGGACCCTCTTGGACTGTCCCCTGTCTAGCCTGGCTGCTCTTTTCTCTACGTACCCTGGTCGTGCACGGCCATGCACGCAGGTTGGCCCGCTAGATCTGCCCTTTATAGCCCCCCAAGGTCAGGAGAGCACCATTATTATAGCGCGTGCAAAGTGAAACCGGAATCTGGCGAGACAGGATGAACCCGGCAAACCCAACAAGGGAGCCATCTTTGGACATCGATGGTCTTAGCGGCGGATGTCCCAACGAGAGTACTTTACAGAACAACATCCAAGCAAACAGCAACCGGGAACATATTGTGTGAGTTACGTTTTCCCAATCAGTTTGCACAATGCTTAACGTGCGTAGTATGCAGTGAACCAGCACCGGCGGTGCCGTGTAATTCGATCTACATCAATTGTTTTACAGCAACCCATGTTTCCTTAATGGCTAGCCAAACATTGTAAATACTGAAGGCAGTGTCTGGACATCGCAAACGTTCGGGCTCGCGACAGACCGAGCGGAGAGAACAAGAGCAAACGAGATGATGAGCACACCATGAAAGATCGCGACCGCTCATAATCACTCAGAATCTCCCAGCATATGAACATGTCTCAATCACTTAATGTACTAATAATTTTATGGCCGCAGCCGTCCATGCCGCGTACGGTAACTACTTGTAACTACACTTCTCCTCGCCTCCGGGCCCCTCCGGGCCCCTCCGGGCCCCTCCGTACATTTCAAATGCCTATATAAACAGACTGTATGTATAGAAAGAATATATTCTCTGAAATCGTAATGGACGCTTTGTCTCGCTTACATTGCTGGCACTTGAACCGTACAAGCAGTCTGTTCCCGCATGGCCCAAGGCCCTTGCTTCTTGTGTTTACCCACAAGTCGCTGCAGTTCAAATGCCGCATCCGTTACCCACGGACAGTACAGAGCAGCATGCCTTCGTTGTAAGTCGGCTGAGCATTGGGCATCGCAAGGCTGCGACCTACAAATTTACACGCCCAGCTCTCCTTTGCTACCATGTTGCTCTTCATTTATGCTCTTGTGACACAGGAAATGAAAATTGATGTTTCGAAAGTTGCCAGTCAAGATCCCCAGATGAAAGAGAAGGTACATCTTACTCGTAAAGTACCGGTGGTATCTATCCATCATGGGATTGGGCTTTTCATTATGTGCATTTGGTTGATGCGTCGAGCTGCATGGTAGGCCTTCCCCCTACCCCGCCTTAGTAATGCAGACGATGCATGCGGGGACATCGCAAGTTTATTCTTGGCGGTGATGGCGCGCGCTTGTAGCATTCTTCCTTGATTATCTTGCTACGCCTAATAGGAGCTGGAGAGACTGCGACCCTGCTGCTGCCTACAGCCTTCCAGCAGGCGCCTATCGTTGGGATTTGTGTGCTAGGCAGCTGCCGCAGCTCTTTGCGCGGACTATGGTTACATTCCGAGCTGTTGACCTGATTGTGGCGCACTCATCGCATTCATTGATGCCCGTCCCGTAGGAAACCACGGCGGTGAGGCGGCACCCTGGGTGTAACCAGGCGAACGGCCAGCAGCAGCAGCAGCAGCCCGCAAACGCCGCCGCAGGAGCAAAGGGTACGTGCACCTCGCTGCTTACTCGCGACGATATGGGCGTTAACGGCAACGTTGCGTAGTCCGAACCGGCGTGATGCTGAACTGTCCACCTCCATCCCCCCCGCAGCCTTCGTGTCCTCTGCTGGCGGAGCGGACGGCAGTGAAGGCATCGGCGACGTACGCGAGCGCGCGGCGGCCGGTGGGGGTGCGGAGGAGGGCCCTGACGGCGAGTCGGACGACCATGCGGACCGGGAGGAGGAGGCGGCGGGGGATGGAGAGGGAGGCGGAACTGAGGAGTGCGACGGCGTGGAGGTGCGTGGATGGCGAGGGAGTTGAGGGTGGGGCGGGTGTCGGCCGGAAGGGCGGGGGCATGGTGGGGGTCCTCGGCCCCAGCCTGCAAACACGGCACGACAGACGGCACGGCTCCAGCATTCACACTGCCGATCGGTGCGCAAGTTTAGAAATGCACATCCCGGCATCTCTAGGGGGTTAATCGGTTCGAGTTGCACCTCTTGACCAGTGTGTGGGTGAATGAGTGTTTGGGCGGGTGGTGGGGTTGAGCGCTAAGTAAGGCACACACACGCCCTGCACCGCTGGCGCATGCAGCACTGTGATACTGTGGCAAAGCACCAGCACAAACACCTGCTTCTCCATCACAGCTCGGTGCGCTGCACTGACGAGTTTGCAGTCGTCTTTACCTTTACGTTTCATCTTTCATGTGCTTGTGGCTGCCTCACCGCTCACTCCTCCCCGGTACTCCCCTCCCGGCTGTGACGACAGGACCTCGCCAAGCAGCCACAGCAGATCCCTGGCCCGACACGAGGAGACCGCAACGCTGCCGGTGCTGGCGGTGCCAAGCGGTCGCGCCAGCAGGAAGAGGAGCTGCACACGCCCGTTGGCTCGAGGGAGCAGCAGCAGCCGCCAATGCCCAGCAGCCCCAGCGAACCCAAACGGCGGTGAGTGGAGGCAGCAGGGCCCCCGCCAGAACCCTTTGCAATCACCGTATTTGCCGTACACGCCCAGTGTTTTTATGCAGCCAATCAAAGTGAGCCGCTTCCACGCCCCTCTTCAGTGAAGCGTCCGCCTCTTAAGATTGCACACCGTCACGTATCCCCGCGCCCACAGTGCGTGCTCATTGGGTTCGTAGGCGCTGACCGCGCGTGCACCATCCGTGGGCCCCCTCCTCGCTTGCAGACGTGGCGCTGAGGACACTGCAGGCCGGGCGGGTGACGTGGCAGAGGCGCGGGGAGCGGGCACGCACGCAAACACGGATGCCCACCTGCTGCACCTTCTGGCCTCGATTGCTGGGTTGCCAGAGGGGGCCGCGTGCGACAACACACCTCCGCCAGGGTGGGTTGTCTGGGAGGGCTCGGCGTGCCCTCCCAGCAAGCATGGTTTGTGTTGCTTGGACTTGCAATCGCATTGCAAAAAGGTGTGTTTCCGACCGCATTATTTCGTTGTGTGCTTGCTTGGTGTGGCGCCACACTGCATCATGATGCACCTATGGACTGGTAAGTGGTGGGAATCCCACCAGTCCTCTTACTAACAAGCAGTTCTTGAGTTTGTAATGTTACTCCAAAACATCTGGACCCCATTCAGCGCGCCTGTTGTTGTTCCCATGTCCCGCCGCGTGCTTGCAGCCCGTGCAGTGGCGTTGGTGCAGCCCCCCCTGGAGGAGCGCGCCGGACTGCAACCGCGGCGACGACCACCACCGCCACCGCTAACACCAACTCCGGCGGCGCCGCTGCCGGCACCGCAGCGCCGACGATGGCCGCGGCAAACGTCGCCGGCGGCAGTGCTGGGCCGGGGGTGAAGAAAAAACAAGGTACCACAGCGAAGGGACGGACACCGCGGGGGGTGGCAGTGGCTGGCGCCGGCGACGATCCCGCCAATGGTGCTTCCGCGGGCGGTGACGTCAGCAAGTCGGATCGGACAGCTAAAGAAAGGCAACGTCTTGTCAGCAACTTTGCGGACCACCTCAAGGAGCCCTCCGACGAGGGTCGTCGCATCCCCAAACCCTCTGCCAAATTTGCCGGCGCGAACACGGTGCGCAAGGGCCGGCAAGCCGCCAACGGGCCGGCAGCGTCGCCATCGCCACCGCCAGCACCACAAGTACAGGCACAGGCACAGGCACATGTGCAGACACAGGTGCAGGGCCCCGATTGGGAGCCGCGGCTGGATGAGCGCATGTACACCCCTGGGGGCCTGAGGACCGCTGCCGCCCTCATTGCACTGATCGCGGCGGCCTTTCGTGACGAGATGAAGCGGTTGATGGGTGTCGAGGCGGCGCTGGACGCGGCGGCGCAGGCGGTGAGGGCGCGCGATGAGAAGCGAGCGGCGGCCACCAAGGCCTGGATGGATACCTGTAGCGCCAGTGCGCGGCTTGACCGGGTGTTTGAGCAGCACCGAGCCTCCCTCAGCAAGGACAAGGCCAACGCGTTGGCGGCTGTGGCTCCGCCCAAGGACGCCCAGACCTACATCTTGGGGATCGACAGGGCCAGCGCAACCGTCCAGGAGTACCAGGAGCAGCTGGCTCGGGGGGACGTCACCTTCACGCTCGAGGATGTGCGTCGAGTCCACCCCTCTCTGGTTGAGCCGGCGGAGGCGTTTCTGGTTCAGAGGGCCGCAGCCCTCAAGTTGAAGGCCGAGGCGGAGGCGGCAGCGGGCGCAGTGGAGCAGCTGCAGCCGGATGCACAGGCGCGGGAGGCGCGGTTCACTCGGCTCACCCGCGTGGGGGAAGCGCAGGTGGCGGCTCTGCGTGCCAGGGGCGTGGCCGACCCCGTTCAGGAGCTGCGGACCTTGCTGGCATGGTCGCGCGGCTGCCTGCGGCGGCTGTCGGAGGGGCAGCGGCTGGAAGCGGCGGAGGCGGCGGCAGCGGCGGCGGAGGCGGCGGCAGCGGCGGCGGCGGCGGCGGCAGCGGCGGCGGCAGCGGCGGCGGAGGCGGCGGAGGCTGTCGGGGCGACGGCGGCGGCCGCCGTGGAGAGTCCTCTGATGAGCGACTTGCACAGACTGAAGGACCACTTCTGGTCCGTGTACGGCAGCGGACAGCTGCAGCAGCCGGGCAACGAGGACGCCCGCGCCTTTGCAAAAGAGTTGGCGGATTATCTGTTCAGGTTCCCGTGACCGGATTCCGGCGGCGGCGGGATCCGGTTTATGAGGGAAGCTGGAGTCCTGGAATCAGCTGGTGTGTCGGCTGGGCACTGGGCGCTGGGCTACTGGCGCGCGCGCTGGGAATTGGCATTGCCTTTGCCCCGATTAGTTGCAATTTGGGGATTTGGCCGCAAGAGGAGGTGCAGGAGTTGTGCTGTGTTGCGGGAGTTGCGTTGTAGAAGTTGCGTGTTTGCAATTGGTCGATATCATGTCATGTGGCGGCGGGGCAATTATAGAATCTTTGTCCTGGTCGTACTTCGGTACACAGCGGGCAGGGTGTTGTATGGCAGTGAGTTCCATTCGCTGCTGGGGCTCCTGCCTAATCAGGACACATACACAGAATACCGGTACTCCGTCGTGTCATGCACTCATGCTTCATGTAGCCCGTCCTTCACATCTCTCCGTGCAACATTTCACGTTGATTAATACTTCTGCAAATTTTCAGGGGTTGACGAATTTGGGACAACCATTCATAGGCAGCCCTTAGCAAGGTTCAACAATTAGAATCGAGATCAGACCGCGCATGAGTTCGCATCCCCTTCATTTTTTTCTTGGTTGATGGGAGGTGACGCAGTCCTTGGGAGGTGGTAGGCCCCAAGACTTTGCCGCGCGGGGTCTCGAATCGCAGTCCGAAAGGGTCCGAAGTTCTTGAGGGGGGAACCTGTCGAGTATTTCATGGATGGATGAATACGGGACTTCCCCCACGTCCACCCATTGGGGCAATCCTTAGAGACATACAGCAACTTATGTGTTAGCAAGGTACAGCCTTATCTCTGTTCTTACGCCTGGCTGGCTCATGGCAGGGCCGCCCGCCTACCAGCCCAGCTGGGGCCGGGTTGGGGCCTGACCGATTTCTCCAGGCCATTTTGAAGTGTGCTGTTTAGGCAACAGAGTGTCGACAGACGCGCGCACTGGGCTGAAGTGTTTGTGGACGCAAAGGTTGCCGAAGAATTTGAAGTGTGAGTTGGCGAGGAGGGAAGCGGAGCAGGAGGGGTGATGAAGGGGGGGAGGAGGAGGTGCAGGCGGGGGGAAGGAGGAGGGAAGGAGGGGGAGGTGCAGGCGGTGCCGCGGGCACCCGCCCACCTGCCTGTGGCCTTACGACCGTGCTGCTTGGGGCCGGGGGGGCAGAGATGCGCGGGCCGGTGCGCGTGCCGTGCTCCCTATTTTGTGGCGCGAGTGCATGCGTGAAGGATGCGTGAAGGAGTCAACTGCTGTAGCGGTGTTGAGAGCCTGGAGCGATCAGCCGTACCTTTTGCGCATCGCACGCACGGCCCTGCTGCCCTGCTTTCGTGTACACCGGAATGGTGGCGAAGGTGCCGCCTGCCTCGTTGTTGCGGAGGAGGAGGAGGAGGAGGAGGAGGAGGAGGAGAAGCTTGAAACCAAATTTTGCATAGAACCAAATCGTGGCGATGGTGACTCTGGCATCGTGTGGGGACGGATTGGGTGTTGCGCGGCGTTGAAGGACGGTGCGAAACACCCGCCCTTACGCCGTGCGTGCGTGCGTTAGTGCGTGCGTGTCTGCTAGCGCTCTATCCCAGGGATTGGGACTATGGAGAAACGTCACTGCGGAGTGAGAAGTTCTCGCTGGATTGCGTGCGATGAATTGAGTTTTGAGTACGGCATGTTGACAACTGTCGTACGTGTGATGGGACGAGAGCAGCTGGGTCGGGCCCACGGGCGGCGTGCTGGTGGTCAGCTGCCTCAATCGACTCCACCGAAGCTGCCACCGCGTCGGCGCGTGGTGCCGTACGGTTGTTGTGCGCTGATATACGTATTGTCGGCAACGAGCCAGCCTGCGTTGGAAGGGATTGATCATCCCGCGTCGTACGGTCATCATGGCCTTTGAGGCGGCTTCACGGGTCCTCCTAGCAAATGTCTCGCTGTGATCGTTGCGGAAGCTCTGGACACACAGTGTCGGCGTTAGTCCCGGGAAGTAAAGCAATGGACGGTTCTGACGAATTTGATGGCAATGGAAACCCGACCGGTTCCTGGATTCGTCATTCGTTTGGTTCCTGGAGTAGGCATGTTTGTGCTTGTGTTTGTGTGTGGGTTTGCCGATTGGTTCGTGCCCCGTACAAGGAAACGCTGTGTTGACTGACATGCGACGGAGCGTAGCGAGATCGGAGCCTCTTGAGTCTTTTGGTTCTGTGCGACATGTCGTATGTACAACCATAATCACATTACGCTTCAGCTCCTTCGTTGCCGGCACGTTTCTGCCTTTCACTCTGTAGAGCTTCGGCTTTTGTAGCTGCTAGTGAGCCAGCCCACCTCCCTCAAAAGAGACTCGTCAGGCACTCCCTCCCTCCCTCCTGTCCCCTCAGATACCTCCACGCTCGGCTCGGCCAGCGACGAGTCTGGGGTAAAAAAGAAGATACCGGGTCGGTCGGTCGCTGGTTGGCGCCTCTCGGGTGCGCCGCGACGGGGGGGAGGTTGGGGTTCGGCCACGCGCGGTTGGGTCTGTGTGTGGGGGGGGGATGAGGACACGCGGTTGCGGTGGAGGGCACGCGGGCCACGAGCGGGACGCTTGAAGGCGTGGCAGCGTGTTGAACAGCTGGGTAGGTATTGACCGCAAGGAGACGAGAGGGCTCGCGAGCACTTCACAGTAGCAAGGTCGGAAGCCGGGACCCGGGCGACACTCTGGCCGCGACGCGGTATGCCTGGGCGGTGGCATGGCCAGAAGATCACTCGGGATCGGCAACATGACTGGACGCAGGGCCCCAAACAATGTTAGTCCGGTACGGAGCGACGGACGTTAGCGTACAAGTTAGCCTGTTAGCGTACAAGTTAGCGTAGTACTGGGTATGCGGGTAAAGCTCACACGTGCTGTAACCGTTTCCAACCAACAGAGGCCGCATAAGGATCAGTGATCTTCTTCCACTGTTCCTGACTGTGACATTAATAGTTGTCGATAGAGCATGTGTAACCTGCACCAAGGGTTCCGAGCAAGGGCCGAAACCGGCAGCGCCCGTGGGCAGCGCTGGCAGCCTGGCACATTGTACAACTTGTTAGCAGGTTTCCCAACAGGGCCAATCATACCGTCTGTTGATGTAGGTAATAAACCGAGCAGCGAA
Source organism: Pleodorina starrii (assembly GCA_030267565.1). Taxonomy (NCBI): domain Eukaryota; kingdom Viridiplantae; phylum Chlorophyta; class Chlorophyceae; order Chlamydomonadales; family Volvocaceae; genus Pleodorina; species Pleodorina starrii. The sequence goes on along the minus strand of BRXU01000005.1, from coordinate 2,925,357 downwards.
ACTGATTGTTTTTCGCGAGCCCGAATAGGGTTCTCTGCAAAGGTCCCCGTCCGGCATCGCACGACAGGGCTCAAGGAGCCTTTTGCCGAGGGGCCAATCGACTCACGACATGCAAGAGGTACTCATAAAATTGTTGAGCCCGTTTATCTACTTCCAATACGTGAAACGGCATTACTTAAAAATTTGGCCTTCTGGCCTACCGCGCCGACACAACGAAATAGTCTGAAGACCTCCTATCCCTACGCAGCTGAGGGTATTTGAGTGCAATTACTCCTTGCTTTTATTCTTCCCTCTGTATATATTTGCTGGATAGCTTCACCGCTGATTCTTCCCGAAGCCGGCAAGCATCAAAGTATGACAAACCTTCTCGGCCTGCAGCGGTCAGCCGCAGCGGCAAGCTGCCCTGCCTCTGAGACGAGCACCAGCGGAAGGTCGCTGAACAGGAACACTTTCGCACCTTGCCGCGTACACGATGCAACGCGATGGTCGCCGGTTACCACGTTGCACAGCGTGACGCACCGCGCGCCACGTGGTGCGTGTTTAGTTTCTCGGAGCATAGCAGACGGACATGATGCCAACCGATTAAAGGACTGCAACGTGCTCGAATTGGAGACGTTTCTGCAAGCCTACCGGGAGCGGAATCAAGGTGGGCTGACCACTTCATTCTCGTTGAGACTGGGTCGTTAGCATGTTGCCAGGGTAGCTGCTCTTGCATTCAATACTTTGCGGTATATCCGCGTGTGTGGCAAGGGCGTCTCGAGGTGCCTTTTCTGCACCACGGCCGCCACCGGGCGTGCAAACCCGAACCCATACACAAGCCACAAGCTTTGGGAATCGTTTTTGAGCCCCCCTGTGGACGTCCCCAATGTCCTTGACTTAATCCCCTTGCAGCGCCTTTCCACTTTGATATGCGGTGCGCAAATCGTTATCGGGCGCAAGCAGTCCACCGTACCACCCATGGACATATTACTGGCTGGGTCGCGCTTTGCCCCTGCGCGCCGAGCCTCTTATTTTCGCTAACACATACGCCTTAACCCAACCCCGCCTCCATCTCCACCTCAACTTCCTCCTCCATCCCCGTCCGCCCCCTGCAGGACCGCCTTCCTCCCCCGGGGAGGTGTTCCTGGTGGGGACGGGCCCCGGCGACCCCGGCCTGCTCACGCTACGCGCGGCGCAGCTCATGGCGTCGGCCGATGTCGTACTGTACGACAGACTGGTTTCGGACGAGATCCTGCAGCTGGTGAACCCCGCCGCGCGCATGGTGTATGTGGGCAAGACGGCCGGGTACCACACGCGGCGGCAGGAGGAGATCCACGAGCTGCTTCTGGCGTTTGCGGAGGCGGGTGAGCGTGACTCGGTCGGGTCGGGTCCGGTCCGGTCCTGGGGGAGGGAGATGATGAAACCGCAGCGATGGGACGGCGGCGTGTGGGTGGGGGGAGGAGGGGTTGGCAGTCCGGTCCGTCTGTGATCTGGGCGGCGGAGGCGTCCTTCAGGACTTTCTGCCGGTTGTACAATGCAGGTCAACCCAGGGGGTGCGCCGGTGCATACCGGCAATTCCCTGGCCGGCCGGAGGGTAGCAAAGCGCTCACCCCTGTGGACTACTCACCGACCCGTGGGTCCGTCGCTTCCACTCCGCGTCTGCTTACCCTGCCTGGCCCCACAGGCGCGCTGGTGGTCCGGCTCAAGGGCGGCGACCCCTACGTGTTCGGCCGCGGCGGCGAGGAGGTCCAGTACCTGTCCTCCCGGGGCATCCGGGTGCACTGCGTGCCGGGCATCACGGCGGCAGCAGGTGGGTGGGGTTGGGAGGTGGGAGGTGGGTGGGTGGGTGGGGTTGGGTCGTGGGGAGGCGGCTGCGTTGCCGTTCGGCCTACGGCGTGCGTGCGGAGGGCCGCCCTTGTCAGTGTCAGTCAGTCAGTCAGTCGGGCTGCATTGCAAAGTGCTCGCTCGCAGCCCCCGCCTGAGCAAAGGTACGGCCTCTTCACCCAAACGCACGCGTTGCGCCGCGCTGCGCTGCACCTCGCCGCGGCCCTCCACCGCCACCTCCACCAACACCGCCGCCGCCTCTGACGGCCGCCGCCACCAGGCATCTGTGCGGAGTTGGGCATCCCGCTGACGCACCGCGGTGTGGCCACCTCTGCTCGCTTCCTGACGGGTCATTCGAGGGAGGGCGGCGAGGAGGCGCTGGACGAGGCGGTGGCGCTGGCGGCGGATCCGTACACCACCCTCATCGTCTACATGGGGCTGCAGGTCGGTGGGGGGGCTGTGGGATCGAGAGGCTCGTAGTGTCGTAGTCTTTTCCAGTAGTCGAGAGGGTCTCCACGCCTCCACGGTTTTGGCTCCCAATTAGTGTTGTTGTTACAGTGGGGTCTCTTCAGTGAGGTCCAGTGGGGTCTCTTCAGGAGCCAGCCAGCCAGCTAGCGGGGCAGTGGTTTGTTGAATTTCAAGCCACATCCGTCCCATGATCTCCGCCGTTACCACCGTCGCCCACCGTCGCCGCCGCCGCCCCAACCCCCCCCCCCCCCGCAGACGCTGGCCAAGCTGACTCAGCAGCTGCTGGCAGCCGGCATGTCGCCCGATACGCCCGCCGTCGCTGTCGAGCGCGGTACGACGGCGGCGCGGCGGGTGGTGTACGGCACGGCGGCGGAGCTGCACGGCCTGGCGACGGCGGCGGGGCTGCGCACGCCGACGCTCATCTTGTTGGGGGCCGTCGTGGGGCTCAGTCCGGGCTGGCAGGACTGGCAGGAGGCGGGGCGGCCGCTGGAGTGGAATGAGGCCAGCACGTATCCGGCGCTGCAGCTGCGACTGGATGTGGACATGAGGCCGGCGGCGGCGTCCGGCGGAGGCGCGAAGGCGATGGGGGCGGGGGCGGAGCAGGCGCAGCGGCCGTTGCTGGGAGGGGTGGCGTAGGGGGGAGGGAATTGGGGCTGTGGTGCTGTGGCGCTGGAGGCGGACGCTGCTGCTTTGCGGCGGGGACTCATCTGAAATGTATGTTTGAGTCCGCCGGCGTATGGGGGCGTATGGGGGCGCGTCCTTGGGCGACTGGGCGCGTTTCATGAACTGTCCAACTGTCAACTGGATGGTGGTGGTGGTGGGTACTGATTATTGAACAGACTGAGGGCTCCGGCGGCGACGCGCGCGCGCGACTGTGTGTGTGTGGAGAGAGAGGAGGAGGTGGTTGGGGAGTGGGGTGGGCGTTTGGGGCGATCAAGCGCGCATCCTCGTCCGCGCGCGGGGACCGGGGAGCAAGCGAAGGGCGTTGCGGTCGATGGTTCTGGATCGCTTTGGAAGTTTGGACCCGATCTGGTTTGTTGGATCCAGTGTAGCATGGATGCATCGGGCATCGCATGTCGGTCCTGTACGGCACCGCACCGTATCCGTGCGGCTATGCCAATCATGTGTTTTGAGTGTTGTTGGGGCATTGTCTGCTCTGCTGCACCCGTGTGCGTGTGTGGGATGTGTGTCTGTGTGTGTGTGTGTGGAGGGGGGTCGCCGGTGTAACCCGGCGGCGGTTTACCAAGACAGTGATGGACCTACAGGTGTTATGGATGGTCGGTAGAATGAAACCCGTCCTGGACGTTTTCGTTAGCAAGGTGCCTTGGACGTTGTAGCTGGGATCTCATACTATGGTCTCATATTGGTGGCTTGCATGCAGGCAGGTACGCCGGGGGGTAGTTTTGAAGGTGTCGTGTAGCCGCGAGCTGTTTGATGGGTACCGTAATGCCCAACACCCGCCACTCCCGGGCGGTTCCATGGGTGCCCACCACCCGCCGCTCTTGGTCGGGCTGTACCCAAAAGCCCAGACCACAGGTTGTGGTCTCGTTGGGGCTGGACAGGAGATGCTGTTGAGGCTGGGGAACGTTACTCGTTAAGCCCACCTGGAAAACCCTGGCAGTCGCGCACACAGACCCTCTGCTCCACCAAACGGTCGGACTGCGTGACTGGATAGGGCAAGGACTCGGACGCCTCTTTGGAGGCAAAATTGGGAACGGCGAGGCTCTTTGGGAACCCGGCAGAGCGTGGTAACAGCAGGAAGATGGGGGCGAAGAGTGTACATGTAGCAATTTGACAATTTCAGAAGAGGGAGGCGTGACAGCAAGGAACCGCGCCCGGCATGGCATCGGGGGCATATGTGAGGAACGTCGTGAGGAACGTCGAAGTTAGAGGTGCGCGCTGATGACGGCGGTTGGCAAGGCTTGTTGATCCGATGATCCTCTGGGTACCGGTAGGCATTTCCGGTTTGGCAGGGCTACGAAACTCAGTCTGGTTTGCATTAAGGAAAAACTTGAGCTACGTGTACACCTCCAGCACACGGTAGCCCAGGTGCGTCGTCAGGCTGATTTCGGGTTCCGGAAGTGGCGCCAGGTGGCGCCTGCCGCCGCTTGCGTACTCGTCGCTAGCGCAGCTCGCGCGCGGCCAGTATTATAATGAGCGCGATAGCAGCACGGTAGCAACGACCGAAGTTAGGTACGAGTGTAGCGGAGCGAAGTTTGCTTTTCTGCTGTAATAAAAAAGCGCGATTGAGGGTGTCGGAGCGCGATGAGCAACAGTCACTCCCATCGCTTATTGAATGGCAAAGTAACCCCGCTAACCGAATAATAAAACAGTATCACCTGCGGCTCTGATGCCAAAGTAAAAGCGGCCACGGAATCGACTGCAGCATCGGCCATGTACGGCGACTTTGAACGCCGTCCGTTGAGTTCATCCTCGCCAGGCCATGGAATGCCGTCAGGCTATTATTGCGGGCGCCATTCCTAATCCATCGTATTTACTTCTTTTGTTGTGGACCTCGTTCGACTGGGGCCGTTGAGAAACCAGTATGCTCAAACAGGGAAGGCATGTCCGCGACTTCACCGCAGGCAGATGCCCGTATCAACTAATGGTGAGTTCTGGACGTGGGTGTACCGATAAACCTTCTCCATTGCACTTTTGGCTAACGTGCCAAGGGCTTTCGAGGCTGAGGCTGCCCCAATCCATGTGCACAGGCGCGTTTGCGGTATGGTCGACAACGACGAAGATGGTTGCCTGTGAGCGCGAAGTCAGCGATCGCAATTGCTGACGCGGGGCCGTTGCCGATGGATGAGCTCGTTCTGGTGCCAGCTCTTAGCCCGCCGCCCGTCGTCCAGCATATTCTCTTGGCAAACGACTTCACGCACATCACAGAAGTATTTTCGGCTCATCACGCAACGATGGGGCCCACCGACTTCACCGTCCTTTGGGTTCGATTGGTGAGCTCAAGTGACGCATTCGCGCCTCAACCCATATCACATCATGCGTGCACCCGAACCGGCTGCAAATAGGTCACCGTTGCCAGTGTTGAATGCACTCGCTGTGCACCCGCCAAAGGGATTCCTGGCCGCAACACCCCACGTGGGCGGTTGGTCTGCGCTTGAATCCGCTACTCTTCCCTGCTTTCATGTTGCCTGCCCTGCCCGGTTGTAAATCATCACCACAGGCGAAAATAAGCAAGGATCCCAGTCAGCGTTTAGCTCCGGAGCTGCAAAAATTCGTGGTAAGACCCAACTGCCGATGTTCCCTCCGCCCTATTTGTCGCGCGCCTGTAAGGCGCGCGCGCAGGATTCCCTCGACGGTGCATACCACGTATTTTAAGAACGAACGAAACCCAGATCCTGCTTTGTAGCCGCTGCCGCGGTGCCGACTGACCCGAACCTTCCATCCCCAAATGCGCACATGTCGGCGCGGGCAGGACATGCTTGCGTGCGCCACCATCGACCACATGCATCAGTTCACGCCCGGCAACCTCTGCTCCATCATATGGGCGGCATCCAAACTCAAAAAGGACGTGGCGCAGAGCGGCATGTTCAAATCCTTCCTCAAGGTACGTAGGTAACGTCGGTAACACGCACGCGAAGCATTCCCCCCACCCCACCCATGCGGAAGCCCCGGCTGCGAGGCCCCACCTCGCCCCTCCCTTTTTCCTCGCCCTGCAGACATGAATTTGATATTTCGCCATGCAAGCTCACGTTACAGACTTTCATCGTCTCCACCCCTGCACCGCACCCAGCCCCTTGGATCACCACCGTCCTTTCCACCGCAAACCCTTCCTGGCCCCCCACCCCGCCCAGCCCCACCCCACCCCTCCCGACACACACGTGTACACCCCTAAACCCCCCACGTCCGCACTGACTCATTGTTATACAAAGCAGCATATCACTCCCTCCCCCCCACCACCACCGCCACCACCACCACCCCACCGCCACACCCCAACACGCTCCTACCCACCCAGTCCTGGGCCGCCGAGCTGGAGCCGCATCTGGGCTCCCTGGAGCTCGACCAGCTGCGTAAGGCCCTGGCCGCCATCACCCGGGTTCGCTTCGCCCCCGGCTCTTCCTGGAGACTGGCGGCGGAGGCCTCACTGACGGCCCACCTGGGGAGCTGCGACTGCGCCAAGACGCTGGCCTGCTGCCTGGTCTCCGCCGCCAGCCTGGGCATGGTGACCCATGGGTCGGGCCCGGGGTTCCGCGAGGCGGTGGCCGCTGCGGCGGCGGCGGCGTTTGGCGCCGGTGCCGGCGCCGCGTCCCACGGGGAGGGGCAGCGGGAGGAGGAGGGGGAGCTGGCGCGGCGGCGCAGCGGCGGAGGAGGCGGAGGGGGAGGAGGGGGAGGAGGAGGAGGGGGGGTGGCGCGGCTGGCGTGCAGCAGCTTGTGGGCGGCGGCGGTGCTGGGGGTGCCTCTGGGCAGCACAACGATCCAGGTGGTTGGGTGGGTGCGTGTGTGTATGTGTAATGTGGCGGGGGAGTTTGTGTGTGTGTGTGAGGGGGCGGGGGAGTGTGGGGGGAGGGGGGTTTTGATGTGGGAACTAGGAGGAGGAGGGGGCAGAGGTTGTGGTTGCATATGTTTCGGACCTGACGCTGTGGGGCTGTGCGGGGGCCGTCCGGGGGTTGGCTGCGAGCGTCCCTGGAAGGGACCCTGGAAGGGACGCTGCCCAAACCAACGCAAAGGTCATGTGTGTGTGTGTGTGCGTGAGTGAGTGAGTGTGTGTGTGTGTGAGTGTGTGTGTGTGTGAGTGTGTGTGTTTTTAGGTCGGCGAGGGAGTGCGGGTGGGGAGGGGGTAATGAAGAGCGGGTGAGGTTTCTTGGGGGAGTTCTGGGGTTCTGCTGCCGTGGGGCGCGGGGGGAAAGGAATCGCTGCTTACTTACCGCCAACCTTCGGGCTCCTGACCCCTTTGGAGGTGGTAGAGGTGGAGGTTTGAGGTGGAAGCTCCCAAGCCGGGCCAAACGTTCACCCGTGCCCTTGTGACCCCCTCTGACCCCCTGTGACCCCCTCTGACCCCCTGTGACCCCCTGTGACCCCTTGTGACCCCCTCTGACCCCCTGTGACCCCCTCTGACCCCCTGTGACCCCCTCTGACCCCCTGTGACCCCCTCTGACCCCCTGTGACCCCCTCTGACCCCCTGTGACCCCCTCGGACCCCCTGCAACCCCTCTGACCCCCTGTGACCGCCTCTGACCCCCTGCAACCCCTCTGACCCCCTGTGACCCCCTCTGACCCCCTGTGACCCCCTGCAACCCCTCCGACCCCCTGTGACCCCCTCTGACCCCCTGTGACCCCCTGTGACCCCCTGTGACCCCCTCCGACCCCCTGTGACCCCCTCTGACCCCCTGTGACCCCCTCTGATCCCCTGCAACCCCTCTGACCCCGCAGACGATGCTTTCCCACGTGACGGCCGCCGACGAGTCAGCGGCAGCCGCCGGCGCCACGGCCACAGCCGCGGTGGCGCCATCGTCATCATCATCGCCCTCGACCTCGCCCCGCCCATACACGGAAGGTGTAGCGAGCAGCGGCCAGAGCAGTAGCAGCAGCAGCAGCAGGGGCGGTGGCGGCGCCGGTGGCGCGTCGGCTC